>CM031235.1:606406815-607655283 GCA_018340775.1 Taxus wallichiana var. yunnanensis
GGTCAAGGGTACTAGATGTACTACCCTCATTAATGAAATGTAACTTACTTGAACTTTACATTTGTGCATGGATATTCAACTAGATCACTATGGATATATTAAAACAAATGTTTATGGGTGAATATAACTATGATAATAACTTATAATATACTATGGGATTATAAATGAACATTTAACCCTTATAAGAAAAAGGGAAGACAACTTCCATGCAATGAAACATAGACTTGTTTACAGACCTTTTGGGAATGAATCCAAATGTTATCCTTTGATAGTGGAAGGTGTGCTTCCTCTTGATTAGTTCCTTAATCAGAATAAGAATGATGAAAAATAAAATATTTAGGATTAGACTTCATCCCAATGAAGTCTAATATAAAAATAATTGATTCAGAACTTAAGTAAGCTAAGACTTGGATAAGTAAATTAAGTAAACATCATTGTTATGTATGTTGAATCTATTATGTGAAACATAAATTAGAATGTTAATGGATTAAAAACAAAACTTATGAAATGGTTAGGAGGTAGATGTATCTGCATACCAACTCCAATTGTATTTTTACTTGTAACCCTAATGGTTAATGAACCTAGTTATTTAGTAGGGCTATTATAATTAACCCTTAATAAGGAAAATTAATAAGTCATTAACTTATTTCTAAGGTATGTTCATCCAGATGAGGAGAACTCAGTCAAATGTTGGCACATGCCAACTACAATATAGTACCTTCGTGAAGACTTGGGTCTTCATGAGGATACTATGTTGTAGTTGACATGTTGCAACACCCTTCAAAGTTTAATCATCTAGATCTACATAAATTTTGACTTGGTCACAGTTATGCCCTAGGTAGAGTTAGGGGTATGATCTAGTTTCAGGGTCAACTCATGATGACTTAGGATAACTAGACACATGTAATCGACTTAGGTCAATTGAGTATGTCTATGTACCCTTAGTCACCATGAGCAGTCCTCCACACTAGACTATGTTGCTAACCTTGGCTAGGGTTAAACCTTGAATAAGTGGACTGACAGGATTTAGTGAAGACCATTCTAAATAATAGATGAAGTGGGGTGAAGGAAGTATTCTATTTGATGAGTATGTCATCTAGGAATATAAACATGAACAATATATTTAAAACCTTTGGCTAAAGTATCACAAGTTATTGGTTGCATTGTCATATGTCACCTAGTTTAAGAAGTGGGATTTCAGATGGATATTGGTAATAGATATTCAGATAGGCCTCTTAAACATAACACTTAATACCCGAAAATGGTAAGGGAACCAAGTATACTTAGTATATAAATCATTAAGTTAACATGAGAGATCGGTATGATACCGAGTCATGAAATGAGAGATCGGTGTTCCACCGAGTCATTTACAACTACATATGGTTTTCTGTTATGAGATTTATTGGATTTGGAATGTGTGTTCTAAATTATGATTATTTAGAACAGAGAACATTATACAAAAAAATTCCTTGTTTCTAAAGTCTTAAAATGGGAATGTTACACCTTGGTATTAGATCGAAGGTTGCAACTCTTAGACCTATTGTGTCCATAATATGATAAAACTTATATTTTCTTGTTAACAGAAAATGGTTAGAACAAGAGGAAATGTTGCAAACAACCCACCACCCAATGAAGAAGTAACTACTACCCAAAAACATGATGAGATCCTTGCTACTTTGTTGGACACAAGATATTTTCTAGTTTTACTTGAACAAAAAGTAATGGGCAATGAGGAGGAGGAAGAAGATGTTCGTAATAAAAATCAACCACCTCCTATGGACAACACCAATATTGGTAATTTGGCAGTTGATAAAAATAATTTAGCCAATGCTAATCCAAATGCACCTAATCATCCTGAGAATAAAAATACAATATTGGCAGTTGAACTAACTAATTACATAAAAAGGACAAGTCCACCCAAGTTTGATGCACTACACTAAGAAATGGATATGAGAACTAGTTTAGAAAATTGGAGAAGTGCTTTGCAATAAGGAACTTCTCTATGGAAAAAAAAGAAATATGGGGAGATTATCAGCTTTCCCATAAGGCATCTTCTTGGTGGGATAGCTGTAAGGATGAGTTAAACATTAATGAAACAAACATCACTTGGGATCAATTTAAAAATTATTTTAGGCATCGATGTACGCCACAACTTTACTATGATCAGAAAATGAATGAATTCCAAAACTTAGCTCAAGGAAAGCTAACTATAATAGAGTATTAGTAGAGGTTTACTAATCTCCTTAAGTATGTACCTCAGTATCAAAATGAAGATAAATTCATAATACAAAAAAATCATTATGGGATTAAATCACATTATAGGTGGTGAAGTGGATGTTCAAAGCCCAACCACTATGGAAGGGGTTTTTGAAAAATCCATAAGGTAGGAGTAGAAATTGAAAGCAATATTTGCCCATAAGGAAGAAATTAGAAAGAAAGTTCCAAATTCTTCTTCATAGTTTGCAACCAAAAAGGGACCGTGGAAAAGTTTGGTATGAAAAATATTTTCTTTAATGATAATAACAAGAAAACTACATCAAATAAACATGTTGCTAATGTACAAAACAACTTTTTCAAGAACAATAATAACAAACATAAGTCTTATGGAGGTCAGAATTATAACTTTAAGGCTAGAAATAAATTTGAGCACGGAAAGGACCTGTAAGATTTGTTACAATTGTGGAAATGGTCATTATGCAAATCAATTTCCTTTAAGGAACAATGACAAATCAGCAACATAAGATACATGTTGCGGTAGCTCAAAAACAAGCTGAAAAGTAAGTTACGCCTATAGAAGTGCCAGGTAAGTTATTTGATATACCTATAACTATACTTTTTTATATGGGGGCTACTAAATGCATTATATCTAATAAATTAGCTTTGAAATTAAAAAGAAAAGATGGAAAAATGGATAAATCATGGTTGTACATTATGGAAATAATGTTGTCCACACAGTTAGTATGTGTCTTTTTGGAGCAGTCCTTGACTTGCCTAGTTTTTCCAAGAATTTGATCTTTATGTTGCTCCTTTGGGGTCTTATGATGTAATCATAGGTGTTAAGCAGCTAGCTGAACATAAGGCATTGGTTGATTGTTTTGAAAAACATATTAGTTTTCTAGATGACCCAAAAAAACAACGTGACATTCAAGGGATTAAACGTGAGATTTTAGTTAGGAAATTGTCAGCTATGCAACTTAAAAAGGCTAAAAAAGGCTATACTTTGTATGCGGTAAAAATTTATGAAACTTATGAAATTACTGTCTTCTTGGAAAGATACCCGCTATTACGAAATTTTAGTGACATGTTTCTAGAAGAGTTACCCAGTCTTCTACCTAAATGGGAGTTTGATTTCATGATTGAGATCAAGTTAGGAACCAAACCTACTTCTAAGGCACCGTATCAAATGAATACCATTGAATTAGTAGATCTTAAGGCACGGTTGTAAGAGCTGTTATCTAAAAGTTTGATAAGACCAAGTGTTTCAATTTGGGGAGCACCAAGTAATTATTTTGAAAAATAAATATCGAACACTTAGATTTTGAATTTATTATAGGATGCTAAACAAAGAAAAATTCAAAAAAATGTATCCACTTCCTAGAATTGATGATCTATTTGATCGGATGCATTGTGCATCGAGTGTATTCTAAGATAGATCTTCAACTGGATATCATTAGTTAAGAATACGGGATGAAGATATTCATAAAAAAATTTAGTACAAGGTACATACATTATGAATTCAAAGTTTTATGATTTGGTTTGATAAATGCACATGCAACTTTCATGAATTTGATGAATAATATTTTTCAAGAATACTTGGACACATTTGTGCTTGTATCCTTACATGATATTCTCATATATTCTAAAAGCATTGATGAGCATCATGAGTATTTTAAGAGAGTTTTGGAAATCTTAAGAAAGAGAAGGTTTTATGGTAAGTTATCCAAATGTTCTTTCTATGATACCAAAGTGCACTATTTGGGACATGTCATAAGCAAGGATGGAATAGTTGTAGATCCCTATAAAATTTTTGCAATAACTAAGTGGCATGCACCTAAGAATGTAGATGAAATTAGAAGATTCATGGGTCTTGTTGGTTACTAAAGGAAGTTCGTTAAAGACTTTTCTAATGTTGTTGAACCAATAACTTTGTTACAAAATAAAGATAATAAATTTATGTGGAATGAAAAATGTGAATCTGCATTTAAAACTTTAAAGGATCAGTTAACATCTACACCCATTTTAGTTGTATCGGATCCTAATGGAGACTTTCTTGTAGTAACAGTGCTTAGGGAAGGTCTTGGAGGTATTTTGTTACAAAATGAGCACATTATAGCTTATGAAAGTAGAAAACTCAGGTTACATGAAATGAACTATGTTCCCCATGACCTAGAGATTGTTGTCATTGTTTATGCACTTCAAGTCTAGAGGCATTACCTTCTTGGTAGACCTTTTAAGATAAAAATTGATCATCTTGGGATGAAGGATATTTTCACTCGGTGAAATCTGAATGCAATACAATGATGTTTTCCATATTTCTTTGCTTAAGAAATACATTTCAGATTTATCACATGTATTAAATTGGAATTCCTTATAGGTCCAAGACCTAGGAATAATCGTGGTTAAACCCATCCGAGTCTTTGGAAACTTGCTAGTTGCACTTAAGAAATCATAAAATAAGTTAGTGTAAGGTCCATTGGGACCAATTTAACAAACAAAGTGCAACATTGGGAAAACTTGGAAGATATGAAAGTTGCTTTTCCATATTTGTTTGAACAAAATTGATTTCATGGATTGATAAAACTTTAATATTTTATTCCTAGTATAACAATAAATCTACCAGTTTTGGGTAGAAAGTAAATTCTTTAAGATCTTGAAACAATTATTTTAATGTTGAATAATTTTAAAAATTTAAATGTCTCAAATCGGTTCTATTATGAAATTAGGAAGGAAAGAATTATATCTTGATTTAATTTATTTTTGACTTAGATAATCATCAAGATGATGATTTTTTTAGGAGGGAGGTATGTAAGGCCTCCAAACATGACTAATACATATGATGATTTGTACCTTAGAAGGTACAAATGTTGACAGGTGATTTTTTCATTATGATGGTGTACTCTCATGACTTTGGAAATCATATTTGTAGTAGAAAAAAATTCATCTTTGGAGCGGTACATTCTATCCTGCTTTTTGCTTAATTTTAATGGAGCAATTCATTTCCTTTATGCGAAATTAATTCAACGCTTTAATTGAGAAATTTGGGTTCTATTTTATTAATTCTTATTTCAGAAAAACATTACTTTGGATCAATTCCATTGATCCAAGGTATGTTTTTAATTCGTGACTTTGAGGTCATAACGACCAAGTCAAATAGATCAGGTGATCTATAGATTCTAATTGTTCTAAGGAAAGGAATGAAGTCCTTAGACCCTGCAACATATTTGAATTTCAATATTTTGGTGGTCCTTCTTCGGTTTGTAGATATCAATGCTTGCTAAACAGTATCCTAGTTTAACTATATGTTTTAATACTAAGGGAATTTATCCTAAAGAAAAGTCTAACCTATGTCTTTGCAATATTTTGTAATTAAGATGTTGTGACTTAAACTTGAGACCTACCTTTAGACCTATGTTGTTTTCCTAAACTAATGTGAACCTAACTTAAGGTATGGCCAACCTACAGGGGATGTATGGAATGACATGGGGATTGGGTGGTTGGTGGCATCAATTTCTAGGTATTAAATGAGATTTAATTCATTCTTATCTCCTCCTACCACCAACTTTGGCATGGGCATTGAGAAAAGTTGGGGAAAGCTGAGTTGACACCCCCACAGAGTTTTATTGCACGAAAAATTTAAAATTAGACACTACTAAATGTGGATATGGTGGGGGCATGGAAGTTTGAGGTAACTAACATTCCTTTACATTTAATATTTGTGAATTTGGCAAAACTACTTAGGAAAATGCATGAGGGTTTTACACGATTGTTTTTTTCTTTTGGTTCATTTCTAAGCTCGATCTTTGTATGATGTTTTTTTTAGTTCATAAAATATCTAGTTTGAATCTTTCTTGAATGGTTATTTTTGCATTACATGGAGCTATTTTTAGAATCTCTAAAATCTATAAGAAGATGATAAATTATTGGAAGTTGGTTGATGTTTCTTGGAGAAGAAGAGGTTGTTGAAGTGTGGCTTGGAAATCTTCTGCAATCGGTGAAGAAGAAGCTCTATCAGGCATGATAGGCTCTACCCATTAAGTTGTTTTGCTTTTAATTAATTTTTTCATTAAAAGAAATCTTATCTTGGAAACAATATTGATTTTTTTAGTTGATATGATCTCTATGCTTGTGATTTTGTGATTGTTATCGTGCATGCTTTATCGACCATGTTGAAATAATGATCTAGATTTTGTTTTTCTTGATTTGGTCTGTAGGATTATGTTTTAATATTTTTGTATGAGCTTGAGATGAATTTGATACTATAGGTAATCTTGTTCATTTATGTAAATGTGGTAATATCTCAATTGTTTAACATGTGGAACTTGGTTGGAATACCTTGTTTCACCATTGGAAAAAACTTCAAGTGTTAAACCGTTTAAATATCCTTACTGTTGATAGATATTTCTTGAATAATTTTAAGGATTAAACTTCTGAAAATTTTGATTCAGCATATTCTTTTTAGTTGATAGAAGGATTTAAATTTTGAAGACGTGTATTAATTTTATCACTTTTTTGTTTGTGATTCTAGGTTTTGTGTTAACTTTCATGTTTTAGTTGTTTGTTCCTATGAGTATTGAGGAAAGATACATTATTTTGGTTTTTTTCTTGGAAAGGAGTTTTTCATCTATTAAGACTTGTTAGATATTTTTATTCATAAATGGAGGATCTGGAAAGAATAACCATGTTAGCTCCTTGAAAGGAATTAATTCTTGTGAAAGTGTAATTTAAGGAAAGTGTTATTTTGTCTTCTATTCTTTTGAGTATTTGGGTAACCTCTAATGTAGGCATTTGATGCTAAGAACAGAAACCTCTCTAGGGTATTAATCATCTATGTGATGAGTCTTGTGGTCATCTTAAACTTTGTGAAAGATCTTTGTCATCAAGTGGTTATTTTATGTTAACCTATTTCTAGTCCATGGACTATCAAACTCGGTTTCAGTTCGGTTATGGACTAAGGAAAGGGTAACTCCATTGAAAAGAAATTCTTGATCTTGGCTTAGTGGTATTTTTATTAATTTTTAGCTTCTTTATGAGCATCTGAGTTTTTGGAATTCTGTTGTAGACTTATCCTCCTAGTCATCTCCTTTTCTTTTTGAACTAGGGAAATGAATGACTGATTGATTTGGATATAGAAGCTTCCAATACCATATCCTTTACTTTTGTTGGGTAAAATATGAATGTTTTTCTTCATTATTTCTTCTTGAGGACTGTTTTCATTTAATTTATTTTTTTAATCCTCTGTTTGGGATTTTGGTTAAGGACAGATGAGACTAGACTTGTGCATGCTGTGTTCTTTTTTAGATCATGCTCTCTTTCTAATCACACTTAGAACTATGAGGAAATAATATCTCTCTCTCTCCTTTGATTTTCCTTCTATTTAAATATTGATGAGGAGATTTCCATTTTGGTCAATTTCTTAGTTCCTTCACTGGGACTTGCTTGAAGAATTATTTCTAATTGTGATAGGACAATATAGTTGAGGAAGAGGTTATTTTGAAGGATTGTTGTGTATGGTTGTAAATATTTTGAGTAAGTCTTTTTTTTTTTGCGAAAAATATTTGATTGGTTGAAGGATCTGAAGCTGATTGTTAAATCCCTCCATTCTATTCTTTTGAATTAACTTTGGTATTGATGTATCTATTTGGGGATTGTGTGCTTAGTTCTAATTGCATGCCAAATTGATCTTATCCTTTGTTGATATCTTTTTAGTGCTTAACTTTAACTTAATTTGGATTCTAATTTTGAATTTGAGTTATAGGATTCTTAAATTAGAAACTCTTTCCAAGTTATGTTGTTTGGACCATCCTAAACTTATTCCTATGTTTTGATTTGATCTTGGCATCTCAGATTTTAGGATGAATCTAGGTGAATAAAAATGTTGAGATGGAAGTACTATTGTTATATCTAATGTTGAAATATTCCTAAGAAATAGTTAGGATAGTTATCTTCTCATGTTAAATAGGTTTAATTGAGAAGTGAATCATGTAAAGTAATATATGAAAATGAAATTGGGATTTTGATGAAATAGTATTTATCTGGAATAATGTTTTAATTCTTTTTATGTAAGACAATAGTATGAAAGTGGAAATTGTTTACATCATGACCTATTCTTACTTATGTTATGGGTTATCAATTTCTCTCTCTCTCTCTTTCTCTCATTTGTTAAAAATAATTCCTTTTGTTATGTCTTATTGTATTGCTTAAAATTGTTTCATAACAGCAGAGTTCTCTTTATGAAACAAGTAGCTAAAAGCACATTGTTTTAATGATTAGTGCTTATCATGCTCAATTCAATGAATTAACCCAGGCTAGAAATTTTGTAGATGGACTTCGTAAGTGATGAAAGGAGAAAATATTTATAGGAGGTTACATTTTTTCCAAAGATATTGGATCTTTTTATGATGAAATGTGGATCATTATTGAAATGTATTTGTTGGAAAGAAATTTGTACTTTTAATTGATCTTGTTGTTGTATGACATTAGAAATGTCTGAATTTTTGGTCTTATAATGTATCAATACCCTTTGATGAATGAAATATTTGTGGACTTGTTTGAACTTGATGTGTAATCTTTTTGGGTATTCTGTGAATGGAAATGATAAGTATTTCTCTAATTTTTCTATCAGTAATATATCCTTTTGGGTTGGATTAAATTGAATAGAGGTCAAGGGTTCTAGATGTACTACCCTCATTAATGAAATACAACTTACTAAAGTTGACATTTGTGCATGGATATTCAACTAGATCACTATGGCTATAGTAAAACAAATGTTTATCGGTGAATAAATATATGATAATAACTTATAATATACTATGGGATTATAAATGAACATTTACCCCTTATAAGAAAAAGGGAAGACAACTTCCATGAAATGAAACATAGAATTTTTTAAAGGCATCGTAAGAGAATACCATCGAAGCCAAGCTTATAAAGGAGACCACCCATGATGACATACCAAGAGACACCTTTAAGAAACAAACGTTTTCCATTATGAGTGAGATCAAGAGGTAGAATGGAAAGTGAAAGGTAGTCTACAAATTTTTTATACCAAAGGTCACATGGATCAAGTGCAATGGTTCGAAAGAGTTGACCTCATGAGAGAAATAAGATGGTGATTGCAACCTTTGTATTGTTACAAATATTTTGGAGTCAATAGAAAAGTGGGTATCTGAAAAGCTAAGAAGGCCATGGTATCCACAAATTTATTAGTAGAATGTGGGGTGGCATTAAGTTCGTAAGGGTCAAAGGTAGTCAAAAGTATGTCAACGTGACATTTGTACTTTTGGAGTATTTTGTTATGACACTTTGGTATATACCATTGAGTTAATTTACAACTAGTTGGGAATCACCAAAGATATTAATTGATTTAAAATCTAGGGAGATGGTAGTTTGAAGGCCTATTATGAGTGCTTCATATTCCGAGATGTTGTTAGTGCAATCAAAATCTAGTTTGAAAGATAAAGGGATAGGATCACCATTAAGAGGAATGAGGATAACACATACACCGCCTCCATCATGCCGACATTTAGAACCATCAAAAATAAGGTCATCTCGGTAAGTGGTATCATTCAAAGAGAGGGTAGTAATGGATTCTTCCTAGAAATCAAAGTTAGAGGGTTGATCCCCTGAAAGAGGTGCATCATTTATTTGGTCAGCAATGGCTTGGCCTTTGACAAAATTTTGATGGATGAATTCTAGGTCAAGGTCTACATGAAGCATGAGCCAACGTGAATCACATTGATGTTGGTATGGTTTGGCATACAAGTGATGTACAGGATCAGTTTTAGTGATGAAAATGGTTTTTTGGTTGAGTAGGTAATGGCATAGTTTAGTGCTTAAAAAGACTAAGGCTAAAAAAATATTTCAACATGGGTGTACCTAGTTTTGTAGTCTATAAGTTTAAATCTTATGTAATAAACCACTTTCTCCCTATTTTTATCCTCACGATGAGCGAGCATGACACCTAAGGAATGATCAGTAGCAGAAATGTATAAGTAAAATGGTTGGTCATCCTTAGGAGGAATGAGCACCGGTGGTTGAAGAAGGTATTATTTTAAGGCATTAAAGGCTTTGTGGAATTCATCATCCCATTTGAATGAGACATCCTTTTTGAGGAGATAATGAAATGGTTGATGCAAAGTGGTTGAAAGTTGTGAAATGAACCGACAAATAGATTACAACTTACCTTACAAACTACACTCGAAGTTGATCTTTGTGTTTTTCCTTTGGGGTCTTATGATGTAATCATAGGTGTTAATTGGATAGCTGAACATAAGGAAAAGGTTGATATTTTTGATAAACATATTAGTTGTCTAGATGACCTATAGAAAACAATAGACATTCAGGGATAAAACGTGATATTTCAGCTAGGAAATTATCAGCTATGTAACTTTAAAGGCTAAAAACAAAGGTTACACTTTGTATATAGTAAAAAATTTTGAAATGAAAGATGAAAATAGTGACTTCTTGGAAAGATACCAATGTTACTGAAATTTTAGTGATGTGTTTCCAGAAGAGTTATTTGGTCTTCCTCCCAAACAGAGTTTGATTTCACGATTGAGATCAAGTGGGAACCAAACCTATTTCAAAGGCACTTTGTATTGAATGACTATAATTGAATTGGTAGAACTTAAGGTAAATTTAAAAGATATGTTATCTAAAGGTTTGATAAGACCAAGTATCTCAACTTGGGGAGTACAACAAATTTTTGTGAAAAATAAATATGGAACACTTAGGTTGTGCATTGAGTATAGGATGTTAAACAAAGCAACAATAAAAAAACCTACTTGCTAGAATTGATTATCTATTTGATCACATGTATTGCGCATCATTTTATTCTTAGATAGATCTTAAATCGGGATATCATCGCTTAAGAATCGAGGATGAATATATTCATAATAAAAATTTTATAAAAGGTACAAACATTATGAATTCCAAGTTTTACCATTTGGTTTGAAAAATGCACCTGCAAATTTTATGTATTTGATGAATAATATTTTTCAAGAATATTTGGAAAAAAATTCCTATATTCTTGGATGATATTTTCATATATTATAAAAGCATTGATGAGCATCAAGAGCATTTGAATATAGTTCTAGAAATATGAAGAAAGATAAGGTTGTATGGTAAGTTGTCCAAATTTTCTTTCTACGAGAGGAAAGTGCACTATTTGGGACATGTCATAAGCAAGGATGGAATAGTTGTAGATCCCTATAAAATTATTACAATAACCGAGTGGCTCGCAACTAACAATGTACATGAATTTAGAAGCTTCATGGGTTCTTTGGTTACTATAGGAAGTTTGTTAAAGACTTTTCTAAGGTCACTGCACCAATAAATTTGTGTGAAATGAAAAATGTGAATCTAAATTTAAGACTTTAAAGGATCATTTAACATCTACACCCATTTTGGTTGTACCTGATCATAATGGAGACTTTAGTGTAGTGCCGATGCTTCTAAGGAAGGTCTTGGAGGTATTTTGTTGCAAAATGAGCATGTTATAGCTTATTAAAGTAGAAAATTCAAGTTCCATGAAATGAATCATGCTCCCCATGACCTATAGATTCTTTCCATTGTTCAAGCACTTCAAGTCTGGAAGCATTATTTTCTTGGTAGACCTTTTGAGCTAAAAAATGATCATCTTGGGCTGAAGTATATTTTCACCGAGTGAAATTTGAATGCAAGACAATGAAGATGGTTAGAATTATATCTTAGTATGATTTTGACATAAGTTACATATAAGGCAAGGAAAACTCGGTGATAGATGTACTAAGTCATAGGAAACATATTTTTTTCTCTTATAACGTTGAGTACTCGGTTTAAGGATGAAGGAAAAAGTGTTATTGAATTGGATTATTATTTTCAACAAGTAAAAATAACACTTGTTTTAGATCCAAATGATGTGAGATATAAAGATTTTCACTTTGATGATGAAGGAATCTTGAGGTTTGAAAATAGAGTATATATTTCTTCATTAAATGAATTAAGAAAGAAACCGTTAATCGAATTTCATAATTCACCTTGTTCTAGACATCCCGACATTATAAACATGCTGACTAATATAAAACAACAATACTTCTAGAAAGGGATGAAAAATGACATGATTGATTTTGTGACACACTTCTTATAATGTCACCATGTTAAAGTTGAACATATGCATCCAGTTGATTTATTATACCCTCGTAACATACTAGAGTATAAATGACACGTAATTAGCATGGATTTTGTTCAAGGGTTTCCTATGTTAAGAAATAAATGTGACATTATTTTAGTATTGGTGGATAAAAAAAAAGTGGCACATTTTATCGCTAGTAATCGTAAGGATGATTCACCTATTTTAGAAAAAAAAATCGTCGTGCATGAAATTTTTAGATTGCATGGAGTACCTGAATTGATCATATCGAGATAGAGATCAAAGAATGGCATCTAGATTTTATCAAACACTCAATGCAACTTTAGTGACTAAACTAAATTTTAGTTCCACATACCATCTCAAAATGGATGGGTAGACCGAAAGAGTTAACTAAGTTTTGAAAGATATGTTATGAATGTATTGCATGGATTAGTAGTACAAATGGGAAGAGTACCTCCAATTTTTTGAATTTTCTTATAACAACATGTATCACACCTCTTTGAAAATGAAACCTTTCGAAGCATTATACGAAAGAAAATGCGAACTCAAATCGGTTGGGATAACATAGAGGACAAGAGTGGTAATTGGACTTGAGATCCTTATGGAAATGTGAAAAAAATTAAAATCATTCATGAACGTTTGAAGGAAGCAACAAATAGGCAAAAGAGTTATGCAGACTTAAAAAGGGTTGACAAGAAATTTGAACTTGGTGAGAAGGTCTTTTTGTGGGTTAAACCAAAAAATATTTCTATAACATTTGGCAAAGTTGCCAAGTTATCACCTTGTTATGTGAGACCCTTTAAAGATGTTGAAGTAATCAACCTTGTAGCTTATCATTTACCTTTACCTCCTATTTTATTGCAAAGGCATGATGTTTTCCATATTTCTTTACTTAAGAAATGCGTTTCAAATTTATCACATGTATTAAATTGGAATTCCTTGTAGGTCCAAGACCCAAGAATAATCTGGTTAAACCCTTCCGAGTGTTGGAAACTTGCTAGTTGCACTTAAGAAATCATGAAATAAGTTAGTGTAAGGTCTATTAGGACAAGTTGAATGAAAAAAGTGTAACATTGGGAAAACCTGGAAGATATGAAAGTTGCTTTTCCATATTTGTTTAAACAAAATTGATTCCGTGGATTGGTAAAACTTTAATATTTTATTCTTTGTATAGCAATAATCTACCGCTTTGGGCGAGAAAGTAAATTCTTTAGTACTAAAACAACTATTTTAATGTTGAATAATTATAAATATTTGAACTTGTCAAATCTAGTTCTATTATGAAATTACAATTTATGTTGGACTTAGATAATCATCGGGATGATGATGTTTTTTAAGAGGGTTGTATGTAACACCTCCAAACATGACTAGTACATATGATGATTTGTACCTTACAAGGTACAAATGTTGATAGGTGATTTTTTCATTATGACGGTGTACTCTCATGACTTTGGAAATCATGTTTGTAGTAGAAAAAAATAATCTTTAGAGCAGTACATTCTCATCCGCTTTTGCTTAATTTTAATGGATCAATTCACCTACTTTATATAGAATTAATTCACTGCTTGATTTGAGAATTGTGGGTTCTATTATAAAAGCATTGATGAGCATCATGAGCATTTTAAGATAGTTCTAGAAATATTAAGAAAGATAAAGTTGTATGGTAAGTTATCCAAATTTTCTTTCTAGGAGAGGAAAGTGCACTATTTGGGACATGTCATAAGCAAGGATGAAATAGTTGTAGATCCCTATAAAATTATTACAATAACCGAGTGGCTCTAACTAAGAATGTACATGAAGTTAGAAGCTTTATGTGTCTTGTTGGTTACTATAGGAAGTTTGTTAAATACTTTTCTAATGTCGTTGCACCAATAAATTTTTGTGGAATGAAAAATGTGAGTCTACATTTAAGAATTTAAAGGATCATTTAACATCTACACTGATTTTGGCTGTAGCTGATCCTAATGGAGACTTTAGTGTAGTAATAGATGCTTCTAAGGAAGGTCTTATAGGTATTTTATTGTAAAATGAGCATGTTATAGCTTATTAAAGTAGAAAATTCAAGTTACATGTAATGAACTATGCTCCCCATGATCTAGAGATTCTTTCCATTGTTCAAGCACTTCAAGTCCTGAGGCATTATTTTCTTAGTAGACCTTTTGAGCTAAAAATGATCATCTTGGGTTCAAGTATATTTTCACTCACCAAATGTGAATGCAAGATAGTGAAGATGGTTAGAATTTCAATCTCAGTATGATTTTGACATAAGTTAAATAAAAGGAAAAGAAAACTAAGTGGTAGGTGCACTAAGTCATAGAAAACATATTTCTTCTATTATAACGTTGAGAACATAGTTTAAGGATGAAGTAAAAAGTGTTATGGAGTCGATTCTTTTTTCAAAGAAGTAAAAACAACACTTGCTTTAGATCCAAATGATGTGAGATATAAAGGTTTTCACTATGATGATGAAGGAATCGACATGAAATGAAAATCCTCTTATAGGTAATTGGACCTCGAGATCCTTACGGAAAGGTCTATAGATAACACACTAAACCTCTTATAGTTAATCGAAATGAAAATCCTATTCTTAGCTCATCTCCATGTAAAACACTTTGATCTAATCCTCTAAAGATAGACAATGCGTGGTGCACATGTCTCTGCATCGTTGGTGTGTTCTGCACACCATCTTCTAAAAATAGGTCTTCATGCTCAAAATTGGCTAAGTCCTAAATGCTAAACTTTCCCTCTGCATGTGGGTTCTTTTTATCCATTCGTACCCTTAAACCTGGCATGTTTTCCCACGTAGAATTCTTATGTGATTTATGACAAGTGTTATCCGAATAACGACTAGAAACTCTCAAGTTGCACTTAATAAATCGTGAAATAAGTCAATGTAAGGTCTATTGGGACCAGTATAACAAAGGAAGTTCTACACTGAAAACCTCAAAGATATGAAAGTTGCATTTCCATATTTATTTGAATAGAATTGATTATGTGGATTCATAAAACTTTAATATTTGATTCTTAGTATAACAATAAATCTCCTAGTTTTGGGGAGAAAGTAAATTCTTTAGTACTTGAAAAAACTATTTGAATGTTGAATAACTATTAAAATTTGAATTTCTCAAATCTAGTTCTATTATGAAATTATGAAGGAAAGAATTATATCTTGATTGAATTTATTTTTGACTAATATAATCTTTGGGAGGATGATGTTTTTAGGAGGGAGGTATATATCACCTCCAAACAAGACTAGTACCTACGATGATTTCTAATTTAGAAGGTAAAAACATTGGCGTGATTATGTCATTATGACGATGTACTCTTATGACTTCAAAAATCATGTTTGTAGTAGAAAATAACTCATCTGTGGAGAAGGTAAATTCTGTCATGCTTTTGCTTAATTTTAATGGAGCAATTCACCTCCTTTATGTAGAATTAATTCATTTCTTGAATTGAGAAATTTGGGTTATGTTTTCATAATTCTTATTTCGAACATAATTACATTAGATCAATTTCATTGATCCAAAGTATTGTAACACCTTTGACAGTTGTTATTTTCCTCCTTTGCATTTCAAGTGTTGACATGTGATTTTCCTTAAAAATATATGATCTTTTGATTGTTGGAGATCATGCTTGATATGGACAAATAATTTTTGTTCTTAAGATCCTTTGGCTGAATTTGAATGGCTTCCTTGAATCCATTTTTCACTTATTGTAGATAAGTTGTAATATGGTTTAAGAGTTGTAAACTTATCTATTAATCTGACTCATCCTTGGATCAATTTCAGTGATCCAAGGAATGTTTTAAATCTACTCTGTTGAACGAATGGTAAATTGACATTCCATGAATTAAGATACATATTGATTGAAATTTTTTGTTACAAGTTCTTTGATTTTTTTGTGTGAACGTATTTACATTTAGTTTTATGTTGTGCTTGGGTCCTTGGAGATCGATCATGGCAGGACATTGCTGATGAACATGAGAATACAACCTGTTCATGGCATAGGAAGGATTTGGGATCCTAAAAATGACTATCCTATGGAATCCTAAGCTAGGTAAGAATATTTGCTACCTAAGCTACATCACTTAATAGAATTATTAGTCTTACCTAAAGCTTCCTATTCTACTTTGTTGGTTGATTGGCATCCTAACCTAAGCTTTGTGTTAAAGGATATGGAAAGGTTACTAGGCTTCTAAAATTAACCTAGAACCTAATACTATAAGGTTTTATGATGATCTAACCTAATTCCTAAAACTATTATGTGGTGAATTAATCTAACCTATGTGGAAACTACCTAAGGCTATGTGTTAAGACCTATGGTGGAAATTCATTGTTAGGGTTATATCCTAAGGTATATATTATAAACTACCTAGGATCTAACCTAAGCAATTTGATCTATCCTAAACTAATGGGTATGAAAGGGGAATTAGGTGGTCACATGAATTAATGGTGATGGTTCCTATGGCATTTATGTTATTGATAATGTTTTTAATGCATAGGGTACTACCCGGTTGGCAAGGGCTAGTGACTTGGTGGAAGCTTATGTGGAAGTACCACTAAAATGGAATTTCATGTTAATTTTGATTTGGCAATCACCAGACTTGGAAGGTAGTGGCAAGGAAGGATAGGCGGGAAAATTGGAATTAATGAAACTTATTGTTTTCTGTTTTCATGCACAAACTATCTTAGAAGGCATGTAAGCATTTGTCTCAGTTGTTTCACTTTGCATGTTTCGTGATTTTTTCTCTACATTCTCTCTAGTTTTTCGAACTAGCAGATTGAACTGCACTTAATGGCTATTTTTGAAGTCTTAGACCTATTTTCGGTTCGTGGGATGTATAAGAGGCATTGTGGAAAAATAATATGGTTGTTTGATCTTTCGTGGAGAAGAGGAGAAGTTGTGAGCTTGGCTAGAGGTCTCCTTCGATTTGGCAGAAGCACTATCAGGCATGATAGGCTCTAATCTTTAAGATCTCTTGCTTTCTTCTAAATGTTTCATTAAAACGATTCTACTCTTTTGAGATTCTTGGCTTGCATGTTTTATCTGGTTACTTGTTTGCTGGGTTTTATAATCTCTATTATCTTGGATATGAATCCATGGAAAAATAATGTTGGTTTTGAAACTTTCTTTGTGATATTTTAATAGTGAAACATGCATGCGAAGCTTGTATTAATGGCTCCGCTTTCCATTTTTGAAATTTGTATTCATGGTTGTTGTGTTGAACCGAACTTTGTTGTAATATGTAGATTCTGAACTATATGGTAACCTTGAGTTCCATTTGAGCTTGTATTTGGGCTTCGTATTTTGATATGAACTTGTGCTGGGGATTATTGTTGTTCTGAACCGGTGTTTGGAATCCTAGGTAGCTTTGGACTATTGTTCAAAGTTTGTATATGGATATGTACTCATATTTTATTGCTTGTGTTTCTCTGAACTGTTATTGGAGGTTTGTATTTTACACAACACTCATATTTTGTTACTTGTATAGTTCTGAACTCTTGTTGAAGCTCGTGTTTCATTTTGAGTTGGTATTAGGGCTTCTTGTTTAAAATATAAATTAGAATGGGAACTTTGTGTTGCCCTAAACCTATGATTAGAGACTTGTGTAGCTCTAAACTATTATTGGAAGATTGTATTTTATACTTCCCTCATATTCAAATACTTGTGTAGTTCTAAACTTTTGTTGAGACTTCATGTTTGACTCTGTTCTAGTATTTTGAGTTAGGTTTTACTTGTATTAAAAGTTTAAAAAATTATAACTCTTTGTTGAACTATTGTTCAAAGAATAATGGGAGAATAGTTGGCAGATTTTTTGGGTAAACTCTTCGAGAACTTAACTAAAAACGTTTTTGTTTATGAATAGATTGGGTAATTCTTTTCTCGAGAACTATTTCTTCTTTTCTCGAGATGGTAATGGAATTTTATTGGGGTATTATTTTCCCATCTATTTTTGGAAACCCGCATCTTCGAGATATTTTAAAATAAGCTCGGGTTTTGTTTAAAAGAAGAGTTTATTATTTTCGTGCTCAATTGTTATGGAAGGATTACTTTGCTTATGTTCGAGACTATTTTTGTATTATAGTACTTATTCAATCGAGAACTAATTACTCTTTGGTAATGCAATATTGAAACATGAAAATGGGATTTCAGTCCTTGAGTTCATTGATACTTTTGAACATGTTTAGCTTATCGATCAGTTTTTTTTCTATCTCTTGTTGGATATAGTAAATAAACTTTCTGTCTTTGTAAAAGAAAGGAATGTGATTCCTTTGGAACATGAAAGTTGTTTTTAGGATCATTATGCGTATTTCATTCTAAGATTGGAATTGAAACTCATGTTTATTGAAGGAAATGAATTATAAGGAAAATGGTAGTGTTCTTTCTTCTTCTTACCGTGAGTCAATTTTGTTCTCTCTCCTAGGAACTACCTTATGAATTTCTAAGTTTGAATTAAAAGCGAAAGTTCTTTTGTTAGTACAATAAAATGAATTATTGATTGGAACATTTTTTAATTAAGATCCCTTTATTTATATTGTTGGGATAAGTTCATTAGTTGAACTTTTCTATTTTGATTCTCTTATGAAATGGAGATTCCTTTATGAGTTGTTTGGTCTTCCTTGTTCAAATCATTTGCTGAAATGATGTAGGAAGAGAGTAGATGATTTGGTTTTGTTGAATAGAAAATGTAAGCTTGTTAGGCAGACTGGTTGTTTGACAAGGCTTTGCTTTGTTTGGTTTGAGATGAGTAGGTTTTGTCTCTTGCACTCTATATTTTTATGGATCCTCCTTAGATGGACTCGAGTAGAGATTAACTCATGTATGAGTCTACCTTGATTTGTGAACATTGGTTTCAGATCTTTAAATGTTAACTTCTAACATGTGGAAGTAGATTTAGACTTGCAGCAGTGACTGCTTTGATTCTCTATTCCTTCTTGCATTGAAATGGGATTCTATTTTGATGAATATCTTAAATGATGAACATTAAGGTAGTTTTCCTTTAAATGAAACTGTTAATTCATGTTATGAATCTATTTTAGTTTTTCGGATTTCTTGTGTTTGGGCATAGTTTGTAATGGTTCTTATTTTTCTTTTACTTAGGAATTAGATGAATCATCCTAATGAGAACCATGATTTAAACCCTTCTTTTAATTAAAGAAAAGATAAATATTGTATTCTATTATGATAGAATTGGGAACAATGAGATGATATGATTTGTTGTTTGCTTAAGGATAATTGATAGGATCAATTAAACTTTAATTTTGTAAAGGCGATATAGTGGATTTTATTCTATTCTTATCTTGGAAATGAATTCAATTGGTTAAACATACTACTTTTCTCATGTTATTGCTTATATTGATATTTACGATGTAATAATTGTCTCATTAAAGTAGATTTGTTTTAATGGAACAATTATTAGAATGCACCTCGCTTTAAGGCTTAGTGCTTATCATGCTCGATTCATTGAACCCGACCCATGCTATTAATTTTGCGAGATGGAATTTGTAAGTGATAAAAGAAGGAAAAACTTATATGATGCATTGGCTGAATTAAATCTGATTTCTTGTGAAGAATTCTAATTCGTTCTTGAGATTGTATTGAAAAAGGAAATGTAGTATTCTTTTATAATGAAGACATTTGTTATGCAATATACCTAGATGCATAAGTCTTGTAAATGTATAAGTTATAAAGATAAATTGAAACTTGAGAGTTTACTTGTATTGGTTGTGTAAATTATTTTGTACTTGTATGGAAGAGATGGATTCTTTCTTGTTGATATTCTTCATATTATTTTTATGCTTAATTAGTTATCCTTTAATAAGTTGGATAAAGGTATTTAGTTTAATTTCCTACTTGTGATGCATCTTGTTAAGTTGTAAAATATGATAGTCATTATCTAAATTATATAACATAGTAATGTAATTTGTGATGAACATACATTAAGAAATGTGGACATTGGGTAGGATAAACCCTAACACTTAACATGTAGAGAAAGACTCTTTCTCTTTATTAATTGCTCATAAACCAAAAAGGTTTGGAAATATGAATACAATTTATTAGAATTCAAACTATATGAATTCTACTTTATATTGGATATATTCTAGTGTTGAACTTTTCTAAAAGTTATTGTACTTTATAAATACGACATTATAACATTGTACATGTACGATTAATTGGCGTTTAACTATATGTTCAAATGTTAAAATTGACCATGAAAATAAAGAAGTTCTTAATGGGATAATTGAGGAAAATTTAGGAAAGAAATTATTGAGCGTTGGATTAGGGTTTGACAGGGTTGCTATAATCAGGTTTTAATCCAAACTATCAAAGTATTAACAATCTCCTTGGGGGTATGTACATCTCGATGAGGTAGTTTCTATAGGATGTTGGCACATGCCAGCTATAGGGCTGTACTTTCGAGAAGGCTTGGGTCTTATTGAGAATGTAGCGGTGTAATTGACATGTGGCATCACCCTTCTGCATTGATCATCTAGATCTACACACACCTATAACTTAGACTTGAACCTAGTTTCTCTCTAGGTCTGGATAGGAGCATATTTAGGATAGGATTTAGCTTCCCAAGGCTCAAGGTATGTTTTCCCACCCACATGACTTAGGTCAAATGAGTATGCCCATCTACCCTAAGCCTTTGTGAGCATCTTCCTATAATAGATTATGTTTCTATCTAGGGCTAGGGTAAAACCTGGAACAAGTGGACTGATGGTAGTCAGTAAAGACCAATCATGATAATAGAAGAGTGAGGTGAAGGACATATTCCAAAATGATGAGTATGTCATCTAGGAATAGTGACATACATAGTATGTTATAAATATTTGGCCAAAGTATCGCAAACTACTGGTTGCATTATCCTATGTCACCAAGTTTAAAACAATGTGATATCAAATGAATATTGGTAATAGATATTTAGATATGTTCTTTAAATAGATCACTCAATACCCGGTGTAGGGTAGGATGAAAAAGTATACAATATGTATTCAATACATAAGATAACATAAATAGATCGGTAGCTTATCAAGTTATGGGATGAATAGATCGTGAATCACCAAGTCATTACAAAATGCATGTGTTTATCCATTGAATTTGATTGGCATTGAATGTTTGTTCTAAATATTGCTTTATTTAGAAATGGTGAACATTATTGATTTAAAAAAAATCTCTTCATTCTAAAGTCTTAAAATAAGAATGTTACATCTTGGTATCAGAGCTAAAGGTTGCATCTCTTGGACCTATTGTGTCCATAATATGATTAAACTTAAATTTTCTTGTAACATAAAATGGTGAGAATAAGAGGAAACGTTGCAAATAACCCTCCACCCGAGGAAATTTTGATGTAAATTCTCGAGTTTGTACACTTTGCCTTAATTTCCATGTTCAGTTTTGCTCAAAAAATGTTTCATTTGCTCGATTTGGTGACTTGTAATTCATTTTATCCAGTTGAATGCCTTCAAGATGCTCATGATGTGGTTATTTTGCCCTAATTTGAAACAATTTCCAAGTTCCCCTCTTGTTGTGCCTTAATTTCTTCTTATTTTTGGGCTGTGTCATTTTTCCTTGCCCAAATCATGAAAAAACTTGAAATGGATCGAATCCAAGTTATTTGAGGTTAAAATCCTACTTGCTAGGTCAAAAAAATGTAAAATCATGTTTCACTTGATTTAAAACCGAGAAATCTACATTCCTTGTGAAAAAAATTCGATTTCTAGGGCAACCTCGGTATTTTTTACATTTTGACAAGCATACGGGTGTCATTTTCCCGTCAAATTCATCTTCCCATGTTATTGCTAACGTGGTAGGTTCCTATTGGCCAAGGATGTACAGGGGAATGTCTTAACTTGTCACTTTTTAACTTTTTGCAAAAGGAAAACTTTTATCCATGGCCCCACATTGCTACAGTAATGTGCCTACGTGGCACAATTTGATTGGCTGGAGGATCGGTGGGTGGCGGAGGTCACTTAAAAATTTTGCCTTCATTTTTAGCAAATTTCTGAAAATAATTTTTTTGCTGAAGGCCTGCAATGAATAGGAAGGTGACATGTGGCAGGAAGAGCACGTGGATGGCGGGGGGAGTTGGAGAAATTTTTGGCTCAAGATGTCATGGGAAAATTTTGACTGAGGGCCCACCTCCAATGAAAAGTGGACACATGTCTAGGAAGGTCAAATGGAGCAGTGGGAACTTCAAAAAATTGTTGTTTTTGGGCTCAAAGTTACAAAGAATGTCGAATTGGAGGAGGGCACGTGTCCAAAATTTGGTGGAGGTTTGGAGCGCAGAGAGAAAATGGAAAAGTTTACAAATTTTGGTGAAAAAATATCAAAGTAAAAAATTGACCCGTGGAAAAAGTGAAGGTGTGCCCCACATCAAATCGGGGTGAAACATGGCACATTCAAAAGGGAAAAAAGTAGGGCATGGGCCCGCAAAAGGTTTTAGTGTTTTCAAAGGTTTGAAGGAAAAAATTGGATGGTCAACTCCACAGTGAATGGGAGACCGCCACGTGGTAGGGGAGTGAGCGGGTGTTCAGGCACATGGAGAATTTTGAGAAAATTCTCCTTGTCTCAAAAAAGTGGCAAAATTCATCAAATTGGTCCACGCTTTTGGTGGGGACCACATGTGAACACGTGGCAAGTCCAGGGGGCAAGCGGGAAAATTTTCAAAAATTCCAAAGGTCAAAAAGGTTAAAAATGCATTTTTAAGATGGGGGCCCATGCCAATGTTTTTAGACATGTGTCCACCTTATCCAAAGGCAAAAAGGGGAATATTTAAGGATCTAATTGGCCATGTGGAGGGTAGAAATTTAAAGTTGATTTTTTGATTGACGGTTACTATGCATTTTCATTTTTGGGACACCATGGGAGCTTGAAATCACGTTTCTTCATCAAAATGCATGAAATTTTATATGATTTCACATCCCCTCAGCCTTCTGAGTGCAATGGCATCATTTTTATGAGCTAATTCGGTGCCCTATGGTGTTTTTGATGAAATTTTTATTCAGGCCCGTGTAAAAACGTGAAAGGTGAAAAATTAAAGTTGCAGAGGTGAAAAATGATGAAGTAAAAGGTGGAAAATGATTGCAAAAGCATGCTGGCATGTCTAAATGCCAAAAACGTGACCCTGGGATGGATAAGGATCTGAATTCATGCAATATTTTAAAATATTTGTGCATCCTTGGCAATATGCGAGTTGTTTTACAATTTAATGTCATTTTCATGAAATGGATAAGGTTTCTTGTAACAAATTTGATCCCTAAGCATATTATTTTCTTGGGAAGCAAGGATCCAAGCTGGCATGAGGTATAAAAGATATTTTTGAATAATTTTAAAAAGGGGGGAAATAGAAGAGAGAAAGAGACTCAAAATTTTCAAGGAAAAGGTTAGAAGAAATCCATTTCTCTAGAGAAAACTGCACGAGAGCCATTTTTCAATTCCATTTTTGTATCGATTTCATCATGTTGAGTTGGTTTCAGATTGTAAATCCATCAACAGCTCGAGATTGTTCTCATGACTTTCCCTCGCCGATGTATCCGATCATTTTCTCAATTATCTGTTTCATTCTCTTGGCAAAGTTTGCATATATTTATGTTTTAGAATGTTTTCATTTATGTTTCTTGCTCATGTTGCAATCTTGTGTTTAGGATCTCTTTGATCATACAGGGTCTCATTTCTTGTTGATGGCTTAATGTCATTTACAATCTTATATTCGAAGAGCTTTCATCTAATAGAAGGTAAAAATATTTAAAATCATTTTAGTGTCCTTGAATAATGAGACTTTTTGTAAACCTTTGGGTGCACCTTAGGTCATGATTGAATAGGGATTCTTAGATGCTTTGTTGGTATTTTGTTTCAAGATTTTGTGGCAGGTTTTCAAAGTTTGTGTGGAAGAGTGCAGATCTGGGCCTCCATTTGTGCACATATCCTAGTTGAAGGAGCATTTAAAACCTCTAGAAGTATTCTTGTTGTGTAGGTGTTACAAATTTATTTCAAATGTTCCCAAAGAAGTTGGTGATTCCTAGCTACTCTTGTCCTAACATCTCCCACAGAATATCATTTAAAATAACTCATCCTACCTATACTACCCCTGCATTTACATTGTGTGTCCACAAAAGAACTCAATCCTTTCACAAAAATGCACAAAGCATATCAGGGTTTTATCATGTCTTTAGCAGCCCTAGCTTTGTTTTGAGAACATTTCCATCATTTAGTAGTGACAACTCCTTTGAGTTTGGATAATGGATGCTTGATCATGTTTTCACAAGGCCTCTTCCATACCATATGCAAAACACAAGGATATCTCCATCTCCTTTACCATATAAGGGCTACAATATAGGTTCTCTTGCCTTGGTTGATAGGCACAACCTAAAATAGTGAGGGTTAGATCAAAACCCTTTTGAAGGTGCTATCCACTCCCTCAAATCTTGAATGAAAACAAGTAGATAGGTGTGCTCCCCAGCTACAAATGACATACAAACCATCTATCTATCCTTGAGTGTCTTGTGCAAGTTCATGATGTTGTTCAAGTTGTGAAGGAGATTAAATCTAGATACCAACACCAGAGTGGCACCATTGCCAGGGAGTTATTGAAATTTCTTGGTGGTTTTGAAGTGTTTGAAAGGTTTGAGCATTTGTGTGATCAAGTATTTGAGTTGTTACATTCTTGAGATATCATTTTATACTTCAGGTCTGCATGTTTTGGGTAAAATTTTCAAAGCTCAGCCTACTCTTCTCATTTACCAACAGTTTATATAATTTGGATGCATTGTTTTTGGTTGAATTAAGAAGAAGAAGATCTAATTTGTATACCCTTGCAAAGTTTTTAGTCATAGCATACATTTGACAGAATATTTTAGTGCTTTCTTGCACAACTAAGGTGGAATTCCTTAGTGGCAACTCCATGTTGTTTGGATCTTGAAATACCAGTTGTCTTATACATCTCTGTCATTTGTAACTTGTTGTTTAAATCTATCAAGTTGGAGGGAAGGAGATCCCTCTTCATTAAGGACTCTTCTAAGAAGTTTCTCACCGAATCAAGAAGCTCAGAACTAGAAGGAAGAAGAGTGTGGAAAGTGGTTGGTGATTTGGTTGCAAGAAAAGAAATCCCCATAGTTGAATTTGAAGGAGAGTAGCTTGTTATTGAAGATTATAATTCTTTTTCAAGTAGATCTAATTCAGACAATTTTCTTGCTAATTTACATTCTCCATTAGGTGAGGGACCTTCTTGTGTATTTAAAAAACTTGCTCCTAAATCTGCTCCTGTGGTTTCTAAGTTTGCTAAAGTTTATCAAGAGAAAGAGCCTTTGGGGGTTGTCATTTTAAAGATCACTCATCTATTCCAATCAGACCCATTACTACTCCTCACCAGCTTGTTTCACCTCCAAGATCACCCCCACCAAACAATATGGCTCAGCCTATACCTCCATTTTTTGTTAACACCTTTGGTTCTATAAATTTTGGAGGAAAGGATGGTTATCCAAATGTTGTCTCACAAGATGTGAGAAATAGGTTACCAAAATTCCAAGGTAATAATGTCATTACGGTGATTAACATCTCAAAATATTTGATAATATGATGGAAGATTTTGAGATAGAATTTGAGGATGTGTATATCAAGTTGTTTATCGATACACTTAAAGAAGATGCTAGGGATTAGTACAAGGATCTACCTGATAACTATATTGATTCATGGACTGAGATGAAAATTGCATTTAGGTTACACTATGGTGACAGGACTGATCCTAGATTTCTTTTGTCTAAATTTGAAAATATCAAGAAGAACCCAAATAAGACAGTGCATGACTTCAATAAAAGATTTAATAAAACATTGAGAAGGCTTCCTATCATTTTGAGGCCTTGTGATGAATCTTTCTTGATCAAATATGCAGATGAATTTGATAAAAAGGCAGCCTATTACTTCAGAGACAAAAATCCTACTAACTTGAGGCAAGCTTTCACCATGGCACTTCAAATTGAAAATAATATTAAAGCTATTGGTAAACCACTTAAGAGGGATGGTGTGAAGCTGATAAACCCTAAGAAGCCTCAAGCTAGCAAAGGTGCTGATTTAGAAGATGTTTTCAAGAATCTGGCAGGGACTATCAAAGAAATTTCCTACAAATTAGCCCTGGGCTGAGAAAGGAATTGGGAAAAGTTCATAAGGACAAAAAAGAACTCAAAACCATGATAGATTTGGCAATCATCCTAGGGGTGATCAAAGACAAGATGATAGAGGTAAAGGTCCTATTGTATCTACAAATAGACAACCCCAAGCACATGAAAATAGAGTGGTGCCTGACCCTCTAACTACAAGGGTTACTGCTTTATTCAAGAAATTGCTAATATGGATTGGTGTGATAGATGTTTTCTTCCTCATCCTCCATGTGAAATGGACTATAAATTTATTGAAGATGATAACGAAGATGAAATGGATGATGACATTTGTATGATGGGTAGCTCTTCAGCTGCTCACAAAAGCAACAACATCAACAGATGTGATAAGTGAAAAGACTGCTACACCTTTTGGGATTGCATAAAGAGCGTACCATTTCTTTCTCTTCCTCAAGCTCATGATGTAGATTTAGTTCAAGCCTTTGAAATTCCTAATAATGAATTTGAATATCTAAGGGCTTTAATGATCAAGAAGTATGATGGTGGTGTTCCTTCGGAGGAAGATAGACAATTGTTAATGAATGTTGTGGTTAGTCAAGAGAAAGAGTACAATACTAGAAGTAAAGTTGGTAGAGGAGCTGGTTCTCAAGCCAAACCAAAGACACCCTTGCTCACAAGCATTCCCAAAGACAAACCTATAAAAGAAACAATTTCCAAGAACACTGGTGTCCCATTCAAAAATATCAGTCCTCTTCATGCCCAGGCTGCCAAGGATACTTCTCCATCTGATGAACCTTCTTATTTCCCTTCCAATGTTGTTTTACCAAAGAGTGTTCCATATGATATTACCCAAGTATTGAGCCAAATTAAAGTGAGTGTTCCCATCATCAAGTTGCTTAGAATACCTGAGCATAAGAAGAGAGCATTTGAGTACTTGGGATTGAAAGAAGAAAAGATTACCCCAAGTAGAAATGTAAATGTTGTTGAGACTCCTCTTCAAAGCATTGCTGGCCTTGAAACACCACCACCAATGGAAGATCTTGGAGAGGCACCTGAAGTATATTTGGGGACATCCTTGGTTGATTCCCAATTGAATGTTGATCCATTTTTCACAACTTTTCTCATAAAAGATAGGTTGCTTCACAATTACATGTTTGATTCTGGTGCATCATGTAATGTCATGCCTCTAGAAGTCATGAATGAGTTGGATATCAAAGTGACAGTAGCATATGGGAAATGTACAGCCATGGATTCAAGGGAAGTGTCAGTTTTTGGTTGTGTGAAGGGTTTAGTAGTGTAACTTGCAACATATCTGGGTAAGAATTTAAAACTTGATGTTGTAATTGTTGATTGCCTTGCCAAATGGGGTATGATTTTGTCAATAAAATGGGCTGCAAGTGTTGGTGGTAGTGTTCAAATGGAAATGTCTTTTACCACCATTCCCATTGATGGCAGCCTTGGCAAAATTTATGGTGAAAAGAAGATGTTACACTTGATTGAAGATCCCAACAATGCTTCTTATGAAGTGCTGTTTGTTGATGTAGATGTTGACAACTTTATTGGTTTCTGCTAATGGAAAAGAGAATAAGATGGAAAAATTAGGGTGCCTTGGTATGGTAGGTTCTCCATGGACATTACTATTTGATGGAGCTTGCTCCAAATTTGGCAATGGTGCTGGTATAGTGTTGGTTTCTCCTAGTTTGGAAGAGTTTCCTTTCTCCTTCAAGCTCAATTTTGAATGCAACAATAACATTGCTGAGTATGAGGCATTAATGTTGGGGTTAAGGATTGCATGGAAATATGTAGTGAATGATATGGTTGCCAAGGAGATTCGAGCTAGTTGTCAAGCAAGTAAGGAAGTTGCATGCCACAAAAATCAGCTATGAAACAATATAAGCATGTCGTTTGGGACTTGATTGAAATATTTGATTCCTTTAACATAGTTTACCATGATATAAATCTTAATGTTGTTGTTGATAAGTTTGCTGTAATTGGCTCTAGATTTTACAGTTGCACCATTCCACCCTTTTGTGCATATAACATTGAAGTGCTAACAAGGCCAACTGTCTAGATAATGTGAAACTATGGCAGATTTTTGATAACGATGCTGAGTTTGTTGGTCAAAACATTGATTGGGAGCCAATGGTATGCATGAATGAAGGGAGAGAAACTTTATTTAACAAGGATATTATCCAATTGAAAACAAATACCATTCCTAAAGGTATTATTGCACTTGAGGTAAATTTTAACAATGCTGATTGCATCATAAATAGAAAGATGTCTGCTTCAAGGGATGTGGAAGAGCACAACTTGGGAACCAGGGATAAGCCAAGGAAGATTTGGTTGGGAAAAATTTAAGTAAAGAATAAAAAAATCCTATGCCCAACTTTTAAAGAAATATCAAGACTACCTTGCTTGGTCTTATTCAGAGCTAAAGGCATATAGAGAAGACTTGTTCCAACATGAGATTCCTCTTGAGGCCAAAACTAAGCCATTTAGACAAAGACAAAGGCCTATCAATCCACTTATTTCTATGAAGATGCAAGAAGAGTTGAAGAAATTGAGAGATGGTGGTATCATTCAGCCTACTAGATACTCATCTTGGGTGGCAAACCTTGTGCCAGTTAGAAAGAAGAATGGAGATATCAGACTTTGTGTGGATTTTAGGAATCTAAACAAAGCATCTATGAAGGAAAATTACCCCCTTGCCAAACATGGAGAATATGTTGCATCTTGTGAAAAGGTCATAAATGCTTTCTACTTTGGATGGTTTCTCCTGATACAATCAGGTGGTTGTTAAAGAATCAGAAAGACTTAAGACAACCTTCACTACGCCTTGGGGAAATTATGTTTTTGTAAGGATGCCCTTTAGATTTATGAATGATGGTGCCACTTTTCAAAGGGCAATGGATGTTGCCTTTGTTGGTTATATCAATGACTTTATTGCAGTTTACTAAGATGATGTGACTATTTTTTCAAGGCAGTGAGGAGACCATTTGCAACACCTAGAGAAGATGCTAATCAGATGTAGAGAGTATGAAATTTCCCTTAATCCAAAGAAGTGTCATTTTGGCGTGCAAAAGGCCAAGTTGCTGGGACATATTGTGTCCAAAGAAGGTGTTATGATAGACCCTGAGAGAGTAGAAGCAATCATCAAGGTGTCTATAACAAGAACCAAGAAAGGTATCCAATCTTTCTTTGGCCAAATCAATTTTATTAGAAGGTTTGTTTCCAATTTTGTTGAGCTAACTCTTCCAATAAAAAGAATGCTAAGAAAATATCAAGCTATCAAGTGGGAGGAGGCTGTCATTCAATCTTTTGAAGGAATAAAGGATGCACTTAAGCATGCACTGTTTTGGCAGCTCCAAACTATAAGAGGCCTTTCCAAATCTTTTATTTTTCCTCTAAATGCACTATTGCTTCAGTTTTATTGCAAAAGGATGAGAATGGAGATGAGAGGCCTATTTCCTTCTTTAGAAATACTTTACAAGAAGCTTGAGTTGAAGTATACAATCATGGAAAAACAAGCATTTGCACCTTTGTAAAAAGTAACAAAAATCTTCGGCCTTACATATTGAGTTCAAAAGTTTCTTATGTCCCCACACCATGGCTAAAGAAATCTTATCAAACATGGAGGTATCAAGAAAAAGAGATGTAGATAGGTCAAAAATTACAAGAATATGATATGGATATCCAAACAACAAAGCTAGTAAGAGGTTTGGGTCTTGCAAACTCATGGTCGAGAGAGCAATTTGTAAAATGTAGAAGTGAATCAGCTAGAGGAAGAAAGGGAAGATCTTCTTGACAAGTTGGTAAATTCCGAGTGGTAAAAGATGTGATTTTCTACCTCGACACCTATCTTTGTCCTAGTCAATTGAATAAAAATCGAAAAGGGCCTGTTGTATATATCTCCCCTCGGGTAGATATAGACAAGCGAGAAGAATATGGGAAGTCGAGAGAGCTCAAAGCCCGATGTTTATTGCAGGGCGCATGAAAGAAGGTGTTAACACAAAAATAGATGCGCGGCGTAGGCCAAGGGCGCCGATAACTTTTGTCGACATCTTTGAGCGGTGCGCGCCAAAGGGCGCCGATAACTTCTTTGTCGACATGCTTTGAACGGTGCGCCAAAGGGTGCTGATAACTTGCTTGTCGACATGCTTTGAGCAGTGCGCCAAAGGGCGCTGATAACTTGCTTTGTCGCCACATATCAACTGAGCAGCGCCAAAGGGCGCTGATAACTTAATGTCGACATGCGCCACATTTTGGGTTGTGGGGATCTCACCTACCGCCATAATGAGTTGATTTAAATGCAGTCTGGAGGTGGTTGGGGCAGATTTCGAATTCCTCTCTTCCCCCTCTCTTTTCTTCCTATAAATTGTAAGGAGGGGGCTTCTAAAAAAAAAAAAAAGGTGGTTCATCTTTTCTGCTCTGCCCTCCCTTCTTTTCTTCTCTAGGGTTGAAAATGGAGTTCGAGCCTCCTCCCTTGCTCTGTAATGGCGTTTTTGCCTCTTATTAATGGAATGATGTTCTGTGCAAACTTCTGGAGCAACAAAATGTGTTTTGTGATGCATCTGTCCATCCTTCCTCATTTTTGCTTGTTCTCTTCTTGCCTCTCTTCATTGCAGGTATTTGTGCATGTTTGAATGTTCATTGCAGGTTTGGAGCTGTGTTCATGGAGTTTTGGGACATTTTCTGTGTGAAATCTATCCTTGGGCCTGTGATGCATCTGTCCATCCTTCCCATTGCTCACCTCTCTTTGTCCCATGGCAGTTTTGATAGATGTCCAACATTCTCCTTCTCTGGTGTATCACCGTTTTAGTGTAGGCTTTTGCTGTTTTTCCCTTCTCTCTCTCTCTCTGTCTCCTTGGCATGGTTAGATTAGGATTAGATTAGCTTGCCTGCACTGGAATAGCTTGTGGCAGGTAGTTTAGGAGTAGGAACCAGCCTTCTCTGGAGATTCCTCTCTCGGTTTCACAAGTCCCACGCTTGGAGAGAGGTTTCCATGTTGTGCAATCACACTGGATGCCTGAACATCAACCTAGAAGCCTGATGTGCGTCCAGGGTGCTTTGTGATTTTGCACTAACAGCTTATGGCACGCACGCCAGGTGGGACCTTAGAGGTCTTTCACTTCATCTTTTGCAGGTTGGTGTGTTCCTGTGAAGATTTCAGCCTTTGGAGGCACTTGCAAACACATCTGGCGACTCCATCTGATCAGCAACCCATTTCTCTGAGCTTGCAGACTGTTCCATCCATTCCCATCCATCCTTCTTTCCATCCCTTTCATTCTTTTCCATTCCATGAAGTTGTGCAATCATGACTTCATTTCCATCATGGATTTCACATCAACAACAAAGCAGATATTCCACCTCCAACACGTTTTACAAATCCTCCGAGATCAGTATGCATACCCATATGAGCAGCTGTGCCAAAGTCAGTTTGGCTATGGAGCTTTCCAAGAGCAAGAGTATGCATACAATGAAGACAATCAGATCGAAGATGCTGGTCTGTTGGAGAAAATCCAAAAGATGGAGGTGGGGATGGTGCAGTCCAGGGCTCAACCACAAATGAAAGCTTTTGAAATCGGTTGTGGAGCACCCTGTCCGTGGGTGGGACCTTTTCCAAGGCATTACAGCCCTCAGGACAAACTTGACTTCATGATTGCAACGCTGCCTTTGCTTGCAAAGTGGATCGAAGGAATAGAGGTGTATGAGAGAAGTATTCAGCAACCTTGTCAATGGGTAAGCACACCTTCTCATGCCTTTTCTTTTCCTCTTTCCCAATCTGTTTCATTTCAGCAGTGTCAAGTTTCAAACCCTCCATCTGCTGTCCCAAGTGTTGAATCCATTTCTCCACCTCTCAGTCTTCCATCTCATCTCGATTCTTCTTTCCTTTTCCCTTCCAAACAGTCATCCCCTCCACAAGAGCTAACAGAAATACCCCCTCCTCCAAAGAAACAAGAGGTTTCACTGCCTCCACCACCACAAAAATTGTAAAATCAGTTGAGTTTCAACCCATTCCTCCTTTTGCATTCCCAATTCCATGTGGGGAAGAAGAAATTGAAAAATCAGTCATCAAGGACAGCAAGAAGAGGAGCCCAACAGAAAAGAAATGACAGACAACTTGAGGGTTTGGGCTGCCAAATTTGGAATTGAGAAGATCCCTTTGCTGGTAAAGCCTACAGAAGAGGCTAAGGTTGAACAAACGGTGGTTAAGACTGATTTTGTGGCAGCAGAAGAAGAGCAAAAGGAAGAAAGCTCTGAAGAAGATCTTGCAGCCCCAACTTGTCCTCTAGAGCAGCAGATTGAAGAGTTTGACTTAAAAACTTCATGCTGGAGGAAGAGTTATATCAAGAGCAAGATTGCCTTCGAGTAATAGAGGAGGGAGAAGCTGCTTCAACTCCAAAAGAAGAGGAGCACATCCTAGTTGTGGAGGAGAAAAGTGCAGATCCAAGAGCTTTGAACACAAAGCAGGCTACAGGAGAACCTTCAGTTCTTCTTTCTACTTCACCTCTCTCGAGTTCTAGTACTGAAGAGGAGTTTGATCTCTCAAACTCAATATTGGAGAGTGAAGGAAACCATGGTGGTCAAGTTGCAGATCAAGAGGACACCATGGAGGAAGTTGAACACGAACAGCGGGACAGCAATGAGGCAGTTTACCTATCAGATTTGGAGGACTGTTTTGATGGAGAAGAGCTGGTTGAGTTTTCACCATTCTCTCTTTCATCATCCACATTCCAAACACCAGAGCCTGCTGCCATGAAGGAGAGCATTCATTCGCAGCAACCCGCATCTTATGGCAGCCCTTTGGAATCAAAATTGGAAGATTTAAATCTTCCATGTTCTTCATTGGAGGAAGAGAAAGGACAAAAGAATCCCACCATTTCTTTCACGTCATCCATCTCGGAGGGTCTACGAGAAGACTCCATTTTTGGAGTTGAAAATCAGAGCTATGGGCATATCAAACGGACCATACCTTGCCCAATCAGGTATTTGGCTTCATTGGAGCCAAAGGAGAAGCCACAACCAGTCATGCTTGCTTCTAAGCATGAGGACGAGCTACAAAGTACCAAGGATCAGCTGCCATACCTCTCCAATCCAAATGCAGAGCAACTAAAAGAGGTATTGGATTTTTCAGTTGATACCTTGATGATTTGGATAGAAGACCAGCTTCTTGTTGATTTTCCATCCATCCAAACAGCCATGATCAGTGCCAAATCAATTGCATGGCTGCCAATTTTGAAGAAAGGAAGCTATTTTGCACAACCAGTTGCAGGGTTTGTTTAGCTTGCCTTTGCTTCCAGTTAGAGTAGAGTAGGTAGGCTTGCTTTCAGCAGAAGAAGTGCTTGTGCACACTCTGCATGTTCCATTTGGGACATGTATGATTTTCAGTTTTGTACATAGTTTTGGTGTTGCTGGTTTTGCTCTGGCACAGTTCATTTCAGTGGCATTTTGGTAAGGTCAACTCCAAGTTCAATGGGTTTCAAGTGGCTCAGAAGGGATTTTCAAAGTTCAGATCAGTTTCCAGGCTTGCTTATGACTCCATGCCCAATGGATTGCTAAAAGGCCACTGATCTTCCACCTAGCAGGCAGGTGACCCCGTTGAGTCGCCAAATTGTTGTATATATCTCCCCCCGGGTAGATATAGACAAGCAGAAGAATATGGGAAGTCAGAGAAGCTCAAAGCCCGATGTTTATTGCCAAGGGCGCATGAAAGAAGGTGTTAACACAAAAATAGATGCGCCAAGGCGTAGGCCAAGGGCGCTGATAACTTGCTGTCGACATGCTGAACGGTGCGCCAAAGGGCGCTGATAACTTGCTGTCGACATGCTGAACGGTGCGCCAAGGGCGCTGATAACTTGCTGTCGACATGCTGAACGGTGCGCCAAAGGGCGCTGATAACTTGCTGTCGACATGCTGAACGGTGCGCCAAAGGGCGCTGATAACTTACTGTCGACATGCGCCACATTTTGGGTTGTGGGGATCTCACCTACCGCCATAATGAGTTGATTTAAATGTAGTCTGGAGGTGGTTGGGGCAGATTTCGAATTCCTCTCTTCTCCCTCTCTCTTTCTTCCTATAAATTGTAAGGAGGGGGCTTCTAAAAAAAAAAAAAAAAAAGGTGGTTCATCTTTTCTGCTCTGCCCTCCCTTCTTTTCTTCTCTAGGGTTGAAAATGGAGTTCGAGCCTCCTCCCTTGCTCTGTAATGGCGTTTTTGCCTCTTATTAATGGAATGATGTTCTGTGCAAACTTCTGGAGCAACAAAATGTGTTTTGTGATGCATCTGTCCATCCTTCCTCATTTTTTCTTGTTCTCTTCTTGCCTCTCTTCATTGCAGGTATTTGTGCATGTTTGAATGTTCATTGTAGGTTTGGAGCTGTGTTCATGGAGTTTTGGGACATTTTCTGTGTGAAATCTATCCTTGGGCCTGTGATGCATCTGTCCATCCTTCCCATTGCTCACCTCTCTTTGTCCCATGGCAGTTTTGATAGATGTTCAACATTCTCCTTCTCTGGTGTATCACCGTTTTAGTGTAGGCTTTTGATGTTTTTCCTTCTCTCTCTCTCTCTCTGTCTCCTTGGAATGGTTAGATTAGGATTAGATTAGCTTGCCTGCACTGGAATAGCTTGTGGCAGGTAGTTTAGGAGTAGGAACCAGCCTTCTCTGGAGATTCCTCTCTCGGTTTCACAAGTCCCACGCTTGGAGAGAGGTTTCCATGTTGTGCAATCACACTGGATGCCTGAACATCAACCTAGAAGCCTGATGTGCTGTCCAGTGGGTGCTTGTGATTTTGCACTAACGAGGCCCTCAAGCTGGCTTCTCAAAATATATCATAACAGACCTTGGTGGCTTGGAAGAACCCCGAAGGTGTCCTCTTGAAATGCATAAGTGAAGATGAAGCTCCCAAGTTGATTGCTGATTTCCATGGGGAGTTTATGGAGGACATTTTTCCGGGAAAGTGACAACACATAATATTTTAAGAGCTAATTATTAGTGGCCTACTCTTTTTAAAGAAGCAACCCAACTAGTTAGAAAGTGTGATAGTTGCCAACATTTCTTTAGAAGAAGTCGAAAGCTTTAGGCTCCCTTCCTTTGTAGCCTGTATCAATTGAAACTCCTTTCAAACAATGGGGAATGAACTTCATTGTTGAGATTTCAGATCCTTCTAGTGTTGGTCATAAATGGATCCTTGTGGCAACTGACTACTTCACAAAATGGGTTGAAGCAATTCCATATAGAAAGGCAAACACACCAAGTGGTGATGGATTTCTTGTTGAATCATATCATATGCAGATTTGGAGTTCCAATTAAGATTGTATCTAATAATGCCATGTGTTTTAGAGCCAATCCTTTGATGGCAATGTGCAATAAATATGGGATAAATCTGACTTATTCTTCAAACTACAATCCACAAGGCAACGGACAAGCTGAGTCCAATAACAAGAAATTTCTCAAGATCATTAAAAGGACCCTTTAAATCAACAAGAAGAAGTGGGGAGAGCAATTGAAATTTGTAGTTTGGGCTGATAGAATAACTCCTAAAAGAGCAACTGGTAAGAGCCCATTTGAATTGGTGTATGGAACTCAGGCTTTGCTGCCCTTACACCTACAATTATCCACTTTTCAATTTTCCCAATAGTTGGAAGATCAAGAACATGGCCCATATGAATCAAGAATCAATCAGATCATTGAGTTAGATGAAGAAAGAAGAGCTTCTCATCAAAGGCATATCAGATTTAGAGAGAAATTGAAGAAGTTGTTTGATAAGAAGGTCACTCCTAGAGCCTTCAGTGTTGGAGATCTGGTTTTTCTATGGGATAGTAGGCATGAAGACAAGGGAAAGCATGGAAAGTTTTATGCTCTATGGATGGGCCCTTATGCCATTGATATTAGGATTGGAGAAAATACATTTTTTCTCAAGGATTTAGATGGGGATTTGCTGGAGCTGCCTGTTAATGGTAGACATTTAAAACACTTCTTGGATTAAATCCCCATATGAGGTATGCACAAGTTGTACATTTGTATAGTCCTTGTTTTTTTTTGTCTTTGTTGTTGTTGGCTCGTGGTTTGCCCTTTTGTCCTTGGAAACCATGATTAGTCCGGTCTTCTCGGTCCTTTTTGGTTAAAATTTTGGTTTTTGGGTTTCTTTACATTTTTGACTCCTTTCCCAATGGATTTTTGGCACTTGGTCTACGTTGTGATCTTGTGGCACTCGCTAGGAGTGCCCATCCCCAAGCAGGAGCCAATGTTGGTGCAAATTATGAGTTTGCACACTTTTCCCTAATTTCCATGTTAAGTTTTGCTTAGAAAATGTTTCATTTTCTCGAGTTGGTGACCTACAATTCATTTTATCTAGTTGAATGCCTTCAAGATGCTCATGATGTGGTTATTTTTCCCTAATTTGAAACAATTTCCAAGTTCCCCTCTTGTTGTGCCTTAATTTCTTCTTGTTTTCGGGTTGTGTCATTTTTTCCTTGCCCAAATCATGAAAAACTTGAAATGGATCGAATCTGAGTTATTTGAGGTTAAAATCCTACTCCCCAGGTCAAAAACAATGTAAAATCATGTTTCACTTGATTTAAAACCGAGAAATCTACATTCCTTGTGAAAAAAATTGATTTCTAGGGAAACCTCGGTATTTTTACATTTTGATGGGCATACGGGTGTCATTTGCCCATCAAATTCATCTTCGCATGTTATTGCTAACGTGGTAGGTTCCTATTGGCCGAGGATGTGCGGGGAAATGTCTTAACTTGTCACTTTTTGACTTTTGGAAAAAGGAAATTTTTTGTCCATGGCCCCGCATTGCTACAGTAATGTGCCTACGTGGCACAATTTGATTGGCTGGAGGATCGGCGGGTGGCGAGGTCACTTAGAAATTTTGCCTTCATTTTTGCAAATTTCTCAAAATCAATTTTTGCTTGAAGGCCCGCAATGAATAGGAAGGTGACACATGGCAGGAAGAGCACGCGGATGGTGGGGGGAGTTGGAGAATTTTTTTGGCTCAAGATGTCATGGGAAAATTTTGACCCGAGGGCCCACCTCCAATGAAAAGTGGACACGTGTCCAGGAAGGTCAAATGGAGAAGTGGGAACTTAGAAAAATTTGTTGTTTTTGGGCTCAAAGTTACAAAGAAATTTTTTTCCTGAAGGCCCGTGTCCAATGGAGGAGGACACGTGTCCAAAATTTGGTGGAGGTTTGGGCGCGCAGAGAAAAATGGAAAATTTACAAATTTTGGTGAAAAATCTCAAAGTAAAAAATTGACCCGTGGAAAATTTGGAGGTGTGCCCCCACATCCAATTAGGGGTGACACGTGGCACATTAGAAAGGGAAAAAGGAGGGTGCGGGCCCGTAAAAGGTTTTAGTGTTTTCGAGAGGTTTGAAGGAAAAAATTGGAGGGTCGGCTCCACAATGAATGGGAGACCACCACGTGGCAAGGGAGTGAGTGGGTGTTCGGGCCCGTGGAGAATTTTGAGAAAATTTTCCTTTTCTCAAAAAAGTGGAAAAATTCATCAAATTGGCCCGTATTTTTGGTGGGGCCCACATGTGGACACCTGGCGGGTCCAGGGGGTAAGCGGGGAAAATTTTAAAAAATTTCCAAAGGTCAAAAAAGGTTAAAAATGCATTTTTAAGATGGGGGCCCACACAAATGGTTTTGGACACGTGTCGACCTTATCTAAAGGAAAAAGGGGGAATATTTAAGGATCTAATCGGCCATGTGGAGGCGGAAATTACAAGTTGATTTTTTAATCGATGGTTACTGTGCATTTTAATTTTTGGGATGCCATGGGAGCTTGAAATCACGTTTCTTCATCAAAATGCATGAAATTTTATATGATTTTGCATCCGCTCATCCTTCTCGAGTACAATGGCATCATTTTTATGAGCTAATTTGGTTACATATGGTGTTTTTGATGAAATTTTTATTCGAGGCCCATGTAAAAACGTGAAAGGTGAAAAATTAAAGTTCGGAGGTGAAAAATGATGAAGTAAAAGGTGGAAAATGATTGCAAAAGTATCTTTGGCATGTCTAAATGCCAAAAACATGACCCTGGAATGGATAAGGATCTGAATTCATGTAATATTTAAAACTATTTGTGCATCCCTAGCAATATGCAAGCTTTTTATAGTTTAATGTCATTTTCATGAAATGGATAAGGTTTCTTGTAACAAATTTGATCCCTAAGCATATTATTTTCTTAGGAAGCAAGGATCCAAGCTGGCATGAGGTATAAAAGATATTTTTGAAGCATTTTGAAAGGGGGAAATAGAAGAGAGAAAGAGACTCAAAATTTTCAAGCAAAAAGGTTGGAAGAAATCCATTTCTCTAGAGAAAACCACCTGAGAGCCATTTTTCAATTCCATTTTTTTATCATATTTCATCATGTTGAGTTAGTTTTAGTTGTAAATCCATCAACGGGATCTCGAGATTGTTCTCATGACTTTCCCCTACTGATGTATCTGATCATTTTCTAGATTATCTAGTTCATTCGCTTGGCAATGTTTGCATATACTTATGTTTCAGAATGTTTTCAGTTTATGTTTCTTACTCATGTTGCAATCTTATGTTTAGGATCTCTTTGATCATACAGGGTCTCATTTCTTGTTGATGGTTTAATGGAATTTGCAATCTTATATTTAGAAGAGCTTTCATCTGATAGAAGATAAATAGATTTAAAATAATTTTAGTGTCCTTGAATAATGAGACTGTTTGTAAACCTTTGGGTGCACCTCAGGTCATGATTGAATAGGGATTCCTAGATACTTTGTTGGTATTTTACTTCAAGCTTTTGTGGCAGGTTATCAAATGTTGTGTGGAAGAGTGTAGATCTGGGCCTCCATTTGTGCACATATCCTGGTTGAAGGAGCATTTAAAACCTCTGGAAGTATTCTTGTTGTGTAGGTGTTACAAATTTCTTGCAAAGGTTCCCAAAGAAGTTGGTGATTCCTAGCTACTCTTGTCCTAACATCTCCCATAGAATATCATTTAAACTAACTCATCCTACCTATACTACCCCTACATTTGCATTGTGTGTCCACAAAAGAACTCAATCCTTTCACAAAAATGCACAAAGCATATCAGGGTTTTATCATGTCTTTAGCAACCCTAGCTTTGTTTTGAGAACATTTCCATCATTTAGTAGTGAAAAATCCTTTGATTTTGGATAATGGATGCTTGATCATGTTTTCACAAGGCCTCTTCCATACCATATGTAAAACACAAGGATATCTCCATCTCCTTTACCATATAAGGGCTGCAATATAGGTTCTCTTGCCTTGGTTGATAGGCACAACCTAAAACAATGAGGGTTAGATCAAAACCCTTTTGAAGGTGCTATCCACTCCCTCAAATCTTGAATGTAAACAAGAAGATATGTGTGCTCCCCGGCTACAAATGACATACAAACTATCTATCTATCCTTGAGTGTCTTGTGTAAGTTCATGATGCTATTCAAGTTATGAAGGAGATTAAATTTGGATACTAACGGGAAGGAGTGGTAACTTCCCGTAAAACTCGATGAGATACTTACTACCCTATTGGACACTAGAGATCATTTGGTTGTCTTTGGAACAACAAGTAATGAGTAATGAGGAGGAAGAAGAAGATGATAACAATAATCAGCCACCTCCGGGGACAACACTAATGTGGGTGTTGATAATAACAATGTTAACATACTTGTTCATCCTGAGAACAAAAAGGAAAGGCTAGTAGCGAGAACTCACTAATGACATAAAAATGATAAGTCCACCCAAGTTTGATGGCACCACATTAGGAGATGGGGCTGAGAACTGCTCGGTGAAATGGATAAATACTTTGCAATAATAAATTTCTCGGAAGAAACAAAGGTGATATGGGAGCATATCAACTTTCACATGAAGCATATTCGTAGTGGGACAGCCCAAGGGCCGAGTTGAACATTGATGAATCTAATATCGATGGGACCAATTTAAGAGTTACTTTAGGCAACGATGGCTACCACAACTTTACTATGATCAGAAAATGACTGAATTTAAAAACTTATCTCAAGGAAATCTAACTATAACTCTTGAATATTGGGAGCGATTTACAAAAATTCTTAAGTATGTGCCTCGCATACCAAACTAATGAGAAGTTTAGGATACAAAATTCATCATGGGATTAAATCCCGTCATAGGAGGAGAGGTGGATTTTCACATCCCAACCACGATGGAAGGGGTTGTTGAAAAATCCATAAGGCAGGAACATAAATTAAAGGAAATTTCTACTCACAAGGAGGAAGTAAGGAAGAAGAATCCCAACTCCTCTTCATCGTCTCTTACACCCAAGAAAGGACCATGGAAGAAATTCAAAATGAAAAGTAATTTTTCATCTGATACAAATAGGAAAGCAGCAATAAACAATTTTTTTGGTAATACACGGAACAACTTTTCCAAGAACAATAATAACAGACATAAGTCTTACGTGGGTCCGAACGATAACTCTAAGGCTGGAATTAAACCTGAGCCTAGGAAGGGACCTGTAGGAGGCTGTTATAATTATGGAAAAGATCATTACACAAATCAATTTCCTTTGAAGAAGGATGATCACAATCAACAGCACAAGATACATGCTGTAGTAGCTGACAAGCAGGCTGAGAAACAAGCCACACCTATAGAAGTTTCGGGTAAGTTATTTGGTTTACCAATAACTATTATTTTTGATACCGAGCTACTAAATGTTTTATTTCTAGTAAATTAGCATCAAAATTAAAAATAAAAGCTGGAAACATGGATAAAACATGGACTGTATAGTATGGTAATAATGTTGTTCATATGGTTAGTATGTGTCTTTTTGGAGCAGTCCTTGATTTACCTAACTTTTCCACAGAGGTTGATCTTTATGTTACACCTTTAGGGTCTTATGATGTAATCATAGGTGTTAATTGGTTAGCAGAACATAAGGCTAAAGTGGACTGTTTTGAAAAACACATTAGTTGTTTACATGACCTGCAGAAAATAGCGAGAGATTCGTGGTGTGAAATGTGAGATTTCTCACATTAGAAAAATATCAGCTATGTAACTTAAAAAGGCCAAAAATAAAGGATGTACCTTATAAGCGGTAAAAATCTTGAATCAATAGAAGAAAGCAATGATATTATGGAACGATATCCATTGTTATGAGACTTCAGTGATGTATTTCCGAAATAATTTCTAGGTCTACCACCCAAAAGGGAGTTTGACTTCACAATTGAAATCAAACCACGTACTGAACCTATTTCTAAGGCACCTTATCAAATGACTACTATATAATTAGTAGAGTTTAAGGCTCAATTGCAAGAACTTTTGTCTAAGGGTTTGATTAGACCAAGTGTTTCACCTTAGGGAGCACCCATAATTTTTGTGAAAAAGAAAGATGGAACACTTAGATTGTGCATTGATTACAAAATGTTAAATAAGAAAACAATCAAGAATAGATATCCACTCCCTAGGATTGATTATTTATTTGATCGATGCATGGAGCATCGGTATATTCCAAGATAGATCTTCATTCTGGATATCATCAAATGTGAATTAAGGATGAGGATATTCATAAAACAGCTTTCAGAACAAGGTATGGACATTACGAGTTTATAGTTTTACCTTTTTTATTAACTAATGCAACTGCAACATTTATGAATTTAATGAATAATATCTTTCAAGAATACTTGGACAAATTTGTGCTCGTATTCTTGGATGACATTCTCATATATTCTAAAAGCATTGAGGAGCATCATGAGCATTTGAAAATAGTTTTGGAAATTCTGAGAAAGAGACGATTGTTTGGTAAGTTGTCCAAATGTTCCTTTTATGACATAGAAGTGCACTATCTGGGACATGTAATTAGTAAAGATGGAATTGTTGTAGATCCTTCAAAAATTATAGCTATAACGGAATGGCCTGCACCAAAGAATGTACATGAAGTTAGAAGCTTCATGGGACTTGCTGGCTACTATAGGAAATTTGTAAAAGACTTTTCTAAGATAGCTACACCAATAAATTCCTTACAAAAGAAAGATAAAAAGTTTGTTTGGAGTGAGAAATGTGAAATTACATTTAAAACCTTGAAGGAACAATTAACTTCAGCACCTATTCTTGTAGTACCAGATCCTAATGGAGATTTTATGGTGGTAACTAATGCATCTAGTGAAGGTCTAGGAGGTATTTTGTTACAAAGTGGTCATGTTATAGCATATGAAAGTAGAAAAATTAAGTTACATGAGTTGAATTATGCTCCACATGATTTAGAACTTGTTTTCATTGTTCATGCACTCTAAGTTTGGAGGCATTATCTACTTGGTAAACCATTTGAGTTGAAAACTAATCATCTTGGGCTGAAGTACATTTTCACTTAGCCAAATTTGAATGCAAGACAACGAAGGTGGTTAGAGTTTTTGTCTCAATATGATTTTGACATAAGTTACATTAAAGGAAAATAAAATAGAGTGGCTGATGCTCTAAGTCGTAGGAAGCACATTTTTGCTCTTATAACACTTAGAACTTAGTTTAAGGATGAAGTAAAAAGTGTTATGGAATATGATTCTTACTTTCAACAAGTAAAAGTAACACTTGTTGCTGATTCTAATGATTCAAGGTATAAAGGTTTTCACTTTGATAAAGAAGGAATCTTACGATTTGAAAATAAAGTCTATGTACCTTTTCTTAATGATTTGAGAAAGAAATTCCTAACCGAATTTCACAATTCACCTTTTTCTGGACACCCTGGCATTACTAAGATGCTTGCTGATAGAAAACAACAATATTTCTGGAAAGGAATGAAAAAGGATGTTATTAATTTTGTGACACATTGCCTTGAATGTCAACGTGTTAAAGCAGAACATATGCACCCAGCTGATTTTTTGTTATCTTCATAGCATACCATAGTACAAATGGCAGGTAATAAGCATGAATTTTTTACAAGGGTTACCCATGTCAAGAAATAAGCATGATGTTATCTTAGTAGTTGTTGATAAACTAACAAAGGTAGCACATTTTATTGCTAGAAATCTGAAGAATGATTCTCCTATTTTGGAAAGAAGATTTGTACATGAAATTTTTATATTGCATAGAGTACAGTCAATAATTTCGAATAGATATCCTAGAATTATATCAAGATTTTGGCAAACACTTAATGCAGCTCTAGGAACTAAGCTAAATTTCAGTTCTGCGTATCATCTAAAAACATATGGGTAGACAGAAAGAGTAAATCAAGTTTTAGAAGATATGTTACGAATGTATTGCATGGATCCATAGTATAAATGGGAATAGTATCTTCCATTAGTTGAATTCACATACAATAATACATATCATGCTTCTCTTAATATGGCACCTTTCGAGGCATTGTACATAAGAAAATGCGGAACCCTTGTTAGTTGGGATAGCATAGAAGATAGAGAGGTAATAAGACCTGAAATTCTTACTGAAATGGAACAACAAGTTAAATTGATTCGTGAATGCTTGAAAGAATTAGTAGATACAAAAAAGAGTTACGCTAACTTAAAGCGGGTTGACAGGAAATTTGAACTTGGTGAGAAGGTTTTTCTTCAAAGTTAAATTGAAAAAAATTTCTATAACTTTTGGCAAGGCTGCCAAATTATCACCCCTGCTACGTGGGACCTTTTGAAATAGTTGAAGTAATCAACCACCTTAGATTATTGTTTAGCATTACCACCGCTTTGTCATGAATGCATGATGTATTCCATATTTCTTTGCTTAAGAAATATGTTTGATTTATCACATTTGTTAAATTGGAATTCCTTGTAGGTACAAGACCCAAGAATAATCATGGTTAAAGCCATATGAGTGCTTGAATTTCACTAGTTACATTTAAGAAATCGAGAAATAAGTCAATGTAAGGTCTAGTGGGATCGGTTTAGCAAAGAGAGCGCAACTTGGGAAAATCTAGAGGATACTGAAAATGCTTTTCCATATCTATTTGAATAGATTTGATTATGTTGATTGATAAAAATTTATGATTTTATCTTTATATGACAATAAGTATACTATTTTTGAGAAAATATTTATTTTATTTGAATAAACAACTATTTAATGCTGATTTCTAGAACTATAAGGTTTTAATATATTTGACTTAGGATAAGAGAAGTGAATGAATTGATTGTCCTTGGTGTAAATTGTTAAAAGAGGTAATCATCGGGATGATGATTCTTTTAGGAGGGAAGAATGTAACACCCTTGATAGTTTTTATTTTCCTCCTTTACATTTCAAGTGTTGACATGTGATTTTCCTTATAAAGATATGTTCTTTTGATTGTTGGAGATCATGCTTGATATGGACAAATCATTTCTGTTATTAAGATCCTTTGATTGAATTGGAATGGATTCCTTGAATCCATTTTTCACTTCTTGTAGGTGAGTTGCAATATGGTTTAAGAGTTGTAAACTTATCTATTAATCTGACTCATCCTTGGATCAATTTTAGTGATCTAAGGAATGTTTTAAATCTGCTCTATTGAACGAATGGTAAATTGACATTCCATGAATTAAGAGACATATCGATTTGAACTTTTTGTTACAAGTTATTTGATTTTTTTGTGAACGTATTTCCATTCAGTTGTATGTTGTGCTTGGGTCCTTGGAGATCGATCATGGCAAGACATTGCTGATGAACATGAAAATACAACCTATTCATGGCATAGGAAGGATTCAAGATCCTAAAAAGGACTATCCTACGAAATCCTAAGCTAGGTAAGAATATTTACTACCTAAGCTATGTCACTTAATAGAATTCTTATTCTAACCTAAAGCTTCCTATTCTACTTTGTTGGTTGATTGGCATCCTAACCTAAGCTTTGTGCTAAAGGATATGGAAAGGTTACTAGGCTATTAAAATTAACCTAGAACCTAATACTATAAGGTTTTATGATGATCTAACCTAATGCCTAAAACTATTATGTGGTGAATTAATCTAACCTATGTGGAAACTACCTAAGGTTATGTGTTAAGACCTATGGTGGAAACTTGTTGTTAGGGTTATATCCTAAGGTATATATTATAAACTACCTAAGGTCTAAACTATTGGTCATTGAAAAGGAACTTTAAGAAGAGAAACATTCGGGGACAAGAAGTCCCTCCTCTTTAGTGGGAGAGGTTCCCTTATTCGGAAACGAACCTTTTTACACATATACAAAGCATGGTTTCACTATGGAACTTGGATACCATGAAAGTGTTTTCTAAAATAGATCATCAATCACAAAAAGATAGAGGAATGAAAATGTGGAAATGAGCAGAAAGGCACCATTTAGAATTATAGATGACAAAATAATTCCTTATGTATGCGAGGGTACATCGAATTGGAATAATATCATTTCATCACATTAATAAGATAAAATTTGAAGAGAGACAAAGTTCTATGGATAACATCTATAAGAATACAAAGCTTCTCAACATAATGCGAAAAATGATCTAACAAGATTTAACGAATAGCTTGTGAACAAAAAGAACTAGATAGACAAAGAATGAAAATCCTTTTGTATTGATTTCTTTATGATTTCTTTACACTTTCAAAGATAAGCCAAGTTCCCCCTCGAAAATGGCGAGGAGAGGCCATTATATAGTTTACAAATTAGTTACCCTTTGGTAACTACTTCTTTTAACTAATGTTTAGTTAGAGGGCTGCCAATCGCAAATACCTCAACTAATTACATTAAATCTAAGAAGAAAGGAAGAAAAGAGAAGAATCAAGAGAAGAAGACAGGTGATCACGACTGAGAGGGGCCCACTGACTTTAGGATCCGCTGTCTAAATCTTTTCAATGCCTCTGCTATGTCTCTGCCTCGTGGGACTGATGTGTTGGCAGTGGACTGAGTCCAAAATCTGAGGCACTTCTCCATTTCTTTATCAAATTCGACATGAGTATGATAATCTTTATTCACCTCCTCAATAGCAGACTGGAGAGAGCAGATCTCCTTTATCTTTTCTTTGGAAATAGACTCCTCCCTGAACAAATTTTCTTTGAAAAAATCTCTGAATTGAGCTTTGATTTCTTGTAAAGAGAGAGGCACACCAGAAGTCTCATCATGGAGATGGCAATGTATATCCTTAAAGGTAGATACAGATAGAATCTTAAGGCCTCACCCTTCGCCATTATTTCTTAACTCTCCCAAAGCCTCCTCCAAAGACCTTGATTTTCCATTCTACACTCAGTATACCCATGACTTTGACAAGTTATTTTTGCATCATTGAAGACCTTGCTTGCCATCAAAATATTTTCATCACTGTCCCATAAGGCGAAGGTCTACTATGCAGGTGCTCCGAGTTTGAGTTCTTTATCTATATTCCCAATAGTGGAGGAGAGCTTCTGTTGCAAATTATTTACCTTCTCATTGAGTTTGAAGGCTTCTCCAATGAAATTCAATCCTGCAATGAGAATTTCATCCACCATGGCCTCCATAGCCCTTCCATAGATGGAATACTTGTGTATCTCTTTGATACTCTACACCTCATCTTGGCTGAGAATCACAGGTGGGGAAGAGTAGTCAGTGGGGTAGGATCTAAAACTTTGTCCTTGGACAACAGTGACTTGATGAAACTTGTAAGAATCTGGGCCTGCTCCTCCAACTGCTCTATGGTTTGTTGTCCTTTCTCTACCCTCCCAATGACTCTAGTGACTATTTCCTAAAGATTGTGGATCTCACCTTTAGGGGTAGAATCTCCCATGGGAATTATTGAGAGCTCAAGGTCGGATGCTTGCAAATCTTGCTCTGGCTTGTCTACCTTAGGCTTGGCTATCTCCAGGAATTGTTGGCCCTAAGCATCAGACACTATCCTAGAGGTAGTTCTAGATTTTTTGGCGTGAGTAGGAGGAGTAGTGCCTAATAAGGCTGCCACAACATCAAAATTGGGTCCTGAGATTCGGGAGGAAGACTTTCTCTTCCTACTATCAACAAGAGGCTACACCCATGCAAAAGAGGAGGAGGAAGAAGCAGGTGGGGCAAGAGGACCAAGAGACAAAGAACTCATGGCACCCAAGGTTTGCACTATTGTTGCCTCTAGTTGAGATATGAGTGGAGCACTTGGGGCTTCTGGTACAGAGGAGTCATTAGCACCCGGAATATCAGTGATTTGGACCTCCTTTTCTTTATCCATGGGGGCTTCTGGAGTGGTAGTAGAGACTGACACTTCACTCTCCTCAATTTCACTGAGAACAATGATGTTCTATGGGCCTGAGGAAACTCTGTATGCTTCCTTAGGGGATCTTCCTCCATAGTTTCCTTCTTGACATCTTTGACTTTCTTTTGGTATACCTAGGTGGATGAGGAAGGAGTGGAGACTGTGGGACCTTGAGTTGATGAAGTAGGAGGGGTCTACACAGGTGCTCTCAAATCAGGTGATAATGCCTCTTTTCTTGGTGTTGAGGTGTCTTTGGAGGACTCACCTGAGTGCCTTCTGAGTTCGCGAACTCTCCTGTCAAACCAGATTTTGGTTCTTACCAAGACGGGAGCTAGGATTTCCGCCAGATCATCCTTCTCCTTTTTGAACCAATCCAAATCCTCCAAGGGAGTGTGTTTGACCACATTGTCATACTCATATGAGTACAGGTCAAAATTATCATCCTGGAGCCCTTCAGGAACTTGGTACAGCTAAGCTCTTGAATTAGTTGAAGAGAAAATATGCCATAATGCCTCCTTCTTGCTTCAAAATCATCAACACAGTCAGCCCAATAATCTTCTGTGTCTACCCTATGATGATAAGTGATCTTGATGTTCTGCTCAATAAACTTCTTCAGTCAAAATAGGTTATTGGCCGAAGAAATGGATAATAATGGGAGCCGGGCTCTTTCTATGTTTTGTGCATCTAGAGCTAACTTGAGGGTGTAGTTTCCCAAAGAGATGGGAAAGTGCAAACCAGTAATTTTCTTATCCCTGCAGGTTCTATGCAACTTTTCCAATTTCCTGCATACTTCTATTAAGGCCATTTTATCATTGCAGAACATGGGGAGCTTGAGAGGGGTGCTCTCATAGCCAGCAAGCCTTATATAGGAAAATTTTCTAAATTGGATGAAGTAGGCACCGTAGTGCGATATCAGATTCATAGCTTCATCAGAAAATCTCCTCGCTGTATCGCTCTCCAGAAGCCTAACAATGTACATGGTGAAGGCATCATTCACCCTTCTGAAGTTGTGATTGCTAGTTTCAAGGTGAACTGAGGGCAGTAGGCATATACGGGGTCACCCTTGTGAGCATCAATGTATGAGAAGCCAAACCATTGCCTCGATGCTGCCAGAGTATACATCAAGTATGAAGTCATATAGAACTTCTTGGTTTGTTGTACATTGGATAGCTGCTCTGCTAGGTTCATACTAATGATCTCTGCCCAATTGATATTTTGAGTCCCTTCGCACACCATATTGATAAGCGGGCACATCCAAAAATGGAACTCATTTGTAGAGGGTAAGCCCATGACCCGAGCCAGTAGGATTATAAAATATGACAATTCCTCATTGAAATCTACATGGAAAAGAACCTTGGATAGGCGAGACACCCCCTTTTTAGGGTTTTTAAGCCAGGACTTTGCCACCCATGCCTTATATTTCTCACTGTCCTGATCGAAGAGGGCTTGCGCCTGGTTTTGAAAAATTACTATAGCATTGTCCATCTCTAGAATTCTTAGGGCAGTCTGCCAATGGCGACAAAGATCAAGTTTGGCGATGAGTTCCCCATGCACATTCATCAGCTCACTCAAATCAGGGTTGAAATGAGCACCGTAGGAGAGTACTGTATCTGCGCATTACACCAAGATAGGGAAACCACCGGCGAATGCCAAACCACTATCATGAATCATTTGTGCCATAGGTGAAGGGTTCACGTCTATCATTCTTGCCCAAAAATCTCCAAAGTCGAGGTGGCGAACCTCATTGTCCCCGATATCGGGAATGACAGACTCAAGTGGTGAGACTTGCTCCTGGCCTTGGAATTTAATCTTCATGTTGTTAGCAATTTGAGGAGCCAAGGTTGCAATCTGGACTTGGGATGAAATTGCAGGGGAAATGAGTATGTGTGTAGAAATCTTGATCGCAAAGGTATGAGTAATGGATAGCAAGAAAGCAGTGTGCAAAACGCATAGGGGTAATTCATTATATAGCCATTTGGGAGAGAGAAAGATAATTAATGCATATTAAATACACACCTACCAACTTGGAAAGCAAGATATTTGTGAAGAGCGGGAAAAATTAACTCGAATGGCCTTTGGTTCATTTGGGACACGCGGGACACAAAAGCGTGATTCGGCCGATACGGCGATGTGGGAAAAGTGTGCACAAATGCTTCTGGGACATGAGGGATGAAAGTACGCGGAGTATGTGATTTGGCCGAATCGGACGGAAAGGAAACAATGGGCCCGGGTGAACTTGGGACACTTGGGACAAAAATGTCCGATAGGACCAAAAGAACAAACTTCCGGTGAAGTGGCCGATCGGGAACAGAGAGCCCAAATGAACTTGGGACACTTTGGACAAAAATGTCTGATAGGCCCGAAAATCACACAAAAAGACCCAAAAACGCATATTTTTCTGAATTTTTTTGACTTTTCACACTACCAGGACAACAGAGAAGGCATTTAACTTGAAAATTGTTAATTTTCAACTACTCAAAAAGCAGGAGAATTTTGAGTGGACAACAACTGGCTCCTTCTGGGGATGACTTGGCATAAGTTCAAAGAATGAGACAAGGCAAGAATTAAGACAAAATAGGGAAGTAGACCAGTACCTTATCCATTGGGCCATGGAGTCATCAAATCAAAACAATACAAAAGACAACACAAAAACAAAGAGAAGGAAGGAAAAGCAAAAAACGCTATACGATTATACAAAAGTATTTCCTAATCACCTATGATTTAAACAATTTCAGTCTTGCCCACTATAAGGAAGTGGGAGAGAAGAACCATCCATATAATAAAGGTAAAAGAATTCTCACCAAAAAAGTGCCTGATCTTGAAAGGTTCGAGCCAAAGGGAATCAAACTTGCCATGGCTGCCACGAGGTTCATGTCTTTTATCCCACAATAAAACAATGTCTCCAACTTTGAAATCTCTGAACCTGGCCTTTTTATCAAATAAGAACTTAACTTTCTGTTGGTGGGTAGATATCCTATCAGCAACTTTCAATCTGTCCTCATTCAATTTGTAGAGGTACATGATCCTCTTATCCAAAGAATCATTGAAACTGGTGTCTTCAATGGCCTTCATTAGATGCAAGGCTAGTAGCTCCACTGTGACTGGCAATTGAGCTTCCACTCCATATAATACTTGAAAAGGAGACATCCCAATGGCTCTCTTAGGCATGATCCTATCTACCCAAAGAGCATCATAGAGTTTCTTGTGCCAGTTCCGTTGGGACTCATTAACTAACTTCCTTATTATAGCCACCAAATTTTTATTTGTTGATTCTGCTTGTCCATTCCCCTGAGGATAATAATCTGAGGAGTGAGCCAGGGAGATGCCATATCCATAACAAAAATTCATCATCTTAGTTGAAGAAAAATTTTGAGCATTATCTCATCACGATCTTGTTTGGCACACCATACATTACCAAGATGTTTTCTTTGATAAAACTACATACTTTCACAGTAGTACTCTTTACTGGAATGGTTTCTACCCACTTGGTGAAATAATCTATGGTGGTTAATACATGGGTATGACCAGCACTAGAAGAAGGATTAAGTGTCCCAATGAAATCTAAACCCCATTGTTGAAAAGGCTCTTCAATCACAACTAGTTTAAGGGGCAAAGAGGCCAACTTGGGTCTACCCACAAAAGTCTGACATGCTTCACATTTATCAACCCACTTCGATGCATCCCTGAACAAGGTAGGCCAGTAATATCCTCCACGAAGAATCTTATGAGCAGTAATAGTTGATGAGTAGTGCCCTCCACATGCTTGATTATGAAAAGCAGAAAGTAGCTTCTTCTGTTGTTCCTTGTCCACACATTTTAAAAATCTCCCATCCAATCCACGCTTAAACAAGGCATTTTCCCACAAAACATATTGGGCTGACCTTAGTTTAATAGCTCTCTTTTCTTTGGTAGTCAAATGAGAGGAGCACTCCCCATAGGTGAGAAAATGTGCGATATCAGCATACCATTCATCGATTGAGCCAAGAAACAAAATGGTAGGAAGATCAGCCTCATCCTCCAGTAACCCATGTCCAGCTCCCTCAGCAATGAGCTCACACAGGCCTTTTCCATGAACGAGCTTAGTTGGTCTGATGTCAATGTCATATTCTTGGACCTTGGCCACCCAGTTCCCTCTCTTGGATCCAAACTCTTGTTGTGTGAGAATGGACTTGATGGTTGTATCTGGTACAAATACTGTGGAGTGAGAATTAAGAATGTAAAAACGAAACTGCTTGACAACTTTAACCACTACAAAAGCATGTTTCTCCATTATGGTGTATCTTAGCTCATGATTTTTTAGAATGTAGCTCATGAATGCAATTGGGAGTTCATGATCATTAGAATCTTTTTGAGTCAGAACAATAGCCAGGGTGTTATCTGTGGCATAACAATAGATAATAAAATCTTTGTTGAAATTTGGACACGCTAAAACAGGAGTCTTAGCAATAGCCTTTTTAATACCTTCAAAAGCCCCTTTCCCTTGGAAGACCAACCAAACATCTATTTTCCTTTCATCATTTGAGAGATATTCAAAGTTAGCTCTGCAAAATCAGGGATGAATCTCCTCAAAAAGTTAATCTTACCAAAGAAAGAGTGCACTCCCTTCTTGCTAGTTGGAAGAGGAATTTTCTGAATAGCTTGAACTCGCTCAGGATCAATTTTTATACCATCTTTGGAGAAAACATGCCCCAATAATTTCCCCTTCGTGACACAAAAAATAGATTTCTTAGGATTTAAAGAGATCCCATGTTCTCTACATTTCAGAAGAACTGTTTCCAGGTGCTGAAAATGATCTGTCCTTGTTTTAGAAAATACAGTCAAGTCATCAAGGTATACGAAAATACACTTCCCTTTCAAACTTCCAAAGGCCAAGTCCATAGCCCTTTGAAAAGTGGCACCAGCATTAATGAGCCCAAAAGGCATCCTTTTGTAAGCAAAGGTACCCCAAGGGGTAGTGAAATCCGTTTTGTGTTGATCTGCGGTATTAACTTCTACCTAGTTATATCCTGAGAAGCCATCAAGCATAGACAACATTTCGGATCCCGTTACTACTTGCAAGACCTAATCCATCATGGGTAAAGGATAGTTGTCCTTTAAAGAAGCTTGATTCAGATTCCTAAAATTGACATAGATGCGAATCTCACCATTTTTCTTTCTAACAGGCACAATATTGGCAATCCATGTTGAATGGTGAATAGGAAAAATGATTTTGGCTTTTAATAACTTCTGTATTTCCTGAAAAATGGTGTCAGCTATCTTAGGATTGTATTACCTCTACTTCTATTTGAAAGGCTTAATTCCAGGTTTGAGAGGGATAAAATGCTGCATCTCCTTTGGTTGAAAGGATTTTAAGTCTTCATAGGAATAAGAAAGGACATCTTTATACTTCTTTAAAAGATTAATTACCTTCTTCCTCTCATCTGGTGTACAACATTTTCCAATGTTCACGAGTTTAGGGTCAGTAGAACTCCCAATATTAACTTTGTCATATTCAGCTGATTGTTGAGGTCCAGTAGAAGCTTTAAACTTTACATACCTATCGTGTTTGTCAAATAGTTCTTCTAAACTCACCAATCCTTTTGGAATCTTGTTTCCTTTGAGTTTGATACATCCATCTTGATTCGCCTCTTCTTCTTTGATGGATTCTTTGTTAAAGGGCACACTTTCACGAGGCAAATTAATGCTTCCTTCAAAGTACAACTATTCAAAATTATCCTTGAGTTCTAAGAAATAAAGCAGGTGTTGATCATCATTGAGAACTTGCCAGTTACTTGTATTATCAGGTACAATGGGTCTATGGATCATCTCAATGGTAAAATTATCTTGAGAGAAATCAGGATGAGGTATAAGCAATGACCCCGAGACTACTAGTGAATCAGCCTTGGTATTCTCCTCCCTAGGCACTGCTTCGATGGAGAAGGTGTCAAGAAATTCAATGGAGTCCCAAACCTGATTCCTATAATGTTTCAATCTTCTATTCTTTACCTGGAAGAGGTTTCTAACTTGCTTGACAATCAGTTCCGCATCTCCACGAGCTAGGAGATTCTTCACACCCTGTTCTTTTGCCACATGAAGCCCGAGAATGAGAGCTTCATATTCTGCTGTATTATTGGTATTTTCAAATTGCAACTTGAATGAGAAAGGATGAATGCTTCCTTCAGGAGACACCAATATTACACCAGCTCTAGAACCAGCTGAAGAACAACTTCCATCAAACTCTAATATCCAAACACCATTAGGATCCTTAGGTGACACTTTGGGGAGTTGGATTTCTTCTGGAGACATAATCATGTAGTTGCCATGCCCCATATCCTCATAGAGTATTTGTGCTTTGGGATCATTTATTTTTGTACAATATACTCAGACTGCTTCTCAGGTAGTAACTTCTTCATTTTCCCATTAACAAGTATGAGGGCATGTGACCAATCCATTTGAATTTCTCCACCCACATCCTTACAGAAGTTTCTACTTAGTAGCATCCCATATGAAGGAGGAATGTCTGCTACTAGGATAGTAGCCAAAACTTTCTTCTCAGGAAAAGTAGCAAAAGCCACTTGTGCATCCTTAATTCTTCCGACCAGGGCACTTCCTTACTCTCCATGGAATAACAAGATCCGTAAGTGCGTGTGAGAGTTAGGCCTAAGGCATGAGCTACTTTGGCAGGCATTACATTGTTTGATGCCCCTGATTCTATGATGCAATTACTAAGCCTATGGCCGGCTATAAGGAGTGTCACATAGAATGGTTTGATTTTGTCATTGGGTGAGGTGACATGGCTACTAGATTGGGTTGTGGTGCAGAAGATGGAGTGGGTAAAAGGCCTTTAGAGGTAGTTTTAGAATGACAATTGATAAAGTGATGCGGAGGATTTTTCACTATGAAAATTTTCCCTAAACTTCCCTAAAATTGGACCATACTGAAGGGCTTATTGAAACCTTTCCGAAGGTATGCTGAACTCTAGAAACAGAGTCCGTATGCAAATTCTATCGCCGGTCAAAGATGGGCCTCCAAACGGGTTAACTTTGGTCAATAGGTCAACCAGTGGACCAATGACAGGGTGACACGTGGAAGTTGGTGATAAGAAAAAATGGATGGTACTGTAATGTTTTAAAATCATTTCCATGGTATAGAGCGCATCGCAAGCTTTCCGACACATTTTGAATGGACCAAATCTGAGTTCGTATGCGAAAGATATGCATAGTCAATGTTGCGGCCAAATGATGACGTGGCACACTCTAACGTGGATAAATGGCGTATTATGGGCATGACACTTGGAAGGTTTGTAGTGGATTTATATTTAAAAATAATAATTGTAAAAATCTATTTAATCCATTCCATGTGAATAAACTCAAATCCCATGGTATAAGGAGGATTTTGTGGCCAAAAAGCTATTTTAAGGCTTATCTTATCTCTTTCCCACCAAACGTGGGGTCAATGGCTAAATTGGGCACCTAAACCTATGGAAGGGGGATTTGAACCCTTGCCAAAATAGTAATCAGCCTTCCCAAGCTGCCACTTTGTAGCAAGTGATAGAGAAGGAGATCACATCTATTTAAAGGGAAGCTTTTGGTAGGTTGGAAAGGGGGACAGCCAAGGACCAGTTTGCAGAGATCACAATTTTCGAGGCACTTATGGTTCGAATTAGGACTTGGTGTAAAAATAAAAGTTGTTAAAAATTATGAGATATTTCCAGAAAGGTAACTTTTGTTACATGAAGTGCTATAGATTTTTCTGTGTAGGCGTTTTTCCATCGCAGTTTCACAGAACAGGCACGAGGGGCAAGCAGAGATCTGTATTTTGCATCCACTTCTGATCCGAATCAGACCATGAAGTAAAAAGGGAAGTTTTTAATAATTTCCTAAAGTTTCTAGAAATGTAAACCTTATTTGTATAGGTCTTTTATATTTCAATTTGTATATGTTTTTTGAACGTATTTGCACAGAGGAACAAACGAAGAAAAATCTGTAGGAGCCACGGATGAACTTGGGAATGATTATGGTAAATTGCAGAGTTCCATGAGGATTGAATCAGCTCATTTGCAGGTATAAAGGTCTATTAATCCAAGATTGAAGGGATATTGTACTTCATTGTATGTTTAATAGATCGATTCACTTTTTGTGAATCCGGAGATGTAGCCTTCGGGTGAACTCATTATCAATTTCTTGTTTTGTGGATTTGTGCATTTCAGTTTTTAAAAGATTTTTATTAGTTGAAATTCATCATTGGATTAATTTTATTAATTGATAAAATAAGTATAAAACTGGAGTAAATGGATTGAAGGAACTTTCAAAGATCCATAACCCACAACAAGATTTGAATACACTTATCATCTTAGATTCAAATGTCAGTTTGAGTGTATGATTAAAAATCAAATGTGAAGTAAAATGGATTTGTATTAGATTCAAGCGATTCACTTAAAGTTAAAAAATCAGATTAATTGGTATTTTTGGAAGAGTTGAGGATTTGGGTTTCAAGACACCTAAAAATTGGATCAAATTAACTCAAGATCAATGTTGAGTCTGTAAATTTCAAAATCTAGAAATTTTCTAAGTACTTCATGAAAAAATTAAGTACCATTTTCAGATCAAGTTGGTATTAGAGCTGGTTTAGCTTTTGATTTGCATCAGTTGATTTGGTTCAGTTTGGTTTTTACATTTTGGGCTTGATATTTCATTTGTAGTGTGCAAAGTTTGGAGGAACAGGTGTGTAGGAATCATGGGTAAGATGTCCAACAAGACCAAGTTTGAGGAACTGGAAGCATGCAATCATCAAATTCAGGAAGAGAATGCCTTCCTGAGATGTCAGGTATTGGCTCTTGAAGAGAAACTTGACACATTGAGAAAAGAGCTAGAATCTAAGGATGAGCTCTTGATGGTGTTACAAATTGATGGACCTAACAAGGTACCAATTGTTGTTGATGCATCCACTATGACAGATGAGTGCACAGTAAGTATGAAAACACTTAATTCCTCACCCAAAGCTAATTTGGATTCTACTATAGTGCTCGGTGAATTTGAAAAGCACACTAAAGGTATAGGATCTAAACTTTTGAATAACATGGGTTTTAATGGAATTAACCTTGGTAAGAATAACCAAGGTATAACTAACCCAATATTGGTTGAGGAGAGACCTCGTTATGCAGGACTGGGATATGCTAGTGCAGGGGAAATGGAAATTGGAGAGAACTCCAAGACCGCTGGAAGAAGAAAAGCTTCTAACAACAAAGAGTCATCCCCGCTAGCATCAGGTGGTTCATCCTCATCAGGAGGATCTGGTAATAATTCACCACGGAGAGGTATAGAAATCCCCCCACCTTCGGTTTACCATTGCTCAAAAATGAAAGGTAAACAAATTGATCCCTTATCTACACTGGAAAAATTTGGCTATAATTTTCAAGCTATGTTGAATAGTTATCCGTGCACATTCTGTGGTTTGTCTAATCATTGTGTGGCCAAGTGTAGGAAGTATAAATCCATAATGGAACAGTTTGAGAAAATGCATTCTCTTAACTCGGGTTCGGCTAAGAGCAGTCAAGGTAAGGTTCCTAAAAATGTGGATCCTAAAAAAATGGATCAAAGGTTTTGTGATCATTGTAATAAACAAGGTCATGAAATTGGTAAGTGTTGGAAGCTACATCCAGAACAAAAATTAAAGTTTGTTAAAAAGGATAAAAGTCTTAAACCAACTAATTTGACCACTTCGGTGGCCAGTAAAAACTGAATTGAATCAACCCCCTAAAAAGGACAGTATCTGAGTAAAGTGGGTAAACAATTTATCAGTTTTATGTTTGCATAGTTGATTGTGGAATACATGCAAACTAACAAGGTAGTTTTGGAAATCCCACTAAATTGTGAAAAGGATAAGTACAAAATTTATTTTTCGCCTTAGTGTTGGTGAAGTATCGTAAAGAGGAAATAATCAGGTGAGTTTAAAATACTTGATGTAATTTTCTTTTTAATGGTTTTACAACTTCATTTTTCAGCAGTATGTACAGTTCAGTGGGCATGATCATTGGTCGGATGTCTATATGTGGATTGTAGTTAAAATACTATTATTGTGCAATTTGTGGCATGTAGGCATTGTTTGTAAGTGCACAACTTATACAAACTCTTTGTTTACTATGCATGACATTTGTACATTTGTAAGTCTTATTGATAGACTTAATATTTGTAACTATTAGGTATAGTTGCAAATGGTATGTACAAGTTTTGCACTAACAAGTTGTGAGTGCAGGTTACATTTGCATTGTTGACAGTGGTGAGTGCAGGATCAGGATGTACAAAGGAATATGGCAGTTGCAGTGTCATATCAATTGCAGTTTAGGCCATTGGGTTATATTACTATTATTGGCATTTGATTATTGCAATTTTTATGGAAAAATTACCATGCTATAAACTGGGTTCTATGTTTGTATTATGCAGAGAACGTGTGTATAGTTCAACAGAGTGAATTTCCATTTTGAGGTCAAAATGGTCTTACTGGGGAGGAGTGATCCGGAGGATTTTTCACTATGAAAATTTTCCCTAAACTTCCCTAAAATTGGACCATGCTGAAGGGATTATTGAGACCTTTCCGATGGTATGCTGAACTCCAGAAACAGAGTCCGTATGCAAATTCTATCGCTGGTCAAAGATGGGCCTCCAAACGGGTCAACTCTGGTCAATAGGTCAACCAGTGGACCAATGACAGGGTGACACGTGGAAGTTGGTGATAAGGAAAAATGGATGGTACTGTAATATTTCAAAATCAATTCCATGGTATAGAGCTCATTGCAAGCTTTCCGACACATTTTGAATGGACCAAATCTGAGTTCGTATGCGAAAGATATGCATAGTCAATGTTGCGGTCAAATGATGACGTGGCACACTCTAACGTGGACAAATGGCGTATTATGGGTGTGACACTTGGCAGGTTTGTAGTGGATTTATATTTAAAAATAATAATTGTAAAAATCTATTTAATCCATTCCATGTGAATAAACTCAAATCCCATGGTATAAGGAGGATTTTGTGGCCAAAAAAGCTATTTTAAGGCTTATCTTATCTCTTTCCCACCAAACGTGGGGTCAATGGCTAAATTGGGTGCCTAAACCTATGGAAGGGGGATTTGAACCCTTTCCAAAATAGTAATCAGCCTTCCCAAGCTGCCACTTTGTAGCAAGTGATAGCAAGTGATAGAGAAGGAGATCACATCTATTTAAAGGGAAGCTTTTGGTAGGTTGGAAAGGGGGACAACCAAGGACAAGTTTGCAGGGATCACAATTTTTGAGGCACTTATGGTTTGAATTAGGACTTGGTGTAAAAATAAAAGTTGTTAAAAATTATGAGAGATTTCCAGAAAGGTAACTTTTGTTACATGAAGTGATATAGATTTTTATGTGTAGGCATTTTTCCATCGCAGTTTCACGAGCAATGCGCACGAGGGCTATCGGAGATTTGTATTTTGCATCCACTTCTGATCCGAATCAGACCATGAAGTAAAAAGGGAAATTTTTAATAATTTCCTAAAGTTTCTAGAAATGTAAACCTTATTTGTATAGGTATTTTATATTTCAATTTGTATATGTTTTTTGAACGTATTTGCACAGGGAACAAACAGAAGAAATACTGTAGGAGCCACGGATGAACTTGGGAATGATTATGGTAAATTACAGAGTTCCATGAGGTTTGAATCAGCTCATTTGTAGGTATAAAGGTCTGTTAAGTCAAGATTGAAGGGATATTGTACTTCATTGGACGTTTAATGGATCGATTCACTTTTTGTGAATCCAGAGATGTAGCCTTCGGGTGAACTCCGTTATCAATTTCTTGTTTTGTGGATTTGTGCATTTCAGTTTTTAAAAGCTTTTTATCAGTTGAAATTCATCATTGGATTAATTTTATTAATTGATAAAATAAGTATAAAACTGGAGTAAATGGATTGAAGGAACTTTCAATATCCATAACCCACAACAAGATTTGAATACACTTATCATCTTAGATTCAAATGTCAGTTTGAGTGTATGATTAAAAATCAACTGTGAAGTGAAATGGATTTATATTAGATTCAAGCGATTCACTTAAAGTTAAAAAATTGGATTAATTGGTATTTTTGGAAGAGTTGAGGATTTGGGTTTCAAGACACCTAAAAATTGGATCAAATTAACTCAAGATCAATGTTGAGTCTGTAAATTTCAAAATCTGGAAATTTTCTAAGTACTTCAAAAAAAAAATTAAGTACCATTTTCAGATCACAAAGTGAATCATTTTAGCAAAATCCTTGGGATGGGTTTGATAATATTCAGCCTCGAGATTTGAACCTTAGTCTTTTTAGGTGATCAATAATATCGAAAGACATAGAAGTGAATGGGCTATCATCTCTTGGGATCCTAGGCTTATCAGTTTTAGGAGAAAAAGAAGTAACTTTAGTAGCAAAAATGATAGGACTCACCTTTTGTGATGATGAAATGGGGATAGGAGATCCTCTTTTTGTAATTACAGGGGATAGTTGTTGGCTGATCCTTAGATTTTTAGTGGGCTGCATCACTTTCTCCCTCCGATTTTTCTACTCTCAAGTCATGACACAGATATGATTCGCTATTCATGTCCTGCTACTACTTCATCATAATCGTCTCCTTCATCAATGCCTTCATTGGTGAAGAAATTAACTCGAGATCCCTCAAGTTCTTCCATTCCATCATCAAATTCTTCAACAAATTCTTTGTAATCTTCATTAACCTCCTCATCCTCCTGGTTCTTCAACTTCACAGAGTTGCATTGACAGGACTTTAATAGGAGGTCCTTCAAGCACTATCCTTGTTTGAGAAAAAAATAAATGAATTCTCGGGCTGAAAATTCCTCCTTGGAACGTCTGCATATGGAGCATGCTTGAGCCAATTGTTTCTTAATGGCGATGCGATCATTTGCAAGTTTTTGTACCAATGGATCAGTATTAGGTCCAGGAGTAGAAGAGGAGGAAGGAGAAGACTTAGATCTAGAAGGGTCTCTCCTTAACTTTCCTGACATGATTAAATCATCTTCAATACGAACAACAAGAGTTTGATCCTCAGCCAATGTTGTAAGATTAACCCTTCTCAATGCATAACTAACTTCAGGAAATTGGGCGTTTAGGAAGAAGCACTTTTAGATTTGATATACAGGTTGAGTGTCTGGTGGAATTTTGTTAATTAACCCATTGAATCGAGCCAAAAATTATCTCATGGGCTCTTGTGATTCCTTCTTTATTTGAGAAATTTGTGCTAGCAAAGCATGCATGTCTTCTCGTCGGTTTGAAACGGTTTTCAAACCTAGTTCTCATTGTGTTCTAGCTAGTGATAGCTCCAAATGACGGAAGGTGATAGAACCAATCAGCAGCATTATCTTGCAGAGTGTCAACAAAATCCTTACGGAGACATCTTCATGTTCAACTCCCAGAACTCCACATGCAACTATGAAGGCCGCGATGTGTTCATCAGGATGTACCTTGCCATCACCCTTGAATTTAGGAAATTTCTTCCGATTACCTCTGGGTAACTCATGCAAAGGCTGAGGAAGGGTGAGGGGCCCAACACGATGGCCCCAAGGCAATGGTACCGCCATTCTTGGAAAAATGGTTTGAAGGGGAACTGAAACACCAGCAAGAATTAGAGCTCGGAGATTAGGACTGATTTTCTCTGAAGGAATACCACTCGTAGGGGTTCTATCTTTGACAGGAGGAGTGCTTGTTGAATGAGCCTCTCTATTTCTCCTTGCGGAAGGGAAAGGAAAACCTGTTGTACCGAAAGATGAAACTAAGAATCTTCAATAACAAGGGCCCTTCTCCCTTGAGTAAAACATGGAGTCGCCAGATCAAAAGATGATCAATAAATTATTAAAGAACTGGAACTCGATCCCCAGTGAGTCACCAAAAACTGTGATCGTCAAAAGGAACTTTAAGAAGAGCAACAGTCAGGGGACAAGAAGTCCCTCCTCTTTAGTGGGAGAGGTTCCCTTATTCGGAAACGAACCTATTTACACATATACAAAGCATGGTTTCACTATGGAACTTGGATACCATGAAAGTGTTTTCTAAAATAGATCATCAATCACAAAAAGACAGAGGAATGAAAATGTGGAAATGAGCAGAAAGGCACCATTTAGAATTATAGATGACAGAATAATTCCTTATGCATGCGAGGGTACAACGAATTGGAATAAGATCATTTGCATCACATTAATAAGATGAAATTTGAAGAGACACAAAGTTCTATGGATAACATCTATAAGAATACAAAGCTTCTCAGCATAATGAAGACAAATGATCTAACAAGATTTAACGAATAGCTTGTGAATAAAAAGAACCAGATAGACAAAGAATGAAAATCCTTCTGTATTGATTTCTTTATGATTTCTTTACACTTTCAAGGATAAGCCAAGTTCCCCCCCTAAAAATGGCAAGGAGAGGCCATTATATAGTTTACAAATTAGTTACCCTTTGGTAACTACTTCTTTTAACTAATGTTTAGTTAGAGGGCTGCCAATCGCAAATACCTTAACTAATTACATTAAATTAAAGAAAGGAAGAAAAGAGAAGAATCAAGAGAAGAAGACAGGTGATCACGACTGAGAGGGGCCCACTGACTTAAGGATCCACTGTCTGAATCTTTTCAATGTCTCTGCTATGTCTCTGCCTCGTGGGACTGATGTGTTGGCAGTGGACTGAGTCCAAAATCCAAGGCACTTCTCCATTTCTTTATCGAATTTGACATGAGTATGATAATCTTTATTCACCTCCTCAATAGCAAACTAGAGAGAGTAGATCTCCTTTATCTTTTCTTTGGAAATAAACTCCTCCCTAAACAAATTTTCTTTGACAAAAGCTCTGAATTGAGCTTTGATTTCTTGTAAAGAGAGAGGCACACCAGAAGTCTCATCATGGAGATGGCAATGTATATCCTTGAAGGTAGATACAACTAGAATCTTGAAGGCCTCACCCTTCTGCCAGCTATTTCTTAACTCTCCCAAAGCCTCCTCCAACACCTTGATTTTCCATTCTACGCTGTATACCCATGACTTTGACAAGTTATCTTTTGCATCATCGAAGACCTTGCTTGCCATAAAAATATTTTCATCAGCTTGTCCCATAAGGCGAAGGTCTACTATGCAGCTGCTCCAGAGTTTGAGTTCTTTATCTATATTCCCAATAGTGGAGGAGAGCTTCTGTTGCAAATTATTTACCTTCTCATTGAGTTTGAAGGCTTCTCCAATGAAATTCAATCCTGCAATGAGCATGTCATCCACCATGGCCTCCATAGCCCTTCCATAGATGGAATACTTGTGTATCTCTTTGATACTCTGCACCTCATCTTGGCTGAGAATCACAGGTGGTGGAAGAGTAGTCAGTGGGGTAGGATCTAAAACTTTGTCCTTGGATAGCAGCGACTTGATGAAACTTGTAAGAATCGGGTTTTCTCCTCCAACTGCTCTATGGTTTGTTGTCCTTTCTCTACCCTCCCAATGACTCTAGTGATTGTTTCCTGAAGATTGTGGATCTCACCTTCAGGGGTAGACTCTCCCATGGGAATTCTTGAAAGCTCAAGGTTGGATGCTTGCAAATCTTGCTCTGGCTTGTCTACCTTAGGCTTGGCTATCTCCAGGAATTATTGGCCCTGAGCATTAGACACTATCCTGGAGGTAGTTCTTTCTTTTTGGCATGAGTAGGAGGAGTAGTGCCTAATAAGGCTGCACAACATCAAAATTGGGTCCCGAGGTTCGGGAGGAAGACTTTCTCTTCCTAGTGTCAACAAGAGGTTGCACCCATGCAAAAGAGGAGGAGGAAGAAGTAGGTGGGGCAAGAGGACCAAGTGACAAAGAACTCATGGTGCATAAGGTTCGCACTTTGCTGCTGTTGCCTCTAGTTGGGATATGAGTGGAGTGCTTGGGGCTTCTGGTACAAAGGAGTCACTAGCACCCGGAAGCTCAGTGCTTTGGACCTCCTTTTCTTTATCCATGGGGGCTTCTGGAGTGCTTGTAGAGACTGGCACTTCACTCTCCTCACTTTCACTGAGAACAATGATGTTCTCTGGGCCTGAGGGAAACTCTGTATGCTTCCTTAGGGGATCTTCCTCCATAGGCTCCTTCTTGACTTCTCTGACTTTCTTTTGGTATACCTAGGTGGATGAGGAAGGAGTGGAGACTGTGGGACCTTGAGTTGATGAAGCAGGAGGGGTCTGCATAGGTGCTCTCGAATCAGGTGACAATGCCTCTTTTCTTGGTGTTGAGGTGTCTTTGGAGGACTCACCTGAGTGCCTTCTGAGTTCACGAACTCTCCTGTCAAACCAGATTTTGGTTCTTACCAAGACGGGAGCTAGGATTTCCGCTAGATCATCCTTCTCCTTTTTGAACCAATCCAAATCCTCCAAGGGAGTGTGTTTGACCACATTATCATACTCATATGAGTACGAGTCAAAAAAATTATCATCCTGGAGCCCTTCGAAACTTGGCAGTACGAGGATAAGCTCTTGAATTAGTTGAAGAGAAAATATGCCATAATGCCTCCTTCTTGCTTCAAAATCATCAACACAATCAGCCCAATAATCTTACGTATGCCCTATGATGATAAGTGATCTTGATGTCCTGCTCAATAAACTTCTTCAAGTCGAAAAAGGTTATTGGCCTGAAGAAATGGACAGTAATGGGAGCTAGGGATCTTTCTATGTTTTGTGCATCTAGAGCCGTTTTGCAGGTGTAGTTTCCCAAAGAGATGGGAAAGTACAAACCAGTAATTTTCTTATCCCTGCAGGTTCTATGCAACTTGTCCAATTGCCTGCATAAAACTATTAAGGCCATTTTATCATTGCAGAACATGGGGAGCTTGAGAGGGGTGCTCTCATAGCCAGAAAGCCTTATATAGGAAAATTTCCTAAATTTGATGAAGTAGGCACCGTAGTGCGATATCAGATTCATAGCTTCATCAGAAAATCTCCTCATTGTATCGCTCTCCAGAAGCTTGACAATGTACATGGTGAAGGCATCATTCACCCTTCTGAAGTTGTGATTGTTAGTTTCCAAGGTGAACGAGGCGAGGCATATACGGGTCACCCTTGTGAGCATCAATGTATGAGAAGCCAAACCATTGCCTCGATGCTGCCAGAGTATACATCAAGTATGAAGTTATATAGAACTTCTTGGTTTGTTGTGCATTGGATAGCTTCTCTGCTAGGTTCATACTAATGATCTATGCCCAATTGATATTCTGAGTCCCTTCGCACACCATATTGATAAGTGGGCACATCCAAAAATGGAACTCATTTGTAGAGGGTAAGCCCATGACCCGAGCTAGTAGGATTATAAAATATGACAATTCCTCATTGAAATTTGCATAGAAAAGAACCTTGGATAGACGAGACACCCCCTTTTTAGGGTTTTTAAGCCAGGACTTCACCACCCGCGCCTTATATTTCTCACTGTCTTGATCGAAGAGGGCTTGCGCCTAGTTTTGAGAAATTACTATAGCATTGTCCATCTCTGGAATTCTTAGGGTAGTGCCAATGGTGGCAGCATCAAGTTTGGTGATGAGTTCCCCATGCACATTTGTCAGCTCACTCGAATCAGGGTTGAAATGAGCACCGCAGGAGAGTACTATATCTGCGCATTGCACCAAGATAGGGAAACCACCAGCGAATGCCAAACCACTATCATGAATCATTTGTGTCATAGGTGAATGGTTCACATCTGTCATTCTTGCCCAAAAATCTCCAAATTCGAGGTGGTGAACCTCACTGTCCCCAATATCGGGAATGACAGACTCGAGTAGTGAGACTTGCTCCTGGCCTTGGAATTTAATCTTCATGTTGTTAGAAATTTGAGGAGCCAAGGTTGCAATTTGGATTTGGGATGAAATTACATGGGAAATGTGTATACGTGCAGAAATATTGATCGCAAAGGTATGAGCAATGGATAGCAAGAAAGTAGTGTGCAAAACACATAGGGAGAAATTCATTATATAGCCATTTGGGAGAGAGAAAGACAATTAATGCATATTAAATACACACCTACCAACTTGGAAAGCAAGATATTTGTGAAGAGCGGGAAAAATCAACTCGAATGGCCTTTGGTTCATTTGGGACACGCGGGACGCGAAAGCGCGATTCGGCCGATATGGGTGATGTGGGAAAAGTGTGCACAAATGCTTCTGGGACATGAGGGATGAAAGTACATGGAGTACGCGATTCGGCCAAATTGGACGGAAAGGGAATGGGACAAAATGTCTAACAGCCCCAAAAAGAATGGACTTCGGGTAAAGTGGTCGATCGGGGAACAGAGAGCCCAAATGAACTTGGGACACTTGGGACAAAAATGTCCGACAGGGCCGAAAATCACACAAAAAGACCCAAAAACACAGATTTTTCTCAATTTTTTGACTTTTCACATTACCAGGACAACAGAGAAGGCATTTAACTTGAAAATTGTTAATTTTCAACTACTCAAAAAGTAGGGGAATATTGAGTGGACAACATAACCTAAGCAATATGATCTATCCTAAACTAATGGGTATGAAAGGGGGATTAGGTGGTCGATGCATTAAGGGTGATGGTTCCTATGGCATTTATGTTATTGATAAGGTTTTTAATGCATAGAATACTTTTGCCGGTTTTGGCGGGCTAGTGACTTGGTGGAGGCTTATGTGGAAGTATCACTAAAATGAAATTTTATGTTAATTTTGATTTGGCATTCGCTAGACTTGGAATGTGGTCGCAAGGAAGGATAGGCAGAAAATTGGAATTAATGAAACTTATTGTTTTCGGTTTTCATGCACAAACCATCTTGGAAGGCATGTAAGTAGGTTTGTCTAGGATTGTTTCACTTTGCATGTTCGTGATTTTTGCTTTGCATGCTCTCTAGTTTTTCGAACCAGCAGATTGAACTGCACTTAATGGCTATTTTTGAATTCTTAGACCTATTTTCGGTTTGTGGGATGTATAAGAGGCATTGTGGAAAAATAATATGGTTGTTTGATCTTTCGTGGAGAAGAGAAGTTGTGAGCTTGGCTAGAGGTCTCCTTTGATTTGGTAGAAGCACTATTAGGCATGATAGGCTCTAATCTTTAAGATCTCTTGCTTTCTTCTAAATGTTTCATTAAAACGATTCTGCTCTTTTGAGATTCTTGGCTTGCATGTTTTATTTGGTTACTTGTTTGTTGGGTTTTATAATCTCTGTTATCTTGGATATGAATCCATGGCAAAAATAATGTTGGTTTTGAAACTTTATTTGTGATAGTTTAATAGTGAAACATGCATGTGAAGCTTGTATTAGTAGCTCTGCTTTCCATTTCTGAAATTTTTATTCGAGGTTGTTGTGTTGGAACCCCGACCTCCATTGCAATATGTGTATTCTCGAACTATATGGGAACCTTGAGTTCTATTTGATCTTGTATTTGGGCTTCATGTTTTTATATAAACTTGTCTTTGGAGATTCTTGTTATTTTGAACTAGTGTTTGGAATCCTGGGTAGCTTTGGACTGTTGTTCAAAGTTTGTATATGGCTCTGTACTCATATTTTATTGCTTGTGTTTATTTGAATTGTTATTGAGGTTCCTATTTTACACGACACTCATATTTTGTTATTTGCATAGTTCTGAACTCTTGTTGAAGCTCGTGTTTCATTTTGATCTCGTATTAGGGCTTCTTGTTTAAAGTATAAAATGGAATGGGAACTTCGTGTTACCCTGAACCTATGATTAGAGACTCGTGTAGCTCTGAACTATTATTGGAAGTTTGTATTTTATACTTCCCTCATATTCAAATACTTGTGTAGTTCTGAAATTTTGTTGAGACTTCGTGTTTGACTATGTTATGGTATTTTGAGTTGGGTTTTACTTGTATTAAAAGTTTAAAAACTTATAACTATTTTGTTGAACTATTGTTCAAAGAAAACTAGGAGAATAGTTGGCTGAGTTGTTGGGTAAACTCTTCGAGACCTTAATTGAAAACTTTTTTGTTGATGAAAAGATTGGGTAATTCTTTTACGAGATGGCAACGACATTTTATTGGGGGTATTCTTTTCCCCTCTATTTTGTGGAAACCTACATCTTCAGATCTTTTAAAATAAGTTATGGGTTTTGTTTAAGAGAAGAGTTTATTATTTTAGTACTCTGAATTGTTATGGAGGGATTAATTTGTCTATTTTTAGACTGTTTTCGTATTATAGTACTTATTGAATCGAGAACTAATTACTCTTTCATAATGCAATATTAAAACCTGACAATGGGATTTCAGTCTTTGAGTTCATTGATACTTCTAAACATGTTTAGCTTATTGATCGATTTATTTTTCTATCTCTTGTTGGATATAGTAAATAAACCTTGTGTCTTTGTAAAAGAAAGGAATGTGATTCCTTTGGAACATAAAGTTGTTTTTAGGACTGTTATGCATATTTCATTATGAGATTGGAATTGAAACTCATTTTTATTAAAGGAAAGGAATTGTAAGGAAAATGGCAGTGTGCTTTCTTCTTACTGTGAGTAATTTTTTTCTCTCTCCTAGGAACTAGCTTATGAATTTCTAAGTTTGAATTAAAAGAGGAAATTCATTTGTTAGTACAATAAAATGAATTATTGATTAGAAAATTTTCTAATTAAGATCCGTTTCTTTCTATTGTTGGGATAATTTCATTGGTTGAACTTTTCTGTTTTGATTCTCTTATGAAATGGAGATTTCTTTATGAGTTGTTTGGTCTTCCTTGTTCAAATCATTTGCTGAAATGATGTAGGAAGAGAGTAGATGATTTGGTTTTGTTGAGCAGAAAATGTATCCTTGTTTGGCGAGACTAGTTGTTTGACAAGGATTTGCTTTGTTTGGTTTGAGATGAGTAGGTTTTTCTCTTGCACTCTATCTTTTATGGATCCTCCTTATATGGACTCAAGTCGAGATTAACTCTTTTATGAGTCTACCTTGATTTGTGAACGTTGGTTTCAGATCTTTAAATGTTAACTTCTAACATGTGGAAGTAGATTTAGATTTACAAGCAAAATGTTTGATTCTCTATTCCTTCTTGTATTGAAATGGGATTCTGTTCTAATGAATATCTTAAATTTTGAAATTTAAGTTAGTTGTCCTTTAAATGAAACCGTTAATTCATGTTATGAATTTGTTTCAGTTTTCGGATGTCTTGTGTTTGGGCATAGTTTGTAATGGTTCTTCTTTTCTTTTTCTTAGGAGTTAGATGAATCATCCTAATGAGAACCATGCTTAAACCATTCTTTTGGTTAAAGCAAAGATAAATGGTGTATTCTATTATGATAGAATTGAGAATAATGAGATGATATGATTTGTTGTTTGCTTAAGGATAATTGATAGGATCAATGAAACTTTAATTTTGTAAAGCGTATAGTGGATTTTATTTTGTTCTTCTCTTGGAATTGAATTCAATTGGTTAATCATAATCCTTTTCCGTTGTTATTGCTTATATTGATATTTATGATGTAATAATTGTCTCATCAAAGTATAGTTCTTTTAATGGAACAATTATTAGAATACGCCTCATTTTAAGGCTTAGTGCTTATCATGCTCAATTCATTTAAGCGACTCATGCTAGCAATTTTTGTAGATGGACTTTGTAAGCGATAAAATAAGGCAAAAATTATATGATGTATTTGATAAATTAAATCTGTTTCCTTTTGAAGAATTCTAATTCGTTCTTGAGATTGTATTAAAAAGGAAATGTAGTATTCTTTTATAATGAAGACGGTTGTTATGCAAAGATACCTAAATGCATACATCTTGTAAATGTATAAGTTACAAAGATAAATTGAAAGTTGAGAGTTTACATGTATTGGTTGTGTAAATTATTTAGTAATCGTATGGAAGAGATGGATTCTATCTTGTTGATATTCTTCATATTATTTTTATGCTTAATTGGTTATCCTTTAATAAGTTGGATAAAGGGATTTAGTTCAATTTCCCTACTTGTGATGCAGCTTGTTAAGTTGCAGAATATGATATTCGTTATCTAAACTATATAACATAGTAATGTAACGTGTGATGAACATACATTAAGAAATGTGGACATTGGGTAGGATAAACCCTAACACTTAACATGTAGAGAAAGACTCTTTCTCTTTCTTAATTTCTCATAAACCAAAAAGGTTTGGAAATATGACTACAATTTATTAGACTTCAAATTGTATGAAGTCTACTTTATATTGGATATATTCTGGCATTGAAATTTTCTAAAAGTTATTGTACTTTATAAATAAGACATATTATAATGATGTACAATTACGGTTAATTGATTTAACTATATGTTCAAATGTTAAAAGTGACCATGAAAATAATGAAGTTCTTAATGGGCTAATTGAGGAAAATTTAGGAAAGAACTTATTGAGCATTGGATTAGGGTTTGACAGGGTTGTTGTAATCAGTTTTAATCTAAACTATCAAAGTATTAACAATCTCCTTGGGGGTATGTAGATCTCGATGAGGTAATTCATATAAGATGTTGGCACATGCCAACTGCAGGCTGTACTTTTGGGAAGGCTTGGGTCTTCTAAAAATATAGCATTGTAGTTGACATGTGGCATCACCCTTCCAAATTGATCATCTAGATCTACACACATCTGGAACTCATATTTGAACCTGGTTTCTCTCTAGGTCTAGATAGGAGCATATTTAGGATAGGTATTAGCTTCCAAAGGCTAAGGGTAAATTTTCACACTCGGATGACTTAGGTAAAATGAGTATTCTCATCTAACCTAAGCCTTTGTGAGCATCTTCCTATAATAGATTATGTTTCTATCTAGGGCTAGGGTAAAATCTGGAACAAGTGGATGACATGTAGTCGGTAAAGACCAATCATGATAATAGAATAGAAGAGTGAGGTGAAGGAAGTATTCCAAAATGATGAGTTTTCCATCTAGGAATAGTGACATACATGGTATGTTATAAATATTTGGTTAAAGTATCGCAAAATACTTGGTTGCGTTGTCTTATGTCACCAAGTTTAAAACAATGTGATATCGATGAATATTGGTAATAGATGTTGAGATATGTTCTTTAAATAGATCACTCAAGACCCGATGTAGAGTAGGATGACAAAGTATACAATATGTATTCTATACATAAGATAACATAAATAGATCAGTAGCTTACCGAGTTATGGGATGAATAGATTAGTGAATCACCGAGTCATTACAATCTGCATATGTTTATCCATTGAATTTAATTGGCATGGAATGTTTGTTCTAAATATTGCTTTATTTGGAACAGTGAACATTAATAATTATAAAAAATAAAAAATATCTTCATTCTAAAGTCTTAAAATGGGAATTTTACAAGTATGCTTTTAATTTGTGACTTTGAGATAATAATGACCTAGTCAGATAGATCAGGTGATCTATGGATTTTTACTATTCTAAGGAAAGGAATGAAATCCTTAGACCCAGTGACATATTTGAATTTTGATATTTGGCTGGTCCTTCTTCACTTTGTATATTTAAATACTTGCTAAACAATAACCTATTTTAACTATATGTTTTAATGCTAAGGGACTTTAGCCTACATCAAATTCTAAACTATGTTTTTGTAATCTTTTGTAATTAAGATGTTGTTACTTAAACTTGAGACCTACCTTTGGACCTATGTTGTTTTCCTAAACTAATGTTAACCTAACTTAAGGTATGACCAACCTAAATGGGATGTATGGAATGAAATGGGGATTTGGTGGTTGGTGGTATCAGTTTCTAGGTATTAAATGAGATTTAATTCATTCATATCTCCTCTTACCAAAAACTTTGGCATGGGCATTGGGAAAAGTTGGGGAAAGCTGAGTTGGCACTGCTACCAAGTTTTGTTGCATGTAATATTTAAAATTAGACACTACTAAATGTGGAGATGGTGGTGGCATGGAAAATGAAGGGAACTAACAATCCTTTTCATTTAATTTTTTTCAAATTCGTAGATAAACTACCTAGGAAAATGCATGAGGGGTTTTTTTTGACTCGCATGGTTGTTTTGTTCTTTCGAGCCATTTTTGAGCTCAAGCTCTGCATGATGTTTTTTTAGTTCATCAAATCTCTAGTTTGAATCTTGCTTGACTGGTTATTTTTGCATTACATAGAGCTATTTTTGGACTTTTCTTAGTTGATATGATCTATCTTGTTGTGATTTTGTGATTGTTTTCACATATACTTTATCAACCCTATTGAAATAATGATCTAGGTTTCATTTTTCTTGATTTGGTCTACTGGATTATGTTTTAATCTTTCTGTGCGAGCTTGAGATGAATTTGATACTATAGGTAATCTTGTTGAGCTATGTAAATGTGGTAATATCTTAGTTTATTAACATGTGGAACTTGGTTGGAATACCTTGTTTCACCATTGGGAAACATTTTAGGTGTTAAACCGTTTAAATATCTCAATTGTTGCTACATATTTATTAAATACATTTAGGGATTAAACTTCTATAACTCTGGATTTAGCATATTATTTTTATTTTTGATGGAAGGATTTAAATTTTGAAGACGTGTTTAAATTTTACCACTTTTGTTTTTGTGATTCCGATTTTTGTGTGTAACTTTTCTATTTCAGCTCATCATCTATTCCTATGGGTATTGAGGAAAGATAAATTTTTAGGTTTTTCTTGGAAAGGAGTTATTTGTCACTCCAAAAATTGTTATAGTATTTTCATTTATAAATGGAGGATCTCGAAAGAATAGCTGTATTAGTTCTCAAGAAAGTAATTAATGCTTTTGAAAGTGTAATTTAAGGAAAGTGTTATTTTGTCTTCTATTCTTTTGAGTATTTGGGTAACCTCTAAATGTAGGAATTTGATGCTAAGAATGGAAACCTCTCTAGGGTATTAATTATATATGTGATGAGTTTGTAGTCATCTTAAACTTTTTGAAACCTATTTTTCATCAAGTGGTTATTTTATGTTAACCTAATTCTAGTCCATGGACTATCAAACTCGGTTTCAGTTCGGTTATGGACTAAGGAAAGGGTAGCTCCATTGAAAATAAATTCTTGATCTTGGCTTAGTGGTATTTTTATTCATTCTTATCTTCTTTATGAGCATCTGAGTTTTTGGAAGTATGTTGTAGACTTATCCTCCTGGTCATCTCCTTATTTTCTTTCTGAACTAGGGAAAATGAATTACTTGTTGGCTTTGGATATTGAAGCTACCAATACCATATCCTTTACTGTTGTTGGGTAAAATATGAATGTTGTTCTTCATTCTTTATTGTTCGGGATTGTTGTCATTTAATTTGATCCTTGTTTAATCCTCTGTTTGGGATTTTGGTTAAGGATGGTAGAGACTAGACTTTTCTATTATGTTCTTGTTTAGATCATGTTCTCTTTCTAATCATGCTTAGAAATTTGAGTAAACAATCTCTCTCTCTCTCTCTCTTCTCTCTCTCTCTCTCTCTTGATTTTCCTTCTATTTCAATCTTGATGAGGGATTGTCCAGTTTGGTCTGTTTCATAGTACCTTCACTTGGGACTTTCTTGAAGAATTAAGTCCAGTTGTGATAGGACAATATAGCTGAAGCAGAGGTTATTTTGAAGGATTGTTGTGTTTTGTTGGAAATATTCTTAGTAAGTCTTTTTGTTTTATGAAAAATATTTGAATGGTTGAAGGAGTTGAAGCTTGATTGTTAATCCCTCCATTCTATTCTTTTGACTTAACATTGGTATTGATGTATCTCTTTGGGGATTGTGTGCTTAGTTCCAATTGCATGCAAAATTGATCTTATCCTTTGTTGAGATATGTTTAGTGCTGAATTTAACTTAATTTGATTCTAATTCTAAATTTGAGTTATAGGATTCTTAAATTAGAAACTCTTTCCAAGTTATGTTGTTGGACCATCCTAAACTTATTCCTATGTTTTTATTTGATCTTGGCATCTCATATTTTAGGATGAATTTAGGTGAATAAAAATGTTGAGATGGAAGTACTATTGTTCTATCTAATGTTGAACTATTCCTAAGAAATAGTTAGGATAGTTATCTTCTCATGTTAAATAGGATTAATTGAGAAGTGAATCATGTAAAGTAATATATGAAAAGCAAATTGTGATTTTGATGAAATAGTACTTATTTGGATTATTGTTTTAATTCTTTTTATGTAAGACAATAGTATGAAAGTTGAAATTGTTTATATCATGATCTATTCTTACTTATGTTATGGTTTATCACTTTTCTCTCTCTCTCTCTCATTTGTGAATAGTAATTCCTTTTGGTATGTCTTTCTGTATTGCTTAAAATTATTTCATAACAACAAGAGTTCTCTTTATGAAATAGTTAGCTAAAATCACATCATTTTAATGTTTAGTGCTTATCATGCTCAGTTCAATGAACTGACCCATGCTAGCAATTTTGCAGATGGACTTCGTAAGTGATGAAAGGAGAAAATATTTTATAGGAAGTTACATTTGTTTACCAAAGAGATTGGATCTTTTATGATGAAATATGGATCATTATTGAAATGTATTTGTTGGAAAAGAAAGTTGTACTTGTAATTGATCTTGTTTTGTTGTTTTTGACATTAGAAATGTCTGAAGTGTTTGATTATAATGTATGAATCCCTTTGATGAATGAAATATTTGTGGACTTGTTTGAACTTGATGTGTAATATTTTTGGGTATTCTGTGAATGGAAATGATAAGTATTTCTCTAATTTTTCTATCAGTAATATACCCTCTTGGGTTGGATTAAATTGAATAGAGGTCAAGGGTACTAGATGTACTACCCTCTTTAATGAAATGCAACTTATTAAAGTTGACATTTGTGCATGGATATTCAACTAGATCACTATGGCTATATTAAAACAAATGTTTGTGGGTGAATAAAACTATGATGATAACTTGTAATATACTATGGGGTTATAAATGAACATTAATCCTTTATAAGAAAAAGGGAAGACAACTTCCCTGCAATGATTAATAGACTATTTTAAGACCTCTTGGAAATAAATCCAAATGTTATCTTTGGATAGTGGAAGGTGTGCTTCCTCTTGATTAGTTCCTTAACTAGAATAGGAATGTAGAAAAAGGAAATTAAATTAGGATTAGACTTCATTCCATTGAAGTCTAATATAAAAAGAACTTTCTGAACTTATGTAAGCTAAGACTTGGATAAGTAAATAAGTAAACATCACTATTATGTATGTTGAATCTGTTATGTGAAACATAAATTAGAATGTTAATGGATTAAAAAAAAAACTTATGAAATGGTTAGGAGGTAGATGTATCTGCATACCAACTCCAATTGTAGTTTTTACTTGTAAACCCTAATGGTTAATGAACCTAGTTGTTCAGTAGGGCTACTATAATTAACCCTTAATAAGGAAAATTAATAAGTCATTAACTTATTTCTAAGGTATGTTCATCCAGATGAGGAGAACTCAGTCGGATGTTGGCACACACCAACTACATGCAATATAATACCTTTGATGAAGACTTGGGTCTTCATGAGGATACTTGTGTTGTAGTTGACATGTTGCAACACCCTTCAAAGTTTAATCATCTAGATCTACATAAATTATGACTTGATCATAGTTCTACCCTAGGTAGAGTTAGGGGCATGATCTAGTGTTGGGGTCAACTCATGATGACTTAGGATAACTAGACACATGCAATCAATCAACTTAGGTTGATTGAGTATGTCTATGTACCCTTAGTCACCATGAGCAGTCCTCCACACTAGACTATGTTGCTAACCTTGGCTAGGGTTAAACCTTGAACAAGTGGACTGACAGGAGTCAGTGAAGACCATTCTAGATAATAGATGAAGTGGGGTGAAGGATGTATTCCATTTGATGAGTATGTCATCTAGGAATATAAACATGAATAGTATGTTTAAAATCTTTGGCCAAAGTATCACAAGTTGTTGGTTGCATTGTCCTATGTCACCTAGTTTAAGAAGTGGGATTTCAGATGGATATTGGTAACAAATATTCAAATAGGCCTCTTAAACAAAACACTTAATACCCCAAAAGGGTAAGGAACCAAGTATACTTAGTATACAAATCATTAAGTTAACATGAGAGATCGGTATGATACTGAGTCATGAAATGAGAGATCGATGTTCCACCGAGTCATTTACAATTGCATATGGTTTTCTATTATGAGATTGATTGGCTTTGGAATGTGTGTTCTAAATTATGATTATTTAGAACAAAGAACATTATACAAAAAAAAAAAAAAAAATCCCTTGTTTCTAAAGTCTTAAAATGGGAATGTTACATCTTGGTATCAGAGCTGAAGGTTGTAACTCTTGGACCTATTATGTCCATAATCTGATAAAACTTAAATTTTCTTATTAACAAAAAATGGTTAGAATGAGAGGAAATGTTGCAAACAACCCACCACCCGATGAAGAAGCAACTACTACCCAAAAATCGATGAGATCCTTGCTTCCTTATGGACACAAGAGATCATTTAGTTTTACTTGAACAACAAGTAATGGGCAATGAGGAGGAGGAAGAAGATGTTGGTAATAAAAATCAACCACCTCTTGTGGACAACACCAATATTGGGAATTTGGGCATTTGATAACAATAATGCAACCAATGCTAATGCAAATGCACCTAATCATCCTGAGAATAAAAGGCAAGATTGGTAGTTGAACTCACTAATGACATAAAAAGGATAAGTCCACCCAAGTTTGATGGCACTACACTAGGAGATGGAGTTGAGAACTGGCTCAATGAAATGGAGAATTACTTTGCAATAAGGAACTTCTCTAGGAAACAAAAGCAATATGGGGAGCTTATCATCTTTCCCATGAGGCATCTTCTTTGGTGGGACAACCGTAAGGATGAGTTAAACATTGATGAAACAAACATCACTTGGGATCAATTTAAAAATTATTTTAGGCAACGATGGCTACCACAACTTTACTATGATTAGAAAATGACTGAATTTCAGAACTTAGCTCAAGGAAAGTTAACTATAATAGAGTACTAGGAGAGGTTTACTAAGCTCCTTAAGTATGTACCTCAGTATCAAACTGACGAGAAATTCATAGATATGAAAAATTCATTATGGGATTAAATCCCATTATAGGTGGTGAAGTGGATGTTCACAACCCAACCACTATGGAAGGGGTTGTTGAAAAATCCATAAGGTAGGAGAGAAAAATTGAAAGTGATCTCTTCCCATAAGGAAGAAATCAAAAAGAAAGTTCCAAATTCTTCTTCATCCCTTGCACCCAAAAAGGGACCATGGAAAAGTTTGGTATGAAAAACAAATTTTTTACTTGATAATAACAAGAAAACTACAGCAAATAAACATGTTGCTAATGTATGAAACAAATTTTCAAGAACAATAATAACGAAAAAAGTCCTATGGAGGTCAATGATAACTTTAAGGCTGGAAATAAATTTGAGCCTAAGAAAGGACCTGTAGGAGGTTATTACAATTGTGGAAAGGATCATTATGTAAATCAATGTCCTTTGAGGAAGGATGACAGAAATCAGCAACATAAGATACATGTTGCGGTAGTTGAAAAACAAGTTGAAAAGTAAGTTATGCCTATAGAAGTGCTAGTAAGTTATTTGGTATACCTGTATAACTATAATTTTGATACTAGAGCTACTAAATGCTTTATTTCTACTAAATTAGCTTCAAAATTAAAAAGAAAATCTGGAAAAATGGATAAATCATGGGTTGTACATTATGGAAATAATGTTGTCCACACAGTTAGTATGTGTCTTTTTGGAGCAGTCCTTGACTTGCCTAGTTTTTCCACTAAAGTTGATCTTTATGTTGCTCCTTTGGGGTCTTATGATGTAATCATAGGTGTTAACTAATAGCTGAACATAAGGCAAAGGTTGATTGTTTTGAAAAACATATTAGTTGTTTGGATGACTGTAGAAAAACATACATTCAGGGGGATAAAATGTGAGATTTCAGTTAGGAAATTGTCAGCTATGCAACTTAAAAAGGCTAAAAACAAAGGTTGCACTTTGTATGCAATAAAAATTTATGAAACAACTGATGAAAGTAGTGACTTCTTGGAAATATACCCGCTTGTTACAAAATTTCAGTGATGTGTTTCCAAAGAGTTACCCGGTCTTCCACCCAAATGGGAGTTTGATTTCACGATTGAGATCAAGTCGAGAACCAAACCTATTTCCAAGGCACCATATCAATGACTACCATTGAATTAGTAGAGCTTAAGGCATAGTTGCAAGAACTTGTTGTCTAAAGGTTTGATAAGACCAAGTGTCTCACCTTGGGGAGCACCGGTAATTTTTGTGAAAAAGGATGGAACACTTAGATTGTGCATTGATTATAGGATGTTAAACAAAGCAACAATCAAAAATAGATATCCACTTCCTAGAATTGATGATCTATTTGATCATATGCATGGTGCATCAATGTATTCTAAGATAGATCTTTGATCTGGATATCATCAGTTAAGAATCAAGGATGAAGATATTCATAAAACACTTTTAGAACAAGGTACAGACATTATGAATTCACAGTTTTACCATTTGGTTTGACAAATGCCTACTGACTTTTATGAATTTAATGAATAATATTTTTCAAGAATACTTGGACAAATTTGTGCTTGTATTCTTGGATGATATTCTCATATATTCTAAAAGCATTGATGAGCATCATGAGCATTTGAAGATAGTTATGGAAATCTTAAGAAAGAGAAGGTTGTATGGTAAGTTGTCCAAATGTTCTTTCTACGAGATGAAGTGCACTATTTGGGACATGTCATAAGAAAGGATGGAATAGTTGTAGATCCCTCAAAAATTGTTGCAATAACTGAGTGGCTGCACCTAAGAATGTACATGAAGTTAGAAGCTTCATGGGTCTTGTTGGTTACTATAGGAAGTTTGTTAAAGACTTTTCTAAGGTCATTGCACCAATAACTTTGTTGTAAAAGAAAGATAAGAAATTTGTGTGGAATGAAAAATGTGAATCTGCATTTAAGACTCTAAAGGATCAGTTAACATCTACACCTATTTTGGTTGTACCTGATCCTAATGGAGACTTTACTTGTAGTAACAATGCTTTTGGGGAAGGTCTTGGAGGTATTTTGTTACAAAATGAGCATGTTATAGCTTATGAAAGTAGAAAACTCAAGTTACATGAACTAACTATGCTCCCCATGACCTAGAGCTTGTTTTCATTGTTCATGCACTTCAAGTATGGAGGCATTATCTTCTTGGTAGACCTTTTGAACTAAAAATGATCATCTTGGGCTGAAGTATATTTTCACTCAGCCAAATCTTGAATGCAAGACAATGAAGATGGTTAGAATTTCTATCTCAGTATGATTTTGACATAAGTTACATAAAAGGAAAGGAAAACTGAGTGGCAGATGCACTAAGTCATAGGAAACATATTTCTTCTCTTATAACATTGAGAACTCAGTTTAAGGATGAAGTAAAAAGTGTTATGGAATCTAATTCTTATTTTCAACAAGTAAAAACAACACTTGTTGCAGATCCAAATGATGTGAGATATAAAGGTTTTCACTTTGATGATGAAGGAATCTTGAGGTTTGAAAATAGAGTATATATACCTTCATTAAATGAATTAAGAAAGAAATTGTTAACTAGAATTTCATAATTCACCTTTTTCTGACATCTCGACATTACAAAATGCTTGCTAATATAAAACAACAATATTTCTGGAAAGGGATGAAAAAGGACATGATTGATTTTGTGACACACTGCTTAGAATGTCAACATGTTAAAGTTGAACATATGCATCCAGTTAGTTTATTATACCCTCACAACATACCATAGTATAAATGGCAAGTAATTAGCATGGATTTTGTTCAAGGGTTGCCTATGTCAAGAAATAAACATGATGTTATTTTAGTTGTGGTGGATAAACTAACAAAAGTGGCACATTTTATTGTTGTAATCTTAAGGATGATTCACTTGTTTTAGAAAAAATATTTGTGCATGAAATTTTTAGATTGCATGGAGTACCTAAATTGATCATATTAGATAGAGATCCAAGAATGACATCTAGATTTTGGAAAACACTCAATGCAACCTTAGGGACTAAACTAAATTTTAGTTCCACATACCATCCAAAATGGATGGGTAAACTGAAAGAGTTAACCAAGTTTTGGAAGATATGTTACGAATGTATTGCATGGATCAAAGTACAAAATGGGAAGAGTACCTCCCATTAGTTGAATTTTCTTATAACAACATGTATCACGCCTCTCTGAAAATGGAACCTTTCAAAGCATTATACGAGAAGGAAATGTAGAACTCTAGTTAGTTGGGATAACATAGAGGACAGAGAGGTAATTGGACCTGAAATCCTTACGAAAATGGAACAACAAGTTAAAATGATTCGTGAATGTTTGAAGGAAGAAACAAATAGGCAAAAAGAGTTATGTAGACTTAAAAAGGGTTGACAAGAAATTTGAACTTGGTGAGAAGGTCTTTTTGTGGGTTAAACCAAAAAAGAGTTCTATAACTTTTGGCAAGGCTGCCAAGTTATCACCTCGTTATGTGGGACCCTTTGAAATTGTTGAAATAATCAACCATGTAGCTTATCGTTTAGCTTTACCTCCTACTTTATCATGAATGCATGATGTTTTCCATATTTCTTTACTTAAGAAATATGTTTTAGATTTATCACATGTGTTAAATTGGAATTCCTTGCAGGTCCAAGACCCAGAATAATCATGGTTAAACCCATCCGAGTGTTGGAAACTCACCAGTTGCACTTAAGAAATCATGAAATAAGTCAATGTAAGGTCCAGTGGGACCAGTTTAATGAAGAAAGTGCAACCTAGGAAAACCTAGAAGATATGAAAGTTGTTTTCCATATTTGTTTGAACAAAATTGATTCTGTGGATTGATAAAACTTTAAGATTTTATTCTTTGTATATCAATAAATCTACCAGTTTTGGGCAGAAACTAAATTCTTTAGTACTGAAACAACTATTTTAATGTTGAATAATTATGAAAATTTGAATTTCTCAAATCTGGTTCTATTATGAAATTACGAAGGAAAGAATTATATCTTGATTGAATTTATTTTTGACTAAGTTAATCATCGGGATGATGATGATTTTTAGGAGGGAGGTATGTAACACCTCCAAACATGACTAGTACCTATGATGATGATTTACTTTAAAAGGTACAAACGTTGATAGTGATTTTTCATTAAGATGGTGTACTCTTATGACTTTGGAAATCATGTTTGTAGTAAAAATAATTCATCTATGAATAGAGTACATTCTATCATATTTTTCTTAATTTTAATGGAAGCAATTCACCTCCTTTATTAGAATTAATTCACTTTGCTTGAATTGAGAAATTTGGTTTCTATTTTCATAATTTTATTTCAAACAACATTACCTTGATCAATTCCATTGATCCAAGGTATGCTTTTATTCATGACTTTGTGGTCATGATGTCCAATTTGGAAAAATCGGGTGATCTATGGATTCTAACTTTTCTAAGGAAAGGAAATGAAGTCCTTAGACCTAGACATATTTGAATTTCAATATTTGGTGGTTCCTTCTTTTTATTATTTTTAGGATGATTGTCATTGAGGGCTTTGGTAACCTAATTTAACTATATTTTTAATACTAAGGACTTATCCTAGGGGTTATCCTAAATCCTAAGTCTAACCTATGTCTTAATCTTTTAATTGGGAATCTTTTGTAATTAAGATATTGTGACTTAAACTTGAGACCTACCTTTGGACCTATGTTGTTTTCCTAAACTAATGTTAACCTAACTTAAGGTATGGCTAACCTAAAGGGGATGTATGGAATGACATGGACAATGGGTGGTCGGTGGCATCAATTTAAAAATATTAAATGGGATTTAATTCATTCTTATCTCTTACTACCACCAACTTTGGCATGGGCATTGGGAAAAGTTAGGGGAGAAAGCTGAGTTGGCATCTCCACCAAGTTTAGTTGCATGCAAAAATTTAAAAATAGACACTACTAAATGTGGAGATGGTGGTGGCATGGAAAATGGAGGGAACTAACATAGTCCTTTACATTTAATGTTTTGAACTTGGAAAAACTAGGAAAAATGCATGAGGGGTTTTGCATGGTTGTTTTTGTTCTTTGGTTCATTTTCAGCTCGAGCTCTTTGCATGATGTTTTTTTAGTTTTCAATCTCTAGTTTGAATCTTGCTTGATTGGTTATTTTTGCATTACATGGAGCTATTTTGGACTCTGTAAAAGCTATAAGAAGATGATAAAGTATTGGAAGTTGGTTGATGTTTCTTGGAGAAGAAGAGGTTGTTGAAGTGTTTTGCTTGGAAATCTTCTAAAATCGGTGAAGGAGAAGCTCTATCAGGCATGATAGGCTCTACCCATTAAGTTGTTTTTCTTTTACTTAATTGACTTCATTAAAAGAACTCTACTCTTGGAAACAATCTAGATTTTCTTAGTTGATATGATCTCTCTGCTTGTGATTTTGTGATTGTTATCATGTATGCTTTATTGACCCTATTGAAATAATGATCTGGGTTTCATTTTTCTTGATTTGGTCTGTTGGATTATGTTTTAATCTTTCTATACGAGCTTGAGATGAAGTTGATAATGTAATAATCTTGTTTGAAATGTGTAATGTAACCTAATATCTCAGTTTTTAACATGTGGAACTTGGTTAGAATACCTTGTTTCACCATTAAAAACTTGGGTTAAACCGTTTAAATATCTCAACTTTAGATATTTCTTGAATCATTTTGGGATTAAACTTCTAAAATTTAATTTAGCATATTCTTTTTAGTTTTGATGGAAGGCTTTAAATTTTGAATACATGTTTAAATTTTATCACTTTTGTAATTTTGATTATGGTTTTGTTTATATTTCTGTTTCATTGTATGTTCTGTGAGTATTGAGGAAAGATACATTGTTTGGTTTTTTTTGGAAAATAGTTTTTCATCCATTAAGACTTGTTAAGTTTTCATTCATGGAGGATTTAAGAAATAATATACTTCTTTTATTGAAATGTAAAGAAAAGAATTTTTTTTGTGAAAGTGTAATTTAAGGAAAGTATTACTTTGTTTTTCTTCTATTTTTTGAGTATTTGGGTAACCTCTAAATGTAGGCATTTGATGCTAAGAACGGAAACCTCTTGGGTATTAATTATCTATGTAATGAGTTTTGTTGTCATCTTAAAACTTCTTGAAAGCTTCTTTGTCTTTGACATTGTTATTTTATTTTGCTAACCTTCTTCTTGTCTATGGACTATCAAACTTGGTTTCAGTTTGGTTTTAGACTAGGAAAGAGTAGCTCCATTGAAAATAAATGCCTGATCTTTGGCTTAGTTAGTGTTATTTTTATTCATTCTTATCTTCTTTATGAGCATCTGAGTTTTTGGAAGTCTGTTGTAGACTTATCCTCCTAGTAATCTCCTTCTTTTCTTTCTAAACTAGGGAAAATGAATTACTTGTTGGCTTTAGATATTGAATCTACCAATACCATATCCTTTACTAGTTGTTGGGTAAAATATGAATGTTGTTCATCATTCTTTCTTCTTTGGGACTATTTTCATTTAATTTGATCCTTATTTAATCCTCTTGTTTGGGATTTTGGTTAAGGATGGATAGAGAGATTGGACTTGTCTGTTATGTTCTTGTTTGATCATGCTCTCTTTTTTCTAATCATGCTTAGAACTTTGAGTAAACAATCTCTCTCTCTCTCTCTCTCTCTCTCTCTCTTTTTTTGATTTTCCTTTTGTTTCAATCTTGATGAGGGAGTTGTCCAGTTTGGTTTGTTTCTTAGTACCTTCACTAGGACTTGCTTGAAGAATTAAGTCCAGTTGTGATAGGACAATATATAGTTGAAGAGAGGTTATTTAGAAGGATTGTTGTGTTTGGTTGGAAATATTCTGAGTAAGTCTTTTTGTTTGGTGAAAAATATTTGAATGGTTGAAGGAGCTGAAGTTGATTGTTAAATCCCTCCATTCTACTTCTTTTGACTTAACATTGGTATTGATGTATCTCTTTGGGGATTGTGTGCTTAGTTCCAATTGCATGCCAAATTGATCTTATCCTTTGTTGAGATCTATTTAGTGCTTGAACTTTAACTTAATTTGGATTCTAATTCTAAATTTGAGTTATAGGATTCTTAAATTAGAAACTCTTTCCTAATTATGTTGTTTGGACCATCCTAAACTTATTCCTATGTTTTGATTTGATCTTGGCATCTCATATTTTAGGATGAATTAGGTGAAAAAAATGTTGAGATGGAAGTACTATTGTTCTATCTAATGTTGAACTATTCCTAAGAAATAGTAGGGATAGTTATCTTCTCATGTTAGATAGGATTAATTGAGAAGTGAATCATGTAAAATAATATATGAAAGGAAAATTGTGATTTTGATGAAATAGTACTTATCTGGATTACTGTTTTAATTATTTTTATGTAAAACAATAGTATGAAAGTTGAAGTTGTTTATATCATGATCTATTCTTAATTATGATATGGTTTATCACTCTCTCTCTCTCTCTCTCTCTCTCTCATTTGTGAATAGTAATTTCTTTTGGTATGTCTTTTTGTATTGCTTAAAATTGTTTCATAACAACAGAGTTCTCTTTATGAAACAAGTTAGCTAAAAGCACATCATTTTAATGTTTAGTGCTTATCATGCTCAGTTCAATGAACTGACCCATGCTAGCAATTTTGTAGATGGACTTCGTAAGTGATGAAAGGAGAAAATATTTTTAGGATGTTACATTTTTTTATCAAAGAGATTGGATCTTTTATGATGAAATATGGATCATTATTGAAATGTATTTGTTGGAAAAGAAAGTTGTACTTGTAATTGATCTTGTTGTTGTTGTTTGACATTAGAAATGTCTGAAGTGTTTGGACTTATAATGTATGAATCCCCTTTGATGAATGAAAGATTTGTGGACTTGTTTGAACTTGATGTGTAATATTTTTGGGTATTCTGTGAATGGAAATGATAAGTATTTCTCTAATTTTTCTATCAGTAATATACCCTCTTGGGTTGGATTAAATTGAATAGAGGTCAAGGGTACTAGATGTACTACCCTCTTTAATGAAATGCAACTTATTAAAGTTGACATTTGTGCATGGATATTCAACTAGATCACTATGGCTATATTAAAACAAATGTTTGTGGGTGAATAAAACTATGATAATAACTTATAATATACTATGGGGTTATAAATGAACATTAACCCTTTATAAGAAAAAGGGAAGACAACTTCCATGCAATGAAACATAGACTTGTTTAAAGACCTTTTGGGAATGAATCCAAATGTTATCCTTTGATAGTGGAAGGTGTGCTTCCTCTTGATTAGTTCCTTAACTAGAATAAGACTAATGAAAAAAAAAAATTTAAATGGATTAGACTTCATTCCAATGAAGTCTAATATAAAAAGAACTTTCTCTAAACTTATGTAAGCTAAGGCTTGGATAGTAGTAAGTAAACATCATTGTTATGTATGTTGAATCTATTATGTGAAACATAAATTAGAATGTTAATGGATTAAAAATAAACTTATGAAATGGTTAGGAGGAAGATGTATCTACATACCAACTCCAATTATAGTTTTTACTTGTAACCCTAATGGTTAATGAACCTAGTTGTTCAGTAGGGCTACTGTAATTAACCCTTAATAAGGAAAATTAATAAGTCATTAACTTCTTTCTAAGGTATGTTCATCCAGATGAGGAGAACTCATTCATATGTTGGCACATGCCAATTGCAATACAATACCTTCATGAAGACTTGGGTCTTCATGAGGATATTGTGTTGCAGTTGACATGTTACAACACCTTTCAGAGTTTAATCATCTAGATCTACATAAATTTGACTTGATCATAGTTCTTCCCTAGGTAGAGTTAGGGCATGATCTAGTGTCGGGTCAACTCATGATGACTTAGGATAACTAGACACATGCAATCGACTTAGGTCGATTGAGTATGTCTATGTACCCTTAGTCACGTGAGTAGTCCTCCACACTAGACTATGTTACTAACCTTGGCTTAGGGTTAAACCTTGAACAAGTGGACTAACAGAGTCAGTGAAGACCATTCTAGATAATAGATGAAGTGGGGTGAAGGACATATTCCATTTGATGAGTATGTCATCTAGGAATATAAACATGAACAATATGTTTAAAATCTTTGGCCAAAGTATCACAAGTTGTTGGTTACGTTGTTAGTTTAAGAAGCAATTTTTAGATGGATATTGGTAACATATATTCAGATAGGCCTCTTAAACAGAACACATAATACCCCAAAAAGGGTAAGGGAACTAAGTATACTTAGTATACAAATAATTAAGTTAACACAAGATATCGGTATGATACCGAGTCATGAAATGAGAGATCGGTGTTCCATTGAGTCATTTACAGATGTATATGGTATTCTGTTATGAGATTGATTGGATTTGGAATGTGTGTTCTAAATTATGATTATTTAGAATAAAGAACATTATACAAAAAAATTCCCTTGTTTATAAAGTCTTCATTGGTAAAGGTTTGGATGTAGGTAGAGATTATGAAGAAGAATCCGTTTTGATAGGAATGGTCAGTTTCAATCTACTTATTAGAAATACCTTTGGGTAGATCATGGAAGTATCTTTAAGAAAAATTTACATTTGAGTCGAAAATGGGAGTAGAAGACATCCCTAGAGCATGGAATTATCAACGTAATCCAAGTGATCGGCCAGCCATGAAAATGGTACAACTGTAGGAGAATATAGAGTTGTTTTGGTGGTAATCCCTATAAAATATTTCGTGAGATTGGGAATTGGCTAGCCTCGGACTGTGAGGTAAAAGAGCCAAGATCATGTCAATGGGTTCCTACGATGCTAAGGGAGAACTACCCCCAACCGGTAGTGGCATGTCTAAAGAATCTACCATGAGTAGGAGAGATGGTATATGGAGTGAGGTAGACTTCTCCATTGGTGGAGGAGAAGGTGATGATGATTCTCCTGTGGATGGGAGAATTAACAAGTGTTGACTATTTGGTAGGTTGTGAGGTAGACAATGAAATGGCATCGTAGAAAATGTGGGTTCCTCTGTGGGTGAAGGAAGAGATGAAGGGGAATCCTCTATGGGTGAAGGAGTGGAAGAGGTATGCTCCTCTGTGGGTAGAGGAGCTCGTGCTAGAATTTCCTCAATAGAAAAAATAGGTGGGATTTGAGGAATGATCAGTATGATATCAAAAACCATGTGGAATTCACAGACATTGTTATCACTAGATGAAGGTTCACTATTTTTATTAGATGATGGTTTATGGTTAGGGAATAAATTTTTAAATATGTGTAAATTTTGATTTTCCAGCTGCATTCGGGTTGTCCACGATGAGGTCTCCATTATCTATCATCTCTTGGAAAATGTTCTTAAAAGTTATGTAGTTACCATCACTATGGCCTTTGACATGATGATAATTACAATAGTCATGTTCCTTATACCATGCAGGCATAGGAAGAGAGGGATTGAAACTAGTATGAGGTTTTATGGGAGGAAGTGTAATGGCTCCATATTTAAGAAGCTTTTCCAAGATTGAAGAATAGGGATCTCTAATTGAAGTGTAATTTTATTACTCCCACTGGAATTGAAAGGTCTGGACAAGGGAAATATTGGAAGAAGGTTGGGATTGATTAAAGGGATGAGATGTAAATGCCTTGAGAATTATCGTGTTGGCAGATCCTTTGGCTTTTGAATAATTATTTTGGGGTTTTGAAGATGAAGAAGAATCGTTTGGTTTGAATGGGGCACTCTAGTTTTACAATTATATTTTCTTTTCTTAAATGGCATGAATTTATAGGTTTCATGTCATGGTGAATGATTCATCAAAGGTTTGGAAGGTTTTTACCTACATAGTTGGTGAGATGTGTCTAGCGCAAGCTCTAGTGAAAAACTCAATAAGTTAAGTATGAGGTAACTGGAATGTTAGTTGGTTGATAAGACTCTACTAGGGTGTAATGAAACTTGTGATATATTTGTCTTGATCTTGTCGTGTCAAATACGGGCCACCATGGTGACGTTCTTAACTACATTGATCGATAAGTGGTCCCGGAATGCCCGATCCATTTGGTTGAAGGAGTAGATGGAATGTCTAAGTAAACTACTATACCAATATAACAAGGGTCATGTTAGGGACATGGGAAATGTTCATAATAGAAAAGCATCATCATGGGAAATTAGGTAGCACTCATGCTTGAATGATCACAAGTGCTATTGCAGGTCCTCTTTACTATTGAAATAGTTAAACTTGGGCATTTCCCAATGCACGAGATATGGGTGAATAGGAATGGATGAATGAATAGGCTCATTAAAGATTTCATTATAGGTAAAAGAGTTACGAGAGCCATAAACTAATCCTTCTAATGTTTACATTTTTTCCATCATCATCATAAGGAGGTCATTGGTGGGTTATGAGGAATGGGTGCCTCCTGCAGTAAAGGGGAGTTATATGATGGGTGTATGATGTGGATGGAATCCGAGTATATGGGGGTGCCGAATATGAAAAATGAAAAGGGAGGATAGATACATGAAAGATTGGGGGTTCTAGTGATGCATGTAAATAGATGGTGTGGTTGCAGACTCTCTCGTGGTAATGGGTGGTAGAGACTAAGGGATAGAAAGAACCAGATTTTGGAAAGGGGTATGGGTTTTCGATCACTGGAGGTGGTTGTGATGCAACTGGTATATATGAGGAAAAGGGGGCAGATGGGGCTATGCTTAAGGTAGTTGGTGAAGGAATGGTTGACACCACGGGTGCAATAGACATCATTGGGGCAGCGGTTATGGCAGAGGTGGAACCTAACTGAGAGACCACAGGGGGTAATGCTTTGATGAGGGAAGCGTCGAGCTAGTGGTAGCTGACGTAGAAGTGGGTGTGAGGGTAGGAGGGATAGATACATACATGTCATATATTAACTATCCTGAGGAGTCCTAGGTAGATGAGTGAGTGAGATAGTATTGTAGGGTTACGGGATTCTGATCAAGGAGTCTTGTGAACTCCTCATCATTAGTAGTAATGGGGATAAGCTGAGTTGGATCCATAGGTGACAGGATGGATGGCGGTGATGGACTAGGTGGGAGTGGCTGATGGCTGACATGAAATACAAGGGTGTTAGTTTTGCTCGATTCAACACCATGTGAATTAGTGTTGACCTGGTAAGAATTTATTCTATAAATGACACAAAAACAATAGAAGTATAGAAGGATAAAGTCATGGGGTAAATCTACTCAGTGTTTTGATTAAAAAACAAAGACAAAAACCGACGACGGTTAGTATGACCAATGAAGGTTATAGGGGATCCATTGATGGTTATGATAACTGATATAGATCATTTTGGAAAGTACCAGTTTCAAACAATGAAATAGAATTGATGAATATGAACTAGGGAAGCTATACTTGACAAAGATATAAGAAACTTGGGGGATATGATGGTGTCCTAAGGACCCAAAATAGAAAATAATAGGTGATGAAGGTTGTTTCAAGTAAAATAAACAAAAGAGCTAGAATCTAACACCGGTTAGGTAAACCAACGATGGTTACATGTAAATCAATGACGGTCACTAGACCAACACCGATTACTATGAAATTAGAATAAATGAAGAAAAAATGGATTTTGGTGAATTAAACTAGATGAAGGATCAACCCGAAATCTAAGAATAATAAGATAATCTCCTAACACACTCATAAAAATCTAAAATACTCCAAATATGATGGGGAATGCGAAAGGAATAAGAAATAATGGAGAATCGTAACTCACACCTCAAAATGCAAGTCAAGAACAAAGCTAAGAAAAACACGTAATCCTAAAAGTGAATTTATGTTTGTTTTAGCTTATGCTATTAAGACTGACTTGTGAATTTAGAACAAAGTTTTTGGTTGGGAAGGCATCCTATAAAGAAGGAAATCTAAATGTGAGGTTTCAGGTTATGTTATGGTGGGGGTGGTCCTTTATTTGAGGTGATGACTAGACAGAGATAACCATCTGGGTGCACACTGTCAATCCTATGATCATGTGATCGTTGATATCTTATTCGGGTGGGATGTTGTTTAAGAAGATGTGTAAATTCAAATTTGTGTAGTTTGGAAAGAGAGAGGAGATAAATGTTCTTTATATGGTTCAATTGTGTCAACCATCAACTAGGCATGACTTCTAGCATATAGGTTGCCCTCATTTTTAAATGTGAGCTAATAATGTAACATACAAGGATGAAATGTAACAAATTTTATAACCCAAATTGACAATTATATTTGATGAAGAAAATGATGAATAGGTCAAGAATGTTCTCTTTCACTACTATGAAAATGCAAGAAGGAAGAATTGGTTCATTTTAAGCACCAAATGAAAAATGTCGTTTAGACAATTAGAAGAAAAGAATATTACTAGGGAGAAGATTAAATGTGTATTTTTCAAAAGGAAAGAAACACACAAAAAGTTTCCCTATATGAATAAAATGCAATGAACCCAAGAGAGGGTCCCATTGGGCATGCCAAAATGTTTTTCCGAATAGTATGCGTACGTAAGAGAAAAATAGATAAGGTAAGGGTGAGGAGGAATACCTGTGAATGAAGGTGGAAGGTAGAGTGTGCGCGTTTTGATTTTCTCGATCCAATGTTGATTGTAAGAACTTATTTTTTGCTAGGAGGAACTACCTATAAATACAAAACAAGACCACAAGAGGAATATTAAACAATATATGTTAGTGGATTGCCTAGCGTATGCTAGATTTGGGAAGTGTGATACTTCCTAGATGGTGTCAATCCACTATTTAAAACAACTTAATGCAAGAAATGATGTAAACCAATAATGTCCTACTATAGTTGATATGATTTAGGTGTCTCATTCAATTACAATAAGAAAATATAATCTAATAGGCTAGGTTATGATCAGATCTGGAAGTCAAACATGTAAATAAGGTGGTTGGGACAGTCAAGGTCAAGCTTTAGGTGATTTGGTTTATTTAGGTAAATGTTATGGGGTTGCTGTTATAGGTAGGTTTACTAGACATAGAGACTGACGTCGGTCTGGTATGACCAATTCTGATTGAGGATAGACCAACAACGGTTTAGGTTAACTAGCATTGGTAGGGTCAGGCTGATAGAAACTTAATGAAGTTTGGTTTTGGTGATTCTCTGTGATTGCACAGAGAATGGACAGAGAATGGTGAGGTTGATGAAAGTGTTGGGAATACTCAGAGATGTCTGGAGGTGGGTATGGAGGCTTGAGAGGTTGTAGGTGACTAGGTGGGGGATTGGAAAGAGGGTGAGAGATGATGGGATGCAAGGGAGACAAGAACTACCAAAAAGAGATGAAGAAACTGATTTAAATAAATATATGAAGGTGGATTTCCAAATGTACTTGTACTTACACACCCGTGATTGGATGGAGGTGATGGTTGATCCGAGGATGGGTGGTCGGTGCCATGGTTGTGCTTCCCAAAATGTGACCAAGAATTCTTTCCTTTTAGATCAATTATTGTTGTTCGTTCAGGATTTCTAGATGTGTAAGAGTGCTCAGTGCATGTTTTCATGCGAGATCTCTCTTCTCCAAACTCGAATAATTCTCGCCAACCTCTCAAATAAGGTTACCAAAGTGAATATATGGTAATCGATGAAAATTTAGGGTGACCAACATTGGTTTTAGGTTGACCAACATTAGTTAAGGTGGGAAATCCTAGGTTTACTAAAAATGATAGATCTTGGCATTCTTTTTTGCTAGCTCTATCCATAGTTCAGATCAAAATGGAATGTTGCGCTTAGATAACTAGGCATGTGGTTAAAGGAAGAATATGTATGTGATTTTATGGTTGAACCAAGTCTTAGTTAGTTATGTTAAGTAGGAATAAGTCTTAATAAAAAGGAAACATGCTAAGAATAGGTTTATGATGAGGTGTCTAGGTGATGTGGTGGGGTGAGGTGGAAATTAGTTTAATTAAGGTAATTAAATAATGAATATTGTGAGAATGTGCATTTATACATGTGGGGTAAATGGGGAGTGTGATCAAAATTTTGTGTCTACACTTCCACCCGTCAAACCACATACTAATTTTTACCCCTCTCTTCTTGTGCTTTGACATGGTACAAAGCAAATTATTACTCAGTAACTATCATCACATTAGAGGTCATAGTGATAGTAATTGTATAAATTTTAAAAATATCACCCAAGAAATGTTGGATAATGGATATATCATCTTGGATAATCCTTATGTACTGGCTAATCAGAATCTTTATATCCTCAAGAATCCATAATCACACCCCATTGTCTAACCAAACAAAAAAACCTTGATCAATGATAGTAATGTTGGTGAGGTTCATGTTGTTTTCGACATCATACCAGATCTTCCTGCTCAATTTCCTCCTAATCCATCTATTGAGGAGATTCTTGCATGAGATCCTTCATCCATGGAGGGACTTGTTTCATCTTCTCCTTTACCCACAGAGGAGTCTCCCTATCTTATCCTTCACCCACTCAGATTCCATCATATCTGTCAATGCGCTTCCCCACTCACCTCTCAATTTGACAAACAAGCTGCAATACTTACTCTTCTACCCATGGGAGAGTCATGCTTACCTTATTCTTTTCCAAAATATGAACTTACCTCATCTAACTTGTCATCTCCCCTACCCATAGGGGATCCATTAGCAATGTCCCTTCCTATTGGTGATAATTCTCCATTGGCTTTCAAGGATCCTATTGATTTTATCTCATCTCTTTTACCCACAGAGTCTGAAGCCAACCATTTCCCTATCTCATAGACATTATTTATAGGGATTAATACCAAATAAACATCATCCTCCCTTAAAGTGGTGTCATTTTCACATTTGGTTGACCACTTGGATTATGTTGACAATTCCATGCTTTGGGGATGCCTTCGACTACCTATCTCAACTCAAATGTAAATTTTTTCTGCCGATACTTCCACGATCTATCCAAAGGTGTTTTAGATAACCAAACCCACCATGCCCATGCTAGTTATAGTGACCCCTTCTTCATCACCCTTGCCCACACCTAAACCTTTACCATCAAATGAACTTTTTCCTATGCCTAAAACCTTACCAAAGGCACATATATCTCCCTCCACATCCATACCCATTTCCACATTGGGAGTCTTGCCAACTTTAAGCCTAGTCCATCCTCTTGTCAAACTAGATTTAGCCATGTCCTCACAAGATATCACAAAGACTATTCCCCCATCTAAGAGGAAGACCCAATCTCTTAAGCATCATATGGTGACTTCACCCACTATCCCTATGTCACCTTCACCACTTCCATCTATCCTAGGTTCCCACCCATCATCCTTATCCGAGAAGCCTCCTACATAGAGTAAACCAAAATCACAATAGTGCACCTCTTCACAATCCTTTTTGTACCCAAATTACCTACACAACTTACACCTTCATCATCACCTACATCCTTTCTACCTCTTATACCTACACCAATTCCAGTATCATCATCATTACCTATCTTATTCCCTTCTCTTCAACTAGTACCTTCCACATTTCCTCTTACTACAACCTTCATCACACCTCCATTATTGCCCTAGATAACCCTTCCCCTTCTCATCATCTACCTTTTCTTCCGCATCATTCACTTCTCCTTCACCTTTACCTAAGAATGTGTAACCAAATCCTAAGAACCCACTACCCTCCAAAGAGGTAGTTAAACCTACACTACCTTCAACAACTAGTTCACTGCTACATCTTTACCTAAGAAGGTGCAATCCAAACCTAAAACCATACTATCTACCAAACAGTGGTCAAACTTTCTCAACCTCTAATTCCACCTCCGGTGATGCCTCTCCCACAATATTCACCCACACTCCCATCTAGACCCAAACTTACTTCACATTCTGATCCATTGGCGGGGTCTTATGCGAACATCTTAGCTAACCTTTTGGAAACCTCTATCATCACATTGCCACCACTTAGACCTTATGACCCACTCAAACCTAAACCAAAAGGGTTTAATTATACTAAAAAAATTCTTACCATTGTGTGTCGGGCATGATGTGGAAAGTTGTAAAGCTCTTAATATTATTCTTCTCCAACTATGTCCTCTCGAAGAAGGCTTTATCGATGATGATATTTTCGATGAGGATCCTATTACGCCTTCACCTATCACCACACATCCTCATATATTATCTATTTAGTAACCTTCATCTCCACCTCCACAACCATTTTATCCCCTTCTAACATTTGAGATTAGTATGGTACGCATAAGAGATCTATCCAAACCTTTTCAAAAATGGTAATGTGTTGCATTATTTTCACAAAACCAAGATATGCCCTCACGGTATTTTTGTCCATCATGTCGCTACACCTATCATCAATCACTTTTGCCTTTACCAAGTATTAATATGATTCAAATTTCCACTTGATCCCAGAAGGACAAAGGAAAGGAGAAAACAACCAAATCATCTGCTACTCTTTTACCCAATATTCCATTTGCACCTACACCAAAAATTGCCATCTGTGGACCCACATACCCTATTTTCTAACAGCGTTTCCCATCATACAATGCTTATAGAGTTTCATCAGTATCCTCTCAAAATTTCTTTGTACGACCTTGTCTCGAACCTCGAGTCTCATTGAGGTTTTGTAATCTATTGATGTTATACCTAATGACCCTACTCTTGTTGCATACATTATCACTCATCACCATGTGGCCTCTCTCATAGTGTCACCCCTTCCTCTACTCCCAATACCACTCATCAAGTAGCCACTCTCAATTTCTCTAACGATGAGATTTTACCTCTCCAGTCAAATGATCTTCATCCCACGCTATTTATTTCCTTCTACATTTATAATATACGCATTCGACGCATTATGATTAATGGTGGTGCCATATTAACGTCATTTCTTCCCATTCATACAATAAAATTTTTATCCCTACCAATTGCATGTATAATAAACCAAGTATGCTGCATTCATTCAATGATGTAATGATTTCCACCCTTAGCACCATCATTATCCACATTCGTGTAGGCCCCCAAGCCATTCCTAAATTATTCTATTTCTTAGAGGGTAAATTCTAGTACAACATGCTACTTGGTCAACCTTGGATTCACGCCATGGGTTGTGTTCCTTTAACCTTACACAACTTTTTAAAATTTGAGCATGAAGGGAAAAATTATACCATTCCAGCAGACCCTTCACCATTCAAGACTTGTAACATGTTGTATCGACCTAATGATTTAATTATACCAGTTAAGGCATCTATCACCACTACCACTTCTTATTAGGCCACTACCTCATCCACCAATGTTTTTGCTACATCTTCCATAACCAACTCATCTATTCCCACTGTTGTAGTAGCTTCCGCAGCCAACACATTAGCCAACCCATCTAATTCTCAAACAACTAAGGCTTCTTCTTCCCAACTCTTGAGTGATTCATCCATGTATGCTACCCACATATCAACTACTGATCCCTTAGAAGGTATTTTTCAATGCCTCATTCAGGGGAGTACCGCCTTTATAACATTGACACATTCCTTACTCCTCAAGAGTATGGTAAACTTCACCAACATCCCCGCTATGGTCACCACATAGGTGAGGTTTTCCCCTACGGTCCTCCCCATATTCACACCAACTTAACATATGAGGGACTTGATGCTTTTAACTACTCACCCAAGCCACCTTCCCAAACTCAAACATTTTCTTCTTTCCTTCAATATCTCACCAACTTCTCGCTTTGCCCACACCTTCGTCCATCATTTGGCTTAGAAGGGCTTTGTATTTAGTTTCTATGAACCAAGCCGCTATATTATCATTCCTTACACCACTCATAAGCATAAAGGCCATAGTAGTATTGGATTTTCTAAACCACCTTCTAGTAAGGCCTAAGTTGAACTCATTCAAGATGATAAACATTCCCCACCCCATTCACCACCTTCACCTACAGATTCTATGGACCCAAAATCCATTCCTCACAACTTTTTTTTTTCATGAACACTATTTCCCTGGGACCTCTGACTTATCATCATGATGGTGAGGCTCCCTCTTCTCGTTCCATTCCTATATCCTGACATGATCAATGATGATACCCCTTCTATTAATGTTGTTTAATGTTAGGATGATGAGTCTATTCTAAATTAGCTTGGTGTGGAAGATTCTTATATTCATCGGTCATTACCTTCGAGATGCAAACCATGTTGAATGAATAGACCATCTAAATCAATATTCACACTTAGGATGGCTTTGCACATTCTTAAAGTAGGCCAATATTTAGATGTTCTTTGAAAAGGAATATTTCACTTATTTCCTCTGGAATCATATCAACACTTTTTCTTGGTCCTACACTGATATTCTTGATATTGACCCAAACATTGTGGTCCACAATATCATAACCATTCATGATGCCAAACCCGTAAAATAGAAGCTACAAAAAATACATCCTCGCATTTCCCTTTTTTTTAAAGAATAACTTCAGTGCCTTCTCTTAGTCTCCTTCATCCTACGTATTAACTATCCCCAGTAGATTTCTAATATCGTTCTTGTCACAAAAGTGATAGGGGACTCTACATTTTCATGGATTTCTACGAACTTAACTTAGCTTGCCCCAAAGATGACTTTCCTCTACCTAGTATTGACCAACTAGTTGATCTCACCACCGCCACAAGATGTTATCGAGTCATTGATGATTTCTCGTGTTATGACCAAATACTACTCACCATGGAAGTTCAAAACTTCCTTCATCACTCCTTGGGGGACCTTCATTATCATGTCATGCCCTTTGGCCTTAAAAATGCTGGTGCTACATATCAGTGGGATATGACTTATATTTTTCATGACATCATGCATAACATATTGGAATATTATGTTGATGATCTTCTTTCAAAATCTAAACATCAAATCGAGCACCTTGTTGTCCTTAAAGTTTTCTTTGATCGTCTCATCAAATACTACGTTCACCTTCAACCTAAGAAGTGTGTCTTTGTTGTTCTCTCTGGAAAGCTCCTTGGTTTTATTATTTCTTTGTGTGGCATTGAATTTGATCCCGCTAAAATCAAGGCTATTCTTGAAATTCCTCCACCTACTAACCTTCATCAACTTTTTATTTTGCAAGGAAATTTGAAATGTTTTCTTCACTATATTTCTCAGCTTTCCGACCACTACCATACATTTCATCATCTTCTCAAAAAGGATGTCTCCTTCAAATGGGATGATGAATGCCAAAAATCCTTTGATGCCTTAAAATAATACCTCTTCCAACCACCTATGCTCATTCCCCTAAGGATGACCAACCATTTTAGCTTTACATTTATATTATTGATCATTCCATAGTACCATGCTTTCTCATTGTGATAAGAAACACAGGGAGAAAGCATTTTATTATATAAACCACATTTTTTAGACTACAAAACTAGATAAAATCATGCTTTGAAAAACTCGCTTAGCCTTAGTTTTTTTCACCACTAAACTTCACCATTACGTACTTAACCACAAAATTTTTTTTTGCTAATATTTACCCATTACATTACATGTATAATAATCCCTACTAACATCAATGTGTTACACTTTTGCTCATGCTTCTTGCAGACCTAGATCTCAAATTCATCCATCAAAAATCACAAAGGAAAAATAATTGTTGACCAACTTGCAAGCGCACCTCTCTCTGAAACCAATATTCTAACTTTTATTTCCCTAATGAATCCATTGCTACCGTCTCCCGGATGATATTTTTCACCAAATGACCTTATTCTTTGATGGTTCTAAGTTTCAACATGGGGGTGGTGTCAAAGTTATCCTCATTCCTCTTAACAAAGTGAGCCTATGCCATTATCTTTCAAACTAGATTTTTATTGTACTAACAATATCACCAAATATGAAGCACTCATGTTAGGTCCTCAAACCACCATAGTCTTAAATGATAAATCAATTAATATCTTTGCCAACTCCCAACTAGTTGTGAACCAATTTAATGGTATATACTAGTTTCATAATGAGATACCTCAAAAGTATAAGCTTTATGTTGACTTGATTTTGACTACTGTGACCATTATGAACTTCAAACCACCCCACATTCTACTATTAAATTTACAAAAACCATGACATATTTGGCTTCTCAAATCCCCGCTTTGCCCTTCAACTCAAAAATATTTGTCATAGAAAAAAGGTTGTAATCACCTTCTTATCAAATCTAAGATTTCAACCTTGTAGGAAACATTGAAACTGACCCACGTGATCTTTGGTATAGGTAGTTTATTGACTATATTTCCCTTTCAATTTTTCCTCCATATCTTACTCGCAATGGAAAATGAGCCTTTCTAAAAAGTGTATCTTGATCTTTCATCATGGGCGGTCTTTTCTATAAACATGGATTTGATGATATCCTCTTACGATGCCTTACGAGTTTTGAAATTCCATACACCATCAAGGAAGTTCAAGATGGGATTTTTGGGGGTCACTTCAGTGGTTTAGCTATCGTTAAGTGTATCCTTCACATGGGCTATTACTAGCCAACCCTAAATCATGATTGTTGTGAATATGTCAAGCATTGTGTGAAGTGTTAGCAACAGCTAATCTTCATCACATCCCTATTCAATCCTTATAGGTTACATGAGACATTTTTCCTTTCTCTCAATGGGATTTAGATTATGAAAGTGGTTGATGATACTTGGTAAGGATTGGCACATGCACATACCTTTTTCCTTATGGGCTTATCATACTAGTATTCAAACATCAACTTATGCCATACCTTTCTCTTTCATCTACAATAGAGAGGTTGTCTTACATCTCAAAGTCCAAATTAGATCTCTTTGTATCTCAAGTAAAAGATATGCTCAATGATGGTTTTTTCCAAAGATTGTTTGGCACAACTTGAGTTATTAGATAAACACCATATAAATTCTCTCGATCACCTCCAAATCTACCAAAAATGTATAAAACGTGCCTACAATAAATGTTTCCAAGAACAAACCTTCCAGGTTGGCGACATCGTCCTGAAGGAAAATCAACACGTATCAAAAGTGGAGAAAAGTAAATGGGCCAAGTTTGCTCCTAATTGGCTTTGACCCTATATCATTACTCATGCCTATGGATTAGATGCTTATCATTTATCTTCACTCAAAGATAAAATCAAACCTGAGCCCCTCAATGACTTGCATCTTTGACCATTCTATTGTTTAATCAAGTCTTGTATCATCTTTTTCTATTAAACAATTGTCCCTTGATAAACATCCACCTTCCACTTACCTATTTTAAGGATCAACAAATAAACAAGAATCATGTGATTACTCATCACCTTTCATCCTTATCTTCAATATGAGTACCATGGATCTACTCATGGTATGATTCTCATGGATAATTTTCATCCTTTTCAAGATGGAATCCCATGTTCATTCTTCACTTAAAACCTCTCCTTCATAGCTAACCCCTATGATGCAGCCTAGAATTTACCATTTAACACCATAGTCATGTTGAAACATCACTCACCTAGACCGAGCACTCACCGAAGCACGCAAAGGTACCGTGTCCCTCTTTAGGGTTATTATAGTAGGATGTTAGTGTGATGGAGGAAGAAACATATATATCCATAGCTAATCCATCATTCTACAATGCATGCCATATTCGGATCTATGAAAGAACAAGCTTTAAACACTAATCATGATCGAATCAATAACATACACTACTCAATTACACATGGGAATGAAACTAATATTCATCTAATATCTTCCATCTATTAATAAAAACAAAATCTCCTTACAATAATGTCAATTTATACTAATGCACATATGGATCTGATACAGTAATCCCATCGTATATCTCTCTATCACACACACATCCATCTCTCATATATCTTACTAGTATATGATTCATTTCATAAATATAGGGTGGGAAATTTCCCTTCACCACTTATTTATTCCATAAATAGGCCACATGCTATTAATAGCCACGCACTATTTATAGGCATAGCCACACATGCAAGTTTGCTATCTATAGACTTCTTACAATCAATTGAAGTGAAAATCTTATTCTTATCTCATCTCCATGAAAAATGCTTTGATCCGATCCTCTAAAGATAGATAATGTGTGGTGCGCACATCTCTACATTGTTGGTGTGTTCCACATGCCATCTTCTAAAAATAGGTCATCATGCTCAAAATTGGCTAAGTCATGAATGTTGAACTTGCCCTCCATGCACGGGCTCTTCCTGTCCCTCTGCACCCTTGATCCTTGCCTTCTCTCCCATGTAGAATCCTTGTGTGATCTCTAACGAGTATTCTCTAATCAACATTACCCCACACTAATCTCATTGTCATCCCGACAATGGTTATCTCCAAAAAATTTAAGTAAAGAATAGAAGAATGGAAAGAATAAGAATAAAATAATGTAGATAAATAAAGAAGTTTTATGAGGCTATGAGGTAGCCTCCTATGTATCAGTTTGAATTATCAAATCTTGAGACTCCTCTTTTATTTTAGCCTCCAAGGTCTATCATTCAACGAGTGTTTATTCTACTTTCTCTAGGATGTCCACAACAATGGACTCTAATTCATCCCTCGCAATCTATCATTTTTCATTCTTTAGAATCAACACAACATTAGACATTGATGTCATTATTCCTTATAAAAGATCCATCTTCTCAGGCAATGAGCTTCCCAAGCTCTTCCAGCCGAGTCTTATGTGGCTCTTGCACTACTATCAGGGCCTTGTGCTTCTGCTAACTATTGACAATATTTCTATGTGGCCCAATGTCTCATCCTTCATTGCTTTTTGGACCTCATTATTTTCTTCTAGGGTCTTTATATTGATAAGTACCTCTGGAGTTGTGCATATATTCAAATCTTGGTCTTCTTTCTTCAATACTTCTTATAGCACTTGTAGAACCCTTCATAGGATGTAATATTTTACAGCACTGAGTCTTTCTCTCATTCTACCTCTTTCTCTAACTTCCTTGGCACTGTCATGCGCAGAGGTTCATATTAAAGCACCATGTCCACAAACTTTCCTACATAATGTATTATTGAGGGAAATGTCTTTGGTACCTTGGTTTCCAAGTGTGGCCTTGCTCTAATGACATTGTCCCTAATATCCTCTGGTGATGCTGATAAATACTTTGTTCTTCTTCTACATGAAGTCTGTCTCTTGAGTTATGCACGCTATCTTAGCATCCTTTTTCTTTAACTCCTCACGAAACACTCGATTGCTATAGCTCTTACCATGTTCCTTCTAGCAACTTTAGTAGATACCTTCACTAATGCATTTCTAACCTACTCATCCAACATGATAGTAGGTTGTACTGCACATGTGTCTAGCTTGTGGTGCCTTCTTTATCCATCTTGAAATGCATGACTCTTTTCATACATCTAAGTTAGGTTCATCCATGTGGGTGTACATTGACCATGATAGTTGATTTCGAGTGTGCATAGTCACCATATCCTCATCCATTAGCTCCCAAATGAATAAATCCTTCTATGATATTGTCCTCTCAGAGTGGGTGTAGACAATTTTACTCGCATCCTCTACATACCCCATGGCTAATGGAATGTTCTCTCCACTCATCCTCTTTGATCTAGGACCCTTAGGAATTATAGCTCCAATGTTAGGAGTTTATCCTGTTACGTCTTGAGTAATCACATGCATGGATCCATAGGTTTCCTTTTCTTTTTCTTCTCCATCCTTAATCTCTTCATCTTTTTGCTCTTCCTCATTCTGTGGCTCATCTTCTTGCTCGAGTGGGGTAGGACATGCACACTCATTCTCTTCTTATTCCTCCACTTCTTTATCCAACTTCAAATTTCTTATCTTCTTTGGTTCAGTGGTCTCCTTATGTAGAGAGAGATGAGATGATTTCTGTACCATTTATGGGGTTCCAATTTGATTCCTTGTGCATTTGAACACTTTATTAAATCTATGCTCCCCTTGCTCAAACTCTATATCTTCATCTTCATCCCGTACTTGAGGTGGAGTGGCCATGGGCCATGACTCTTATCTGTCGTATGGTTACTTTCTTATGCTCTCCTAGCCTCCACTATCTTCACGCTCCTCTTCACCCTCTACTTCAATAACTTTTGTGGGCCTTTGCGCTTGCGGTATGATTTCTATTGTGTGTTTACCCTTTGGTGGTCCTTGGAGTGAAAATTAATTCTCTACATACTTATTGTTCTCCATCTTTGGCTTCACCAAGATACACTAATGCTCTGACCCTACATCTACTACAAAAAAACTTATTGGCTTAATATTCAACACCTCTAAAATGATCCTCTCGGTGTTGGCACTTCTTCTAGGATACACATGCTTCTTTCTCAATGTATGGTAGTCATAGTCTACCTTATCCACATTGAGTACAATTCGACACATGTCTATAAATATGTGAACAGATGCTTGGAAATACCTTGCACCGAATGCATAAGGAAATTTACACCAAGGTCTCTAGGATCCATCTCTCATTAGGAATCATGTGATGTAGAAATGTTGATATACAACAAACTGGACTTGTTTCACTTGAATGCATAAGGAAATTTACACCAAGGTCTCTAGGATCCATCTCTCATTAGGAATCATGTGATGTAGAAATGTTGATATACAACAAATCGGACTTGTTTCCCTACCACCGGTGGTAGGTCCTCCGGATGCGCAACTCTTCTCTAAATGCCACACGGAGCCTATCGTACCATTTATCCACCCTTTGCTTTATGTCATCTGTCATGGATCCTTTACATAGGTAATTGTTTAACCTTTTAGCTGATGACTTATTGTCCATGGGGTATTCCCATACCTTTTCTTTCAGCCCATCTGGTACTCCAATTTCCATGAATACTAGTGATAGTATAAATACCCCAAAGTTGATCTTCCCTCATGTGTGTGCTTCCTCAACTATTTGTTTTGTAATGTAGCCTACAATATTATAGATTTCTCCTTTTAACATCTTACGCGCAATGTGTAACCACATAGTATTTACCTGTGACCACCGCTCCTGATCATTCAACTTTGTAACAAGGTGTGTTGTTGCTCACATAATTTGACAGCTTCTTAAATTTTTCTATATCCATACCACACAGACCCTTCAGTACCCCAACTCCTGTCTAGTCTTTAAGATCATAGATTTATCTATGAGATCATTCTTTATGTCCTCTCCTGTGGCCTTCAAACCTATAATTGATGAGATAAGCATAGATGATATTCTAACTCTACGTCCTATAAAGTATAAGAAGTCCTCTTGCATTTTCTCATGAGCCACGATACAAGGGCTCATACTTCCCCGAATATGAAAGCTCATATAATTGGTAGATCCCAATTATTTTCAAAATCTTCTCCTCTACATCATCATAAACCAAGATGTCATCCATTGTACACTTGTTCATTCTTACAAAGACTGTGGAATGAAGCTTCTTATTTTTATTTGTGTTCATGTTATTATATTCACTCACTTTGCTCTTTCTCATTGGTTAATCCCATTCTGGCCTACAATAACCCCCTCTGGATGTTGCATTTCTGAAAAATCACTTTCAGGTGCCATCTCTTCTTCCTCGATGACCACCTTCTTCTTTCCTTTTTCTCTTGCTATAGCTTCCTTCTTAGCTGCCATTTTTACCTTGCAAACATCTCCTCTTTAACTTTGTAACTTGCAAATCAAACCCTAGCTTGATTAAATTGTGCCCTAGGTGGAAAATTCATGCCTTAACTCCTCTTTGTCTCCCTACTTCATTCAAATCCTTCACCACCAGGGACGTAATCTTATTTTCGCATAGATATGTTTGTCACACTTGGTTTCACACCCTTCACACCTTAACCTGATCACTCGGCTCTTTGAACTTACTGCTTTCCTCAAATTATCTTAGTCACAATGGTAAAAATGAATCCGCATCTCATCTTTATATAATTTTTCAAATTTTGATGCATTTATTTCTCCTTCACCTACTAAATATCCCCTCATTCATTAACCAAATTCATTTTTTCCATGCAGTACATCTTCATGCCCCAGATATAACCTTCTATCTCACCTCCCTACCCTTTGGTCACAAACTTCTCTTCAATGCATTCCCTTACACTTGAGTACCTCGTCACTGTACCTTCTCCTAGTAGTTATCATGGCCTCCACTTACCTCGCGTTATACTGTCCTTTCATTCATCTCCATCCTTGGTCACTTTTGAGAAGTAATCTTCTTTTGACTTAAAGCACACCCGTAGTAGCTTATTCCTTTCACCTTTCAATTCCCACATTCTTTTACTTGGATAACTACAACCACCCCACACTAAAAGTATGTGTAGTCCTCTACACATAAACATGCTTCATATAGTAATTAGATTCATGTGCGCAAGTGCGCTTATTACATAAGAACAATAACTAAATTGACAAAGCATAAGCGACAATGAAGGAAATACATTAAGGAAATATAGAATGGAAAACTATTCTAAATAGAAATATTGCCTTATTACAAACACCAAGAAGACTTATTTATAGTAGGGCTTCAGCCTACTCCCGTTGAAGTAACCAGGTAGCCATGTTCCATCAAGTGCTTCTAACTGGAAAACACATGATTCAAGTATATAAGTGATGACATACGGCCCCAACCAATGTACTTTGAGATTGCCTAGATGGCACAAGAACTTAGAGTCATAAATAAGCACCATTTTTCCAATCTCAAACTTCTTATCCCTTATGTTTCTGTCATGCCATGCCTTCTTCCTAGATTTTTCCTTCTTCTAACTCCATCGTGTTATGGCTCATCACTCATCCAATTGAATCATCTTCTCAATACGCTCTTATACGGACTATTCATCAGCTAGACCTCCAGCGCACGTAATGCATAAAGAAGGTAACATAAATTCTATAAGGAGAACAACTTCTGCGTAAAACACCAACTGAAATGGTGTGGCTTTGTTCAATATCTTGTAAGTTGTTCTATATGCCCAAAGAACAACTGACACTTTGTCGCCCCAATCCTTTCTTTGAACATTACAAATTTTTGTCAAAGTCTGGCTCAAAATCTTTTCAAAGCCTCAGCTTCCATTTTCTTGAGGATGATAGGGTGTAGTTTTATGGTGTGAAACCATAAACTCATCTAATAGGATCCTGATTGTGTCATTCAAAAATGTGTACCCCTATCACTTGTCAAGCTTAAAGGACATCCATATCTTGTAAGAACATTCTCCCATAAAAACCTAGCTATTGTAGCTATTGTACAATCCTTCGTAGGTGCGGCTTCTTCCCACCATATTAGATAATATGTGAAAGTAATGAGATAGAGAAACCCAGTCCATGTGCGCGGATGGAAAAATAGGTCCTACAAAGTCAATTGTCCATTTCTCAAATGGTTCAACACTAGTAATTGGTCTCAAAGGCATCTCATCTTTGTAGTCTTTATATAATGTCTCCCACCATAATCCAATAAGTAAGATCTTTTAGGCGATGCATCACCTTCATAATGACCACTTGCAATACCACCATGGGCCTCTTCCAAAATATCCTTACACTCATGATCTAATACACAACGTCGTAATACTTCATCTCTACCTAACTTGTAGAGGTCACCACTAATTAACATAAATGGTGCCGCACATATAGCAAGTTGTTTCTTTTCTAATTCCTTCATTCCTTCTGGTGTCATACCAGTTCATAGAAAGAAAGAAATTTCCTCTAATTCTATGGTCACACGTTGTAACCTATATAACTGTGCATCTGGCATGGTTTCTTCAATTATATGTGCTTCCTCTCCTGAGTTGATTCTAGATAAATGGTCTGGTCTAGAATTGCTTTTCCTTGGCTTCACCACAACTGTGAAGTCAAACTCTTGAAATAGGAGTACCCATCTACATATGTGCCCCTGTAAGATGGGATTGTTTACCAAGTACTTCAATTCCATGTGATTTGTATAAAACACAAATGGTGTTGCTAACAAGTATTGTTGAAACTTGTGCAATGCATAGATCATTGACAAAGCTTCGCACTTTGTAGTTGTATAATTCCATTTAGCAGGAGTCAACTTCCTACTAGCAAAACAAATTGGATGATCTATAATACCTTCTCCAGGTTGAGCTAACATAGTTCCAATGGCCATGCTAGAGGCATCCACATGCACATTAAATGGTTTATCCCATGAGGGAAAATATAGAATGGGTGTGGTAGTAAGTTTCTCTTTCAGTATCTCAAATGCATTCTCGCTATGGTTCTCCCCAATAAAATTGATACATAGGGATCCAAAAAAACACACCACTTCATCAGGCCCATTAGCACCAAGAAAGAAACAAGAAAAGTGAAATAAAATGAGCTAAATAAAGGTTTTAGATAGAACCACCACTCTGTGTAGAGCAGCGCTCTTGAGACCGTTGGTATTAACAGGGTGACGGTCCTAAAATTTTCAAATAGAAAAGAAGAATGGAATGTGAGTGGACATGTTCTTGAGGCTCCCAGCCATGTCTCTTCCCTTCCATTCCCTTTCACATCCTCCAGTGCACAGGAGGACATGGGAAGACCTATAAATACATGAATGGAGAAAGAGAATAGATATTCGAAGATCCAAAGAGATCAAGAAGTAGAGTTTAATGAGAGCAGTCATCAAGATCTTCAGTGTTGGAATGGAATTGTAGGATCAAGGTGTAGAAAAAAAAAAGCAAGTAATTGGAGAGAAGGTTTACACTATTTCTTCTTTTCATACTTATTGTAATCTGTAATTGTCTATGTTAGACTAATAAAAGTGGGAAGAAAGAGCAGTTTCCCTTCCCGACTGGTTTTCCTCCTTAGAGGTTTCCGGGACAAAATTGTTGGTGTTGAAGCTTGAATTATTTCCTTCTCTACAATTATCTCTCTATAAAGCACTAGATAATTACTCAAGAAGCTCTAATATTTAAGCAATTATGTCATTTTCCAAAGTTGAAAGTAGAACAACATAGTTGTGTGATTCATAGAGTTCCAAAGTAGAATTTTACGGGTCATTTTGCTATCAAATATGATTATATATCCAGGATTATGGTATTCGAATCTTTCTTGTGATTTTGTATGACAATGATAAGGTCCAAAGGTGAAAAATTTTTACCTTGTGAGCTAGATATTTCTACAAAGAAGTGGAAACAAAGAATTCAATCTCAAATGGAGGAAGAGAACTTGGTCCATAAAGTTGAGATGCTAGAGACCATGATGGATAGATTGCATAGGAAACAAGAATAGCTTTTAGATCTGCAAAAGATGGCTTTAGTTAAGCAAGATTCCATGGAATCGGTGGTTCAAGCACTAGCTGAAAAATTTGGTATCAAAAAGAGCCATGAAGAGGAAGAATGGGAAGAGCATGAAGAGACGCCAATTGTAAGTGAGAAGGTAAAATATACACATACACCTTTTAAAGTTTAAAAAATGTGGAAATAAAGAATTTTGAAGGATAAGTAGATGCAGAATTACTAGATAAATGGATAAAACAGTTATAAGTCTTTTTAGTGTGCATAATGTCACCGAGGCATAAAGGGTCACCTTTGGACGTCTCAAAATGGAAGTTCATGCTCTGGGTTTGGTGGGAAACCCATCTATCCACTTGTGAAAAGAAGAAATGTCCTATTGTCAATACTTGGAAAGGTTTTAAAGAAATGATTAGAACTAACTTCTATCTTATTGGCCATAATACTGACATGATGATTAAGTGGCAGTACTTTAGATAGGGAAGAGGTCAAAGTTTGCAAGAATATACTACAAAATTTTAGAGAAAAGCCATGTTGCTTAATATGGATTTGGAGGATGAGGACATTCTGACCAAGTATTTGGGAGGACTTCATACTCACCTTCGGAGGAAGGTAATCTCCATGAAGCCCAAGGATCGAATGAAGCTTGTGTACAAGAATACTACATCAATGATGAGAAGAAGCAATGATAAATAGAGCAAAGGGAGACTATTCAATAGAACATCAAGACAAAGAACAAGGGAAGACAAGTAGCAGAGGTAAATGGAAAGGTAAACATGCTGCTACTTTTTTCATACTTGTAAAGATCCTAAGAATTTTTATAATAATTGTGATGTAAATGGACATACTGACACCACATGTTGGAAGTTACATCTGGAATTGCAGCCAAAGCACCAAACCATTGATTCCTAGAAATCCATGGCAACTGTGAAGACAAAGAGAGAGGTGGAGATTGAGGATGATTCGGATGTAGATAAGAGGTTGGGATGCATGGCCACTAAGATGTATGGGGTAGTAGTAGAAGAAGAGATGAGTAACCTATTTCAAATTAGAATCCAAATCAAGAAGACTAAGGTAAACACTATAGTAGATTTTGGTTCTCAGTCAAATTTGATTTTTTATGTGGTTGTAGAATAGCTTTCTCTAAAGACTTACACACATCCACATCCATACCCACTAACATGGGTTAAGAAGGGTGTATAAATAAAAGTTACAAGGAAGTGTAATTTTTAGTTTGGGATAAACACCCAATACATAGATTTATTAGAGGCTGGTATTATTCCACTTGATGCATTTGATGTTGTCTTTAGAAGTCCTTACTTATATATCAGGGATGCTATGTTCACAAGGAGGGAGAACCGGTTTAGATGGGTCAAGGATGGATTCAGTTTTAACATTCGTGCACACTAGAGAAAATCAAAGAAGGCTATGGTAAGTGCTAACCAAGCACCAAGACTTTTTCAGAAAATCATCAATTTTGTTTTCTTTCATTGGAAGAAAAGAAAAATGGACGTGAGAGCATGGATATTTCTGACCAAAGGATGGATAATTTGGATAGCACTTGTCAATTTTTGTAGAAGAAGCCACCACAGGAACTACTCATTCAAGGATCAAAACAAACTTCCGCTATGCAGTCACCGTATCTACCTACAGATTCACTAGACTTGACTGTGGGATAGCAAGAAGAAAAGGAAATACAAGGAATGATGGTGACTATACTAGAAGCATAATTAGAGAGGATTCAACCAATCCATCTCAATGGACAAAGATAAGAAAGGATTAAACCACTACAATATGGGACCTTTGCCATAATTAAGCAGGTTGGAGAAGAAACCTTTAGGCCATAATTCATGCGAGATGCACACGATAGTAAGTTACAAGAGATCACATCCACTAATGCCATCTATGCATGACACAAAAGGAAAGATATAGAATTTACCTTCCAAATATGATTATACTCAAGGCATCTCGGAGGAGGATGTAGCACTAGAACAACAAACCAGAGATCCACAAGAGTCTTGGCAGGTTGGATGAAAGAAGACACCAAGGCAGACCCAGTGGTACTCAAATGAGCACGAGAGGGAGTTGATTCCTCTACCACTCCCCCACTAAGATTTTATGGGACAAAAATCCTCCTAATAAGGGGAGGTATGATCCATAGGGATCCAGAAAAACACACCACTTCATCAGTTCCATCAGCACCAAGAAGGAGAAACAAGAAAAGTGAAAGAAAATGAGGTAAATGGAGTTTCCCGATAGAATAGATGCGCTATGCATAGTGGTGGTTTTTGAACCAATTCCTTACAGGTGGTAGTCCCGATACCACCGCCTCTACCGTAGTGGTGGTGCCGAGACCACCACCTACATAGGGTGGCGGTCTTGATACTTTTAAATAGAAAAGAAGAATGGAATGTGAGTGGATGTGTTCTTTAAGTGCCCATCTATGTCTCTTCTCTTCCATGCCCTTTCACATCCTCCAAAGGCATGGGAGGACATGGGAATACCTATAAATACATGAAAGGAGCAAGACAATAGATATTCAAAGATCCAAAGAGATTGAGAAGTAGAGTTTAATGAGAGCATTGAGAAATATCTTCAATGTTGGAATGGAATTGTAGGAGAAAGGTGTAGAAACAGAGTAAGCAAGTAATTAGAGAGAAGGTTTACACTGTTGCTTCTTTTCATACTTATTGTAATCTATAATTTTCTATGTTAGACCAATAAAAGTGGGAAGAAAGAGAAGTTTCCCTTCCCGATTGGTTTTCCTCCTTGGAGGTTTCTAGGATAAAATTGTTGGTGTTGAAGTTTGAATTATTTCCTTCTCTGTAATTTCCTTTCTATAGCACTAGATAATCATTCATGAAGCTCTAATATTTAAGCAATTCTATCATTTTCCAAAGTTGAAAGTAGAACAACATAGTTGTGTGATTCATAAAGTTCCAAATTAGAAGTTTATAAATAAAATATGTACCTTTACCCTTTAGTAAATCTTCCAAGGATGAAAAAACTTTAGCATACCCTCTAATGAATTTTCTATAATATCCTATATGACCTAAAAATCCACACACCTCACTTTGACTGGTAGGCACCTCTAGGCCTAGAATGACTACAACCTTAGCTAGATCAACCAACAAACCTTCCTTGCAGATTATATGTCCTAACAATATTCCAAATGGTGTAGCAAATATGCACTTCTTGATGTTCAAAGAGATACTAAATTATCTACACCATTCAAACATTAAGCATATGATTGTCATAATGATCTTTCACAAGCCCATATATTGTCCAATCGTCTAGGTAGACTTGTAAGAAGTTGTGAATAAAATATTTGAATGCCTAAAAATTATGTGCGTAGAATATAGTAGTTGTTTTTTTCAATCCAAAAGGCATCACAAGATAGGAAAACCTGACCCATTCAAGTAGTAAATGTTGTCTTTTCTTGATCCTCCTAAGAAATCCTAAATTGATGATACCTAAAAACCCATCTGTGAAATAGTATATTTTGCGCCCTGCAACGCCTTCTAGTATTTCCTTAATAAATGGCGTAGGGAATGGATATTTGACACATGCATCATTCAAATCCCTATAGTTCACACATATTCTAATTTTTCCATCCTTCTTGATACTAATCAACATTAGAATAACCCATTCTAACTCATCAAGGGGCTTGATAATTCCAGATTTCAACATTTTATCAATTTCTTCTTTTACCCTTTTGCATAAATTGGGGTTCATTGAATAAGGTCACTTTCGAACTAGTCGTGCACCATCCTTAAGTTTAATCTTCATTTCCCAAGTGATTTATTCATGCCTTTAAGTTCATGATACCCTCGAGGAGTAAGTCCTAATAATCTCTTAGTAACTCAATGATATTTGTTACCTCTAAGTCGACCAGTAGTCTCTAATGATGGCCTCCTTAGGCTCACCTTTGAACCTATGTTCCCCTTATTTGTCTTCATCGGTTCATGATAGGTGTGTGTATCCTTTTCTTCATTGTCCAAGACCTCGTGCACCCCTTTTGAATGTTCAATATCTAGGTTCTCAAATTCCTCATCATCCACGATGTAAACCATCTTTCCTATAGTGCCCACTCTCCTTTGACACTATTTAGATGCTGATTTTGACACTACTGATCATATTTTGGACATTATTGTGTTTTGATATAGCAGGATGTGTATATGCTAGCTCATTGGTTATTATGGACATTACTATGTTTTGTTTAGTATGATGGTTAGATACTAGATTTTGGATTAGTATTGATCTGGATTCAGTCATTATGCTCGATGATATTTGAGACATCATTATTATTACTGTGTGGATGATGATATACTAGTTGACATGGACAGGTTATTGATGTTGATTTTAGACATGTGACCTTGATATTATGAATAGTTCTAGCATAGAAATCTATTGGATGATGACATAGTTACAAATTGAATTCAAAATGATAATGTTAAATTCTTGATATTGTTGTGATTTGGATTTGATATTTATATACATACGTTGATTTTATATCTTCTTAGATGTTCTGATATGGCCACGAGGCTAAAGGAGGTATTGTTATTTTGCAGGTAAAAATCACAACAATGTCGGGGGACTGGAGACTAACCATATTGAAATTCAGTGTGAGATCAAAAAGGTCACCATGGCAACTGTGTTTGATTTGTGTGTTGAGTTATGTTAGGATTTCCCATGGGGGGGATTTCCATTATTGTGACCATGGGGCATATATGTGTTTTAATTATGTGTTTCTTTTCTTATTGTTGTATGTGTTTTATTTGTAATGTGCTTCTTATTTTAAGTATTCAAATGTGATAGTATAATGCAGGAGTCATATAGTTAAATTTTAATTAAATTAATTGGGGAGTGGAATGTAAGGAAATAATATTGTTGTCTTGATTAATAATTAAATTTGATTTATATTATGTGCAACCATAGGATAAATAAATAAATCTTATGTCAAAACTTGTAATAAATGGAGTCATAAACTTTAATGCATGTGTAAGAGGATGTAAGAGTTGTGTAAGTGAAATGATAGATTGTATAAAGTAGATTTTGGAGTGTAGAACACTCCATCCTCTTTGAAACTCGGATTTGGTCTTGGGAGCCTAAATTGGAGGCTTGTGGGACAAGTTAAACTTGTCCCACACCTCCCAAAATCCTCCACCAACCATGCCTATGGCTTGGGAGTAGATTTTAGCCTTTCTTATTTAGTTTTGAAATGATTGTTGTGTAAGAATTGATTGCACTTGTCTTCTAAATTTTAATGCATTCCTTTTTTTGAGTATGGGTTGAGTTTGTGTATGTAAGTAATTTTTTCATTCACATTTATTGTGATTTTATTGTAATTGATGTTGATTGATTTTGGGATGAGGAAAAATGATGTGGCATCCCACTTGGAATCCACATCATCCCCTCCCTCCCTCTCCTTTAAAAATAAAAATCCCCTCTCATTTGGAGGTTGTTGAAAACTTTGCTTTCCTTCCTTGGGTCAAATTTTTCTTGGTTTGGAGCTTGCTTTGTAGAAGGAACTTGGATTTCTTGTGCATGCATTATTATTGCTGTTTTGGGGACTGCATCTGGAGCATCAAAGAACTTCTGTTTTGGAAAACAAGTCTCCATTATGGAGAGGTAGGCTCTTTTCTTTTTAATTTGCTATTTTTTCCTCCTTCTTGCATGCATTGTTGAATGATGTTGTGTTGCATTCTTGTTCTGGATGGGTAGAATTCTTAGGGCATGGTGTAGAGAGAATACTATGAGGTTATATCAGAGGAGGGATAAGGGATTTTCCATTGGCACTTGTCTTGAGGAGGGAGTGTTGGTTTGGGATCCACCTAGGAAAAGAATATGCATGCATTTCTTACTTTGGGGAGGTATAAGGGATAAATTTGGAGGAGGGATAAGGAGGGGTTGAGGAGGGATAAGGTTTATGGGATGGTTATGTTTCTTGGTGGTTTGTTTTAGGTGGATGCCCAATTTCAACATGGGAGGCATAAGGAGACCTCCATAGTTCTTGGTATTGTTTGGCTTGCTTCCTCAAGCATTTGTGTTGTATGACTGTTTTCAAATGCAATTGAGAACTGCTGCCTTGTTTTTTATTTTTACCTTTATTTATTTTTGTGATAGATGAGTGTTGCTTGCATGTGAAAGAATTCCATGTTGCCATGAGTTGAATTATCATGCTCCATTTCAATATGGTTGGGGCTCGAGGGCCAATGGAGAAAGATGGATTCTCTTTTCCCATTGGGTATCTTGGTTGGGTGGAGAGCGTTGCCTTTCCCCCTTCCTTGTTGTGATCAAAAGATGAAAGATGAAGAAATTAGCATGTTATTGTTTGGAGCTTGGAGAATTTCACAGTTTGATAGTCATTCCTTTTGAGCAAATGTCATTGTAACCTTTCCCACTTCTAGTGGATGATTGTAATTGATATTGAAATGTGAAGTGTTCACCTTGTAGTTGGAAGATGAAATTGATTTAAGAAATGTAAAGAAGAATTATACTTCTCTGTTTTATTTGGAAAAGAAAATGTGAATGATATTTTGTACTTGTATTTGAAATGTGGAAATCAATTCAAATTGGGAAGGAATTCAATTGTAGAGTTATTTGAATTATCAATAAAGGATGGCATTGATTCCTTTAAACTTGTATTGTTGTCAAAGAATGATACTCTATTTTGAAAGAGATTAAGAAATAGCATTGCCAGTAAATGTACTATGTTTGAAATCAAATAGAAGGAGTTAAATTGTATATTGTTATTGGAAATCAAAGAAATAATTGTGTTCTTGCTCAATTGCATTGTTGTATTAGAAAATGAATGATTGTTATATCTTAGGAAATTTTGTTTTGGAAAAGAGAAACAGTTAAAGGAAATGACAGAAAATTGATCTTTTGAAATGAGCTGTTAAAAATTAGAAATTAACATTGCATATTGTATATATGTGTTTTTGGATCAATGGAGTGTTTGAGAAATGAATTTGGCATGTTTTCCATACTTGAATGTTTGACATTAATTATGCAACTCATGAAAGGAAGAATTTTGTTATTTGTATAACTCTAACATTTGAAAATAATGCAATTAATGTACAATTCATATTTATGAATAAAATTAATAAGGGAGACAAAGTATTTTAGATGTATTGTGTCCTATTGAACCCACATTGAACTTCACATTTAAGAAAATATCTCTAATACTCTATCAAATCCAATTTAAACTTTTCAACCCAACTCCCTGTCATAGGACTGTAAAGTTATATCAATTCCATCTTAATCTCAAAATTAGACCTTGAAAATATACTTAAACTTACCCAATACCATTTCTCCATGCTCAATTTACATGCTCAGAAGAATAAATATCAAAATTGAATTAAATCTTATAAGTTGAAATTTGCCAGTTTTAAAATTATAAACCCTATAGATTGTTTCTTCAAAATTTACCATCAAAAATTCATCAAAAACCAAAATTGATGATTCCTATGCAAAGATGACTCCAATATCTTTCCTAGGAAGTTATCGTTTGGCCGATATGGAGTTCCCTATCAAAAGTTATGGCCATTTGAAGTTTTACTTCAAAATGGCCATTCAAAACCAAAAAAGAATTAAATCTAACCTTAGAAAAATTTAAAAAATGCGTTGGAAAAATTTCTTAGAAAATTCCACCGCCCTACCACCCTTTCATCCAACCAGAAGCTACCATATGGCACTATGGAGGGGCGGACCCCCTTTGAAAACCTTTCTTTTGGAAATTTTCACTTTTGGAAAATTTCCTAAAATTTTCCCGCAACCCCACGGCCCGCACCAATCACGGCCTGACACGTGGCAGGGAGGGCCCACAGGTTAATATGGAAATATAAAATTTTTGTACCCTTGGGAAAAAATCCCACTTTTCCTCCACGGCTCTACACACCTACAGCCAATGGGGTGGTGACACGTGTCCCCATGGGCGCGTGAGCCATGCAAGCCAATTTGGTTTTTAAAACCCTTTTGGCAAAAATTTCTAACCTTCTCCCCCACCCCACCAACCCATGTCCAATCACAAGATGCCACGTGTCCCTCCCCAATGGACCCGCAGAAAGGGAAAATTTCTTCCCCTAAGCCCACGAGACTTCCAAGGGAAAATTTTCCCCTAAAACTCCGCCCGGCCATATCTTGAGATCTACAAGGAGTTAGGAGGACTTATTTATATGGTTGGAAAGGTGAGAAAATTTCCTATCCAATGAGCCTAATTTAGGAAATTTTTGATGAATCTAAATGTGAGAAAAATCTAGTTGAACTTCTGGGCCTATTTGAGAGCAGGCATGGGGGTAAATTGCTCCCTGAACCTAAAAAAACATGTAACCCTAAAATTTAAAAACCCTAGTGCACTTGTGTTAGGTTAAACCATGATAGGTCTTGTGTTTTGGAAATTAGGTTTTGTCCCGAGAGCGATTGTTCAAACTGAAGCCTTGTAAACTTAGTTGTAGACACTTCTAATAAAAAAATTATTCCATAATTTTTCCTAGTTTGTTTCTTGGTCTCAAGTGGTAGTTGAAATGGGCATTACACTTTGGTATCAGAGCGGTGGTTCAAAAGCTTGGACCATTGGGCACACTAGAAAACATTGAGACTTGAAACCTAAAACTAGCAAATTTGATAATCTAGAAAACAAAACTGATTGAAAATTGAACATGATAGTAAGCTTAGAAACTGAAGGAGAAGACTTGAAGTATCAAACTAACTCTTTCTTTGGTCTATATAGGGGGCTCAGACGAAGCAAGAGGAACATTCACAAAGACTCAGAGTCACCACCACCACCACCTCCACCACCGCCACCACCACCACCAGACCAGGGTTTAACAACTATCCTACCAATGATTTTATGCACCCTCTAGAATGTTAAAGTCACCTTACATGGAGGATCAGTAGGAGGGAACTCAGGAAGATAGGATAGAGATACTTCCATAGAGGGACATGCACCTCCTCCACATGGTGAGGAGGATGGAGGAGAGAATTTTCATGGAGAGTCAGCTAGAGTAGAGTCTCCTTTGAGGGGACATGGTGACCATATTTCAAGACAGAGAGAGAGGTCTCGAGCCCTAGGCTCAAGAAGGAATGTAGAGAGGCCCGAATCCAAAGAACACAACTCCATATCACATCAGGGAGATCTTGAAACTTAGGCCATCACATTATTCAGGTGATATAGGGGATTCCAGGAAGAGGCTTGGTTGGTTAGCTTGAGCAGTTGCTTCAAGCTTTGTCCTTGTTCTAGCAACATGAAATCTCATGTTGTGATCCATCTACTGAAGGATGGAGCTGGTGTTTGGTGGAGGACAGAGGAGTAGAAGCTCCATATAGATTTAGAGATAGTCACTTGGGAGCTGTTCAAGGAGAGATTCAGGAGCAGGTACTTATCACGGAGATTCATACAGCAGAGGATCGATGAGTTCCACGATCTTCGTCAGGCATCCCTTTCAATGGCAGAGTATGAGAGTAGGTTCATGGACCTACTTTAGTATGTTGATTACATGCAAGATGAGTAGGTGCAGATCCACAGGTTCATTTGGGGCCTTAATATAGACATTGGAGGTGTAGTTCAGATCCACTATCCTTAGACTTTAACAGAGGCCGTTGAGAAGGCCTACATTGTAGAGGAGACTCGGGGTAAGACCCAGCAGGCTAGAGACTAAGTCAGGATCCGTATTCAGTAGTTACAGGATAGCAGATCAAGGGGGTTAGCTCCTCCTCATGGTGGTCGAATTTTCATAGCCATCTTTCGACCCCAAAGAATAAAGAATCCTTCCCACCATATAGGCCTCCTCAGAGAGCTGATGCATAGAGAGGTCGAGCATGGGGCCTCCTAGGGGTCCCACCAGGACACAGGGTGGAGCTAGAGCTCAGTCAGCAGGAGCTTGACCATAGAGGCCACAACAGACTATGGCTAGATCATTAGGGTCCACAGCACCTACCTCTAGGGCACCTTCGGTGGTGCTTGTAGTTTGGAGGACTTCAGGTGGTTACTTTAGGTGTGGAGTAGTGGGAAAATTTTGGAGAGACTGCCCCTAGAACCCTAATAAGGGTAAGGCACCCATCTCAGAGCCCACAGTTGGAGACATGGGATGGAGTCATAGGATCTATGCAGTGGTCGAGAACCGCTAGGCTGAGCACCAGAGCACGGTCATTGAGACTACAGTAGCATTGGAGGTGTTCCTACTTCTATATTGTTTGATTCTGGTTCTTCTAATTCATTTATTGCACCATCCTTGGTAGAGCGATGCAGGCTGGTGGCTGTTAGACAGGGTCATAGTTGGGATGTCGAGATGGCTTCAGGAGCCAAGGTCTTTGTAGACTCCCTAGTCAAGGAGTGTGTTGTTAATTTGGGACCTTTCACCACCACTTTAGATCTCCGCATACTTCCTTTGGGCTCATATGGAGTCATTTTAGGCATGGATTGGTTATTTACACATAGGTCCAGGATGGATTGCTACCACAAGACTATATACTTTGTGTAGATGATCTCGAGTTGAGTTGGTGATTTTAGGGTCGAGACCCATTTCTATTTTCACTCTCTTTACTATGCAGCTCAAGCGGTGTACAATGGGGTTTTCGATGTATGTAGTCACGCTTAGTGATAGGACAAAGGATAGGTGTAGTGGGCCATCTCTAGATGACCATCCCATTTTGAGAAAGTATGTAGATGTTTTTCAGGGGAACTACCGGGGATGCCAACCCCACATGAGATTGATTTCCATATTGATTTGGTTCCAGGAGCAGAGCCTATCTCATGAGCTCCTTATTGGATGACCACCCTAGAGCTTTGTGAGCTCAAGTTGTAGCTGGAGGGCCTTCTAAAGAAAGGCCTTATCTATCCTAGTGTATCCCCTTAGGGTGCACCCATCATTTTTGTAAAGAAGAAAGATGGATCATTACAGTTGTGTATCGACTACCACCAATTGAATAAGGTAACGATCAATAATTGTTATCCCTTGCCTCACATTAATGACTTGTTTAATCAAATGAAGGGAGCCGCGATGTTCTCTAAGATTGATCTCAAGTCAGGGTACCATCAGTTGAGGATTACGGAGGTAGACATTCATAAGACTACTTTTCGTATGAGGTATGGGCACTATGAGTTCATAGTGGTGCCCTTTGGTTTGACGAATGCCCCCACAGTATTCATGAGTTTGATGAATGGGGTATTCAGGACCTTTCTAGATCACTTCATGCTCATATTTCTTGATGAAATTCTAATTTACTCACGTACGCATGAGGAGCACGAGGGGCACCTTCGACAGGTTCTTCAATGTCTTCGTGAGCAGCAACTTTACAGAACTTGGAGAAGTGTGCTTTCTTTCAGTCAGAGATATAGTACTTGGGTCATATCATCTCTAGGGAAGGTATTGCAGTTGATCCTTCCAAGATTAGATCCATTATGGATTGGCCAGCACCCACTATAGTGACAGAGGTGCACAACTTCATGGGATTAGCAGGGTACTATAGGATATTTGTTCAGGATTTCTCTCAAATAGTGCAACCCATCACTTCCCTTCAGTGGAAAGGGAAGAAGATTTTTGGTCGATAGGTGTGAGAAAGCCTTCAGATCCTCGAAAGAATGCCTCACTACAACACCTATTCTTGTAGTGCCGGATCCACATGGTGAGTTCTTTGTGTGCACAGATGCTTCGTTGGCAGGCCTAGGAGGTGTTCTGATGCAGGAGGGTAGAGTAGTAGCCTTTGAGTCTTGCAAACTCAAGGATCATGAGCTCAACTATTCAACTTAGGATATTGAACTTGCGGTAGTTGTGAATGCTTTAGTTGGTTGGAGACACTTCCTTCTTGGTCGAGATTCATACTGTGACGATCATTTGAGTCTTCACCACCTCTTCATGCAACCCAACCTAAACACTCACCATAGGAATTAGATGGAGTTGCTTTGCGAGTATGAAATGGAGATAGAGCATGTGAAGGGGAAGGAGAATGTGGTTATAGATGCTTTCAGTAGATGGAGACATTTGAGCATGGCTACTTCAGTGAGCACAGATTTGTGGAGTAGGATCCTTCAAAGCAGCTTCCTCTTGATAGCTTCTACATTGCATCTCAAGTAGAGATTGAGTCCCAGAGACCCCTTGTGGGGAATTTTTATGGTTTCTCTCTAGAGGCAGATGGCCTTCTTAGGCATAGAGGTCAGATATATGTTCCTAGAGATGGAGGCTTGAGGTAGGACATCTTGATTGAGGCACATCGTGTACCCTATTCAGCCCATCTAGAGGTGAAGAAGATGCATGCCACTTTGAGATAGTTATATCACTGGAGAGGACTTTACAGGGATGTGGCTCAATTTGTGTCATGATGTTTAGAGTGCTAGAAAGTGAAGGTGAGCATCAGCATCCAGCTGGCCTTCTCTTCCCTTAAGCTATACTGGAGTGGAAATGGGACACCATTTCTATGGATTTCATTGTTGGGTTACAGATGTTGAGATATCACCACGACGCCATCATGGTCACGGTTGATAAATTGACAAAAGTAGCTCACTTTTCTCCGGTGAAGACCACATATATAGCTAGTGTAATGGCACGTGTCTACTTGGATGAGATTTTTAGGTTGCACGGGATCCCGCGGAAGATCCTTTGTACACTTCCCATTTCTGGACTACCATGTAGTATGTTCTTAGGATGAAGATTAACTTCAGCACAACTTATCACCCTGAGATAGATGGATAGACCAAGAGGGTGAATCAAATTTTGGAGGACATGCTCAAGATGTATGTGATGGATCACTAGGTGAGATGGGAGGAGTATCTATACCTTGTGGAGTTTTCCTACAATAATAGTTTTCAGAGTTCCATAGAATGGCTCCTTTTCAGGCCTTGTATGGTATGGAGTGTAGGACACCCCTTAGCTAGGACAAGTTGGAGGATAGAGTATATCTTGGACTAGCTCTTTTACAGGACATGGAGCAATAGGTAGTGTTGATCAGCAGATTACAGGAGGCACAGGGATAGGTAGAAGAAGTACACCGATCGCATAGAACTGAGTGTAATTTTGATGTGGGCATGAATTTTTTTCCTTCGTGTTAGGCCACGTAGAGCCTAATCTATTATGGAAAAGGTTCGAAGTTAGCTCCTTAGTTTGTTGGACCTTTTGAGATATTGTAGCGTATCGGCCCTTTGGCTTACCGTCTAGCATTACCACCCAGCTTGTCTCACAGATCCTTCTCATGTGTTGGATTGGATGTCATTACAGTAAAGGATCGGTGGCGGGTGATGGTAGAGCCTATACGTATCATAGATCGTAGGACCCTAGGCCTTTGAGGTAGAGATTGATTAGGTACGGGTGTAGTGGGACATATATGATGAGACTATAGCCACTTTGGAGGATGATACTATGTTACGAGCACAATTTACACATTTTTTCTAGTGACTTCCAGGAGGAAGGCGAGTCTAAGGGATGGGGATGTAGTGCCCACTCTCCCTCGACAATGTTTAGATGCTAATTCGACACTATTGATCATATTTTGGACATTATTGTGTTTTGATATAACAGATGTGTATATGCTAGCTCATTGGTTATTATGGACATTACTATGTTTTGTTTAGTATGATGGTTAGATACTAGATTTTGGATTAGTATTGATCTGGATTCAGTCATTATGCTCGATGATATTTGAGACATCATTATTATTATGTGTGGATGTTGATAAACTAATTGACATGGACATGTTATTGATGTTGATTTTAAACATGTGACCTTGATATTATGAATAGTTCTAGCATAGAAATCTATTGGATGATGACATAGTTACAAATTGAATTCAAAATGATAATGTTAAATTCTTGATATTGTTGTGATTTGGATTTGATATTTATATACATACGTTGATTTTATATCTTCTTGGATGTTCTGATATGGCCACGAGGCCGAAGGAGGTATTGTTATTTTACAGGTAAAAATCACAACAATGTCGAGGACTGGAGACTAACCATATTGAAATTCAGTGTGAGATCAACAAGGTCACCATGGAAACTGTGTTTGATTTGTGTGTTGAGTTATGTTAGGATTTCCCATGGGGGGATTTCCATTATTGTGACCATGGGGCATATATGTGTTTTAATTATGTGTTTCTTTTCTTATTGTTGTATGTGTTTTATTTGTAATGTGCTTCTTATTTTAAGTATTCAAATGTGATAGTATAATGCAAGAGTCATATAGTTAAATTTTAATTAAATTAATTGGGGAGTGGAATGTAAGGAAATAATATTGTTGTCTTGATTAATAATTAAATTTGATTTATATTATGTGCAACCATAGGATAAATAAATAAATCTTATGTCAAAACTTGTAATAAATGGAGTCATAAACTTTAATGCATGTGTAAGAGGATGTAAGAGTTGTGTAAGTGAAATGATAGATTGTATAAAGCAGATTTTGGAGTGTAGAACACTCCATCCTCTTTGAAACTCGGATTTGGTCTTGGGAGCCTAAATTGGAGGCTTGTGGGACAAGTTAAACTTGTCCCACACCTCCCAAAATCCTCCACCAACCATGCTTATGGCTTGGGAGTATATTTTAGCCTTTCTTATTTAGTTTTAAACTGATTGTTGTGTAAGAATTGATTGCACTTGTCTTCTAAATTTTAATGCATTCCTTTTTTGAGTATGGGTTGAGTTTATGTATGTAAGTAATTTTTTCATTCACATTTATTGTGATTTTATTGTAATTGATGTTGATTGCTTTTGGGATGAGGAAAAATGATGTGGCATCCCACTTGGAATCCACATCATCCCCTCCCTCCCTCTCCTTTAAAAATAAAAACCCCTTTCATTTGGAGGTTGTTGAAAACTTTGCTTTCCTTCCTTGGGTCAAATTTTTCTTGGTTTAGAGATTGCTTTGTAGAAGGAACTTAGATTTCTTGTGCCTACATTATTATTTCTATTTTGGGGACTGCATCTAGAGCATCAAAGAACTTATGTTTTGGAAAACAAGTCTCCATTATGGAGAGGTAGGATATTTTCTTTTTTATTTGTTGTTTTTCCTCATTCTTACATGCATTGTTGAATGATGTTGTGTTGCAGTCTTGTTTTGGATGGGTAGAATGCTTAGGGCATGGTGTAGAGAGAAGAATATGAGGTTATATTAGAGGAGGGATAAGGGATTTTCCATTGGCACTTGTCTTGAGGAGGGAGTGTTGGTTTGGGATCCACCTAGGAAAAGAATATGCATGCATTTCTTACTTTGGGGGAGGTATAAGGGATAAATTTGGAGGAGGGATAAGGAGGGGTTGAGGAGGGATAAGGTTTATGGGATGGTTATGTTTCTTGGTGGTTTTTTTTAGGTGGATGCCCAATTTCAACATGGGAGGCATAAGGAGACCTCCATAGTTCTTGCTCTTGTTTGGCTTGCTTGCTCAAGCCTTTGTGTTGTATGACTGTTTTCAAATGTAGTTGAGAACTGCTGCCTTGTTTTTGATTTATGCCTTCATTGATTTTTGTGATATATGAGTGTTGCTTGCATGTGAAAGAAGTCCATGTTGCCATGAGTTGAATTATCATGCTCCATTTCAATATGGTTGGGGCTCAGGGGCCAATGGGGAAAGATGGCTTCTCTTTTCCCATTGGGTATCTTGGTTGGGTGGAGAGCGTTGCCTTTCCCCCTTCCTTGTTGTGATCAAAAGATGAAAGATGAAGAAATCAGCATGTTGTTGTTTGGAGCTTGGAGAATTTCACAGTTTGACAGTCATTCCCTTTGAGCAAATGTCATTGTAACCTTTCCCACTTCTAGTGGATGATTGTAATTGATATTGAAATGTGAAGTGTTCACCTTGTAGTTGGAAGATGAAATTGATTTGAGAAATGTAAAGAAGAATTATACTTCTCTGTTTTATTTGGAAAATAAAATGTGAATGATATTCTGTACTTGTATTTGAAATGTGGAAATCAATTCAAATTGGGAAGGAATTCAATTGTAGAGTTATTTGAATTATCAATAAAGGATGGCATTGATTCCTTTTAACTTGTATTGCTTTCAAAGAATGATACTCTGTTTTGAAAGAGATTAAGAAATAGCATTGCCAGTAAATTTACTATGTTTGAAATCAAATAGAAGGAGTTAAATTGTATATTGTTATTGCAAATCAAAGAAAGAATTGTGTTCTTGCTCAATTGCATTGTTGTATTAGAAAATGAATGATTGTTATATCTTAGGAAATTTTGTTTTGGAAAAGAGAAATAGTTAAAGGAAATGACAGAAAATTGATCTTTTGAAATGAGTTGTTAAAAATTAGAAATTAACATTACATACTATATATATGTGTTTTTGGATCAATGGAGTGTTTGAGAAAGTAATTTGGCATGTTTTCCATACTTGAATGTTGCACATTTATTATGCAACTCGTGAAAGGAATAATTTTGTTATTTGAATAAATCTAACATTTGAAAATAATGCTATTAATGTATAGTTCAGATTTATGAATAAAATTAATAAGGGAGATGAAGTATTTTAGATGTACTGGGTCCTATTGAACCCACATTAAACTTCACATTTAAGAAAATATCTCTAAAACTCTATCAAATCCAATTTAAACTTATCAACCCAACTCCCTGTCATAGGACTGTAAAGTTATATCAATTCCAACTTAATATCCAAATTGGACCTTGAAAATATACTTAAACTTACCCAAGACCATTTCTCCATGCTCAATTTACATGCTCAGAAGAAGAAATATCAAAATTGAATTAAATCTTATAAGTTGAAATTTGCCAGTTTTAAAATTATAAACCCTACAGATTGTTTCTTCAAAATTTACCCTCAAAACTTCATCAAAAACCAAAATTGATGATTTTTGTGCAAATAGGACTCGAGAACTTTTTGAAAAGTCCTCGTTTGCCCAAAATGGAGTTCCCTATCAAAAGTTATGGCCATTTGAAGTTTTACTTCAAAATGGCCATTCAAAACCAAAAAAATTAAATCTAACCTTAGAAAATTTTTAAAAATGCGTTGGAAAAATTTCTTAGAAAATTCCACTACCCCGCCACCCTTTCATCCAACTAGAAGCTACCACATGGCACTATGGAGGGGTGGACCCCCTTTGAAAACCTTTCTTTTGGAAATTTTCACTTTTGGAAAATTTCCTAAAATTTTCCCGCAACCCCACGGCCCGCACCAATCATGACCTGACATGTTGTAGGGAGGGCTTGCGGGTTAATATGGAAAAATAAACTTTTTGTGCCCTTGGGAAAAAAATCCCACTTTTCCTCCGCGGCTCCGCACACCCACAACCAATGGGGTGCTGACACGTGTCCCCATGGGCACGCGGGCCGTGCAAGCCAATTTGGTTTTTTAAAACCCTTTTGGAAAAAATTTCTAACCTTCTCCCCCACCTCGCTGACCCACATCCAATCATAGGATGCCACATGTCCCTCCCCAATGGACCCATGCAAAGGGAAAATTTCTTCCCCTAAGCCCGTGGACTTCCAAGGGAAAATTTTCCCCTAAAACTCCGCCTGGCCATATCTTGAGATATACAAGGAGTTAGGAGAACTTATTTATATGGTTGGAAAGGTGAGGAAATTTCCTATCCAATGAGCCTAATTTAGGAAATTTTTGATGAATCTAAATGTGAGAAAAATATAGTTGAAATTTAGGGCTGTTTGAGAGTAGGCATGGGGGTAAATTGCTCCCTGAACCTAAACAAAACATGTAACCCTAAAATTTAAAAAAACCTAGTGCACTTGTGTTAGGTTAAACCATGATAGGTCTTGTGTTTTGGAAATTAGGTTTTTCCCAGAGCCGGTTGTTCAAATTGAAGCCTTGTAAACTTAGTTGTAGACACTTCTAATAAAAAAAATATTCCATAATTTTTCCTAGTTTGTTTCTTGGTCTCAAGTGGTAGTTGAAATGGGCATTACACTTTGGTATCAGAGCAGTGTTTCAAAATCTTGGACCATTGGGCACACTAGAAAAAATTAAGACCTGAAACCTAAAACTAGCAAATTTGATAATCTAGAAAACAAAACTGATTGAAAATTGAACATGATAGTAAGCTTAGAAACTAAAGGAGAAGACTTGAAGTATCAAACTAACTCTCGCTTTGGTCTATGTAGGGGGCTCAGATGAATCGATAGGAACATTCACAGAGACTCAGAGTCACCACCACCACCACCTCCACCACCACCACCAGACCAGGGTTTAGTAGCTATCCTACCACAGATTTTGCAGACCCTCTAGGATGTTAATGCCACCTTACATGGAGGATCAGTAGGAGGCACTCAGGCAGACAGACAGAGATACTTCCATAGAGGGACATGCACCTCCTCCACATGATGAGGAGGATGGAGGAGATAATTTTCATGGAGAGTCAGCTAGAGCAGAGTCTCCTTTGAGGGGACATGGTGACCGTATTTTAGGATAGAGAGAGAGGTCTCAGAGCCCTAGGCTTGGGGACAGTAGGTAGAGAGGCCCAGAGGCCATCAGACCACAACTACAGATCACATCAGGGAGATCTTGAAACTTAGGCCATCACATTATTCAGGTGACACAGGGGGATTCTAGGTAGAGGCCTGGCTGGTTAGCTTGAGCGGTTGCTTCAAGCTTTGTCCTTGTTCTAGCAACACGAAATCTCGTGTTGTGATCCATCTACTAAAGGATGGAGCTGGTGTTTAGTGGAGGACAGAGGAGAAGAAGCTCCATATAGATTCAGAGATAGAGCAGAAGCTCCATATTTCATATGTACCATGATCCCAACTATCACAAGCAATACTCATAGTATCACTAATAGAATGAGAATCATCCCACCGTAGGATGCTTTATTTATATGGCTCATTGACCTCTCGGGTCCCGAATAACACATACATAATTATTTTTAAGTCCTCCTCACTTAGAGGCTCAACATATGGTGTAGAATTCCTATCTCGGTAGAGGTATCAAAACTCTTTCCTCCTTGTTCTAAAAGATGATATACCCCTTATTGAATCTCAAGTCAGGCATTATTCACATAACACCAAGGGCATCCAAGCAAGGCTGGAAAATTGTCTACTTATGCAAGTGTTAATACCTCAAAATCCCTAGTGAACTTGGCCCCTTGTATGGTCATAGATGCATCCTTCAAAACTCCTATGGGAGTGGCCTTAGTCCGGTTTTCCATAAACAACACATTAGATGATGATTGCAATGGAGGCTCCCATTTACACCCATACATATAATGTAAGCACATTTACTTCCACACCGTATCAATAAATATGTTTCTCAATAGCCATCCATCCACAACAACATTCAGAGTAATTTTCTTGTCATAGTCAATGCTATCAGGGGGAATATTTACATGCAAAATCTACCATCCAGTCTCAATACTTACGGGTGGGGTGTTCTCTTTTAACCAACTTCCTAATAGTGGAATGATGTTCTCCTACCGCAAAATTTACACACTTCTCACGATCATTGATATCAGTTTAGAATATCTATGATGCTTTCTTCTAATCCTTTAAGTATTGTATCTCACCACGAAGATTCCTTAGCAATTCCATAGTATCTTGAAAAATTCCTTCCGATGAGAAAGATCTTGATACCTTGCATGCAAAACCTCCTCCTTGGTGATCATAGGATTACTCGTGCAATGCCTCTCTTGCATGCACCGCTTCAGATCACGTAGTAATCTTCACAATTAATTACTCGGTCCTTCTTCTATCTTAAGCATCCACTGATCTTCTACCGCACGCTAGATTCTAACCATCCTGGCACCTTTATTTTCTTGCTTATGCTACTTACTCATATGCTCATATAAGTCCAAGCATTCTTTATAGACATGGTTCTTTCCATAAAAAGAACATGTAATATTCTGAGGACATTCATGCCTATAGTGGTAAGGATATCCATATGTATAACATGTTCCACGATGGAACTCACCTCTTCCTCCATTGTGGCCTCGTCCTCCATATCCACCACGATATCCACGTCCCCTTCCATGACCTCCTTCAAAACGCCCCTCATTCCTATCATAGCACATTTTATTAGGATCTCAATCTTGGTGCTCATTCTTATCCTTAGGATTATCTATTATACTTTTTTGTCATACCCCAATGTCTATAGCATCCTAGATTTGACCAATCAACTGACAATCCTTGGTATCATGGGTTGTGGAGTAGAAAATTTTGTAAAATATTGATACATTATTCCTTATCTGACACTGTAAAAATGACAGTGACTAGCATCATGATTCAAATGATAGATCTCACAATCCAACAGTAATGAGCCTACATATATGCAAGGACAACTATCCTTGGTGTGACCTTCCACTTCACAATCTGTACACCAAATTCCTGAGCACGTTTCATGGGCTGAATTTACTAATAACTTATCTAACTGCTTTTCCATAGCTGCAATTTTTCCTCTAATAATGGACTAATGTCGATGTCAATGCTCCCGACTACCTCAACACGTAAAGATGCTTCTATTGCTTTGTATGGATTAGTGTATGTCTTATGTGACAACGCCCTTCTAAATGGTGTAATCAATCCTCCAACAAACCATTATCCATGTTGGCTTGCATGAATGTCATAAGATAGATTAGATAAGTGTCTTAAAACAAGCATCATACTCACGTACAGTCTCAGTAGTGCCTTTCTTGATATCCTTGAGTGCACTTATACTCTTATGCTCAAACTCAGGGTATGAAACTCTTTTAAGAAATCATCCTTCAATGCTGCATAATCCACGCAAGTTTGATCAGGGTAAAACTTCCTATATGAGTGTGTGATTGTCCCTTCAAGTTAGTAGTGAATTAACTTTCCTTGTGCTCAAAAAACATGATCTCTTTAGCTTACCACAATATTTCACACACATGCACATGTTCAGTAGTATCCTCCATGCCTCTATTCTCTAGAAGATGAAGAGACATTTCCATATAAATGTTCTATTGTTGTTACGGGCCTTGACCACCTGATCCGAGAACCTCATGTGTTCCCTCTACCTCTAGAACCACCGAGATCCACCAAAACTAGAACCACCTATACCTTTGGATCCTCCACCTATAGCTAGAATAGGACTTGTAGATGTACTCCCACGTGCTCCAAAACTAGTACTATATTGAACCCCTACAAGATGTGAGGTAGTTCCACTTCCAGAGGTGAATCCAACATTCTACGCACTCACGTTCTGTGTAGATGAGGTTCCTAAGAATTTTCCTCTAAATATCATTGAATTCGTTTGTCTTGCCATTGATGTACTTGCTCCCCGAATTACTCCTTCTCTCCTACTTCCCAAGTTAGCTTGTTGGTTATTTTCATAGTAGATCTTTGGAAAACAAAGTGCAAGGGATAGGTCACCAAGTGGATTAAGATGCGTACTGTGGCCCGGTAATATTTGTTGGTACACTACGTGTGAGGCCAAGGGGGGATTTTTGTCATAGTTTCCAAGATGGGGAGTTCGGATGCTCTAGATCCACATCTTTTACATGAGCTTTAAATACTTCACGAGCCATCTCTCTACATAAGGTTAGGGTTAGGAGGAATACAGTAGAATGTCGAGATGATGTGCGCGTACCGTAGAGAAAGATCGGGTTGATTGCGGAGAACTCCTTTTTATGCAGGAAGGACTACTGCAAAAGAACACAAGACCACAAGATTTGATTAAACAATAAATGAGAAGCGCCTTGGGCCCGAAATGTAAAACTTCCTTTGAAGGTGGTCGAGTTTCCTGCTAACATGAATTAACACAAAAGAGCGTAAAATATCAATTAAATTGCTTGGCTGAAGCCCAGGTAGGGAAAGGCTGTTTTTCTGGTTTTGATCAAAGGAACCGATGCGGTTACCTATAACCGATGCGATTCTTGATAACCGATCGATAGGTGGGTTCTAGGATCTTACGGGCTGGTTGTGGAGTTTGTAATGGCTGGTTTTTGGATAGTTTTTAGGAAATGGGATGGTTAGAAACAAAAGAATGACAGCTAGAGGCAATGGTACGTTGGATAATGGATCCAGAAACGGATTTGGGAGGACTGTAATTCCAAAAGCATAAGAAATGTTATAATGGAGGACATGCAAGATGTAACTTACTGGATTTGATGAAGGTGCCAGTTGATCTCCTTTGCTGTAAACACGTCTAATATTTTCACTCGTCTCTGCTTGATCAAGTGAAGATCTGGACTCTGTTCCTCGTTCGCAATGCCCTCGCTTGATCCAGAAATCCTTTGACTGATCTCTCAAAATGAAATTCCGATCCGTTGTTTTGGTTTGGGGAGCCCATTTACAGGGAACCGATGGCGGTTGCGTAACCGACGGCGGTCGAGTAGGAACCGGCATCGGTTAGGAAAAAGTAGGCTATTTTTAGTAAAATAGCCCACCTTCCCTGTTTTTCTCAGAGGATCGATTGCGGGCTTGGTCAAGTGGCTAGAAGGTCGGCTTTGGGTGCGAGTAAGGAGGCATTAGTTATGGATGTGAGTCTAGACCAAGTCATGGGTCCTAATTAGGTTAGTTTAGGGTTAGGGCTAGGTCATGGTGAGGTGGCCAAGTGAGGTGGTAGGTAAGGCGATGTGGATTTATCAATTATGAGGTAATTAATAAATAATTGTGTAAGGTTTAGGTAATGAGGTTAGGTTGTGAAATGGGATGCGGGTCACAAGGGGTCGTGAGACACGAATTTGGTGTCTACATTAGCCCCTTATTGTCGTGTAGCTTGTTCTGTAAAGCTGCGCGGACAATAATATGAAGTGGTTTCTCATGTTAAAGATATAGGTAATCCCCCTCAAATCTATCACAGATTGAGTGAACGGGAAATCAGGGATAGGGTTGATAAAGGGTATATGTGGTAGAGAGGATGGTAAAGTGGTGGGGTAGGTCCAAGGAAGCAGACGCATGTTGAAATGCAATAGTACGACGAGGGTACATGATTTGACAAGCAAACCAGCAATGTGTAGGCAAAGGTCGATAGTTTATCCAAACAAGGGTGATATAATCACGGTATCGAGGCGAGGAAGTAGCTCGGGGTATATAACGGTGAGGTGCGAGAGCGTTTAGGCATGTTCGGCGGTACCAAGTGGTTGGTTTGGTTGAGATAAACGTCACGGTCTGAGTGCAGGCAAAGGCTGGTTGTGAATCAAGTCAAGGACCCTAATCATGCTAAAACATGAACAGGTGAGCTCGATTGAACACAAGGTACATGATGGATGGATAAAATAAAACGTTGATTGTGGGTATGGTATGGAAGTGATGCGGCCTTGGGTCGGGCCAAGTTGTTGGGTTGTGGCCTTGGGTCAGACCATAACGGTAGAGTGAGGCCTTGGGTCGGGCCAAATTGGTAGGGCGAGGCCTTGGGTCGGGCCAAATAGGTAGGTTGAGGCCTTGGGGTCGGGCCAATTGGTAGGTTGAGGCCTTGGGTCGGGCCAATTGGTAGGTTGAGGCCTTGGGTCGGGCCAATTGGTAGGTTGAGGCCTTGGGTCGGGCCAATTGGTAGGTTGAGGCCTTGGGTCGGGCCAATTGGTAGGTTGAGGCCTTGGGTCGGGCCAATTGGTAGGTTGAGGCCTTGGGTCGGGCCAAATAGGTAGGTTGAGGCCTTGGGTCGGGCCAAATTGGTAGGGGGCCTTGGTCGGGCCAATAGGTAGGTTGAGGCCTTGGGTCGGGCCAATTGGTAGGTTGAGGCCTTGGGTCGGGCGAATAGGTAGGTTGAGCCTTGGGTCGGGCCAATAGGTAGGTTGAGGCCTTGGGTCGGGCAAATAGGTAGGTTGAGGCCTTGGGTCGGGCCAATAGGTAGGAGGCCTTGGGTCGGGCCAAATAGGTAGGTTGAGGCCTTGGTCGGGCCAAATAGGTAGGTTGAGGCCTTGGGTCGGGCCAAATGGTAGGTAGGTTGAGGCCTTGGGTCGGGCCAAATAGGTAGGTTGAGGCCTTGGGTCGGGCCAAATGGTAGGTTGAGGCCGTAGGTCAGGCTGGACAAGTGAACAAATGTTGTGCAGCAAAGGTGGACAGAGGCGATATTGGTGAAAAAGAGCCAAGGAGTAAATAAGGGCAAAGAATGGGGTGAAAGTTGGGTATCGAACCGATGTCGATTCTGCATGACCGATATCGGTTAAGGGACCGATACCGGTTTCCTAGGGCAAAAAAGAAACCGACATCGGTTAAGGTCGAAAAACCTATAAAAAGAAAAATACGGCCTGTCATTGTCACTTTTGTTATTTGTAATCCAAATTGACTTGTCTGACGTGGAGAGTTGATTTGGAGGGGTATTGAGTGAGGTGGAGCTATTTGATTGGCGGAGAGAGTTGATAGGGGGCCCGAATAGTTGAGGAGGGCGGTGATTGGCGGGGACCCAGCGGATCGGGATTGGAGCCATAGCACGAGCGAGAGAGGAGGCTGGAGGAGGCTGGACCAGGGACCGCCGCCACCACTCATCCCACCACGACGACGTGTCGTCGTACCGGTAGGTTCTAAACTCTTTAATTTGGTGATTTGGTTGAGTTATGTTGTTTTTGGGATTTGGGTAGGAATTGGTATTTTGTAGGAAATAATGGGTAAATGGAGGTAATTCGAGAAAGGGAGAGGGTAGATAGGTTAGATAGGCTAAGGCGGCTAGGTGTGTAAAATTTGGGGGTGTTTGGGTGGGTAGATGGGTAAAAATAGGTGAAAAATGGTTTTTGGGGGCCGCGCGGGGGTTCGTCTGGGGCAGGAGACAGTGACCGATGTCGGTCAATAGGCGACCGGCATCGGTCGCAAAAGTATAGGGTGAGTTTGATTTGGGGGCTACCGGCATCGGTTGCGTATCGGCCGGTATCGGTGGGGGAGGTTGAGGGTGGAGTTGGGATGGGATTGGGTTTAGAGTTTAGGGTTTAAGTTTGAAGGTGGGTTGGGTAGCGTGTTGGGGTGGGGTTTAGAGTTTAGGGTTTAGGTTTGAAGGTGGGTTGGGTGGCGTGTTGGGGTGGGGTTTAGAGTTTAGGGTTTAGGTTTGGGGTGGGTTGGGTGGCGTGGGGGGCGTGGGTTTAGGTTTAGGGTTTAGGTTTGAAGGTGGGTTGGGTGGCGTGTTGGGGTGGGGTTTAGAGTTTAGGGTTTAGGGTTTAGGTTGGAAGGTGGGTTGGGTGGCGTGTTGGGGTGTGGGTTTAGGGTTTAGGGTTTAGGTTTGAAGGTGGGTTGGGTGGCGTGTTGGGGTGTGGGTTTAGGGTTTAGGGTTTAGGTTTGAAGGTGGGTTGGGTGGCGTGTTGGGGTGTGGGTTTAGGGTTTAGGGTTTAGGTTTGAAGGTGGGTTGGCGTGTTGGGGTGTGGGTTTAGGGTTTAGGGTTTAGGTTTGAAGGTGGGTTGGGTGGCTGTTGGGGTGGGGTTTAGAGTTTGGGGTGGAGAAGGGTGAGGTGTGGGGTTAGATTTTGGGTGTTACAAAAGGGGGTTTAGATGGTAAAGTAGGTGTTATAATAAAGAGTGGGTCTAAGAATGTGGGTTGGTTTTGCAGGCACGTCAGCAGTTGACGATGCGTGATAGGATGCCTCCACTATTGAGTCGGATGAGGCCACACATATCTGCGGCGCATTGGGCCATCATGCGCGAGGTGGGACTTGGCGGGGTCAGTGCGAGGCGATAGACGAGAGATCACAGCCTGATGGTCGCCCTCATCGAGAGATGGGATCCGGCGGCCAATGTGTTCCATCTGCCGACCGGGGAGATGACCGTCACATTAGAGGATGTGTATCGCATCCTGCGGCTACCGATCGAGGGAGAGGCCGTTTTCGAGTAGGTCGAGAGCTGCCATGGATAGCATCTGCGAGTTTTGGGGATGCGGCCGCGCTTCCACATATCATAAGCGCGAGCATTGGATATAGTGACATGTACCGCGCACACAGAGACACATGAGACACGGCTTGCCGTGTTGATGATGATAAAGGATCACACCTTCGCCCTCCCGGATTGAGAGGAGGCCGCTTCCCACGGGCATTGATGGGGGTGTCTTCTTGGAGATGGTGGAGGAGCACACCTATTTTGCATGGGCACCAGTGTATCTGGTGCAATTATACAGGGAGTTATGGGGCTATCGCCGGAGGAGGCGATTTGGTATTTGTTCTACATTTTTGTTGCACTGTTGGGCATACGAGCACATCGTATGCATCAGGCCGGTAGGGCTACCCCAGCAGCCAGGGCCACAGGTTGTATACCGATATGGATTTCAGAGGTGGTTGGGGGTCGTGGGCCAGCCACGAGCAGTTGTTGCAGGTCGGGATGTGGCCTACTATAGACATATGCTAGAGGGCCTTACAGCAGTAGACATTATATGGAGACCCTACAGAGGTCACCGGCTGGCGAGAGGAGCCGCGTACGGCATGCACGATCCAGTATACATTACGATAGCAGGGACGGAGGCCAGGAGAATGCGGCGGATACCCCTAGAGAGAGTGCACGCGAGCGAGATGGGGCTGCGGCAGGGCGAAACCACCTCCCTTCCCTCGGTCAGGAGGGATGATGTAGAGCCCCCTTGCCGGGCGCCACGGCCTTGGGATCAGGCCCAGGTAGCGGAGAGACCAGGCGGTGAGGTGTGGATGATGCGGGTGCAGGAGCATACGAGGTATGGTGAGTGGCGAGAAGCGGCGAGATAGTACACTGCTGCGCGGCCAGGACTTAGGCTGCGATTCTGCTGCGAAGAGATCAGCTCGGGCGAGTGCGGCTATTACGAGGGCGGTTAGCTGCTGCCTGAGCACGAATAGGAGTCTTACGAGGGGCTAGCTTGCCGAGCTCGAGTACGAGCACGGCGCACCACCACCAGCCAGGCCACGGCCAGTGCGAGTGCAGTGCGAGTACGAGTGCGGCGTACCGGCCAGCGGCAGGCCACGGCCCCAGAATACCACCACGGCCACGAGTGCGAGTACGAGCGCAGCGGCACCTCCACCACACACGGCACGAGTGCGAGTGCGAGCTCGAGGGATATTGGTGTTAGGTGCGAGGGGACCAGCCCCAGTTCCTTCAGTGGCGCGAGATCGTTATATGGAGGTTAGAGCAGAGGCCCGTTATTATCAAGATATTCTTGATAGTACTGGAGTCGAGTATCAGGCGTATGCAGCGCATAGAGCAGAGACCTCGCACAGCCAGAGATCTCAGGGAGGGGCAGCCACAGCTGGCGTGTCCGTGGCAGGCGGGCGAGAGGCACCACGAGGACCGGCGGGGAGAGTGCGGGCGGTGGGAGGCGATAGATCCCGACATGGTTTTGTATAGGGACACGGGCACGCGTCTGCGGCAGGTTGTATTGATAGAGGCCTGCGTGCCGACATTTATTCATTGCATTGATTCATTTATTTATTATATACCGGCCTGCGAGCCGAGTACGGGTTGTATATTTGATACCGGCCTGCGAGCCGAGTATATTTTTGGTTTGAGAGACCGGCCTGCGAGTCGAGTCGAGATTTTGGTAGGGATTGCGGCCTGCGTGCCGGCTTTGGTATGTTATGAGATCACAGAGGCCCCGATGTAGGGCACATTGTATTTTTGAAAATTTGTATATATATAGAGACGATGTTTTGATCCACATGCCGTGTTTAAAATGTGTTGAAATATGTGGTTAATGGCTGGTAATATATAGAATGTGTGATGAGTTTAATTGACATGTTGATAGATAGATGATGCTGATGTTTTTGTTTGTTTGTGCGTATATATGAATGTCAGGTTATGTGATAAATTGGTGGTTTTGTGACAGTGTGATATATGTAACTGATGAGTTGGATCCAAATGATGTATAGATTGATAGTTTTTTGGTATCTGTAGTTGATGGTTTGTGTATTTATAAAATAAATGATGTTGATGAAATTGTAATGCTATGTGTGGTGGATGAACAAAATGTGGTAAATTGTGTTGTTTATGCAGGCAAAGAGGCGGGCGCGACAAAAATTTAGAGGAGAAATGAAGAAAAGAACCCTGTTTCAAAAAGGAAGGTGTGTAACCGATATCGGTTAGGGAACCGATATCGGTAGCTCATAGACCGATATCGGTTAACTAACCGATACCGGTTATTTAGGTATGAGCTTTTCTAAAAATAGAAAAGCTAGGGTGGCAACTTAAGTTTTAATTTTAGAGCCATGCGAGAGAGGTTAAATACTGTGAGCGCGCGCTTTTTGGCAGTAGAGACAGTATTTGCATGAGAGATTTGGGTGAGAAGGAGAAAAGAGACAAGGAAAGTAAATGTGATCCGAGGTTCAGAAGGCAGAAAGACAAAGTTGAAAAGGGTGGTGATCATGGCAGAACGAGGAGAAGCATTCGACAGGACATGAGGAAGACAAGGGCCACCTCAGTGCTGCTGACCCAAGAGGTATTGTTTTGTTTGTGATTTGATCACTTTGCATGTTTAAATGAATAAGATGGGGAGAGTAGGTGGGTAGATATGAGAAAAAAACATGATAACAAGGGTTGCGGGTGAGCTAAGTGTTACGGGGTAGGCAATCGGGGGTTCGGGTATGTTTATATGTATAAAAGCGAATAAGCGAGCAAATTATTGTAAGTAGGTGGTTGTTTTTAGGGAAGGTGTATAAAATTGGCGTGGCCGTGGCGGTTAGGGAGAACAGTATCGGTTATTCAACGATATCGATTACGTATATAACACGTACGATTCTTGGAGAAATTTCGAGAATGTTTGAAAAAGACCTAATGGATTGAATGGTTGTTTGTCGTTTTGGCGTATGCGGCGAGAGGCGAGGGTTGAGGATGAATGATAGCGTGCAGTAGCTGTTGTCATCGCGAATCCGGCGGATGTAACACCAGCGAATGGACATTGATAAATCGTTTGGGGTTAAGTGGAATCCGTTATTATTCACGAATCACACGTAACCATGGTATGTTCTGAGCGGCCGATTGAGAGATGGAATCACGAGACAAATACCTTCTATCCAGCGGTGAAATAGCGGTAACTTTGGAAGATGTGTTTGATTTTGAGACTCCTATTACAGGAGAACCGATTTATCGAGGCACTACCTAGCGCGGCGGGCAGCGATAACAGAAGTGTTTGGTCCATATGCACGAGACTTAACACAGCGAGGTTTGTCATTCACATATGGGGTAATGTATACGGCACACCACGGAGAGACAAGGTTAGCGATGATTTTATTGATGGCGGTAGGGTATTATGCGTTACCAAGGCGAAGGAAAGATTTCCAAAGGCATTGATGGGTGTTATTTGGGAGATGATAGAAAGGAATGTGACTTTTGCATGGGCACCTGCATATTTGGCGGAGCTATACAAGGGTTTATGGGCTTGTAGGCGAAATCACGGGACAACGTTGGATTGCGCATACTTATTACCTTTGTTGGGCCTATGAGCACATTGTTTGTGTGCGACGATAGGCCGATCCATCCATCGAGCGAGAGAGGCCGGATGCGAGAGGTTGGGATTAGACGATGGTCGAGAGCGAGAACAAGAGCAATCTCGAGGCCGTGCGGGTGACATTGAGTATTACGAGCGGTATGGGAGAGGTTGGCGGTTGCGGATATCATTGGAGGCCCTACGGGAACTATATGGTAGCAGAACATAGGCGAGGAGTTGAGAGGTGTAGAGCGATTGAGGTGGATCGCGGGGCACAGGCCAGGTGAATATGAGAGGATTCCTATAGATCGCGTGCGGCGACAATTTGGATTTGTGCAGGACATACCACAGGCTTATAGACCATATATGAGGATCGATCTGAGGCGGCATTCTCACCACCCGGCCAACACCTCGAGAAGGGCCCGAGGAGATAGCGGCCGATCGCGAGGTAATGGATGCGGGAATGACGAGAGGCCTATAGATTATGGTGGGTAGCGAAGCTGCGAGGTGTACGTGGCGCCACGACACGGCGGTGATTACAGCGAGAGAGGATCGTCTGCGGCGTTTGGTTCAGCAGCTCAAGCGCGAGTGAATGAGAGACAAGAGGATTGTTAGTGGTTGCGGAGTCACGGGCGGCGAGACTAGAGGCTGGAGTTCTCCATGCGAGAGGCGTATTCATATGTTACGGGAGAGATTGGCGGATCGGTGGCGGTACCAATAGCCGCGGTACCTTTGAGGCGAGAGAGGCCGGCGAGAGGGTCGGCGATCACGATCATCACCTAGTTCGGGATGAGTTGTGATGAGTGCAGTACATGTTAGCGAGGTATAAGAATAAATAAGGATGCCGACCTGCGTGTCGATGATAGAGAAGATGTATTTGTTTAACATCTAAATAAAACTGAATATGTATGTTGATTTGAGTTATGATAATAATAAGATTGTCGGTGTTTTGATTTTCGGTGTTTGAAAAAAGGATAAAGAGAAATGTGATTAAAATAAAAATACACAAAAATATTTATATTCACCACACAAGATAGGTTATGGTAGGGGATGGTCGAGCTAACCTTGGGAGACCCCATGTCTCCGAAGTGCTGCCTACATAGCCCATTGCACAAAGCAAGGAAGGGCCTCAGACCGATGTAGTTCTCCCTTAGGATCAGGGAGAGGCGAATTCAGGCAATTTGGTACGGTTTAGGCAATTGGTTGGTTGGTAAGAATATTGATATTAATATTGGTAAGGTAAGGTTGTTGGTGTCGGTAATGAATTGGTGATGTTGTAAAAGGTATAAGGGAAGTGAAAGTTAGCCTACCCAAGTAGAAGGGAACCATGTCCTGATTAAGATCAACACACAATCCTAGATGCGAGGCAAAGCGGAAAGAGTGCTCCGTAGGTGAAAAGAGCTAAACAAACCACACAACGTAGAATGAGCTTGAAGCCCTAGGTACCGTGCATAGACGAGAAGTCAATAGGTGAAAAGAGTTGTATGATCACAATATATCGGGTGTACGTTACGTCCCTTGAGTTGGAACAAATGGTGAGGTGAGGTGGATGATATAACTGAGGTACGCAGAACTTATTACAAAGTGAGTGCTCTGACGAAAGAGAACCTACCCTAAATAGACAAGTCCATGACTCAAAAGTTCTTCTGAATGAGGCTTTTATTTTATTGAATATAGACTGATCGATGCGGGAAGTCTACCAGGGATATTGATTGTTTTATTCTTGAGGTCTTCACGAAGGCGATCAATGCGAAAGCTTGATAAAAGGCTGGCCCATGTATAAATTGTCCTTCGAGGAGCGATCTATTTATAGTAGCGAGATATAATTGTAATGCATAGCTGTCCTTGAGGAAGCGATCTATATATAATAAGCGCAATAATTCGGCATATAAGCTGTCCTTCGAGGAGCGATCTATATTTAATTTAAATGACTAGATGTTCATTTGGCGTGAAGCATCTAGTTAGTAGGAAGTTTGACTCAAGAAAATCCCGAGAAGAATACGGCTTATTTTAATACTTTGAAGTCATGGACTAGACTAAAAAGGAAGACATCATCGAGGAGGTGAGGATCAAACTATGTGAGCTTTGATTGTTATTATGAAGTGTAGAAGCAGGGTGTATGTAGTGGTAAGTGAGCTCGGGGACGAGCGGCGGGTAGATAAAGTGATATAATACTAATTTCAACGATAGAATGGTCGAAGATGCAAGGCATTAAGGGTTCGAGGCTCGGGTTTACCATTAAGCGAAGCTAAGCGATAAGTACCGAGATCCATAGGTATGAGTGATTATATAAGGCCCGATCCAATTGGGAGCAAATTTTCCACGTTTGCTCTTTTCTAGTTTGGTTACATGTTGATTCTCTTTGAGAACAAGATCACCAATCTTAAAGGTACGCTCATGAAGTCGCTTATCATAAGCACGTTTAATGCGTTTTTGATAGATTTGAAGGTGATCAAGAGCTGTAAGACGGCGTTCGTCAAGAAGCTCCAATTGGGCTAACCGCTCTTGGCGGAAATCATCGTTGGTGAGAATATCCTGAAGAGATATTCGAAGGGAGGGTATTTGTATTTCGAGAGGCAAAACAGCCTCGGTGCCGTATACGAAAAAAAAGGTGTGGCATTAGTAGAAATGCGGATCTTTGAAATACGATAAGCCCAAAGGGCAAAGGGAATGTGATCGTGCCAATTTCTTCCAGATTCATTGACAACTTTCATGAGGATTTTGGTTAGTGTTTTATTAGAAGACTCGGCTTGCCCATTGGCTTGTGGATAGTAAGGTGATGAGAAACTAAGTTTGATACCAAAGTTGTCACAAAGGTCTCGCAACAACTTGTTTTGAAAGATTTTCCATTATACTTGTTATCGGGCGGTGAGAACACCAAAGCGGCAGATAATGTGGTGGTTAATGAACTCGACAATTTTTCTTTTTGATTGAAATGAGTGGAATAGCCTCCACCCATTTTGTATAATATTCGGTCATTGTGAGTATCCAACGGTGGCGTTGTGAAGAGGTTGGGTGAATCTCACCAATAAGGTCTAAACCCCATTGTGAGAAAGGCCAAAGATCTCGGCGATCTGGAGCGGGTGGCTAGGAGTATGTTGAAGGTTGGCATGTTGCGACACATAACACAACGCTTAACATATTAAGTAGCGATCGTTATTGAGTAGGCCAATAATAACCAAGGCGAAGGATTCGTTTGGCCACAGCGAAGCATAAAATGTCCACCACAAATACCGTCATGGACTGTTGAATGGTATGAGTGGCCTCCACGATTAGGCAGCGAAGGAGGATACCATCAAAGCCACGTTTATAGAGAGTCCCCCATGACAACATAACGCGAAACACTTTTAAGAAAAGCACGTTTGCCGTTACTAGTAAGGTCGGTGGGAGGACGAGAGATTGTAAGGTAGTCGTGGAATTGGTGGTACCGGGTATCTGTGAATTAGTAGACACAGTATTTATCATACAAACTACCGGGGTTGAATAGGATGGGGCAAAAAGTTGTTGGACCACGACGAATAATTCAGAGTCAGTTGGCGCGGCGGGAATTTGCGAGGCTAAGCAAGCCATAGTATCCACAAATTTGTTAGTGGAGCGGGGAATGGTTTGTATAGAATAGTGGGTAAATAAAGCTAGAAGTGAATCCACGTAGTGTTTGTATTTTTGAAGTTCCTCGTTTTTGCATTGGTAGACGCCCATAACTTGATTGACTACCAATTGAGAGTCGCCAAAAATGTTGATAGATTTGATACCTAAGTGTAACGCAACTTGGAGACCTAGAACAAGGGCCTCGTATTCCATTTGTATTATTAGTGCAAGGGAAATCAAGTCGGAATGAAAGAGGCATAGGTTCAGCGTTGAGAGGAATGAGAACAACGCCGGGCTCCTCCGCCCATGCGCATTTAGATCCATCGAAGAAGAGGGTCATTGGAGTGCGACTCCTCTGTGAGGAAAAGAGTAGCGATGAGTTCGTCGGGAAATGTGAAATTGGTAAATTGTTCCCGATGCGGGAGCGTCCATGAAGTTGGTGCTGCGATGGTTTGTCCTTTGATTGATTTACGGTGGATAAACTCAAGGTCGAGGTCGGCGAAAGCATGAGCCATCTAGCAATGCGTTGGTTCGAGATGAGGTTTGGCGTACATGTAATGGATGGGAGTGCATATTGGTGATGACGAAAGTCTTGTGATTTAGAAGGTAATGTCGGAGTTTGGTGGCAGCGAATGATAGGGCAAGGCACAATTTTCTACATGTGTGTACCTAGTCTCATAGTCCACCAAAATCGACTTATATAATAAATGGCTTGTTCGTGATTCTCGAGTCACGATGTGCAAGCATGGCTCCTACGGCGTGGTCGGTGGCGGAAAGGTAAAGGTAGAAAGGGCGGTTGTCTTGGGGTGGGATAAGCACGGGTGGGTATAGAGATAAGATTTGAGAGCTTGAAGGCTTGGTGACATTCTTCGCTCCATTGGAATGCAATATCCTTTTAAGGAGGTGATGGAAAGGTTGACACCGATCCGAGAGTTGGGAGATGAAACGTCGGATAGATTGGAGCTTACCTTGTAAACTACGCGATTGTTTGAGATTTTGGGTGGGGGCATTTCTAGGATAGCTTTGACTTTCGATGGATCGACCTCAATGCCACGCAAAGAGACGATAAAGCCAAGAAGTTTTCCCGAAAGAACACCAAAAACACATTTCTTGGTTGAAGGCGGACGAGAATATTGTAGCAGCGATCAAAAATAATGGTTAAAACATCGAGATGTTCACTACGATGTTTAGACTTGCCGAGAAGATCGTCGACATAGTCTTGAGGATAGTGTGCATAATGTCATGAAAAATGTAGGTCATAGCCCGCTGATAGAGTAGCACCCGCATTCTTAAGGCCAAATGGCATGACACGATAACAAAAGGTTCCCGAGGAGTTATGAAGGCGATCTTGTGTTGATCGGCGAGGGACCAAAATTTGGTTGTATCTGAAAAGCCATCCATGAGAAAAGCATTTCATGACCCGCGGTGAGATCAACAAGTTGATCAATACTTGGGAGGAAGTCATCCTTAGGGCAAGCGAGGTTAAGATCCCGGAAATCCGTGCATATCAGTCCCCGTCGCTTTAAGTGGCGAGTGCGATGTTAGAAATCCATTGAGGATAGTCATAGGCGAGAATGAAGGAAACGAGAAAGGAGTCGTTGGAGTTCCTCTTTGACCAAGAAGCAATGCGTGGATGCATTTTCTCAATTTACATGTTTGACTAGTTTGGAATCGGGGTTTAGGGTGATGTTATGGATGCGATGGTAGGATCAATTCTGGCATGTCGGCGTAAGACCATGCGAACAGCTTGGTTGCGAAACACGAAGAAAGGTAGTAAAGGCGGCTTGTTACGATGTGTTAAGGGATTGTCAATCTTCACTATGTGAGGATCTTCCTCCGTGTGGATGTTGATTTCTATAGTAGATTCATTCAGCATAGTTTGGGTTTCAGATGGTAGGGCGCGTTGAATATAAGAATCATCCGCGCCCAGGTAAGTGAGTATGGAGTCGTCATCACGGCATTCAACAACATTAATCAAAGGCGAATCCTCTTGATCATGTGCGGATACGAAAGGGAAGAGAAGATGGGTCCTCATTATCGCGTTGATAAGTGAGAGGACCTATGAAGATAGCATTTATGAAAAAAAAAAAAAAAGTTAGGAGGGATAGATTCGGGGTCCATCGATTACGTGGGTGATGATGGCAAAGTAGGTGATGATGTTTCGGTAGGGGCGTCTTCCTCTTCGAGATACGGTGACGGGAGGTGTCTCTTGTGTAGGTGTTTGGAAAAACCGAGACCACTGCGATCATTATGTTTGCGTGTGGTCACGGGAATGAGTGTATGTCGGCCTTGTTCGTAAAGGCCAAAACCAAAAGCCTTTCCACGCCGCAGTGAGTCAAGAAGGTGAGGGCGAAAGCGACGATTTGTCAAGTATTGAAAATCGGATTGGAAGGAACCACACCAAGAGGAGGTTCGGGGTAATGGAGGATGTGTCAACACCCCCATACGTTAGGTTAGTGCGGCGATGGGGTGGTCGTAAGAGATTACCTCCCCACGCGGCGGTCGTAGTAGGTGGGATGCGCATGTAATTGTCCGTACTCTGCGGGGTAGGGAAAGAACTAACGTTATATAGGCGGTACTCCCCAGCGTGAGGCGATGAAAAACATCTACTAAGGGGTCGGAGGTTGGGATGTTAGGCTGCGGGAAGAGAAGTGGTTTGTGCGGCGGTGGTTTCATCGATTGAAGGCGTAGGTGCGGTTGAGGTGGATGGTTGAGGTACATTTGAAGAGGATGGTTGGGTTGAATGTATGGGTGTCTTAATTGGTATAAGCACATCGTTTGGGCGGTATAACATATTGCAAGTTTTGAAGGGGAGGATCAGCTTTTACGGTGTAGGACTTCCCTCGTACTCAAATTTTATGCATCGATGTAATGTTGAGGCGCATCCCATGGCTCGAATCGGGCGACCCAGCAATATATTATATTGGAACTCTCCTTGAGGACATAGAAGAGTTCGGGCAAAGTCGTGGGCCTACGCGAATGTTGAGGATCACGGTGCCTAAGGTAGAAGTAATAGCGTCATTGAATGATCGCGACATGATGGGGTTGGCACACATGCAACTAGAAGGGATGTTCATTTGTTGGAAGGCTTTTGAAGAGATGATGTTTAGGCTAGCGCCCCGTCAATCATAACCCGCGTACTCGAATGTCTCGGACGTAGCGGAAATGAAAAGAGCGAGGTCGGGGTCTTACGCACCAAAGTCGATAATTTCATCTTAGAAACTAACATGCGGCTTGTTGTTTTGAGGCGAAGTGGTGGGGGAGATGGATTGTTTGGTGAGAGAGCAACGTGATTAGGTGTTAGAATGGAGGCAACGGGCGGGGTTTCGTTGGGTAAAACCTCTATCCCTTGAAGGATCTCAACGAGAGCTTGTCGATGAGATTGAAATCGAATGAGATCATATAGTGTCATTTTACGGGCGATTGATGAAGGCTGTTTGATCATGGTTCGGTGGGCAACTCCATTAGAGGCGGGATAGGCGGGTCCGCGAATAACCACTTTAGGTGGTGGTGTAATTGGGATGGTTGAAGGAGAAAGAGATGCATGCGGTGTGTTTTCTTTCAGCTTTCCCATTGTTTTTACGTCCTCGAGTAGCGACACTAATCATATTAATCTCGTAGATCGAGATGAGGAAGATGGTTGGGATAATTCATGGTCTTGAGGTGGGGTTGTAATAATGATAGATCTTGGTGAGGCGGGGATAGATGATATAGTAGAGGAATTGACGCTAGAGGTCTCTCCCTTCGTAAGTTGTCTTTCTTAATCTGTCTATCAGGGAGAGGTGGCCCGACGAAGGAGGGTTTTTAGAGCTTTGCATCCCTCCACATCATGTCCTGGTGTGCGGTGATAAGCGCAGATTTTAGACTCATCGTAACCCATAGGTCGGGGTTTAGACGGGTCATAAGGTCTAAGTGGAGGTAGGGAAATGGTCGCATTCTCCACCAACATAGCAAGGATTTTGGCGTAAGATCCTTTGAGTGGGTCAAAATCGGAAGAGGATGAGGGTATTGATTGTGTGGGTTGTGGTAATGTTTGGGCGTGTTTAGTTCGTATGGGTGATGGTTTAGCCGAGGGGTGCTGACACATGTTTTTCACTAAACGTGGTTTCTTGGACATAGAAGTTACGTTCAGCTGGTTAGATGATGAGGCTACAGATGGCGTGGTAGCGGGAAACAACCACGGAGAAAGGGTAGTGACAAAAATAAATCCTTTGATGATGGGATTGGTTTAGGGTTGATAGGTGGACCGGATACGCGGGGTAACGATGTTGTGATACCCTTTGATCTCTGTATAGGTGTAGAAGGCGTAGGTCGTTTTGCAAAAAACAACGGAGGTATGATATATTGGTGTAAAGTGGAGGGATGAGGTCCCAATATGGAAGGTGGGTGTGACGATGAAGGTTTTAATTGTGATAGAGGCCGGATTGCGTTCGTCTCTAGGTGGCGGAGCGGATTTATTTTGGATAGATCGAGTCGCTTAGGCGGGTGTGTCGATTGGGCATTGGTGAGGTCCCAGCGTAGGGGAAGATCTGGTTAAGTTGATAGAAGTGGACGGGGCATTTGGTAGAGGTGAGGGGGTGAAGGCGAGAACAGGGGGCATTTTAAGCACGTAAGCACTTCGGGTAGATGGTGGAGACATCGGGATCGTCATTTGCATTTGAGTAGAAAAGGGGTACTCAAGCGTTCCCATAGGGCTGTCTCATCTTACGTGGAATGGCAGTCTCAGTGTGATTTGTAATTTTGAGTACGGAAGAAAAGTGAGTTGTAATTCCAGTCCATTGCGGGTGTGACACGGGAGGCGAGATGAGGCCTTGTATCAATAGATGTTAGGAGAGTCAACCGGTTGTTGAAAAGATTTAGGCGATGAGGACTAATAGGTAGGAGGGCGTGTTCGAGGAGATCTGTCATGTTAAAAGAATGTGGTGATGTTAGTGTAAGAGATTTCTCGTCTAAGGATGTCAAAAGGAGTGGTGAGCCTTCCTCTTGTGTAGCAAAGTGGTAGAAGGGGACGTTTGGGAAATAGATAAATTAGATAGCATCCGCTCACGGTCTTGTAGGGATGTGGTGTAAGAAGACTCATTGATGGGAAGGAAGCACAGGCGATTAACTCTTACTATGGGTAAAGGAGCGATTTCGCTTTGGCTTGATGGTGGTAAAGGAGGTTCGGGCTCTGTGTTAGTGAAGAGTCGATTCAAAATTTTCTCGATAGAGGCTTTTGGTGAGAATCGAAAGCTGCATGGATCTCATGAACACTCTCCTCGGCTAAGATATCTTGGTTCACGTTCTTTCTTTGGGCGAGTGATTCGGGAATGGCTTGTTGAAAATTTTCAGATTTCGGTTAGCGAGGCGTTAGGATTATCGAGTGTTATATCCCTGCGTCGACCATTTCTGCACTATGTTTTTCAACATCTTGCGTTTTCATGACTATGTCCTTTTACGCGGTGAAAGTTACAAAAGTCATTTTCTTTGTACCGGGAAGGTATTGCGCGGGTGGAGTCAAACCGGAGTGAGGTTTAACGAGCAAGGTGATAGCCCCGACTTTGAGCAATTTCTCGAATATCACACCATAGGTTTCTCCCAGGAGTGTAGGCGATGGGTTCGGCTTTGTATTTATAGGTGGTTTTTGGTGGAGTATTGGACGGTGGTTGGGATTTGACCATCACCGCGTGGACAGCTCCTTTTGATTTAGAAGAGGTGGACGCGTGAGGAGTGGTGGTATTTGGTTTATTGGTAGAATCGGGAGTTCGGAAAGTGGAGTTCTTGTTGCTTGCACCGCAATTTCTCTTCCTCTAAGGCTCGAATTTCTAATTTTGAGCCATAGTAAAACCTCGTCGAATGTACGGAAAGTTTGAATTTGGAGGGTAGGGGAGATGTGCTTAGCGCGGCCCGCGTGATTCGATAAGTTCGGTTTGAGGCGAAGGCATACGTAAGTTGGTTGATAAGGCCCGCCATCGTCAGCGAAATCTGCGATAGATTCGTCTTGGTGTCGGATGGCATAAGAGGTCGATGATAGATACTTTCTTGGCATGTTAATGGAGAAATGATCCAAGAAAGATTGGGCTAGTTGGTTAAAAGAGAAGATTGAGTCTTTGGTTAAAAACAACATACCACTCAAGCGAGGCCACGATAAGGACATGGGAAAGGTGCGGAGTATGATGAGGCATCATCATGGGCAATCAAATAACAAGCATGTCTAAATGATCGCAAGTGTTGTTGAGGATCCTCTTTCTTGTTAAAGCGAGTAAACTTTGGCAACTCCCATTGAGGAGGATATGAATGAAGGGGACGAGAAGGGTGAATGGGCTCCCGACAAACTTGCTCGTATGTCAGCGCTCGACTTCTGAAACGGAAGCCTCCGGGTTTTGCATTTTGTCCATCATTTGCTTGATGAAATCGTGGTTGGATGAGATGATGGTGCCACGAGAATAGGGATGTCCCATATAAGGTGTTGAGGTTCTTTGGATACGTGTATGGGAATGAAAAGGTAGGCGGAGCTTGAGAAGGAAAGCTCGTTTGAATAGGTGGCGAGAGAGTAAGTCATGAATGGAGTGATGCGAAAGAGATGAGATAGGGCGGTTGGTGGTAGCGATCGTGGGGTCCAGATTAACAAAAAGGAAAGCTAATCGGGGTCGTATGAACCTCACGAAGGCTGTCGGATTGGGAGACGGGGCTAGTGATGCAGGAAGTAAGGTATTGTTATCAGGAGGAGTAGGAGCTAAATGAGCAGCTATACTAATAGGCATGCCAATAAGGAGCTGACCATCAGGCGTACGGTCAGGGGTATGAGACAAATAGTATTGTACAGCGCTGGGATTAGCATCCAGAAATTTGGCAAAGTCCTTGTCTCCTACAGGAATTTGGGGGATCTCACTTTGGTGTCAGTAGGGTTCCCATAGAATGTGAAGGGTGATTCGAGGCAAAGACACAGAGCAGGCATGTGAAACCATGGCGGCGGCTTGCTTCCGAGTGATGACAACCATAGACTAGAACACACAGGAAAGTTTCAATCTATCAAGAACAAAAACAACCTCTGAATGGTGAATTTGGCAAGCTCTTTGGTTTGTCGGGGGCGATGAAGACGATAACCGCAAATATCGGTTTACTAACCGTGTCGGTCACGGGAAACGCGTCGGTCCCTTAACCGATGCCGGTGTCAAAAATCTAGGATAAGAAGATACAAAGGGCTGCTAATTTGATTTTTAGCAATGTTGAGTATATTTATCAACTTATTGATCACAAAAGACAAAGTATGACGAGAAAAGCGAGATTTGAAAACAAGCAAGATGCACACGCAAATCCAGAGATTAACCCTAGGGTTAATTTTAATTATCGTGGGCTTATGCCTTTAGACGTAGAATGATGTCAGAATCCTAAACAACAAGACCTAGGGGAAATGTCAAGTTTGTTTTGGCTTATAAGGTTACCTCAATCGGGCGGAGGAATACCGCGGAAAAAGGGGGGATGTTTGAGCTGTTGTGTTAATTGTGAAGTGATTCGGTATGTGTTGTGCAGTGAAACTAAGGTTAATTTCTGTCAATACCGTGGATATCACCCCACGTGTACGACACATTTACTTAATCTATGTTCACTAGAATTGGAAAAACAACGAGGAATGCAATGCATGTGTTTTATATCCAAATCGAAAATTATATTCGATGAAGCAAGAGAGATGACTTTCACTAATGCGAAACCGGAAAAACAAGACAAAATCTTTACTAAATATATAAAAAAAATATCTCTAGAAGAAGAAAACAGCAAATATGCTTCCTAAAATGAAAATAAGCAAATAAAGAAAACCCAAAATGGGTCCCACCGTGTGTGCCAAAATGTTTCACTCGGAAAATGCTTCGTTCCTTATAGAAGCAGATAAGGTTAGGGTTAGGAGGAATACAGTAGAATGTCGAGATGATGTGCGCGTACCGTAGAGAAAGATCGGGTTGATTGCGGAGAACTCCTTTTTATGCAGGAAGGACTACTGCGAAATAAGAACACAAGACCACAAGATTTGATTAAACAATAAATGAGAAGCGCCTTGGGCCCAGGAAATGTAAAACTTCCTTTCGAAGGTGGTCGAGTTTCCTATGCTAACATGAATTAACACAAAAGGCGTAAAATATCAATTAAATTGCTTGGCGGAACCCCAGGTAGGGGAAAGGCTGTTTTCTGGTTTTGATCAAAGGAACCGATGCGGTTACCTATAACCGATGCGATTCTTCTTGATAACCGATCTGGTGGGTTCTAGGATCTTAGGGCTGGTTGTGGAGTTTGTAATGGCTGGTTTTGGATAGTTTTTAGGAAATGGGATGGTTAGAAACAAAAGAATGACAGTAGAGAGCAATGAGTACGTTGGATAATGGATCCGAGAAGCGGTTTGGGAGGAATTTGTAATTCCAAAAGCATAAGAAATGTTATAATGGAGGACATGCGAGATGTAACTTCTGGATTTGATGAAGGTGCGGTTGATCTCCTTTCTTTGTAAACACGTCTAATATTTTCACTCGTCTCTGCTTGATCAAGTGAAGATCTGGACTCTGTTCCTCGTTCGCAATGCCCTCGCTTGATCCGAAATCCTTTGGCCCGATCTCTCAAAATGAAATTCCGATCCGTTGTTTTGGTTTGGGGAGCCCATTTACAGGGAACCGATGGCGGTTGCGTAACCGACGGCGGTCGAGTAGGAACCGGCATCGGTTAGGAAAAAAGTAGGCTATTTTTAGTAAAATAGCCCACCTTCCTGTTTTTCTCAGAGGATCGATTGCGGGCTTGGTCAAGTGGCTAGAAGGTCGGCTTTGGGTGTGCGAGTAAGGAGGCATTAGTTATGGATGTGAGTCTAGACCAAGTCATGGGTCCTAATTAGGTTAGTTTAGGGTTAGGGCTAGGTCATGGTGAGGTGGCCAAGTGAGGTGGTAGGTAAGGCGATGTGGATTTATCAATTATGAGGTAATTAATAAATAATTGTGTAAGGTTTAGGTAATGAGGTTAGGTTGTGAAATGGGATGTCTACACATATAGATTATGTTCTACCCAAGTGTGTGTGTTAAACTCGGATCCACTATTGAACCACCGTGCATATTCTTCCTCCAAATCATGTATCCTTTCCTCAATACTTGCTGTTAATTGGTATGTCTTCATCGTGAACCACCTTGAAAACAACTAAAAATAGGTCTTGGTAATGGAACCAATGATGTAGCTTAGAATTTACCGGATAACACCCTCATCGTATTGGCACGTCACTCGGCCTAGATTGAGCTCACCAAGTGCACAAAGATACCAAGTCCCTCTTTAGGGTTGTTGTAGTAGGATGTTAGTGTGATGGAGGGACAAACATATATATCCATAACTAATAAATCATTTTAAAATGCATGCCATATTCAGATCTATGAAAGAACAAGCTTTAAATAGTAATCATCATTGAATCAATAGCATGCACTACTCAATTACACATGGGAATGACACTTAGATTTATCCAATATCTTCCATCTATTAATAAACATGGAAGCTCCTTACAATAATATCAATTTATACCAATGTGCATATGGATCGATCATAATCCCATCGTATATCTCTTTATCACATTGTTTCACCCGATTCTTAGATGTTTCTTTAAAAGTGATGAAATAGATAGGGTGATGGGTGTTGGAGGAAAACCAGTTGAAATGCTTTGGTTGTTGGGTGCATATGAATTTTGAACCCATAGCTGATCGTGAGAGCTTCCTTTTGGCTAGGAGGAACTACTTGAAATGGAACACAAGACCACTAAATAAAGTTAAACAATATGTGCAGTGAACTGCCTAGTGTGTGCTAGATCTAAGAAGTGTGATACTTCCTAGATGGTTGTCAGTCCACTGTTTAAAAAAATTTAATGCTGGTAATGAAGTAAATCCTATTGTAATTGAAATGATTTAGGTATCTCATTAAAAACACAATAAGAAATATCTAATCTAATAGGCTAGGTTAAAATAAGATCCGAAGGTCAAGTAGTTGGTTCTGGTTCTCTGCAGGTTTGACAGAGGTCTTAGGTAGGTCACAGGTGATTATGCATGTAATTTTCAGGTATGCGCATTTGAGAAAATGTGTGGGATGAAATGATATTGACACTATCACCCCCATCGATCATTACACATCATACACATATGTCATCGATGTGAATAGAGATGAAAAGGGTGAGTCCAGTCATTTTTTTGAGTACAGTGTGATTTCTTACTCTAAGAATCTAAGGAGGTTATTTTGTGAGTAGGGTGAGGTGTGGATAAAGGTGGCGATTTGGTGAGAAAGGCTACATGATGGGGTGTGATAAAGGAGGCTATGTGTGTGGGATCATTGGGTAAACCCTCAATAGATTGAAGAACCTCCATGAGAGCTTGACGAAGGAATTCGAGGTTTAGATGAGGTCATATAGGGACATTTTGAGGGAGCTTGGTGTAATTTTTGACCATGGTGTGATATTAGATCCCATTAGAAATAGGGTATGTGGGTCCGCGGATAGTAATCTTAGGTGTGGGTGCAGATGGTATGTTGGGTATAGGATTTGTCGACAAGTTAGTTGCCTTTTCTTTACCTTTATCCTTCCGAGCACGTGTAGTAATGTGGATCATGTTGATCGAGGGTGTTGGTAAACGGATAAGGTGTAGGGTGAGTGGTATAATGACATGACGGATAAAAACCTATCGGGAGAAAATCCTTGTGAAGTGAGTTGGGTGCAATGACATTTGGGTGATGGTGTGGTAGGTTCTCTGATGTGAACCATGTTAATTTCAAATCTTGGAGGTAGCTCTAGGAGCTATGGGGGTGGAGGTCATGGTTGTTGAGTAGGCAGTGAGGGAAGGACTATGGGAATGGGTGTCGGTGAGTTAGGGTCCTCATCAAGAAGTTCTTCATCATCAAAGTTGTATTCCGAGAGGACACAACTAGATAAGGATGGTTTTTAAATCCTTGCAGTTCTCCACATCATGCTCTGACACACGATGGTAGGAACAAATTTTAGTGTCATCAAACTGTTTTGGCTTGGGTTTGAGAAGGTCATAAGGTCTGAGTGGTGGTAATGTGATGACAAAAGTCTCAAGGAGGTTGGTTAAAATTTTGGCATAGGACCCCGCTAGTGGATCGCAATGGGAAGTGAAAGTGGGTTTTGGTGTAGGTGTGGCTGATTATTGAGGAACGGTCCTTGCAGGAGGGGGAGTGGGTTGTACCATGGTTTTTGGTACTAGAGTAGTCTTTGGTGTTAGTCATGTTTGTTTGGGTATCTATGGTATATTATTATACCGGGCATGCTAAAATGTTTCACCTAATTCTTAAACATTTCTTTGAAAGTGACAAAACAAATAGGGTAATGGGCATAGGAGGAATACTGTTGAAATGTTGGTTATTGGGTTTGTTACACACGTATGACTTCGAACCAACAGCTAATCATGAGAGATTCCTTTTGTTTGGGGAACTACCTAAAATGGAACACAAGACCACCAAATAAAGTTAAACAATATGTGCGATGAATTACCTAGCGTGTGCTTAGATCCGGAAGTGTGATACTTCTAGATGGATATCAATCCTTTGTTTAAAACAATTAAATGTTGGTAATGAAGTAATCCTATTGTAATTGAAATGATTTTGGTATCTCATTAAAAATACAATAATAAACATCTAATCTAACGAGGATAGGTTAAAATAAGATCGAAGGTCAAGTAGTTGGTTTTGGTTCTCTGCGAAGTCGACATAGGTAATAGGCGGGTCATAGGTGATTAAGGGTGATGTAAGAATAGGTGGGGTAGGTTCTTTGTTACGGTATCTATTGGTAAATACGAGACCGATGCCGTTAAGGGTGAATGACACCGATTGGGAAGAATTGGTGCCGGTTACTGTGGAAAACTAGGAATGCCACAAAATGAGCTTTGGATCTCCCTTATGATTGCACAAGGGACTAGGCTAGTCAGAGTGAGGTATTAGGTTGTTTGGATGGGGTTTGGCAAGATTTTTAATGGGGATATGGAGGGGTGAGTATTAAAGGAGGTCAATGGGTGGCTAGGAGAACAAAGGATGAAGATATAATAATTAAATGAATGAACCAGAGGAGTAAACTGTTCTACTTATTTGAAATCTAGTTCTGGGTGTTTGTGAGTGATTGATGAAGGTCCTTATAATAGGTTGAATGTTGTTGAGGATCAAAAATGTTGGAAAGCTCCTGCATGGGCTATATGTGTATTATTTTTTGCTTGGTTGGATCAAATCATCTTAGGTGGTCATTGGATGGTTACCAGGTGAATGTTGGATGCCTGTGCAAGAGAAAATGCTTGATCTCTTTCCTTGCATGCGTGTTCTCATGGAAAATAGTTCTTAAAAGATGTGATATCTCTTAGGGATGTGCCAACAGTTTTTACAACCTCAAAAATAAGGTTTCTTCACGGATTAAAAGGTGACTGATGGTGGTTCTAGATTAACCAGTGGTGGTTAGGGGTAACTGGCATTGGTCAAGGTGGGATTTCCTAAGTTTACTAAACTAGGAATATCCCCTTGATTTTCTTGGATCTTGTGTCATTAACCTGCATATTAGGATGGAAGCTTTTTGTAAGCATGCGGGAATGTGGTTAGAGGGAATGTAAGCATTGATTTTTAGGGTTTGGGTAAGTCTTAGTTAGTTATGGCAACTTACTAAGAATAGGTCTTAGGGTGAGTTGGCTTGATGAGGTGTCTAGGTGAGGTGTAAGTGTGGGCATTATCTAATTTAAGATATTTAAATAATAAATATGGTGAGGATAATGAATTAATTTAATTTAATTAATTAAATTAATATTAGTGGGGTGAAGGGGGCCATGATTGGGTGAATGTGATGAAGGTATTTATTTGTCGAGGGACCAAAGGGAGTGTGACCTAATTTTAGTGTCTACATTTTCCCCTTTTTGTTGCGTAGCTTGTATTGGTAAGCGACACTAATAAAAATAAGATGTGGTTGCCCCATGTGTGGGTGAATGTGATCCCCCTCAAACATGGAACTAATGAAGAAGAAGGTAGAATCGGTGACCGGTTTGATAAAATGTGAATGTGATGAAAAGAAAGGTGGGTAACAGGGGAAAAAGGAGCAAGGTCTACTCGGGTAATCTAGGTAATGGATCAAGTTCAAAGGTAGTAACAGTCAAATGCATGCACACATATAAACTGCAACACGCTACTAGGTTGAAGAGAAGGCAAATGCTACATTGTCTAAGGTCGATAGGTTTATCCAGACAAGGTTGAAGTGATTCTGGTATCCAAGATATAGGATATGGTCAGGAAGCACAATGTAGGTTAGGTGCAGGAATGTTTAGGTATGTTCGGTACACCCAAGGTAGGGTCAAGATAAATGGTCACGAGAAGAGGTAAGGTAAGGTCATTAGGTCAATCAATCACAGGTAACAAGGCCACAAGTTATAGTGAACACATGAGGTCAAGGGTCACTAGCGATGGTCTAGGTACAAATATCTAGGTAACGACATAGGTAAGGCTAAGGTATGGGTAAAATAATGAGTCCCCAAAGGAGGAAAAAGGTAGGTAGTAAATGATGAGGTCAGGAGGGTGAGGTAAATAGTCAGGGTAAAGGTTGGGTGAGGTAAATGGTCAGGGTAAAGGGTAGGTGTGGAAAAAAAAAGGAGGGATAGGCGGGGTAATAGGGTAAAATGTTGGGTTTTGTGTAAGAGAGGGTGACCGATGCCGGTCAGGGGTAACCGAGGCCGGTATAGTGTAACCGACCATGGTAAGGTAGGGCACGTGACCAATGTTAGTGAATGTTAAACCAGCATCGGTTAGGTCGGGTTGGTTATAAAAATAAAAAATTTGTGTTTTTTGTTATTCATTTGTCATATAGTGAATTGAGAAAATGATAAAAGAGAGAGAAAAGAGGGAAAAGTGTCCAAACGGAATGGAGTGTTGAGTTGGTGGTCTGAATGGTGGGTGATTGGTTGGTGAGAGGTGGGTCCACAGGATTGGTGTGTGTGATTCGATCGATTAGAGACGCGGGTAGAGATTTGGTGATGGAAGAGGTCGGAGAGGGATTGGATGGGCCACCGGTCAATGGCCAATGTCTATGACGATGACGACAACACGATGAGGTAAGTGGCCAAATCTAGTTGTATTTTGTTAGATAGATTAGGTGATTTACTGAATTTGTTTTTGGTTTTTGTTTTGGGTAGGGAAAATAAAATTTGGACATGGGAGGGTAAAGTGGGTAAAATAGGAATGGGGAGAGATATAAGTGGGAGAGGAGGGGAGGGGATGATGTGTAAGGGTGGTATAAGTGAGTTTAGGTGGGTAAAAGGGTTAGGGTGGGAAGTTTTTAAGAAAGGGGTTTGGGGGTCACGGGTTTCATGACAACAAATGGCCGGCATCGGTCTGTTGAGTGGCGTCGGTAGGGTTGAACTAGTATCGGTCATGAAACAAGTGATAGATGCTAGTTTAGAGGTGACTAGGGTCGATTCTGAGAGAACCAACACCGGTTAGGTTTTGGAGAGCAAGGGGTCAAAAGTGCCACAGGTTGGGTGATTGAGATGGGTAGGGGTAAAATAGGGTGTTGGAAAATGATAGGGGGAAAATATGGGTGTGATAAATGTAGATTAATGTGTTGTTTGTATTAGATGTAGAGGAGAGATCAATTACACATGCGGGATAGGGTTTCACCCCGAGGAGCTACAACATGTGGAGGTAGTGGGCCTGAGTGGGGTCGACGCTATCAGTATGCGGTCTGATAGCCTAGTCCGATGGTCGCACTCATCGATAGATGGGATTCCGTGACCGATACATTCCACCTACCAGCGGGTGAGATCATTCTCACCCTAGAGGACATGTTTAGGATTCTACGGCTACCCATATTGGGTACACATGTCTACTCTATCTCCTCAGGCCTTGAAGGAGCTGATGGTAATGTTTAGACATGGGATGGCCGAGCTAACATTCCATAGTGCCAAAGGCATTTGCTATGGAGAGATGTACCTAGCCCGTCTGGAGGAGATGAGGCTAGTAGTTTTATTGATGGAGGTAGTGTGTTGATTTGCCTTTGGTAGATGTAGAGGGAGGGTGTTTTCCCGATCATTGATAGGGTACTCCACTACATGATGATAGAGAGACTTGATTTTCTGGGTGCCGAATTTCTAGTGTAGCTATACAGGGAGTTATGGGCATATGGGCAGCTGCATGAGTTCACTGTGATGTACCTTTTTACTTCATTGTTGGGTTTATGAGCACATAATTTGTGTGTGGCTAGTAGGATTGCCCCCAGAGCAGATGCATTTCCACCGAGATTGGTGTGGGTGGGATAAAAGAGGTGGGTACCTACTATTAGAGAGCGAGAGATCGAGAGAGGCCCACACATGATGTGGCCTTTTCCAACATTTATTAGAGGGGTTGTCCGGAGTGGACATCATATGGAGGCCATATGTGGGATTCCCATCATATAGGCATATGTATGAGGAGCTAGCTAAGCTCTAGCTATTGAGATGGATACAGGGTTGGCATGTCGGGAGCACAAAATGATCCCGATTGATAGAGTGAGGTGGCAGTTTGGGCTGCTACAAGACATACCTCATCCCTTCCCGTAGTATAGGAGATGACGTGGGAGGCCCTTACCTCTACCACTTTCGACGGTGCCTGAGGGTAGGAGGAGTAGGTAGTTGGCTGGAAGATTGATGATGTTGGGGTTAAAGAAAGATATAGATAGTGGTGGGTGGCATTTACGAGGCTTACCACCTAGACTGGGGCAGCCGGATCTAGCTACCATCATAGTGCAGAGAGACGCCCTACATGGGAAGGTGGCTACACTGATTACCCAGTTGGGTATGGTGCAGACACAGCTTGCGAGCTTAGAGGAAGAGGTAGTAGAGCTACATGTACAGGTGGCCATTCTAGAGGCCTAAATGGCTAGGGTGGGGGTGGAGATGGAGATGGTGATGATGATCGAGTGGTGGCCTTACGGCATAGAGTGTTTGTGAATCAATACATATATACATAGATATAAATAAGTATCAGTGTCTCAAAACTCTTTTTATAGTCTCGTATCTTTGGCACGTAGACCGGTATATATATCAAAAATCAAAATTATAGTAAAATATCAAATATGGATATCAATCATCTCCCCACTTGATGCCCTCCTCCTTGCCCTCTGTAGAGGCTTGGTCTCTAAGATCTAGTAACCTCACCTCGACCCTACCTTTGCATCGATGACCCCTTTGTATACCCGAGTTGTGAGTCCTTGATCTAGCTTGCTCACTAGTTATTTGTTGGGATTGGTTCTTGGCGTAAGAGGGCACATCAATACCTATAGTTGCTATTTGGTCTTGATAATAGTGCACCTCATCCAAGGCATCCCTGAACCTAACAATGGATATAGTATTTAGTGGTGCCATTGGTCTCACTGCCACCTACAAACTCTACCCTAATAAAAGTGGACCATGTCCTAATGTAGGAGCCTGTATAATGGGACCCTATCATGGTACCTACAGTGGTACTTGTGTGATTTCTTGGTCCTATAAATCTAAACACATGTGCACATTTTTATGGCCAATTATCCCTGTAATCCAACCACTAGTGCCTATAAGGTGGCTACTAGTGCTCCATCCCCATCTCCACCATGTACGGGAGCCTGTGTCTGTGTTACCTAGGTTTGCAGGGTCGTCACCTATGCTTGTAAGGTGGTCACATGTGTCTATTCCCCTATTAGTTATCCTTGCAACCCCGTAACCTATGCCTATAGGGAAGCCACCTACCCCTATAATGTATCTCTTTGAACTATGACTATAGCTAAATCAGGCTGCCCTAGCCTCAATGGTGCCACCTATAGATGTGCCACCCACCACTACCTATATGCATCGGTGACACTTGCATCATCAATTAAATCGATCTAACACATGCTCCTCCTATCCTGTGGGATCACTCAATGATGTGGTGGATATATCATTCTCTCCACGTCATCTCTATGGTACTATGGGAAAGGTAATGCGGATACGCCATGCCCTAGTCTAAACTGTCATCTAACCCTATCCACGGGTATCATCTCATGTTCACCGGCATACCTCCCTATATCCATCTTAGTAATCAAATCCACTCTAACTCCTCATCCATGCCTCTATATGACGAAAAACAAACATATGTCCACCACTCAATATCCACCATTGATAGACCCTCCAAGATCTGCCTACGGTATGTAACATCATATGTGGCCATGGCCACTCTCAACCGTTTGTGCGTTGACTAGTGCCCATATTTTGAAACCCACTTTGTAAAAACCACCCCCAAACCAATCATGTCATGGTAACCCAACAGGTGCACACACACAATTTTCTTATATGGCCAAAGAATGTAACAAATATGTATAACACATGCTAAATCTCATGTACTTACTATAGGCCCATAACTCTCTATACAAATAAACTAGAAAATTTGGTGCCCAAGAAAAAAATATCCACTCCTCGATCATGTCCTCTAGCACCCCTATCAGCGCTCATGGAAATATCCCACCCTCAGAATTTAGGAGAGAAAAATAACCTACTACCACCATCATCGAAGAAAGGATTGGGATGATAATGTATCTGCGAGTAATTTTGGCATATCAAACAACATATAAAAGGTTGAAAAAAGCCACACCATTTCAGGTTAGTGTTTTGCATAGAAGCAATTCTTCCTATGGAATATATGTTACCTTATTTGTGACTTACATGCCTTTGGAGGTCTAGCTGAAGAGAAATATTTAGAAGAATGGATTTAAAATATAATTAAGATAGATGAGTGACGAGCCATAGCATGTTGGAGTCATAAGCAAGAAAAGGCCAAGCTGAAATTTTGGCATGACGAAACATAAGGGACAAGAAGTTTGAGATTGGGAAAATGGTGCTTCTCTATGACTTTAAATTCTTACACCATCCAGAAAACTTAAGGTACATTGGTTGGGGTCTTATATTATAACTTACATCCACGAAACATGCGCTTGTTGGTTAGAAGCACTTGATGGAACACGAGATACCCGAGTTACTTCAACGCAGGAGTAGGTTGAAGTCCTACTATAAATAAGTCTTCTTGGTGTTTGTAATAAGGTAACATTTCCATTTAGATTATGTTTTCAATTTTGTATTTCCTTAATGTAATTCCTTCCTTGTCACTACTCTTTGTCAATTTAGTTATTGTTCTTGTGTAATAAGCATGCTTGCGTGCATGAATCTAATTACTATATGAAGCATGTTTATGCACGAGGAGGACCACATACTTTAAGTGTGGGGTGGTTATTGATATCTAGGTACAAGATTGTGGGAATTGAAAGGTGAAAGGAATAAACTATTACAGGTGATTTTCAAGTCCAAGGATTTCCTTTAAAAAGTGACCAAAGATGGAGATGGATGAAGGGACGGTATAACGCAAGGTAAGTAGAGGCCATAAAAACTACCAATGGAAGGTGCAGTGACAAGGTACTCAGGCACAAGGAAGTACATTGAAGAGAATTCTTTGACCGAGAGGGTAGGAGGGCATGCTAGAAGGTTATAGATGGGGCATGAAGATGTACTACAAAGAAAGAATAGAGTTAGTCAATAAATGAGAGGGATTTGGGTTGGTGAATGAGTAATAAATGCATCAACAAAACAAAAATTAAAATCTATATAAGGATGGGATGCGAGTTTATTTTTATCATTACGACTAAGAGTATTTGAAAAAGAGATAAGTGGAAAGAGTCAAGTGATCAAATTGAGGTGCAAAGGTGTGTAGCTAGTCGTGATGAAGAGATATATGCTTCGTTCTTAGTGGTGAATGGTTTGAGTGAAGCAAGGAAACGAGAGAGCGGTGAGGGCACATGATTTTACCTAGGGCATGCTGAATCGAGCTAGGGTTTGACTTGCACATTACAAATTCAAGAGGTGATTATTTACAAAGGATTGAAAGGAAGAAATGGAACTTAAGAAATTAGTTGCAGCAGAGTGAAGGGAAAGAAGCGGTGGGCATAGAAGAAGAGGAGTTTTGATCAAAGAATACTTTTCAAAGATCACACAAGGAGTCCATACATGATAGAAGGCCCAAAACTAAGGGCACGAAAGGAAAAGAAGGACCCGTACACAAAAGGCAAGTTCAGATTTAAGGACTTAGCCAATTTTGAGCATGCAGACCTATTTTTAGTAGATGGCATGTGGAACACATCAACGATGTAGAGATGTGCACGTCATGTATTGTCTATCTTTGGAGAAGCGGTTGGCGTTGATGTATGAAGACAATCTAAGAATAGAATTAACACTTCGATTAACTACAAGAGGACTATAGATAGTGCACTTTCATGTGTGGCTATGATTTTAAATGGCGTGTGGCTATCGGTAGCATATAGCCTCTTTCGGAATAGATAAGTGATATAGGGAAAGTCCCCACCATATATGATGTTAGGTGCATAGGAGATGGATATATACAGAGATATAGACATACGAAAAAGAGAGCTGGATGTATGGAAGGAGATGTATGTATATGTAACAAAGAATATACACATATGATTGAACTATTGTATCGAGTTCCATAAATGCATTGTTATAGATTGAAATATTGTAAGGAGCTTCTATATTTATTAATAGATGGAAGATATTGGCTGAATCTAAATGTCATTCTATGTGTAGTTGAGTAGTGCATATTATTAATTCAATCATGATTACTATTTAATCTTGTTCTTTCATAGATCTGAGTGTAGCATGCATTGTGGAATGATGGTTTAGTTATGAATCTATATGTTACTTCCTTCATCATGATTACATCATGTTATAGTAACCCTAAAGAGGGACCTAGTACATGTGCGCACTTTGGGTGAGCACTCAATCTAGGCTGAGTGATGTGCCAGCGTGACTAGGGTGTTATCTAGTAAATTCTAGGCTGCATCATTGGTTCCATTTTCGGGACCTCTTTTTCAGATTATTTTCGAGGATTGTTCACGATGAAGACGTCTGGTTAACTCTAGTAAGTATTGAGGAATGGATACGATCTGGAGGAAGAATATGTGTGGCGTTCAATATTAGATCTAAGTTTAACGTACACACTTGGGTAGAACAGAACCTGTATGACAACTTATATGAGAGATTTGTCGGTATCTTTCCAGAGAAATATACGAGTGGTTTACTGCTTATGCATCTTAGCGAAATTGGAGGTATCACACACTTGTCTAGACACAGGAAGAATTTTAGGCCCTTTATGATGTTGATCTGATCTGGACTCGCACGGTGGATACATGGTTTCATGGTGTTCTAAATAGTTATATTCTAGAATATTCAATTTTGATGTACTCTTGCCCAGAGGTAGCTGAATTCTAGTTTTTACGGTATCCAAGAGGAACATATTTGTAAGTTATTCCATTGGCGATCACGATCTTAATGGTAAATTTAAACCTAGAGAGTAAACTGATGGCTAACTAAAATTTTCCATGCACGGGGGCAGGAACAGGTTTGGTTTAAGATGGCAAACCTAGCGACAAAGAAGTAGATAGAGGAAAGGAAGTTTAAGTATAATGAGTCATGTGAGAGGGATATAGAGAAGTAGCATTCTATTGCAGAGAATACGACATGGAGGAGAGAGATGGGTAGTGAAGGATTTACGGCTCAAGTAGAAGATGTGGATCTAGAGCATCGGAAATCCCCCTTCTTGGAAAGCATGATAGAGATATCCCCTTCACCTCACATGGAAGTGCACTAGTATAGATTACCTAGACCATGTGTGTGCATCTTAATCCACCTAGTTACCTAGCCCTTACGCTTGGTTTTTAGTATCAAGTAACTAACAAACTAACTTGGGAAGTAGGAGATCAAGAGTAAGTCGGGATCAAGAAAATAAATGGCAGGAAAAATGGCTTCAATGTCATTTAGAGGAGAATTCTTAGGCACATCATCCACATAGAATGTGAGCACGTAGAATGTTGGATTCACCTCTGGAAGTGGAACTACCTCACAGACTATAGGGGTTCAGTATAGTACTACTTTTGGAGCACAAGGAAGTATTTCTACAAGCCTGTTCCAACTACATGTGGTGGATTAGGATGTCTAGGTTGTTCTAGTTCTAGTGGATCTCATGGTTCTAGAGGCAGAGGGAACATAGGAGGTTCTAGATCAGGTGTTCAAGTCCTGCAACAACCACAAAATATATATATGGAGATGTCTCTTTGTCTCCCGAAGTATAGAGGTATAGAGGATGCTGCCAAACATGTTCATATGTGTGAAATATTATGGCACGCTAAAGGGAGAACGATTGTTGAGTGAAAGGCAAGTCAATTCACCACTACATTACAGGGGCATGCACATAGTTGGTATAGGAAATTTGACCCTGATCAAACTTGTGTGGATTATGCATCATTGAGAGATGATTTCTTGAAAGAGTTCCATATACTTGAGATTGAGCAGAAGAGTATAAGTATGCTCAAGGATATCAAGAAAGGAACTACTGAGAGTGTACGTGAGTATGATGTTCATTTTAAGACACTTCTATCTAAGCTATCTTATGGTATTCACGGTAGCCAACATGCACAATGGTTCATTAGAGGATTGATTACACCTTTTAGAAGGGTCTTTGTCACATAAGACATACAATGATCTGCACAAAGCACTGGAAGAAGATTTACATGTTGAGGCAGTTGGGAGCATTAACACCGGCATTAGTCCATTACTAGAGGCACAAATTTCAGCTATTGCAAAGTAGTTAGAGAAGCTATCAGAAAATTCAGCCCACGAGACATGCTCAGGAATTTGGTGTACAAATTGTGAAGTGGAAGGTCACACCAAGGATATTTTCCCTCACTGATCTGTATAGTCATTACTATTAGACTGTGAAATTTTTCATTTGAACCATGATGCTAGTCACTATCCTTTATTACAACATGCGATAAAGAAGAATGTATCTTGCTTTTACAAGATTTTTAGTCCATGACCCATGATACGAGGATTGTCGGATGATTGGTCAAATCCGGATCTTTATAGACCTTGGGGTAAGAAAAACAAGTATAATAGATAGTTCTAAGGGTAAGAATGAGCACTAGGATTGGGATCATAATCAAACATGCTATGAAAAAAATGAGGGGTGCTTTGAAGGAATTCATGGAAGGGGACATGGATATCATGGTGGATATGGAGGAAGAGGCCGTGGTGGAGGAAGAGGTGAGTTCCCTCTTGGAACATGTTATACGTGTGGATCTCCTGACCACTAGGCGTGAATGTCCTCAGAATATTTCATGTTATTTTTGTGGAAAGAACTATAGCTATGAAGAGTGCCCGAACTTATATGAGCATCTGAGTAAGCAGCATAAACAAGATAACAAAGGCATCAGGATGGTTATAATCTAGCGCATGGGAGAGGATCGGTGGATGACCAAGATAATAGAAGGACCTAAGGAATTGATAGTGAACATTACTACATGCGTTGAAGCAACACATGTGAGAGAGGCATTACATAATAACCCTATGATCACTAAGGAGGAGGTTTTGTATGCAAGGTACCCAGATCCTACTCATCAGAAGGAAGTTTACGAGGATACCATGGAATTGCTAAGGAATATTTAGGGTGAGATACAATACCTCAAGGAGAAAAAGAAAGCATAAAAGACAGTCCAAACTGATATCGATGATCTATGAGAGGTGTGCAAGATGTTGCGCTAGGAGAATGTTATTCTGCTATTAGGAAGTTGGTTAAAGGAACACTCCATGCACGAGTCTTGAGACCGAGAAGGTAGATTACTGCACTGCAAATCTTCCCCACGATAGCATTGAATATTACAAATAAAATACTCGAATGTTGTTTGTGGATGGGTGGTTGTTCGAAACATATTGATCGATACAAGTATGGAAGTAAATGTGCTTACATTATATGCATGGGTACAAATGGGGAGGCCTCCATTGTAGCCATCATCTAATGTGTTGTTTATGAAAAACTGGACTAAGGCCACTCCCATAGGAGTTTTGAAAGATGCATCTATAACTATACAAGGGGCCAAGTTCACTAGGGATTTTGAGGTATTAGCACTTGTAGAAGTAGATAATTTTCTAGCCCTGCTTAGATGCCCTTGGTGTTATGTGAATAATGCTGACTTGAGATTCAATAAGGGGTATATCAGCTTTGAAAATAAGGAGGAAAGGGTTGTGATACCTTTGACAAATGGAAAGTCTACACCATATGTTAAGCCTCTAAGTGAGAAGGATTTAAACAAAGTCTATGTATGTGCTATTAAGGACCCAGAGGTCAATGAGCCATCAAAAGAAGGCATCCTATAGTGGGAGGATTCTCATTCTATTAGTGATACTATGAGTATTACTTGCGATAATTGGGCTCATGGTACATATGAATTAGTAGGACGTGAGGTGAAAAGTGTGGTTGAGTGTAAGAATGGACTTTTTCAATTCAAAAGATAGGTAACATAGTACCTTGGTATACAGGGACATAAGATCTTCCTACCTTTCTGAGGGCCATGGAATAAAATGGATAGATCAAGCAAAAAGGAGAGATATGTTAGTCTATACACCATGTGGGGACAACAATGCATTGGTGGATAGTCCATAAAGATAATCTTATAAATTGGGAAGAGATTGGAATCACTTTGTCTACTAGGTTTATAATGAATAATGCACCTATTGATGGCGAATCGCAGCACCCCTGAATGTTTGCAACTCGATGGGTTGAGACTCTTAGTGCAATTGCATAACATGGAGCTTTTCCCAAGTGTGGGACCTTGCAAAATCAGAAAAGCTCTCTGGATGAAGGCCGGTTCCTATTCCTCTGTTCAGATGCACACGTAGAAATGTAGAGGGTTTACTCAAAAACCTAATCTAACTTTCCAAGGAGACAGGGTAAGAAGATGCATAAAAATAAAACCTAAACTAACAGAGGTGATGCACCGAGGAATGAAGAACAACTGTCTTGCCAATAAACACAAGCCATTAAAATGCAATGCAAGATCATGCACAGGTAACCAAATTCACAGTGAAAGGTCAAGGGGATGCAAATTAACACAGAAAGGGTTGATAATCATCCATAGACATGTATTATTTTCTCCAAAGATTGGCACAATACACTACAAAATGCCAAGAGGCAAAGTTGCATTACGATTTTAAATGGGAGGTTTGAACTCCACAAATTCACCTGCCAAAGAGAAGAAGGGAGGGGCAAAACAAAAATGTCCAACCTTTAGAAAGAAGCCCCTCCTTACAATTTATAGGAAGAATGAGAGAGAAAAGAGAGAGGAATTCCAAACCTACCCCAACCACCTCTAGGTTGCATTTAATTCATCCCATTATGGTGGTAGGTGAGAATCTTAGCAAACCCAAAAAGTGGCGAACTGTATTTTGCATTTTTAAGAACTTTTTCCCACCCAATTAAAGATATCCAGTCATAGTTGGATAGAGGACCTCATAAGCTTTCCAAAAATTCCAACCTTGCATGAATCCAAGCTCCCAGTCAAAAGTTATGGCCATCTGAATATTTGTGTCGAAGTGCACTTCTTGTCGCGCTCAAAATGTTGCACCTCCTGAAGGTGCGCCATAGGCGCATCCATATTTGTGTCGACATCCTTTGATGTGCACCAAGGTGCAAATTTATTTGTGTCGACATCATGTTGAGTGCCTTTTACATGTGCCAAGGCGCAACTTTTACCATGTCGACACTCTGTGTCATGCGCCATTTACCTGCGCCAAGGCACAACTTTTACCATGTCAACACTCTGTGTCATGCGCCATTTACGTGTGCCAAGGCACAAATTTTACCATGTCAAAACTCTGTGTCATGTGCCATTTACGTGCACCTTTGCGCATGCTTTTGCATGTCGACATTCCTTGTTGAGTGCCTTTTACCCGCGCTTGGCGCATCCTTTATCGAGCTCACGAGTTTCTTTGATTTCCATTTCCTTCTACTTGTCTATATCTACCCTAGGGAAGATATTTACAACAACACCTACACAAATTTTCAGTTATCATGGTGATCAACCTGTTCAACATCACATTCGAAGAGTGTGAGAGTCTCTAGAAAACATGACAAGAATCATTACCACCTTAACTCTGGGTGCATAGATTGTATTCTACGCTATAAGGATTGACACATGCTTGGTATGTATATGCGAAACTCCATCAAGAAACCGGAAATTGGAAAGATTTGATCGCATGAATGATCTAAACTTTCAAATACTTCTCGATTAAACCTCCAGTAGCAGAAGCATTAAAATTTGTCAAGCCCTTAACTATGGGAGATAGTGAAAAGATGAGGAGCATATACAGGAATTATTCGGTGAGGTAGAGTTCGGAGCATGTTTTGAAAAGGAAGAAGAAATGGACTCCATACTACTTGAATGTGCTTGCCTTGAGAAAGAGAATGGAAAGATGGTTTACATCGTGGATGATGAGAAAGTTTAGAACCTATATATTAAACATTCACATGGGGTGCGTGAGGTCTTGGATAGTGCGAGACTAGGTTACATGCGCTGTCATGAACCCATGAAGACAAATAAGGTGAATATAGGTTTGAAGGCTGAGCCTAAGGAGGCCATAATTGGAGATTATTGGTCAAACTTGGAGGTAGCAAAGATCATCGAGTTACTTAGGGATTATCACAACTTATTCCCTCAGAGATATCATGAACTTAAAGGCATGCATGAATCACTTGAGGAAATGAAGATTAAACTTAAGGGTTTATATGACTAGTTAGAAAGAGACCTTATAGAATGAATCCTAATTTATGTGAAAAGGTAAAAGAAGAAATTCATGTTACAATCTGGAATTATCAAGCCCCTTGATAAGTCATAATGGGTTATCCCAATGGTGATTAGTATCAAGAAGGATGGAAAGATTAGGATTTGTGTGGACTACGGGGAGTTAAATGCTACATGTCTCACGTATCCATTCCCTACGCCTTTCACCAAGGAAATACTAGAAGGAGTTGCGGTACAAAATATATTCCTTCAAGGATGGATTTTCTAGGTACCATCGAGTTGATTACTCGGGAGGATCAAGAAAATACAACATTTACTATTGAATGGGGTATTTTTTCCTATACTGTGATGCCCTTTGGATTGAAAAACATTCCTGTTGTATTCTCGTGCATAGTTGTTCAGGAATTTAAGGATTTTATTCACACCTACTTAAAGGTATACCTAGATGATTGGACAATATATGGGCTTGTGAAAGATCATTGTGACAATCATGCTTAGTTTTTTGAATGATGCGAGACAATTGAGTATCTCTTTGAGCATCAAGAAGTGCATATTTTCTATGCCATTTGGGATACTGTTAGGACATATAATCGGCAAGGAAGGTTTGCTAGTTGATCCAACCAAGGTTGTTGTTTCACCCGATTCTAGATGCATTTCTTTGAATGTTGACGAAATAGATAAGGGTAATGGGCTTGGAGGATTACTGTTAAGATTTTGGTTGTAGTTTGTTGCACCCACATGACTTCGAATCCATAGTTGATAGTGAGATCTTCCTTTTTCTTGGAGGAACTACCTAAAATGGAAAAAAACCACCAAACAAAAGTTAAACAATATATGCAGTGGACTGCTTAGCATGTGCTAGAGCCAGGAAGCATGATACTTCCTAGATGGTTATCAACCCACTATTTAAAACAACTCAATGCTTATAATAAAGAAAATCCTACTGTATTTAAAATGATTTAGGTATCTCATTCATCTACAATAAGAAAATTCATTCACAATAGGCTAAGCTATGACTGAATCGGAAGGTCAAAGTCTTGGTCAGGGTACTGATACGGGTCAGGGTGAGATTCTGGGTGGTTTTGGGTATTTGGTGGAGGTTTAGGAGCTTTGTTCTTGGTTTCTAGTAAAAGACACAGAGACCAACATTAGTTTAGTATGACCGATGTTGGTTTAGGTTAACCAACGGTGGTTGTGGGTAACCAATGTCGGTATGGTCATGGTATAGGAAATTCAATAAAACTCAAGGTGAGGGTAGATCTAAGGCTAGATGAAGATGGAAGGGATATGGCAAGATTCATGTGGGTATTAGGTGTGTACAGAAATGATTAAGATCCAAATATGGGAAATTTAGGGGTATGGGTAAAAGGATGGTCAAGCTTGCATGGAGGTAAAATGGTGGTGGAATGAAAATGAGGGTAGAAACTACTAACAATAGCAAAAGGATCTACCCAATGATAAATGGAAAAATTTTGGTTACTAAAATCACTTACCGCTTATACGAGCTTGACGTCTAGTTGGTAATGGTAGGTGATCAAATGGAATGAACTTGATATAGTGCTGGCACTTCCCTAGATGCTCCCGTGAAGGTAGATGGTTGTGTGATTACTTCCAGTGCTGGCTATGGATGCTCTGATGTGTGTATTAATGTTGGTTCTTCTTGTATGCAGCTCTAGTTTTTTTTTGCTTTCTCTCAAAAGATGTGTTAATCTCTTTGCAATGTGCCCACCTCAAAATAAGGTTGTTTTGGGGGTTAAATGGTAACCGATGGTGGTTTTGGGTTGACTGGTGGTGGTTTAGGGTGACCAACATCGGTTAGGGTAGGATTTCCTAGGTTTTCTAAAATGGGCAGATCCTTTTGATTTTCTTGGATCTCACCCATTTTTGCTCCATGGAATAGAATGGAAGCTTCCTTCTAACGGATAGGAATGTGGTTAGAGGGAATATAGGCTTTGATTTTTAGGGTTTGGGTAGGTCTTAGTTAGTTATGGAAACATACTAAGAATAGGTCTTAGGGTGAGGTGGCTAAGTGAGGTGGATGTGTGGGTATTATCCAATTAGGATATTTAAATAACAAATATTGGGAGGATAATGAATTAATTTAATTAAATTAATTAAATTAATATTAGAGTGGGGTGAAGGGGGCCATGGTTAGGTGAATGTGTTCAAGGTGTTTATTTGACGAGGGACTAAGGAGAGTGTTACCCAATTTTGATGTCTACATTTTTTCCCTTTTTGTTGTGTAGCTTGTATTGGTAAGCGATGCTGACAAAATAAGATTTGGTTGCCCCATGTGTGGGTGAAGGTAATCCCCCTAAAACCAAGAACTGATGAGGCAAAAGGAAAAATCGGTGAGTGGTTTGATAAAAGGTGAATGTGATGAAGAAGAAGGTGGGGTAATGGGTAAAAAAGGGAAAAAGGTCCACTCGGGTAATCCAGGTAATGGGTCAGGGTCAAAGGTAGTGATAGTCAAACACACGCACACGTATAAACTACAACATAGTACTAGGTTGAAAAGAAGGCAAACTCAACATCATCTAAGGTTGATAGGTTTATCCAAACAAGGTTGAAGTGATTCTGGTATCCAAGGTATAGGATATGGTCAAGAAACATGACGCAGGTTAGGTGCAGGAACATTTAGGTATCTTCTGGTACACCGAGGGTTGGGTCAGAATAAACGGTCATGACAAGGCAAGGTAAGGTCGGGATGGCAATCAACATAGGTAATAATGCTAAAAGGTATAGCAAACACATGGGGTCAAAGGTCAATCATGATGGTCTAGGTCAAAGTATTCGAGTCACGACACGGGTAGGGCCGGGGTATGGATAAAATAACGAGTCCCCGAATGAGCATGAGGTGAGGCGATAAGGGGTAAGGTCAAGAAGGTAAAGTGGTGTGGAAAAGGGAGGTGAGTGTAGGATAAAAAGGGACTTAGGGAAAAATTGGGGGTAGGGAGTAGGGAAAAAGCTTGAGCGGGTAAACCAATGACGGTTTAAGGTAAATGATGCCGGTTAGGCTAGACTACCCATGGTAAGCTAGGGCATTGGACTGATGTTGATTATGGTAAACCAATGCTGATTAGGTTAGGGCATTGGATTTATTCAGTCATGGATTTAGGCATGATGGATTCAAGTCATGGTTTTAGGCACGAATTGAGTTAGGTTTTGGTTTAGGCATGATGGAGTTAGGTTGTGGTTTTAGGCATGGATTGAGTTAGGTTGTGGAGGTTGTAATTCATTAATTTTTGCAATGAATGATGATATGGGTCATGTTTAAGATGTTTTATAAGACATGCATGACATTGGTAAAGAAATGGTAATCAAAATAAATGTATGTTTTGATGATGAAAAAAAAATGTGAAGCAATTTGTTCTTTGTTTGGTTTAATTTTCAATTTTTGATATAAAAAGGAAACAAAGTAGGGTAAAATGTGGTTAAGGAAATTAAAATATGAATTGGTTAGGGTAAAGAGTGAACGAGCTAATCTCCAAGGGCCCCATGCCCATGGAGTGCTTCCTACATAGTCCCAGTGAAAAGGAACCTCGGGCCAATGTAGTTCTCCCATAAACTAGGGAAGAATATGAGGAGGTATGAGAATGAGTTGGTAGGTTTTAGGCATGATTTGGGTTTAGGTATGTTAGGTGTGGGTGAGTTGTAGGAAACTTGGTATAGGTGATTTTGATTGTGGTAGAAGAAGAAGATTACCTAAAGGTAAGCATCGAGGACCAAGTCTGTATAAAGTAATCAATACGTAATAAATAAGTTTAAAAGATAAGAGGGGGAAAGAAAGCCACCTGATTGGTGAGGATCATAACTGGTGGACCATACCGTAGGTAGGCTAGTGAACATAAGACCCTAAAGAATTTGCATGAGTGATTATCCTAAAGGTGAATAATAGTCACATGATCACCAAATGTCACAGTTCCAAGAGGTCCCTTGAGGCGGTAGGAAATGGGAGTGTGAATGGTGAGAGGGATGAAAGGTGGTTAATTTTTATATGGTACGAGGTAGCATGCCTTTATAGCAAGAGATCCAAGGTCACAATGGGCAAGTCCATGACTAAAAGGTTGTTTGTTTTTATTGATGTGTGAGATAGAATGATCAATGTGGGAAGTCCATATGGGATGAAGAAATTAACTCCTTGAGGTCTTCGTGAAGCTAATCGATGTGGGAAGCTTCAAATTCTCTCTCTCTCTCTCTCTCTCTTTTGAAAGAGCTTTATATAGCTGTCCTTCGAGGGAGCAGATCTATTTATAGCAGCGATTATAGACAGAAATATTTCCTTTTAAGGGAGTTGTAATTTTATTTGAAGTGTTACTCAAGGAGTTGGATCCCATGTGAGGGCCTTTAAGTCATGGACAAGACTAAGGTGAAGAATAAGATTCTTGTTTAGAAAGTAGGGTGAAATGACCATGGGATCTCATCTAAAGATAGATGAAAAGTATCCATGAGAATCATGTTATGTGCAGCACCATGGTACACACATTCAAAAGAAGATAACAAGTGACGGGTACACACATGATTCTTTTTAATCATTGGTGATGGCATAGGAAGTGGATAGTGCTCAAGGGATGAGCATGGAAAGAGGAAAAAAGTGTGGTAGGACTAAAAGTAAATAGTAGAATGGTATAAGATGCAAGGCATTAAGGGGATCAAGTTTGGGTTTACCATGGAGTGAAGATAAATGATAAGCACCTGATTTGTAAGTATGGGTCATGATGTATGGTCCAAGGCGCTTAGGAGAAAATTTTCCCGTTTACTTTTTTCTACTTTAGTTACATGTTGATTTTATTTCATGGATGAGATCACCAACGTGAAAGGTTCATCTATGGACAAATTTATCATAGGCATGTTTGATACATTTTTGGTAAAATTGAAGGTGGTCAAGAGTGTTAAGACAACGTTCGTCTAATAACTCAAGTTGTGCTAAATGGTCCTAACAAAATTCATCATCATTGAGCATGTCATGGAGAGAAATGTAGAGTGAGGGAATCTAGACTTTGAGAGGTAGAACAACCTTTGTACCATAGACCAGAGAAAAGGGTGTGGTAGTAGTGGAAGTATAGATACTAGTGCGGTATGCCCACAAGGCAAAAGGAATGTGCATATGCAGTCCTTCCCAGTATCGTTAACCACTTTCATGAGAATTTTTTTAGGGTTTTGTTGGTGGATTCGGCTTGGTCATTAGTCTGTGGGTAATAAGGTGATGAGAAACTTAGTTGAATGCCAAAGGCATTACAAAGTTTTCATAATGATTTATTTTTGAATTATTTTCTGTTATCAATGATGAGGTGATGAGGAACACCAAAGTGACAAATGATGTGATGATTGATGAACTCATATATTTTCTTGTATTTCTGGAGATGAGTGGTATGGATTTAACCCATTTTCTATAGTATTTGGTAGTAGTGATGATCCATTGATGACATTAGGAAGAATGGGGATTGATATCTCTGACAAGATCCAAACCCCATTGAGAGAAGGGCTAAAGGTCATGGGTGACCTGTAAGGCCTGACTAGGTGTATGATGAAGGTTTACATGTTGCTGGAATTTTACACAACATTTGATGTAGTTGCAACAATCATGGTTGAGTGTTGGTCAATAATAGACTAGGAAAAGAATACGCTTAGCAATAGCAAGGCCATTGAAGTGACCTCCACATATGCCATCATGAACTTCATTTATGGTATAAGGAATTTTAGGACTCGTGAGGCATCGTAAGATAATACCATCAAAGCCACGCTTATAGAGGAGGCCCCCATGATGACATAGCAAGATACCTTTTTAAGATAAGCAAGTTGTCCATTACGAGTTAGGTCAGGAGGTAAGACGGAGAGAGAAATATAGTCAGAGTATTGTTTATACCAAAGGTCACTCAGGTCAGGGGTAGAAGTTATGAAGGAGTAAATGTCACAAAGTAAATAATAGGGTGATTGGAGTCATTGTACGGTGACAAATATTTTAGAATCGGTGGGGAAAAGTGGGTATTTGAGAATCCAAGTAGGTTATGGTATCAGAAAAATTATTGGTTGAACGTGGGACAATTTTAAGGGCGTAGTAATTGAAGGTGGCCAAAAGTATGTCTACATGATGTTTTTACTTTTGAAGCATCTCATTACGACATTGGTATATAACATTGACTTGTTTTACGACAAATTGGGAATCACCAAAGATATTGATGGATTTGACATCCAAGGCACATGTAGCTTGGAGACCTAATATGAGCACTTCGTATTTGGAAATATTTTTATACAATCAAAATCTAGTTTGAAAGACAAAGGCATGGGTTCACAATCAAGCGAGAATGAAGATAACACCAGCCCCACCCCCACACTGCGACACTTAGAACCACTTTGAATAAGAGTGTCATTTGGTAAGCACGTTCATCCAGGAAAGGGTAGCGATTGACTCATCAAGAAATTCAAAGTTAGAGGATGGTCCCGGAAATAGGTGTGGTGGCCAATTATTCAATGTTAGCTTGGCCCTTGATGGAATTTTGATGAATGAATTTGAGGTCGAGGTCGACAAAAGCATAAGCTAATGTGCAACATGTTTATTTTGGTAAGGTTTAGCATACATGAAGTGTAAGGGGTTGGTGTTGGTCACAACATAGGTTTTGTGATTGAGTAGGTAATGGCGGAGTTTTTGGAAACAAAAAATAAGCCTAAGTAAATTTTTAAAGATGTGTGTATCGGGTTTCATAGTCCAAAAGAGTATTGCTAATGTAATAAACCTCTTACTCTCTATGTTGTTCATCATGATGAGTGAGCATAGCCCCCATGGAGTGGTCGGTAACCGAGATGTATAGGTAGAAAGGTTGATAATATTTAGGTGGAATGAGCATGGGTGGTTGAAGAAGGTATTGTTTTAAGGACTCAAAAGCTTTTTGGTAGTCATCATTCCATTTAAAGGAGACATCCTTCTTAAGTAGACGAGAAATGGTTGACATTGATCGACAATTGTGAAATGAAATGTCGAATAAATCAGTAACTTACCTTGCGGAGCTACGAATTTGCCTAAGGTTGGTGGGGAGAGGCATTTCAAGAATGGCTTTGACTTTAGCACGGTCAACTTATATACAACGTAAGGAAACGATAAATCCCGGAGCTTTCCTAAGAGAACCATGAAGACACACTTCTTGGGTTGAAGGAAGATGCAATATGTAATAAGGTGGTAAAAGATGGTTTTTAAGATGGCGAGGTGCTCGGAGCGGCGTTTATATTTGGCCGATATTGTCCACGTAATCTTCCAATATATGATGCATGATGTCATGGAAGATATAAGTTAGAGCCCATTGATATGTGGTGCCAAAATTTTAAAGGCCAAAAGGCATGAATCAATAATAGAATGTCCCTCAAGGGGTAATGAATGTAGTTTTGTGTTGATCTTAAGGGAAAACAAGATTTGGTTATAACCCGAGAAGCCATCCATGAGTGATAGCATCTCATGACTAACAGTAAGGTCAACTAGCTGGTCAATACTAGGTAGAGGAAAGTCATCTTTTAGGAAAGCTAGATTGAGATCGTGGAAATCTGTGAAAATGTAGAGTCCCCCTATCACCTTAGTGATAGGGACAATGTTAGAAATCAAATGAGGATAATAAATGGGTAAGATGAAGGAAATGGAAAGAAGGTGCTGAAATTTTTCTTTGATGAGAAGGGAAATGGGAGGGTGCATTTTCCTCAACTTTTGTTTGATGGGTTTCACATCGGGAACAAGCGATTATAATATTGTGGACCACTATGGTGGGATCATTACCGGGCATGTCTCGCTTAAGACCAAGCAAAAACATGGTTATGATATTTAAGAAAAGAAGTGATGGTTTCTTGTTTAGCAACATCTAAAGATTGACCAATATTTAGGATGTGTGGGTTGTCTGAGTATGAATGTTGATTTCGATAGTTGATTCATTCAACATGGTTTACCTCTCGAGATGGTAGCAACCACTTTGAATATATGAGTCTTCTGCACTGTTAGGTGAGTCTAGATTCATCATCCTAACATTTAACGTCGTTAATCGAATGTGTATCATCATTGATCATTTTAGGATACGGGAAGAGAGGAGAGGAGGGAGCCTTGCCCTTGTGTTGATAAGTCGAGGGCCTTAAGGAGATGGTGTTTATGAAAAAAAAATGTTAGAAGGAATGGATTCGGATCTATTGACTCACTTCGGTGAAGATGGTGATGGGGGTGATGAAGGTGGAGAAGGGTTGATGTCCTCAATGAGTTCAATGCGGGACTTCTTGGTAGGTGGTTTAGCAAAACTAATACCACTATGGTCATTATGCTTGCGATCGACATGAAATAATAGTATGGTGGCCTTGCTTGTAAAATCCAAAACAAAAACCCTTCCACGCACATCGGTGTAGAAAGGTGTGGGCAAAATGGTGATTGGTGAGTGACTGGAGGTCGAAGAAAATGGGTGATTTTGTGACAAAGTGGTTCAAGTGTGTAAGTTGTAGTATCAATTCCCCCATAGGTGAGATTGGTATGAAGGTGGGGAGGACCATAAAGGAGGTATTCTCCTATATGGTGATCATAATGAGGGTATTAATGAAGACTTCTATATTCTTGTCGAGGAAGGAATGTGTTGATACTATATAGGTGATACTCCCCCAGAGTGAGGCGTTGAAAAATGCCCTCCAAGGGATCGGTGGTTGCTATGCAGGTAGCTGGAATAGACGATGTGGTAGAGGTCATATTTGGGGTGGAACTAACAAATTGGGAGGCTGATGGTTTGGCTGTGGAGGTTGTGGTAGTGGTAGGAATGCGGGATGTAGGTATGGTTAAGGTAGTGGCTGCACCGGTGAGGGAGGTGTAGATGATGTGGCGTGGTTGTGGAGGTAGATGCTTTGATGGGTATGAGTATGTCATTGGTTCTGTAAAGCATGTTACAAGTTTTGAAAGGTGATGGGTCAGCTAGAATGGTATAGGTGTTTCCTTCATGCTCAAACTTCACACAACGATGTAAAGTGGAAGGGACACAACCCATGACATGAATCTAGGGTCTGCCAAGCAACATGTTATATTGAAATTCCCCCTCCAAGATGTAAAATAACTCTGGAATAGTACAGGGGCCCACACGAACGTGGAGGATGATAGTGCCTAGTGTAGAGGTGATAGCATCATTGAATGAACGTAACATGATAGGATGTTTATACATGTAATTGTCAAGTATGCGCATTTGAGTGAATGCATGGGATGAAATGATATTAATGCTAGCACCCCCATCGATCATTACACATCATACACGTATATCATCGATGTGGATAGAGATGAAGAGAGCTGGGTCTAGGTCATCTGTTTGATGCAGTGTGATCTCTTCCTCTGAGAAGCTAAGGGAGGATACTTGGTGAGTAGGTTGAGGTGTGGATAAATGTGGAAATTTGGTGAGAGAGGCTACATGATGTGTAACATCCTCATTTTAATACCTTAGAACAAGATTTTTTTTATTAATGTTCTCTTGTTCTAATTACATAATTTAGAACACACATATCATAAAAATCATTCTTATAATAGATAACCATATATAGTCAGTAATCACTCGGTATACCACTGATCTATTCATTCCATGACTCGGTGAACTACCGATCTATTCATGCGTAACTTTGAGATTGAAGTTTTCAACTGAACACTTCATTCTCATGGTTCTCTTCCCTATTCTGGGTTCTGAGTGCTCTGTCCAAGGAACCTATCTAAATAATTGTTACTATTATTCATCGGCATCACGATCCTTAGACTAGGTGACATAGGACAACGCAATCAGCAGCTTGCGATACTTTGGCCAAAGGTTTGAAACATACTATTCATATTACTTATTCCTTGATGGCATACTCGTCAATCCGGAATACGTCCTTCACCCCACTCTAATGTTATATAGAATATCTTATACTGACCTAAGTCAGTCCCCCTTGTCCTCAGTTTTCACTCTGGATCGGGTTAATATCATAATTCACATTATAAAGATGCTCTTGAAGACTAGGGGTAAGTTGACATACTGGGTCAACCGATGTTAACCCCATGTGTCAAGATACCCAGAGTCTCAAAGGGCTGCCTCATAACCTGTCTATGATCCTAACCAGTCCCGGAGGGAAATATTTATCAAGTCACAGTGTGTAAGTCTTAATGATCAATGCAGAAGGGTGTTGCCATATGTCATCTGCATTGTTGTATCCTCAAGAAGATCCTAATCTTCTCAAAGGTACAACCTTGCAGTTGACATGTGTCAACATCCTACGGAACAACCTCGGAAAGATGTACATACCTCCAAGAATTTACTTATGTTAAGTTATATTTGGATTACAGGCCCACCTTATTAGGTAGCCTTCCCTAACCCTGAGTCCAACACTCCTTGAGTTACCTTTTGTAATTTGGTTCAGTTTCACAAAAGGGTTTTAATTAGATTTAAGATTGTTTCTAAGTTTCGGTAGGTACCTAACAACCTTGTATCCCCAAAATAGGACAATAACCCTTTAAGTTTTCCCCATTAGGAAAATAACTAATCCAACGCAAGGGTATGTAACAACCTTAAAGACTGAAACATATCAGACTTAATACCATTAAGTCATGGTGATTTACAACCATCAATATATTTCTTTTGAATTAGAACATTAAGAGAGTATTAGGATTTTCTTCCAGTTATAGCTACATTTTAGGGCATAGTTCACTCTCAACTTTCCCTAATAATGCAATGGTCTAATTTACAATTTAACCATAATCATAAGATATAAGAATTACTAACCAGAAATATGTAGTATTTAGCCACATAATTAAATAAGGCTTACTTAGGGAATCCATCTGGACTCCATTACATAGAACAATAGGAATGCACACTCATTCATACAGGTAATAGGAAGATCAATCCAACAAATAAGTAACACAATCCACATAAGTAATATCTCTCTGTTTTGTTTATTTCCAAATCTATACAATTACAATCTATGCACTTTGGCATACTTTAAGACAATAGCCTTCAACAAAAGAAGTAACTTTCTTCCATAATATAATTTGAAAAACAAGTCAGAATTCTTCATAAGAACCCGATTAAAACAGTCATTGCATCATATCAGATTTTGTCTACCTTTACCACTTACGATGACCATCTGTAAAAATTGCTAGCATGGGTTAGTTCAGTGAACTGAGCATGATAAGCACTAATCCTTAAAACAATTGCATTCCACCAATTGTTTTCATTAAACAATCCTGTTTAAATGACATCAATTCCATCAAATCCAAAATCATGATTCACACTAGTTTTCCTTTTTCCAATGACTTTATATCATAATTCAAATCACAGGCATAATTTCAACTTAGTCTATTTCAGATGATTTGTTTAATACAAGAAAAGAAGAAAGGACATTCTGTATCTTAAGTACCTAATCATCTGCAAAACCAAGAATAGTGTCAATCATGTTTTAATCACTCCAATTAAAAGAATGAAACCTTTTTAAGGTATGCATCCAATAGGTTCGTATAAAATCAATTTGAGAAAAGAATAGATTACTGCCTCATGCAAGTTCATCTAGAAAATTGCCTTTAACTCTATTATATCAAATTTTAATCATTGATAAGTATGCAAAACATTAACTACAAGGCTACCTTTATACAAGAAGATAACAAACTGAGTTCTAAATCAGGATAATAATACTGCTAATAAAGGAAAGAAGTCTTCTAAGTTAAGATCTCACCACTTACCATTCTTTCCACTTAATTTTAACAGTCCTGTCATCTCATATCCATATTGTAGAGTTCCTTATAGAATTCTATAGAAGAGCACACTATTATTCCAAGAGAGAGAGTATAAATACCTTCGTATTTCAAAATCCTATAACAACTTTCCTTCATAACTTAGAGGAAGGAACAGAGAAAATCAGAACTCTATTTTCACCAAGTTCAGAACTATACTAACTTCCAAGAAGTAATATACATTCTCTATTCCAATCGGGAAGTAATATACAATCCCGCTTTAAAGTAAACAGTCTACATTTCATCCATTACTCAAACTATTTAGTCTAAGAGTTAGGGTAACTTTCCCATTATCATTAATTACCAATGGATCGAAACTAAATTATTCCAACTATTGCACTGTTAGGTCATCATATCGTTCCAAGATACCAAACCAAAAATGCCTGTACAGAGTTAATAATCAAATTCTAAATACAGATTTCAAAATCACCTCTGGGTAACATCAAACACAATCCTATCTTAACCAAACATTAAACATAATTTCCATTCATGCAGATCTAGGATCAACCACGAATTGCCAGGGAAATAGAGTTCATCCAAGTACATTTCCTCTTGAACATATCCGTGTTCCTAATATCCATGTTAAATCGCAAAAACAATAGTTAAACCATATACTTCCTTACTCACAGAACCTGCAATCATAAGAACATTCAAACCCCTTTGAAATAAAAAGTATAGGCTTAGACTTCATACAACATTTCCAACTCACGCAACTAAAACAGTCAAGTTTCAATGAATAAACTAACATTCCAACCACAAAATCAATTACTTGCTTCCCTGAACATGGACCAGTAATAGTTAGAGTTCTTACGGTGAAGAAAACAATCAGTTAATCCAATCCTACTCAAAACAACAAATAATTACAATGGTGTTTTCAAACACGTAATCATTAAGCACACATCCTTTCATGGAGCCAGTTCTTAATCAAATACCCCAGTCAGATAAAGAAAACTTACAACACCTCCAAACAGATAGCAAAACTCCATATTTGATTCACAGCATGGAAACAAGAATATTGAAGTAGGTTTCATCCAGGATCCAAATACAACCTAGAATCCCCAAATCAACATAAAACCCAAATCATTGTTACCAACCAAGCCAAAATGTGCATACATTATCTGAACAGAGTTGTTCTAATGAAAAAATTTAAAGGAAACAAATTTTTTAACAGTTATGGCCTATCATGCCTGATAGTGTCGCTAAAAAGTCAAAGAAGACCTTTGAATGCACTCGCCCCTTCTCTTCTTCTTCCATGAAAGATTAAACAACAAAATATTGTTACCTCCATGCCTTATATACTCCCCATGATAGAGAAGTAAATTTTAAACTTTCAAAATTGCCATGCAACGAAGAGTAGACGGTGGTTCAAGTACCAAGGTTGCTCATGTAGAAACGAAATGCATGAAAAACAAGACAACCAGAAAAATTCCACTTGTATGCCTTCCCAATCAATCCATGCTCGAGACCCTATGAAAATTAATTTCATTAAATTTCATTCTCCCGCCTATTCTCCATTTCCACTAACTGCCAAAGTTGGCGAATGCTTAAACAAAATAAACAAAAGTTCCCATTCTTAGAGATGTTGCCACGTAAAAACCTTTTAACAAATTTTTACCTCTGCTAACCCCTGAAAAACTCCATGTGCTTCATCCTTATCCTTTCCTTAAATGCCATGGAAACCACTACCCAAGACTTGCAATCCTCGGATAGGTTAGTGACTTAGGTTAGATCATAGGTAGACTTAGTCTTAATGCCATAGGATATAACATTAGTCACCCTCCTTAGTGATAGGTTTAGTTAACCCTTAGGAGTATCAAGCACATAGTTTAGGACTAGGTTAGATTAACTAACCTTGCAACATTAGGTTATAGTTTAGGTTAAAACTAATAACCTTACTGATTCTAGTCTAGGTCCCCTAGATAGGATTAATCAGTAATAGAATTCAAACAAAATAAAACATTCCCGGATCAGATTCCAATTTGCATCAAGTAATTAAGCTTTAGATAGAAAACTTACACATCTTACCTGGCTTAAGGTCCAGGTCCTTTCTGATGCTATGATGACTGAAACCAGATTCTGATTACAATGATTAGCCAGAGTTAACCTCTGGAATCCAACAAAACTATCCTCTATAGACATACATATATATATATATATATAATATACACACACACACACACACACACACACACACACACACACACACACACACACACACACACACACACACACACACACACACACACACACACACACAAACACACACACACACACACACACACACACACACACACACACACACACACACATATATAAGAAGGAGTTTTAAAAGAACTTGAACATTCAAAGTTCAGTCAGACTTAGTAACTCATGAAATGTTAATACAAATTGTTCATCCTGAATAAAATTAAAACATTCCTTGGATCAATGCAACTGATCCAAGGTTGAGTCATAAAGGTGGATAAATCCACAATCTTCCATAAATCAGATTGTACTCAAATGCGAAGGATGAAAGAAACAAAAGAGTCCAAGCATATTCTGGTTCAATCAAAGATCTTATGAGCAGAAAAGACATAATCCAAATCAAGCATGACTTCCCAAAACCAAAGGAACATGTCCTTAAATAGGAGAAATCATATATCAACACTTGAATGCTCAGGAGAAAGTAACAACAATGATTCGGGTGTTACATGATGGAGTGTGATAATGGAGGGTATGGGTGTAGGGTCATATAAGGAAATTTTGAGAGGGGATTGGTGTAGTTATTTGAGCATCATGTAGTGTGTGACCCCATTAGAAATATGATATGTGGGGCCATAGATAGTTATTTTAGGTTGGGTTACGAGATGGTATGTTGGGTATAGGATTGGTTCATGATTCAATTACCTTTTCCTTACCTTTTTCCTTCTAAGAAAAGGTAGCAATGTGGATCATGTTGATCTAAGGTGGGGAGGTAGGCAAGGTTGATGAGGACCTAATGGAAATTCTTGTAAAATTTATCTTAGAGACAGCGAATTCACTAGCTTTGGCTTCGTGACTAAGAGAGTCGAAAGTAAGTCTCAGAATCTTGGGTAGCTGATAGAGAATGATCACCTAGAGGAAAAGGTATCTCTACCAGATCTTTGATGGGTGGAGGGGTTGATGGGTGCTCCTCTGTAGGTGGAGGAGATGATGGGTGCTCCTCTATGGGTGGAAGAGTTAAACACATATCCTCCCCGGATTGAAGAAGTACTATGGGTTAGGTGGAGAAGCCAAAGGTGAAATAGTTTTGATATTAACCGAAGGCTCCTCCATGGGTGAGGAAGGAGGTGAAAGGTTTTCCTCTATGGGTGGAGGAATAGGTGAGGTGGATTCAAGTGCGGTGGAGGACTTCAAGTTATGATTCCCTTGATGGAAGGAATATGAGGTAATTGCGCGGCCCGGGTATATCGGTGAAAATAACATGGACCTCATGGGTATGACTATCATGAGTTGAGGTCTCTCCCATTTGATCAGAATAAGGGGCATGATTAGGAAAAGGTTTCTTGAAGATATGTAGGTTTTGAATAGTAGGTGTGTTAGGATTATCCAAGGTTAGCTTACCTTTCTCGAGCATTTCTTGGACATGTTTTTGAACGTGATGCAATTTTCATCACTATAACCCTTTACTCGATGATAATTGAGAAAATTGTGCTCTTTATACCATGCGGGTGTGGGGTGAGTGGAGTCAAAACTAGTGTGTGGTTTCATGGGAGGAAGGGTGATGGCCCCAAATTTGATGAGCTTCTCTAATAAAAAGAATAAGGTTCCGCAATTGGGGTATATTTCTGTTGTTCCCGTCTGAATTGAAAATTCTGAATGGGTGAGAGATTAGATGAGGGGCTAGCCTGATTTGAAGGATGAGCTAGGCCAACTTTAATTACCAACCAACTGCGTTAGCGATCCCCTTAGCCTTTGAATAATTGTTCTGTGGTTTTGAGGAAGAAGAGTATCATTTGACTTGAATGCCGAGTTCTTATTATGTAATTGGATTTTCTTCTCTTCAATGGCCCGAATCTCAAGCTTTCATGCCATGGTGAATGCTTCATTGAAGGTTCGGAATGTTTTGACCTCTGATTCGGGAGATATGCCTAGCATAATCCCACATGAAGAGTTCAATGAGTTTGATTTGCGGTAGTAGGAATGTGATTTGATTGATCGGATACGCCAACGAGAAACAAAATCTATGATGATTTCATCGTCATACTAATGCGTAAGAGAGAGTTCAATCATGGTAACCTTCTTAACAATATTAATGGAGAAGTGATCCAAGAAGGCTTGGGCTACCTAATTAAATGAGAATATAGAGTGTCTAGGTAACCCACTATACCAATCTAACGTGGTTCCAGCTTAGATACATGGGAAATCTCCTCGGAGAAAAGCATAATCATGGGTGATCAAATAACACCCTTATTTGAAAGACCACAAATGTTGTTGCAGGTCTTCTTTACTACCAAACGGTTGAATTTAGGCATTTCCTAGTGCAAGGATATGGACAGATAGGAATGGATGGGTGTATAGGCTCATTACAAATCTCATTATAGGTGAGAGAATTGTGGGATCCAGAACCGATGCCTCCAATGTCTGTATCTTGTCCATCATTAACTTGATTAGGTCATTGGTAGGTTGTGATGGATGAGTGACTCCTGTAGCGTAAGAAGGTTGGTGTTGGGCATATAATGGGGGTGGCATTCTAGTATATGGTGTTGCTATATAGGTAGATTGAGAAGAAGGTAGCGAATATAGGGGGTACATACCTAGAGTGAATAATAGATGAAACAGAGGTTACTGATAGTACGTATATGGAGGTGGAAGGGTTTTGGTGACCCTAGTGGTAATGGGGCTAAAGATTGTAGAATAGAAAGGAAAGGACCATTAGGATAAAATATTTAATTATGCATTATATGATCTATTATTTTATTAATTTTATTAATTAAATAATAATGGTTATTTTGTTATGTATTGTTATATGGTTCATAAACCATATTTTTCTTTCATACATGCTTTGTTATATTATTTTGAACAATATATTTGTTTGTATCTAATTGTTGCTTCCTAGATGTTATTGGAAGCTTGTATATTTTGGAACTTGGTTCACCTGTGCAACTTAATCTTCTGTTTGTATTTGGCTGTGCAATATCTATAAATATTGCAGCCCATTCTCTGTAAAGGTTGGTTGATTGAGAGTAATAAAACTAATCGGGATTCTCCCCCTGTTTCTCAATCTACATTTGGTACCAGAGTGAATTGAAGCTCCTGGCAAGGTTGGAGAAGGTTGCAGAAGAAGGATAATTTGTGGAGAAGAAATCAGAATAAAAGGAGAGCCAGTGCTTCCTTCCGCAGCTTCCTAGAACCCCTACAAATCCACAACCTCTTGTTCAGTTCCAAGTGTTTGGAACGTAATTTTTTTTTTTCAGCACTTTGGTGCACTCAAAGCACTAAACAAAATTTGTTGCAGACCACCGGATTTGGAGGTCTGTGCATATGTGCCCCTGTATGTGTATGGATTTGTGAAGTCTGAAGAAGGAGCGGCCTGCTCAAATCAACACAAGAAACAAAATCAGAGCCTCGCTTCTACCTTTGAACGAATTAACAGAGAAAAGTAAGGTGAGTTCGAGCTGTAGGAAGCGGAGCAGCAGTTTCAGCGAGGGGGATTCGCAAGGCGCCGAGGTCAAGTCTCGCGAGCCTAAAAGGCCTAATCTTGTCGAAACCCCAGCAAATTCTGAAAATACAATCAATTTTGATAGCAATGTTAATTTTTTAGGATCATCTAGCACGGGATCGAATCTCCACTAGCCCGTGCTGCATCAATCCGCATTCAATTGCTATGAATCTATCAAAACCCATGAAGAATCTCTGCCTTTAGGCTCCCCTGTCAACCTCCTGGATCGACTACGCTTTGATCCTCTGACTTTGCTCAGCCTATCCCTCCCCGAAAGCACCTCCACCAGTGAGAATACTGGCGGGGAATGTAGCCCCTAGTTGGAATAGAGCTATAGCCCTCAGCCTCAGGCAAACCAACGGTGCCTTTCAAAGCTGAGCCACCATAGAAAGTGGCGTGGGCATCTTCACCAGCACTCCGCACACAAGAAACCAAAGGAAAATCAAACAAATAACAAGGAGATAAAGAAATAATATGCTTCAGATCCTCATTTCGAGGAAACCCTAAAACCACCTACAAGCTCGTGCCACACAAGCTCTAGGAAAGCCTTCAACTCAACCAAGTCACCATGGAAACAAGGTTAGTCGTGTTTTGAATATATTAAATACAATATACTTCATTTCATATCACAAGCGCCCTAAGAGGCCAAGTTGGTTAGTGAATGCGCCTTGGGAGTGAGAGGTGTGGGGGTCGAATCCTGCCCCAACACTCAAAAACTCATTTTTTGAAATTTGGCATTTTTTTGGCGGAACTACTAAATTTAGCAGATTTTTTGAATTTAGTTATAACTAACTAAATTTAGTGGAGAAATCCCTAATTTAGGGTAATTTTTTTCTCCCATTCGGTCTGGTTTTTCATTTTGGACATTTTTTGCAAAAGGAGACCCATCTAAAAATTGCATCTTCAGCTTCTTTTTTACATTTTTAGCATTTTGGGTCGTATTGGGCTCAGGAGGCCACCAGGACCCGTGAAACAGAAATGTTTTGCCTTCCATTCAAATATTCCAGTTTTTTGAATGTAAATTGTATACTGCTATATATTGTACTAATTTGCAGGTTGTCATAGTCAATCGCAAACTTTGTAACTCGCCAAAAATCGCGAATTGTAATAAAAACAATAAAAATATTGGTTCTGAAACACTCACGAGATCCTAGATCTCATTCACAGCGTTTGGTATATACGGTGCCTCTGGGAAGTACTTATGGGTAAATCCGTCGCGACTACTACTGCACTTAACACCTAATATAGCTGCAACAACATCATCTGGGCATCGTCCCTATAAATCGATGGGGAGTAATAAGGTCACAGTGCACACACTATGAGCCATCCCATCCATCTATGAATGATTGCACGACATAAATCCAGATTGAGAAACTATCCGAGTATATAGTGAAGTTATGCGTGCGTATGAGGATATTTCTTTGAGCCGGTGTCAATAATCACATAGACCCCATCAGTACTATCTTGGTACCACGTATTGAATTATTTCACATACGTTAACGCCTCTTTCACATACCGGGTATATAGAAAGGGCGAGCTTCTTCCACGTACTCACATTATATCGGAAGGGCGCATATATAGAAAGGTTTGGTATATCGGACTTACGGTATATAGATTGGGAGACTTAATACACTGGAGTGATAAGAGCCAAACCCATCGCTCTGATCTCGCAAAATGGGCACCAATGCCCCCAAATTTTTCTTCCGGATTCACAATTTCTCGAGGAAGAAACTATGTTGCATGGAAGACAAAAATAAAGACACAACTTGAGTTTGAAGAAATCTGGCATGTTGTGACTAGTACTCTAACCAGATTAACAACTGATACAACACAACAACGATAGTTTGATAGAGCAGATCGAAATCAAAACTCATCATCTTGTTTCAAGTGTCCGATGATGTGCAAGCCTACATTCGAGATGCCACAACAGCAAAAGAAGCGTGGGATAAGTTGAGCACAATATATGAGGCCAAGAACAAGAATGTCATACTAAATTTGTAGAGTCAATTACATACATTGAAGTTCAAGTAGAATGAGAAAATTGAAGCTTTCTTAAGAAGAGTTATAGAGTTAAGGGCTTCACTTCTAGCCCTAGGAGAATAAGTCAAAGATGAATCTCTCGTTCCCATTGTTTTGAGAGCTCTCCTTTCTTCTTACTGCATTTTTGTCACAACTCTAAACTTGTCAGATACGACAATTAGTTTTGATAAGCTGGTAAACCTACTGTAACAAGAGGAAGCAATGCACAATAAGGATGATGAAGAGGAGCAGGCACTGTCTTCACATCAAAAATGGAAAGGAAAAGGTAAAGGAAAACCTAAATCCTATCAGAAGTCCCAACACTAGAATCAGTATCATGGGGACAATCAACAGAAGAAGCAATGTCCAATTTGCAAAAGAGGACATGACTTAAAAGATTGTTGGTATAACACTTATAAGAAAGGTTCATCAAGAAACTCTGGACCACAACAACAACAATCTTACAAGGGACATTCTAACAACTATCACGGGAAGAAAAAGGGGAACTGGAAAAGTAGACTCTACTAACAAGGTAATATTGTTTGAGCATCAAGAACAATCGAGACAATGAAGACTTCTTGTTCACTGCTCGATCAAGTGAACCATCCACGTCATCTAGTGATGTATGGTATGTTGATTCGGGAGCCACTCGACACATGACCGGCCACAGAGACTAGTTTATTTCAATGAAGGACATGCCATCAAAAATCATGTTTCGTTGGGAGATGATTCTTCATATACAGTTCAGGGGATTGGGAACATCTCTCTACCCCTTGGTTCACACAAATGTAGACTATCAAATGTCCTATATGTCCCTGGGTTGACAAAGAATCTTCTTTCAGTTAGTCAACTCCTAGATCACAACCTGAAAATTGACTTTGATAGTCAATCCAACAAGAAAACATGTTTGATTCGAGATAAATCAAGAGGCTCGAAAATAATTACAAAATCCTCAAATGTGGGACGTATGTTTCAACTTGATTTCATTCACAAAAACAATCAAGCACTTGTGGCTAAAAACTCCACCTCAGCCCAGTTGTGGCATCGGAGATTTGGTCATGTAAGTTTCAAATATCTTGAAACACTTCACCGGTGTAATATGGTACATGGGCTACCATCTCTTCAGAAGGATACAGACAAGTGTCCTCACTGCTTAGCAGGAAAACAACACAGAGTTTCATTCCAGAGGAGTACATTTCGAGCTCATGGTAAACTTGACTTGGTTCATACCAATCTTTGCGGTCCAATGCAACCAAGTCATTCTAGGTTCCAATACTTCATGCTTTGTGTTGACGACTACTCTAGAAAAATGTGGATATTTTGTCTTCGTAAGAAAATTGAATCCTTTCAAACATTCAAAAAGTTCAAAGTAGCAGTTGAGAAAGAAACTGGTCGTCACATCAGAACTCTCCGCTCAGATCGAGGGGGGGAATTCACCAGCGATGAGTTCAGAGACTACCTACAAACTCATGGGATTCATCGACAAATGCCTCCTCCTCACACACCACAGCAAAATGGTGTTGTCGAGAGAAGAAATCGTACTATCATGGAAATGGTGCGATGTATGATCGATGATTCCGAACTTGCAAAGACATTTTGGGCAGAAGCAAAAAAAATAGTAGTGTATTTGTTGAACAGAGTGCCCACAACTGCTCTTGATGGAATTACACCACAAGAAGCATGGTCAAAAAGGAAACCATCCATTGCACACCTCAGAGTATTCGGGTGCAAAGCAAGCATGCACATACCCAAACAGAATAGAAAGAAATTGGACATGAAGTCACAAAAACTCATCTTCATTGGGTACAGTGAAGAGACTCTTGGGTATAGATTGATGGATCCTAAGACCAGAAAAGTCTACACCAGCAGAGATGTTGAGTTTTTCAAGAAGAAGGAAGCAAAGTCTCCTTCTCCGGACTCGCAAGATGTAGATTTTTCACCGTTGTAAAAATTGAAGCTAATGTTCCCTCAAAAGATGAAAGTGATGATGGGGATGATGGTGTTGATCAAATAGAACCACAACCCATGGGAATAGGACAACGTATGCCTAAATGGTGTACAAGTACATTACGAGATGCAAGATTGGATGCTCCACCGGATACATCCACCCCTGGACCACGGACTCGCAGTAAAGCAAGGAAAGAAGTTAACTTTGCTTTGATGAGTAGATTTATTGAATCAGATGAGCCCTCTACAATCCAGGAAGCCCTATAGTCAAAAGCTTGGAAAGATGCCATGGATTCTGAATATCAATCAGTGATGAAGAATAACACTTGGTAGCTTGTTGATCTTCCACCAGGGAAGAAACCCATTGGATGCAGATGGATATTCAAAACTAAGTACAAAGTAGATGGGACAATGGACAAGTACAAAGCAAGACTTGTAGTAAAGGGGTATGCACAAAAAGAAGGCATTGACTATGAGGAGACATTTTCTCCCACAACTAAGATCAAAACGATCAGGATGATCTTTTCTCTAGCTACTCAGTTTGGATGGAAAGTTCACCAAATGGACGTAAAAAGTGCCTTCCTAAATGGAGATTTACAAGAAGTCTACATGACTCAACCTTGAGGGATATGTTGTACACGGTCAAGAAAAAAAGGTATGCAGACTTAGAAATCTCTGTATGGCCTCAAACAGCACCCCGGGCATGGTACATCAAGATTAATGAGCATCTCGTACAACATGGATTTGTTAGAAATCCATACGATCCCAATCTCTACCTCAAAAAGCAAGGGGAGAGATGGTGATTGTTGTAGTTTATGTCGATGATCTAGTCATCACTGGCAGTTCAGTGAAGATGATTGATGAAACAAAGAAAGATCTTAAGCAATCATTCGACATGACAGATCTTGGGCTTATGCACTACTGTCTTGGACTAGAAGTATGGCAAAAAGAGAATCACATCTTTGTTTCTTAGATGAAATATTCAAAGAAAATGCTCAAGAAGTTTAGGATGATGGATTGCACACCAATTGCTACACCTATGGAGAATAGATTACAGTTATCTCATTCAGATCCATCTCCTGAGGTAAGTGCCACTCTCTATCGGCAACTGATCGGGAGTCTCATTTACCTGACTTACACTAGACCAGATATCAACTTTGCAGTAAGTTATCTATCCAGGTTCATGCAAGAACCCAAATTTTGTCATTGGAAAGCAGCAAAGCACATTTTGAGATATCTCAAAGGATCAAGTGGATCTTGGTCTAGAATACAAGAAGAACAAAAACTTCTTCTTGACTGGATATTTAGATTCAGATCATGTAGGTAACATTGATGATAGAAAATCCACTTCTGGATTTGTATTCTTTATGGGATCTAGACCAATATCATGGGGAAGTAAGAAACAACACTTTGTTTCTCGCTCTTCCACGAAGTTTGAGTATCGTTCTGCAGGAGAAGCTATCTGTGAAGTGATTTGGCTACGTCGCATACTGGAAGGACTTGGAATACCACAGGACAAACCAACCACCATGTATGTTGACAATGAAGGTTTTCTCAAACTTGTTTGCAATCCAATTTTTCATGAGAGAACAAAGCACATTGAGGTTTAGGTTCATTTCATATGCGAACATGTGTTGAAGCACAACATCCAGCTTCAATTTTGTCCAACTGCTAAACAACGAGTAGATATTTTCACAAAGTCACTTGCACGTGACAAGTTCAAGTTGTTCAGAGAGTTCCTCTCCTCATCTCTTCAGACAATGCACAATTAAGGGGGGGAATGTTAGGATAAAATATTTAATTATGCATTATATGATCTATTATTTAATTAATTTTATTAATTAAATAATAATGGTTATTTTGTTATATGGTTCATAAACCATATTTGTCTTTCATACATGCTATTATATTGTTTTGAACAATATATTTGTTTGTATCTAATTGTTGCTTCCCGGATGTTATTGGAAGCTTGTATATTTAGGAACTTAGTTCACCTATGCAACTTAATCTTCTATTTGTATTTGGTGTGTAATATCTATAAATATTGCATCCCATTCTCTCTAAAGGTTGGTTGATTGAAATTAATAAAACTAATCGAGGCTTCCATCCCTGTTTCTCAATCTACAAGGACGACATTTTCAAAAGGGTAGGGGTCACCGACACCGAGGGTGGTAGTGTAGCTATAGGTATAGTGAGATAATAGGTGTGGATGAGGTTGTGTTCTCGGTGGTTGATGAAGGTATAGTGGATGTAATGGGTGCAAAGGATGTAGTAGACATTGCGGTCATAGTGGGTATAGGGCCTAGCTATGAAGCAACTGGGGCTAAAGTATATGCTGGTAGCATGGTGCCAGATGGGGCTGACATAAGAATGGGAACGAGACTCGGTGGGATAGATACAGGCATGTTTTATATCAACTGATCCAACGCATCTCAAGTGGATGAGTGGGAAAGGTAAAACTATAAGGTGACAGGATTTCAGTCAAGGAGTCGTGTGAACTCCTCGCTCTGGTGGCAATAGAGAAAGGTTGGATAGGTTCCATGGCTGGTGATAAAATGGAAGGTCGTGAAGGGCTAGGTGAGAGTGGTTGAAAACTAGCATGAAATATGAGGGCTTTTTCTTGTCGATGCATTGGTACCATGTGAACAAGTACTAACGTGGTAGGACTACTTTTTGTAAATGACACAGAAATACAACACAACTAGGATAAATAGGTGGTGGTAGGTGAATTGGGGTTAAAATGTTAGCTGGAAAATGACACAAGCTAACGATGCTGATTAGGTTAAACCAACGTCGGTCACAAGTAACCCCTGCACGGTCACACGTGGAAAGTGAACAGTTGGTCAAAAACAAGGTATAAGGCCAAATTTTCCAGGTATGCAAAATGTTGATGGGACTTACCAGGTCAATGGATATGATAAGAGTGACAAAGACTCTAAATAGATAAAGAAGTGGAATAGGTGTCCTTTTGGGTAGGTTAACCAAAAGAATAGTAAACCGATGCTGGTTGGGTAAAACCAATGATGGTTAGAGGGTAACGGCGATGGTCACTAGACCGACACTTTAGTTACTTATGAAATTGAAATAACGATGAAGAAAATGTGGTTGTGAGTTAAAATTAAATGTGGAATCAAACCCGAATGTTGAGAATGATGAGAATAAGGTCTAGGCACACTTAAATGAAGCTGGAATACACCAACTATAATGAGGAGCTTGCGAAGGGAAATAAGAAAAATGAAGAATGTGACCTCTCACCTCAAAACACAAGCCAAACAAAAACACTAAGAAAAATACGATCCTAAGAGTGCTTTTTCTATTATGTTTATTTAGCTTATGCTATTTAAGTACTGACTCGTGAACTATAAAATAGAGTTCTTTGGTGATGATGGCTTCCTACAAAGAAGGAGATCTATAAGGAGAGGTTTCAAGTATGTTATGGTGGGGGAGGACCGTCCTCTGATGGGGTACTAGACAAAGATAACCAGTGGGGTGCCCATTGTGCCATGATCATGTGATCACCTACAGCTTCTTCTAGGTGAGATGTTATTTAAGAATGTGTATATATTTTAAATTTGTGATGTAATACTTAGAGAGAGAAATAAAAGGAAGTGCTTTTCTATGATTTGTTTATCAACCATCACCGGGAATGATTTCCACCATATAAGTTACCCTCAATTAATGTGAGCTAATGCGGAAAAGTAGAATGAAATGAAATGATTTTTAAACTCATATTAAAATGTAGAATTCGATGCCATAAATATATGAATGGGAGAAGGGATGCTATTTCACTAATGTGATACTAATGAAAGGGAAGAAATTTTTGTTTTAAGCACCAAAATAAGATTTCTCTTAGACAATAGATAAGAAGAAGGTTCTAGTGGATAAATTTTTAATCTAAAAACTTTTAGAAAAGAAACAAACATACAACATTTTCACCTAGAAATGAAAGAATGCAAAGAACCCCGAATGGGTCCCCTAGGCATGCCAAAATGTTTCACCTGATTCTATATGCATTTCTTTGAATGTTGACAAAACAAATAAGGGTAATGGGCTAGGAGGATTACCTGTTAAGATGTTGGTTGTAGGTTGTTATGCATGTATGACTTCTAAATCCACAACTGATCGTGAGATCTTCCTTTTTACTTGGAGGAACTACCTGAAATGGAAAACAATACCACCAAATAAAATTTAAACAATATATGCAATGGACTTCCTAGTGTGTGCTAGATCCGAGAAGCATGATACTTTCTAGATGACTGTCAACCCACTATTTAAAACAACTTAATGCTTATAATAAATAAAATCCTAATGTAGTTAAAATGATTTAGGTATCTCATTCATCTACAATAAGAAAACTCATTCACAATAGGATAAGTTATGACTGAATCAAAAGGTCAAAGTCTTGGTCGAGTGCGATACGGGTCGTGTGAGATTCTCGGGTGGTTTTGGGTATTTGGTGGAGGTTTAGGAGATTTTTCTTGGTTTTTGGTAAAGATTAGATACCAACATCAGTTTAGTATGACTGGTGTTGGTTTAGGTTAACCGATTCTAGTATGGTCGTGTTACAATAAATTCAATAAAACTCGAGTCGAGGGTAGATCTAAGGCTAGATGAAGATGGTAGGGCAATGGAAAGATTTGTGTGGGTATTAGGTGTGCATATGAATGATTAAGATATGGATATGGGAAATTTAGGGGGTATGGGTAAAAGGATGGTCAAGCTTGCATGGAGGTAAAATGGTGGTGGAATGAAAATGAGGGCAGAAACTAGTAACAACAGCAAAAGGATCTACCCAATGATAAATGGACAAATGTTGGTTACCAAAAGCACTTATTTCTTATGCGAGCTTGACATCCGGTTGGTAATGGTAGGTGATCAAATGGAATGAACCTAATATAGTGTTGGTGCTTTCTCGGATTCTCCCATAAAGGTAGATGGTTGTGTGATTACTTTTGGTGCTGGCTATGGATGCTTTGATGTGTGTACTAATGTTGGTTCTGCTTGCATGCATCTCTGTTTTTGTCACTTGCTCTCAAAAGATGTGTTAATCTCTTTGAAATGTGCCCACTTCAAAATAAGGTTGTTTTGGGGTTGAATGATAACCGACCATAGTTTTGGGTTGGTTGGTGGTGGTTTAGGGTGACCGGCGTCGGTTAGGGTGGGATTTTCTAGGTTTTTAAAAATGGGTAGATCCTTTTGATTTTCTTGAATCTTGCTCATTTTTTACTCCTTAGAATAGAATAAAATATTTCTTCTAACAGATGAGAATGTGGTTAGAGGGAATATAGGATTTTATTTTTAGGGTTTGGGTAGGTCTTAGTTAGTCATGGCAACATACTCAGAATAGGTCTTAGGGTGAGGTGGCTAAGTGAGGTGGATATGTGGGTATTATCCAATTAGGATATTTAAATAAAAAATATTGGGAGGATAATGAATTTATTCAATTAAATTAATTAAATTAATATTAGAGTGGGGTGAAGGGGGCCATGGCTAGGTGAATGTGTTCAAGGTGTTTATTTGATGAGGGACCAAGGAGAGTGTGACCTAATTTTGGTGTCTACATTGCAGCTTATTTTAGGCCTAGAAGTGCCTACCAATAAGAGTGAGGTGCACTGATTTTTAGGTCATACTGGGTATTATAGAAAAATCATAAAAGGGTATACCAAAGTTTCGCACCCTTGGAATAATTTCTAAAGGGAAAGGTACATTTTATTAGGGAGAACCATAGCGAAAGCACGTTTGAGACATTAAAAGAAAAACTTACTACTGCACCCATTATGTGCTTTCCCTCATGGGATAAACCATTTCATGTGCATGTGGATGCTTCTGGCATGGAAATTGGTGCTATGTTAGCTCAACCTAGAAAATGTATTATCGATCATCCAATATGTTTTTCTAGTAGGAAGCTAACTCTTGGGGAACGGAATTATACAACTATGGAGTGTGAAGCATTGTCAATGATCTATGCATTGTACAAGTTTCGAGAGTACTTATTAGCAACACCATTTGTGTTTTATATAGATCACATGGCATTGAAGTACTTGGTAAAAAATCCCGTCTTACAGGGGCACATATGTAGATGGATGCTCCTATTTCAAGAGTTTGACTTCATAGTTGTGGTGAAGCCAGGGAAAAGAAATCCTAGACCAGATCATTCATCTAGAATAAATTTGGGAGAGGATACACAAAAATTGTAGAAAAATGTCGATGCACATTTATATAGGTTACAATGTGCACCCATGGAATTATAACACATCACTGTCTTTCTACAAACAAGTCGACACTAGAAGGAATGAAAGCATTAGAAAAGAAGTAGCTTGCTATATGCGCGGCACCGTTTATGTTAATCAGTGGTGACCTCTACAAGCTAGGTAGAGATGAAGTATTATGTCATTGTGTATTAGAACATGAGCATAAGGATATCATGGAAGAAGCTCATGGTGGTATTGCAGGAGGCCATTATGTAGGTGATGTAACCGCTGAAAGATCCTACTTATTGGATTATGGTGGGAGACATTGTATAAGGATTGTAAAGAATATTGTAAGGCGTGTGATCATTATCGAGCCTAAGAAAATGAGGGCAAAGATATGAGATGCCTTTGAGAATAATTACTAGTGCCGAACCATTTGAGAAATGGGCCATTCATTTTGTAGGACCTATTTTTCCAGCCATGCGTAGGACTAGATCATGTTATATTATTACTTGTAGAGATTATCTCACATGGTGGGTTGAAGCAACACCTACTAGGGATTGTACAACTACAACAGCTAGGTTCCTATGGGAGAATGTTCTTATAAGATATGTATGTCCCTTAAGCTTGACAAGTGATTGAGGTACACACTTTTTGAATGAGACAATCAGGATCCTATTAGATGAGTTTATGGTTACACACCATAAAACTACACCTTATCATCCTCAGGCAAACGAAACTGCTGAGGCCTTTAACAAGATTTTGAGCCAGACTTTGAAAAAAATTGTGATGTTGGGAGAAAGGATTGGGATGAAAAAGTATCAACAATTATTTGGTCATATAGAATAACTTATAAGAGATTGAACAAAGTCACAGCATGTCAGGTTTGTGTTTAGTGCGAAGTTGTTCTCCCTATGGAATTTATGTTACCTTCTTTGCACATTACACGTGCTAGAGGTCTAGTTGATGAATAGGCTTTAGAAGAGTGTATCAAAAAGATGATTCAAATAGATGATCATTGAGACATAACAAGATGGAATCGAAGTAGGAAAAGGCCGTAGTAGAATGCATGACATGACAAAAACATAAGGGATAAGAAATTTGAGATTGGACAAATGGTACTTCTTTATGAGTCAAATTTTTGTGCCATCCAAGAAAGATCAAAGTACATTATTTGAGGTCGTATTTTATCACTTTTATACTTGAATCAAGTGCATGCCGCTTAGAAACACCGATGGAATATGGCTACCTAGTTACTTTAACTGGAGTATGTTGAAGATGTACTATAAATAAGTCTTATTGGTGTTTGTAATAAGGTAGTATTGCCATTTAGTTTAGGGTTTCAATTATGTATTTCCTTAATGTATTTCCTTCATTGTCACTATGCTTGTTAATTTTGTTTTTGTTTTTATGTAATAAGTGCGCTTGCACACGTGAAGCTAATTATTGTATGAAGACTTTTTATGCGTAGACAACTGTACATACTTTTAGTGTGGGGTGGTTGTAGTTATCCAAGAAAAAGATTGTGGGAATTGAAAGGTGAAAGGAATAAGCAGCTACAGGTGTGCTTTAAGTCAAAAGAGGACTGCTTCTCACAATTGACCAAGGATGGAGATGATTGTATGAAAAATATAACATGAGGTAAGTGGAGGCCATGTTAGCTACCAAGAGAAGGTATAGTGATGAGGTACTTGGGTGCAGGGAGAATGCACTGAAGAGAAGTTTGTGACCAGAGGGTAGGAATGCACACTAGAAAGTTATATATGGGTGTAAAGATGTACGACAAGGAACGAACATATTTGGTCAATGAATGAGGGGATATTTGGTAGGTGAAGGAACCATAAATGCATCAAAATTTGAAAAAATTGAAAAAATTATATACGATGGGATGTGGATTCATTTTTACCATTGCAACTAAGAGTATTTGAAGAAATAGCCAAGTGCGAAGAACCAAGTGATTGAGTTAAGGTGCGAAGGGTGTGAGACCAAAAATGACAACTAGATCTATGTGATAAGAAGCTTGCATCACGGGTGGTGAAGTGTTTGATCAAAGCGTGGATACAAAAAGGGTCGATTCTGAAGTTTCCACCTAGGGCATGATTAAATCGAGCTAGGGTTTGATTCACAAAGTTGTAGAGTTGAAGAGGAGGCATTTACAAGGTAAAAATGGCACCGAAGAAGGCATCTACAAAGATCGGTAAAAAGGAAATAAGAAGGTAATCGTTGAGGAGGAAGAGATGGCACCAGAAATCCATTTTTTAGAGATGCAATATCTAGTGGGATTCATCATTGGGAAAGAATGGAATTCTCCCTTCAGAAAGAGAAAATTGAGTATAATCATAGGACTTTAGAAAACAAGAAGGAGCTTGATTCCTTGCTCACTGCTAGAACAAACAAGTGCATGGCGGAGGACATGCTAGTATATGATGATGCGGGTGAAAATATTTTGAAGTAATTGGGGTCTACCAGTTGTATGAGCTTCCATATTTCGGAAGTATGAGCCCTTGTATCAGTGGCTCATGAGCAGGGTGCATGAAGACTTCTTCTACTTTGTAGGACGTAGAGTTAGAATCTCATCTACACTTGTCTCATTAGTTATAGGTCTAAAGGCCACAAGAGAAGATATAAAAGGTGATCTTGTAGATAAATCCATGATTGTAAAGACCAAATAGGAGTTGGGATACTTGAAGGGTCTACACGAATGGACATAGATAAATTGAAGAATTGTCTAGTTGTACAAGTTGCAGCCCACCTTGTTACCAAGTTGAATGATCAGGAGTGGTGGTCTCAAGTAAATACTATGTGGTTGCATGTGGTGCGTAAGATGTCAAAAGGGACAATCTACAACATTACAGGCTATATTGCAGAGCAAATAGTCAAAGAAGCGCGCACAGGAGGGAAGATCATCTTTGGGGATGTTCTATTATCACTGGTATGTATGGATTTTAGAGTACCAGATGGACTAAAGGATAACGTATGGGAATACCCTATGGAGAACAAATCCCCGGTGAAAGATTCAAAAAGTACCTATGCAAGGGGCCATGACAAATGATGTAAAGAAAAGGGCAAAGAAGTGGTATGATAGGCTCTGCACGGAATTCGGGAATAATGGTGCATCCCAAAGGACCTACCGCAGTGGTAGGGAGACAAGTTTAGTTTGATGTACATCAAAATTTCTACATCGCATGCTTCCCAATGAAAGATGAATTCTGGAGCCCTTGGTGCAAGTTTCCTTACACATTCACTACAAGGTATTTTCAAGCATCTATTCATAGATTTACAGACACATGCTGACTAGTATTCAATGCAGATAAGGTAGATTGTGATTACCATACTCGAGGAAGAAGTATGTGTACCTTGGCAGAAGTGCTTATACAAAGAGGATCATTTTAGAGGTACTGAATATCAAACCAATAAGCTTGGTTGTAGTAGATGTGGGGGCAGCATTGGTGTATCTCTAGTTGAAGCCAAAAATGGAGAATAACAAATATGTGGAAGGTGAGTTCGCACTTCCAGCACCACCAAAGGGAAAGCATACAATGGAGAACATCCCAGTGCCTAAGCCCACAAAACTAGTTGAAGTGCAGGATGAGGAGGAGGAGCATGAAGATAGTGGTGGTTTGGAGCATAGGGGTAGGAGACATCCTACAAGTAAGGGTGAAGCTGAGTGTGTCATTACACCACCTCAGCCACAAGAGGGGGATGATGAGGATTTGAATGCATTCCAAGGGGATCATTGCTTTAAAAGGGTATTTAAGAGAACAAGGACCCAAGGTGCTACTCCAACCACTATGTGTAAATCACCCACTTCCCCCATAAAAGAAGGCTACCGGGTAGAGAAGGAGGAAACTGAAGTTGAATGAGGAGGAAGAAGATTCAGAGAAAAGCATACCTAATTCTCCTACACTTCTAGAGGACACATAAGAATAGGGTGAGGCATCAAAGGAAAAAGAAGAGGATGAGAAAAGACCAAAGGAGAGAGTCAGAGAGGATTTTCGGGACATGGAGACATAGGTCCTTAATTTGGAGGCTATATTTCCTAAGCAGCAAAGGTCTAGAAGAATAAGTGGAGAGCACATTCAACTAGCCATGGGGTATGTAGAGGATGCAAGAAAAATTATTTGCACCTGCTTCCAGAGCATGATAGCACAAAAGGATTTATTTGGCTGGGAGTCAATGGATAAAGATATGGCAACAAAGTGTGCACTCAAAATCAACAATTTTGGTCAATGCACACCCACATGAATGATAATGACTTTGATGTGTGTGAAGAGTCATGCATTTCGAGAAGATCGAAGAAGGCACCTCTAGCTGCACACATGACGGTAAAGCCTCTTTGTCATGTCGGATGAGAAAGTTAGCAATGAGTTGGTGAAATTTTCTATTGAGGTGGCTATAAGAAACATGGAAAAAGATTCCATGATCGAGCCTTTGCGCATGAGGAGTTGAAGACAAAGGATGTAGAGATAAAGCACATAACATAGGAGATGTAATTCGAAAGCGAAGAAGAATGAAGTGTTCATAAGCATTATAGAGGAGATTGGGGACAATGTAATTAAATCAAGGCCACACTTAAAGGCCATGGTACCACAGACATTTCCTTTGGTGATACACTATGTGTAACACCCTGAACTATTGTTACTTCCTCCTGAGCATTCAAGTGTTGATATATGATTTCTTCTGTATAAGGATGTGTTCCTTTGATTGTGAAGTCATGCTTGATATGGATTGTATCTTCTTTGCTCTTGAAGATCTTTGACTGAGTCAGGATATGCTTGGACTCTTTTATTTCTTTCATTTTTAGCACCTGAGTTCAATTTGATTTCGAAAGGAATTGTGGATTTATCCGTCTTTATGACTCAGCCTTGGATCAGTTGCATTGATCCAAGAGATGTTTTAAGTTTATTCTAGATGAACAAAAATTATAGACCTTACGAAAGTTGCAAGGTCTGAATGTGTTGAATAAGCAATTCCGGAGTCTAACTCAGGCTGATTGTGTTAAATGAATTGGTTCCCGATATCGTAATATCAGGAAGGCCTAGACCTTAAGCCAGGTAATAAATTTTGGTGTATACTGCAAGCTTATTATCAATGCCGGATAGAATCCATTTCGGGAATGTTATACCCGTTGGTTCTAATACTGATCGAACCTACTTGTGGGACCTAGAATGGATTCGTTAAGGTTAATAACCTTAACCTAAACTATAACCTATGGGTTGAATTATTTCTAAACTAACCTAGCCCTAAACTATAGGTTTAATGCTCCTAAGGTTAGCTACCTAAGCACTATGGAAGTAAGACTAATGTCTTACCGTAAGATCTAACCTATGTTTCTAACCTAACTTATGATAATGGATGAAGGGGGACCTATGAAGGGGTGCGAGCCATGGGCGGTGGTTTCCATGGCATTAAATGAGGTGGATAAGCATGAAGGACAAGGGATATGGTGGAGATTGCAAACGGCTATTGAGACCTGACGTGGCAGAGTCACCAAATTTGGGAATGGTTGTTTGTTTTCATTTGTCAATCGCCAACTTTGGCGGTCGGTGGCAATGGAGATTAGGCGGGAATCTTGGAGTTAATGTCATTGATGAACTTTAGTTCCCGAGTGTGGATTGCTCGAGAAGGCATGCAAATGGAAAACTAGTTGGTTGTTTGGTTTTCCATACGCTCCATTTTTCTCTCTGTTTGATCACTGGTTCTTCGAACCAGTCTACTTTGTGTTGCATGGAAACTATGAGAATATCTAGCTCTTTTCTCTGTCGGGGAAAGTTTATAAGACATGAGGGTAACAAATTATTGTTGTTGAATCTATCATGGAAGAAGAGGAGAAGGCGCGAGCACATTCAGAGGTCTTCTTCAGATTTTTAAGCGACATTACCAGGCATGATAGGCCCTGAATTTTAAAAATCTTTCTTTACTCCAAATGCTTTCATTAAAACAACTCTGTTCAGGTGATTTTAGTACAGTTGGTTTGAAGCAATGTTTTGGTTCTTATTTTCCTGTGGAATTAGGAATCTCGGGTTATTCGAAGACTTTGTTGGAATGTTTCTGTATTTATTCTTCCTTTTGGATTAATTTCATTTGAGACGCGGCTGTGCTCTTATTGTTGTTGAATCCTGTTGAATCTTCTTTGTGAATGCTTGAAGTTTCTTCTATTTGGAATGCTTGCTTTGGGATTATACTACTTGAATGCAACTTTAGTAGAAGTCCTCACTGTGTTTGCAATTTTGGGATAAACTCCATTGGAAGTTTGCAAGGATTATCTACGAAAATGACTCAGTGGGAGTCCTTGTAATGTTTCGTATGTTTTCAACTTCTGTCTAAGCTTGGTTGTGATTACTGTGGGAGTCCTTGTAACGTAATTTATGTTTTAACTTCTGTAGAAGTTTAGTTGAGAATACTATATGGTATTGACTCAGTGAGAGTCCTTGAAATGTATCTTGTATTTCAACTTTTGTGTAAGCTTAGTTATGAATACTATTGCTTAGTTGAGAATACTATATGGTATTGACTCAGTGAGAGTCCTTGAAATGTATCTTGTATTTCAACTTCTGTTTAAGCTTAGTTATGAATATTGTTGCTTAGTTGAGAATACTATAAGGTATTGACTCGGTGAGAGTCCTGAAATGTATCTTGTATTTCAACTTCGTTTATGCTTAGTTATGAATACTTTGTTGTTAGTGAGTATCGATGGTATTGACTCGGGGGAGTCCTTGAAATGTATCTTGTATTTCAACTTCTTCTTAAGCTTAGTTATGAATGTTGTTGTTTAGTTGAAAATACTATATGGTATTGACTTCGTTGGAGTCCTTGAAACGTAACTTATGTTTTTAACTTCTGTAGAAGTTTTGTTGTGCATACTGTTGGAATCCTTGAATTGGATAGTATGTTTTCGACTCCTGTAGAAGCTTTGCTGTGTTTACTTATTGGTTTTGACTCTGTTGGAGTCCTTGAATTGTTGTCGTATGAATTCGACTTCAATCAAAGCCCTGGTTGTGAGTACTAGTTGTATTTGACACTGTTGGAGTCCTTGATATGTTGCGAGTTGGCTCGATTCTCGAATTAAGTCCTCGTTGTGCATGCATATCATACAGACTCTTTCTTAACATTGTTGTGTTATATTCAGTTCACTTCTGTGGAATTAAAGGATGGGTTTTCTTTACAAACTTGACTCTGTTTGAGACCCTGTTGTATTTCGTAGTAGCTCGACTTTAGATGAAACTTTGAGGAAATTATTGATATGGAATTGGCTTCTGTGAAGTCCTTGATGTGATTATTCTTCTTGAAATTGGCTTCTAATATAAATCCTTGTTTTGTATAATCGTAGGGATTTGATTTAGTTGAATGAAGCTGTGTATGTTTGTGTTTTGACTCGGTGTGAATGTCACTTTATTTACATATGGAACATCATTTGTTTTAGTGTTATCTAGTCTCGTGATTGACTGTGATAAAGAGCTCCTAGTTGTGCCATGTTAGACGATGGCGTTGGGTATATTCATGATTGATATAGTAATCGATTGACTCTGTTTCTTTCTTACGGATTGTAAATTATATGTTGATGTATAATAATTGGAATAGGAAAATTCTCTCTCTCCTAGTCGAAAACTTTGTGTGCTTTCTTCTTGAACCCTCATGAGATATCTACGGTAAGGGTAAAATAAGGATAGACCATGACATTGTATGAAGATACTTTGGTATAAAATGTGTGTTGTTGTATAAATAGGTATACTTGTCAATACCATTGAAATGTGTTATGATTATAAAAGAATTAAGTCAGTTGAGCTTGTTGAATGTTTAAACTACTTTTGAGTAATTGTTAGAAACATTCTTGTAGGAGTATTGTTGTCTTTGAATGGTTGTATTCATTGTTCTTAGTCCCTATGAATTATCTGAAAGGCATTAAGGATTAATCGACATCTATAATACGAGTTATGCGTTAAAGGTCATGTTAGAAATATAAGAAGATGAATAGCTTTGATTTATGTTTAGAATTTGAAGAAATGATTTCATTTAAACAGTTGTTTAATGAGAACAATTGGTGGATTGCAATTGTTTTAAGAATTAGTGCTTATCATGCTTAGTTCACCGAACCGACCCATGTTGACAATTTTGCAGATGGTTGCCATAAGTGGTAAAGGCATGCGAGATCTCGATATGATGTTGATTGTTTAATTTGGTTTTATGATGAATTCTAGCTTGGTTCTCTAAATGTACTACTTGAAGAAAGATGTTCTTTTGCTTTGTTGAATATTGTATCAAATATCTTTGAGAGCATAAATTGTATTTGATTAGCTTAGAAATGAATGAAATGAGGGAATTTTTACTTATGTGTTTGCATTCGTATCTTGATGGATTGAACTTCTTCGGTTTGAATGATTTTAAGAGTATTTTTATTATTGTATACCTTGGAGACATTTGGGATTCTCTAAGTAAACTTTGCAAAGATTAGGTGACTGAATACTTGTAAAAGTGAGTAGTTCTGTTATGTTCTATCTAAAGCTAATTTGGAATTTAGATCACTGTCTTTTGAGAAGCTAAGGTTAAAATAAACCTCAACAGGAAGCTGAACGGGAAGAATAAATTATTACTTCCTAGTCTTGATCTAAGTCAAGACAACGTTTAATTTGATTTTAAATCACTATATCTTAATACTAATAAGTAAGATATATTTCAGTTATGAGAACTGATATAAACCTAAAAGGGTATGGTTAGCAACCTTATGAGAAGATTTAGGGCTATTGCCCAATTTCATTGATTTAGATTACTGTTTATCAATGAACTCCTTGATGAGACCTCAAATCTTAATAACTTCTCTTTGTGAAATGGGTTTTAATAAGAAAGGCAATTCTAAGGTGAGGAACCCAGGGGTTGGGAAAAGACTACCCAAAAAGGAGCATCTTAAAGTATAACTTTAACTCAACGTAAGTAACACCTTAAAGTTAAGTAGATCTTTTCGAGGTGGATTTGAAGGTTGATGGCACAAGTCAACTGCAAGGTTGTACCTTCGAGAAGATTAGGATCTTCTCGAAGATACAACAATGCAGGTGACTTATGATGACACCCTTTGCATTGATCGTTAAGATTTACACCTTAAACTTGAACAAGTTTTACTCTGGGACTGGTTAGGAATGTGGTCATGTTATAAGATCCCTCGGAGACTCGGGGTATCTTGACACACAGGGTTAACTAGGGTTGACCCAGTATGTCAGCGTATCCCTAGTCCTCGAGAGCATCCTTATAACGTGGTCATATTATTAATCCGTTCCTGAGTGAATAACTTGAGGCAGGGGAGGCTGACAGAAGTTAGTGTAAGACATTCTACATAACATAGGAATGGGGTGCGAAGACGTATTCCATATTAAAAGTATGCCGTCAAGAATACAAGACATAAGCAGTATGTTTCAAATCTTTGGCCAAAGTATCGCAAGCTACTGATTGCATTGTCCTATGTCACCTAGTCTGAGGGATGAGATGCCGATGAATAATGGTAAAAATTATTCAGATAGGTTCCTTGGGCGAGCATACGAATCCCAGATTAGGGAAGAGAACCGCAAGAGTGATGTGTTAAAATAAAAATGCCAACTCTTTGATACTCATGAATAGATCGGTAGATTACCGAGTCATGGAATGAATAGATCGGAGGTACTTCAAGTCATCACAGCTGCATATGGTTATCTGTTATAAGAATGATTGTTATGATCTAAGAGTTCTAAATTATGTATTTAGAACTAGGATGCACCTATCAAAAAAAAAATTCTTGTTCTAATGTACTAAATTGAGGACGTTACATCTTGGTATCAGAGCTGAAGGTTGCAGCTCTTGGACCTATTATGTCCATAATCTGATAAAAACTTGAATTTTCTTGTAACAAAAAATGGTTAGAACAAGGGGGAACGTTGCGAATAATGCTCCACCAGAAGGACGGGTGGTAACAACCCAAAAGCTTGATGAGATCCTTGCTGTCCTATTGGACACGAGATCGTTTGGCTATACTTGAACAGTAAGTAATGGGAAATGAGGAGGAAGATGAAGCTGGTAACAACAATTAGCAACCTCCTGAGGACAACCCCGATATGGGTGTTGATAATAATGCATGAAATGCACCTGTCCAACTAGAAAACAAAAAGGCCGGGATGGCGGTGGAACTCACTACCGATATAAAAGGATAAGTCCACCTAAATATGATGGCACCACATTAGGAGATGGAGCGAGAACTAGCTTAGTGAAATCGAGAAGTACTTTGCAATAAGAAACTTCTCGAAGGAAACCAAATCTATTTGGGGAGCCTATCAGCTTTCCCACGAAGCATCTTTGTGGTGGTATAGCCGTAAAGCTGATCTAAATATTGATGAGACCAATATTACTTGGGATCAATTTAAGGGCTATTTTAGGCAACGTTGGCTGCCACAAATTTTCTATGATCAGAAAATGAAAGAATTCCAGAACTTAGCTCAAGGGAAGCTAACTGTAACTGAATACTGGGAGTGGTTTACGAAACTCCTCAAGTACGTACTACAGTATCAAACTGACGAGAAGTTCAAAATACGGAAATTCATCATGGGACTAAATCCCGTGATAGGAGGAGAGGTTGATGTTCACAGCCCTACCACTATGGAAGGGGTTGTTGAAAAGGCCATAAGACAGGAACATAAATTAAAGGCTATTTCTGCTCATAAAGAGGAAGTGCGGAAGAAGATTGCAAACCCTTCTTCAACTTCACTTGCACCCAAAAAGGGACCATGGAAAAAGTTTGGAAACAGTAAGTTTCCAGGGGATAATAGTAAGAAAACAATAGCAAATAAGCCTGCTGGAAATGTAAGGGATAATTTTGCCAAAAATTATAACAATGGGCAGAAGCCCTATGGAGGACAATGTGATAATTACAAGGTGGAGGTAATTTTGGGCCTAAAAAGGGACTGTAGGAGGCTTCTACACTTATGGCAAAGACCACTACACAAATTAGTGCCCTTTGAAGAAGGATGATCGTAATCATTAGCATAAGATACATGTTGCGATGTAGCAGAGACAAGCAAGTTGAAAAGCAAGTGACACCTATAGAAGTTCCGGTAATTTATTTGACATACCATCACTATTATTTTTGATACAGAGCTCTTGAATGTTTTATTTCTAGTAAACTTGCTTCTAAACTTAAAAGAAAGCTGGAAAAGTGGATAAATCTTGGGTATGACAAGTATGGTAATAATTCTGTTCATACAGTGAGTATGTGTCTTTTTGGGGCAGTCCTTGACTTACCTAACTTTTCCATGGAAGTTGACCTCTATGTTACACCCTTGGGATCTTACGACATTGTCATCGGTGTCAATTGGTTAGCTGACCATAAAGTAAAAGTAGACTGCTATGAAAAGAATATAAAATGTTTAGATGATCGGCTGAAGGCAGTAGAGATTCAAGGTGTGAAATGGGAAATTTCAGTTAGAAAACTGTCAGCTATGCAGCTTAAAAAGGCTAAAAACAAAGGATGTACCCTTTATGCAGTAAAGATATCTGAATTTTCAGAAGAAGATGGTGATTCCATGAAATGATTTCCACTGTTGCAAAGTTTCAAGGATGTTTTTCCGGAGGAATTACCAGGTTTACCACCCAAGAGGGAATTTGACTTCACCATCGAAATCAAACCAGAATGAACCTATTTCCAAAGCACCTTATCAGATGACTACTATAGAGTTAGTCGAGCTTAAGGCACAATTGCAAGAACTTTTGTCTAAGGGTTTGATTAGACCAAGTGTTTCACCTTGGGGAGCACCAGTAATATTTGTAAAGAAGAAGGATGGAACACTTAGGCTGTGTATCGATTATCGGATGTTGAACAAAGCAACAATCAAGAACAGATACCCACTTCCAAGGATCGACGATCTATTTGACCAGATGCGTGGGGCAGTGGTTTATTCCAAGATAGATCTTTGATCTGGTTATCATCAATTAAGGATTAGAGAAGAAGATATTCATAAAACAGCTTTCCGAACTAGGTACGGACATTATGAATTCACGGTTCTACCCTTTGGATTAACTAATGCACCCGCAACTTTTATGAACTTAATGAATAATATCTTTCAAGAATATTTGGACAAGTTTGTACTTGTATTCTTGGACGATATTCTCATATATTCTAAAAATGTCGAGGAACACAATGAGCATTTGAAGATAGTTTTGGAAATTTTGAGAAAAAGAAAGTTATATGGTAAGTTATCCAAATGTTCTTTCTTTGATACAGAAGTTCACTATTTGGGCCATGTCATTAGTAAAGAAGGAATTGATGTGGATCCTTCAAAAATAGTGGCAATAACTGAGTGGCCTATACCTAAGAATGTGCATGAAGTAAGAAGCTTCATGGGTCTTGCTGGTTATTATAGAAAATTTGTTAAGGATTTTTCTAAAGTGGTTGCACCGATAACTTCATTGTAGAAGAAGGATAAGAAATTTATTTGGAATGATAAGTGCCAAACTGCTTTCAAAAGTCTAAAAATCCAGTTAACTTCCACACCTATATTAGCTGTACCAGACCCTAATGGGAGCTTTAATGTTGTAACGGATGCTTCTGGGGAAGGCCTTGGAGGTGTTTTGTTACAAAATGATCAAGTCATAGCATATGAAAGTAGGAAACTTAAGTTACATGAGCTGAATTATGCTCCTCATGATTTGGAGCTTGCTGCCATTATTCATGCGCTTCAAGTCTGGAGACACTATTTACTTGGGAAACCTTTTGAGTTGAAAACTGATCACTTAGGACTGAAATATATTTTCACTCAGCCTAATCTAAATGCCAGACAGAGAAGGTGGTTAGAGTTTTTATCTCAATATGATTTTGATATTAGCTACATCAAAGGGAAAGAGAATAGGGTAGCAGATGCTCTAAGTCATAGGAAGCACATTTCTACTCTTATAACATTAAGAACTTAGTTTAAGGATGAGGTAAAAAGTGCCTCAGAATCTGATATATACTTTTAGCAAGTAAAAGCAGCGCTTGCTGCAGAACCTAATGATGAAAGGTATAAAGGTTTTCATTTTGATAATGAAGGAATCTTACGTTATGAAAATAGGGTATACGTACCTATGCTGAACGATTTGAGAAAGAAGTTGTTAGTTGAATTTCATAATTCACCCTTCTCTGGACACCTGGGTATCACAAAAATGCTTGCTGATCTAAAACAACAATACTTTTGGAAAGGTATGAAAAAGGATGTTATTGATTTTGTGACTCATTGTCTGGAATGTCAGCGGGTTAAGGCAGAACACATGCACCCTGCTGGACTATTATATCCCCATAGCATACCGCAGTACAAATGGCAAGTAATAAGCATGGACTTTGTACAAGGGTTACCTATGTCCAGGAATAAACATGATGTTATCCTAGTAGTTGTAGATAAACTAACTAAGGTAGCTCATTTCATCACTGGAAATCTAAAGGATGATTCACCAGTGTTGGCCAAAAGATTCGTGCATGAAATTTTCAGGTTACATGGTGTACCAGAATTGATTATATCTGATAGGGATCCTAGAATGACATCAAGATTTTGGCAAATGCTTAATACAGCTCTTGGAATGAAACTAAACTTCAGTTCTGCATATCATCCAGAAAGATGGACAAACCGAGAGAGTAAATCAAGTGTTGGAAGATATGTTGCGAATGTATTGCATGGATCAACAGTATAAATGGGAAGAGTATCTTCCACTAGTTGAATCGTATACAACAAAACTTATCACTCACTCTTAAAATGGCACCTTTTGAAGCACTTTATGGAAGAAAGTGCAGAACCCCTATTAGTTGGGATAGTATTGAGGATAGAGTGGTAATTGGACCAGAGATCCTCACTGAAATGGAACAGCAAGTAAAGTTGATTCGTGAACGATTAAAGGAAGCAGCAGATAGGCAAAAGAGCTATGCTGACCTTAAGTGGGTTGATCAAAGGTTTGAGCTTGGTGAGAAGGTTTTTCTTCATGTTAAACCCAGAAAGAGTTCTATAACTTTTGGCAAGGCTGCCAAGTTGTCACCTCGTTATGTGGGACCTTTCGAAATTGTCAAAATAATCAATCCTGTAGCTTATCGATTAGCATTACCACCTGCTTTGTCTCGCATGCATGATGTTTTCCATATTTATTTGATTAAGAAATATGTTTCAGATTTGTCACATGTCTTAAATTGGAATTCCTTGCAGGTCCAAGACCTAGGAATAATCGTGGTTAAACCCACACGAGTGCTGGAAACTCACAAATTACATTTGAGAAATCGTGAAATACAACAATGTAAGGTCCAGTGGGACCAGTTTAACAAAGAAAGTGCCACTTGGGAAAATTTGGAAGAGATGAAATATGCTTTTCCTTTTCTTTTTCAACAGAATGAAATTTGTTGACAAAACTTTTTTATGAACTTATCTTTTTCATGTCTATATGAAAGCCAGATTGAGGCAAACATTATTCAGGCTGAATAAAATGTATTGTGACATTGATTTCTGGAACTATTCAAGTTGGAAATAGTCTTATTGTATTGTGAACTAATAAATTGGTTGACTTGAAGGTAAATCAAATATGTAATCATCGGGATGATGAATCTTTTAGGAGGGAAGCATGTAACACCCTGAACTATTGTTACTTCCTCCTGAGCATTCAAGTGTTGATATATGATTTCTTCTATATAAGGATGTGTTCCTTTGATTGTGAAGTCATGCTTGATATGGATTGTATCTTCTTTGCTCTTGAAGATCTTTGGTAGTCGAGGATATGCTTGGACTCTTTTATTTATTTCATTTTTAGCTTTGAGTTCAATTTGATTTTGAAAGGAATTGTGGATTTATCCATATTTATGACTCAACCTTGGATCGATTGCATTGATCCAAGAGATGTTTTAAGTTTATTCGGATGAACAAAAATTATAGACCTTCACGAAAGTTGCAAAGGTGCAGAATGTGTTGAATAAGAAATTCCGGAGTCTAACTCAGGCTGATTGTGTTAAATGAATTGGTTCCCGATATCATAATATCAGGAAGGCCTAGACCTTAAGCCAGGTAATAAATTTTGGTGTATACTGTAAGCTTATTATCAATGCCGGATAGAATCCATTTCGGGAATGTTATACTGTTGGTTATAATACGATCGAACCTACTTGTGGGACCTAGAATGGATTCGTTAAGGTTAATAACCTTAACCTAAACTATAACCTATGGGTTGAATTATTTCTAAACTAACCTAGCCTTAAACTATAGGTTTAATGCTCCTAAGGTTAGCTACCTAAGCACTATGGAAGTAAGACTAATGTCTTACCGTAAGATCTAACCTATGTTTCTAACCTAACTTATGATAAAGGATGAAGGGGGACCTATCAAGGGGTGTGAGCCGTGGGTGGTGGTTTCCATGGCATTAAATGAGGTGGATAAGCATGAAGGACAAGGGATATGGCGAGATTGCAAATGGCTATTGAGACCTGACGTGGCAGAGTCGCCAAATTTGGGAATGGTTATTTGTTTTCATTTGTCAATCGCCAACTTTGGTGGTCGGTGGCAATGGAGATTAGGTGGGAATCTTGGAGTTAATGTCATTGATGAACTTTAGTTCCCGAGCGCGGATTGCTCGGGAAGGCATGCAAATGGAAAACTAGTTGGTTGTTTGGTTTTCCATACGCTCTGTTTTTCTCTCTGTTTGATCACTGGTTCTTCGAACCAGTCTACTTTGTGTTGCATGGCAACTATGAGAATATCTAGCTCTTTTCTCTGTCAGGGAAAGTTTATAAGACATGAGGGTAACAAATTATTGTTGTTGAATCTATCGTGGAAGAAGAGGAGAAGGCACGAGCACATTCAGAGGTCTTCTTCAGATTTTTAAGTGACATTACTAGGCATGATAGGCCCTGACTTTTAAAAATCTTGCTTTACTCCAAATGCTTTCATTAAAACAACTCTATTCAGGTGATTTTAGTACAGTTGGTTTGAAGCAATGTTTTGGTTCTTCTTTTCCTATGGAATTAGGAATCTCGGGTTATTCAAAGACTTTGTTGGAATGTTTCTGTATTTATTCTTCCTTTTGGATTCATTTCATTTGAGACGCGGCTATGCTCTTATTGTTGTTCAATCTTGTTGAATCTTGCTGTGAATGCTTGAAGTTTCTTCTATTTGGAATGCTTGCTGGGATTATACTACTTGAATGTGACTTTAGTATAAGTCCTCACTGTGTTTGCAATTTTGGGATAAACTTTGTTGGAAGTTTGCAAGGATTATCTATGAAAATGACTCAGTGGGAGTCCTTGTAATGTTTCGTATGTTTTCAACTTCTGTCGAAGCTTGGTTGTGATTACTGTGGGAGTCCTTGTAACGTAATTTATGTTTTAACTTCTGTAGAAGTTTAGTTGAGAATACTATATGGTATTGACTCAGTGAGAGTCCTTGAAATGTATCTTGTATTTCAACTTCTGTGTAAGCTTAGTTATGAATATTGTTGCTTAGTTGAGAATACTATATGGTATTGACTCAGTGAGAGTCCTTGAAATGTATCTTGTATTTCAACTTCTGTTTAAGCTTAGTTATGAATATTGTTGCTTAGTTGAGAATACTATATGGTATTAACTCAGTGAGAGTCCTGAAATGTATCTTGTATTTCAACTTCTGTTTAAGCTTAGTTATGAATACTTGTTGCTTAGTTGTGAATACTGATGGTATTGACTCAGTGGGAGTCCTTGAAATGTATCTTGTATTTCAACTTCTGCTTAAGCTTAGTTATGAATGTTGTTGTTTAGTTGAGAATACTATATGGTATTGACTCCATTGGAGTCCTTGAAACGTAACTTATGTTTTTAACTTCTGTAGAAGTTTTGTTGTGCATACTGTTGGAATCCTTGAATTGGATAGTATGTTTTCGACTCCTGTAGAAGCTTTGCTATGTTTACTTATTGGTTTTGACTCTGTTGGAGTCCTTGAATTGTTTTCATATGAATTCGACTTCAATCAAAGCCCTGGTTGTTAGTACTAGTTGTATTTGACACTGTTGGAGTCCTTGATATGTTGCGAGTTGGCTTGATTCTCAAATTAAGTCCTCGCTATGCATGCATATCATACAGACTCTTTCTTAACATTTTTGTGTTATATTCAGTTCGCTTCTGTGGAATTAAAGGATGGGTTTTCTTTACAAACTTGACTCTGTTTGAGACCCTGTTGCATTTCGTAATAGCTCGACTTCGGATGAACTTTGAGGAAATTATTGATATGGAATCGGCTTCTGTGAAGTCCTTGTTGTGATTATTCTTCTTGAAATCGGCTTCTAATATAAATCCTTGTTGTATAATCGTAGGGATTTGATTTAGTTGAATGAAGTTGTGCATGTTTGTGTTTTGACTCAGTGTGAATGTCACTGTATTTGCATATGGAACATCATTTGTTTTAGTGTTATCTAGTCTCGTGATTGACTGTGATAAAGAGCTCCTAGCTGTGCCATGTTAGACGATGGCGTTGGGTATATTCATGATTGATATAGGAATCTGATTGACTCTGTTTCTTTCTTCTAGACTGTAAATTATATGTTGATGTATAATAAGTGGAATAGGAAAATTCTCTCTCTCCTAGTCAGGAAACTTTGTGTGCTTTCTTCTTGAACCCTCATGAGATATCTACGGTAAGGGCAAAACAAGGATAGACCGTGACATTGTATGAAGAGACTGGTATAAAATGTGTGTTGCTGTATAAATAGGTATACTTGTCAATACCATTGAAATGAGTTATGATTATAAAAGAATTAAGTCAGTTGAGCTTGTTGAATGTTTAAACTACTTTTGAGTAATTGTTAGAAACATTCTTGTAGGAGTATTGCTGTCTTTGAATGGTTGTATTCATTGTTCTTAGTCTCTAACATATAAGATGAATTATCTGAAAGGCATTAAGGATTAATTTACATCTATAATACAAGTTATGCGTTAAAGGTCATGTTAGAAATATAAGAAGATGAATAGCCTGATTTATGTTTAGAATTTGAAGAAATGATTTCATTTAAATAGGTTGTTTAATGAGAACAATTGGTGGATTGCAATTGTTTTAAGAATTAGTACTTATCATGCTCGGTTCACCAAACCGACCCATGTTGACAATTTTTGCGAGATGGTTGTAAGTAAGTGGTAAAGGCACGCAGATCTGATATGATGTTCGATTGTTTAACTTGGTTTTATGATGAATTCTAGCTTGGTTCTCTAAATGTACTACTTGAAGAAAGATGTTCTTTTGCTTTGTTGAATATTGTATCAAATATGTTGAAAGCATAAATTGTATTTGATTAGCTTAGAAATGAATGAAATGAGGGAATTGTTACTTATGTGTTTACATTCATATCTTGATGGATTGAACTTCTTCGGTTTGAATGATTTTAAGAGTATTTTTATTATTGTATACCTTGGAGACATTTGGGATTCTCTAAGTAAACTTTGCAAAGATTAGGTGACTGAATACTTGTAAAAGTGAGTAGTTCTGTTATGTTCTATCTAAAGCTAATTTGGAATTTAGATCACTGTCTTTTGAGAAGCTAAGGTTAAAATAAACCTCAACAGGAAGCTGAATGGGAAGAATAAATTATTACTTCCTAGTCTTTATCTAAGTCAAGACAACGTTTAATTTGATTTTAAATCACTATATCTTAATACTAATAAGTAAGATATATTTCAGTTATGAGAACTGATATAAACCTAAAAGGGTATGGTTAGCAACCTTATGAGAAGATTTAGGGCTATTTCCCAATTTCGTTGATTTAGATTACTGTTTATCAATGAACTCCTTGATGAGACCTCAAATCTTAATAACTTCTCTTTGTGAAATGGGTTTTAATAAGAAAGGCAATTCTAAGGTGAGGAACCCAGGGGTTGGGAAAAGACTACTCTAAAAGGATCATCTTAAAGTATAACTTTAACTCAACGTAAGTAACACCTTAAAGTTAAGTAGATCTTTTTGAGGCGGATTTGAAGGTTGATGGCACAAGTCAACTGTAGGGTTGTACCTTCGAGAAGATTAGGATCTTCTCGAAGATACAACAATGCAGGTGACTTATGACTACACCCTTTGCATTGATTGTTAAGATTTACACCTTAAACTTGAACAAGTTTTACTCTGGGACTGGTTAGGAATGTGGTCATGTTATAAGACTGCCCCTGGAGACTCGGGGTATCTTGACACACAGGGTTAACTAGGGTTGACCCAGTATGTCAGCGTATCCCTAGTCCTCGAGAGCATCCTTATAACGTGGTCATATTATTAATCCATTCCTGAGTGAATAACTTGGGAAAGGGAGGCTGACAGAAGTCAGTGTAAGACATTCTACATAACATAGGAATGGGGTGTAGGACGTATTCCGAATGAGTATGCCATCAAGGTATACGAGACATAAGCAGTATGTTTCAAATCTTTGGCCAAAGTATCGCAAGCTGCTGATTGCATTGTCCTATGTCACCTAGTTTGAGGGACGAGATGCCGATGAATAATGGTAACAATTATTCAGATAGGTTCCTTGGACAGAGCATTCTGAATCCTAGATTAGGGAAGAGAACCGCAAGAGTGATGTGTTAAAATAAAAATGCCAACTCTTTGATACTCATGAATAGATCGGTAGATTACCGAGTCATGGAATGAATAGATCGGAGGTACTCCGAGTCATCACAACTACATATGGTTATCTGTTATAAGAATGATTGTTATGATCTGAGAGTTCTAAATTATGTATTTAGAACTAGGATGCACCTATCAAAAAAATAAAAAAATTCTTGTTCTAATGTACTAAATTGAGGACGTTACACTATGTGGGAAATTTGGTGGACTTGGTACTTGAAGATGGAACTCTACATATGCAAGTTCCGACTACTCTGAACAATATGCCAAATGAGAGAAATCATCTGTGATGAGAAAATTTGCATCTTATGAAGGGTTATTGCAAGCATTACAGGAAGTATTGAAGAAAGTGGACCAAGCTTTAAATATATGCATAGCTCCAGAGGTGCTTATCAACATCAAGACCCTCGAGAATAATGAGGTCTAGAAAGTGATGAAAGATGAGACATTGGGCCGCACGGAAATATTTTCAATGGTTAAATAGAAGTGCAAGGCCTTGGCAACAACACAAGAGCCGCACAAGACTCAGATTGGAAGAGCTTGGAAAGCTGATTGCATAGAAGATGGACCTTTTAGAAGGAAGAATGACATCAATGTCCAGTGTTGTGTTGGTTCTACAAAATGAGAAGGGAGAAATTGTGAGGGATGAGTTGGAATCCATTGTTGTGGACATCCCAGAAAAAGTAGAGCAAGCACTCACTGACTGGTAGGTATTAGAGGCCAAAATAAAGGAAGAGTATCTAGAGTTGATACTACAAACTGATACAAAGGAGGTTTCCTAATAACCTTATAGAAATTCTTTATTTATCTACATTCTTTTATTCTTATTCTTTCCATTCTTCTATTCTTTCCCTCAAATTTTGGACATACCCATCATCGAGAAGAAAATGAGATTAGTGTGGGGTAATGTTGATCAAAGAATACTTGTCAAAGATCACACAAGGAGTCCACATGAGATTGAAGGCCCAAAACCAAGGGCTCGAAAGGATAGGAAGGACCCGCATGCGGAAGGTAAGTTCAGATTTAAACACTTAGCTGATTTTGAGCATGAAGACCTATTTTTAGACTACGGCGTGTGGAACACATTAATGATTTAGAAACATCCATGCCATGCATTTTCTATCTTTGGAGAAGTGGTTAAAAGCATTGATGCATGAAGACAAGCTAAGAATAGAATTGACACTTCAGTTAACTACAAGAGGACTATAGATAGCACACTTGCATGTGTAGCTATGATTGTAAATGACATGTGGCTATCAATAGCATGCAACCTCTTTCTGGAATAGATAAGTGGTGAAGGAAATTACCCACCCTATATAGATGATTTTATGTGCATATGAGATGGATATATATATAGATATAGATATACGAGATAGAGAGATGGATGTATAGAAGGAGATGTATGTATGTGTAACTGTAGAATATACACATATGATTGAACTCTTCATGTATCAGTTCCATACGCGCATTGGTATAGATTAACAATACTATAAGGAGATTTTGTGTTTATTAATTAATGCCGATATTGGCTGAATCTAAGTGTCATTCTCGTGTATAGTTGAGTAGTGCATATTATTAATTCAATCATGATTAGTATTTAATCATGTTCTTTCATAGATCTGAGTGTAGCATGCATTGTGGAATGATGGTTTAGTTATGAATCTATATGTTACTTCCTTCATCATGATTACATCCTATTACAACAACCCTAAAGAGGGACTTGGTACCTTTGTGCGCTTTGCGTGAGCACTTAGTCTAGGCCGAGTGATGTGTCAAAGATGATTAGGGTGTTATCTGCGGTAAATTCTAGGTTGTATCAAGGAGATGGCTCCCGAAAGAAATTTATCTGAAATGTAATATCTAGAGGGGGTCATCGTAGGCTAGGAATGGGATTCTCAAATAAGGAGAAGCAAGGTGTATGAGTAAAACACTCGTACCAAATGTAATAAGAAGGATCTTGATGCCTTGTTGAATATAAAGACAAATAAATGCACAGTAAAAGACATGTCAGTGTACGACAATGCTGACGAGAAGCTCTTGAAGAAGATTGGATTTTACCATCTATACAAGCTCCCTTACTTTGGGAAATATGAGCCCTTGTACTGTGGGCTCATGATCGAGTGCACAAATATTTTTCTACTTTGTTGGATGTAGAGCCATAATTTCAGCCGCACTAATCTCCATAGTAATAGGATTAAAGGGAATAGGAGAATATTTTAAGAATGATTTAACATACAAGGCCATAATATTGGAGACCATAAAGGTTCTAGGGTACACAAAGGGTCTGTGCGGCATGGACATAAATAAAATGAAGAAGTATCCAGTTGTGCAAGCAACCACACATCTTGTTATGAAGCTAAATGACCAGAAAGGTGGTCACAAGTGAACACCATGTGGCTGCATGTTGCAAGGAGGATGTCCAAAGGGGTAGTCTACAATATTTTAGGCTACATTGTAGAGACAATAGTTGAGGAAGCATGCACAGGAGGAAAGATCATCTTTGGAGTTGTTCTATTGTCATTGGTGTTCATGGAGATTGGAGTACCTAATGGACCAAAAGAGAAGATATGGGAGTATCCCATGGAGCATAAGTCACCGGTGGAGTGGTTCAGCAAATACCTATGTGAAGGATCCATGACAAAACTAGTCAAGCAAAGGGATGAGAAGTGGTACAATAGGCTCCACGTGGCCTTTGAAGAAGAATGGTGCATCCCCAAGGAATTGCCTTCGGTGGTTGGAAAGGAAGTTCATTTGTTGTATACTAGCAATTTTGCATAGTGCGGTTAGCCGTGAGGAATGGAGCATGGAGCCCTTAGTGTAAGTTACCATATACCTTCATAGCAAGGTACTTCTAGGCATTAGTACACAAGTTCTTAGATGTGCGATGTCTAACGTTCAATGTGGACAAGGTAGATTGTGGATCTTTACACGCTAAGGAATAAATATGTGTATTCGGGATGGGGTACATATAATGAAAGGATCATTTCATATGTATTGAGTATTAAACCAGTAATTTTGGTTATGGGAGACATTGGAGCAGCACTGGTGTACCTTCAACTAAATCCCAAATTGGAAAACAACAAGTATGTGGAGGATGAGTTCGCTCTCCTAGGGCCACCAAAGGGTAAGAATACAATGGAAAATATTCCAACACCTAATCCCACAGAAACTTTTCAAGTCAATGATGAAGAGAAGGAGCATGAGGATAATGGAGGTTTTGAACATAGAGGTAGAAGACATCCTATGAATAAGGATGAAGTTAAGTGTGCAACTACACCACCTCGGCCATAAGAGGAGGATGAAGAGGACTTAGGTGTACCGATTCAACAGAGTATTCAAGAGGACAAGGACCCAAGGTGCTACTCCGCAAAAATCATGTAGATCACCTTGATTCTCTCCATAGAAGGAGACAACTAAGAAGAGGAGAAGGAAAATAAAATTGAATGAGGAAGCGGAAGAGTCAAAGGAAAGTGCACCTAATTCTCCTACACCTCTAAAGAATGTAGGACAACAAGATGAAGAAATGAAGGAAGGAGAAGAGGAAGAAAAGAGAATAGATGAGATAGCTACCGAGACTACTCAAGACATGGAAACACAAGTCCCAAATCTGGAAGCTCAAGTTCCTAAGAAGCCTAGGTAAAAAGAACAAGTGGGGAATACATTCCACCATCCATGGGCTATGCCGAGGAAATAGGTAAAATTGTTTGCGCCCGCTTCTAGAGCATGATGACACAAAAGGATTTGTATGGTTGGGAGTTAATGGATGAGGATCTGGCAACAATAAGCACAAGAAAGCAATTATTATGGTCAATGCACACACACATGGATGAACTCAATTTTTATGTGTGTGAGGATTAATGAGTGTCGAGGAGGTTGAAAAAGACACTTCAGTTGTAGACACATAATAGTAAATCCTACTATTATGTCAGATGAACAGGTGAGCAATGCATTAATAAAATTCTTAAAAATGGTGGCATGGTGGAATATGGATAAGGATGCCACAATTATGGCACTAAGGGGAGAGATCAAAACTAAGGATGAGGAGATAACACGCCTAACATAGGAAAGAGACTTAGTGCAGAAGAAGAACTTTGTATTTATCAACATTGTAGAGGAAATTGGTGATAATTTCATAAGAGCTAGGCCATATTTAGATCCAAAGGTACCAAAGACATTTCCTTTGATAATACACCATGTAGGTACATTGGTGGACTTAGTTCTTGAAGATGAACCTCTGCACATGCCAACACCAAAGGATCCAACACGAGATGTAGAGTGAGAAAAGGCTTCAGTGATGCAAAAGATTATATCATATGAAGAGATGATGCAAGTGCAGAAGAACTTACAAAGGAAGGCCAAGCCTTAAACATCTGTGACAGCTCCGAGGCACTCATCAACAAAAAAAAAACCTAGAGGAGAATAATTCCCGAGCATTCAAGTGTTGATATGTGATTTCTTTTGTAAAAGGATGTGTTCCTTTGATTGTGAAGTCATGCTTGATATGGACTCGTATCTTCTTTGTAATTGAAGATCTTTGACTCGAGTCGAATATGATTGACTCTTTTATTTCTTTCATTTTGCACCTGAGTTTAATCTGACCTCGGAATGAATTGTGGATTTATCCATCTATAAGACCACCTTGGATCAGTGGCATTGATCCAAGTGATGCTTTAAGTTTATTCGGATGAACTAAAATTATAGACCTTACGCAGTCGTAAGGTCCGAATGAGTCAATAAGCTATCCCGAGTCTAACTCAGGCTGATCGTGTTAAATGAATTGGTTCCCGATATCGTAATATCATGAAGGTCTTGATCATGGGCCGTAATAAATTCAGATACATTTATTCAACTAGCCTATTGGCAGTGCTGGAGTGAATCCTTTTCGTGAATGTATGTCTGTAGGTTCTTATTCTGAACATTTTAAATGTTAGACCTAAACTGGATTTATTAAGGTTAGTAACCTAAAACTAAACTATAACCTATGGGTTAGATTAATGTTAATCTAACCTAGGCCTAAGCTATAAGCTAAATGTTCTAAGTTAGTAACCTAGCGCTAAGGAGGTTAGACTAAGTAGCATCTTAAATCCTAACCTATGCTTCTAACCTAACTAATGAACAAGGAAGAAAGGGGACCTATGAAGGGGTGCGAGCCATGGGCGGTAGTTTCTATGGCATTAAATGGGATGGATAAGTATGAAGGACAGGGATTTAGTGGAAGTTTCAAACGGCTAGTGAGGCTGACGTGGCAGAGTCGCCAAAGTTAGAAATGGTCTTTGAATTGTTTTTATCCATCGCCAACTATGGCGGTCGGTGGCAATGGAGATTGAGCGGGAATTTTGGAGTTAATACAATTAATGAACTCGGTCTTCAAGCTCAGATTTCTTGGGAAGACATGTAAAATGGAAAACTGGTAGTTTGTTTGGGTTTTCATGCGCTCCGGTTTTCTATCTGTTTGATCACTAGTTATTCGCACCAGTCTACTTGGTGTTGCATGGCATATATGAGTGTAACTCACTCTTTTCTCTGTCAAGGAAAGTTTATAAGGGATGGAAATAACAAATTATTTTTGTTGAATCTAACGTGGAAAAAGAGAAGAAGGCTCAAGCTCTTTCAAAGGTCTTCTTCGATTTTTAAGCGGCATTACTGTGCATGTTAGGCCCTAACCTTTAAAAATCTTGCTTTCTTTCAAATGATTTCATTAGAACAACTCGTTGAGATGATTTTTGGGTTCAGTTGGTTTTTATGGTAGCTTGTGTGATTTAGTTGTTGTATCTTCTTACTGGCTCGATTTTTCAAGTAAACCCTTGATGGGTGTGTATTGTGTTTCGAACTGTTGCACTATCTTGCTGTGTTTTGCATTTCGGTTAGATTTTGAAGAAATGCTTGCAAGGAAAATACACGAATTCGGTTCTGTGGGAGTCCATGAATTGTTCTCTTGTTGGGTTCAGACTTCAGTCGATACCTTGCCGTTTTCACTTGTTGAAAAGGATACTGTTGGAATTCTTGAATGTACATAATATTTCACTTCTGTTTAATTTATGTCGTAAGTAATATATGTTATTGAGGCTGTTGAACTTCTTGAAATGAAATTATGTCTTGGTTTTCAAGAAGTACAAATGGAATACATTATGTTATCAATCCCGTTGGAATCCTTGAGTTGATAGTATTTTGACTTCTGAAGGAGTTTTTGATTGAGAATATTACTTGGGTTCGACTCTTTTTGAACTATTGATGCGTATATTATGTTTTCCTCTTCTGTATAAGCTTAGAGTGAATATTGTTGTATGGACTCAATTGGAGTCCTTCTTATGAAACCAAGATTTTGCTTCGTATAAGCCCGATTGTGAATAATTATTATTATTGGCATGGTTGGAATCCTTAATATATATAAATCTTGTATTTTGGCTTCTCTAGAAGCTTCATCGTGAATACTATATGATTTTGGATATTGTGGGAATCCTTGAATAGATAGATTTTTAATCATATAAAGTTTAATCAAGAATACTATACGGGTTCGATTCCTTTTTGAGTCCTGAAAGGTTACATACGTTTATACCTTTGTAGAAGTTCAAAGTCGTGAATACTGTATGTTAATGGTATAGTTAGAATTCTTGAATTTGATATGTATCTTGTATCTTTCTACTTCTGTAGAAGTTTATTTGAAGAATACCACATGGGTAAGACTCCTTTTTTATCCTGGAGGCATATATTATGTTTTCCTTTCTGAATAATCTCAGTTGTGAATACTGTTATGATTCTTGTGTTGTGGTCGCATGAAAGCAACTTCAATCTAAACCTTGTTTTGAGCATTAGTGGTATGGATACTGTTGGAGATTTGAAATGTTGTGAGTTGGCTTGATTTTTGATTTAAACCCTCGCTGTGCGTGCATGACGTTCAGACTCCTTTTTAATATTCTTGTGTCCCTTTCTGTCCGCTTCTGTGGAAAGTAAAGGAAGGGGCTTTCTTTTCAAACTATACTTGGTTTGAGACCTTGTTGTAATCCGTAGTAGCTTGGCATAGGAGGAAACTCTGAGGAAAATACTGTTATGGAATTTCGGCTTTTGATCTAAGTCCTTGCAGAGTTTTAGTAGGGACTAGATTGAGCTGTATGTTGCTGAGTGGGATTGTTGTCGTGTTTGTGCATGATTACGTCTTCTGTTAGTATGAATATCTAGTCGTGAGCTTGACTGAACTAATGAGCTGTTAACTGTACCTCGACAAGTGATGGCATTGGTTATTTTCTCATTTGTTGATTAGTATGGAAGGTTATGTGGAGTCTATTTGATAGATTAATCATCACTGCCTTGGCGCGAGAGCTACTGTATTGCTAGTAAACTACAGGAAGTTGTTTTATTTAAATTTTAACAAAACTGTGGTTCTTCTTGTGGTCTCGTCTGACTTATTCGCATGCGTATAAGGTGAATGCTTTACTCTTGAGGAGACAAGTATAAATGAGCTTGATTTGAAGGGAAATATGAATGACTCATTTTCTTTCTCTTCTGTTGTAAAGTATTTGTTGATATATTTTTATCTAACTTTTGGAATTGTTTTAACATACTGATGGAATCATGTATTGTTATGATATTCATTTTACTATGTTGAATGTAATGGTCTGTCTGATGTTTGTTGTCCTTGGGATTCAGATGGATAGTTGTTTTAGATGCATTGGTTCTTCTTGGTCACTAACGTTTATGATGAAATATCTGGAAGGTATCTAGGACTATTTAGTAACTATAATATGAGTTACGTGTGTATAGTTTTATTGTATTACAAGAGCATAATCTGAAATATGTTTACATGTTTGGTGAATTGATTTCATTTAAATAGGTTGTTTAATGAAAACAATTGGTGGATTGCAATTGTTTTAAGAGTTAGTGCTTATCATGCTCACTTCATCGAACCGACCCGTGTTTGACAATTTTTGCGATGGTGGTTTCCGTAAGTGGTAAAAGCACGCAGATCTGATAGGATGATCAGATTGTTTAATTTGGTTTTATGATGAATTACAACTTGATTCTCTAAATGTACTACTTGAAGAAAGATGTTCTTTTTCTGTTGAGTATTGTATCAAGTATGTTGAATGCATAAAATGTATTTGATTAGTTCTGAAAGGAATGGAAAGAGGTATTTGTTACTTATGTGTTTGCATTCGTATCTTGTTGGGTTGATCTTCTTCGGTTCGAATGATCTTGAGAGCATTATTATTATTGTATAATTTGGAGACTTTTGTGATTATCTAAGTAAGCTTGCAAGATTATGTGACTGAATACTTATGATTGTTTAGTAGTTCTAGTATGTTCTATCTAAAGCTAAATTGGAATTTAGATCACTGTCTTTCTGGAAGCTAGGGTTAAAATAAACCTGAGCAGGAAGCTAAACAAGCTGAATAAATTATTACTTCCTAGTCTTGATCTAAGTCAAGACAATGTTTAATTGGATTCTTAATCACTATATCTCGATACTAATAAGTAAGATATAAATTCAGTTATGAGAACTGATATAAACCTAAAAAGGGTTTGGTTGGCAATCTCATGTGAAGATTATGGGTTATTGTCCAATTTCGTTGATTTAGAATTATGTATATTCTATGAACTCCTTGATGGGACCTCTAGTCTTAATAACTTCTCTTGTGTAATGGGTTTTATTAAGAAAGGTCATTCTAAGGTGAGGAACCCAGGGATTGGGAAAGGCTAACCTTAGGGGAGTGTCTTTTAGTATAATTTTAACTCAACGTGCGTAACACTTATTAATAAGTAGATCTTTTCGAGGTGGATTTAAAGGTTGACGGCACAAGTCAACTGCAAGGTTGTACCTTCGAGAAGATTAGGATCTTCTCGAAGATACAACAATGCAGGTGACCTTTGACGACACCCTTTGCATTGATCGTTAAGATTTACACCTTAAACTCGAACAAGTTACTCTGGGACTGATTAGGAACGTGGTCACGTTATAAGGCTGCCCTAGGAGACTCGGGTATCTTGACACACTGGATTAACTAGGGTTGACCCAGTATGTCAGCGTATCCCTAGTCCTCGGGGCATCCCTATAATGTTGTCATCTCACTAATCCATTCCTGAGTGAATAACTTGGGATAGGAGATTCTGATGTAAGTCAAGATAAGACATTCTACATAACATAGGAATGGGGTGAAGGACGTATTCCGATTGATGAGTATGCCATCAAGGAATATGAGACATAAGCAATGTTTCAAATCTTTGGCCAAAGTATCGCAAGTCGCTGATTACATTGTCCTAAGTCACCTAGTTTAAGGGATGAGATGCCGATGAATAATGGTAACAATTATTCGTATAGGTTCCTTGGAGAGCATTCTAATCCCGCATTAGGGAAGAGAACCACAAGAGTGATGTGTTAAAAAAAAACGCCAACTCTTAATACTCATGAATAGATCGGTAGATTACCGAGTCATGGAATGAATAGATCGAGGTACTCCGAGTCATTACAATGCATATGGTTATCTCTGTTATAAGAATGGTTGTTTTGATTTGTGAGTTCTAAATTATGTATTTAGAACTAGGAAGCATTTATCAAAAAAAAAAAAAAATTACTTGTTCTAATGTATAAAAATGAGGATGTTACATCTTGGTATCGTAGCTCAAGGTCAGCAGCTCTTTGACCTATCAGTGTCCATAATCCGATGAAAACCTGAATTTTCTTGTAATGTAAAATGGTTAACAAGAACAAGGGGAACGTTGCGAATAATGCTCCACCCGAAGGAGGGGTGGCAACAACCCAAAAACTTGATGAGATCCTTGCTGCCCTGTTGGACACAAGAGATCGCTTAGCTGTACTTGAACAATAGCAGTGATGGGAAATGAGGAGGATGATGAAGCTAGTAATAACAATCAACAACCTCCATAGGACAACCCTGATATGGGTGTTGATATTAATGCTGGAAATGCACCTGTCTAACCAGAAAACAAAAAGGCCAGGTTGGCAGTAGAACTCACTAATGATATAAAAAGGATAAGCCCACCTAAGTATGATGGCACCACATTAGGTGATGGAGCTGAGAACTAGCTCAGCGAAATGGAGAAGTACTTTGCAATAAGAAACTTCTCAGAGGAAACCAAAGCTATTTGGGGAGCCTATCAGCTTTCCCACGAAGCATCTTTGTGGTGGGATAGCCGTAAAGCAGAGCTAAATATTGATGAGACCAATATTACTTGGGATCAATTCAAAGGCTATTTTAGGCAACGTTGGCTGCCACAACTTTTCTATGATCAGAAAATGACAGAATTCCAGAACTTAGCTCAAGGGAAGCTAATGGTAATCGAACACGGGAGCGGTTTACAAAACTCCTCAAGTATGTACCGCAAAGATCAAACCGACGAGAAGTTCGTAGATACGGAAATTCATCATGGGATTGAATCCCATGATAGGGGAGAGGTCGATGTTCACAGTCCAACCACTATGGAAGGAGTTGTTGAAAAGGCCATAAGACAAGAACAGAAATTAAAGGCTATTTCTGCTCATAAAGAGGAAGTGCGGAAGAAGATTGCAAACCCTTCTTCAACCTCTCTTGCACCCAAAAAGGGACCATGGAAAAAGTTTGGAAACAAAAGTAAGTTTCTAGGGATAATAATAAGAAAGCAGTAGTAAATAAGCCTGCTGGAAATGTAAGGGATAATTTTGCCAAAAATTATAACAATGGGCAGAAGCCCTATGGAGGACAACGTGATAATTACAAGACTGGAGGCAATTTTGAGCCTAAAAAGGACCTCGTAGGAGGTCAAGCTACAATTGTGGCAAAGACCACTACGCAAATCGCCCCTTTGAAGAAGGATGATCGTAATCAAGCAGATAAGATACATGCCGCAAAGAGTGCATAAGCAAGCTGAAAAGCAAGTGACACCTATAGAAGTTCCGGGTAAGTTATTTGGCATACCTGTCACTATTCTTTTTGATACAGGAGCTACTAAATGTTTCATTTCTAATAAACTTGCTTCTAAACTTAAGAGAAAAGCTAGAAAAATGGATAAATCTTGATCGTACAAAGATGGTAATAACTCGTTCATACAAAGGAGTATGTGTCTTTTTTTGGGCGTCCTTGACTTACCTAATTTCTCCACGGAAGTTGACCTCTATGTTACACCTTTAGGATCGTATGACATTATCATCGGTGTGAAATGGTTAGCTGACCATAAAGCAAAAGTAGACTATTATGAAAAGAACATAAAATGTTTAGATGATCAGCTGGAAACAACAGAGATTCAAGGTGTGAAACGGGAAATTTCAGTTAGAAAACTATCAGCTATGCAGCTTAAAAAGGCTAAAAACAAAGGATGTACCCTTTATGCAGTAAAGATATCTGAATTTTAAGAAGAAGATGGTGATTACATGAAATGATTTCCTCTCGCTACAAAGTTTCGTGGATGTTTTTCCGAAGAATTACCAGGTTACCACCCAAGAGGGAATTTGACTTCACCATCGAAATCAAACCAGAACTAGAACCTATTTCCAAAGCACCTTATCGATGACTACTACAGAGTTAGTCAAGCTTAAGGCACAATTGCAAGAACTTTTGTCTAAAGGTTTGATTAGACCAAGTGTTTCACCTTGGGGAGTGCCCGTAATATTTGTGAAAAAGAAGGATGGAACACTTAGGTCATGTATTATTGATTATCGGATGTTGAATAAAGCAACAATCAAGAATAGATACCCACTTCCAAGGATCGATGATCTATTTGACCGATGCGTGGGGCAATGGGTTTATTCTAAGATAGATCTTTGATCCGGTTATCATCAATTAAGGATTAGAGAAGAAGATATTCATAAAACAAATTTCCGAACAAGGTACTGAACATTATGAATTCACGGTTACCCCTTTGATTAACTAATGCACCCACAACTTTTATGAACTTAATGAATAATATCTTTCAAGAATATTTGGACAAGTTTGTACTTGTATTCTTGGACGATATTCTCATTTATTCTAAAAGCGTCGAGGAGCACAATGAGCATTTGAAGATAGTTTTGGAAATTTTGAGAAAAAGAAAGTTATATGGTAAGTTATCCAAATGTTCTTTCTTTGATTCACGAGTTCACTATTTGGGCATGTCATTAGTAAAGAAGGAATTGTTGTGGATCCTTCAAAAATAGTGGCAATAATCGAGTGGCCTCGCACTAAAGAATGTGCATGAAGTAAGAAGCTTCATGGGTCTTGCTAGTTACTATAGAAAATTTGTTAAGGATTTTTCTAAAGTGGTTGCACCAATAAACTTCATTGCAGAGAAGAAGGATAAGAAATTTATTTGGAATGATAAGTGCGAAGTGCTTTCAAAAGTCTGAAAATCCAGCTGACTTCCACACCTATATTAGCTGTACTGCACTTAAATGGAGCTTTAATGTTGTAACGGATGCTTCTGGGAAGGCCTTGAGGTGTTTTGTTACAAAATGATCAAGTCATAGATATGAAAGTAGAAACTTAAGTTACATGAGCTGAATTATGCTCCTCATGATTTGGAGCTTGCTGCCATTATTCATGCGCTTCAAGTCCGGAGACACTATTTACTTGGGAAACCTTTTGAGTTGAAAACGATCACTTAGGACTGAAATATATTTTCACTCACCCTAATCTAAATGCCAATGCCAGAGAGAAGGTGGTTAGAATTTTTATCACAATATGATTTTGATATTAGCTACATCAAAGGGAAGGAGAATAGAGTAAGCAGATGCTCTAAGTCGTAGGAGGCACATTTCTGCTCTTATAACATTAAGAACTCGCTTTAAGGATGAGGTAAAAGTGCCTCGTAATCTGATATTTACTTTCAAAGAAGTAAAATCAGCTCTTGTGCAGAACCTAATGATGAAAGGTATAAAGGTTTTCATTTTGATAATGAAGGAATCTTGCTATGTTATGAAAACAGGTATACGTACTGTGTTGAATGATTTGAGAAAGAAGTTGTTAGTTGAATTTCATAATTCACCTTTCTTTGACACCCGGTATCACAAAAATGCTTGCTTGATCCAAACAACAATACTTTTGGAAAGGTATGAAAAAGGATGTCATTGATTTTGTGACTCATTGTTTGGAATGTCACCGGTTAAGGCGTAACATATGCACCTGGGACTATTATATCCTCATAGCATACCGCAAAGACAAATGGCAAGTAATAACATGGACTTTGTACAAGGGTTACCCATGTCCAGAATAAACATGATGTTATCCCGGTAGTTGTAGATAAACTAACTAAGGTAGCTCATTTCATCACTGAAATCTAAAGGATGATTCACCAAAGTCTTTGGCCAAAAGATTCCTACACAAATTTTCAGATTACATGGTGTACCGTAATTGATTATATCCGACAGGATCCAAGAATGACGCCAAGTTTTGGCAAACGCTTAATACAGCTCTTGAACGAAACTAAACTTCGCTTCGCATATCATCCGAAACGGATGGACAAACCGAGAGGGTAAATCAAGTGTTGGAGGACATGTTGCGAATGTATTTTATGGATCAATGATAAATGGGAAGAGTATCTTCCATTAGTTGAATTCACATACAACAACACTTATCACTCATCTCTTAAAATGGCACCATTTGAAGCACTTTATGGAAGGAAGTGCGTAATCCCCGTTAGTGGGATAGTGTCGAGGATAGAGTGGTAATTGGACCAGAGATCCTCACCGAAATGGAACAAAGCAAGTTAAGCTTTTGATTCGTGAACGATTAAAGCAAGCAACGGATAGGAAAGAGCTATTCGACCTTAAGCGGGTTGATCAAGGTTTGAGCTTGGTGAGAAGGTTTTTCTTCGTGTTAAACCCAAGAAAGAGTTCTATAACTTTTGGCAAGGCTACCAAGTTGTCACCTCGTTATGTGGGACCTTTCAAATTGTCGAAATAATCAATCTTGTAGCTTATCGATTAGCATTACCACCGCTTTATCTCGCATGCATGATGTTTTCCATATTTCTTTGCTTAAGAAATACGTTTCAGATCTATCACATGTTTTAAATTGAATTCCTCTTGCAGGTCCAAGACCCAGAATAATCGTGGTTAAACCCACACAAGTGCTGAAACTCACCAATTGAATTTGAGAAATCGTGAAATACAAGAATGTAAGGTCCAAAGGGGACCAGCTTAACGAAGAAAGTGCAACTTGGGAAATATGGAAGAGATGAAAATTGCTTTTCCTTTTTTTTTTTAACAGAATGAAATCATTGACAAAACATTTCTTTTATGAACTTATCTTTTTCAAGTTTATATGAAAGCCGATGAAGGCAAACATTATTCAAAGCAAATAAAATGTGTTGTGACATTGATTTCTGGAACTATTTAAGTTGGAAATAGTCGCATTGTTTTGTGAACTAATAAATTGGTTGACCTGAAGGTTAATCGAATATGTAATCATCGGGATGATGAATCTTTTAGGAGGGAAGCATGTAACACTCTGAACTAGTTGTTACTTCCTCCTGAGCATTCAAGTGTTGATATGTGATTTCTTTTGTAAAAGGATGTGTTCCTTTGATTGTGAAGTCATGCTTGATATGGACTGTATCTTCTTTGTAATTGAAGATCTTTGACTGAGTCGGAATATGATTGGGCTCTTTTATTTCTTTCATTTTGCACTTGAGTTTAATCGACCTCTAATGAATTGTGGATTTATCCATCTATAAGACCTAGCCTTGATCGCTGGCATTGATCCAAGTGATGCTTTAAGTTTATTCGGGATGAACTAAAATTATAGACCTTACGCAGTCGCAAGGTCCAATGCGTTGAATAAGCTATTCCGAGTCTAACTCAGGCTGATCGTGTTAAATGAATTGGTTCCCGATATCGTAATATCATGAAGGTCTTGATCGTGGGCCAGGTAATAAATTCAGATACATTTATTCAACTAGCCTATTGGCAGTGAGTGAATCCTTTTCGTGAATGTATGTTCAGTAGGTTCTTATTCTGAACATTTTAAATGTTAGACCTAAACTGGATTTATTAAGGTTAGTAACCTAAAACTAAACTATAACCTATGGGTTAGATTAATGTTAATCTAACCTAGGCCTAAGCTATAAGCTAAATGTTCTAAGTTAGTAACCTAGCGATAAGGAGGTTAGACTAAGTAGCATCTTAAATCCTAACCTATGCTTCTAACCTAACTAATGAACAAGGAAGAAAGGGGACCTATGAAGGGGTGCGAGCCATGGGCGGCAGTTTCTATGGCATTAAATGGGATGGATAAGTATGAAGGACAAGGATTTAGTGGAAGTTTCAAATGGCTAGTGAGGCTGACATGGTAGAGTCGCCAAAGTTAGAAATGGTCTTTGAATTGTTTTTATCCATCGCCAACTATGGCGGTTGGTGGCAATGGAGATTGAGCGGGAATTTTGGAGTTAATACAATTAATGAACTCGGTCTTCGAGCTCGGATTTCTCGGGAAGACATGCAAAATGGAAAACTGGTAGTTTGTTTGGGTTTTCATGCGCTCCGGTTTTCTCTCTGTTTGATCACTGGTTCTTCGCACCAGTCTACTTGGTGTTGCATGGCAAATATGAGTGTAACTCGCTCTTTTCTCTATCAAGGAAAGTTTATAAGGCATGGAAATAAAAAATTATTGTTGTTGAATCTAACATGGAAAAAGAGAAGAAGGCTTGAGCTCTTTCAGTGGTCTTCTTTGGATTTTTAAGCGGCATTACCAGGCATGTTAGGCCCTAACCTTTAAAAATCTTGCTTTCTTTCAAATGATTTCATTAGAACAACTCTGTTCAGATGATTTTTGGGTTCAGTTGGTTTTTATGGTAGCTTGTGTGATTTAGTTGTTGTATCTTCTTACTGGCTCGATTTTTCAGGTAAACCCTTGATGGGTGTGTATTGTGTTTCGAACTGTTGCACTATCTTGCTATGTTTTGCATTTCGGTTAGATTTTGAAGAAATGATTGCAAGGAAAATACATGAATTCGGTTCCGTGGGAGTCCATGAATTGTTCTCTTGTTGGGTTCAGACTTCAGTTGATACCTTGCCGTTTTCACTTGTTGAAAAGGATACTATTGGAATTCTTGAATGTACATAATATTTCGACTTCTGTTTAATTTATGTCGTAAGTAATATATGTTATTGAGGTCTGTTGGAACTTCTTGAAATGAAATTATGTCTTGGTTTCTAAGAAGTACAATGGGAATACATTATGTTATCAATCCCATTGGAATCCTTGAGTTGATAGTATTTTGACTTCAAAGGAGTTTTTGATTGAGAATATTACTTGGGTTCGACTCTTTTTGAACTATTGATGCGTATATTATGTTTTCCTCTTCTGTATAAGCTTAGAGTGAATATTGTTGTATGGACTTAGTTGGAGTCCTTGTTATGAAACCAATATTTTGCTTCTGTATAAGCCTGATTGTGAATAATTATTATTATTGGCATGGTTGGAATCCTTAATATATATAAATCTTGTATTTCAGCTTCTGTAGAAGCTTTGTTGTGAATACTGTATGATTTTAGATATTGTGGGAATCCTTGAATAGATAGATTTTTAACTGTTACAGAAGTTTAATCAAGAATACTATACGGGTTCGATTCGTTTTTGAGTCCTGGAAAGGTAACATACGTTTCTACCTTTGTAGAAGTTCAGTCGTGAATACTGTATGTTATTGGTATAGTTAGAATTCTTGAATTTGATATGTATCTTGTATCTTTCTACTTCTGTAGAAGTTTATTTGAAGAATACCACATGGGTAAGACTCCTTTTTTATCCTGGAGGTGTATATTATGTTTTCCTTTCTGAATAATCTTAGTTGTGAATACTGTTATGATTCTTGTGTTGTGGTCGCATGAAAGCAACTTCAATCTAAACCTTGTTTTGAGCATTAGTGGTATGGATACTGTTGGAGATTTGAAATGTTGCGAGTTGGCTTGATTTTTGATTTAAACCATCGATGTGTGTGCATGACGTTTAGACTCCTTTTTAATATTCTTGTGTCCCTTTCTATCCGCTTCTGTGGAAAGTAAAGGAAGGGGCTTTCTTTTCAAACTATACTTGGTTTGAGACCTTGTTGTAATCCGTAGTAGCTTGGCATAGGAGGAAACTCTGAGGAAAATACTGTTATGGAATTTCGGCTTTTGATCTAAGTCCTTACAGAGTTTTAGTAGGGACTAGATTGAGCTGTATGTTGCTGAGTGGGATTGTTGTCATGTTTGTGCATGATTACGTCTTCTGTTAGTATGAATATCTAGTCATGAGCTTGACTGAACTAATGAGCTGTTAACTGTACCTCGACAAGCGATGGCATTGGTTATTTTCTCGTTTGTTGATTAGTATGGAAGGTTATGTGGAGTCTATTTGATAGATTAATCATCACTGCCTTGGCGCGAGAGCTACTGTATTGCTAGTAAACTACAGGAAGTTGTTTTATTTAAATTTTAACAAAACTGTGGTTCTTCTTGTGGTCTCGTTTGACTTATTCGCATGCGTATAAGGTGAATGCTTTACTCTTGAGGAGACGGTACAGTCATGAGCTTGATTTGAAGGGAAATATGAATGACTCATTTTCTTTCTCTTCTGTTGTAAAGTATTTGTTGATATATTTTTATCTAACTTTTGGAATTGTTTTAACATACTGATGGAATCATGTATTGTTATGATATTCATTTTACTATGTTGAATGTAATGGTCTGTCTGATGTTTGTTGTCCTTGGGATTCAGATGGATAGTTGTTTTAGATGCATTGTTCTTCTTGGTCACTAACGTTTATGATGAAATATCTGGAAGGTATCTAGGACTATTTAGTAACTATAATATGAGTTACGCGTATAGTTTTATTGTATTACAAGAGCATAATCTGAAATATGTTTACATGTTTGGTGAATTGATTTCATTTAAACAGGTTGTTTAATGAAAACAATTGGTGGATTGCAATTGTTTTAAGAGTTAGTGCTTATCATGCTCAGTTCATCGAACTGACCCGTGTTGACAATTTTTGCAGATGGTTGCCGTAAGTGGTAAAAGCACGCAGATCTGATAGGATGATCAGATTGTTTAATTTGGTTTTATGATGAATTACAACTTGATTCTCTAAATGTACTACTTGAAGAAAGATGTTCTTTTTCTGTTGAGTATTGTATCAAGTATGCTGAATGCATAAAATGTATTTGATTAGTTCTGAAAGGAATGGAAAGAGGTATTTGTTACTTATGTGTTTGCATTCGTATCTTGTTGGGTTGATCTTCTTCGGTTCGAATGATCTTGAGAGCATTATTATTATTGTATAATTTGGAGACTTTTGTGATTATCTAAGTAAGCTTGCAAGATTATGTGACTGAATACTTATGATTGTTTAGTAGTTCTAGTATGTTCTATCTAAAGCTAAATTGGAATTTAGATCACCTGTCTTTCTGAAGCTAGGGTTAAAATAAACTTGAGTAGGAAGCTAAACAAGCTGAATAAATTATTACTTCCTAGTCTTGATCTAAGTCAAGACAACGTTTAATTGGATTCTTAATCACTATATCTCGATACTAATAAGTAAGATATAAATTTAGTTATGAGAACTGATATAAACCTAAAAAGGGTTTGGTTGGCAATCTCATGTGAAGATTATGGGTTATTGTCCAATTTTGTTGATTTAGAATTATGTATATTCTATGAACTCCTTGATGGGACCTCTAGTCTTAATAACTTCTCTTGTGTAATGGGTTTTATTAAGAAAGGTCATTCTAAGGTGAGGAACCCAGGGATTGGGAAAGGCTAACCTTAGGGGAGCGTCTTTTAGTATAATTTTAACTCAACGTGCGTAACACTTATTAATAAGTAGATCTTTTCGAGGTGGATTTAAAGGTTGACGGCACAAGTCAATTGCAAGGTTGTACCTTCAAGAAGATTAGGATCTTCTCAAGATACAACAATGCAGTGACCTTGACGACACCCCTGCATTGATCGATTAAGATTTACACCTTAAACTCGAACAAGTTACTCCGGGACTGATTACGAATGTGGTCACGTTATAAGGCTGCCCTAGGAGACTCGGGTTATCTTGACACACCGGATTAACTAGGGTTGACCCAAAGATGTCAGCCGTATCCCTAGTCCCTCGGGGCATCCCTATAACGTTGTCATCTCACTAATCCGCTCCCGAGTGAATAACTTGGGGCAGGAGAGTCCGGCGAAGTCGGATAAGATTATTCTACATAACATAGGAATGGGGTGAAGGACGTATTCCAGATTGATGAGTATGCCATCAAGGAATACGAGACATAAGCAGTATGTTTCAAATCTTTGGCCAAAGTATCGCAAGCTGCTGATTGCGTTGTCCTAAGTCACCTAGTCTAAGGGATGAGATGTCGATGAATAATGGTAACAATTATTCAGATAGGTTCCTTGGACAGAGCATTCTGAATCCCAGAATAGGGAAGAGAACTACAAGAGTGATGTGTTAAATAAAAAAATGCCAACTCTTAATACTCATGAATAGATCGGTAGATTACCAAGTCATCGAATGAATAGATCAGAGGTACTCTGAGTCATTATAGCTGCATATTGTTATCTGTTATAAGAATGGTTATTTTGATTTGTGAGTTCTAAATTATGTATTTAGAACCAGGAAGCATTTATCAAAAAAAAAAATTACTTGTTCTAATGTATAAAAATGAGGATGTTACAATTGTGTTGGTCTTACTGAGAATGAAAAAAGAGAAATTGTGCAGAGGAACTGGATTCCATTACTCGTGAACATTCCATAAAAAGTAGAGGAATAACTCATTGAGTGGTAGACCTTGGAGGCTGAGATAAAGGAGGAATATCCTAAATTAATTTGTCAAGTTGCAGAAGAAGAAACTACAAATTAAAAACATTCTTTCATTCATCCAAATTCTTTCTATTCTTTTATTCTTTGATTCATTTTAGAGATAACCATTATTAAGGTGATAATGAAATTAGTGTCGGGTAATTTTTATCGAGAATACTTGATAGAAGGCACAAAAGAAGTATGCATGAGAGATCAAGTCATATTCAAAGTTGTGAATGTATAGGGAGAACACGCACGCGGAGCAAAAGTTCAACTTTCAGGACTTAGCCATTTTCACTCATGAAGGTCTATTTTTAGAGATGGCGTGCAGAGCACACAAACGAGGTAGAGACGTGTGTGCCATACATTGGCTATTTTTGGAGGATCATCTATGAATCACTTTGCATGGACACAGGCCAGAAATAGATCTACTACTATCAGTTAACTACCAGTAGTCTATTGTTAGCGCACTTGCATGTGTGGCTATTTTTTTAATGACGCGTGGCTAATAATAGCATGTGACCTATTTTGGGATTAGATAAGTGGTGAAGGGAAAGTCCCCACCCTTATAAGTATGTAGTAAATTGTGTAGTAGAAAGAAGGTAGAGAGGGATAGATATATGCATACATAGGGAGATTATGCTACTAAATATGTTACGCGCATACTACTATTATTGTAATGAAGATTTTATATACTTATTGCATTTAATATAATGGAGGATATTGGCTGAATCTAAGTGTTAGTTATGTGTGTTTCTGAATCTAGTATGTTTTTGATCTCATCATGGTTAATACTTAATTCTGTTCTCCCTTAGATATAGATTTGGCATGCTCTATAGAATGATGTGTTAGTAATGGAATTGCATGTGTTAAGTCTTCATCATGTTAACATCCTGAAATAGCAACCCTATAGAGGGACCAGTACCTTTACGTGCTATAGGTGAGCGCTCGGTATGGGATGAGTGATGTGTCAAAGTGTGTCTAGGGTATTATTGGGCTTGCGAATCGAATTCTAGGCTGCATCATTGGTTCCATTGTCGGGACCTATTTTTCGATGTTTTCGGATGGTTCGCGATGAAGACATACTAGTTGGCCTTAGCAAGTGTTAAAGAATACATACATGATCTAGAGGAAGAGTATGCATCATGATTCAAGACTAGATCTGAGTTTAACACATGCATATGGGTGGAAGAGAACCTATGTGATAGTTTATATGAGAGCTTCTTCACTATATTTCCAGTAGAATTATACGAATGGCTGATTGCTTATGCATCTAGGTAGAATTGGAGGTATTGCACACTTGTCTAGATGTAGGAAGAATTTCAGGCCCTTTATGATGCTTGATCTGATTTGGCCTTGAGCTATGGATATGTGGTTCCATGGTGTCTTAAATAGTTATATCTTAGAATACTCAATTTCCACTTATTTGTGTCTAGAGGTAGCTGAATTCTAGTTTTTACAATATCCAAGGTGAACTTACTTGCAAGGAATTCCACTGAAAATCAAAATCCTGATGGTAACTTTGAATCTAGAGAGTAAAAAAATGGCTAACTAAACCACACCACACATGGGGGCATGAGCATATTTGGTGAAGGATGGCAGACCTAGCGGAAGAAAGGAAGAGAGAGGAAAGGTGGCTTAAGTACAATGAGGTGTGTAAGAGGGAGATCAAGAAGCAAACGTCGGAGGTCGTGGAGAAAATGGCATTGTGGAGAAAGATAGTTTGGGAAGGAGTTTAAGTTCACCTAGAAGACATGGAACCTGAGCCTCAGGATCTCCCCCATTTGGTAAAACATGATAGGTAACCCTTCTCTGCCTCACGTAGCAGCATACCAATAAAGACGACTCGGGCCATAGGTGCATATCTACATCCACCCGACAACCTTTCCCTTGTGCTTGGTTTTCCAACATTTAGTACAACAAGTAGTTAGAACTCTAATTCCAACAAAGGTGAAAGATTAGGAGTGATTATTATAAGAGGTACAGTAATGGCAAGTTCAAATAACTTCATTATTATATGGGAGTACTTTTTTAGGTGTATCATCGGTGCATAATACAAGTGCGCTGATTTTCATACTATCTTCTAGGAATGGTAACATTTCACAAATTTTTAGGGTATAGTTCAGTTCTATTATTGGAACACAAGGAAGTACATCTTTTGGTCTAACACCAGCCATAGGTTCGGGATTAGGAGTTATAGGTAGATCAATTTCTGGCAGATCTGGTGGTTTTGGAGGCAAGGAAAGCACAGGAGATTCTAGATCAGGTGAGCAAGTTCCGAACCAACCTTAGAATATTTACATGGAGATGTCTATTCATCTTCTAGAGTATAGGGGCATAGAATATACTTCTAAACATGTGCATATGTGTGAAATACTATGGCGCGTAAAAGGAATCATGAATTTTGAGTGTATGGTAAGCCAATGTACTACTACATTACAAGAGCATGCACACACGTTGGTATAAAAAGTTTTATCCCGATCAAACTTGTATAGACTATACAACTTTAAAATATGCATTCCTTAAAGAGTTGCACATCCCTGAGTTTGAGTATAAAAGTATAAGTGTGCTCAAGGATATTAAGCAAGGAACTATTGAAAGTGTTAGAGAGTATGATGCACAATTTAAAACACTATTATCCAAGCTTTCTTATGATATACATGCATAATGGTTCGTCAGGGGGCCTAATTACACATTTTAGGAGGGAATTATCACATAAGACATACACTAATCCATGCGAAGCATTTGAATAAGCCTTACACACTGAGGTAGTTGGAAGCATAGATACTGGGGTGAGCCCATTTTTAGAAGTACAAATAATAGCCATGGCAAAACAATTGGAGAAACTATTAGCAAATTCAGCACATGAGACGTGCATAAGGATTTGGTGCATAGATTGTGAAGTAGAAGGTCACACAAAGGATAGTTTTCCTTGCATAATAGTACACTTATTGTTGATGGATTGTGAAATATGCTATTTAAACCATGATGCTAGCCACTTCCCATTATTACAACATGTGATAAGGATGGTAGGTCCATGACTCATGACATAGATGACTGCTGAATGATTGGATAGATCTATGATACTAAATATATTGGTGTACGACAGAGATAGGAGATTCAAATAACTCTAAAGGAAAGAATGAGCATCGGGACTAGGATCACAACCAGGAACTCTATGATTCAAATGAAGGGCATTTTGAAGGTGGTCGTGGTAGAGGTCGAGGATACCACTGTGGATTTAGAGGAAAAGGTTGTGGTGGTGGAAGAAGTTATTTCCCTCATTTAACATGTTATAGATGTGGATCTCCGACAACTACAAGCACAAATTTCCTCGAGAATATTACATGTTCTTTTTATGGGAAGAACCATAGCTATGAGGAGTGCCCAAACTTATATGAGAAAATGAGTAAGTAACATAGACAAGAAAACAAAGGCATAGGGATGGTTAGGATACACCACGCTTTGGACAATCAATGCATGCCTAAGATGGAAGAATAATCCCAGCCACTACAACTGAAGATCATGACTTGCACTAAGGCGGCACGCACTAGGGAAGCATTATAGCAAAAACCTATCATCACTAAAGAAGTTCTTCATGCACAATACCCAAATCCTGTTTATCAGAAGGAGTTTTATCAGGAAACCATGGAAGTTCTAAGGAATCTTCAGGGTGAGATACTTGTACTTAAAGGACCGAGAAGAAAGTATCGAAATGGTCCAAACTGATATAGATGACTTAAGGGAAGTGTGTAAAATGTTGCACCAAGAAAAAATCATTCCACCGTTAGGGATTGGCTAAAAGGAAACACTCTACATGCAAGTAATAAGACTGAACAAAAGATCCTACATGTGAATCTTACCCCTCATAGCTTGGATTATGACAAGGAAATAACTCTGAATTCTATTGTGGATGGGTGGCTATTGAGTAATATCTTGATTTATACAGTACGAATTCAATGTTATTACCTTGGACGCATGGGTAAAAATGAGAAGACCCCATTGTAGCCATCCTCTAATGTATTATTCATGGATAATTGGACAAAGGTAACTCCCATCGGAGTTTTGAAGGATGCATCCATTACCATAAAAGGAGCCAAGTTCACTTTGGAGACTTTGAGGTTTTAGCATTGGCAGATTCAGATAGTTTCCTAGCTCTATTAGGGTGTCCTTTATGCTATGCAAATAATGTTGATCTTCAATTCAACAAGGGTTATATCTATTTTGAAAACAAAGAGGAAAGAGTTATTATCCCTTTGACAGATGGAAAATATGTGCCCTATGTTGAGCCCTTAAGTGAAGAAGATCTGAATAGGATTTATGTACGTGCCATTTGAGATCTAGAGATGATTGAACCAACCAAAGAAGGACTAATTTAGTGGGAGGATGCATAGTCTATTAGCGATACTACAAGTGTTGCTTGTGATAATTGGGCTCACAACACTTACGAGTTGGTAGGGAACAAAGTAAAGAGCATATTTCCTCAAGGCACAAAACTACGTTATGTCAGGAGAATAGGAAACAACTCGGTACCTTGTTACATAGGAGAAGGGGATCTCATGGTATTCCTATGTACCATGGAAGAACAATGGATAGACCCACTAGAAATAAGAACTATGCTAGCATATACACTACATGGGACAACAACATGCTAGTGGGTGACCCATAGGGATAATCTTGTTGGATGGAATGAAATTTGGATTTCTCTTAGTACTAGGTTCTTCAGGAGAAATGCACCTACTTAAATCAAGACTTATCATGGTAATCAACTTGTTCAAACTAGGTTCGAAGTGTGAGAGACTCTAGATAGAATGGCAAGAATCTTTACCATCTTCACTATGGGTGCACCAGTTTTATTCCACTTTACAAGGTTGCACACGTGGTTGGTATGTGTATGAAGAATTCCATAGAGAAACTCAAAATTGGCAGAAATTCAATTGTTGGAATGGCTTGGACATTTGAATTCTTCTCTACAAAGCCTCCGTTGGAAGAAGCATTGAAATTTATAAACCACTTAACTATGGGAGATAACACTAAGGTTGAAGAACTCCTTCGGGATTTATTAGATAAGGAAGACTCAAGAGTGCATTTTAATGAAGAACCAGAGGGCCATGCAACATTACTTCAACATGCTTACCTTGAGGAAGAGAAAGGAAAAATGGTCTACTTAGTAGATGATGAGGAAGTAGATAATCTAGATATAAACCATTCAACAGGGAGGTGAGAGGTACTAGAGAGTGTGGATAAGACCACGTATGCCTATCATGAACCTATGAAGACAAAGCAAGTGAATATTGGAATGGATACCGAGCCTAAGGAAGCCGTAATTAGAGACTATTGGTTAGAATCTGAAGTGGGAAAAATCATAGATTTACTAAGGGATTACCAGGAATTATTCTCTAGGGGGTACCATGAACTTAAAGGTGTGCATGAATCATTAGGGGAGATAAAGATAAATCTTAAAGAGGGTGCGCACCCAGTTAGAAAGAGGCCTTACAGAATGAACCCTAACTTGTGTGAAAAGGTCAAAGAAGAGATTGATAACATGTTGAAGTCTAGGATTATCAAGCCCCTTGATGAGTCAGAATGGGTTAGTCCAATGGTGATCAGTGTCAAGAAGGATGAACATATTAGAATATGTGTGGACTATAGGGAGCTGAATGTTGCATTTGTAACTAATCCATTTCCTACGCCATTCATTCACCGAGGAAATACTTAAAGGAGTTGCGAGTGCACAAAATCTATTCATTTACTGAGATGGCTTCTCTGGGTATCATCAGTCCGAATTGCCCGGAGGATCAGGAAAAGACTACATTTACTACTAAATGGGGTAGTTTCACCTATACTGTCATGCCTTTTGGTTTGAAAAATACACCTGCTTGTATTTTCACGCATAGTTGTCGAAGTATTCAAGGAATTTATTCACAACTTCTTACAAGTATATTTAGATGATTGAACGAAAGGTATGGATTAGTTAAGGATCACTATGACAATCTGTGCTTAATTTTTGAATGGTGTATATAGTTGAGTATCTCTTTAAACATCAAGAAGTGTATATTTGCTACACCATTTGGGATACTTTTAGGACACATAATCTATAAGGAGGGTTTGTTGGTTGATCTAGCAAAGGTTACAGTCATTATAGGCCTAAGGGAGCCTACTAGTCAAAGTGAGGTGCATGGATTTTTGGGTCATATAGGATATTACAGAAATTTTATCAAAGGATATGCCAAAGTTTCTACACCATTAGAAGAGTTACTGAAAGGGAAAGGTATGTTCTACTGGGGAGAACAACAACAACATGCATTTGAGACATTGAAGGAGAAACTTACTACCACACCTATTCTACATTTTCCTTCATGGGACAAACCATTTCATGTACATGTTGACACCTCTGGCATGGCCATTGGTGTGGTGTTAGCTCAACTTGGAGAAGGTATTGTAGATCATCCTATCTGTTTTGCTAGTAGAAAGATGACTCCTATAGAATAAAATTACACAACTATAGAGCACGAAGCTTTGTCAATGATCTATGTGTTGCATAAATTCCGCTAGTACCTACTAGCTACACCATTTTTCTTTTATACAAATCACATGACATTGAAGTATTTGGTAAATAAACTTGTTTTACAAGGGTGCATATGTTGATGGGTGCTCTTATTTCAAGAATTTGATTTCATAGTTGTGGTAAAACTAGGAAAAAGTAATTCTAGACTAGACCATCTATCAAGAATATAGTCAAGAGAAGAAGCACATGCAATTGAGGATACCATGCCAGATGCATAGTTATATAGGTTATAACATGAGCCATCATAAATAGAGGAAATTTTTGTATTTTGATGAACAAGGATGGCACCGAAGGAATGCAATCCTTGGAGAAGAAATATCTTGCTATACACATCACACCTTATATGTTAATCGGTGGTGACGTATACAAATTGGGATGAGATGAGGCATTGTTTCATTGTGTATTAGAAGATGAGCACATGGATATTATGGAATAATATCATGGTGGTATTGCAGTGGACACTATGTCGATGATACCATAAAGTGCAAGATTCTACTCGTAGGAATATAGTGGGAGACCCTCTATAAATATTGTAAGGACTTTTATAAGGCATGTGATCATTTTCAATGTCTTGGAAAACCACGTCAACAAGATGAAATGCCTCTCGAGACCTATTTCTAATATTGAGCCATTTGAGAAATGGGCTATAGATTTTGTGGGTCCTATTTCACCACTGTTTGTAGAACCGGATCACACTACATCATACGTTACACGACTACCCGACAAGGTGGGTAAAAGCGAGAACCTATAAAAGGAATCTACATTGGCTACAACAAATAGGTTTCTATGGGAAAATATTATTACAAGGTATGGATGTCATTTAAGTTCATAGATATGTCTATTATGTCAAAATCACAGCACCCCCCATTTTCCCAGTTTGAGATGAAGCATTCGGTGTATTTGCATAATATGGAGCTATCCTGAGTGTGGGACATTGCAAAATGGGATAGCTCTTCAAAGAAGGCCAGTTCCTAATCCTAACCTACTTGTCACTAACTACTCCTATTACAAGAAAACTACTAAATAATCATAATCTAATGTTTCCAAGGGGACAAAGAAATAAGTATTGCATGAAGGAAACCTACACTATGAGTGGTGATACACCAAGAAAGGAGTGTTGATCACTTCCCCAACCTGTAAAAATGATGAATAAATGAATCTAGAAAGGGTGGTATTGCACCAAAAACTAGATCACACCCAGTACATCATTCCCAAAATGAGCACAACACACCCAAATATGTAATGAACAAGGATATACACAACCATCTGTTTGTAATGAGAGGAAAGACAAAATAGTAAAATCATGTAGAGGTCGAAAAATCAACACAAAACATAATTTTATTGCTCCTTAAGATTTACACAGTACATTGCATGTAGAGGAAGGCATGAAGCCATTTCCATATTTGAAGGAAGTCTCCAAACGCCAAGAGGAAATGGGGTGCATGGGATAAGAAATATGATCGACAAACTTGTGCATAATGTAACCCCTTATAATTTATAGAGGAAGAAATGAGGAGAGAGAGAGAAGAAAATATGAAAATGCACTCCAATATCCTATAAAATCCATCTTTTCCCTAAATGAGTGATGGGAAAGTCTATAAATCCCATAATCCATTTTACCTTTCTTGTTGGGGAAGAAGGAAATCCCATACCTCATCATTTTTGGTAGGTGAGAAATCTAGAAACACCCCTTGACATTGACAAACTGTATTTCCTCATTTTCAAATACTTAACAGTACTAAAATTAATAAAACTATTCATTTTTGTGTAGAGAACACTAAGAGATTTCCAAAAATCCCTATTTTGTGTAAATCTAAGCTCCTAGTCAAAATTTATGGCCATCTGAAGATGAGGGTGTCATTCTGCAATAAATGTGAGTGGTTGATCTACCTTTTCAGACTCCGAACCTACATCGCACCCTCTGAAATTTGAAATTTTGGACTTTATTAATTTAGAAATTTGAGCTTCGGAGATAGTTGTCATTATTCATCTACCTAAGTTTGTGAAACCTATAAAATGTCAAAACCTTGAAGTCCAAAATTTAGACTTTAGGTTTTGGGCTTCAAGTTATGATTTACGTGCACTAGGGCTTCAATGTTCTAAAATGCTAAAACCTCAAAGTTTGAAATTTGGACTTTAGGTTTTAGACCTTTTTCTTTTGAGGGGTTTGAGTTTTATGGTTTTGGATTTTGAGGTTTTAGAGTTTGGGTTTCGGGGTTTCAGGAGTTTAAGTTTCAAGGTTTCGGATTTTGGGAGTTTGGTTTGGGATTTCATAAGTTCAGTTTTGGGGTTTTGGGTATTTTTCATCCATTTGGGTCCATGAAACCTCTAAATTTATAAAATCCTCAAGTCCTAATTTTATACTTCGGGTTTCATACTTCTTTTTCTCCCGCATAGCACTATTCACCACTCAACCTGCCGCCAACTCCAAACTCTCGAATGTCTAAAGTCCAAATTTCAGACTTCAAAATTTGATGTCCTTAAGGTCTTTAGAGCCTTCCAATTTGGAATTTTTTTATCTTCAAATCTAAATTCTTCCACCTCACTTCAACTAACTCAACTCAAGCTCAAAATATGAGCCCTCATGGCCAAAACGGTCTTCCCATTTTCTCTGTGCAAAGTCATGTTTGTCTAATTTTGCATGAGGGGGAAAACTTGATAACAAAGTCATTTGACAGAGTATTATCATGCAAACCATTGGAATAATTTTTACTGGTGTTGTTATAGCACAAACAATATGTGTCTAGTTTAGTACCATAATTGGGATACAAGGAAGTTTTTCGATGAGACCACATGCATCCTGACAAGTGGCACGGGAGGCTCGAAGGTTCGGTCAACCACTAGATAGAGGAAACCTGGCAGAGGTTCAGTGCGGGATCTAAACACAACCCATTATAATTTCTAAATCCATCACAAACCCCACCTCAAAACCCCAGCAGTAGAAACCTCAAGTCTTCTTTGAGATGTCTCTTAACTTACTAGAGTACGAGAGGAGTGGAATATGTTGCTTTGAGAAAGTGTACAAGTGTGATTTATTATGGCCTACTAAAGTAATTACAGCCCTAGATAGCAATTCAATTTAGTTTTCCATGACACTTCAAGGTCCTGTTCATATTTGGTATAAAAATTATAATCTACACCATATTGAGGTGGATTATGATGCTTTGTACACAACCTTTTGGATGAGTTACACATTACAAAGTTTGAACAACAAAGAATTAGCATGCTCAACGACATCAAAAAGGGTTTATCTCGAAAATGTACTAGACTATGACGTTTGTTTTAATACTCTCTTATAAGTTATCTTATAATATTCATCCAATTCAACATGTGCAATGGTTCATTAGAGGATTTTTGACTTTGTTTGAAGGACTCTATCTCATAAGGCATATGTAGACCCGTGTGAGGATTTGGAAAAATATTTGCACATTGAAGTAGTTGGAAGTGTAGATACGGGGGTAAGTCCATTTTTGGAGGCATAGATAGTGGTTATGTCTAATAAATTAGAGAATATTTCTACCAATTCAGCACATGAAACATGTAGTGGTATATGGTGCACTAATTATGAATTTGAGGGACATATGAAGGATATATTTCCATGAAAGATTGTAAGTGCATTGTTACAATCTTGTGATATTTTCCACAAGAATCATGATGTTTGGAACTATCTACTCTTGTAGTGTGCAATGATAAAAATGTATCCATGTATTATAATATTTTTGACATGCACACTCATGATAGGAAGGATTATGATCTGATAGATCAAATTCATGAGGCATGTAAGACCAGACCGAGGTAGACCACTATCGAAATAAGTTCTCAAGTTCATGAATCTTTTCCCACTGAAGGGTGTTGTGGTGAAGTTTTATTTTTGGGTGGATCCTGGATTATAGGTCATAGTGGTATAAGTAGATTTATGCATGGAAAATTTTACACTTTTTGATCCCCTAATCATTACTAGCACGAGTGTCCCAAGAATTTTGTATGTCCATATTGTGGAAATTAACATAAGGTTGAGGACTACCCTAAACTTTACAATAATATGTGTAAGAGAAAAAATAAGTATAAAGGTGTGGGGATGATCAAGGTGCAACATGTAAAGAGTTACCAATGAATTCCAAAGAGGATGATTGATCCCGAGTTATAGCCTTTATTTGTTACTACACGTGTAGAAGTAGCATGCTCGCATTAGCCTCTTAAATTTAAACCACTTATTAGGAGAGAATAAGTTATGCATGCCAAATATCTTGATGTTTCTCATCGAATGAGGTCTAGTAAGATACTATGGAGGTCATCGAAAGCTCCAAGGTGAGATATAGTACTTGGAGGAGTAGGCGTGTGAGAGAGAATACATGCTAAGAACATTGAACTCCTCAAAATATTTGGATAATCCAAATGAGGTATATAAGATGCTACAATAAGAGAATATCATCCCACTACTATGATAATGGTTGCATGAGAAGGAGTACTTGCATAGTATTTGTGTGCAAGGAAAAGATCCTCTATGAGAATTTACCACCACATAACCATGAGTATGACAAGGAAATTACATTAGATGTAGTGATTGATGGTTGGCTAGTGAGTAATATTTTGATAGTAATGAGTCTTTGAGGAAAACGTGCTAACTTTGGATGCATGGAATTAGATGGGAAGACCAATATTAGATCCATCTTCAAATGTGTTGTATATGGAAAAACAAAATTAGGTCCATGCCTATTGAGGTATTGAAATATGCCTTTATTACCATTCGGGCTCCAAATTTACTTTGGAGAATTTGGGGTATCGAGTTTCTTGAGGCTAATAACTTTCTAACACTACTTGGATGACCCCGATGTTATGCGAATAATGTAGACCTACACTTTAACAAGGTGTATATCAGCTTTGATAATAAGGGAGTGATAATAACTTTGGATAAGGAAAATGTTGCACCATATGTTAAGAATTTGAGTGAAGAAGAGTTTATTAGAATTTATGCACACATGGTTGAGACCCTAAGACTATGGAACCATCCAAGGAAGGTGTACTTTAGTGGGAAGATGCACAATATTTTAGTGAAACCACTAATATTTCTTCGATAACTAGTCCCATGGCATGTATGATATGGTTAGGCACGAGATGAAGGGGATAGTAACTAGAATGATCATGTCGTGCATGGTCATGCTCATGGGAAAAACTAGATTACCTAGATATACTAGTGAATAAAATCCTAAATATTTCTTACGCACCATGGAGGAACAATGGTTGAATGACGGTGATAGAAGGAATATGCTATTTTATATTGTTTCACCAATAAGTTTTACACTTTCTAGGATGAAATAGATAAAAGGTAAAATGGTTAAGGAGGAATACCTTTGAGCCGAAGGTGGAAGGTAGAATGCACGTGTTGTAGACTTTTGATCTAAGTTTATTACCCGAGAATCCATTTGGCTAAGAGGATAAACATGTATAATAAAACACAACAAAACCACCAAATAATATTAAATAGCAAGAGTTAGAGGACTTCCTAGCAAGGATAGATCCGGGAAGCATGATGCTTCCTTGAATGGTTGTCAATCCTCTGTTTAATAACAATTTAATGTGAATAAGAAACTAAAATAAATAGGTCCTATTGCAATGTAATGATTTAGGTTTCTCATACACACAATACACTAGATTCAATGCTAAATAAAAATGCAACACTAAATCTAATTAGAACCAAGGTTTGTTTAGGTCAGGTAGGTTTGTTAGAGGTTTGGTAAGGGTTTGGGGCTGATTAGTTGAGGTCTGGGTTGGTTTTGGGTGAGTGGGAAGCTTTTTGGTCTGAGAATATAAAATGACATAGAGACCAATATTGGTTTGGTGACCGATGCTTGTATGGGGACTAAACCGACATCGGTAGGGGAAATAGGTAATAAACTATTAAAAATGGGGTTTTAGGCTCTCTGTGATTACACAGAGAGTGATGGTAGTATGGTTTGGGTCACAATACAGCTAAGAAGACTTGGGAATACTAAGAAGGAAGTTTAGAATAGTGGAAATAATTATGGTGGTTGAATAGTGGGTTGGTTTGAAGAAGGTAATGTATGGGTAGAAGAAATAAAATACTAAATGAAGAAAGAGATCTATAATGGGATAATCCCGAATGATTAAAATCATAGTACTTACTTGGTGTCTTGTAGACCTTGTGAGTTGAGATGGTTGATGGTTGATTGGAGGAGAGGTGCTTGATTCTAGTGTCACCATAATATGGTAATACAAAATGTGTGCTCCCATGATTATTCCAATGCTATGGAAGGAGAACCAGATGTTTTTCTTCACTATGGTTGTTTGTGCTTGTTTTCTAGATGTAGGAGGGCTTGAAGATTCATGCTTGAATAAAATAGGGATATAAAAACTGAATGAACAACCCTTATAAAGAGTTTTGAAAGTGTATATAAGGTGACCAATGGTGGTTAGGTCACCGGCGCCAGCTAAGGAAAAGTCGGTGTCGGTTAGGGAGAATCAGTCCCTTTTACCAAAAATAGGAAGACCTTCCCAAATTTGGCATGTTTTCCAAGTTGATTCCACTTAGGGAAGTGGATTTATTGATAGAAAACATAGGAAGGTCATAGAAGAAGTCTAATTAGGTTTGAGAATAATTCTTAGTTAGTTAGTTCAAGTGGTGACTCAACACTGAGAGTGATGACTCAATGTTAAGAGTGATGATTTAGTCATTGTGAGTTAAATACCCCTGGAATGGGTCTAGGGTGAGATGCAATGATGAGGTGGAGGTGTGACGATGAAATTAACTTAATTAAAATAATTAAATCAATTAATAATGTGAGGATGAATATTAATATGGGATGAAGGGGTCATGATTAGTTAAATGTGTTACATTAATTAATTGAAGGGGACTAAAGGGCGTGTGACCCAAATTTGGTTTCTACATTTTCCCCTTTTTGTCACATAGCTTGTATTGATAAACGACGCTGAAAAAATAGGAATTTTGCACCTCGGTATGAGTGAATATTAGGTTGCCCCAAGTATAGGTGGAGGTGATCCCCCTCAAACCAAGAATTGATGAGGTGTTAAATAGAGTTAGTGAGTGGTTTTAAAAATGGGTAAGTGATGAAAATAAGGGTAAGGTGGTTATAGATAAGGGTGATTTCAGTTGGGTAATAGTGGTAGTCTAATACATGCACACGTATAGATTGCAATAAGGTACTAGGGTGAAGAGCTTGCAAACTCTATGTTGTCAAATGTCAATAGGTTTATCCAAACAAGGTTGAAGTGGTTCAGTATCCAAGGTATAGGATATGGTCCTAAAACACAACTAGGCCAGGTGTAGGAACAGGTAATAGGTTGTGTTCTAAGGTACCAAAGGTATGGTCAGGATAAACATCACGACATTAGGCAAGGTAAGGTCATTAGGCTGAAAAACATAGGTAGCATCATCACAAGTTATAGCAAGTACACAAATTTGAATATCACAAAAGGTGAGTGTTAGTTGGGTGAGGTAGGCAAGGTCGTAGGTAAGGCCATGTTAGGGGAAAAAATATGCCCCAACTGATGGTGAGGTCAGGTGGGAGGTTATAAGGCCATTAGGGTAATGGGTAAGGGTAGGGTCTGTGTGCAAGTGTTGTTTTTAAACTAATGCTAAATGTGAATAGAATACTAACACCTAAATAGTCTTAATTAGCAAGAATTAAACAACATTCTAAGCACCATCATGATAAGAATTAATCAAGGGTTAGATGCTAAACATTCATTAATACAAAACTTTGAATCTAACAATGCTTAAACATCTAGAAATCCTCTATTCTCTAACAACATGTGAATGAAGGAACCTAGGTAGGCTCCATGGCTATCAAAAATAGTTGTCCTTAATGTTCCAAGAACCTAGGAATGAGGGCTAGTCAAAGTTGGGCTACAAGACACTTTTGAGACCTCCCATATGAGCTAAGAACTTTTAAGAAAGAGGATTAACTCTTCAAGATGATGAACTCTCAAGAGGACCAAATGCAAGCTCTTAGTCTCTTAGCTATATGCTTTGCATTTACTCTCTTAAGAAGTTTAGGTGTAGGTATAAAGGTAGGTGGAGGGATCTTCATATAGTCCAAAGGATAAATGATTCAACGCATCCTCATGAATGTGGGATAAAGGAGATGTGGAGTTAGTTATGGATAAGGGGGTTTAGATGGGGTTGAGTTAGCTTTATGAGGGTTTAGTTTTTCCTCAAGTGGCTCATGTGGATAAAGGGGTGTATTAATTAATCAAGGTGATTAATTAAATACACGTGCAAGATTTTATATGATTTTAGATGGATATTAGTGTGATTTAGACCATTAGGAAGGGATTAAACCAATTAAATAGGGATTTATTGATTTAATGAGAAGGGAGACTAATTAATTAATAATAATTAATTAGAATTTGGATAGAAAGTGTCAATTAACAAAAGGTCATTAATTAGGGTATGTGTTGGATAGGAAACTTAATTAATTAGCTTAATGTAATCAATTAATGACAATGGAAGAGAAGATGAGCGTTATTGACCCTATGTCGTCAATTTGTGGGAAAGCAGATAATTAGCGCAATTTAAGTATTTAAATTGCTTGGGTGTAATTATAGGGTGTCTACATTTGCCCCTCTTTGGGGTGGCATAAGTGACACCACTTCAAAGATAGTAGACGGAAGAAAATTTTGAAGGGATAGAAGAAAAATTAGTAGGAGGGAGAGATGCCCCTTGAGTGTTGATGGGGTGATGAAAGAAGTCGATCGGTGATCGAAAAAAAGATGTAATAGAGGCAAAAGAATGGGGAAAGGGTGGGATGTCCCGATGAGAGAGAAAATTAGGGGTGAAAGGAAAGTGACGTACATGTAATATGGAGGAGGGGAGAGAAAATCTTAGCCTCTAGCCACTATTTATTTGGAAAAAATTTGATGTCATCATATTGCCACAGAACTACATCATTGGTCCTTATGAAAAAAAAAAAAAGCATACGACAAAGGTGGAATGACATGAAAAGCCATACTACGGACAATTGTCCATTGCTGAAAATACCAACTCTATGCAACATACAAAATGAAATGCAATAAGAGAAAGTGAAATATTCCTAACTCCATGTAACATACAGAATGCAATGCAATATGAGAAATTAAACAAGCTCATATAATAGGGAAAACATGTACGAACACACATATCTAACCCAACAATGGTCAAGAAAGTTGTAAAAATGTTTTGTTATCAGTGCTGAAGAGATCCACAAGTTCGTGATTGATGACAAGGGTTAAAAATGATGTCCAAGTAAGCATACATGGAAGGGAAATGAAAATAGACATGGGGTCCATGAAAAGTGTTTGTGCGCAACGAAACAACACCAGGCAATGAAAGTGCCTAGAGTACAAATGAAGCAAGCAGCTAGCTTTGTGAATGGTTGTGAATCCAATGATCCATGAGTCATATTAATCAGGAAGATGTGAGAAAAACTAAAAGGATATGGAGAAAATACCATGTGCAAGACACAAGTTTCAGCCGTAATAAGCAAGTTACCATTTTGGTAGGGTTTTTTACTTTTTAGGATTTTTTGGAAAAATTTTGCATAGTTTTTGGATTTTTTGATATATATATATATTTTTATTATTTTTGCTTTTCCAATCATGGGAATAGTAGAAGAAAGTAGAAGAAGAAAGTGATGGGCCTAGAGGTGACAAAAAGTGCCCTAGGTGGAAGAAAAGAGAAATAAATGACAAATAAAGTCCTTGTTGAGTGGAAAAATTAAGAAAAAAATAACTATTTGAAAAATAATTATTTATGAGAGTGTGGATAAGAATAAAAATCACCAGGGAGCAATAAAATTGTCCAGGGGAGAAGAAAGGGATATCGACAAAAAATTCCCCAATACGGTGAAAAAGAAGAGAAAAATAATTATTTAATAAAAATAATTATTCCACAGTGAAACAGAGGAGAAAATAGTGATCGAAATGGGTTTCCGGCTTTCCAAACGGTGAAAAATAGGTTAATATACCCCCCAAGGGGGGTAAAAACATCACAATCAGTTCATTTTAACTACTCAATTTAGAAAACTTACCATGAGGCTCTGACACTCAGGAGAGATGGTGATCGCACGAGACCATTTGAGGTGTGCTAACGCAGTCCGGGGGTACTAGAGGCATGTAGACGGGGCACATTTGTGAGTATCGCAACCTCACTTTTAAAATTTTTCCATTAATGCATTAAGTAGGGAATTTAGGCATAGAAAACTCCGTAGGCATGCCTCACGCATAGGCACATGCATGGGATAGGGGGCGCATGCACCAGTTTGGGGGCGTAGGCGTCCATTTGAGGGTGCAGTGCAGTGCAGTCTATGTGCACACACAAGTGGTCAAAAATCACACACACACACACATGCACACATGAGCACATGTGCATGCATGCACACACACTAGGAAAGGGGCGCACATGTGAAAAGCGTGGCACAGGCATGGGTAGTTAAGCACACATAGGTAGAAGCACACATATGCACACGCAAGCACCAATTTAGTGGTGCACATGCCAAAAAGGGTGTGCGCAGCACCCGAAAGAGGGTGCACATGCCGTAAAACATATGTGTGCAAGTGTAGGTGCCAGAAATGTCGCGCACATGCCCAAAAGGGTGTGTAGGCACCATAGACAGGTGCAGAAAAAGATATGAAAGTGTCCAAAAATGTGACACTTAGAAGAATTTTTAGGATTTTTGGGTTAACCCTAAAAAAAAGATAGATTTTTAGATGAAATGCTAGAAACTAATGAGTGGCATGTTATTTTGTAGAGACGACTACCAATATTGTAAACGCGGGAGCGTCACTCTAGGATTACCAAGTTAGAGGGCAGTATACCGACGCAACCACCGAGAGATGGCCATATTACTAGAGGTAGTGGGGCTAGGCCCCGTGACTTAGATGCCATCCATTGTACTAGATCATGGCCTCCTGACTATGCTTGAGTGATGGCACAATGAGATTCAGTGCTTTAGATTGCCCATAGGTGAGATGACAGTGACTATAGAGGATGTGTGGCAGATTTTGCGCATGCCCATGATGGGTACACTGATTGAGTATAGCTTAGATGCAGGGTTGATCAGAGTAGCATGCAGTGCTTTATTTGGGGTCGATGACATCCCACATGACAGGATGATTGTAGCCTTACACGAGTGCATTTCTGACTTGACATTGCATTGGGGACCACTTTATATCATGGCACTTATCAGTGGGTTCCTACTCACTAATAAGACAGGGACTTCATTCCTAAGAGGATTATTGCCACTAGTTCATGGTATTTACAGTGGTGAGAGATACTATTGGGGGCAGTGTATACTATCCCACTTATATTGGGATTTGCATCTCATCACATACCATGGTCAGAAGACCGTGGGCCGGCATCATTGTTACAGATATGGTCATGGGATCATATAGCTATTAGACACCCTGTTGGCCCATTCCAAGTTCAAGATCCCGAGGAGCCATCATACATGGCTTGGATAGTAGTTGGCGGAGACATCCATGGTCACCTTGGCAGCCTATTTAGATATAGGCGGGAGTTTGATGAGTTAGCAATGATAGACGTCATTTGGCATCCATATAGACACTTCCAGTGGCTAGAGGATGCCACAGAGCTCAGCATGTGCTTGGTGGAGCACTTCTTGATTGGCAGCCTGCAGCTACATCATGGAGTTGTATCATGTTGATAGGTGTCAGTGGTAGCTAGGCCGAGTATAGGGTGTCCCTCGAGTTGGATATCCTGAATGCTCGCAGGGACTTTGAGAGGCAGACCATGGGGCCTCGATTGTAACAGCTTGAGCTAGGGCTAGTTTCTTATAGGCGGTCCCCTAGGCATGGGATCCATTGTGATAGATTAGAGATCTAGGGACCACAGCTGATTATGTAGCATGGTATGCTACAGTATTACCCCGACGACTGACTATTCTAGAGGCAACATGGGTAGCAGGCATTCACCCTCCTATGGAGGTATGGCACGGGTCAGAGTGTAGGGCCAGAGTAGTGGCATTGGGGCTAGACCCCGAGGATCCTTTTGATGGGATCCCACATGATGGATAGGGTGCCGCATAGGCACAGGGACCGAGGCCACAGGGCCCAACGCACAAGCAACTATGCCGCCACCCCGAGGCAGAGTATTTGAGTAGGGGAAGTCTTTAGGATTACCAAAAGTACCGGATCCTAAGACACAAATAGCCTCATAGCTAGTGGCACAGATAGCCACAAAGCACAGTGCAGTGTAGCAACTCATAGCCAAGAGAGACATGGTGAGAGTGGAGAGAGACAAGGCTCGAGGCTAGTGCGTGATAGCCACAACAGAGTGGGATGAGGCCCAAGCCCATATTGTTATGTTACTTTCAGGGTGGGATCAAGCTCGGGCCTAGGCCGAGGCCAGGAGATGATAGGGCAGCATGGTGGAGCTAGATCCAAGAGACAGTTGCATAGGGGACACAGATACTGAGTCTCCTACATCAGTCCCAGTCATAGCTATACATGGTCGTGGCATAGAGAGACCACGTGTATACTCGTTATCAGGTAGTAGTAGCCCAGAGGGATTAGGCCCACGCCAAGCTATAGGTGATGACCATGGAGAGAGATCGAGAGGCTGCCACCTCTAGATAGGCCAAGGTAGACCTGGGCTAGGTTACAGGTGAGTGAGACACTACCCTTCAGGTAGCGCTCACCTCAGGAGATGCAAATCTGATTCGTGATGCCACCAGGCTTGGTGGTGAGGCACTTTTTTACAGGACAACATACTATAGAGTGGTGCCACCAGAGTAGAGAGTGGCATTGCCATAGTTATCAGGATCGAGTGCATTAGGCTCTTGTTCACAGAGGTCTGGTCATTCCACCGATCGATCACCAAACAAATTTCCTCTTCCAGTAGTTTGCAGTGAGACCAGCACCAACCCATCCTACGGATGTCCGGTGTCCAAGAAAGACTTGGGAGCCCCGATGTAGGTGAGAGCAAAGTGGCTAAAAGCCACCTTTGTATTGTATAGATTATTTTGCATGTATGCCTCTTATGAAGGCTGATTTTGATGTACAGTGATTGTAGACATGTATTTTTGATGATGCCTCATGATGAAGGCTTGATTCTTTCAGATACATGCCCCTTTTTGATGGCATTGTGTATCGCTGATGTATTTATATTGAGCACTGATCAGGACATTGTGTATATGCATACAAACATTGTTGATATATCCTTATTGTATGCCTCAGCTGAAGGCATTTTTGATATAGAGCATAGATTTGTATATATCCATTTTTGATACAGATGTATATTTGACACACATGTATATTTGACTCATTGTTTTGGCTCAGATTCACATGATTATGAGATGATGTATATATTTTTGTTGATACACGTATATAGATGGTTTTTGCATTGTCTGTAAATTTATGGGGAGCCAATTGATGACGGGACATGAATCGTGTTTATGTATCTTGAGCGGGCTTGTTGCCTACATTGGATTTGATGCATGTTATTTTTCTTGATTCAACACTTATGGATGTTGTTATGATGTTATTTTATTGTCTTTGTATTCTGATGCATGTGACATGAGTGGGCATAATTCTATGATGTGAAATACCCCTTTTCAGAAATTACTATATGTTGATTCGCATTGCATGTTGCATTTGTTTAATTCAGCACTTATGGATGCATTGTGACATGAGTGGGCATACATTGATTCTTATTGCATGTTGTGTGTTTTGATTCAGCACTTATGGATGCATTATCTGATTTTGTACATTGTATGTATCTGAGTTTGATTGTTTTGATGTATACATGTGCTGTGGATGTGAGATGATAGATCTTTAGATGATATCAAATGTTTTCCTCATGTGTTATTTTGATGTATATGGACGAGATGATATGATGATATTGGTGTGGGGGGATAGATTTTTTATTATGTGCAACCCCTCTTGCCCCCATTGATGATACGGTATGTGATGATTAGTTTAGCGTACATGCATGATGTAACACTTAGCATTTTTGTTTATATATGATGTAGAGATAATGTTAGATGTGATGATAGTGATAACAAAACAAAGCACATGAAAGAAACACAAGAAAATGCTAACAAAGAACACTAGGAATTAATGCAATACACCATGATTCACCATGTCTTATTAACAAGTAACAAACACAACCAAATGTTTAAGAAAGAACATAATGAATTAACACATTACATCATGATTTCCCAAGGTTCACTAGCATGTCAAGACACACCACAATATGCACAAGTAAGAATAAATCTAATCTAAGAAAGAAAATATGAACTATGAAAAAGTACACCCAAGCAACAAAAACTCAAAAGCAAGCACGTAAAACACTATACAAGCAACAAGCAAAGCAAGGAAACAAGACAATGCAAGCAAATGTTTTTGTAAGATATGTTTTCATGGACTGATTTTCTATTGTTTAGGTATTTGTGAAACAATTTTCTATTATTTTTGTGTTTTCTCGAAACAATGTTCTATTGTTTTTGTGTTTTCTCGAAATAATGTTCTATTGTTTTGTGTTTTCTCAAAACAATTTTCTATTGTTTTTGTGTTTTCTGAAACAATTTTCTATTGTTTTTGTGTTTTCTAATGGTTTCCAAAGCTATGTGCAGGTAACCAAGAAAGTGTGGATGCCCCCAGTGTTAGATGGGGAATATACAAGGGTAGAATCCACATGTTTATGAACAGGAAGGTGAAGTCGTTGAGTTGCCCCCAACGTAAGATGGGAAATAATGAAAGACCACACCCCTCACAGACAAATAAAAGAAGACAAAGCCGGATCAAGGCTTGGATAGGATGATGTGCACAAGGAATCAAGACAGTAGAACCTGGTCTAGGCCCAAGACAACTACCCTTCTAATACAAAATTCTTGTGAACAATGAATCCTCCCGAGGCTCTAGAAACCGGTTTTCACCCAAGGACTTTCCCAAAGTGCCACAATTACGTGGTTTTTCCTAGTGGACCACCTGTTTTCTCTTTTTCTTTTTCTGATTTTTTAATTTTTTTTATTTTTATGACGTCCTTACATCATGTTCGGGCATAGAACCTCTTAAGATACATGGCATTCATGGGCTCCCAAATCTCATCACCATTGGGGTGAGCCAACTTGTATGCCCCTGTGCCATACTTAACAACTATGACATAGGGTCCTAACCAATGTGGTTCAAACTTCCCTTTCTTTTCTCGCTCTACTCTAGTACTCGAACTAGTTCTCCTTCATGACTAAATCACAAACCTCAAACTCAAGAGGGATGATTATTTTTTATAGTTTTTGGAGATTCTATGTTGATATAATTTCAAGTGATTAAAAGCACAAATGCACCTCTCATCTAGTAGCTCTAACTCAGCCAACCTTTCCACTCGATAATCTTCATCTTTATCCAGATAGTCCCGAAGAGAAATTCTCAGGGATGGAATTTTGATTTCTAATGGGATGATCGATTTTGTCCCAAACACTAAGGAATATGGTGTCACACTTGTAGGAGTACGAATGGATGTTCGGTAAGCCCAAAGGGATAGATGAATTTGTAGGTGCCAGTTTCGACTGCCTTACTGCGACCATTATCTCCATTATCCTAACCAAAGTATTGTTTTCCATGTCAACTTGTCCATTACCTTGAGGTTAATATGGTGTGGACCATTTTAATATGATTTGGAAATATTTACAAATACCTTTCATATTTTTTTTCTTAAATGACTTCCCATTATCTGTAATAATGGTTGTAGGAATGCCATACTGACAAATAATGTGATTCATGATGAATTTAGAAATTTGTGCTCCTGTGACATAGGTTAATGGGATGGCCTCCACCCATTTTGTAAAATATTCTGTGGTTGTGATGATATGTGTATGACCATCAGATGAGGTAGGAGTAAGTTTCCCTATTAAATTGAGTCCCCACTTGGAGAATGGCCATGGGGTAGTGATTGGTTGTAATGGCTGTGATAGAGCATGGATAAAATTTCCATACTTTTGGCAAAGAACACATTTTCTAACGTAATTACAACAATAAGTTTCTATGGTAGGCCAATAGTAACCTCATCAACAATTTCTTATCCAGGACCATTCCGTTTGTATGTGCTCTGCATACTCCTTCGTGCACTTCCTTGATTGCCTGGACTGACTCCGTCACATCCAGATAACGTAACAGATTCCCATCATAGCCATGATGATAAAGTGTACCTCCTAAAAGGGTGTAATGGGCTATCTGACGAATTAGGCTTTGATTTTCATAGTGGGAGATATCGGGAGGGAATGTGCTATCCTTAAGATAGGTGAAAATGGGTTCATACCATGGTGAATGGGGACCAACAACCTCATAAGCCAGGTAAGATTCTGGCATGTCATATGCGGGCTGGCGTAGATTTTCTATGAAGAATGGCATATCATTGTTCCTTGGCGGAATACAAAGCATAGATCCTACTATTACCATAGCATCCACTGATATGTTCTACGCTCTTGGGATTTGATCAAAGGTAATGCACACAAAATACTCCTTTAGCGTTTCCACTAACTTTTTGTAAGGTATGAATTTGTCATCCTTAACCTTATATTCATCATTTACTTGTTTAATGATTGACTGCAAATCACCTACAACCTTAACATGATGAATATTCCACTTGATGGCTAGCTTCCTTCCTATAATGAGTGCTTCATACTCTGTAATGTTGTTCATGCAAGGGAAGGCCAGGTGGAAAGCCTGCGGTATAGGATCACCGGAAGGAGTAATAAGGACTAATCTTTCACCCGAACCATGAAATGTAAATGATTCATCAAAATGTATCTACCACATGGTAGATTCTTCAATGTATAGTAAGGAGGCATCTGGCAGATCCAGACTCAAAGGCTCCATGCTGTGCAAAGGTGCTTTTGCTAGCTGGTCCAGTGAGAACTCCGTCCTTTAACCGATTTACGATGGAAAAATTCTATATCAAACTCTTTGATTAGAATGATCCAATTATCCATTCCACTGTGAGGGTGGGTTTAGACAAAATATAATTGAGTGGATCGACCTTCGATATGAGCTTGGTCTTAGTATTCAAAGCAGTAATGGCAAAGTTTCAAAGGTAAAAACAATGGCCAAGCAAGCTTTTTCAATCTGAGGATAATTAAATTCATAGGCAATGAGGGTGTGACTCGGATAGTACACCACTTTCTCCTTATGGTTAAGGTTGTATTGGGTGAGCAATGTACCAATAGAATATTGTGTAGTAGAAATATAGAGCGTATGGTTCTCCCGAGTAGAGGCATGAGGACAGTGGATTAGCCAGTCTTGTTTAAGCAAAGAAAAATCTTGTTATTGCTTGGGTCCCCGGATGAAAGTGACTTCCTTCTTAAGAAAATGAGTGAATGAGTGACATTTATCTACAAGTCGAGATAAATTAGTTAATGGCTTGAATTTTCTCCCGTAATCTATGTAGTTGCTTGATATTTTCAGGTGGAGGCATTTTAGTGATGGCAGACACTTTAGTAGGGTCTACCTCAATACCTCGTCTTGACACAATGAAGCCCAATAATTTCTCTGATAGCACCCTGAAGACACACTTCTTTGGATTCAGCCTGACTTTATATTCATGCAGGCACTCAAAGATATGCCACAAAATGATAGGATGATCCTCTATTGTTTTGGACTTTCCCAGGATGTCATCTACATAGTCTTTCATGATGTCATGAATCATATCATGAAATATTACTGTCATGGCCCACTGATAAGTTTCTCCCACATTCTTAAGGCCAAATGGCATTACTTGATAGCTCAAGGCACCCCACGGAGTTGTGAAATTTGTTTTGTGTTGGTCTTCCTTAGTGATTTTAATATGATTATAACCTAAAAAGCCATCCATGAGTGATAGCATTTCATATCCTTCTGTTGATTCAACAATCATATCAATGTTGGGTAACAGAAATTCATCTTTAGGGCAAGCCTTATTGATGTCCCTAAAATCCATACAAATTTGGATACCAACAGGTTTTTTCTGAACAGGAACAATGTTTGATATCCATTTAGAATAGTCAATTGGTCAAATGAATCCTGCTACAAGCAACCTTTCCAACTCTTCCTTGACCAACAAGGGCACTCTTGGATGCATCTTTCAGAGTTATTTTTGATAGGCTTGGTGTCTGCGTGCACGACCAGGTTATGCATGACCAAAGTGATTTAGAAGACCATGCAAACACATCAACGAACTCTCACAACAACATAGTGAATGTCTTTTGTTCTCTAGCTGAGAGTGATGCCCACAAGTTTACTATCTTGGGATCTTCTTCGGTACCAATGTTGACATCAATGGTCTCTTCACTTTCAATTTTGATAAATCCTCCATACACGTAGGATCAGGAGGAAGGTTAAGATCTTCATCCAAGGATGTCTCCACTAGATTTTCATCCTTGGCGTGGTCACTTTGTTTGTCCTTTGATTTTCTTATTTGTTTGTTAGCTAGTGCCTCAAAGAGGTTTTCACTGTGCGACTTGGACTTTGATTTTTGCCAAGGCTTTTCTTTATAACTTTTTCCCTCGCTTTTCTTTAAATTTTTCTGACCACGAAGTTCAGCCTCCTCACCAAAGTATGCACAAGTGTCTAAGTCGATAGAGAAACCCTTTTGTGATCTCCAATGGGGATTGTATCCCTTATGCCCATGAACTCTGCAATGACCTCGTCATTCTTGAATAAATATAGTGGCATGTGACATTTTTGGTCCCATTCAACAAGGAAAGGGTATACAAGGTTAAGGGTTGGTTCGGTGGGGGTTATGGTTAGGACAACGTTATTCATGAAAAGGTTTGTGGAGGCCGATCCTCATATTGGCTACAACGGGAATCCATATTACTTGCTAGGTAATCGGAGCTATCCTCACACTTATAACAAGTTGCATCTTGATCATTGGGGTACACTCCATAAGGATGAATCCCGATGTTTGTATCTTTCTATTTTGAAATGTGGAAGAGGGAATGGTTTTCATTGTCCTTGTTCATTCCTCCCACATCCCAGGCCTTTGTAGCCCATGGAGTACATCATTTTGCTAGAATTTTGGAAGACCATGCAAACACATCACCGAAATCTCACAACAACATAGTGAACATATTTTTTCTCTAGGCGAGTGATGCCCCCAATTTTACTATCTTGGGATCTTCTTTGGTACCAATGTTGATATTAATGGTTTCTTCGATCAATTTTTTTATAAATCCTCCATACGCGTAGGATCAGGAGGAAGGTTGAGATCTTCATCCAAGGATGTCTCCACAAGATTTTCATCCTTGGCATGGTCACTTTGTTTTCCATTGATTTTCTTATTTGTTTGTCAACCAGTGCCTCAAAGAGGTTTTCACTGTGTGACTTGGACTTCAATTTTTTCTAAGGCTTTTCTTTAGAACTTTTTCCCTCACTTTTCTTTAAATTTTTCTAACCATGAATTTCATCCTCCATGCCAATGTAGGCTCAGTGTCTAAGTTGATAGAGAAACCCTTCTTGTAATATCCAATAGGGATTGTATCCCTTATGCCCATGAACTCGCAATGGCCTCGTTGTTCTCGAATAAATATAGTGGCATGTGACATTGTTGGTCCCATTCAACAAGGGAAGGGTATACAAGGTCAAGGGTTGGTTCAGTGGGGGTTATGGTTAGGATTGTGTTATTCATGAAAAGGTTTGTGGAGAACAGATCCTCATATTGGCTACAACACGAATTTGTATCATTGTCTAGGTAATCGAAACTATCCTCATGCTTAGAACAAGTCGCATCTTGATCATTGGGGTGCGCTCCATAAGGATGAATCTCGATGTTGTATCTTTCTATTTTGAAATGTGGAAGAGGGACTAGTTCTCATTGTCCTTGTTCATTCCTCCCACATCCTAGGCCTTTGTAGCCCATGGAGTACATCATTTTGCTAGAATTTTCATAGTTTGGGGTTTGATAAAAGATTAACCGAGTGTCCTCAGGGACCCAAGTAGTAGGTGGATCAAGCAATTTCTCCTTAGCTAACAAGCCTCCAGGTAGGAACGACCCAATAGTGTGTTCTTCTCTAGGCCTCCTAAAGTGGTAGTTGGGTTGACCTCTAGTCTTGGGTGACAAAGAGAGATCTGACACCAAGAGTGCTTGTTGTACATTATACTCCCCACGTAACCATATTCCAGGATTTTCATCTCCCATGAATCAAATGGAGATGTTGAAGTAGACACCCCATGAGTGCAAGAACTAAGTGAATCTAAATCCATGTGGGATTCCATAAGCTCAGATCAAGAGGAACCGCTATATCTACGGAGGGACATGCATACGTACTCTTTCGTGTAATGTTATTGAGAGCTCTATAATGAGAAACGAGCTTTGGATCTCCCCGGTATTGTAATTGTGTGTCCCTCATGCTTTAATTTGAAGCATTGATGAAACATTGATGGCATGGCCTACGTTGCATGAATCCATGGTCAGCCTAGAAGCATATTATATGGAAGTTCCAAGTCTAGGACGTGAAACCTCGTCTAATGACAAGTGGGGCCCACATCCATCGGAAATGTAATGGTGCTTGCCGACTCTCTTTCCGCACTGTCGTATGTGGTGATAGTGATACTATACGACTCAATATCTTCCTCTATATGTCCCAATTGTTGGACAAGCTTAAGCATGTAGATGTTCAATCCCGATCCGTTATCCACAAGCACCCATTTTATTTTCCTGCGGGTGACAACTACCTCAATGTACAAGGGAAGATTATGTGTGGGATTCTCGGTAGGGATCTCCCTATGGTTGAAAGTGAGATGCTCACTTGGTGTAATATTTTCCACCATAGCTTGAAGGTGTGCAGGATCAAATTCTAAAGGCACTCCCGACCCCTAAAGAGTTTGATACAGAATGTCCTTATGCACATTGGATATCTTGAGAAGATCTAAGATTGAAATCTTAGTAGATGTCTTCTCAAGTTGTTCTAGAAGGTTATACTTACCAGTATGCGGGGTCAATGGAGAGGGTTCTAGAATCACGAGGTGAGCATGCCTTGTTACCACAACGTAGTCCTTTCCCTTAATCCAGATAGTATTGACATCGTCGTAGGGAGTGAATACATCCGATAAGTGAATTGTAATGATTGTTATCTCTCTTGGTATACAAGTAATTTACAGCTTTATAAGTTTGGGATGACTCTCCCGATCCGGCTTTTTCTTTTCTGACTTATCATGCTTGGGGAATGGTTCCTTATAAATCCCCATTTTCTTGTTAGGTGTTTGTTTTTTTAGGGTTATCCACCTCTATCTCCCCATTATCAATTAGGTCTTGAATATAGTGGCAAAGTCATAAACATTTTTCTATTTTATGACCTTTAATGTGATGCATTTCACAATATTCATGCTCCTTATACCATGAAGGTTTAGGATCGTTGTCATCAAATGGTTGTGTTATAGGATAGGTCATCATGTGGGACGCATCCAACTATTTTAGTATGACTGACAACGGTTCATTGAGAGAGGTGAATGTTCGTCACTTTGGTGGTGGTTGTATTGGGCCCTTGGTCAGTTTAAAAGGTTGACCAGTTTGGACTGTTTGAACGCGTTTGGAATCAATGATTCCATCTCCTACCACATTTTTGTTTTTATTGAAAATATTTAGATTTTCCGCTGGGTTTGACACTTTGGTTGTCTTTAGATTGGTTTTTAAGGGTGCCTTTAACAATGATATCCTTTTCTATCTAAATCCTTTTCTCGATAACTTCCTCAAAAGTACAAAAGTAATGCATTTGGAGGTGGAAGGTGATATCCGGGTTGAGATTGGGAATGAAGATATCTTGACTGAAGCTACTTTTCAGGGAAAGCACAAAGGAAGTAACCGCTATCCCTCTCAATCGTTGGAGAAAGTTAGTGAAGGTCTCATTTGGGCATTGTTTCGTGCCACAAAAGTCTTCCACGATGATGTCACTCTCTATGTTATATGAGAAGTGATGCAAAAATCTTTCTACCAATTCTATCCAGGTGGAAATTAATCCTCGTGGTAAGCATGTAAACCATTCCAATGCTTGACCTCTGAGACTCTTGGGAAAAAGTCTGATGAGGTAATTATCACCATAAGACACCTCTTGACATGCCATGTAAAAATCTTTAAAATGATCCCTTGGGTCTCCCTTTCCTTTGTATTTTTGAACTTTGGCATATAAAATTTCTTTGAAAAGGGTTGAAGGCTCATTGTCTTGTCAAAAGGATAGGGGTATAGCTCTTCATATTGATATTTCCTTGTGCTCCTATATTGCTCTCTTATAAGATTACAAGTGTCACTTTCATAGACTGCACTTCCTATGTGAGCAATTGTTCTTTAGTGGGAGAAGCAGGGATGTAAACATGATGGTACCCTATGTCTTCTTCTCCTTGTTTTTCCCAATGGATTTCGTTGATCTTAACCTTAGGCCTCACCTTTTGAATGTTCTTGTTTGCATCTTTCTGTACATGGGAAGTAAGTAAAGCTAGTTACCAGCTTAGGTTACTGATTTGTTGTTGAATCGTGGCTTGGTTTATAGCCTCTTCTTCTAAAGGTTCCTCCTCTTCGTACTATGGAGGTTCTTCCTCTATCTCAAGTTCTATTTTGTTTCTTCATGGAACTTTGATGAGGGGTATTCTATGCCCTACCACTTTATCATTTTTTGCGTAAGAAGTGGAAGCATGCCCGCCTATTAAAATATCTTCCATATTGATAAGGGGATGTTCTTCCTTAGTAGTGTCATTTTTTTATAGTATTGGTTCATTCTCGATGGGAAATTTGGCCCCTAATTTGAAAACCCAAGCCAACACTCTATCTTTGTTTCTAAGAAGAAATTCATCTAGCAGAGTAGGGTCAAAATCAAATTCCATGCGTGGTGACTCTAATTCATTTCCACTATGGTCGACCATTTCTTTTGTTTCCTTTTCTTCGAAAATAGTGGTCTTAGATCGTATCCGATGAATTGGTTTGACCGCTTCTGTTAGATGTTTCCCAAGCTTGCGCCTATTGTTCCTCATATGTTTGTTTCTTTAACCCTAGACGTGTCTTGGGAGCCATGTTTTCGTGAAGGTTTCACTAGGGTAAGTTGTAGATTTGTTCAAAGTTTAATGACTACCCCTAAGTGAAATGCAAGATGTACGTATTAAGAGTAAATTAACAGTGTGAGAATACCAATGTGATAGAGTGATAAAATCACCAATGATACAAGTGTTTGGTATTAAAACCCATTTGAATGAAGTATCTCCTAGACTACGTTTCAAAGTAATTTGCATCACGAGATGATCAACAAGATGTTTTCACTTATGCCAAGTTCAAGGAAATGAACAAAACGTAAGTAAATACAAGAATTCAAATGCGATCTCCCAATCAAGATATACGACGAGTGAGCTCAAATCTGATTAAGACCTATATCTTAAAAAGTGCCAATTACGATTTGCAAATGAAACAACAATATCACCAAGATATGTTAACCAACTTTGCGAGAAAGTGAAGTATTGATATCAAGGTGTTATTGATATAACACACACAAATAAGTAACGCTAGAACTTTTTGAAATCGAGGTAATAATAGAACCAAAACAAAAATCTCAAATTATAGCTAGGAATAGTTAAGAATATGTACAACAGTAACCATACAATATAGGTATTTACGTCAAGTTTACAAGAAACAATATGTAAATATAGAAATTGTAATGATACGATACAAACAAGCTAACTCTTCTAAGGAAGTCCGCGGTGATGAACCACGCCCAACTACAATGACAACCTTGACATGGGTATCAAGACCACAAAGGTGGCTACCAAATGATGTGAAAACACCTCCGCTCACTTTAGACATTTAATTAACCCAGTTGTAAACATGGATGGGCGTAAACGGACATAAAAGTGAGAGAAATAGTCAAATGGTAACACAAGGGTAATCACACCTCTTTCAATCAACAAAGTGTCAAAATAGTGTGAAGGAAATAAATCAAAAGATGAAAAATGCTAGCCTCACTTTGGCAGAGTTTCACCTCACCCTAAGGCAAGTAAAAACTAGACGAAATTAATGCGTCACACATTTCTCAATATGGTTCACAACTCAACACTATTTTAGAATGGTCAAAGTGGGCTCTTAGCCAAAGTATATTCTCCTAGGTGGTTCTCTCATCCTAGGTGTTACAAAGTTACCTCGAGCGAGCATGATTTACCCAAAAAGTCACACTGACTAGTTTGGGAGTATCTCAGCTTTACTTTACCCCCTTCAAGAATAGTAGGCAACTAGTGCATCTATGTGTACTATCACTGGGGTCTCCACACGGAAAATTGGTAATGCTATCTCACAAAGGAATCACTAGTCAAGTAGGTAGTGCGGAGCACTTCCCATTTCGTCCACAAGGTTCCCTCTTGTGTGGACTACTTTGGGGTTCTTGGAACCACCCCCATTGTTGTAGCTTAAGGTGTTATGCCAAAGGGGTTATGTTCCAGTTGAGTGGAGAGGGACATACCCTTTTCCAAAACCTACAATACAGTGTTTTGAATGTGGTGTGTTTTTTTATCTTTTTTAATTAGGTGTGGTTTGCTTGAACACCATTTGGCAACCTATAAGAAACACGTGTATTAGAAGGTTTTCTGACTCTTGTTTCATTTCCTTCGTTCTTTGACAAGCATTTTGGTCCTGAATGACGATGATTAGTAGTTTTCCATCAAAAGAGAAGGCACCATTTCTGATTCTCCAAATCATCTAAGGACGCAAGAGAAGAGCATACATAATGTCTTCACAAATCTCAAAAGATAACCAAATGGAACAACACTTTAATTCAAAAATTCCAAATTGACCAATTTTAACTAAAATAGTCTTAACAATCTTAAAGTGGAAAAATGTTTTAAGAATCATTTCTGATTCCCAAGGTCGCCCCAAGGGACGTGAGGGAAGAGCATATGTGATCTCAATCCCGTTAGTAAACAATGTAAAATACTACCTAATCAAATACCAACATGTAAAAATAACTTGCAAAGACAAATATGTGATTAGATAAACTTGCAAAAAAGTTAGCACATCAACCCTTTAAATCCAAAAATGTAAAAGGATGCCTACACCCCTTTTTCTATGATTTTACATGGGTTAGGCGTATGCACCACTCAAGGATGTCTTTTGGCACACAAAGTGTACCTACGCCACCCGAGAGATGTGTGCACCCTAAAATAGTGCATGTGCCCCTAAAACAAAACCCGCTCCACTCATGTATTTTTCAGATCGATTAAATTCTTGCACCACCCGAGAGGTGTATGCACTATGAAAACAACATATGCGCTACTCTGAGAAAACATACAGAAAAATAGATAGAATAACCGTATTACTAGAAAAATATACATGCGCCACTAAAACCACATGTGTGCCCTGGTTAGGGTGTGTGGGCTATTCTGACAGGTTTTCAGATCAGTAGCAAAGGTACATACAAGACAAAACAACGTGTGTGCCCAGGTTAGTGCACCTGCATGTGGGTTAGGGTGGATGTGCTAGGGTTAGTGCGCATGTGCCGTGGGTCAGCATTTAATGACAAAGTTTAACAACATGCCTATGCCACCAGAGATATGTGTGTGCCCCTAAAATCATATCTACACCCCAAATATCATGTTTGTGTTCCTAAAATTGTGCCCGTGTCAGAACTACAACCAAAGTACGGAAAAAACACAAAAAACTTCACAATATCTCTAAATTTTGACAAGTTAGTTCAAAAATGGCAATTACCCATTAAAATTATGGCTATGAACATGAAGCTACATGTATCAAACGAGCAAAAACTCCAAAAAAATGGAAATTAATTACTAAATTTACATATCAAAATTTAGCCAAAATAATGAAACTTAAACTAAAATGCCATGGGATTAAGTGTCCCACCGAGCATGCCAAATGTGTGTAAGTGTTGTTTTAAACTAATGCTAAATGTTAATAGAATACTAACACCTAAATAGTCTTAATTAGTAAGAATTAAACAACATTCTAAGCACCATTATGATAAGAATTAATCAAGGGTTAGATGTTAAACATTCATTAATACAAAAATTTGAATCTAACAATGCTTAAACATCTAGAAATCCTCTATTCTCTAACAACATAAATGAAGGAACCTAGGTAGGTTCCATGGCTATCAAAAATAGTTGTCCTTAATGTTCCAAGAACCTAGGAATGAGGGCTAGTCAAAGTTGGGCTACAAGACCCTTTTGACACCTCCCATATGACCTAAGCACTTTTAAGAAAGAGGCTTAACTCTTCAAGATGATGAACTCTCAAGAGGACCAAATGCAAGCTCTTAGTCTCTTAGCTATATGCTTTGCATTTACTCTCTTAAGAAGTTTAGGTGTAAGTAAAAAGGTAGGAGGAGGGCTCTTTATATAGCCCAAAGGATAAAGGATTCAACACATCCTCATGAATGTGGGATAAAGGAGATGTGGAGTTAGTTATGGATAAGGGGGTTTAGATGGGGTTGAGTTAGCTTTATGAGGGTTTAGTTTGTCCTCAAGTGGCTCATGTGGATAAAGGGGGTGTATTAATTAATCAAGGTGATTAATTAAATACATGTGCAAGCTTTTATAAGCTTTTAGATGGATATTAGTGTGATTTAGACCATTAGGAAGGGATTAAACCAATTAAATAGGGATTTATTGATTTAATGAGAAGGGGACTAATTAATTATTAACTCGATAGAAGATTTCAATTAACAAAAGGTCATTAATTAGGTATGTGTTGGATAGGAGACTTAATTAAATAGCTTAATGTAATCAATTAACAATACCGGAAGAGAAGATGAGCGTTATTGACCCTATGTCATCAATTTGTGGGAAAGGAGATAATTAGCTCAATTTAAGTATTTAAATTACTTGGGCGTAATTATAGGGTGTCTATAAGATCGATTATGGGGTGGGTGAAAAAGGTGGTGGGAAATAAGATTTAGTGCATGATTGGGAAATGGGGTAAAAGAATAACCAATATCGATTATGTAAAATTGACGTTTGCTAAAGGTAACTCGATCATGGTAAACTAGGGCACCTAACCGATGTTGGTCAAGAAAAAATAGCATCGATCACCAAGTCGCAGTGTGGTAAAAATAAAAATTATGTATAATACGGATTCATTTTCACCTGTTGACTTGGATAAAATGACAAAGCAAAGAGTGTTTTGCATTTTCCATGGAGAAAGAGACGAGGTATTATACTCAACTGACTTGGTGAGGAATCATTGGTCAATTGGATTCCATTTTCCAATCCCACGAGATCGAGACAAGTGATTCAATTGGTGGAGAGTGAGAGGTTTGATTCAAACATGGCAGCAAAGGAGGTATGCGAGGGGCTCGTGCACCCATACCAAGGATTACAATATAACGGAGGCAGCGTGTAGAGGTAGGATTCAATCCTTTTTATTGTTTTTAATGAAATTGTAGGTAAAAAATGAAAAAAATAGGGTGGGGAATTAAAATTTCAAAATGTAGTGAAAAAAGTAAAAATGTGGGTAGGGGTGGGGAAATATAGTTTAATTAGGTGTAAAATGGAAATGGGTGGGGTTTGGGTAGTTTTTAGGTAGTTTTAGGTTGGTTTTGATTATTGTTCTTTTTATTTTTTGGAAAATTGGAGACGTGGGGTTTGGCCATGGATCCAAACTACTAGACCGATGTTAGTAAGGTCTTGACCGACGTCGGTTTGGCATGTCGAAATCGGTGGGGAAATTAGTCTACCAACATTGCTTGAAGGTGACTAGTGTTAGTCAAGGTGACTGATGTTAGTCATAGGGAAAAGTGACCGGGTCCAAATGGGTTAGATTTTAGAAGGCCAAAATGGGGTAAAAATCAAATGGGAGGGTACATGGGAAAAGAATGAAGGAAACCTAGATGGATGAGGTATAAAATTAGGTGGGTTTGTGTAAATTTAGGTAAACATAGGTAGGTAATAGGTGATGAAATTAGTATGGGAACATAGTAGGCTAGATTAGAATGAATAATAGGTTAGGGAGGTAGTTTAGGAAATAGATAGGTAGGTAAACAAATGTGGGTATGTGGTGTAGGTAGGGGTGAGTTAATTAGTTGGGAAAATGTGGGTATGTGGGTATGCATGCTCGACAACAGCTCACGATGCATGATAGACAACCGCCATTATTGGCAGAGATCAGACCCACCATCACAGGGGGATGAGTGGGACCACATCTGAGATGTTGGTCTTAGTTCCATCAGGCAATATAGATAGATTGTTAGGGATCATAGTATGATGGTTGCTCTCATCGATAGATGGGATTATACGACCAATACCTTCCATTTTCGACTGGGGAGATGACTATCACCCTAGAGGACATATATAGGATCTTGAGGTTTCCCATTGTAGAGTCTATCATATTAGAGCCGATGATGTGTTAGAGCCCATGTGTACAACTTTTGGTGATGTTGTGGTAGAGTTGACATACCACAATGTAGGTGACAGGTATGGAGAGATGTACATAACACATCCTGATGGGACCCATTTGGCAATGTTGATGTTAGTTGATATTAGTTGTTTTTCCCTCCCAGATTCAAAGGGTGGTCGGTTTCCTCTAGTGTTGATGAGTGTTTTGGGGGATATGGTAGAGCAGTGAGTATGGTTCACATGGGAACTTGCATTTCTAGTGTAGTTATATAAAGACCTATGGGCATATCGGTGGATATGCAGGTTTGGAGTGTGTTGTACCTTATTATTACATTGTTGGGCATATGAGTATATAGTGTGCTTATAACCAGCCAGACTACCGAGGTAAGATTGGTTCGGAGGAGTATTCTCGAGTTGGTTTCTAGTGGTGGGTACCGATGGTAGCTTATCCTAGGGTTACAGAGGTGATCGGGGTGTGACATATTACGAATAACTATTTGATGGCATATCACTTATTTATATATTTTTAAGACCTTATATAGGGTTTCCATCTTATAGAGGGATAGCAATAAGTTAGATTACAACTAGTCGTAGATACAAGGCATACATGCCGAGAGCATGAGATGGTTCTTGTGGAAAGAGTCCGACGGCAGCTTTAGGATCCAAGAAGATGTGCCTCCACCTTTTCCATTGTACCGTAGAGATGATGTGGAGATACCATTTTCTCCACCACGCCTAATGATCAGCCTGGTAGGTGGAGAGGGTAACAAATCGAGGATTGACGATGCATGTACCACCGGGCAAATATAGGAAGTGATGGATAATGTAGTTATAGGAGGCACCTTTGAGGCTAGTGTAACCTAATTTAGTGATGATCATAGTTCATAGAGATGCATTACAAGGGTAGGTGGCTTCCATATCGATATAAATTATAGGGTTGTAGGGACAACTAACAGGGGCATAGCACAAGTGACCACCCTACAGTATATAGGTGATGACCCCGCAGCCTGTAGCACAAGCATAGGCTCGTACATAAGGTGGAGATGGGGATAGAGGTCAAGTAAATGCCTTACAGAATAAGTGGATGGATTACAAGGCCGGTTGGCCACATCACAGAACAACTTGCCATATTACAAGCAATGCACAAATGACAGTGCACCGGGTGGAGATGGGGATAGATGGCACGTAGTTTCCTTATAGGAACATGTGGCTAGATTACAGGCCAGTTGGCTACAACACAGGCATAGGTTGTGGCCTTACACACCCAGTAGTTACATACAGTACCACCACAAACTCCTACACTAGGACAGGTCACATAGTATAGGCTCCTACACCAGGAAATGGTTCTCTTTTGGTAGGGCAGAGTTCTTAGGTGGCATTTAGGCCGATGGGAGCGCTGCAAACTATATCCATGGAAAGGTCCAAGGATTCCTTGAATGAGGATTGTTACTATCATAACCAACTAGTGACTGTAGGAATTGATGTTCCCTCCTACACTAAGCACTAAACCTTTTAAGCAACTCTAGTAAACGGAGTAGATCCAAGACTCATAACTCGTAGTATAGGGGGTCGGTAGCCACGAGACAAGGCCAAGGTGAGGTTATAAGTTCCTAGAGACCAGGCCCCATAGAGGGAAAGGAGGAGGAGATGGAGGCTAGGAAATGACTAGCAGAGGGTGGTGAGATGATGGTAAGGCATTGGATTGGTAGGGAGGAGGAGGAGATAGGTGAGACTGGAGAGGAGGGCATCAAGTGGGGGTGATTGATATCCATAACGGATATTATACGATCATTTTTATTTTTGTTATATATACCACCCTATGTGCCAAAGATGTGAGATTGTACATGAGAGTTTTGAGATATTGATACTTATTTATATCTGTGTATATATGTATTGAGACACAGAAACTCTCATTATATAGTTGATGATTTTTTTTGGATGGATGATGTAATCTTTCTTTAATTTCCATTTTTATTGTGTACCATGGGACCTAGGTGAGTTAGGCATAATAGAGTCAAGTATATGCATGGTGGAGTTAGGTATATGCATGGTTTGGTTAGCTATAGGCATGATAGATTCTAGGTAATTTCCAAGTTACCGATCTTATGGAAATAATGTATCAGTATGTATGTTGTGGTTAAATTTCCAATTATTTGGTATCGTGGAAATGTTAAATGATTGACGTATGATATGGTTGATGTTATAAAGTGGTAGGTATGTAATTTTTTATGATAGATTAATTTCTAATTTTTGTGTAAAATGGAAACTAACTAGGGTAAAATTTGAATATAAAGGGGGAATATTAGTTAGGGAAAATTTGGCCAAGCTAACCTCCAAGGGCTCCATGTCCTCAGAGTGTTACCTACATAGCCCCAAATAAAAGGGGCATCAAGTGATGTAGTTCTCCCATAATCTAGGGAATAATATGATTAGTTAGATGAATGGGTCAAGAGGTTTTAGGAATTATTGAGTCTAGGTCATTAAGGCATGGTTTAGTGTAGGGTGTTTTAGGCATGGTTCAATTTAGGTTGAATAGGCATGGTTGAAGGAGAAGTAATCCTAGAATGTAGGTTTCAAATGTGTAGTCCCGCATAGTAGAATAAATAAGTAAGAAAAGAGGCAAACGGTAAGAGGAGAAAAAATGTCACCTAATTGGTAAAAACCATTATGAGTCTATCATAGCAAAGATTGGCTTATGAATGTAAGAACCTAAAGACGTTGAATGATTGACTATTCTAAGGGTGAAGAAAGTCACATGTTCACGAAACATCATATTTGTGGAACATCCCTTGAGTAGGTAGAATATTAGAAAGGAAAGATGGTGAGGTGAAATGGGTTGTTTTAGTGTAACCTTGGTGTGAGGCAGCATGCCTCTTCTCCAAGATACCCAAGACCAAAATAGGCGATTCCATGAGGAAAGTTATTTTTTTGCTTATTTCTTTTGCTTTTACTTTTTTATTTTTATAGAGTGGTCGATGCGGTAAGTCTATGTGAGATGAATAGAATTTACTCCCGAGGTCTTCGTGAAGTTGATCGCTACAGAAGCTTCTGAATACTTTATTTTTATTTTTCAAAAATAGTCTTCTTTTAGATAGACTATGTATAGTATGACTAGCTTTGTATAACTTTCCTTCAAGGGAGCAATCTATTTATAGTAGTAAGATAGAAAGATAGATGTACTTTTCTGGGGAGTCATATTTTTCTAGAAGTTTGAATCAAGGATTTTGAATTTGAAAATCCTATATATTACTTTTGAATTTTTTATTTTTATTTTTTTGGAATTTTAGGTCATGGACAAGACTATAGAGAAGTCTAGGCTTATTTTATGAAGAATAAACCATAACACATAGGGGTTAGCTATGAAAGAGATGTTTTAAGTGACGAATGACTATGGCATTCCATCTTGAAAAGGATGAAAAGTATCCATGAGAATCATGCCATGAGTAGAGTCGTGGTACTCATATTGAAGATAAGGCTGAAAGGTGATGGGTAATCACATGATTCTTGTTTAGTCATTGATCCTTAAAATAGGTAAGTGGAAGGTGAATTTTTCTCAAGGGATGAGAATTTAATAGAAAAAAGGTGATATAGGACTTGATTCAACAATAGAATGGTCAAAGATGCAAGGCATTGAGGGGCTCAGTTCGGGTTTACCTTCAAGTGAAGATAAATGATAAGCACTCGATCCATAGGCATGAGTAACGATAAAGGGTCCAAACCAATTAGGAGTGAACTCACCACAATTAATTTTCTCTTATTTTGTTACAAGTTGGTTTTCCTTTAGGATGAGGTCACCAACCTTGAAGGTTCATTCTTGGAAACGCTTTATCATAGAACGTTTGATATGTTTTTGGTATATTTTGAGGTGATTGAAAGAATTTAGATGGCGTTTGTCTAATAACTCAAGTTGTGACAAATGATCTTAGAAAAAACCATCATCATTGAGCATATCTTTTAGTGAGATATGAAGAGATGTAATTTGTACTTTGAGATGTAGGACAACCTCTGTACTATAGACCAAAGAGAAAGAAGTGGCAGAAGTTGAGGTATGGATAGTAGTGTGATAAGCCCATAAGGAAAAAGGCATGTGTGTGTGTCAATCCTTACTAGTATAATAAACCACTTTCATAATAATTTTAGTTAGAGTGTTGTTAGTCAATTCAGCTTGGCCATTTATTTGAGGATAATAAGGTGAAGAAAAATTGAGTTGAATGTAAAATTCATCGAGAGAGTTTCGTAAGGTTTTTTTTTTGAATTGTTTTCCATTATCAATGATGAGGTGGTAAGGAAAACGAAAGAGACAAATGATGTGATGATTGATGAATTCAAAAAATTTCTCATCTTTTTAAAAATAAGAGGTACATCTTCCACCCATTTAGTGTAATATTAAGTAGCAAAAGAATAATCCATTGATGGTGTTGGGAAGAATGGGGTTGATCTCTCCAATAATATCCAAACCCCATCGAGAGAAAGGAAAAAGGTCTCATGAGACTTGTAAGGCATGATGGGGATGTGATGAAGATTAGCATGTTGCTGAAACTTCACACAACACTTGACATAGTTATAAAAATCACCATTTAGGGTTGGCCAATAATATCTCAGAAAAGCATGTGCTTAGTGACAACTAAGCCACCAAGTGACCCCCACAAATTCCATCATGAAATTCCTTGATGGTGTACGGATTTTCAAAACATGTAATGCATCATAAGAGGATAGCATCAAATCCTCATTTATAGATAGTACCACCCATGATGACATAGCAAGAAACACTTTTGAGAAAGACTCATTGTCCATTGTGAGTAATATCTGGAGGAAGAATTGAAAGGGAAAGGTAGTCAACAAACTTCTTATACCAAAGGTCATGTGGGTCAGTTTCACTTTTTCCTACAAGGTTGATGTCTCAGATTAGATAATAAAGTGATTACAACATTTTTAATGTGACAAATATTTTCGACTCGAGGGTGAAGCGGGGATTTGAGAAGAAAGAAATCCCATGGTGTCCACAAATTTATTAGTGGAATTCGTGAGTGGTTTGAAGTTCATAATGGTCAAAGGTAGTCACAAGCATGTCAAAATGATGCTTATAATTTTTAATTATCTTGTTATGACATTGGTATATACCATTTACTTTGTTCACAACCAGGTTGAGAGTCACCAAAGATATTAATTGATTTAACATCTAAAGTTATGGTGGTTTTAAGACCTAACACGAGTACTTCATATTCAGCAATATTTTTAGTACAATCAAAATCTATTTTGAAAGATAATGGCATAGGTTCATCATCAAGAGGAATTAGGATAAATCGACACCACCCCCATGCCGACATTTGGAAAAATTGAAGAATAAGGTCATCCGGTAAGAATAATCATATAGAGAAAGGGTAGCAATGGATTCATCAGGAAATAAAAATTATAAGATTGGTTTCGGAGATAGGTGCATATGCGAGTTGGTAAACAATTTTTGTCCTTTGACAAATTTTTGGCGCATGAATTTGAGATCTAGGTCCTGCAAGAAGATTCACCAACATGTAACACATTGATGTTGGTAGGGCTTAGCGTACATGTAATGTAAGGTCATTATTATTGGTGACAACAAAGGTTTTTTTGGTTGAGTAGCAAATGAAGAAGTTTAGTGGTAAAAAAATAAGGCTAAGAAGAGTTTTTAGCATGAGTATATCTAGTTTCGTAGTTTAAAAGCATACATCTTATATTATAAACCACTTTCTACTTGTGTTGCTCATCACGATGAGTGAGCATGGCACCCAGGAATGATAAGTAGTATAAATTTAAAGGTAAAATGGTTGGTCATCCTTAGGGGAATGAGAAAAGGTGGTTGGAGGAAGTGTTTTTTAAGGCGTCAAAGGATTTGTGTCATTCATCATTCCATTTGAAGGAGGCATAATTTTTTAGAAGATGATGAAATAGATGACAGATAGTTGGAAATTTGAGAAATAAAGAAATGAATAGATTTGAACTTTCCTTGCAAAATACAAAGTTGACGAAGGTTAGTAGGTGGAAGAATTTCAAGAATAGCCTTGATTTTAGTGGGATAAACTTCAATACCATGCAAAGAAATGATAAAACCAAGGATATTTTTGGAGAGAATAGCAAAGACACACTTCTTAGGTTGAAGGTGAATATAGTATTTGATGAGATGGTCAAATAAAACTTTAAGGATAGTAAGGTGCTTGGCCTGATGTTTAGATTTGGAAATAATATCATCAACATAATCTTCCAATATGTTATGCATGATGTCATGAAAATATAATTCATATCCCACTGATATGTAGCACCGGTGTTTTTAAGGCCAAAGGGCATGACATGATAGTAGAAGGTCCCCTAAGGAGTGATGAAGGTGGTTTTGTGTTGATCTTCTGGGGTGAGTAATATTTTGTTATAACCCGAGAAACTATCCATGAGTGATAACATCTCATGGCCGGTGGTGAGATCAACTAGTTAGTCAATACTAGGTAGAGGAAAGTCATCTTTAGGGCAAGCTAGGTTAAGGTTAGGTAAATCAATGTAAATGTAGAGTCCCCGTATCAATTTTATGATAGGAATAATGTTAGAGATCCATTGGGATAATCAATGGGTAGAATGAAGGAAATTGAAAGTAGGCACTAGAATTCTTCTTTGACAAGAAAGGCAATGTGAGGATGCATTTTCACAAATTCTATTTCATAGGTTTGGCTTCGGGAATGGTTACAATATTTTGGACCACAATTTTTGGGTCAATGTCTGCTTTTCCTTCCTCCTATGCACATGACCTTAGGAATACATATCATCAAACTAGGGCCTCCTCTTGTGCTTTGTCGTGATATTTTCCCACACTTTCTTCTTTATCTTCATTCATTATTAATTCAGTGTTGTGCTCTAACTCTTGTACTACCAAGGCTTCAATGATTTTCACCGCTTATTTTTTTTTCACCTTGTTTATCTACTCTTGTGTGAGGCTTGGAGTCTGATTTTTCATACTCACTTCTTCACTTTCTCCCTTATCTTGGGTGCCTTCCTCCTCTTGGCTACCCTTCCTCCACACGAAGAGAAAGTCATTTTCCTGTTCTTCGCCTCCTCCTTTGAATCATGCACCTCAAACACTTGTGGTCCTTGGGTTCCTTCAGGTTCATCTTCTTCAGCATCATCCCTCTCACCTCTGTAGGCCTCCAAGCTCTCTATTTCCTCCAAATCAGCCTCCTCCATCACCTTCTATTTCTTCCTAACTAGGGATTCCAGTATAAGAGATTCTATTCTTTTTTCTTCCTTCTCTACCAACTTATCTTTCGTGATAGAATTTTCTTGTTCTAGCACCTTCTCTTTGACTGGAGACCTCTTCTTGTACATGTAAGTACTAGTCCTAGCGCTTGTCTCTAGGGCGCCCACCATTGGTGTATCTTGGACACTTGGTTCCTTTTTCACTTACACCTCTTCTCTTCCTTTCTTTGTTAGCATTGGATTCCTTCCTTTATGGGTTCATCAGTACATAGACATCATTTTATAGATATACACCCTTCTCAAATTTTGGCCTTATGTAAAGATATACACAAACAATGGTCCTCCCTACAATTGTTAGAGTCAAGGGTCTCATCATTTTAACTTCATGTGATGCATACATTTCCATGTACGCATGCTTCTTGGGGTAGAACAACTTCCTGTGCATCTCCCTGTGGTCTGATCCACTTCACTAAGGTCAAACCTTAGTTTCTTAGATTCCTTGAATCTATTTACTCCCGCTTGGAAGTATTAAGCGGTGAAGGAAAAGGGGAGTTTACACCATGGGCTCATGGTTTCATCTACCAACTTGAACCTGCTAATGCATAAGTGTTGGTATATTACGAATTCAGCTTCTCCCTTTGTAAGTGTTGGCAGTTGTTCTGGGATCCTCCACTCTGCCCCAAATGCGTCCCTTAAGTGCTTATACCATTTCTCCAGGTGTGCCTTGTGAGCAGCCATCATGTTGTCGCAAGTGTACTTTGTAAATATTTTCACAGGCAAGGGGTCTTCCTACGGATATTCCCAAACAAGCTTATCTCGCCACATCCGACACTCTGAATTCTAAAACATAATTGTCAAGAGGAGATTACAAAAGAGTATCTTGTCTCCTTCTTGCGCATTGTTAATAATTAAATCTGCGATGAAGTTAGAGAATTTGTAGATGGTGCCTTATGATATTTTCTTGCACACATTTAACCAGCCTTATTTACCTACATCCACCTTTCTTGTTCATTTATATTTTTCACGGTACACACAACCATTCTCATGATAGAATGCAGGATTTCCATGATATCAAAGTATCATGGCCCCTTATAATCATATGCAGCAACGGTTGCTTTGATGGATTCCTTGTCACTCAGGTCGTCATCTATACTCTCTCCTTCATAGATGAGGCTTGTGAATTTTGAAATCAGTTGAGGAGTTATGCGCATCTTGTGCCCCGTGAAGTAAAATTGATCCTTGTGTACACATGATATTAACCATTGATAGAGGCACTCAGGTTTTCCAAAATAAGGAAACTCATAGAGTTGCAACAATCCCACCTTCTCCAACTTTACTTTTACCTCATTGCTATAGATAGGTAAACCCTCTAGTGTCCTCTTGTTTTTGAGCGCACTAACTCTAGTACCATTTCCTTTTCTATCATGTTTTTGTGATGGTTGTAATTTCTCACCGTCATTTTTCTTAAGTGGGACTCCCATTCCTTCCCGAGAAAAACCCCATCTGGGTACTGCATCTTTGCATACCATTCTTCATTCATGCTTATGGGGGTTTCTGGTTGTTTTCCTTTCCTTGCCCTTTCCCTTTGGCTTCTTAGGTGATATAGTTGGTTTCTTAGGTGTCATGGTTTAGGTTATCTTAGCACTTAAAATTCTCTTACTTTCTCTACTTTTTATCCTCTCTAAGTTCGGGGATTTGAAAACTTGTGAAGAAACCCTTTTCATCCCATGCCCTAGCTGTCAAACCCTAACTAGAATAACCTCTTTCACAAGACGATGCTTCTCCACAATTTTTTTCTACACCCGTGAACTTCTTTCCTTCTGGTTTGTAGATCAAATCTAGTCACTCATGCCTTAATTCCTCAAAATTTTCTTCACATAGATCAACTCTAGAAACCCTAGTCCGTAAGATCTCTTTTTTCTTTATATTCACAATGTCAATAATGAAGTTCCCAACCTCATATTTATAGTTTTCCCTTATTTTTAGCATTAAATGCTACTTCACCTACCACTATACTTCAACACTTATTGCAGATTTTTCCACTAAGCCGACTCTAGTGCCCCCACTCACACACCCAACCTTGCATGGACAATCCTACAACCTTCTAGTGCGTAAACAATCTATCATCGTCAGAAGAATCTTACGTGCACATTACCAAAGGTCTGAAGGTAATTCTTCCTCCCTTATATGTGGAACCAAGATGTAGTCTTATCCTAACACCAACCATCCTCGTTCACCTCTTTTTCCCATGTGCTTCCTTCCACAGGGCCATTTAACCGGGCTTTCCAATGTAATCCTTCCTGGCACTTCACATCTTGCACTTTCTTTCACATTATTCCACCCCACACTAAAATGATGTGCGGTCCTCTGTGCATTCACAACCTTTAAAAAGTAATGAGGTTACTAGCACCCAAGGTGCAACACAAAATAGCAACAAGAAAGGGAAACACAAGAAAATAAAATGCATTAAAGGAAATCCTAAACTATCTAGCAATATTGCCTTATTATAAACACTAAGAAGACTTATTTATAGTAGGGCTTCAGCCTACTACCATTGAAGTGTCCTTACAATATTTTCCCATCCAATGCTTATAGAATCGCACGTGCCTAAATCAAGAATGTACGAGATGATGTAGGGACCCAACCAATGGACTTTTAACTTCCCAGGATGGTGGAGAAACTTGAAATAATATAGTAACACCTTCTTCCCAACCTCAAATGTTTTGTTCTTAATGTGACAATCATGCCATGTGTTTTGTTTTTCCTTTTTAGTCTTTTGACTCCACCTGGTAAGTGATCATCTTTCATCTAACTTCATTAACTTATCAATTATTTCCTCCAGTGCTTGTTCATTGGCCAATCCTCCTACGCGCGCTATACACAAAGAAGGTAAAATGAATTCAATTGGTAGGATAGCCTCCATGCTAAACACTAATTGAAATGGTGTGGCCTTATTTAACCTCTTACACATTGTCCTATATGCCCAAATAATGGCTGATACTTTGTCATCCCAATCTCATCTACCAACGTCATAAATTTTCGTTAGGGTATGACTTAGTATTTTTTTAAATGCCTCTGTAGTTCCATTTGCTTTTGGATGGTAAGGGTTAGTCTTATGATGAGCCACCATGAATTCCACTTACAAAATCCTTACTATCGATTTAAGAAATGTGTGCCCCTATCACTAGTCAAAATCAAAGGGCTCCCATACCTTGTAATAATTTTTTCCCACATAAATCTTATTGCAGTAGATGTTGCTTCTACCCACCTTTTCAAGTAATCTGTGATAGTGATTATATAAGTGACTCATTCCTATGTACAGTTGGTGAAATAGAGCCTAAAAATTCTATAGCCCACTTTTCGAACGGATCGGCACTTTGAGAATAGGGCACAAAGGAATTTCATCTCTTTTCCCTAGTTTTCCAATACACTGACAATGATCACACACCTTGCAATACTCCTTTACAGTCTTGATACAAGGTCTCCCACCATAATCTAGCCATCAATATCTTGCGTGCAGTGGCATCACCTACATAGTGCCCACCTACACTACCTCTCGTGCACCTCTTCTATGATGGTTAGGTGCTCATGTTCTAGCACACACCGGTGTAGAATCTCATCATGTCCTAATTTGTATAAATCCCCACTAATCAACATGTAGGGTGTGGCACGTATAGCTAACTAATTTTTATCCAATGCCTTCATTCCTTTCGGTGCTACACCTATCTTGAGAAATACTGCAATATCTTCTAAGTCTGAGGGCGTGTGCCACAACCTAAATAGTTGTGCATCTGATATGGTATCCTCCCTGAATCAATTCTAGACAAATGATCAGGTCTGAATTACTTTTTCTTGGTTTGAAAACCACCATGAACTTGAATTCTTGGAACAATAGTAGCCACGACATATGCGCCCTTATAGAATGGGATTTTTCACTAAGTATTTCAATGCCATATGGTCATTATAAAATATAAAATGGGTTTCCAGTAGATATTATCTAAACTTGTGAAGTGCATAGATCATTGATAATTCATCACACTCAGTTGTAGTATAATTTTGCTTCATGGTGTCAAATTCTTGCCTGTAAAGCACAAAGGATGATCAACAATTCCTTCACCAGTGTTTTGTAAGTATTACTCCAATAGTGATTCTGAGGCATCCACATGAACATGGAAGGGCTTATCCCAAGAGGGGAATTGTAGTATGGGTGAGGTGACAACCCTATCCTTTAAAGTGTTAAATGTCTTCTTTGGACCTCTCCCCAAAGGAAGGAACTCTTGTGTCTAAGTAACTATTCTAAAGGCATGGAAATCTTGGCATATCCCTTAATGAAATTCCTATAGTAACCCATGTGTTCAAGGAATCCATGCACTACACTTTGACTAGTAGGATCCCCTAATTCCAAAATTATTGCAACATTGGCAGGATCTACTAACAAGCCTTATTAACATATGATATGTCCCAACAAGGTTCCAAATGGAGTAAGAAAGACACACTTATTAAAGTTGAGGTATATCCTCAATTTTTGACACCTTTCAAACATAAACATTAAGTGGTCACAATGGTCCTTCACTAACACATATATTGTCCAATCATCCGTAAACTTCAATAAGCTTATGAATGAAGTCCTGAAAAGCTTACACAACAATGCACGAGAACACAACAGGTGCATTATTCAACCCAAAAGGCATGACCATATAGGAAAAATTTCCCCACTTAGTGGTGAAAGTCATCTTCCTCTGGTCCTCCTTTGTAATCCTTACCTAGTGATAGCCCAAGAATCCATCTATGAAAGAGTAGACCTCATGTCCTGCCACTCCCTCTAAGATTTCTTCAGAAAATGGGGTTGGGAAAGGATCAATGACACATACTACATTCAGGTCCCTATAATCAACACAGATCCTTATCCTCCCATCCTTCTTGATACTAATCACCATTAGACTTATCCATTCTGAATCTTCCACAACCTCAATGATACCTGATGCTATCATTTTGTCTATTTCCTCCTTGACCTTTATGCACAAATTGGGATTCATCTAGTATGGTCTCTTCCTGATTGGGTGTGCACCTTCCTTTAGCTTTATCCTCATCTCCCCCAAGGAATGGTGGATGCCTTTAAGCTCATGGTACTGCATGGGAACAAATCTTGGAATTCGCATAACAGATCAATGATTTTAGAGACTTCTTTCTTTGACCAATAGTCTCTAATGATAGCCTCCTTGGGTTCTGCTTCTGAGCTAATGTTAACCTTTTTCATCTTTAAAGGTTCATGGTAGGTGCGCACCCATTCATCAGCACTATCTATGACTTTATGCATCCCTACAAAATGGTTAACATCCAAGATTTCCACCTCTTCCCCATCAATAACATACACCATCTTCCCTTTTTATTTTTCCATACATGCGTGCTCAAGTTATATCTCTTTTGTTTCTTCTTCCTCAAAGTACACTCCAGGCTAGGTTCACCTAGCAATTCTTGTATTTTGTCCTCTGCCATAGCACTATCTCCTATTGTAAGGCACTTGACAACTTGCAACACCTTATCCACTGATGGATTTGCACTCCGATACTCGAACACTTGAATGAGATCAGCCGTCAATTCTTTCCAATTACCAGTTTGATGATGCATCTCCGAGTGGATATACCATGTGCGTACATAACCTTACAGGGTGGAGTACAACTTGTGAACCCATAATGAAGGTGGAAATGCTTCTGCGCTTCCCATCTAGGTTATCTCACATGCTTGGATATGGAAGGAAGCAGTCTCTTTACCATGGTAGTCTTTTATAGCCGTGGGCATGTTGCTCTTGCAAAACCTTACAAAGAAGGAAATTCTCACCTTGTGCCATTCCAACAGTTATCTGATGTGTTTCCCAACAAAGACACCACATTTCGAGTAGGTTGTAGTTAAAAATTTTCCTCCTTTCCTTCTTATTTCTCCAATGGGCCTCCATTTATCATAATAAATCTTTCGAATTAGCCCCTCCCAAGTAACTTAGTAGTTTTCTTCCTCTTAGGTGCCAAATTGCACACACCTTTTTCACCTTGGTTAATGATGCTCTTAAATGTCATATAATCAACCCATAGGTCTCATGAGCCCAATTATCGCATGCTATACTGGTAGTGTCACTTATGGACTGAGCATCCTCAAACTAGATAACTCCCTCTATGGGATGAATTATCTTAGGATCCCTGATTGAGTGCACATATATTGTATCAAGGACTTCTTCTCCCAAGGGTTTGGTATAGGGTGTTGATTTCCCATCAGCCAGGGGTATAATGACTCATTCCTCCTTATTTTCAAAGCTGATGTATCCCTTATTGAACCATAGGTCAACATTATTTTGGTAACACCAGGGGCACCTAAGAAACACTGGAAAGTTTTCTACCTTAGCGAGTGCCAAGACCTCAAAGTCCCCAGTAAACTTGGCCCCTTGAATGGTGATAGCCGCATCTTTTAAGACACTTAAAGATGGTTGTAATGCAAGTCTTACCATTTAATGCCATGCATCCAAGGTGAGAACATTGACCTCCACTCCTATGTCAATGAGGATATTACTAAGAAGCCATCCATCAACAATTGCATTTAAGGTGATCTCCTTATCATAGTCAAGGCTATGAGGGGGAAGTTTTACATGCAAGACATGCCTCTTGTGTAACATTCCAATTTAGTACATTAGAACAAGAAATTTTTTTATTTTTATTTTTGATAAATGCTTCCCGGTTCTAAATACATAATTTAGAACTCATAAATCAAAACAACCATTCTTATAACAGATAACCATATGCAGGTGTAATGACTCGATGCAGCACCAATCTATTCATTCCATGACTCGGTGATCTACCGATCTATTCATTTGTTTCACCGAGTTGGCATTTTGACAAACTTTTCACTCTTGCGGTTCTCTTCCCTAATCTGGGATTTCATAATGCTCTGTCCAAGGAACCTATCTAAATAATCGTTACCATTATTCATCGGCATCTCATCCCTTAGACTAGGTGACATAGGACAACGCAATCAACAGCTTACGATACTTTGGCCAAAGTTTTGAAACATACTGTTCATGTCTCATATTCCTTGACGACATACTCGTCAATCTGGAATATGTCCTCCACCCTACTCCGATGTTATATAGAATGTCCCATACTAACTTCTGTCAGTCATCCCTCCCCCAAGTCATTCACTCAGGAACGGATTAATAACATGACAACGTTATAAGGATGCTCTTGAGGACTAGGGATAAGCTGACATACTGGATAAACCCTAGTTAACCCAGTGTGTCAATGTACCCCAAATCTCCAAGGGCAGCCTCATAACATGACCATGTTCCTAACCAGATCTCGAGTAAAAACTTGTTTGAGTTTAAGGTGTAAATCTTAACGATCAATGCAAAGGTATCGCCATAAGTCACTGTATTGTTGTATCTTGAGAAGATCCTAATCTTCTCAAAGGTACAACCCCGTAGTTGACTTGTGCCGTCATCCTTCAAAACCACCTCGGAAAGATCTACTTATCCTAAGGTGTTACATACGTTGAGTTGAAATTATAATTTAAGACTCTCCTTTCCGATTAGTCTTATCCCAACTCCTAGGCTCCTCATCATTGAATGGCCTTACTTAATTAAGATCCATTTCACAGAGAGAAATTAATAAGATTTAGGTCTCAACAAGGAGATCATTGATTCACAATAATCTTAATCAACGAAATTGGGCAGTAGCCCCAAGTCTTCTCATAAGGTTGCTAACTTAACCCTTTTAGGTTTATATCAGTTCTCAAAACTGAAATACATCTTACTTATTAGTATTAAGATATAGTGATTTAAAAACATTAAGTACGTTGTCTTGACTTAGATCAAGGTTAGGGAGTAATAAATTACTCTTCCCGTTTAGCTTCCTGTTAAGGTTTATTTTAACCTTAGCTTCTCGAAAGACAGTGATCTAAATTCCAATTTAGCCTTAGATAGAACATAACAGAACTACTAACATTTACAAGTATTCAGTCACATAATCTTTGCAAGGCTTACTTAGAGAATCCCAAATATCTCCAAGGTATACAATATTAAAAATGCACTTAAAAAAATTCGAACCGAAGAAGTTCAATCCATCAAGATACAAATGCAACCATATATAAGTAACAATACCCTCATTTCATTCATTTCTAAGATAATCAATTACAATTTATGCATTCAAAGATACTTGATACAATACTCAACAATAAAAGAACAACTTTCTTCATGTAATACATTTAGATAATCAAGTTGGAATTCATCATAAAACCAAATTAAACACTCACGAATATCATATCGATTTGCGTTCCTTTACCACTTACAATAACCATCTGTAAAAATTGTCAACATGGGTCGATTCGTGAACTGAGCATGATAAGCACTAATTCTTAAAACAATTGCAATCCACCAATTATTCTCATTAAACAACCTGTTTAAATGAAATCATTTCTTCAAATTCTTAACATAAATCAGGCTATTCATCTTCATATATTTCTACATGACCTTAAACGCATGACTCATATTATAGATGTCAATTAATCCTTAATACCTTTCAGATAATTCATTTTATATATTAGAGACTAAGAACAAATGAATACTACCATTCTAAAGACAGCAATACTCCAACAAGAATGTTTCTAACAATTACTCAAAGGTAGTTTATAACATTCAACAAGCTCAACTGTCTTAATTCTTTTATAATCATAACACATTTCAATGGTATTGACAAGTATACCTACTTATACAGCAACACACATTTTATACCAGTCTCTCCATACAATACCACAGTCTATTCTTGTTTTTCCCTTACCATAGAGATCACATAAGGATTCAAGAAGAAAGCACACAAAGTTTCCAGACTAGGAGAGAGAGTATTTTCTTATTCCACTTATTATACATCAACATATAATTTACAGCTTAGGAGAAGGAACAGAGTCAATCAAATTCTCATATCTATCATGTTCTGGACTGTACCGACTCCTCTAGAATAACACAATTACATTTACGCATGTGATTAAAACAGTCGAGATCACAAGAAGAAACTACAGTTTCATCTAAATTCAATAATAAAAATCACCTGTAGCTATTAAGCAATACAAGAGCTCTCGCGACAAAGCAATAGTAAATAATCCAACCATAATAGACTCAACAAATCTTTTCCATACATTCATCAACATGAAAATAACCAACGCCATCGCCTGACATGGCACAACTAGGAGCTCTTTATCATAGTCAAACACGAGACTAGATAACACTATAAACAAATGACGTTTCCATATGCAATTACAGTGACATTCATACTGAGTCGAAACAAAAACATGCACAACTTCATTCAACTGAATCTAATCCCTACGATTATACAGCAAGGACTTATATCAGAAGCCGAATTCAAGAAAGAATAACCACAACAAGGACTTCACAGAAGTCGATTCCATATCAATAATTTCCTCAAAGTTTCATCCGAAGTCGAGCTATTACGAAATACAGCAGGGTCTCAAACAGAGTCGAGTTTGTAAAGAAAACCCATCCCTTAATTCCTCAGAATCAAACTGAACATAAACACAACAATATTAAGAAAGAGTCTATTTAATATGCATGCACAGTGAAGACTTAAATTAGGAATCGAGCCAACACGCAACATATCAAGAACTTCATCAGGAGTCGTGTTTAAATGGAAATACTGCAAGGACTCCAACAGTGTCAAATCCAACTAGTACTCACAACCAGGGTTTCAATTGAAGTCAAATTCATACGAAAACAATTCAAGGACTCCAATAGAGTCAAAACCAATAAGTATTCACAACAAAGCTTCTATAGGAGTCGAAAACATACTATCCATTTCAAGGATTCCAATAGTATTCACAGCAAAACTTCTACAGAAGTCAAAAACATAAGTTACGTTTCAAGAGCTCCAATGGAGTCAATACCATATAGTATTCTCAACTAAACTTCTACAGAAGTCGTAAACATACTATCCATTTCAAGGATTCCAACAGTATTCACAGCAAAACTTCTACAGAAGTCAAAAACATAAGTTACGTTTCAAGGACTCCAACGGAGTTTAACCCAAAATTGCAAACACAGTGAGGACTTCTACTATAGTCGCATTCAAGTAGTATAATCACAGCAAGCATTCCAAACAGAAGAAACTTCAAGTATTCACAGCAAGATTCAATAGGATTCAACAACAATAAAAGCATAGGTCTTCAATCGAAATGAATCCAAAAGGAAGAATAAATACAGTAAACATTCCAACAAGGTCTTCGATTAACCCGAGATTCCTAATTCCACAGGAAAAGAAGAACCAATACATTGCTTCAAACCAACAGTACTAAAATCACCTGAACAGAGTTGTTTTAATGAAAGCATTTGGAGTAAAGCAAGATTTTTAAAAGTCAGGGCCTATCATGCCTGGTAATGTCACTTAAAAATCCAAAGAAGACCTCTGAATGTGCTCGCACCTTCTCTTCTTCTTCCATGATAGATTAAACAACAATAAATTGTTACCTTCATGCCTTATAAACTTTCCCCGACAGAGAAAAGAGCTAGATATTCTCATAGTTGCCATGCAACACAAAGTAGACTTGTTCGAAGAACCAGTGATCAAATAGAGAGAAAAATGGAGCGTATGGAAAACCAAACAACCAACTAGTTTTCCATTTTCATGCCTTCCCAAGCAATCCACGCTCAGGAACCGAAGTTCATCAATGACATTAACTCCAAGATTCCCGCCTATTTTCCATTGCCACCGACTGCCAAAGTTGGCGATTGACAAATGAAAACAAACAACCATTCCCAAATTTGGCGATGCTGCCACGTCAGGTCCCAATAGCCGTTAGCAACCTCTGCCAAATCCCAAGTCCTTCATCCTTATCCACCTCATTTAATGCCATGGAAACCACCACCCATGGCTCGCACCCCTTCATAGGTCCCCCTTCATCCATTATCCTTAGATAGGTTAGAAACATAGGTTAGATCATAAGGTAAGACATTAGTCTTACTTCCATAGTGCTAGGTAGTTAACCTTAGGAGCATCAAACCTATAGTTTAGGGCTTGGTTATATTAGCAATAATTCAACCCATAGGTTACAGTTTAGGTTAAGGTTATTAACCTTAATGAATCCATTCTAGGTCTCACAAGTAGGACCGATCAGTATAAGAACCAACAGGGTATAACATTCCCGAAATGGATTCTATCCGGCATTGATAAAAAGTCACGGATACACCATAATTTATTACCTGGCTTAAGGTCTAGGCCTTCCCGGTATTACGATATTGGGAACCAATTCATTTAACACAATCAGCCTGAGTTAGACTCTAGAATTGTTTATTCAACACATTCAGACCTTACTGAACTTTCGTAAGGTCTATAATTTTTGTTCATCAAGAATAAACTTAAAACATCTCTTGGATCAATGCAAATGATCCAAGGTTGAGTCATAAAGACGGATAAATCCACAATTCCTCTTGAATTCGAATTGAACTCAGGTGCTAAAAATGAAAGAAATAAAAGAGTCCAAGCATATCTCGACTCGGTCAAAGATCTTCAATAGCAAAGAAGATTCAATACATATCAAGCATGACTTCACAATCAAAGGAACACATCCTTTTACGAGAAGATATCATATATCAACACTTAAATGCTTAGGAGGAAGTAACAATAGTTCGGGGTGTTACATCTTGCACTCTGCCGAGTGTGTGGTACCTTCCCCGCATGACCATGCTCTGGGCAAGGAATAATATTCTCTTGCCTTAGCATTTTACATACTTCTTTGACCTCATCCAGGTCATCTTTTGGGGCCTCAACATTCCTCCTTTGCTCCTCCTTCCTGGACTACTCTTTTAGACACTAGATTTCTCCTTGTAAACTCTGAATGACATCCATGGTTTCTTGATATACCTCCTTCTAATGAGTAGGGTCTAGGTACTTCCCATGTACCACTTCTTCTCTTAAAACTAGGGTCCTTTACTTTGGTATTTCCTTAGCACGTGCTGGCTTTTTCTCATGTTGTTACAGAACAGGTTCCAACCCTAACTCACGCATTACCTGTGGCATCCATTGTGTGTCAGCCTTCTTTATGCTCACCATTGTAGCACCCTTGTCTTTTCAGTTCTGCTGACTCATGTGCTCAAACAACTTAGGGCACTCCTCATACTTGTGCTTCTTCCCACACCATGAGCACTATAATAGCTCTAGGCACTCACATTTGTAGTGTTTTGTAGACCCACAATTAAAACAAGTTCCATGTGGAACTCACTTCTTCCCCATCGTTACCATGACCATAGATTCCTCCATAAAAATCCTTCCATTCATGCCTCCATCTATGCACTCCTCATAATGGCGGTCATCACCCTTAGAACTACTTGCAAGACTAGTCTGATGCACACCAAGATCAATAGCATCATGAATCTGATCAATCAGCCTACAGTCTTTGGTGTCATGTGATGTAGATGTATAGATCTTACAATAGCAAGACACATTCTTATGGATTACACGTTGTAGTAGAGGGCACCTACTTGCATCATGGTCCCCATGGAAAATTTCACAATCCATAGCTACGATGTGTGCCAACTTCCAGGGAAGCTATCCTTTGTATGCCCCCTCTATTTCAAAGTCTAATCACCACATACCACTGTGAGTCTCATGGGCTGCGTTTGTAGATAAATTCTCCAGCTGCTTAGCCATAGAAATGATTTGAGCTTCTAGAAATGGGATAACACTAGTATCAATGCTTCCAATAAATTTAGCGTGCATAGAATATTCTAGCGCCTCCACGGGTTTGTGAAAGTCTTATAAGATAATGCTCTTCTAAATGGTGTTATCAACCATCCAAAAAACCATTGAGCATGTTATGAAGGGTGAATTTCATATGATAATTTTAACAAGAGAGTTTTTAACCATGCATCATACTCCCACACACTCTCTGCCATTACCTACTAGATTTCCTTTAGAGTGTTGATGCTCTTTTGCTCAAACTTAGGGATGTGGAATTATTCCAAGAAGGCATTTTTTAATGTAGTATAATCCACCACCATTTAATGAGGGTCATATTTTTGGTACAAGCTATGTGCGCACCCTTGCAACGTCATTGCAAATTGGCTTGCCTTTCACTCTAGGGTAGTGATCCCTTTACATGCCATAGCAGCTCACATTTATGCATATGCTCCACAACATCTTCTATACCTCTGTAATCTGGAAAGTGTAAAGACATTTCAAAAATACCTGAGGGGGTTGAGGACCATGTCCTCCCCGATCCGAGATCCTTCGTTCCCTCTAGTATTTCCTCTACCACCGGATCCACTAGATTGACCCACTCATGTGCCCCCAGATCCACCAATTCCACCTCCAGATCCTCCGTGGCCGTAATGGGCCTAAATTTGTCATGCCTAATGTCCCTAATGTCTCACTGAACTGCATGCCAATGGTCTATGAGGTTGTTCCACTACTAGATGTATGCCCCGCACCACTTCCTAACACATTTCCCAAACCTTGTGTATTAGCACCTTGTGCAAAAATTCCTCTAAACACTAGAATAGAGTGTGCACCCATAGAATTAGGAAACAAGAAATTGTATCTCCTGAGTGTAGATTGGTCACCTCCACCAATACCAACTGGGTTAACAATACTTCTCCCTTGATCTAGAAAACCAAGCACCAAGGTTTGGTCACTAGGTGGGTTCAAATGTGCGCCAATGAATCTTCTCTCTCCACACAATGAAATCTCATTAGAAGCCAAAGGGGTCTCTCTCCCGTGCTTTCCAAGATGGAGTAGCACATATTTCTTAGGTTCCACATCTTCGTGTTAACTTTAACTCCTTCTCGCAACGTCTTCCTCAATAGATCCATCACACTTGTAACCTCGTGTTGTCTGTCTAAGCAATCACCCTTTCACGCACTTCACTATACTTGAGTCATCTCTCCTCCCTTTATTTCTCGGTCCCAATGTCCGCCATCTTCCTCCAAGCTAGATTCCTCACCCAACACTTAGAAAGGTTTATCCACCATCATCGAAATGGCTCTAAACTCAAGTTAATGATCAATATTTTCATCGCCAAAGGAATAACATGTAAAAATGATCCTCTGGCTCCTACAAAAACTTGAACTCAGTGACTTCCAAACAAAAATATGTATAAATAGTGTATTCCAAAGTGTAGCTAGCAAGTAATCCTTTCCACTAATGATCCACAACATGATTCCATGTCAGATCTACATCTTGTAGCCTCTAGTACTCATCTTGGGTCCACGTACATGATCTATAATACCAACTTGATCCATATGCATATGCTGAGAGCCATTCATACAGCTCTATTGGGAAGCAATAGAAGAAATTTTCATACAACTCATGGTAAAGGTTCTCTTCTACCCATCTGCATGCATCAAACTCAGGCCTAGTGTTGAATCTTTGAGAAAAATTTCCTCCCCGCTCTTAAATCATGATTCAACACTTTCCAGAGTTAGATGTTTTTTTATCACTCATTACACAGATCATGATGTTTTTCATTTCCCACTACAACTTCCAAAAGAGTCCCAGAAATGGAACCAATATGTAGTCATTTTTACACCCACCAAAGAACAAGGGAATCCCATGTGTGTTGTCCTATCACCCAGTGGGCGCTAGGTGCTCACCCGAGGCACGCGTGGGTGTTGAGTCTCTCTTTTATGTGAGTTAAGTGGGAAACATCATCTATGATAGGAACTTTAAAAGAGTGAGTGGAAACAAGACATACATTTATCATAGAACTCAGAATGGCTTCTAGAAAAATATAGTCATCCTAGACCGAATGGTACTTAACAGATTATAGATAGGAACCAAAAAAGGAAATTAAATAAGGATTTATATTTATTCCATAAACATTCATGAATTAGAACTGTAAGCTATAAATATGGACCAGAATCATTAATAATCATATTCAATCAAGTTTGGTAACCTCATTACATCCATTAGATCCATTACAGACTACCACAATTGTGCAGACTGAAGTCATACATCATAGTTGGATTTATACCCCTCAGTTCTCAAGAGAAAATTTACAATCCCAACCCCTTATTACATCCTTTTCCTATAGATCTCTACCCAACCCTACAGATTTCCTTACAATATATCTACAAAGCTCCACTCTCTACTAATCTATATCTATCTATCTATATCTCTTCTCCTTGGTAGGCACTTATATATATAGGCTTCTTGAATCACCAACTTGTCTTTTTGTGGCTTCAAATCCATCACCAAGTGTCAAATGTGGTCCTCCATGGGGGCATGCTCCTTCAGGCCTGAGCTCTCCACTCCTTGCAATGATGGTCTTCTAGAATATTCTATTATGAGGTATATTCCTTTCATGGGCCTTAAGTTGCCAGGATAGCACCTTATCCACTCTGCATGCATAGTCGGGTCATGTTTTTCTCATGTTCTACCTGATGCACCAAATATGGCTAAGTGTTGAAACCATTGTTCTACCTTGCGCACGCACTACTTGTTCTATTAAACCCTCCTAGAACCCTGTCCAATATTTTAGGGGCCCAACACACATTCATAACTATGAGAGATAATGAGTGAAAGGTTAGGAGGATTTACCTCCATATCTATGGGTACATAAGTTTTATTCCACTTTATGCGGGCACACGTGCATGTGGTATATACATATTGAGCTCAAGCAAGAGAGTGCAAGCTAGTGATATATGACTGAAGGTATGGTTCATACATTTGATTATTTTTCTAATAAACCTCCAGTCTATAAGGCCTTAAATATTATGAAGTTCATCAAATTGGGGATAGTGAAAAGTAAGAGGAGCTCATGCTTTAGTTACTTAAAGATCCTAATACGGAGGCACACATGAATATAAAGGAGAGATACTAGATGTAACTAAGTTTTTTTTGGAAGGAAAAGAGAAAGGAAAGCTAGTCTACCTTATTTATGATGAAGAGGTGGAAATTTTTATGTTGGCCACACGAAGAAGGTGCTTGCGAGGTATTGGATACTACGGATGAAAAGGCATGTGTGTACCATGCTTTAATGAAGAAAAAGAAGGTAAACATCGGTCATCAGAAGATGCATCTAATAAGTCATGCATGGATATTATGAGTCGAAACAAGAGGTAGAAAATATCATTGAGCTCTTTCAAAAATTCCAAGACTTATTTCCACGGGGCTATCATGAGTTCAAAGGAGCACTCCTCCTTGGGAGAGATTAATATTAAGATAAAATAAGGGACACATTCGGTTTGGAAGATGCCTTATAAGAGTAACCCTAACTCGCGCATTAAGGTAAAAGAATAAATTGATAAGATGATTATTTTTGGAATCATTTAACCAATTAAGGAGTCTAAGTGGGTTATCCCTATAGTTATTATTATCAAGAAGGATGAGCATATTAGGATCTATATAGATTACAGGTAACTTAAAACTTCATGTTTCATAGTTGTTTTTCCTACGTCATTCAAAGAAGAGATCCTTGAGGGAGTTGCAAGGCATGAAATCTACTCCTTCATTGATGGGTTCTTAGGTTATCACTAGGTGCACATTGCATACAGGATCAAGAAAAACTACCTTTGCCATGAAATCGGGAAGTTTTTCATATATGGTGATGCCTTTTGGACTAAATAATGTGCCAACAATATTGTTTGCACATAGTTGTTTACTATTTTAATGACTTCATTCATAAGTTATTGTAGGTCTATCTCAATGATTAGAATATCTTTGGCTTAATGAAGGATCACTATGATAACTTAAGGCTCATGTTTTAGATATGTAGGCGAGTTGAGCATCTCTCTTAATATTAAGAAGTTTATCTTTATTACACCATTTGACGCATTTCTTGGGAACATCATTTGAAATGAGGGGTTATTAGTAGACTATTGGGCCTCATAATATTAGCTAAGTACCAAAGGGCATGCACACACATGGGACTAGTGAGGAAAAAGACATGCGGGGTAAAAGAGTGCGTGAAAGGGTTTAAGCATGGTTTAGTAGAAACCATGACATGCTTTGTAAAGTAAAAAAAAGGAGCTCAAGACTTATCCATATTTGGCATTCCAAGAAGCACTGAAGAAAACCATGACATGATTAGGCGTGTAGAGTGGATAAGGTTCCATCCTATAAAATGGGTTGTCAAGGAAAGAATATTTCATGCATGGAACATTCCAAGGAAGACATCATTGTAGAATGTGGAGAGCTCAGATCAGAACAATCATGATCCATTAGAGGACCATAAGGACACTTGGCATTTAATATACTCATGGAGGAAGGAATTGAGGTTGGTGCTAAGCATATTTATAGATATTCTCTAGAGAAAAGAAACTACACACATGGACGGGGATACAAAGAAGCATTAGGGTCATCATAAAGAGAAGTCTGTGTGTGGATTCCTTGGACACACAGGATACTACCCGAAATTTATCAAGGGGTATTCCAAGATTTTTTTGTCATTGAAGAAGTTACTAAAACACAAAAATGTCTTTCATTGGGGAGAGGCACAGTAAATGGTGTTTGACACTTTGAAGGATAGAATTGTCATTCAGCCCATATTACAATTTACCTCTTGGGAAAAATATTTCCATGTGTATTTTGATGCCTTAGAGATAGCCATTGGAAAAATGTTAGGATAACTGGAGAAGGGATTGTTAATCACCCCCTTTGATTTGAAAGTAAGAATTTTACACTAGCATAACAAAATTAGACCACTATTGAGCGTGAAGAACTTTAAATGATCTACGTGGTGCATAAGTTTAAGAAGTATCTCATTGGTGAAAACTTTTAAATTTTACATAGATCACATGGCCTTGAAGTACTTGGTGAACAATCTTGTTTTGTAAGGGTGAATATGTCGGTGGGTCCTATTGTTTAAGTAATTTGAATTTATAGTTGTTTTAAAACTAGGAAAAAGTAACTTAGGGCCTGACCATTTTTCAAGAATTGACTCAGGGGAGGATGCGTAGAGCATTAAGGATGTTATAACAGATGTGAAACTATTTATATTTTGGTGCATGCCCTCTAAATTATAATATATTGTTGTGTTCCTCAAAATAGGTATGGTGACAGAAGGAATGAAATATTTGGAAAGAAAACATTTAGCTATATGCACCACACCCTACATGCTAATTATCGGAGACTTATACAATTTGGGCCATGATGAGGTTCTGTATCGATGCATGTTAGAACATGAGTGCATTAAAATCATGGAAGAATCACATGGTGGGATTGCAAGAGGGCACTATGCAGGGAATTCCATCGTGTGGAAGATTCTACTTGCAGGGATTTGGTGGGAAAGTATATACCAAGATTACATTGAATTTTTCAAGGCCTGTGACCATTTCCAGTGCCTTGGCAAGCCAAGAAAAAGGGATGAGATGCCCTTGTGACCTATAGTCAGTGTAGAACCATTTGAAAAATGGGAAATTGATTTTGTAGGACCAATTTCACCTACCGTGTGAAGGACTAGTTCATGCTATATCATCACTTGCACTGATTACTTAACAAGGTGGGTGAAGGTAGCACCTACAAGGGATTGTATAGCGGTGAAAACTACTAGATTCTTATGGGATAACATAATAGGCATGTATGGATGTCCTTTAAGGTTGTCTAGTGATAGGGGTACATAGTTTTTGAATGAAACAACTAGGATTTTGTTTATCAAATTCATGGTGGCCCATCATAATAGTACCCCATATCACGCACAATCTAATGGAACTGTTGAGGAATTTAACAAAATTCTAAGTCACATGATAACTAAAATTTACAATTTGGGAAGACAAGATTGGGATGAAAATGTATCGGTCATCCTATTGGCATACAAGACAACCTATAAGAGGTTTAACAATCCCACACATTTTCAATTGGTGTTTGGTGTGGAGGTTTTTTCTAGTTGAATTCATATTACCATCACTACGTATTCCACACGGAGGAGGGTTAGCTGATAAACAAGCAATTCAAGAGTGCATGGAGAAGTTAATACAACTAGACAAAAGGTGATTACTTGCTAGATGGAGTTAAGAGATTGAAAAGGCATGAAATAAAGCATGACATGATTGCCATATTAAAAATAAATAATTTTAGGTTCGGAAGATGGTTTTTTTATACGATTCCAAGTTTCTGCGCCATCCTGGGAAACAAAAAATCCATTGGTTAGGGCCATACATCATCTTGTACATCCTTGATTCATGCGCATGCCAGTTACAAGTTATGGATGGGACAAGGTTACCCAGCCACTTCAATAGGAGTAGGATGAAGCCCTACTATAAATAAGTCTTCTATGTTTTTAAATAAGGCAACATTACTAGTTAGCCTAGGATTACCATTTATGCATTTCTTTTCCTTGTGTTTCCCTTTCTCGTTGATTGTTCTCTTTTGTTTGTGTTGTTTTTACACTTGTGTACTGGTAACCACTTATTTCTTATAAAGGGATGCATATGTGTAGAGGACCGCACATTTGTTTTAGTGTACGAAGGAATGGTACAAAATAAAATAGAAGTTTGGTAGTAAAAATTTTCATCTTACGGACCGGATTGAAAGATAAAAAACATGTAAGGTAGAAGAGGGCACATGGAAAATGTGGACAAAAAATTTTGGTGTCAAGAAGGATTTACAAAGACCACGTATAAGGGATGATAATTCCAGGGAACAACATGAGGTAGGTGAGGGAAAAAAAAATTAGGTTAAGGGAAAAAAAAAAGTTCCTTTGGCGCTATAAGTGCACACGTAAGAGTCCTCGGTCAGTAAATATTTTTACGTTCCGGAAGGTTGTAAGGATTTTTCATACAGGATTGGGTGCATGGGTAAGAGTGCTTAAGATCAGATTTAGTGGAAAAATCTGCATTTAATGCTAAGTACGTTAGTAGGTGGCATATCATTTATCACGGGAGATAGGAAAAAAGCTATAAGTAAAGGCTAAGTCATGCTATTTTTTACCTTGCTATAATGTTATTAAAGAAAGTCTTGCATACTAGGGAATCCACGAAGAAGTATTTGTGTGAAGGAAGAATCATAATAATCTAAGTTATTTACTAGGGTTATTTGTGAAATAGAGTGAAAGGAGTACATGGGTGTAGGGAAAAAGGTTTTAGAAGAGTACGTCATCTTGTGGAAGAGTTTTCCATGTTAGGGTTCTGTAGCTAGGGCACAAGAGTAGAAGGATTCTTTCGAAAGTTGAGCCACAAATTTGAGAAAAGTGAGGAAGAGGAGAAAGGAAGATTTATTTTTAACACAACAAGAATATGGCACCAAAGAAGGCAACCGTGTCACCAAAGAAGGGTAAGGAAAGGAAAAATAGACTACCACCACCAGTTTCAATGAGGAGTGGTATGTAGAGATGTAACACCCATATGGGGTGTTGTTGGGAAAAGAATGGGTATCCTATATGATAAATATAGTTGTGAGTGATTACTATCGTCGCATAAGCACCATAGAAAAGGAGATGACACCGGAATTTGTCTACTTGATTGATAAAAGAACATCATAAGGGATGCCAATCTATAGGGTTGAAGTAAAGGTTAAGATGGAGAAGTTTAGGTTGCTGAAACTCTTTGAGTTGCCCTATTTTGTAAAACCCATGTGACTATACCAATGGACTATATCCCATGTACACAAGGATCAACTCTATTTCACAGGATGGAAAATATAAATAAATCCTAAGCTTATATCTAAGTTTACTAGCCTTTTTCCAAGGGGAACTTTTAGATGATGACTTGGAGGAAAATGAATCCATTAAGGAGACTGTGGAGGCTTATGATTATAAAAAGGGTTTGCATTGTTTCGGTATTTCGATATCCCCAACCCCAGTAATGAGGATGGCTGCGTGCTTGGTTACTAAGCTTAATGGGCAAGAACGGTGGACGTAGATAAACAAGACCTGTTACATGTCTATTGGAAGATATCGAATGGACCATATACAATATATCCTCCTTCATTGCAGACAAGATTGTTAACATCATGTGAGAGAAAGGGAGAAAATTACTTTCGGTAATGTCCTCCTCACCATCATCTTCTCAGAGATTGGAGTAACATATGGGCCGAGAATTTTGTATAAGATTAACCTTTGATGAAGACCCCTCCCTCACAAATAGGTTCAAAAATACACTTGTGAAACCATGACGGCCACCCACAAGGCACACCTAGAGAAATGGTACAAGTGAATGTGCAATGCATTCAAGGCTGAGTGGATAATACTTGGAAAAGTTTCCCAAGACTAGTAGATGGAGAAGTGAGTTCACTATCTATTAGCATTTTGCATTGGCAAGTTCACTCTGTCGATATTACCAAGAGCCCATGGCATACACTACCCTTCTCTTTCACTACAAAATATTTCCAAATAGCGGTCAACCGCTTTAAGGAGGCAAAAATACTAATTTTTACCTTAGTAAGGTGGACCGGGACCACCATGACATACAAAGGAAGGTAGGTTATCCCAAGAAGCACACTTATGTAGAGAAGTATGTTTCCCATGAGGTGTGCATGAAAAATTGGTGACACTACCAATTGTTGGAAGGACCAAGCAAGGGTATGCCTATTGTTGCAAGCTCACAAACCCCCTGGATGCAGATCAGGCTTCTAGGTTGATCACTCTAGCACCTAGTGTGATTGTACAACATGGAAACCTCTCTCCAAGTGTGGGACTTGTGAAACTGAGAGAGGAATCTCTAGATTAGAGGCTGGTTCCTCAAACTCCTCTGATTAGATCTAATGCTTGCACAACTACAGAGGTTCATATCCTAATCCTACTCTAAATTGCAAGGAGACAGGGATAGAAATGCAAAAATTGAAACTAACTAAAGGTGGTGATGCACCAAAAGGAGTGGCAAAACATTTCTATCATGCAAATAGACACAAACCAGAGATTACAACATAAAACATACACAGGCTGATAAGATATAATTTAGGATCGAAATGAAGCAAATAATACAAACAAAGGATCAAAACTCATTCACAAAGCTTGCATTATCATTTCGAGTGTCAAAATCATTGCATTACAACCTCAGAGAGGTAAAAATCTGTTCATGCTTTGGAAAGGTCTGATTCTTCAAACAATCACTTGCTGGAGGTGAAAGAAGAAGTTGTTATGTCCAAAAAATGTTCCCCCCTTGGAAATGAGCCAAATCTGGATTTTACATTGAATGGGTTGAGCCCAAGAGACAGAAACGTACAAAAACATGAGAGCCCATTCCTCCTCAACTGCAGATGCATTAAAATGGCATGGGATACCTTACAAACCAATACCCTATCAATTTTGACCGAATTGCAGGAGAATGTGACCCATTCTGTGTTAAATTTGGTCGCTGAAATGTCACTTCTGGCCATGAACATGCGTCAGAGCCTTTTCTTAACTTTCTCTCTCCAAACTACACCAAAATTCAAGATTAAACTCAAAATCATGTAGATAATTTCATAAGCTTTCTGTTGATATAAAGAACGTGCAAATCTGAGCTCTGGATCAAAAGATATGGAGATCTAAATATTTAGGGCACAAAACAGGCAAAAATGGATTTTAAAACTTTTTCCGCGCTTCGCCACCTGGATGACATGTGTCAAGCGCTGATTGGATGTGTAATTCTCTCTCTCTCTTACCCGTGGGTTTTTCCTTGAAATTTTACCCTTTGTGATTTTGGAAAAAAATTCACTTTTTCCCTGCGTCCCCGCCACTTGGGACACGTGGCATGCATTGATTAGAGGACAGGGGCGCGGGGCAGACCTTTGCTTTTTAGCTTTTTGACCGAAACTTGGCCAAATTTTCTAACTCCTCCCCAAGCTCCACACTTCCTTGCTCCATTGGACATGTGTCCAATTCCTATTGGCTCGGCCAACGCTTGAAACCTTGCCCTTTGAACTTTTGGACGTTTCCCCCTTGTGACATGTGTCATGATTTGATTGGTCTTCGGGTCTGCCGGCTATTTGCGTCTTCTGCGTCCCTCTATCCTAGATGTCCCAAATAGCTTGGGACAAATTCCTCCGATCCACCCGAAATGGGCTTCCTTGTCTTTTTTCTGCTGATGACACGTGGCGTAATGTGATTGGCTCTCGGCTCCTTCAGCTATCCACGTCTTCTGTGTCCCTCTGTCCCAGATGTCCCGAACTGAAGTTCTCTGCACCGACTGATCCGGGCGGTTCGCGTCCTTCATGTCCTCGTGGCCCAGATGTCCTAGACTCTTATGCTTAGTAGTTATTCGATTTTCCTTTGACCTTTGGCCGGTTCGCCTTTCCGCATCCCGTGCGTCCTCACGGCCCGGATGTCCCTTTGCTCTGCAGACTGCCTGGTGGCCTTTCGGCCGATTCGCGCCCAGATGTCCCTCATGTCCCGACTGTTGCGAGGACTAGGACTTAGCCATTTTTCATGATTTTTCCTGGCCCAAGCTTGTTTTCTGCAACTTTTTCACCTTTTCTCAGAACTTGCTCTTTTCTTCTTGGACAGGGGAGTTAGAAAAAATCTGAGGGGACCCTAGAAACATGATTTTTTCCCTGAATCAATCTATTTGCCTGGGACTTGAGAATTTAATGCATGTTATCAAAATTACCCCTGGGGGTGAATTTTGGATAACAATTTGGCGACTCAGTGGGGTTACCTACCTGCTAGGTAGAAGATACCAGTTGCCTGAAGCAGTCCATTGGGCATGGAGTCATCAAATATTCAGTTTAGAACCCCAACTGACTCAGAATGTGTAAGGAGGAAGATGGAATATCACCTGATGAAAGCAAGGACTGCAAAACATCTCCATGGATAGCAAGTTGTGCCAAAGCACTTAGGGAAAACAAAACTAACCTACAACAAAACAATGTGCACAACACTTGGAGGAATGAAAATCTAATCTAATATTTACAAAGTAGTGAACTTCCCTCTAGAAGCAACGCTTGAGATAGATTCCATTGACTGGAATCTGTAGTTCTTCACCATCCAATGAGGCCAATTGAAAAGCATTGTTGTTCTTGCACTTCGTGACCATGTATGGGCCACTCCAAATGGCATCAAATTTTGAATGCCTTCCCGGTTTTGCTCTATCCACATCCCATTTCAACACTAGATCTCCAACTTGAAAAGATCTATCCTTGGCCTTTCTATCAAAGGTCTTCTTGATCAAAGCTTGATCCTTTTCCATTGCTTGGGATGCCTGATTTCTGATCTCTTGCAGCTCCATCAACTCTGCATACCTCACCTCCATGGGCTCAAATTCAAGCAACTCCAGCTGCTTCATGAGTTCCAATGTTGGCAACTCAAGTGACATGGGCAAGATTGCCTCTCTTCCATAGACAAGTTTGAATGGAGAGTTACCTGTGGATCTTTTGGGAGTTATCCTATTAGCCCATAAGGCTGATTTGAGTTTGGTATGCCAAGACCTCTGATTCTCATCAAGATTCCTCCTAATGATCCTCAACAAGTTCTTGTTTGTAGACTCGGCCTGGCCATTACCTTGGGGGTAATAGTTTGATGAAGTGCTTAGGTAAATACCGTTCTTGACAGCCCACTCAATCACCTTAGATCCAATGAATGCCAATGCATTATCGTAGAGATTATTGTGGCGGTGTACACCAAATCTGGTTGTTATCCCCTCATAAAAGTCTAAGATGCTAGACTCATTTGCCTCTTTGAGTGCTACTACTTCATCCATTTTGTGAAGTAGTTCAGGTATCAAAATCCATTTGTGCCCTTGGCTTGAATTGGGATTAATGACTCCAATGAAGTCCAAACCCCATTGCATGAATGGTTGGTCAAATGAGATTGGATGCAATGGAAGGGCAGCAAGTCTCTCTTTTCCTGTGAAGAATGCACAATTCTTACACCTCTTGATCCATGCATAGCAATCACTGAAGATCTTAGGCCAATAATAACCAGCCTTCATGATTTTTAGAGCTATCACTCTTGGTGCAAAATGGCCACTAGCTGGTCCACCATGGAACTCTTCCAACACCCTTTGAATTTGATTTGTGCTAATGCATCTTAGCAACACTCCATTCACATCCTTTTTGAACAGAACTCCATCAACAATGGCATACGGGACACCTTGCAATCTGAAGTGTCTCCTTTGGGTCTTGTTTATCTCTGGAGGGCAAAGGCCTATGCCTAGGAAGTGCATAATGCCTTGGGTCCAGCAAGGAGTGGGGGAAACATTGTCTTCTTCTTGATTGCCACTTGGCTCATGGCTGTCCTGGACTATCAAAACAGCCTCTTCTTCATTCATTGCATACTTTTTTTTCTTCCCAAAACCAGCTGCTCACATAATCCTTTCCCTCTTACCAGCTTGGTGATCTTGATCTCAATGTCATACTCCATGACACGAGTGATCCAATTTCCCTTTTCTCATTCAAATCCTTGTTGAGGAGGAATTCCTTAACCCTAGCATGTGAGACAAGCAATCTGGACCTTGTTGTTTGAAACTAAATGCTTGAATTTCTTCAAACTTCGATTCATCGCTAGCACATGCTTCTTAATAAAAGAGTATCTTACCTCATAGTCATCTAGGCTCTGCTGAAGAAGGCAATTGATCGCTCATCATTATCCTTGTTCTGCTGTACTAAAATGGCGAGAAATAGTGTCATTACCTCCAAATGCATAGAGGATGAAATATTTGGAGAAGTCCGGGTTGATGAGAGTTCGTGCTTGAGAGATGGATTCTTTTATTGCTCAAAACTCTCCTTGCCTTCTGCTGTCCAATTGAAAGCCATGTTCTTTTTAACATTTTGGTGATGGGCTTAACAAGGGCTGCAAAATCTTGGACAAACCTCCGAAAAAATTTTATCCTTCCCAAGAAACTCTGAAGGGCTTTCTTGTGGCTTGGCAATGGTAGCGCTCTTATGGCTTCAACTCTCTCTGGATCAATTGCTAATCCTTCCTTAGAGATAATATGGCCAAGGAGCTTTCCTTCATGTGCAAGAAAGATGCACTTCTTAGGATTCAAAGACACTCAACCTTCTACACCTCTGAAACACTTGCCTGAGGTGAAAGAGATGGTCTGCTACATTCTTTGAGAAGACAATGATATCATCTAGGTATACCAACACTATCTTGTTGATCAAGCCTTTGAATGCCATATCCATAGCTTGTTGGAATGTTGCTCCAGCATTCGATAGTCCAAATGGCATCTTCTTGTAAGCATATGTGCCCCATTTTGTAGTGAAGGCTATCTTGAATTGATCTTCTTCCTTCACCATTATCTGATTATAGCCTGAATATCCATCTAGCAATGAAAACCTTTCTGAACTAGCTACAACCTGCAATATTTGTTCCATTGATGGAAGCGGATAATGATCTTTGAGTGATGCTCTATTTAGATCGCGAAAGTCCACACACAATCTTATTTCTCCATTTCTCTTTCTTACTAGCACCAAGTTTGCAACCCAACTTGAGTGTTTGATGGGGAAGATGATACTGGCCTCAATAAGCTTACTTAACTCTTTTCTCATGAGAGGTTCAATATGGGGATTGACTGGCCTTTGCTTTTTCCTGACAGCTTGGATTCCGGATCCAGCTCAATAGTATGTTGTGCCAACTTTGGGTTGAAACCTCTTAGATCTTTGTAAGTCCAAGAAAAGACATCTAGGAACTCTTGACAAAGCTGAACAAAATCAGATTTCTCTTGTGAGGTACTTACTTTGCCAATCTACAATGTTTTTCCTTCTTCCACTAAAATAGGCTCTAAATCTTCACCCTTTACTTGAATGTTCGCTTTCTCCTTCCAGAATTGATCATTCGGGTTGAAGATTGACTCCAAGGTTATGAGGCCTTTTGGTAATTTGTTAGTTCTTAGCTACACCACTTGGTCACCATACTGCTACTCCACTTGTCTTGATTCCCGATGGAGAACTCAGCTTCTTCTTTTAGGAAATTAACAATTTGCTGATCATTCTCGAAGACTTGCCAACTTGTGTTGTTATCCGGAACAGGGTCTCACAACCACTTTGATGTTTGGCTGTACCTTGTCTTGTTGAATGCTTTCCACAACATCCAACGCAGCCCCACTTACTGCTAGCACAAGGCTTCATTCTTTTTCTTGGGATGGAATTGATGCTAAAAGCCTCAAAATCTTCAATAAGACCCCATACCCGATTTTTGTAGTTCTTCAATGTATCATTTTTGGCAGCATTTTTCCTTTGACTTGGTTTACAATCAGCTCACTATCACCAAATACTTGTAAATTCCTAATGCCTTTCTTCTTGGCCCAGGCATTCCATGAATTAAGGCTTCATACTCAAATTTGTATTATTTGAGAAAGAAAATTGAAAACGGAAAGTTGAGTAATACTTTATACTTTGTGGTGAAATGAGCATAGCCCCTCCTCCTGCACCTTGTCTACTCCTTGACCCATCAAAAAATAGCTGCCATACCTCGTTGTCATCCTTGTGATTTGGCTTGGTGATGTTAGGAATAGGCTGATTTTCTTCGTGTATGCAATAGACCCCTAGCTCAGATTCTTCTACTTCTTGATAAGGATCAAAAGCATGTACCTTGTTTTCCCATTCATCAAGAGTTAGATCCGGGATGCTTCCAACCTTGGTGTCAACCTCATCGGTGCTTGGGTGATCTTCTTGATCAAATGCCGAGCAATTGGCATTAATCTGACTTGGAGTGTAAGGCTCAATATGGAAGTTTGCAATAGGTTCTGACCTGATTGTAGCCTTAGTTCCATACCTCGTTTTGAACAACATGTGTGACCAATCAGTAGAAAGATAGCCCCCAATCTTGGCTGTGAAGTCCCTTGACAAGCATAGGGAAAAAAGTGGTGGAAGGTCTATGACTGATACATCTTGTGAAACAAAAACATTTGGACATGCATGCAAGGTAAGACTCAAATTTCTAATCACTCCAATCATTCACTCTGCTGTCCCATCTAGCTTCACTACCCCTTTGGATATGGTTTCATCACGGAGCCCTAGTTGATCAGCTATTTGTTTAGGCATGACAGGACTACTTGCTCCAGAATCAATCATGTAACTGTGCACTAGCTGATTCCCAATGATCAATGAAACATAGAAAGGAGGGGGCTTTAATGTTTTACCTTGTTGTCCTCCATGATTTCCTTCGGGTTGAGCAGCATTTGTAAGCACTTTTTCTTACATCTGAACTTGCTGATTTGAAGTTGGCCAGTCTTTCATGGCAGCTTGCAGCAGATCTCTTTGGCCTGGGATGGATAGGGATTCCCACATTGATATGTTGACGTTAGTCTTCTTCATCTGATCAATGATACTGAACGGGGATGAAGTATCCTTTTGCTGTCCCTTGGTTTGCACATTCACTCCTTGCATGTGGGCAGCAACAACTGGTATTTGAGTTGGCCTAGGAGCTGTTCTTGGCTGCCCTTGTGCATTTGAAATTGGATTTTTCTTGCCAACCACTTATGGAACCATGGGATGTTGTGGATTGGTTGGGGCTAATGGTTATTCTTCACCCAAATTCCTCCTTTCTGACCTTGTGTTGGCTGCAACACCTTGAGAAAATGCTTGATTTATGCCACAGAAATCTTCTGCTTGCCAATTCACCAATGTGGTGTCATTTGGGGCTGATTGCTGTTGGAATGTTTCTTGTTGTTGACTGTTTCCTTGACTTCCCTCACCCTCCACACCAGTAGTTGTCACCATTAGTGCTTGGTTCAAAGAACCATTGAAGCACATGGATTGGTTATGAGGCTCATTGCATGGAAAACACCAGTCATACTCCTGAGCAATGTTTTTTTATGTTGGCACCAATGCCTTAGAGGTAGATATGGTATTTGGATTATAGGGCTGAAATGGTCTATTGGCAGGAGGCCTTGTTGGATTTATATTTGCAGCTAGGTTAGGTGGTCTTTTTGGTTGGTAAGGCTGCCTATTAGGTTGAGCTTGGGGTTGATAAGAAGGTCTAAAACCTTGGGCTTGCTACCTCTTGAGAGTAACCAGCTCATTGCCTAGGTTTTGCAATTGCTTCATGACTTCTTGAAGCTCATTTGGGGCACTTGGAGATGAAGTGGAAGCTTCATTCAAACTCTGATTTCTAGGAGTGGGAGAAGGAGCCAAATTAGGTGCTTGACTGGTGTTTGGATTCTCTAAACTTGGAAACAGTGGCATGGGAGGTCTAGGGGCAAGTTTGCCAGCTTGGATCAAACAATTTTCAGCCCTAATGGCAATGCTATAAGCCATAGGGATAGTTATGCCTCCCATGGACTGAATTAACATAGAAATATCAGAATTTAAAGCTTTGAGATAGCAGAGAAAAGCACCTTCTGCTGCTAGCCTGACTGCCACTAGAATTCTCTCCCAAGTCTTTTGAAATCTGAAGTTGAAGTCGGTCAGCTGCTCATTGGGAGCTCTCTTGATGGTTGTCAGCTGCTCTAAAAGAGACAAGTTGTCTCCCTTCTCTCCAAATTGCTCATGAAGTGCAATACAAAGCTGATTCCAGTTTGTGATAGAACCAGCTCCAAGGCTCCTAAACCATTGCAATGCTTTCCCCTTGAATAAAGATGCCAGTAACTTGATAGCCACTTGCATCTCATTGATTTCATGGATTGCACAAAGGTTAGCAATATCTTTAACATGATCACCTGGAGTAGTCTGATTTTCTCCAGTGAAGTAGGGAATGTTCTTCAAGGCTGCAATAGGAACTAGATGTTGTGCATTGAGGGCAAGTGGGCTGCTGCCTGTGAAGTTGACGTAGGGATTGTTTTGAGCCATTCTAATTGGTCTTAAAACCCTTGTTGACTGAATGAAAGGCCTACTAGGTGGAGGAGTTGAGAGAGTTCTATTTGGTGGAGATGGAGACCTTTGAATCCTTCTTCCTCTTTTCCTTATTCTTGGAGATAATTGTAGGTATTCAAACAACGACTTCTTCTTCTCCAACTCTTGACCTTGTGGTGATTCTTCTCATGAGTTTTCAGGCCTGCACTTGAAACCAGTCGATTCTTCCCCTTGGAGTCGCCAGATATGTAAATAATAGCTCTTTTTAAGCAAGAAAATTGCAGCAGATGCACATCAACCTTGCTGCAATAAAAATGAGACCTCTAGGTTCCACCCGGCATGCCAAAACTATTGTTGTAGGCTCACAACACCCCTGGATGCAGATCCGGCTTCTAGGTTGATCACTCTAGCATCCAGTGTGATTGCACAACATGGAAACCTCTCTCCAAGTGTGGGACTTGTGAAACTGAGAGAGGAATCTCTAGATTAGAGGCTGGTTCCTCAAACTCCTCTGATTAGATCTAATGCTTGCACAACTACAGAGGTTCAGATCCTAATCCTACTCTAAACTGCAAGGAGACAGGGATAGAAATGCAAAAATTGAAACTAACTAAAGGTGGTGATGCACCAAAAGGAGTGGTGAAACATTTCTATCATGCAAATAGACACAAACCAGAGATTGCAGCATAAAACATACACAGGCTGATAAGATATAATTTAGGATCTGAAATGAAGCAAACAATACAAACAAAGGACTGAAACTCATTCACAAAGCTTGCATTATCATTTCCAGTGTCAAAATCACTGCATTACAACCTCAGAGAGGTAAAAACTATTACAGTCTTTGGAGAGGTCTGATTCTTCAAACAATCACTTGCTGGAGGTGAAAGAAGAAGTTGCTATGTCCAAAAAATGTTCCCCCTTGAAATGAGCCAAATCTGGCTTTTACATTGCATGGGTCGAGCCCGAGAGATGAAAAATACAAAAACGTGAGAGCCCATTCCTCCTCAACTACAGATGCATTAAAATGGCATGGGATACCTTACAAACCCATACCCTATCAATTTTGACCGAATTGCAGGAGAATGCGACCCATTCTGCGTTAAATTTGGTCGCTGAAATGTCACTTCTGGCCATGAACACGCGTCAGAGCCATTTCTTAACTTTCTCTCTCTAGACTACACCAAAATTCAAGATTAACCCTATAATCATGTAGATAATTTCATAAGCTTTCTGTTGATATAAAGAACGTGCAAATCTGAGCTCTGGATCAAAAGATATGGAGATCTGAAGATTTAGGGCACAAAACAGGCAAAAATGGATTTTAAAACTTTTTCCCGCACTTCGCCACCTGGATGACACATGTCAAGCACTGATTGGATGCGTAATTCTCTCTCCTTTGCTTACCCATGGGTTTTTCCTTGAAATTTGACCCTTTTGTGATTTTGGAAAAAATTTCACTTTTTCCCCGCGTCCTCGCCACTTGGGACACGTGGCATGCATTGATTAAAGGACAGGGGCGCGGGCGGACCTTTGCTTTTTAGCTTTTGGCCGAAACTTGGCCAAATTTTCTAACTCCTCCCCGAGCTCCACACTTCCCTACTCCATTGGACATGTGTCCAATTCCTATTGGCTCGGCCAACGCTTGAAACCTTGCCCTTTGAACTTTTGGACGTTTCCCCCTTGTGACACGTGTCATGATTTGATTGGTCTCCGGTCTCCACGCCCATTCTCAAGTCCCTCTGTCCCAAATGTCTCGAATCGCTTGGGAAAAATTCCTCTGATCCACCCGAAATGGGCTTCCTTGTCCCTTTTCTACCGATGACATGTGGTGTAATGTGATTGGCTCTTGGCTCCTTCGGCTATCCGCGTCTTCCGCATCCCTCTATCCCAGATGTCCCGAACTGAAGTTCTCTGCGCCGGCCGATCCGGGTGGTTCACGTCCTTCATGTCCTTATGCCCTAGATGTCCTAGCATGTTACGCTTAGCAGTTAGTCGATTTTCCTCTGACCTTTGGCCGGTTCGCCTTTCCGCGTCCCGCGCGTCCTCACGGCCCGGATGTCCCTTTGCTCTGCAGACTGCCTGGCAGCCTTTCGGCCGATTTGTACCCAGATGTCCCTCATGTCCCGACTATTGTGAGGACTAGGACTTAGCCATTTTTCATGATTTTTCCTGCCCAAGCTTGTTTTCTACAACTTTTTCACCTTTTCTCAGAACTTGCTCTTTTCTTCTTAGACAGGGGAGTTAGAAAAAATATGAGGGGACCCTAGAAACATGATTTTTGCCCTGAATCAATCTATTTGCCTGGGACTTGAGAATTTAATGCATGTTATCAAAATTACCCTGGGGGTGAATTTTGGATAACAATGCTTGTGGATTAGGCCCAAGTTTGAGAGAGGTTCCTATGTGGAGAATGATATCTCTATCTCAAAAGAGCCCACCATGAGAAAAATGTTGTGCTAAAGAAGAGGGAAAGAGAAGAGACCCTGGAGAAAAAGGCACGAGAGAAGAAAGCACCAAGTATGCAGCCAACACAATCTGTGGGCACGCAGGAGTCAGGCACCAAGCCAAGTACATATGCTCACAGGAAGAAGTATCCCATTAAGGAGAAATAAAAGACACCGAGGAAGAGGTACCTAAGCAAGAAGACTCACCAAGGGGGAATCACCTACTGAGGAAGAGAGAGAAGAATCCCCATCCGTAAAGAAACATAAGATATCGAGAGGGAAGAATCAAAAGAAACAAAAATCCTAGAGGCCTTCGAGGTGAATGAGACAACAATGATCATGAAGAGTTTCAATATCATCCTATGTATGATATACATGATTCAGAAGAAGAAGAAAATGAAGAGAACGATGGAAATAAAGAAGGTTCTCAAGGTAAGGGAGAGAGCGAGGAGGTGAATGCCAAGGATTAAGGAACCGCCCGCCTCACCAAGGAGTGGATAGAATAGGCTGCAGAAAGAGAATTAGTGGGCATAATAGAGAAGTTAGTGGATTAGGAAGTGGAAGAAAGTGCTTGATGAGATACTCAATGAGATAGATGAAGAAAGCATCGGGAAGGAGTAGGGAGGCATGGGTGGAGATCCCAACCTAGTAGTGAGATTTCCAAAATTAGCACACATAGGAGGAAGAGGTGTGTTAGCGGCGCAAGGGAAAGGGATGAGCCACATTAATGAATCGAATAAGGTATTACACATATGCTTCAAGAGTACCATGTCTGCAAACCAACTCATTACATGGTCTTCGTTTGAGGAAAAGGGAACATACCCCTAAACTAGAAAAATGATATCTTGTGCATTTGAGTCCCATGTCAATGAACTTGAGTTCGGAGTAAGCCAAGGGGTGTTGATGGTGATTCTAGAGACCAAAGGAATAAACCCATTGGTGAATGTTCGTAGTTGTTTGATGAACAGGTCTACAATGCACTCAATAAGGTGTCGTTTGAGGTGGAGGAAAGACTCTTCAGGAGGAATTAGAGGGTGAGATTCCTAGAAGGATAATTAAAGAAGAAAATGAGGATCTCGTTGAAAAGAGCAAGGATCTCAAGTAGGAAGATTTTGTCACCGCATAGTTAAGGTACAAAATGAAAAGGTGCGCAAGGTATATAAGAAAATTTAGATGATTACAAATGTTATTGTCTTGAAGCATCCATATTTGAACCCGCTTGAAAAAAAATACAAATCAACCTTGCAATTCATGGAAGACTTGACTTGCATACTTACGCTAGAAAGTCACCCACTCACCTTAGAGTCATCGAAAAGGCACTGGAATGCTAGGAGAAAGAGGGAAATTATAAGGTTGTGGAGATATTCACTGGGTACACTAATCTCCTTGTCACTGTAAATACCACCACGTGGATCGTTGAAGCTGCTTATGACAATTGCAATGGTAGAGATAGAGTAGAAAACATTCTAGTTGCTACATATGAGGTAGATATCAAGGATTTTTAGGAGAAAAATAAGGGGAAAATGGAATAGCGGGATGATATCCTAACCGAAGTAGAGAAGAAGTTAGAATCCATAAAGACCTTACAAGGCTCGATAAAAAACTGGCTTAAGGAATTATATCCCCAGATCACTCATAGAATGGATGCACTAGATGACCTCAACAAGAAGTTTGAAAACATTATGAGCACATTGAATTATAACGGTGATGAAATAAGTTTTGATGAGGTACGCACCCTAGTAGGCGACCTCTATCAACTAGGCGTAGGGTGAAGTGGATGCCTGGGAGAAGATTGAGGTAGATATAAGGAAGGATTTCCCATTCATCCTGCAAGAATAAACAAATTCTTCTCCATTCCTACATTCTTTATTTCTTCCATTTCTCATTATTCATTCCTTCATTATTTATTCCAACCATTACAATTCCTACCATTCTTTATTTCTTTAAAGAAAGGATGTTTCTAAGGAAGGAGAACAAGCTTAGTATGGGGTGATGTTGGGCCTCAAAATATTGGCTAAGTACGAAAGGGCACATGTGCATGTAAGACTAGTGAGGAAAAAGGCATGTGGGGTGAAATTAAGAAGGACAAGGGTTTAAGAATGGTTTAGTAGAAACCATGATGCACTCATAAGGAAAAAAAGGATCTCGGACTTAGCCATATTCAGAATTCTAGGAAGCACTCGAGGAAAAATGGAACCCGTATAAGTGTGCGGAGTGGATAAGGTGCTAGTATAGTGATTTGGGTGGTCAAGGAAATAATATTCCATGTTTTGAACATTCCAATGAATACATCATGGCAGAAAGTGGAGAGCTCAAATTAGAAAATGCATGCTCTATTAGAGGACCTCAAGGACACTTGGCATTCGATATACTCCTAGAGGAAGGCATAGCGAAAGTGGGCGTTAAGCCTATTTATAGAGATGCTCTGGAGAAAATAAAAGACACACATGGATGGGGATAGAGAGAAGCATCAGAATCATCATATAGAGAATAGAAGGTGAAGCTCTGGGGGAATACTAGGAGGTTATAAGTGTTGGGGTTTGTATGTACCCAAAATTATAGGGTGTTGTACCACCAGAATGATGTTACACATGCCCTGATGATGATACAGGTCTCCTTGCAAGTTGTTCGAATAAAAAAGGCTTGCCACGTATACGCTTGTATACCGCATGCCCCACTCAACCTCCACATGATTTTTTTCCTTCCCCCCCCTCTTCTTGAATTTTGGTCTTTAATGATGAAACTGACGCCTTACCTTGGCGGTGGTCCTGAATGCCACCCAAGACAAGGTGGTAGTCCCATAACCGTCCCCCTTCACACAGGGTGGCGGTCTGTGACGCATTTTCCAGATCCTTCTGATGATCGCGTCAAATGTAAATCTTGATTTTTACACACTTTCTTCAACCACTTTGGCTTGCATTAATGTTTTTGGTCCCCTGGTAATAGTGTTTTTCCTTTGTTTATAGTAAAAGAGTTCAAATGGGAGTTACCCTCTGGTAAGTGCATTGGTTATAAATAGCCATCTTATTTTCAAGAAAATGGCCCTCACGTTCTCAATTATCTTATTCACTTTTAATTTCTTTGCTTAGAATTCTCACAATTTCATGTTTTGCTTCCATTGTTGGTATTTTAGAGGTCATATGATCTTCTTATTTCAGTCTTGTTCCATTACTTCTTCATACAATCACTTTAACATAGAATAGCTTCATTTCTAGACTAGAATCCATTAAATTTGTAGGTTTTTTTTTGTCACAAGGATAGTTTCTGAAACTCTCGGTACACTTGTGTTGTATTCCTACAATAAATCCCGCTAGGAATTACATAGTCAAGCTCTAGTCACTTGCGTTATCTCTCTCCTACTCACATTATATTCAGTCTATATCCAAAGCTGCCATTGTTCAAATACCATATTCTATTGATACTATCATATACATACTTTCTGGATTCATGAGGACACAAAGGAATAAGGAGATCACACTCGAGGGACAAAATCACACACAACTAGATTTACCATTGTTCTGTAAACACCAGGTTTTAGCTATGAAAGTTCTAGTTACAACATATCAAATAGAGTAGTGGATCATTTTATTTCAGTTAAGCTCGCTTTCAATATTGCTAGGGAATCATGGGGAATGATAGTTTCTGAGAAGATATGATTTGTTCCTCACTTCTAAGGTAAGATTGAAGGTTTTCAATTAAGTTAATTAGTTGTCTTTCATCTAGATTCACACATTTACACAGGTGAATAACCACACCAGGTTATCTCACTTGTTTAGTTTTAGTATAAGAGTATTTTAATTGTTGTTTGTAATTATAATGTTTCAATCATGTATTTTGTTTAGATTAGTTTCCCTTTCAGCAGTAGTATAAATTGTTATTTTCAGTTTAAGAGACTTCATTTTAGATTAATACTTAGATCCTAATTAAGAGAATAAACCATAGGGAATTTACACTACCCATTCATAGCCTCTAAATCTCCCCTTTGTCATTTCAACTACTAGGAGATCACACTACTAGATCTTAGTCACTGATCCTCCCATAGTTAGCTATAGGAAAGTTTCTTGTCGATTCTCATCCTTGCCTGTAGCTTTTCTATCATAGAAAACTGGCCATAATCCCAACTATGGCTTCATCTAAGTCACCCACATTTCAAACCATTGGCTATCTTGGCATGACCTTGGGAGGTCGGGTACAGGGAAGGTCACTTGCTGATTATCATCCTCACATGTCACTTTTCCATCGTATAAAACGGTGAACCCGATGTGAACAAATAGTTCTTCCTTTTATTATTTTTCATTTCTCTCATCCACCTTTTCTCTTTCCCATTATTCTATGGGTATTCATATACCCCCTGAATATTTCAGGATACGATGCATATGGCAAACCTCTCTTAGGTCCGGAAGCAAGTTATAGCCAAATAAATAGGCAACCATCGCCCTCACTTTTTGAGTGGGATGATAACTATTTAAGTAATTACTTGTCATCACAAACTCCCCCTCAAAGAAATAGCTCAATTTCTTCATTCTGAATTGAGGATTTTGATCGATTTGCACAAACACAACATCCAGAGCCATCAGGCTCTAATAATATGATGTTTACTACGAGTCTGCTTTATCACCTAGGGTCCTTTTCGGACCACAAATCAAGAGACAATCAAACCCACTCCCGCTTTGGATGAGTAATACTTAGTACACTTTGCTAAAAGTGAACAACATTTCCAAAACATGTATCCACCAATAGGAAGTTTGCAAATACAATCTGATACCCTATTCTAAGAAAACACCCCCATTCCTCCACCTATGGGAAATGCCCTCGGTGAAGCTTGGTAGGGTAATGACCAATTCATAGCAAGGTATCACACCCCTTTACAACCTCAAGGTATACAAAAAACGCCCTTAAGGAAAAGCATTGTGTCTTCACCAATAGAGGTCATTTCAGCCTTAGCTGAAAAGGTTAGAGGGATAGAACTTGCTCAAGAAAACCAAAATTCATATTTTGGGCAAGCAAGAATCCCCACCCTCCGCATCATCCCAGTTAGGTCAACCTTCTTATAGGAATAGGCATGTTAGGCATGCCTCCTCAAAATCCTTATAGTTACCCACAACAAACACCAACTAGGACCACATTTTCAAACATCATTCCAGCTTAAAAACAAGACACCGCTTTGACTTGGCACCAAATAATCCATACTGCAAGCGATTCTCCTCCTTACTTAAACATTTATTCAAAGTCACCACAAGGAGACATGTTCTCTTCTCCCGAGATGTTCGTTCAACCACAAGGATTCCCATATGTCCCTACAAACACATATGCTATGCCATATCAACAACCCATTTCACGTCAACTCCCTCAAGTAAGCCCCATCGATGGCCGAGGCCTACGCAAGGGGGACTTATTCAGAATATTTAAAAGAGCCCCTAAACTTCACCATATGAAGTGTTATGCTTCCAAGACCTCTCCCTGACTTACCCAAATACAAAGAGGAAGGGGACCCAAATGCATACATTAAGGCCTATGCCACAGCCATACAGGAGTTACTCCCTTGGGACAGGGGTTGTTGTAACACTCTAAACTGTTGTTACTTCCTCCTGAGCATTCAAGTGTTGATATGTGATTTCTTTTGTAAAAGGATGTGTTCCTTTGATTGTGAAGTCATGCTTGATATGCACTGTATCCTCTTTGTAATTGAAGATCTTTGACTGAGTCGGAATATGATTGGACTCTTTTATTTCTTTCATTTTGCACCTGAGTTTAATCTGACCTCGGAATGAATTGTGGATTTATCCATCTATAAGACCTAGCCTTGGATCAGTGGCATTGATCCAAGTGATGCTTTAAGTTTATTCAGGATGAACTAAAATTATAGACCTTACGCAGGTTGCAAGGTCTGAATGCGTTGAATAAGCTATTCTAGAGTCTAACTCAGGCTGATCGTGTTAAATGAATTGGTTCCCGATATCGTAATATCAGGAAGGTCTTGATCGTGGGCCAAGTAATAAATTCAGATACATTTATTCAACTAGCCTATTGGCAGTGCTGGAGTGAATCCTTTTTGTGAATGTATGTTTGTAGGTTCTTATACTTGAACATTTTAAATGTTATACCTAAACTGGATTTATTAAGGTTAGTAACCTAAAACTAAACTATAACCTATGGGTTAGATTAATGTTAATCTAACCTAGGCCTAAGCTATAAGCTAAATGTTCTAAGTTAGTAACCTAGCGCTAAGGAGGTTAGACTAAGTAGCATCTTAAATCCTAACCTATGCTTCTAACCTAACTAATGAACAAGGAAGAAAGGGGACCTATGAAGGGGTGCGAGCCATGGGTGGCAGTTTCTATGGCATTAAATGGGATGGATAAGCATGAAGGACAGGGATTTGGTGGAAGTTTCAAACGGCTAGTAACAGCCGACGTGGCAGAGTCGCCAAAGTTAGAAATGGTCTTCGACTTGCATTTGTCCATCGCCAACTATGGCGGTCGGTGGCAATGGAGATTGAGTGGGAATTTTGGAGTTAAGGTGATTAATGAACTCGGTCTTCGAGCTCGGGTTTCTCAGGAAGACATGCAAACCGGAAAATCGGTAGTTTGTTTGGGTTTTCATGCGCTCCAGCTTTTCTCTTTGTTCAATTACTAGTTCTTCGCACTTTGATCTACTTGGTGTTGCATGGAAAATATGAGTGTAACTCACTATTTTCTCTGTCAAGGAAAGTTTATAAGGCATGGAAATAAAAATTATTGTTGCTGAATCTAAAGTGGAAAAAGAGGAGAAGGCTCGAGCTCTTTCAGTGGTCTTCTTCAGATTTTTAAGCAACATTACCAGGCATGTTAGGCCCTAACTTTTAAAAATCTTGCTTTCTTTCAAATGATTTCATTAGAACAACTCTGTTCAGATGATTTTTGGGATCAGTTGGTTTTTATGGTAGCTTTGTGTGATTTAGTTGCTGTATCTTCTTAACCGGCTTGATTTTTCAAGTAAACCCTTGATGGGTGTGCATTTTGTTTCGAACGGATGTATTATCTTGCTGTGTTTTGCATTCCGGATGGATTTTGTAGAAATGTTGCAAGGAAAATATATGAATTCGGCTCTGTAGGAGTCCATGAATTGTTTTCTTGTCTGATTCAGACTTAAGTCTATACCTCGCTGTTTTCTCTTGTTGAAACGATTCTGTTGGATTTCTTGAGTGTACAGTATATACGACTTCTCTAAAAGTTTTGTCGTGAGTAATATGTGTTATGGTTGCTGAATCTTGTTGGATCTTGCTATAATACTTAAGTTACTTCTGATTGGATAACTTGTTGTGTTTATAGTATTTGAATGCGACTTTGTAGAAGTTGTTTCCCCCCTTGTGTTGCAATTATGGGATTTAACCCGTTGATAGTTTGCAATATATTTATTTATATACAAAATGACTCTGTGGAGTCCTTGGAATGTTTCGTATATTATGGACTTCTGTAGAAGTCATATATGTGAATACTGGTAGTTTGATTCAGTCGGAGTCCTGGAGGGGTAACTGGTAATACGACTTCTATTGTCTTGTTATGAATACTTTCACTTAGCAATGAATTTCTTGGTACAGACTCAGTTGGTGTACTTTTTATGTTTCGTCTTCTGCTTAAGCTTAGGGTGAATACTATTGTTTGGATTCAGTTGAAGTCCTTGATAGGAAACCAGTGTTTCTGCTTCTGTATAAGCCTGGTTGTGAATACTTATTGTTATTGGCTCTATTGGAATCTTTAATATATATATATATATATATATCTTGTATTTTGGCTTCTGTAGAAGTTAGTCGTGAATGCCATACGTTTCTACTTCTGAAGGAGTTCAGATGTGAACACGGTATGTTATTGTTTTGGTTGGAATTCTTGGATTGATATGTATCATGTATCTTTCTACTTCTGTAGAAGCTTATTTGAAGAATACCACATGGGTAAGACTCCTTTTTAATCCTGAAGGCGTATTTTATGTTTTCTCTTCTGAATAATCTCAGTTGTGAATACTATTAGTTTGATTCAGTTGGAATCCTTAATATAAGAATTGGTTGAATTTGGCACTGTTGGAGCCCATGATATGTTGTGTGTTGGCTCGATTCTCGATTTTTGTCCTTGCTGTGTTTTAGTAGGGATTAGATTGAGCTATATGATTGATGAGAGTTTCGACTCAGTGGGATTGTTCTTGTGTTTGAGCATGATTACATCTTCTGTTAGTATGAATATCTAGTCGTGAGCTTGACTGAACTAAAGAGCTGTTAACTGTACCTCGACAAGCGATGGTATTGGATATTTTCTCGTTTGTTGATTTGTATGGAAGGTTATGTGGAGTTTATTTGATAGATTATTCATCACTGCCTTGGTGCGAGAGCTACTGTATTGCTAGTAAGCTACAGGATGTTGTTATATTTAAATTTTAACAAAACTGTGGTTCTTCTTGTGGTCTCGTCTGACTTATTTACATGCGTATAAGGTGAATGCTTTACTCTTGAGGAGATGGTACAGTCATGAGCTTGATTTGAAGGGAAATATGAATGACTCGTTTTCTTTCTCTTCTGTTGTAAAGTATATGTTGATATATTTTTATCTAACTTTTGGAATTGTTTTAACATACTGATGGAATCATGAATTGTTATGATATTCATTTTATTATGTTGAATGTAATGGTCTGTCTGATGTTTTTGTCCTTGGGATTCAGATGGATAGTTGTTTTAGATGCATTTGTTCTTCTTGGTCACTAACGTTTATGATGAAATATCTGGAAGGTATCTAGGACTATTTAGTAACTATAATATGAGTTACGCGTGTATAGTTTTATTGTATTACAAGAGCATAATCTGAAATATGTTTACATGTTTGGTGAATTGATTTCATTTAAACAGGTTGTTTAATGAAAACAATTGATGGATTGCAATTGTTTTAAGAGTTAGTGCTTATCATGCTCAGTTCATCGAACTGACCCGTGTTGACAATTTTTGCAGATGGTTGCCGTAAGTGGTAAAAGCACGCAGATCTGATAGGATGATCAGATTGTTTGATTTGGTTTTATGATGAATTACAGCTTGATTCTCTGAATGTACTACTTGTAGAAAGATGTTCTTTTTCTGTTGAGTATTGTATCAAATGTGCTGAATGCATAAAATGTATTTGATTAGCTTGAGAGGAATGAAAAGAGATATTTGTTACTTATATGTTAGTATTCGTATCTTGATAAGTTTGACCTTCTTCGGTTCAAATGATCTTGAGAGCATTGTTATTATTGTATAATTTGGAGACTTTTGTGATTATCAATGTAAGCTTGCAAGAATATGTGACTGAATACTTATGATTGTTTAGTAGTTCTAGTATGTTCTATCTAAAGCTAAATTGGAATTTAGATCACTATGTCTTTCTGGAAGCTAGGGTTAAAATAAACCTGAACAGGAAGCTAAACGAGCTGAATAAATTATTACTTCCTAGTCTTGTTCTAAGTCAAGACAACGTTCAATTGGAATCTTAATCACTTTATCTCGATACTAATAAGTAAGATAAGATTTCAGCTATAAGAAAAGATATAAACCTAAAAAGGGTTTGGTTAGCAATCTCATGTGAAGATTGAGGGTTATTGCCCAATTTCGTTGATTTAGAATTATGTATATTCTATGAACTCCTTGAAGGGACCTCTTGTCTTAATAACTTCTCTTGTGTAATGGGTTTTACTAAGAAAGGTAATTCTAAGGTGAGGAACCCAGGGGTTGGGAAAGACTACCCTTAAGGGAGCGTCTTATGGTATAATTTTAACTCAACGTATGTAACACTTATTAATAAGTAGATCTTTTCGAGGTGGATTTAAAGGTTGACGGCACAAGTCAACTGCAGGGTTGTACCTTTGAGAAGATTAGGATCTTCTCGAAGATACAACAATGCAGGTGACTTATGACGACACCCTTTGCATTGATCGTTAAGATTTACACCTTAAACTCGAGCAAGTTACTCTGGGACTGATTAGGAATGTGGTCACGTTATAAGGCTGCCCTAGGAGACTGGGGTATCTTGACACACTGGATTAACTAGGGTTGACCCGGTAGATGTCGGCGTATCCCTAGTCCTCGGAGCATCCCTATAACGTTGTCATATTACTAATCTGTTCTGAGTGAATAACTTGGGATAGGAGAGACCGATGAAAGTCGATAAGACATTCTACATAACATAGGAATGGGGTGAAGGATGTATTCCAAATTGATGAGTATCTGTCAAAGAATACGCGACATAAGCATTATGTTTCAAATCTTTAGCCAAAGTATCGCAAGCTCCTGATTGCATTGTCCTAAGTCACCTAGTCTAAGGGATGAGATGCCGATGAATAATGGTAACAATTATTCATATAGGTTCCTTAGACAGAGCATTTTGAATCCCATATTAGGGAAGAGAACCGCAAGAGTGATGTGTTAAACAAAAACGCCAACTCTTAATACACAAGAATAGATCGGTAGATTACCGAGTCATGGAATGAATAGATCGGAGGTACTCGAGTCATTACAGCTGCATATGGTTATCTATTATAAGAATGGTTGCTTTGATTTATGAGTTCTAAATTATGTATTTAGAACCAGGAAGCATTTATCAAAAGAAAAAAATTACTTGTTCTAATGTGCAAAAATGAGGATGTTACAGTTGTCGCTAAAATAGTCCCTAAGACATTAGAAGGTATTTCCCTTGATTGGTATTATAGAATACCCGAAGCCTCGATATACTCATTTAAACAACTCGTGTCAGAATTCATCAAAGGTTTTGACATGAACAAATTGTTAAGAAAGGGAATCAGGGAGTTCTTGCATATCAAACAAGAACATAATGAGTCTACTGCTCATTTTATTCAAATATGGCGTACGGTTCTCTACTCATTAACAAGTGCTCCAAACATGGATCAAATGGAACTATGTGATTTATTCCTTAATTCTCTCAATAGAGAGATAAAGGAATAAGTCCAGTTCCTACTAAGACATTACGATGAAGTACTTGAGAGTTCTCTACGAATCAACCAAGCAGTGATAGGTAGTGGTCGTAAGACATATGGGATAAACGGGAAATTAACCACTCCTAGTCAAAACACCGTGGCCTATTCTAATGTATCAAGGACCTAAAATCCTTAACAATAACCGTGGAGTTACAATCGGTGGAGTAACTCACCAAGTTAAAAGGGAAAATGTTGTAAACATTTCACCACCTGTTAATAATCAATGAAATAACAAGTTTAATCCAACAATCAACATGGTGGATTTTAATCATCCACCACGGCAACAACAACAACAACAACAATGATGACAAATCCAAACAAAAAGTCCAAATCAGAACTTAGCTAGGTATTAGAGTCAAAACCAAAGGCAACAGCCTCAAAATTTTAACTCTAACAACCAACAACCTTATCAAAATTTTGGGCCACAACAGGTTTTAAATCAATAACCTCGAAATTATAATCCCAATTTATATTGTGGCTTCCACAAGATTCAAGGCCACGATACTAGAACTTTTTGTGAATATGATAAATTCATGCAACATTTGCCAAAAGATCAAAAACAACTCTTTATAGATATGTTTTTAGCAAATTCTATAGTACCCATGCCAAACGCTTATGCAGGGGCAGTTTCCCCTCAAAATGCACCCCTCAAGATCTTTAATGATCCACTCCCAAACCATTCTAACAATAACAAGCTAGATCCTAATAAAACAAACAAGGGTGTCATAACAAGAAATAATGATCATGAAGCTTCAACTTCATTAAATCCACCAGTCGTACCCCAATTAGGAACTCCACCTTAAACTAAGTTTAGTGGAGTTGGGAACTGAGCTACCCATAGAAACCATATAAAGAACATGGAATTATTCATCCCAACCTACTCCAAGCTATCCATTGGAACTAGACAACAGTAAAAAAATTTTGGTAAAACCCATAGGTGCCTATGATTTAATTAACAATTTAACTAAAATATTCTCGCACATCTCCTTTTTGGATTTGTTAAAGAACTCTCTCACCCATAGGGCTGCCCTCTTAGAAGTGTTATGCCTTGTTCATTTAATCAACATCACTCCTCCTCCGGAAACGCAAGTAAACCATGTAGATTTTGACGTTTATCCTCTAGGGCAGCCAGATAGGGATACTAAGTTTATATTCGATATAAGAAAAATGCCAATAAATGCTTAAATTACATGAAGAGGCGACCCAAATTTACATTTACAAGTTTGGATCTACAATAATTATGTTAAACATGCAATGGTTGATGATGGGGCAGCGATTAATATAGTCCCCTTCACTTTTCTTCAAAATTTAGGATATGGAGAGACGAACTATTCCACAACGTGAAATATGCTAAGAGGTTATGATAGCCTCAAAGCCACTTTGATTGGAACCATAGTTTTACCAATCACTTTAGTGCCAAATATGGTCCTCACTTGAGTTTTATATTATAGATTAGGAAACCAATTATATGTGATCCTTGGTCGGCCATGGATACACCGCATGAAGGTAATCCCTTCCACGTTATTCCAAGAAATAAGATTTCTACACTTAGGGAAAATATTCGTGGCACAAGGTGACCCAAAACCCTTTGATATACACCTAGCTGATTTGAAGAAAAGATCAGGCGTTCACTCTAAGTTCGAGCTCCCAACAAATCAACTCATTAAACTAATAAATTTGAAACCAAAAGAAAATTTGATACCCACAACGGAGTTGGAGATTACAAATCCAGCCGAGGACATTCCAACACTCAAAAATGAGACCAATGTTATAAAAATGGTGTCACTAGGGACTACCACCAAAATTGTCGAATTACTAGAGAAAGACTTACCTATTCTCCTACCATTTGATTCCATGGGTATGGGACACACCCTAGGAATTGCTTCTCTTCCATCAGATGAAGTTTTTATGGTAGAGGTAACCGAAGAAAAAGAAACAGATATGACAGATATCCCAACATCCATTTTTCCAAACAAGTATTAGACTCTCCACTTTGATGGAGCTAGATGTTGCTTTAGAGCTAGAGTAGGAGTGATCTTTACTTCACCTAATGGAAAGATCCTACCTTTCGCCTTTAAATTAAACTTTGAATGTACAAAAAATAGGACTGAGTACGAATCTCTCCTCCTTGGCCTCATTCTAGCTAAAAGAATGGGTTTCAAAACATTAAAGTACTAGGAGAATTGCAATTAATTGCAAACCAAGTCTCTAAGGTATATGAAACTAGAGCCGAGAACTTACAACTCTATAAAATGACAAGATATTAGATCTAAGGTATTTAGCTTCATATCAATTGAAGCAATCCCACGAGAGCAGAACCTTCTCATATACTTGATAGCAAACTCAGCTTCCCGTTTCACCCCAAATAGTGAGTTGGAGGATAAAAATTTCACAGTATCACTTCATACCGAGCCATTATTGCGCAAAAATACCAACAAACTCACTCCTAACTCATGGAGAGGCTGAGGATGATTTTTCCATCATAGATCACTTTGACGATGATAGAGTCACTCTCAAATATCTAAATGCCTATGCAGAGCTACACCTTGCTCACCATATAGTTGATCTTTCCTTAATACCACATTCCTCTTCCTATTTTGGAAATCCCATGATAGAGTCTCCTCCACAGAAGGATCTCAATATCTATGAGATAGAAGATGGAGAAAGTTTGGAACTACCTCCAGCCCCACCTGAATTTGAAGAAGGTAATGCTTCTTTAATAGAAGAAACCATTGACATAAACATTGGAATGGAGGAAGAACCAAAAATTTTAAAGTTGGGATCCTCATTAACTCCAGAGGAGATAGAAATACACACCCAAATCCTCAAATAACATCAAAAGGATTTTGCATTTAATTATAAAGAAATGACAAGAATTACACCACAAGTTGCGGTACATAATCTTGTCACTAAACCAGATGTGAAGCCAATTAAAAAAAGTAAAGACCAATGAAGCTAAAAGTGGCTCTCATGGTAAAAGAAGAAGTAATAAAACTTCTCCAAATAGGATTCATCAAGCCCGTTGACTATTCATAATGGGTATCTAATATCGTTCCCATCCTAAAAAGAGTGGGAAGATACACATTTGCATAGATTTTTGGGATATTAACAAAGCTTGTCCCAAGGATGATTTCCCATTACCATGCATTGACGTTATCATTGATGCAATAGCCTGATTCAAACTGTTTTCCCTCATGGATGGGTTCTCAGGGTATAATCAGATTAAAATATCTGAACAAGATCAATCCAAAACTACGTTCATAACTCCTTGGGGAACTTATTGCTATGCTGTCATGTCATTTAGTCTTAAGAATGTCGGCACTCTGTATCAGTGGGTAATGACATATATATTCCATGATCTTATCCATAAAAATTGTGTAATCCTATGTGGATGACTTGTTGCCCAAGGCCAAGAAATGTTGTGATCATCCAAAAGTGCTCCGTATCATCCTCTCATGATTAATTCAATATGGCATCACATTAAATCCAAGGAAGTGCGTGTTTGGTGTGACAGAGGCAAACTTCTACACTACATTATATCTTCACAACAGATTGATGTTGATCCAAATAAAATATGGGTTTTTCTCAAAATGATCCCACCGTCGGATGAGTCTAGAATCAGGTCATTTCTTGGGAAACTCAGTGCAATCCACAGGTTCATCCCAGATCTAAGTTTTTCCATTCATCTAATCAACAATCTATTAAAGAAAGATTATAGTATTGATTGGACTGAAGAATGCAACAAGGCCTTTGAATTAGTTAAACACTTCTTGTTGTCTACACCCACACTAATGCCTCCCAAACCAAACTGCCCTTTGATCCTATACTCACGAGTCACTCATGTCTTGCTTGCCCTGCGCATGCTAGCTCAAGAAGACAATGATAAACGGGAACATGTGGTCTATTTCATCAGCTAAACGTTGCTCAATTATGAAACATGCTATACACAGGCAGAGAGAGAATGCCTTGCCATAGTCTTTGCAACAAAATGTTTAAGACATTACATGTTAAACTAGGAAATGAGGGTCATTGTAAAAACAGATCATTTACAAACATTCCTTATGCAAGGGTCTTTATCTAAAAAGGTTGGACATTTCATAACCTTAATGGGTGAATTCGAGTTGACATTCGTAAACCAAAAATCCGTTAAGGGACAAATCATTACAGATTGGCTGGTTGACAATCCACTAGATGGAGGTGATCTAGTAAATCTAGAATTTCTTGATGAGTGTATATACTTCATCAAAACTAGGCCTCCCATCTCTACGTGTCCCTGGTATACTGATATCATTAATTTCAGCATAGACCACACATACCCGAAAGGTGTCACGTTACAATAAAGAAGGTGGTTACGCATTATTACCACTAAATATGTTGTCTTAGAATAGGTACTCTATCGTAAATCCTTCGACAACATGCTTATAAGATGTGTTGACATAGAAGAATCCAAGAAGATTCTTCATGAATCCCACAGTGGGATATGTGGAGGCCACTTTGTTGGTCACGCCACCGCTCGCAAAATACATCATATGGGCTATTTTTGGCCCACTCTCGAGCATGACATAGTGGAATTTGTATGTAAGTGCCATAAATGCCAAGAATTATCTCACAAGATTCACATGCTAGCACAATCCCTACAACCAATAGCAACTCTATGGCCCTTCTCCACATGGGATCTGGACTTGATAGGAAAGTTCTCTCCCTCATCAACCGATGGCCATAATTTTATAATTACAACCATAGAATATTTTACCAAATGGGTAGAGGCCATGCCTCTCACCACTATACCAGGTTTGGTAATTGTCAAATTCATTCTAAACCAAGTTATCTGTAGGTATGGTGTCCCACAAGTCATTATCTCAGATAATGGCGTCCTTTAAAAATGATGAAGTCCGTGAGTTATGCAGCAAATTCAAGATAAACCATCACATGGTCTCTCTTTACTACCTTCAAGCCAATGGGTAGGCTGAAGCAACAAACAAAACATTAAAAGCTATTCTCCTCAAAACAGTCAAGGAGAACAAGTGAGATTGGCATTTAAAACTATATCTAGCCTTGTGGGCCCATTAAACCTTGGTAAGAACACCAATAGGAGCAACTCCTTTCTCACTGGTATTCGGGAAAAAGTAGTTCTCTCGCTTGAGGTTGAAATACCCAGTCTCTACATCGCATTACAAGTGATTCTGGACGAAGAAGCTTACAGGGAGGCACGCCTCTCTCAACTAGAAAGCCTTGACAAGGTCAGGCTAAACACCAAACAAAGGCACAGAGCCTATACCGACCGGATGTGCCGGAAATACAACAAAAAATTCTATGAGTGAGAAATATATGAATGAGATCTAGTTCTAAGACTAGATAACTAGATTGATAAGAAAACCAAATGAAGGAATAAAGTTCGCCCAAATGATTGGGCCCATACCAAGTCATGAAAGACTACAAAAATGGTGTGTATCTCTTGTGCACACTAGAAGGTGAGGAATTCGTTGAAACTACCAATTCCTTGAATCTTAAACGGTTTTACACATAAAACATAAAAATCACCACTTGTACATTATAGTTACCTACATTACATTAGTCATTTAGCGCTTTCATTTTATTAACTCATTTCGTAAAACTAGTAGTCCAGAACTTACTCTTAAACAATCAGTTACAAATTTATGAAAATATTGGCAAAAGCATTCAAATCACATCTCTTCAAACATCATCAACTATTTTCAAATCTTTTCATCAAGTTTGATAGACAAGTATTGAAGAAAACCATACCAAGGCCTGCATACTTGGCTTTTCTCTTTCTTTCTACTAGGTGAATTTGTCCTTGCCTATGGTCTATTCTAGAAGATTCTTGGTGTCACATCTATCCCTCTTAAATCTCTTTGAAAGAAAGGATATCCCAAAGTTATAGGTCAGAAAAGTAAAAATCAAATGAAATCAAAAGCACCAAGCAAACAAAAAAATTTATTTTACACACTTATTTGCCCCATCAACCTTCGGTGATAAGCCCACATCTCTTACTGGTGGTGAGAGGTTGGGAAAGGAAAGAAGTGCCCTTACTCGCCTATATCCTGCCTTTGGTAACAAACCCATGCTTATTACTAGTGGCATGAGGTAGGGTGTGGGGGGTCCAGTTACACAAATTAACAAATCTTGGTATGCTAAAAACACAAATCCACCTCTCTTAAGAGAAAACAAATATTCAAATTCCAAAGAGATCAAATCCTCAAAACCAGATTTTGTCAACCAAGTTGCCATTTATGAATCTAAGTCTAGATAAACTGGAAAGTAAGTGGCTTTCTAAGCATGGTAGTAGTTCTGAGTAGGGTAGGTGTGTGGGTCCAAATTTGGTTTCTGTTACTAGTTTTTCTGTCTCTCATCATTCCATTTAGTCAAACTCATACAACTTTTTCCCTTCCTAACTCTTGGTGTTGAGCCCTCGCATCTTACTAGTTGCGTGGAATGGGGATTGGGGCAAGTTCATCTCTTTATCACTATGCATTCATCACATTTTACCAACATAAGAAGAAATTAAAAATATTTCCCAAAGATTTTAAAAGTTTAGTACCACCATATGTTAGTATCATCTCACATCAGCATTACAACAAACATACAAAGTAAAACATTCTGTTTACTATCATTTTTTATCCATTGCATACATTTTGAAAACATGAAAACAAAAATTCTAAAAACATCTAAGTACACATGTGGAAATGAGTCACAAAATTCTAGGCACCAAGAGTCTGGATCTAAAAAGATATATATATATATATATATATCAAGTTTCATATATAATTCCATCATGCACTAGGCATGGTGAAAATGCTCAATGAGCCCGAAAAGAACAAAAGCACTCATATAGATATTTGAAAAAATGCTAAAAAAATGGTCTCTCAATCCCTATGAGATCCCTCAGAGGGGGGTGTGTGACCATGCCTAGGAATCCGGCTACACTGGCACTCTGAATGCACCGAGGGCTCACATTCATGACCAGTAGTTTCCATCTCACTATGAGAATGACTCCTCATCAAGCATTCGGCCATCCTATATCTAGCTACCTCAGCATGGAGAGAAGTCATGATCTTTGCCACATGCCGAGACGTAAGAAAAAATCACCGCCTACCAACTACCGAAGGCTCCCCCACGTCCACAGAAAGCTCGGCGTGAGTATTCTCTGAGGGGAGAAGAAAGGCATCAGTTCATACTTGGTGAATCAAGTCTCACCACTCATCAACAGTGCTGCTACAAACAAAGGAGAAAACAAGTTAGAAAATGATCAAAAGATAAAACCAAGAGTAAAAAAACAAAAAGAAATAAAAACTAAGACAATTCTAACTAAAATAAATGTCAAGAGAAGAGTGGCAACTCACTCGGATCGTCAGGCCTCCAAGAAGGATCTCTAGGATCCGCACCTGCCACTGATGCCGCCGCTAACTGGTGTCCCTCTCCCACATCTAGGGCAATGTGATGGCCTGTAATAGACTCACCATCTCCACCTAGGTCCCGAGAGAGTAACTCCTCTGAAACCAGAGTCACCCTCTCACGCTCCGCTCCACCCTCTCAACCTATAGGATCTCCTAGGTATCATGCCACTTGGGATCACTATCATCCCCCCACCCATCTCACTAATCTCCATCTCCTCTGTCTCCTCCTTTGTCTCTCCCCTAGTGAACTCCTCAGACTCAAAGTCCACGTCAATGGGCTCATCGTTGCTATGGGCGGGACCAGGTGGCAATCCTATGTAAGGGTGCCCGAGGAGCAATGGCTCTCCCTCATGCACGTACCACCCTCCCCGGCCACAACAGAACACCAAGAGTAACAATAGTCCAACCCCGGCCTCTGGACCTCCCCAGAGCCTCACGAGATAGATCTATACATGGGCACCATCGGAGGAAGCATGTCACTATAGGGGAGGCCGAACTGTTGTGGTACTCTGTCAAAGGGGTGGATCTCTAGATTCCCCACCCTATCTATCAACTGGCTAGTAGTTTGACAGGAAATCAATGTAATGGTCTCCTCTCCCCATAACCCTATCATATCCCGATAAGGACTGGCCTCCATGTCTATAGTGGTCGAGAGGCCAATGGCTTGTGAGGTACTCTAAGAACTATCATCCCCATCCACCTCACTACCTTGATGGCCCCGGGATCCTTTACCTCTACACCTCTCCCATATGGGGTGATATGCTCATACACCCAACTCATGACAAGAGTCGGGTGGCTCAATGAATATCCCTGTAATCAGACTACCCTATATAAATCATGGTGTGTAGTTTTGAGGATATCTACTCCCCAAGTGTGACACTTCCATGGCCCTCAATCGTGTAATAACGGGGCCCAACAATATAAGAGGGTGTCCCATCCCCGTCCCCAATTGATCTGGATGTAAGGATGCCCATGATGGCCTTGCAAAGCATAGGAATGTCTAACTCAATGATAGAGTGGATCCTCACTCCCTTCTTCGATCCCATCGATACAACTACATCTCCCATGTAGGTGGCCCACTAAACCACCTGTGATCTCAATACTACTGTCTTAAGAGATAGCTGCCACCCAAGGATTAGAACCCCCAGTATATAGTAAACATCCTCCAGGGTGATGAACCACTCACCCCTAACTCCTGACAATTAGAAGGTGTTCTCGATCCGCATCCCAGTATGAAAATAAGTCACACAGTATGTGACTGGTAGGTGCAACATGAGGGACCTGTGCAATCCTCCAAATACCAGCCCTCTGGAGAGTATCCCGCTCTGCCTGGGAGAGTGCCTCTAACACTGCTGAGAGCCAATCACACTCCCTCTCCCGCTCCATCTAATATACTCCTCCTTTTGCATACACCCAAAAATAACAAAAAAGGAGTGAGTTAGTACTAAAATCCAGTTGGAAAGACTTTTAAAAACACATAAAAATGTTGAACATGCAAAAATAAGCTAAGTTTTGTATTGTTTTGGTCCTCTGTTGTGGACCACCGCCTCAGTAGAGCGGCGGTTACAGCTTCAGAATCTCCACCTGCATAGGGGCGTAAGTCCTATCCCGCAAAGTCAAATGGATCGTATACCCTAAAAAATGCTTTAAAACAAACAAAAACACCATTTTAAAAAAAAGAAACCTACCCTATGGGTGCCCCCTAGAGACACGTTTAAAACTAATATTTTCAAAAATGACCCCCCGAGAGAAATATTTCATCATTTCCACATTTTAGGTCTAAAAATAATAAATCGAGAAGAACTAACCTGAGACTTTGCAGTCGATGTTATGATCTCGAAGGCATGATCACTATCTCACCACAAACATTTTGACTATACTCTCGTCGAAAACCGTCACCGTGGGTCCCAGAGCTCAAAAACTATCAAATCAATCCGCACAAATGAATAGTAAAATGACTTCATTTTATATAAATAGCCCCCTTAATTTGATTTTGAATGTCTTTCATAGGGTTGGAGTGCCAATGGAGGTAAGTTCTAAACCTCGCATAGATGGTAAGTCCTCTTTTCTTATCAATTTAGCCTTATCTCTCCAATTGTTTTATCTAGCTGCACTTGAGTCCCTTGTTTTTATTTTGTAGATAGCGGGACTTTGGATGGCGACTTTCCAACACACGGGCATGTCAGGTATAACTCCTAACTCCCCATTTCAGGAATGCCATACTCAGATCCACCATTTTACACCTCTTCATGGTTAAGACGCTTCTCCAAGGGGGCAATATGTACATACCTGAAATTATAGGGTGTTACACCATCGAAACGATGTTACACATGCCCCAATGATGATACAGTCTCCTTACAAGGTGTTCGGAATCTAGAAAGGCTCACCAAGTATACACTTGTATCCCACATAACCAACTCAGCCTCTGCATGCTTTGTTTTTCCCTTCCCCCTCTTCTTGCATTTTTGTCTTCAATGATGAAACCGCCACCACTGCTCGGGAAGCGGTCCATGACTGCCGCCCGGGACAGGGACAGCGATCTGTCTGCACGTATTTTCCAGTGTCCTTCCAATGATCACGTCAAACATAAATATTTAGTTTTACACGCTTTCTTCAACCACTTTGGCTTGCATTAATGTTTTTGGTCCCCAGTAATAGATTTTTTCCTTTTTATAGTAAAAGAGTTCAAATGGGACTTACCCTCTAGTAAGTGCATTGGTTATAAAGAGCTAGCTTGTTTTCAAGAAAATGGCCCCTCACCTTCTTAATTCTCTTATTCAATCTTTCAATTTCTTTCTTAGAATTCTATGAATTTCATGTTTTGCTTCCATTGTTGGTATTTTAGAGGTCATATGATCTTCTTGTTTCAGATCTTGTTCCATTTCGCTTCATACAATCGGTTTAACATAGAATAACTTCATTTCTAGACTAGAATCCATTAAAGTTATAGGTTTTGTTTTTCACAAGAATAGTTTTGAAACTCTCGATACACTTGTGTTGTATTCCCATAGTAAATCCCGCTAGGAATTACATAGTCAATCTTTGTTCACTTGCGCTATCTCTCTCCTACTCGCATTATATTTGGTCTATATCCAAAGCTGCCATTGTTCGAATACCATCTTCTGTTGATACTATCATATACATACTTTCTGGATTCACAAGGACACGAAGGAATGAGGAGATCACACTGAGGGGATGAAATCACACACAACTGGATTTACCATTGTTCTGTAAACACCAGGTTTGAGCTATCAAAGTTCTAGTTACAACATATCAAATAGAGTAGTGAATCATTTTATTTCAGTTAAGCTCACTTTCAATATTGCCAGGGAAGTTGTGGGGAATGATAGTTTCTAAGAAGCTATGATTTGTTCCTCACTTCTAAGGTAATATTGAAGGTTTTCAATTAAGTTAATTAGTTGTCTTTCATCTAGATTCACACATTTTCACAGGTGAATAACCACACTCGGGTTATCTCGCTTGTTTAGTTTTAGTATAAGAGTATTTTAATTATTATTTGCAATTATAATGTTTCAATCGTGTATTTTGTTTAGATTAGTTTCCCTTTCAGCAGTAGTATAAATTGTTATTTTTAGTTTAAGAGACTTCATTTTAGATTAATACTTAGATCCTAATTAAGAGAATAAACTATAGGAAATTTATGCTACCTGTTCATAGCCTCTAAATCTCCCCTTTGTCATTTCAACTACCAGGAGATCACACTACCAGATCTTAGTCACTGATCCTCCCATAGTTAGCTATAGGAAAGTTGCTTGTCGATTCTCATCCTCACCTGTAGCTTTTCTATCATAGAAAATTGGCCATAATCCTAGTTGTGGCTTCATCTAAGTGACCCGCATTTAAAACCATTGGCTATCTCGGCATGACCTCAGGAGGTCGGGTACGGGGAAGGTAACTTGCGTATTATCATCCTCACATGTCACTTTTCCATCATACATGGTTCTCTTTAGAGGACTTTAGAAATGGTAGTATATCTAGAGGGATGGATCTGTGATAATCATTGGAATAAGGGAAGCATAACTAGAATTTTTGATTCATTAGTTAGATTTGTATTGATACATTTGGTCTTTTATGACCCTTGTGAATGTAATGTGGTTAGTATAACTATGATCAATATAAATATATGTCTTTGTTCTTAATATATTGTTCATGGGTGTAAACCCTAGTGTCTTTTCCTTTTGTTATGAATTAGATATTCTCAGTAGATGATGTTTATCTTGTTAGCTGAATGGGTATGTTGATGTAATATCTCATCCTATACTCTCATAATGAATGCATAATCATTTACCTTTATGCATCTAGTATTTTATAAAATGCATCATCTTCTTACAATACTCACATAACGGAGGGGCTTAACATCCGCATGTGCCTCGGGTGACCACCTAGTGCCCACTAAGTGATATTTCGATGTACATGGGATTATAAATTTAGTGGGTGGACAAAAATGACTATATCGATGCAACTAATATTGTTATGATTTTGGGATTAGAGTAGCCTACCAATCATAGTGAGGTGCTTAGATTTTTAGGGCAAACCAAGTTACTTCAAAAATTTATTAAGGCATATGTAAATATTGTTATGCCCCCTAGAAGAATTACTCAAGGCCTAAGGAAATTTTTATTGGGTTGACACACAACAAGAGGCATTTGAGACATTGAAGGAAAAATTGACTACAACTCCTATCTTACGCTTTCCTTCATGGAACAAACCCTTTCATGTACATGTTGATGCTTTGGTATGGAAATTGGTGAAGTCTTAGCATAACCTAGAGAAGGAAATGTGGATCATACCGTACGCTTTGGAAGTAGTTAGTTGACATCGGTAGAGAGGAATTCTCTTACCATAAAGCGTGAGGCATTTTCTATGATCTACGTGCTTCATAAAATTTGGCTATACTTTTTTGCCATACTGTTTATCTTCTATACGACCATATGGCATTAAAATAATTGGTTAATAAGCCAAAGTTGTTGCAAGGGTGTATCTATCGATGGATACTTATTTTTCAAGATTTTGATTTAACAATTTTTGTAAATCCAAGCAAGAGAGATTCGTGGTCCGATCATTTACCAAGGATCAATTCTAGATCGGACACGCAAAGTATTAAATGCACTTTGTTTGATGCATAGTTGTTCAAGTTGAATCATACACCCATATATCTAGAAGACATTGCACTATTTTTATGCACTTGAATTGTTCCGAAGGATTTGAAAACATTAGAGAAGAAGTGGCTTTCTATTTGGGTTGCACTTTATCATCTCATTAGAGCATATTTGTACAAGATGAGCCGCAAAAGGTCTTATCCAAGTGTGTTTTGGAGCATGAGCATGAATTGATTATGAAGGAAGCTCATGGAGGTATTAAAGGAGGAAATTGTGCATAAGATGTAACTACATGTAAGATCCTTCTAGTTAATTTATGATGGGAAACACTTTATAAGGATACCAATGCTTATGTCAAAATGTATGATCATTCTCAGGAACTTAGAAATCCTGGAAGTAGAGATGAGATGCATTTACGCCCCATAGGGAGTGAGAAACCATTTGATATGTGGGTTATTTACTTTTTAGGAAGTATTTCACCACTCGCATGCAAGACTAGAGGGCACTACATCATCACATTCATGGATTATTTGACTAGGTGGTAAGAAGTTGCACCTACAAAGGATTATACTACAACCACAAAAATGAGGTTCCTTTGGGAGAGCATCATTAGTAGGTGCAGTTGTCCATTGATCTTGACCAGTGACAGAGGAACTCATTTCTTAAATGAGGTAATCAAAATTTTTTTGAAAGAATTTATGGTGGCACACCATAAAACCACTCTCTCGTCAGTCCTCAAGCTAATGGCACTACATAAGATTTTAACAAAATTTTGGGACAAACTTTGATGAATATTTATGATGTTGGAAGGAAGGATTAGGATGATAAAGTAGCAGTGTACTTTGGGCTTATATGAAAACCTAAAAATATTAAACAAGGCCACACCCTTTTAATTTGTGTTTGGAAGAGAAGTGTTACTAGCTATGGAATTCTTAATACCATCCTGGGTATTATGCACATAAGAGAATTTTCAAATGAAAAGGTTGTAGAAGAGTGCATTTAGAACTAATAAAACTAGATGAGTAGTGCGCTAGTGTGCATTAGAGGCATAAGACTCGATAAGTCATGATATAAGGCTTGAACTGATAGGCACATGAAGAAAAAATATTTTTAGTTGGAAATATGGTACTTCTCCATGACTCCAAGTTCACACTCCACCCGCTTAAGTTGAAGGTCAATCGTTAGGACCTTTTCTAGTAACCAAGATGCTTGAATCAAAGTGCTTTGTTGAAGGTGCTCAATGGAACCATGTTTCTCGCTTACTTCAATGAGAGTAGGTTAAAGCCCTGCTATAAATAATATTTTTGATGTTTCTAATAAGTTATTATTACCACTTAGATTATATTTCCTTTCATGTTTTTTTATTTTCTTTTTTTTTTAATAAGTGTGTTTGCATGTAGGAAGTTGATTACTATTTATTGAGGTGATGCATGGAAGATCATGCATTTTTTAGTGTGGGGTGAACTAGGTGTGTGTGTATGAGAAATTTGATGAAAATGATTGCACGATGATGGAAAGGTGGGATGTTGGTTAATAGGTGCGCGTGAAGAAAAAGGAAAAGGTGTCACAAGTGCTAAGAATGATGGTACTAGTTAAAATTTCTCTGATTGAATACCACATGATGAAGAGCTCGCATAGTGCAAGGCAAGGTAGGAAGCAACAAGATGGACTACTTTGTATATGGTGTGAAGGAAGATGTGTTATAGTACGAGAGAAACACACATGAGGATGTTTGTGTCTCGGAAGCAATGGAATGCCAAAAGGTTACGATCATCATGCACATAAGAAAGAAAAGAAAAGTGTAGAAAAAGTAAAATTTGTATTTGAAACTGCAATACGGGGTAGGTGGTGAGAAATTAATTTATAAAATTTGAGAAAATCTATAAAAGGGATGCAAGTGAGTTTACTCTCATCTTACATGTTAAAGCATTCTGATCCTTTAAGAGTGACTTAAGTGACAACCCTTATGAAGAGCTTGTGTAGATAAGAGTTGAGAGAACCAAAGAAGATTTGTCATAACTTGGGGTAGAGCTCCTTTAGAGGAAGTGTGAGTGCAAGAAGTTTGGAGAGAGGGATATCAGGTTTGAAGTTTAATTTGTAAAGCTAGGGTTTTGGTTTAAATTAGGATTCACAAAGGTTCCTAGTTCATAGCAAGGATACACCGGTTTAAAGGATGAACCAGACATACAAAGTGAAGCAAGGAGTGGAAGGATTTGAGAAAGAAGTAAATGCACAAGAATAAAAAGCACAAAGTCTAGGTGAGGAGATTTAAGTAATTAGGGAACACCATTACCATGAAAGGTTTGAATTTTTAAGATTAGAACAATGACACCCAAGAAAGCTATCGCCACACTACCAAAGAAAAAGGACAAGGGAAAGAATTCCATGACCAAGAATAAACGAAAGAATGGTTTTCAAAGATGTAATATCCATGTGAATTTGTGGTAGGGAAAACATTGAAGACACATTTGATGAAGTCCAAATTTAGTGATTATAACCATCACTCGGATACACACAAGGTAGAGATTGAGAAGGACACAATCATCAAAACGTACTAGTGGTTAGAATCGGGGAAAGGATCTATTATGAATTGGTTCACAAGTCTTTTGAAATCATAGGAGTCCTTTAGATCTATAAGATTCCTTTCTTTGGAAAGCTAGAGCACCTATACCAAGTGTTGCTATCACAGTCCATGAGGATTACTTTTATTTTGTAGGAAGGAGGATGCATATAACTACGCAATTAATAGGAGATTCATAGGTTTTTGTAGGTCCCGAGAATAATTATTGCCATATTTGGATGATGTTATGGGTGTAGAATCCATTTTAGTATCGTTTAAATACCATAAGGAGGACACACGATGGACGTAACATGTGTAAGTGACCCTAGAACAAGAGTGGTCATGCGCCTAGTAAGATACAAATTTGGTACGTCTAAAAGATGGAACCAATTGAATAAGAGATGGTTTCATGTTACGCATAATATGAAAATCAATGCATACTATAATATTTTACAGCTCATCACTAGAGGTATCACCAAGAGACGCGTGTGTAGGGGTAGAAAGGTGAGAAAATTACTTGGGGTGTTATCTTTCATCTTTTAGTGTTTTATGAGATTAGATTACCGATGGGCCAAAGGATAAAGTATGGATATATCCTTTAGATAATAAATCACCTACCCAAAGGTTCACCACATTTACATGGGATGGTAAAATTACCAGGGTGCATACAAGTAATGATTAGATAAATGGTACAAACAAATTCACAAAGCATTCAAGGACAAGCGGTACATACCAAGAGAGTTTCCTTTCGTCTTGGATGGCCAAGTAGAGTTTGTCGCATACAAAAAAATCTTGGGTAGGTTTTACATGAATTCTAGGGATAAAATCCCCGGTGTAAGATTTTGTTTTCATTCACAATGAGATACTTTCAAGATTCTATGAAAATGTTGTATGATGCATGGAAACTTAATATTGATGCGGAAAAGGTAGATGTAGACTACCATACATTGAAAAAGAAGTATGTCTATCCTAGAAAGATGGCCTATAAGGAGGCAATGGAGTTTGATGATATAGACATCACTCTTGATACCTTGGTGGTGAGGAAGATAGAATTGGAAAGTGTATATATCTGTCTAAGACCCGTGTTCCAATATGGGAAGCATATTGATGGTAAAGATATAAAAATTCTAGGACCCCCTAAAGGGAAATAAACTATGGGCAATAATAGGATCATGCAGGTTACTCCTCCAAGGTAGGAAAAATAAAATAAGAGTAAGGAGGAGGAAGATGTCACACTCGAGTCAAAGTCATAGGAGGAGACTACTTAGATAGCATACATGAAAAGATCAAGGAACTATGGATACAAGAGCTTAAAGAACAAAAAGGCATCACCAAGAGTCACCTCACCTAAGCCAAGCCCAAAGAAGATGAAGAAGAGGTGAAAGTTGGTGCAAAAGGGAGACAATGATGAAGAAAGTGGAAAAAGAGGTCACATAGGAGGAACATCTGAAATAACAAGAAAATAAATTTTTCAATTATGTGGAAGATTAAGAGCACATGGAAGAGAGTACCTAACATGATACTAAAGAACATGATGTGCATAGAGGATACCCCGAGAGAAGAGGAAGACAAGGGTGATGGTGTGCCAAAGGAAGTAGTGTTGAATTAAATAGTGTTTTCACGGAGAAGAAAGTACGAATAGGAAATCACACTTGTTGAAGGAGTAAGAAAGAAGAGGTAATGCGAACACCATAGGTAATCTATATTGATGATCAATCTAAGGTGTTGTGCATGAGATTTCAAATTTTAAGAATGATGGAGAGTATATATGGCTAGGAGATGATTAACCCCGAGGGTGCGACCATGCACACAAGGAATATTCTCTCCTATAATATGCAAACCCACATGTAGGATCCATAATTTGATATTAATGAGGACGCACATGTGAGCCATAGAATGAAGAATGCCCCAAATGAAAATCATGTGATTGTAGAGCGTCTCGAGATGATAGATGAGTAGGCTAGCAATTCCTTAAATGAAATGATGGTGGAGGTAGCATGGAGCAATTTGGAAAAGGGGGCCACCATCCATGTATTTCTTAAATATAGGAAATATAAGGTGAAAGATATGCAGTGACTCAATGAGGCATTAGAGAAGACATGCAGGTTCACCAACTATGCTCTTGACATGGCCATCTAGATTGTGTTTAAAATCATGACAACATGCCCCGATTTTGAGGAAAGAATCTGGTCCAAATGATTTTGAAAGAGAATTTTTATGTGCAGGGAACATCATAAGTAGACTTAGCCACTAAAAATAAAAGAATAAAGAGCTTATAGTGCGAAAAATAGTGGAATATGAGGCATTTTACCAAACAATTAAGGATGCACTAAAAAAGGTAGGATGGTCTTTTGATAATTTTCAAAACCTTACTCGGGAAGTGTAGAGGCTAACTCACATGAATGTGCACTCACATAGGGATGAGGATAACACATAGGAGGGCACATGTAGATGTTGAACAGGGTAGCCTATAGGATTGCACACACGGAAGATAAAGTAGGGACTTAGCCAATTTTTGAATAGACTAAATATTGACTTGGAGTGCCAACCAAGTAAAGGGAAAAACACATGCATATCGAGTTAGAGAAAATTCATGGAGAAGGTTGATAATAGGGTTAAAAAAGTCTTATATTTAGATTAGCTATTATTAACTACCTTTGTAAAAGCATGTAATATTTGTATGCATGGATATTTTTTTGGAAGAAAAGCATGCAAGTTATTTATGTAAGCATGACTATTTTTAGGAGAGTGCATGAACAATGAAGGGAAAGTCCCCATACCTATAAATATCTATTGTATGTCTTTATTATAGTATCAAGAGGTATGCATGAGTAAATTTATGCTATTTTGATTCAAACCTACAACATGATGGTTACACACATGTTCTTGCACATGATTATATTGGTTATGTATCACCTTCATACTAAGTAATAATTTTAGTTTATAACGAATATTTATGGTTGGATATTGGTTGTTCATGGTTATGAATATGGTGAATTAGTAGTGTAATAGGTATTAATTATGGTTTACATGGACTAATGGGTTCCTTATTATATGTGCTTCCAATATGCTATGATTATAATGATTAACTGTGCATGAATGGTGTAATGGTTAAAAAATATGATGTGTATGCATGTTAACTTCCTATGAAGCATAACAAATGAGGGATCCGGTAGTTTTCATGGATCGGTGAGCATCCAGCTTTGTCTATGTGAAGTGTTAGTGTGTCTAGCTCTAGTTTGGGTAGAAAAAGACTACACTTAGTGGGTTGATCATTAAAGAGATGGTCCATATATCAAGTATATAGAAGTATGATTCTAGGTTAAGTGTGTAAATTTTGAACTATGAATATAGTCAATAATTTTTTGGTATAATGACCTTTGAGCAATGACAAGGTTCTAGTCTATGGAGAGGAATTATGATGACTTGATCGCACCAATTATAGATGGTGCAATGACATTCTCTAGGTTTGTGAAAGTTTTCCAAGGAAAGGGGAGCTATTTTAGTTCCATTCAAGAGAAAAAGGGTATTTTAGGCTATTTTTATGCTATAGTGATGAGCTACAGGGGATACCAAGTTTTCTTGGAGAAGGGGAGTTGATTATGACTCTCAAATAGGTGTTAAAAGTGTCTAATTATCTTGTTCTTCTGTTTACAATTAGATGAGGATAATATGATTCATAGGGGAGCTATAAGGAGGTGACTAGTGATGTGGATTGGCTTCCATGGCTGGAAAAATTTGGTCTAAATGGTATTGAAGATATGATTCAGGGAAAATGGTCCTAAAGTGTGGTATAATAAGTTTGGAGGTAGATTGTTGTGTTTTCTTGCATGGTACATTCCTATAAAGTGATGTCAAACATGATTAATGCCATGAATAGAGTAAATTAACTCAAGGGGAGTTATTTTTCTTGCATTTATCAGGTCCATGGATTCTCTTACTATTGTAGAAGACAAGAAAAGACAGAGTATAGTCCAAGGGGGAGTCACTTGTGCAAGTAAGTTTGGTTTTGTGCATTGTTTCCATTGTGTCTAGTCTTGTGGTTTCATTTTCCATGTCTAGTTTTCATTGTATCCTTTTTCATAGATGTCAAAGGGGGAGAGAAGCATCAAAAACATGGAAAATAGTCAAGTAGGTGTGTTTTTCTTATGGTTGCCATCAATGTTTCTAAAGGTGGTTGTCATCAATGACAATGGGGATATTGTTGGCCATTATGTATTAGTGTTTTCATTTATTTCAAGTTCATTGATGGAAAATGGTGTCATGAGGTGTATTTCAGTGTTAAGTTTAAAGGTTGATTGGTAGTGTCATGTTTGGTGAAGTCATATGGTGTTTTGGAGCATGATTTAGTGTGCATGCTCATAATTTGAGTTATCCTAGTTCAAGTAGATGTTTCTATGAGGTCTATCATGGTTAGTATGATGTGTCAGAAGTGTTTATGTGTCTACAAGATAGAATTCAGGTTGCTTCCAAGTTTGATGGATTGCTTTAGAGTTTGTTTGAATGCTTTGAAGTTAGTTTGAAGTATACTCTATTTGATTCAGATTTTATACTACTTTCTTCTGAGTCTAAACTAAATGATTTAGAGTATGAAAAAATATTACGATAATTATATAATGACATATGGTTAAGGTCAAGCATATTCATAGTAAAGTGGAGGAGTGTAGGTATAGTTTCGAGCATGGTTTGTAGGTGATCATCTATACCCCTTCTAGGTACTTGAATGCCTAATGGAGCATGAGAGTGAGGTACAGTAAGTATATGAGCACATGGAAGCATTCATAGGTGTGAGACATTTTCTAAGGCATGTTAGGTCATTTTGGAGTGCTTGTAAGAAGAATTGTGTGGTTGGTCTACTTTGTTATGGTGCAAAGTAGGTTTAATCCTGGTACTTGGAGGCCTAATTAGGAGTGATAGTCACTTGTAGGTATGTATGAGCTTTTGAGATCACTCATGAAGGTATGTTATGTTTTTTTATCATGTATATTCATTTTTCACAGGTTTCATGATGAGTTTCAGTACTGGTTCAATTTTTATAGCCTAGAACATGTAAATCCCCAAGGCCTAGTCATGAAAATGAGATGGGACATGAATATTCAGATTTATCCATAAAATTTTGAGAATTATATATGTTATTATATTGTATCGGATGATGTGGAAAAATTTCAAGTTTCCATGTTGCGAAAAATGAAATATATGATGTTTTTGGTGAAACAGGTGCTTGAGAGTGTTATTTCTAGCTTGAAGCAAGTGAAATGCTCATGGTTGGAATTTTCATAGTTTACATGGGAAGAAACTAATTTCAGGAATTTTGGGTCATGGAGTTAAGAAGATCTTAGAGTTGTAATGAGGTCAAATGAGGCCTAAAATTTTATAAATGAATGCTAAGAAGGTAAACTACTTGTTATGGCTTTGAAACCTTAGGTCAAGAGTGATGGAGAAGAAATTCATAGTAGGTGCCCAGAATTTTTATTTTTGCTATTATGATGATTGGATGATGTATAGGACTCCTTGATGTTTCCATAAAGGCAAGATAGAGTATGTGGTGATGAGTGGACCCAAGTCAAATAGGAAATTTTCTAAATAACTTCAATTTGGGAGAAAGTTATCCAAAGGAGGTATGAAATAAATTGAAATTTTTATAGAATGGGAGTTTTAATTTATTTCCATGATAGTTTCAGATCATTTTTAGCTTCTATAGGTAAAATTGTGCCATATTTATGAATACTAGTCTAAAGGTAGTTTTGGGCCGCCTGAGTATTTTCAGAGATTAATTTGCTTGGAGGACTTACACTTGGAGTTCGAATGAAATTTAAGGTATTATAGAAACAATATTCATATGTATTTCCATTTACATAATTATTTCTTCATAATGAGGATATTTTTTAGGTCATCCAACTTAGTTTGTGAAGCAGAAGGTTGTTTGTTTTTCAAGACAGGATTTCTCTGGCTAGAAGATGGAGGTAGAAGTCTCTTTTTAATTGTTTAATGTTTTCTTTCATTTTTATATTGAATAGGGATGAATTTTTTTCCTATTTAAGGCATTTATATCTTGAAATTTTCATCGAGGGTGAAAACCATTGGAGTTTCTAAAACTATTTTTTGGGCAACTCAGTTTGGTGAAGCGGAAAGTTGGTGTGGTTTACATCTATGGACATTTCATGATATGTATAAATTATTTATGTGATATAAAGTTCTATGGGATTATAATTAGTGGTTACATTCCAGGTTTATTTTTTCTTGAGTGGTCTTAAAGTCCAAAGGTGAAGACTGGTTCCTGAAACAATCAAGTTTGGTGAAGGATATGAGCCTTCTTTAGTGAGTTATCAATAATTGATTGGTGAAAGATAATTAAAGTCCATGGATGATTTTTTATCTCATATTTGACATCTTGAGTAATCATGGTTATGGTTTCTATAGTTTTTATCCATCTAGGTGATGGGGTTTTGAGTTTATTTTTAGCTTGTTTGGCAACTAGGAGCATGGCCGCTACATGGGTCCATTATATAATTTTTATAAATTTGGTGTTATTTTTTTCTATTGTAATGGTTGATTGAAGTGATACAAACCAACTCATGCTATGTTTTTGAGTTTTAAAGAATATAAAAGTGAAGTTATGGTTCATTTTTTAACTAGCCAAGAGAGAGGGAAAAGTGCGACCCAAGTTTGAGTGTGGAATAGGTATGAAGGAATAATTTCATAGCTGAGGAATCAGTGTGTAAGGCTAAGTAATTTTAAAGAGTTTTTAATAATTTTTTGAGATCAAATCAAGACAAATCTGTCCATGTTTGAGTGAATTTAAGGAGTGAGGATTTGAAGTGTGTTTGAAGGATTTTGGATATAAATCTTGTGATCACCATCAATTGAGTTTTTACAAAGATATCTTCAATGATATTTTTATCAAAATCTTGTTTGATGAGTCATATTTATGCAAGTCTCTTATTTTGAGTAATATCAACAAGGGTTAGGGGTTGGTGCTCCTTATGGGGTTGGTGCCTCACTAAATAAATCTATTGTGATGTGTAATATTCACTCGAGTCATTGTTGTGCGTAATATCAACAAATTTTTAGTGGGGTTTCTTCCCCTTGAGGGTTTCCCACTTATATTTTTTTTTATGGTGCTCTGTCTCATGTTCTTGTTTATATGAATATGTGTTATATGATGTTGTGCAAAAATTAATGGTTTATGGTTTAAATGAGTAAATCTGAAATTTTCTAAATTTTTAAAGGACTAATTCACCCCCTCTCAATCAATTTTGCTTCCAACACTTGCTTGATTGGATTTTTTATTTGTGTACCCTCATTATCTAAAGAATTTAGGTCATAGGAATCCAAATAAGGACCTTGAGTTCACTCATGCATGACTTCTTGGACTTCAATCACTTCTTATAATACCTCTCATTGATTTTTTAGGTGTTGGAAAATTTGTAGTTTGGTTTTTACTTGGGGTTCAGAATAATGAGTGGCTCTTATTTTTGTAAAGTCCCTTTTAGTGTTCCTCTTGGAGGAGTAAATACCCCTATTGTCTTTATATTTTGTTGGACTAGGTTTTCATCTATTTAGGTAATCCATACCCATTCATTGAAATTAGCCTCATGTGCATAAGGTATACTTATCTTCCCTCTTAGTGATTCTAATTGTTTATCCACTCTTTTCCTTGAGTCATGTTGTCTTATAGGGTTTTGGGAAAATAGAATGAAATCGTGAGCTACCGTAGCTTTAAAATTAAGCCATCTCTTAAACTCACTACATCCAATTATGAATGACAAGGGAGGATGAGTCCCGAGGTTCTTTTCCTCACATCTTCCTACTATACCATTACAAATTTGATAAGAAAATTCTTGTTCTTCTAGTTTTCCGTACATAATATGGAATTTGTAAGGGTGGTGTGAGTAGCCCCTCAATCATGATTACTATGTATTTTGGGTAGAATAAAACAACCCCCACTTGTATTATTCAGGTAAGTACATTATCATATATTCTTGACATATTTTTTTCATGTATCTCTTTGTAGATAGTGGGATAAAATAAAGTTCAAATTTCCTCAATGTGAACCTTGAATCTATGGGTGTATAGGTCTGAATATAAATCATTGACTTCTAAAAGGAAGGATAGTGACCATTGTTGAAAATAATTTGGAAACTCAAGAAAACCACAAAGTGTATCTAGTAAATATGAGGCCATGAAAAAAATAATTGTGGTTCACAATTGTTTTTCGTTGGGAAACCAAATTGGAAGTGACTACTTTCCTTAAGGAATATTGTGTTCATCTATGATCATAGAAAGTAGGCAAAGCTAGGCTAGGTCAAAATTGGTTTGGAAGGGATTCCATAGAATATATTCATTAGGGACATGCCTATACGGACCCCAGTCGAAACTTTAATTATGATGTGATTTTGATGAGGATCATCCATGTTATTAATTGGGTCTTTGGTCCAATTCTAGAGAATGACCCTTTCTTGCCTTATGGGCTTCTAGGATTTAATTTTGGTTCAATTTTATATAACATTGGGATTTAAAATATTATAATAAGACTTAAACACATTCCCAATGAAGAAATATACTCTATTTTTTCATATTTTGAAAATAAAGTCCAATTTTTATCCTTTTCATGGATGAGAAGGAAAGAAAACAATTTTGGACATGGAAATACCATAGGCTTATCTGCAATTAAGTGGATTCTAAATCATTTCAATTTCCTAATTTCCTTTACCTTTTGATCTTGATCAAATGACATCCTTTCTCTTTAGATTGTTGAAAAAACTTCAGAGTGATTCTAGAAGTCATGGTCAAGTGAGGCCGAGTTGAACACAATGTCTCGCATTGTTCTCGTGTCTGAATAAGTATAAATGAATGCATCCATGTTGGAATTCCATAGTTCTTCCATCATAGCTCAGTATCAAAATATTGTAAAACTATAAGGGATTCCTCAAGATAAACTTATTAAAATTGGGTGAAGAAACGATATTAATTTCACAGGTAATTTTTGTAACTTGAAGGTTTGAATGAATTTTATTATCTAACACAATTTTTTTTCTAAAATGGCATGTTCCATACTATTGGCACATAATGGACGACTTTATTTTTTTTTCCCCAACAAAAGTTGTGTTTTGAATTGTCGATGCTTTTGAATATGGACCTTACACTGCAAATGCGGCCTAGTGTAAATCATATCATCGAGCTTTAATTATCCTTTGATACCCTAACACCATGTGTATGATATGATATACCACATTATGACACATGGAATTCCATATGCATGATAGGTAACCTTCTATGTAGGGTGACACTAGGATTCTCGCTCTTTGCAATTGATGATTTTCCCTTGATGTTTCTTGACCTTTTGTTCGCCTCTTGGGAGTGTGAGTCAATTTATTTTGAATTATGAGATACAAGGCCTAAAATCTTACTAATCAAACTTGGGAATGTTATTATTGAATACTCATGCTTGGAAAGTGCTAGTTTTAAATACTAGCATATGCAATTTCTCTTTTTTATACTCACACTTTAATTCCTGCACTCGATATGCAAGATCTCACTCATTGACCTAAGAGGAAAAGTTGAACCTTTAGTCATTGCAAGTTCAAAATAAAATAAATAAATAAATGTGAGTTCTCACACTTGGGAAGTGTGAGTAGCTGAATTTTGAAGTGTGAGGATTTTAATAACTAAATAATAAACTAAGTAAATTACTTAGTTTAAGTAATTTAATTAAGTATAAGCACTATCATTTATAGAATAAGGTAACTCCACTTAAATATTATTTCTATCCCAAAGGGTAAATAATTTCAATTTACCAAATTGTATTAAACCATAGAGGGTCCCTACCTATATAAATTGAAATGTTTTGAAGGTAGGGGAGCTATGAAATTTTGGAATGACATCCTCCCTTTGATCTTTCAATTTTATATTCTTCATTATATCATTTAAATCTCTCTATGTCAACATTTCCATGATAATCTACCTTCAAATCCACATAGAAGCAAGTTAAACTTACCTCATTTACAAACCTAGAAATCTTATGAACTCCTATTGCAAACACTAACACTAAAGTCACCTAAGGATCCCTAAATATCTTAAAATATCATGTACAATTATTAGGGAATAAATAACTACATGTTTGAAGAAATGTATAGGTCAATGAATAAACTTCCCCCATTTGCAATTACTCAAACATATTTATCTCAAGAGAGCCAAACTAGTCTCAAAGAATTGTCAAATAGGTTTCAATTTCCAAATCAAATTTCATTCTTATAGATATCACATGCTGCGTGGAGAACAATGTTTAGTTTAAGGCCTATTTAAATTAGTGTCGATGTCAATAGTGCAAGGATTACACTTCAACCAGCTAATGTTTATTTTTTAGGATCTCCTACACATCTCTAGAGTTTGAGATATTACTCAAAATATTTAGAGGGATTCACAATATGAGTGACAACTATATTTTAGCAGTGACAAACATTTATACGTAGGAGACAAAATTAGAAATTTATAGAACATGGTTAAAACCATACAAAGGTGAAAAACTATAAATATGGTCTCATTAGATCTATACATTCTTCACTAATTCATTTTCTAGCTACAATTCTAGAAATAAAGCACTTATAGGTTCAAATCTCCCAATTCTAGTAGTATACACACCTAGAACTTCTTATATCCATCTATAATTAGCTAAGTGCACTAATTATTTAATTTTTTTGATCTCATAGAATATTGTTTGTACTATTTACAAAAATTAATGTTTTGTTATAATATTGCATAATTAATGTTGGAAGTTAATAAATTAGAATAACCTCTTATATCTCCTCTTACATCCTTTTACTATATTCAATTTCACTAATCTATTATTTTTAAAAAGGGTGTAAAACATTTGGTGAACTCGATTATTGACCCAATATTTTCATAGGGATTTTTATGATAATCCTCTTTACTATTATTGTTGTATGCATAATTCTATGTTATATACCTCCAAAATTCTATGATATTTTAATAATTCCCAAAGGATAACAAGCTCATACTTGGTGTTACAAAGGTAACCCCTTTGCTCATCCTTCTTTTAATTATACAAACATGGTTCCTAATACCCATTCTTATTTTATTTCTAATATCATTTCCAAATTTGTTTTTTACTATTAATGTAGATCATGTTAAAGGTGAAATCTCTTATACCAACTTTCAAAATCATTCTTACGGCCTTCCCAAAGATGAGGAATAACATATTACACATATATTTTAAGATAATCTTGCTAGTATTGATATTGTTCTATATGTTGCACGAGACCAATGTAATTATGTTTCATTATCTTATATAAATACATATATTATTCTACATATGTAATACATACATCTTTTTGGGCACCTAATCTTGCAATGCACAATATCTTTATGCATATTCCTGCAATCACTATTATTACTACATATCCTATATGAAATCATAATGGTTTCATGTGTTTCTTCATCTACCACTTAGGAAATTGAAACCCTTATTCATACATTACAAGATAAAATATTACAATTGCAACAAGGTGTATCTACTTCTCCTCATGTTGTGGATTCCACTTAGTTGCCTCATAACCCACTTACACTCGAATTGGATTCTTGTCATTTTCCTCTTGGTTTTTTCCCCTAAACTTCTTATATATGATGGAAAATGTGACCCCATGGAATATATTGAATCATTTAATCTGGATTGCATTGATTACATATCTTATGACATCTTACTTACCAAGCTCTTCCCTAAATTCTTACACACTTTTCATTACAAAGGCTTTATGATCTCCTTGCACAATTTGTGTTCTTTTTATTACTTTGGAAAATCAATTTTTGGAACAATTCTCTATCAACATCAAGGAAAAATTTTCTTATACACAAATTTATAAAATGTGACAAGGATATAAAGAACCTATCAATGATTATGTCTTACATTACAATACCTTTATTACTAATATGAACACTATCTTTGATGATAGTGAATTACAAAATCTATTCATACAAATATTTATTTCTCCTTCATAATAGTTGGTCATATCTCACAAATTTTGATCATTTTACACTCAAATATTGTGAAGTTAAGTTGTTACATATGAAAAAACTCAGGTGTGTTGTTAGTAATCCTAATAGATTTAATGCAAATTTTCCAAGAAAATATGTAACGTTCCCATTTTAAGACTTTAGAGACAAGGGATATATATATATATATATATATATATATATATATATATATATATATAATGCTCTATGTTCTAAATAATCATAATTTAGAACACACATTCCATGTAAATAAATCTCATAATAGATAACCATATACATTATAAATGACTCGGTGAACTACCGAATTGTCATTTCATGACTCGGTTTAGTACTTGATCTCTCATGTTAACTCATTGAAATTGTATTCTAAGTATTTTTGGTTCACTTACCCTTCTCTGGGTATTTAATCCTTCTGTTTAAGAGACCAATCTAAATATTTATTACCAATATTCATCTTAATCCCGTTTCTTAAACTAAGTGTCACAGGAAAACAAAACCGAAGCTTGCGATACTTTTCCCAAAGATTTTCACATATTTTTATATTTATATTCCTAGATGGCATACTCATCAAATGGAATACATCCTTCAACCCACTTCATCTATTATCTAGAATGGTCTTCACTGACTCTTGTCAGTCCACTTGTTCAAGGTTTAGCCCTATCCTAGGTTAGCAACATAGTTTGGTATAGAGAACCACTCGCAGTGACTAAGGGTACTTAGACATACTCAATCGACCTAAGTCGATTGTGTGTGTCTAGTTATCCTAAGTCATCATGAGTTACCCCTATACTAAATCATGCTCCTATCCTAACCTAGAGTATAACTAAGATCAAGTCCAAGTTTATGTAGATCTAGTTGGTCTAATTCTTATGGGTGTTGCAACATGTTAATTGGACAAGTGTAATCTTATGAAGACCCTATTATTCATGAAGGTACAGTTCTACAGTTGGCATGTGCCAATATCAAATTGAATCACCCCACTTCGATGCACATACCCAAGCAAGAAGTGAATTACTCAATTATTTTTCTTAATTAATATTTAATTACAACCCTGTTGAACCCTAAATTCTTTAACCTTAAAGGTTGACATCTGCAGTTGAGTTGTTAATGTTTTGCAGAAACATCATGATTGCTTTTTAATCATCAACTTCTTACTTTAGGGTTCAGTTAATTAAAAAAAAACAACCTACAATAAGATTCACTTATTATACCCAATCATTCTTAGCTTGTTTAAGTTCCAAAACAGGTTCCATTATATTAGAATTCATTGAGATGAAGTCTAATTAATAAATGTTCATATTTACCTTTCATTTTTTTATACTTATGAAAGTATTGGTCGAGAGGAAGTTCACCTTCCTCTTTCTTGTTATGAATTAGGGTTCTTGTACCCTTTTACATTATACAAGACATCATAATAAATTTTCACTTTCATTAACATCTTTTAATAAACCATAGTGACTTAGTTAAAGAACATCTATGCATGCCAACTCAATAAGTTGCATTTCAATAAAGGGATAGAGTATCTAATTCCCTTCCATCTAACTTATTTAATTCAAACTAAAAGGATTCCATATAGACAAGAATAGGAGAAAATAAAGATAAGATTACAAATTCCTTCACAAAATGCACAAGGAGAATGACACATCAAGTACAAGTATCTCACAATATTTTTCCATTCATCAAAGTGAAATACACTTTTTACAAGTCCAATCATTTCAGACATCTTTCATGTCAAACAACATTAATAAGCCCAATAATAAATACAACTTTTCCTCTTACAAATACATTTCAATAGTGAATCATAATTCCTCATAAAAGATCCAGTCTTTAGGTAAACAAAGTAACATCATAAATTTTATTTTCTTCCTCTATCACTTACGAAGTCCATTTACAAAAATTGCTAGCATGGGTCAGTTCATTGAACTGAGCATGATAAGCACTAAGCATTAAAACGATGTGCTTTCAACTAACTATTTCATAAAAAGAACTCTGCTTTTATGAAACAGTTAAAACATTACAGAAAGATACATTCAATGAAATAACATTCATGAAAGGAAGAACAAGTGATAAGATCACATTAACATTTAGTAAGGATCATGGTGTAAAAACAATCTTCAGTCAATGATTTCATAAGGAATTAAATCAAATAAGTAATAATCCATCCAAATTACTTATCACATTCCTACTAAAGATATTTATAGTTCAATTCATGGTTCATTCAATCTATATCAATGAAGATGCTAACTCTAATAAGTTACAAAAATAGAGTTATTTTTAAAGAAGCAATGATCCAAAATACTCATCATTAACATACTTTATCAAAGAATAACTAAGGCCGAGTACATTCAAACTCTATGACAAGTTTAGGAAGAACCATCAACATCCTAAAATAGGAGTTTCCTATTTAAGATACAACATCCAAATTCAAAGCCAACTCTAGCCTAAGTTATATGTTTAGCTTCATCATGTTTAGTAATGTAAAATTTCCATTTACTTACACCTAAAAGTAGTCACACATCAAAATCATTATATCCTTATCAAGCATTTGGGAAGGAGAAGAAAATAAAGATGTATCCTCCCACTATCCACTCTGCCATTTCATTCAGACCGATATAGCCAAACTATACTACTCTTACACAAGAATAACATGATGAAAGGATGAATGAAAGAAGAGATAACAACTAACAACTTATTTTAGACATCGAAGAAAACAATATTGTATTCCTCAATTAAGAAAAAGAGAAAAACTAACAACTTCCTTCTGAGTTTAGAGAAACAGAATGGAATACCTTAACTCATAATAGAGAGAAGGATGTCAATGAAAAAGGTGAGATAAAATCTCATTATTCTATCTTAAAATATGAATACAATTCGGAAATAAAAGAACGTCGATACAGTCGATCATGAGTTCATTCAACTCTAGTAATCATTGAAAAACACACAACAACCACTCAATACAGAAAAGAGATATATGATTTGCAATCATGAAGGTCAAAAACTAAAGATATAGTTCCCTCAACCTCAAACAACATTGCTACAATAGTGCAATAGCTATAGGTTACAATTAGTTAATCAAATGCCTTTCTATGACAGCAATGTCCAAAGCAATAGAAGGGAAACAACAACAACATACTGAATTCCTTCCCAATTTTAACATCATCCGACAAGAAGTTTTTCTTATTTTCCCCCTTAAAGAAAGAGAAAGTATCATCAAATAATGAAACCTTATGTGACCACAATTTCCTTTCAAATGTCATCACATATAAATCTTAACCATCCTTTGATGGTAAATGTAGAAAAACGTAAACAAGATTTACAGTTGAGCCATCCCATATCCCCAACTGTATAAGAATAAAGGAGAAGTCTATAAGGTAGGGATATAAAGAACCCTACCAATATTTGAACATATAGAAGAACAAAAAAATGATTTAACCTCAATTCGTGTGCTCAAGTTGAGCTCAAGAAAGAGTAGCAATTGGAACCGTTCCAGCCATTTACTTAGGTAGACAAGACTGAGCTAACCCAAATTTAAACATAGCTACCTCATTCCTATAGAATCATCTAAAAATTATAGTTGAATGAGAAGAACTAGTAATCCAACAATATGACCGAAAGATAACTCCAGAAGCTTGAAATATCCCTACAAAAAAGGGTATAAACCAAATTCGGGAAACCTTTTAAAATATGATAGTAGAATAACTTCCAAATTTTCCAACAAGTAGATGTATCAAGGGGATTTGTTCAGATACCAAAACCATGTAATTCATTTATAATCATCTCATAACATACAATTGAGAAAACTAAAGAAAATGAAGTCTTATAAGTTCAAGAAGGAGTTAAAACATGTTTTATCAAATCTCAAGCAAGGATGAACAAAACCAAAATATACTTCTTCCATAACCATCCAACTGAGTTAAAGAATCAACACGTCTTAGTTCAACTAAGATTGAACATGATTTCCTTAACCTCCAACAAGAACGACTTCCAAACTAGAATTAGACTATCTACTTAAGCATAGCTCGAGCAGATGAAGAAAAGGGTTTGAAATCATCTCAAGCTTAACAGAAAGAAATTACATTTCATAACTTCACCTAACAAGGAAAACAAAACCCAACTCTTATTTCCTTTTATCAAATAGTGCATTCCCTTAAACCATTTGCACAAAAAAAGAAATACAAGAGTCGACAACATCCAGTTCACACAAGGTTAAGCCAAATTCATTCATTTATCCAGCAAAGAAATAACCCAGATTAAATCTTTTATCAAACAATGAATCTCGTCAGAAGGATACAATGAGTAGTTCAAGCATAAATGCAAAATAAACATCACAAATAAAAACCCATTTGTTTCCAAGAGCAAAGTTGTTTTAATGAAGACATTTAGGAAAAAGTAGAACAACTTAATGGATAGAGCCTATCATGCCTGATAGAGTTTCTATCGATTTGCAAGGTTTCCAGTCATGCCTTCATAGGTTCTCCTTTTCCAAAATGACATCAACAATCCAAAAATTCTTCTTATTCTTCCACCAGATCCAAGAATAGCTCAACAATGCCAAAAATAACATATGATCAAAAATAGAATTGCTGGTTCAAAGAACCAAAACTTCCATGTAGAGAAAAAAATCACAAGGAGAAAATGATCAAACAATCTCTCACAAAATCTGCTTCACATCTTTTCCTAGGTGGTTTCCTCGCCATGAATGAGGTCATTAAATGCAAGGATATCCAACTTTCCCTCCTCTTTCTCTACACCACCACCATCCAAATTTGGTGAGCTCAATTTCAAACTTTGCATGCCTTTTAAATTTAGAGATGATGCCAACTAAGCATCCCTTTAACTTCCCATGCCTCCACCAAAACTGAAACTCAGAGTTTATTAATTTCAAAAATCAAATCACATTAATGCCTTAGAAACTGTCAATGCCACTGACTCATCATTTTTCATACAACCCTATAGGTTCCCCTTTAGCTTCGTATTAGTTTAGGTTAGATTGACATTAGATTAGGATTCAACCTTAGTCTAGGTAAATAGTATTTACCTTAGGTTATTCCAAAAAATTTACATAATTAAAACATGCCAACATAGGTTAAGACATAAAACTTAGTAATAGGTATTAGGTAGACCTTAATTACCTTATATTAGAATCCACGTAGGATAGAACATTGCAACTAAGGTTAAGGTATTCACCTTAATAGTCTCGTAATAGGCCTTTAATCCATTGAAATTTTTCAGTGTCTTACAAAAATATTTAATAAGAAGGTCCAAGCTCATTATTTATAGCAAGTTGCAAAGAAAGGGTACCAAAATAAGGACCCACATTAAATTCTATTTCATAATTCCAGTTCATCAAGATGTTTAACAAAGAAGAACTGAAGCATACCTTGGATCAATGGAATTGATCCAAGGTTTTGTTGTTAACATAAGATAATTATGAAAAAACAATATAGGTTCACAACCTTTGAACACAAAGAAGAATGAATTCAATTTCAAGTAAATAGAATCACAACAAATTGAATCCCTGCACAAGTAATAATTTATCCATTGCAAACATGATTTCCAATAGTCAAAAGAATACACCTTCCTAAGACAAATCACATGTCAACATTTACAATGTCAAGAGGAAATGGAATCAAAGTAATAGTTTGTCAAAGATGTTACATACTTCCCTCCTAAAAATAATCATCGTCCTAATGATTAACTTAGTCAAATAATTTACATCAAGGACAAATCAAATTATTATACTTCCATTCATATGTTCAAAACAAAACTGGATTTTGAAATTCCATAATCAACATTAAAGTAGTTGTCCATTTTTAAATAATGTAATGTCTGCCCAAGACTGGTAGATTTATTGACATATCAAGAATAAAATATTAAAATTTTATCAATCAACAAAATCAATTCTATTTAAACAAATACAAAAAAATCAGTTTTCATATCTTTAAGATTTTCCCAGGTTACACTCTCTTCGTTAAACTGATCCCACTGGACCTTACATTGGCTTATTTCATGATTTATTAAGTGCAAATATCAAGTTTCCTATACTCGTATGGGTTTAACCACAATTATTCTTGGTCTTGGACCTGCAAGGAATTCTAATTTAACACATGTGATAAATCTTAAACATATTTCTTAAGAAGATAAATATGGAAAACATCATGCATTTGTGATAAAGCAGGAGGTGAAGCTAAGCAATAAGCTACATGTTTGATTACTTAAACAATTTCAAAGGGTCCCACATAACAATGTGATAACTTGGCATCCTTGCCAGAAGTTATAGAACTCTTTTTTGGTTTTACCCACAAAAAGACTTTCTCACCAAGTTCAAATTTCTTATCAACCCGCTTTAAGTTTGCATAACTCTTTTTCCTATCTACAACTTCTTTCAAGTGTTCACAAATAATTTTAACTTTTTGTTCCATTTCCATAAGGATTTCAAGTCCAATTACCTCTCTATCCTCAATGTTGTCCTAGCTAATAGGGTTTTGTATTTTCTTCCATATAATGCTTCAAAAGGTGCCATCTTCAGAGAGGCATGATATGTGTTATTATACACAAAATCAACTAATGGAAGGTACTCTTCCCATTTATATTGCTGATCCATGCAATACATTCTTAACATGTCCTCTAAAACTTGATTAACTCTTTCAGTTTGTCCATCTATTTCCGGATGATATGCAGAACTGAAATTCAACTTAGTCCCTAGGGCTGCATTAAGTGTTTGCCAAAATCTTGATGTCATTCTTGGATCTCTATCCAATATGATCAACTCAGGTACTCCATGTAATTTGAAAATTTCATGTACGAATATTTTTGCTAAAATAGGTGAATCATCCTTAAGATTACTAACAATAAAATGAGATACCTTTTTTAGTTTATCAATAACCACCAAAATAACATCATGTTTATTTCTTGACATAGGAAATCCTTGTATAAAATCCATGTTTATTGCTTGCCATTTATATTGTGGTATGCTTTGTGAGGATACAATAAACTAGCTGGATGCATATGCTCAGCTTTAACACGTTGATATTATAAATAGTGTGTCACAAACTCAATCACATCCTTTTTCATCCCTTTCCAAAAATATTATTGTTTTATATCAGCAAGCATCTTTGTAATGCTAGGGTGTCCTCAAAAAGGTGAATTGTGAAATTCAGCTAATAATTTCTTTCTTAAATCATTTAACAAAGGTATGTATACCCTGTTTTCAAACCACAAGATTCCTTCATTGTCAAAGTGAAAACCTTTATATCTCACATCATTTGGATCTACAACAAGTGTTGTCTTTACTTTCTAAAAATAAGAATCAGATTCCATGACACTTTTTACCTCATCTTTAAACTGAGTTCTCAATATTATAAGAGTAGAAATGTGCTTCCTACGACTTAGAGCATCTACTACTCTATTTTATTTACCTTTAATATAACTTATGTCAAAATCATATTGAGATAGAAACTCTAACCATTTTTTTGTCTTGCATTTAGATTTGGCTAAGTAAAAATATACTTCAACCCAAGATGATCAGTTTTTAGTTCAAAAGGTCTACCAAGAAGATAATGCCTCCATGACTGAAGTGCATGAACAATGGCAGCAATCTCTAGATCATGTGGAACATAATTCAGCTCATGCAACTTGAGTTTTCTACTTTTATAAGCTATGACATGATTATTTTACAATAGGATACCTCCGAGATATTCCTCGATGCATCTATTACAATAGTAAAGTATCCATTAGGATCGGTATAGCCAAAATAGGTTTTGAACTTAACTGATACTTTAGAGTCTTAAAAGAAAATTCACATTTTTCATTCCAAACAAATTTCTTATCCTTTTTCTACAATGAATTTATTGGTGCAAAGAACTTAAGAGAAGTCTTAACAAACTTCCTATAGTAAACAACAAGATCCATGAAGCTTCTAACTTCATGTACATTCTTTGGTGTAGGTCACTTAGTTATTGCAACAATCTTGTAGGGATCTACAACTATTCCATTTTGGCTTATAACGTGACCCAAATAGTGCACTTCTGTGTCATTGAAAGAACATTTAGAAAACTTACCATACAACCATCTCTTCCTTAAGATTTCCAAAACTTTCTTCAAATGCTCATGGTGTTCTTCAATGCTTTTAGAGTATATGATAATATCATCCAAGAATACAAGCAAAATATTTTCCAAGTATTCTTGAAAAATATTATTCATTCAATTCATAAAAGCTGCGGGTGCATTTGTTAATCCATATGGTAAGAATGTGAATTCAAAATGTCCATATCTTGTTCTAAAAGTTGTTTTATGAATGTCTTCATCTTTTATTCACAATTGATGATATCTAGATTGAAGATCTATTTTAGAATACACTGATGCACCACACATCTAATAAAATAGATCATAAATTATAGGAAGTGGATATTTATTCTCAATTGTTTCCTTGTTTAACATACTACAATTGATGCATAATCTAAATGTTCCATCTTTCTTTTCACAAATATTACCAAGTGCTCCCCAAGGCGAGACACTCGCTCTTATAAAAATTTAGACAAAATTTCTTGTAATCGTGATTTAAGCTATATCAACTTAATAATAGTCATTATATAAGGTTCCTTGGAAATAGGATCGGTTCTTGGTTTGATCTCAATAGTGAAGTTAAACTCCCTTTTGGGTGGAAGACCAGTAACTCTTCCGAAACACATCACTGAAGTTTTGTAACAATGGATATCTTTCCATGAAGTCACTATTTTCTTCTGTTGTTTTAGAAATTTTTACTACATATAAGGTGTAACCTTTGTTTTTGGCCTTTTTAAGTTGCATAGATGACAATTTCCTAACCAAAATCTCACGTTTTACACCCTGAATGTCTGTTGTTTTCTACAGATCATCTAAACAACTAATATGTTTTTCAAAATAGTCAACCTTTTCCTTATGCTTAGCTAGCCAATTAACACCTATGCTTACATCATAATACCCTAAATGAGTAATATAAAGGTCAACCTTAGTGGAAAAATTAGGCAAGTCAAGGACTGCTCCAAAAAGACACATATTAACTATATGAACAACATTAGTTCCATAATGTACAGCCCATGATTTATCCATTTTTCCATATTTTATTTTTAATTTAGAAGATAACTTAGTAGAAATAACACATTCAGTAGCTCCAGTATTAAAAATAATAGTTACATGTATGCCAAATAACTTACCCGAACCTCTATGGGTGTGACTTGATTTTCATCATGTTTGTCAGCTATTGTAGCGTGTATCTTTTTCTATTGATTATGGTCATCCTTTTTCAAAGGACATTGATTTGCATAATGATCCTTGCCACAATTGTAACAACCTCCTACATGTCCCTTTTTAGGCTCAAATTTATTTCCAACCTTAAAGTTATCATTCTGACCTCCATAGGACTTCTGTCCGTTATTATTGTTCTTGACAAAGTTATTTTGTACATTAGCAGCAGGTTTATTTGTTGTTGTTATCTCTTTACAAACTTATTTTTCATACCAAACTTCTTCCATGGTCCCTTCTTAGGTGTAAGAGATGATGAAGAGTTTGGAATTTTCTTTCTAATTTCCTCCTTATGAGCAAAAATTTATTTTAATTTCTATTCCTGCCTTATGGATTTTTCAACTACCCCTTCCATAGTGGTTGGGATATGAACATCCACCTCACCCCCTATAATGGGATTTAACCCCATGATAAATTTTTGTATCCTAAACTTCTCGTCAGTTTGATACTGAGGTACATACTTAAGGATTTTAGTAAACTTCTCCCAGTACTCTGTTACAGTTAACTTTCCTTGAGATAAGTTCTGAAATTTAGTCATTTTCTGATCATATTAAATTTTTGGCAGCCATCGTTTCCTAAAATAATTTTTAAATTGATCCCAACTAATATTTGTTCCATAAATTTCTAACTTAGCCTTACGGTTTTCCCTTTATGAGGATGCTTCATGGGAAAGCTGATATGCTCCCCATATTGCCTTAGTTTCCTCTGAGAAGTTCCTTATTGCAAAGTACTTCTCCATTTAACTCTGCCAATTCTTGGCTCCATCTCCTAATGTGGTGCCATAAAACTTAGGTGGACTTATCCTTTGTATATCATTAGTGAGTTCAGCTTCCAGCCTTACCTTTTATTTTAAGGTTGATCAGGTGCATTAGTTGTATTGTTGTTATCAACACCCAAATTTCCAACATTAACATTTTCCACATGAGGTGGTTGATTGTTATTACCAACATCTTCTTCCTCCTCCTCATTACCCATTATTTGTTATTTAAGTATAGCCAAATGATCTCTTGTGTCCAACAGGTAACAAGGATCTCATCAAGTTTTTGGAAGTAGTTTCTTCTCCACTAGATGGTGGGTTATTTGCAACATTTCCTCTTGTTCTAACCTTTTGGTGCCATTTTTGAGCTTGCACCATGTTGCCCTAATTTTCCAAATTTTTATGTGCTCAAAAGTGTTTTACCCTTTGAATTGATGGTCTGAAATTCTTTCCCTCTAGTTGAATGCTTTAAAATGCTCAAAAACTTGTTGTTTTGCCCTAATTTGAAAGAATAATCCAAGTTTTCCCTTTTATGTGCCCTATTTTTTCCAATTTTACGGGCTATGTCATTTTTCCCTTTGCTAGATCATGGAAAAATTGAAATTGATCAAATAATACTTGTGTGCAATTGAAAATCCAATCCCAAGGTTGAAAATGTTTAGAAATCATGCTTCAATCGATTTAAAATAAAAAAAATCTGCCATCGTTGGTGAAAAAATTGAATTTTAGGGTATCCTTTGAATTTTTTTCATTTTGACAGTCATACAGGCATCATTTTCCCATAAAATTCAACCTCAAAAGGTATTGAAAACGTGGTGGGTTTTCATTGGCCAAGGTGTGGCGGAAAATGTTTCTAACTTGTCATTTTTTGATTTTTTGGCAAAGTGGCAAATTTGGCTCCACGGCTCCACCTTTTTCAAAGTTTCCTACGTGGCATGTTCTTATTGGCCGAGGAGACACGGGAGTCGATCTCCTTTGAAAATTTTGGCTTTATTTTGTAAAATTTCCTAAGTCAAATTTTTTCCTAAAACCCCGCAGCCAACCAGAGGAGGACGCGTGGAAGTATTTTGAGTCGGAGGGATGTGGGTGGCGGAGAAAAACTTATGAAATTTTGTGTTTTTGGCTCAAAGGGTTAAAGTAAAATTTTGGACCATGGCCCCGTGGTGAATCACAGGAGGACATGTGTCCAGAAAAGTCAAAATGGCGGGGTGGAGGTTTTGGTGATTTTGAAGTTTTTAACTTCAAATGGATAGAAGTCAAATTTTGGGCCGAATCTCTACAACAAATCAGGAAAGGACACATGTCCAAAAAGGCAAAAAGTGGAAGAAGGGGCCGAAGGAAAATTTTATGACTTTTTTCCTTTATTTTCTAAAAGGTGAAAAATGAAAAATGGCTCCACTCTAATCCAGGTGAGACACGTGTCACATTTTAAGGGTCAAGGGGAAGTGCGGGCACAGAGGGAAATGGGGAATTTTTCCCTTTTTGGAAAAAGGAGTTAAGGCAAAAATTTAAGCCACGGGCCCACAAGTGAATCAATGAGTGACATGTGGTGGGAAGAGTGGACAAGGTGGGTCGGTGGGTCGGTGGAGGCAAGAGAGAATTTTTTCCCTTTTGCAAAAAAGGCTTAAAATAAAAATTTGAAGTGCGGGCCCACTAGCAAATCATCGAGCGACACATGGTAGAGGACAAGGTGGGTTGGTGGAGGTAGGAGTTAATTTTTTCACAAGGAGACACGTGGCAAGGGAGAAATCAGAGGTGCGGGCCTGCGGGGCAAAAAGTGAAAAATTTCCAATTTTCCAAAAAATGTCAAAATGCACAGAAATCAAACATGATCCCAATGGGACCTACCATGTGCCATGTTTCAGCTCCAAAATTCAAAGATGGAGGGGGGAAAAATGAATTTTTTTCCAAATTTTCAAAAGGTCATAAAGTAAATGTTTTAAAATTGGGCTCGATCCAATCATTTTTTGCCACGTGTCTGGCCTTATCCAAAAAATTAAAAAGGTAATTCAATCTTATTTCTAATTCCGCATCTTCCACATGGAGGGTCGGGATTAAAAGATGGATAAGATCAATGGTTTTTGTGCATCCATTTGTTTTGACCACCATAGAGCTCCAAGAAGCTTGGAATCACAATTTTTGCATCAAAATTCATCAAATTTATAGTGATTTTGTGTCATCTTGGCCTTCTAGGATCATTAGCATCACTTTCATGGCTTAATTCTTTGATCTGAGGTGGTTTTGAAATAAATTTTTCCCTAATCCATCCAAAAATGTGAAATGACAAAATCAAAAGTTGCAGAGGTAATTTGAAAAGGTAAAAAGGTGAAAATGATGAGTAAAAGGTGTTTGCATGCCTCAATGATGAAAAACATGCCTCCATGATGGATAATGATCCAAATATTTGTAATGATTTAATCTTTTTGGGCACACTGAAACCTGTGAATGTTTTTGTGTTTGATGTCATTTTCATTTAATCGTGAGGATTGTTTTGTAACAAACTTGATCCCATGGCATATTCTTTGCTTGGTAAATAAGGCTCCAATGTGGCATGAGGTATATAATGCATTTTGGAGAAATTGTAAGGTGGGGAGAAGTTGAAAATCACGAGAAAATTCTGAGAGAAATCTCATCTTCTAAGAAACCCACCAAAGAACCAGAATAATTTCTTTTGTGTTAGATCTTCATGTATGTGAGTTGGTTACAAGTGTATAGCCATCACACAACTCTGAGATTGTTCATGAAACTCTCCCCTGTTGATGAATCTAACAAGCTCTTGAGTTAATCTGTGTTTTTCTGGGCAATATGATGTTTGTTATCATTTTTTAAATTCCTACAAATAGTTTTCATTTTTCTTGTTGCAATAATACATCAAAGTCTTTAGAAATCACACAGTAATCTCCATTTCTTGTTGATAGTTTAATGGAATTTGCAATCTCATGTTCAAGAGCCTTCATCCGATAAAGAGATAAAAAAATTAAAATCACTTTACCTTCCTTGATCGCAAATATTTCCTATAAGCCTTTAGGGGTACCTTAGGCGTGGTTTGATCAAGGATTTTTGTGTTTAATTGAGTTCTTTACTTCAAGATTTTGTGGTGAATTCTCAAAGATTGTGTGAAGAGTGCAACCTAGGATTCCATTTATGCCTCTTCTGGTTGAAAGAATATCCTAATTATTTGAAGCATTTTATCTGATAGTTATTCAAGTATTGTAGAGGTTGTCAAAGATCTGATATATCCCAATTTGTCTTGTCAACACCCCACCAAAAAATTCATTCAAACAAACTAATCCTACCCATACTACCCATGCATTGCATTGTGTGTCAACAAAAGGATCTAACCCATCTAGAAAATGCACAAGGCAAATCAGATTATAAAATGTCTTCAATAACCCTTGCCTTGCATTGAAAATATCTCCATGATCTGGGAGTGACAACTTGTGAAAGTCAGATTTAGAGTGTTGATCATATTTTCCCAAGGCCTTTTCATATTATTTGCATAAATTGAGGGATATCTTAATCTCCTTCACCATTTTGGGGTTACAATATAGGTTCTCTTACCTTTGTTGAAAAGGCACAACCTAAAATAGTGAGGGTTAGATCAAATCCTTTCAAAGTGCTATCCATCTCTCCACAAATCTGAGTGCCAGTTAGATCACATCCCTGGCTACAAAACGATACACATCATGATCTATCTAAATTCAAGCTTCATACCATATCTCTGATGCTTCTCAGACTGAAAAGGAGAACAAATTTAGGTACCGACATAACCATTTTCTATTAACAAGAAAGTTTAATTTTTATCATATTATGGACATAATAGGTCTAAGAGCAGCAAACCTTCATCTCGATACCAAGATATAATGTTCCCATTTTAAGACTTTAGAAACAAGGTAATTATATATATATATATATATATATATATATATATATAATGCTCTCTATTCTAAATAATCATAATTTAGAACACACATTCCATGCCAATAAATCTCATAACAAATAACCATATGCAGCTTATAAATGACTCGGTGAACTACCGAACTGTCATTTTATGACTCGGTTTAGTATCGATCTCTCATGTTAACTCATTAAAATTGTATACTAAGTATTCTTGGTTCACTTACCCTTCTCTGGGTATTGAAGCCTTCTATTTAAGAGACCTATCTGAATATTTGTTACCAATATTCATTTGAATCTTGTTTTTTAAACTAGGTGTCACAAGACAATGCAACCAACAGCTTGTGATACTTTGGCCAAATATTTCCACATACTATTTATGTTTATATTCCTAGATAGAATACTCATCACACGGAATACGTCATTCACCCCAATTCATCTGTTATCTAGAATGGTCTTCACTGACTCCTGTCAGTCCACTTGTTCAAGGTTTATCCCTATCCCAAGTTAGCAACATAGTTTGGTATAGAGAACCACTCACGGTGACTAAGGGTACTTAGACATACTCAATCGACCTAAGTCGATTACATGTGTCTAGTTATCCTAAGTCATCATGAGTTATCCCCTATACTAAATCATGCTCCTATCCTGACCTAGAGTATAACTAAGATCAAGTCCAAGTTTATGTAGATCTAGTTGGTCTAATTTTGATGGGTGTTGCAACATGTCAACTGCAACATTGTATCCTCATGAAGACCCTAGTCTTCATGAAGGTACAGTTCTATAGTTGGCATGTGCCAACATCCAACTGAATCACCCCATCTGGATGCACATACCCAAGCAAGAAGTGAATTACTCAATTATTTTTCTTAATTAAGATTTAATTACAACAACCCTATTGAACCCTAAATTCTTTAACCTTAAAGGTTGACATCTGCAGTTGAGTTGTTAATGTTTTACAGAAACATCATGATTACTTTTTAATCATCAACTTCTTACTTTAGGTTCAGTTAATTAAAACAGAAACAACATATTACAATAATATTTACTTATTATACCTAATCATTCTTAGCATGTTTAAGTTCCAAAATGGGTTCCATTATATTAGACGTCATTGAGAGAAAGTCTAATTAATAAATGTTCATATTTACCTTTCATTTGTTTTATACTTATGAAAGTATTGGTTGAGAGGAAGTTCACCTTCCTCTTTCTTGTTTGAATTATGGTTCTTGTACCCTTTTACATTATACAAGACATCATAATAAATTTTCACTTTCATTAACATATTTTAACAAACCACAGTGACTTAGTTAAAGAACATCTATGCATGTCAACTCAATAAGTTGCATTTCAATAAAGGGATAGAGTATCTAATTCCCTTCCATCTAACTTATTTAATTCAAACTAAAAGGATTCCATACAGATAAGAATAGGAGAAAATAAAGATAAGATTACAAATTCCTTCACATAATGCACAAGGAGAATGACACATCAAGTACAAGTATCTCACAATCTTTTTCCATTCATCAAAGTGAAATACACTTTTTACAAGTCCAATCATTTTAGACATATTTCATATCAAACAACATTAATAAGCCCAATAAGAAATATAAATTTTCCTCTTACAAATACATTTCAATAGTGAATCATAATTCCTCATAAAAGATCCAATCTTTAGGTAAACAAAGTAACATCATAAAATATATTGTCTTCCTCTATCACTTACGAAGTCCATCTACAAAAATTTCTAGCACGGGTCAGTTCATTGAACTGAGCATGATAAGCACTAAGCATTAAAACGATGTGCTTTCAACTAACTATTTCATAAAAATAACTCTACTTTTATGAAATAGTTAAAGCATTACAGAAAGATACATTCAATGAAATAACATTCATGAAAGGAAGAACAAGTGATAAGATCACATTAACATTTAGTAAGGATCATGGTGTAAAAATAATATTCATTCAATGATTTCATAAGGAATTAAATCAAATAATTAATAATCCATCCAAATTACTTATAACATTCCTACTAAAGATATTTATAGTTCATTTCATGGTTCATTCAATCTATATCAATGAAGATGCTAATTCTAATAAGTTACAAAACTAGACTTATTTTTAAAGAAGAAATGATCCAAAATTATCATTGTTAACATACATTATCGAGAATAAATAATTCCAAGCACATTCAAACTATATGAAATTTTTTATAATAACCATCAACATCCTAAAATAGGAGTTTCCTATTTAAGATACAACATCCAAATTCAAAGCCAACTCTATCCTAAGTTATATGTTTAGCTTCATCATGTTTAGTAATGTAAAATTTCTATTTACTTACACCTGAAAGTAGTCACACATCAAAATCATTATATCCTTATCAAGCATTTGGGAAGGAGAAGAAAATAAAGATGTATCCTCCCACTATCCACTCTGCCATTTCATTCAGACCAATACAACCAAACTATACTACTCTTACACAGAATAACATGATGAAAGGATGAATGAAAGGAGAGAGAGAACAAGTAACAACTTATTATAGACATCAAAGAAAATAGTATTGCATTCCTCAATTAAGAACAAAGAGAGAACAACTAACAACTTCCTTCTGAGTTCAAAGAAACAAAATGGAATACCTTAACTCATAATAGAGAGAAGGATGTCAATGACAAAGGTGAGATAAAATCTCATTATTCCATCTTAAAAGATGAATAATATTTGGTAATAAAAGAACCGATGCAGATCAGCTCATGAGTTCATTCAACTCTAGTAATCATTGCAAAACACACAACAACCACTTGATACAGAAAAGAGATATATGACTAAAATCATGAAGGTCAGAAAATTGAAGATATAGTTCCCTCAACCTATAAACAACATTGCTATAGTAGTGCAATAGCTACAGTTACAAGTAGTTAGTCAAATTCCTTTCCATGAAAACAATGTCCAAAGCAACAGAAGGGAAACAACAACAACATACTGAATTCCTTCCCAATTTTAACATCATCTGATAAGAAGTTTTCTTATTTTCCCCAAACAAAGAGAGAGAAAGTATCATCAAATAATGAAACCTTATGTGACCACAATTTCCTTTCAAATGTCATCGCATACAAAGCTTAACCATCCTTTGATGGTAAATGCAGAAAAATGTAAACAAGATTTACAGTTGAGCCATCCCATATCCCCAACTATGTAAGAATAAAAGAACAATCTATAGGGTAGGGACAGAAAGAACCCTACCAAGATTTGAACACAGAGAAGAACAACAAAAATGACTTATCCCCAAGTCATGTGCTCAAGTCAAGCTCAAGAAAGAGTAGCAATCAAAACTGTTCCTAGCTATTTACTTAGGTAGACAAGACTGAGCTAACCCAAATTTAAACATAGCTACCTCATTCCTATAGCATCTCCTAAACATTATACTCAAATGAGAAGAACTAGTAATCCAACAAGATGACCAAAAGATAACTCCAAAAGCTTGAAATCTCCATACAAAAAAAAGGGTATAAACCAAATTTGGGAAACCTTTTAAAACATGATAGTAGAATAACTTCCAACTCTGCCATCAAGTATATGTATCAAGGGGATTCGTTTAGATCCCAAAACCATGTAAGTCATTTATAATCATCTCATAACATACAGTTGAGAAAACTAAAGAAAACAAAGTCTTATAAGTTCAAGCAGGAGTTAAAACATGTTTTATCAAATCTCAAGAAAGGATGAACAAAACTAAAATATACTTCTTCCATAACCATCCAACTGAGTTAAAGAATCAACACATCTCATTTCAGCTAAGATTGAACATGATTTCCTTAACCTCCAACAAGAATGACTTCCAAACTAGAATCAGACTATCTACTTAAGCATAGCTTGAGAAAATCAAGAAAAGGGTTTGAAATCATCTCAATCTTAACAAAAAGAAACTACATTTCATAACTTCACCTAACAAGGTAAAAAAACCCATCTCCTATTTCATTTTATAAAACAAAGGCATTCCTTTAACCATTTACACGTAAAAAAATACAAGAGTCGACAATATCTAGTTCACACAAGGTTAAGCTAGATTCATTTGTTTATCCGTAGAAGAAAACAACCCAGATTAAATATTTTATCAAATATTGAATCTCATCAGAAGGATATAGTGAGAAGTTCAAGCATAAATGTAAAATAAACATCACAAATAAAAACTCATTTATTTCCAAGAGAAAAGTTGTTTTTATGAAGACATTTAGGAAAAAGAACAACTTAATGGATAGAGCCTATCATGCTTGATAGAGTTTCTATCGATTTGCAAAAGGTTTCCATCCGTGCCTTCATAGTTTCTCCTTTTCCAAAATGACGTCAACAACCCAAACCTTCTTCTTATTCTTCCACCAGATCCAAGAATAGCTCAATAATGCCAAAAATAACATATGATCAAAAATAGAACTGCTGCTCAAAGAATCAAAAATTCCATGTAGAGAAAAAATCGCAAGGAGAAATGATCAAACAACCTCTCACAAAATATACTTCACATCTTTTCCTAGGTGGTTTCCTCACCGTGACCGAGGTCATTAAATGCAAGGAAAACCAACTTTCCCTCCTCTTTCTCTATGCCACCGCCATCCAAATCGGCAAGCTCAATTTCAAACTTTGCATGCCTTTTAAATTTAGAGATGATGTTAACTAAGCATCCCTTTAACTTCCCATGCCTCCGCCAAAACTGGAAACTCAGAGTTATTAATTTCAAAACTTAAATCACATTAATTCCTTAGAAAATGTCACCACCGACTCACCATTTTCCATGCAACCCCATAGGTTCCCCTTTAGCTTCGTATTAGCTTAGGTTAGATTGACATTAGATTAGGATTCAACCTTAGTCTAGGTAAATAGTATTTACCTTAGGTTATTCCAAAACTTTTCCATAATTAAAACATGTCAACATAGGTTAAGACATAAACCTTAGTAGTTCAGTAATAGGTATTAGGTAGACCTAAATTACCTTAGATTAGAATCCACGTAGGATATAACATTGCAACTAAGGTTAAGGTATTCACCTTAATAGTCCCATAATAGGCCTTTAATCCACTTATGTTTTTCAGTGTCTTACAAAAATATTTAACAAGAAGGTCCAAGCTCATTATTTACAACAAGTTGCAAAGCAAGGGTACCAAAAGAAGGACCCACATTAAATTCTATTTCATAATGCTAGTTCATCAAGATGTTTAACAAAGAAGAATTGAAGCATACCTTGGATCAATGGAATTGATCCAAGGTTTTGTTGTTAACATAAGATAAGTATGAAAACAAAAAAATAGGTTCACAACCTTTCAAAACACAGAGAAGAATGACTTCAATTTCAAGTAAACAGAATCTTAGCAAATTGAATCCCTACACAATAGTAATAATTTATCCATTGCAAACATGATTTCCAACAGTCAAAAGAATACACCTTCCTAAGACAAATCACATGTCAATGTTTTCAATGTCAAGAGGAAATGGAATCAAAGTAATAGTTTTTCAAAGATATTACAAAATCTACATTTAGATGAAAGACTAATGATATTACACTACTTCTAAGGACACTCATGAAGGTTTTTCTAAGCTTACTAAGCTATAATTACAACTCGATTGATGACATTTGAGATGTTTAAATTGTTCTATTCACATTGTATTGAAATAATTACTTTACTTTAATCCCATGTCTCTCGCTCCATAATTTGAGGTTGATGCAAAGCAAGCCTCAAAGTAAAATTTTTAATGTTAATGCTTACTTTGATTATCATAAATTTATTGGTCACCTCATTGATCATTGTATCAAGATTCATCATGTTATTTGATATATTATTGACTTAAATGAAATTGAATGGGATGATCCCACTTAATATTGTAATCCCACCACCGTAATACAAAACTAAAAATCCTTAATGATTCACTTCCTAAGAATAATAATGACAAATATTATTCATAAGTGTATAATAATCATCATTATATGCCACCATTACTCTCTTATGATCACGCTTTGGATATTATGATTTGAATTTTCACTCATATTCCATTTCCTACACTGATTATCACTATTGATGACTCTAATATATATGACAGTTTATTTTCGATACTCTGTACATCCTTATCTTTATTAATCAAGTACATATACATGGTGTTTTATGTGATCCACATAACAAGGATAATGTATTCTCTTTTATACCACTTCACTCTCTTGGAATTTCTATAAATAAAATTTCACTTGATTGTAATCCTCACTATTGACGTATTAGTATACCTATTATAGATGGTTCTCTTATTATACTAGTTCCATTCCTAGTTGCTTCTATTCTTATCTTTGGGGCATTAAATTTATGTCTCCCTTAGGGATGTTACATAATTCATTCACCAATTTTTCAAGTTTAATCATAATCAGCATGCTATCATAATTTGAGGTATTCCCTTTGAGGATCCTTCTACTAGCTTGGATAATTATTCTTCTACGCTTTTCATCCCTACTCCTAGAGGATCTACATATAGTTCATTTATTTTACACATTGTCTCCCACATATCTATTCCTCTTATGTCTCTTGATATTATTTTGGTTTCACACACTATATCTATCCCTCCTAGATATCCTAATAGGCCTTTGGTTGTGCACAATGTCTCATGGCTCGGTCCTCCTATGTCTAAAGATAGGCCTCCAGTTTAAAACATTTTATCTAATGGATCAAACTCTCATAATATTTCATGTAGGTCCTCTTGTACACATTCTATCTTTATAGTTTATTAATTCTTCTAGTGCACATGGAATTTTTAGGGTTACTCGCTCTTCTAGTACTCCATGTAGGCATTCTACTTCACACAAGACTCATGCATTTACTTCACCTAGTTCTTATATCATGTCTACTTTTGAATATATCACTACTAGTGTACCACTTACATTTGAGTAACATTATTTTTCACAATTGAGGCATGAGACTCCATCTTCTTCAATGGTTTCTTCATCTCTTAAGGAGGTTCTCACTAGGTAAATTTTATGTTACCCCTCTCTCGTACTCAAATTAAACACTCAAAAACTATAAAAAAAAATTGACATAGTTATAAAGTATATAAAAACATTCAAATATTTTTAAATATACAACACTATGACCTAAACAAATAGCTTTCATCGATAGCACTTTACATTAAATAGGTTGTTAGTCACTTTGGTTTGCTTGATAGCATATCTTTTATAATCTTTACACACATGTGATCACATGGTATATTTAGATATATGTAGGACATACACAAAGTGGTTAAAAACTATAGGTTTTGGCTTTCCCTTTACCCAAACTTCTTATACATTTGGAGGAATATATTATACATTATCTACATGTGTTATTATTTCATTATAGTTATTTTTAACTTTGTCATCTTATTTGATTGCATATATTGTGTACATTTTATTTTTTGAACTAAAGTACTAACACATGTGTCTTGTGTAATTTTGACACCTCTTTCATTAAATGCTTCTATCGATATCATTTGTTATATTAATGACACTCTTTTTATACATGTTGGTTATTTATGTGTGTTACTACTTACTTGCTTCACCGATTGTGTCCTAAGTGACTTGCTTATCCCATGACACCATGGGTGCATTATGTTTATGGATATATGCATATCTTTGTGATCATTTTTTCATGTTCGTAGGCACGAGATACTCATTATCTTGTGACACCATGATTGTACCATGTTTTCATATTTACATAATATTGAATTTAACATCGCTATTACTATCTCTCTATACTTATTTTCTATACAAGTGTTATTAATATTATTTTTATTATTTCTATTATTCTTATTGGTGTTATTTTTACATGTCGTAGCTTCTACCATGTGCATCCCCTTTGTAGGTTTTGGATTCTATTTTCAATGGACACCATTAAATCCTTCCATGTGTTTCTACATAAATGATCGACTCATCGAAATGGTTATACATCTATAATTTTCATCTACATGTGTGCATCAAAAGAGGGGGAATTCTTCTAGGTATATTCTACACCTAAAATAGACAAAGATAGAATTTAGGACTCGATACAGGTATACATAGGATACATGTACTCATAAATAACATGAAATTAATAAATTCAAAAAATAATGTAAATGTTCAAAAATTACAACTTGGTCAAACCGTATGAATGTTTTTGACCTTTTTCAAATGGTTTTACCTATCAATTACACCAACTTTATTAGCAGCTTCATATTTCCACTTACATGCATAGTTTTTGGACATAGTTTTATATTCACTTAACTCAGTTTAGATCAATTATACGAGGCCATGAAGTAATTCCCTCCTTCACCAAAAAAAATATTTTCAATTATAGTATTAGGGATCTAGGGGCATGGGAATTCTTTCTCCATATGCATTCTAGTACATTATAGTTGTTATGAATTTGTGTAGAAAATGGGAATGGTAGAGGGGAACTCATTTTATTTATATTATGTCTTCATATTTACAAGATTAGGCTTATATATGTCTACATTGGTGTGTTTTGTGGGATTACGAGAAGGTATAGAAGAGGTTGAGTTCATCACAATCAGTCATTTCTTTCCTCTTACATTCAAATGGGAAGATATCAAAGTTGTTGAATAAATTTAATACATGATCTTCTTCCTTGATAAGGTGTTTTGTTACCTTACTCTTGTTTTCACTCTCTTCTCCATTCCAAGTTACTTACATGTACCCAAAACTCTAGTTTATCCTTAGAACAATTGGGGACTGATCACCCCTAATCCTTCGAAATATCGGTAATGAAAAATCTCTAAGTGTAAGAAAATAATGAGATATCCTCCCTACAAAAAAATAAATAGGTGTATTCCTTCCATGTTTTGCATCTCTTTATTTCACTTTATGAAAATGAAAATTTTACACATTACATCTTACATTTGAGTTAAATTTCAATTCTTTATTATGGAAATTGACTACACTCTATGTTGTAGGTTTCATCATGGATCATGCCAACACCAACATAATGGGACACTACAAAAAAATCTAAGAAAATATAAAGTGTGTCTACACACTCATATATATTTTCCTTTAAGCATGTAATTTTCATTTCACGCTTAAAAGGGGGACAAATGTAGAAACTAAAATTTGGAAATTTACCTTTTGATATTGTTGGTTTTGATAATGCACTCTTACTAAAATAAAAAAATATTTGTATCTCCACTCGGTAGATCCCGAGGAATATTATCTAACTTGTTTATTCATACATACTAAAATGTCAACAAATTCTTAGAGTTAAATACATAAAATCCATAGAAAATTCTAGATAATAAGATGCAACCTTCATTTTTCATATTATTCACCCTTGTTATGAAATATCCACTTTGGTTGGATTGTGGAATATGTTCATAGCAAAATTTATGGTTTTGGATTGAAATATCATCCATCTAATCTTTAAATTTTTTATTCTTCATCAAATCATTTAATCCCTATGGGTCATACTTTCCATGATAATTTAGCTTCAGATCCCTATGTAAGAAACTAAAACTTGAATCATTTACTAACTTTTCATTCTCATGAACTCATATTAAAAACACTAGCACTTAAGGAACCCAAGGCTCCTTAAATATTTCCAAATTTATTACAAAATCATTAGGGTAGAAATAACTACATGTTTGAAGCATTCTAGAAGGTTGAGAGATCAACTTACCTAATTTTCAAGAAATCGAGAATTATTAGTCAGTTGTATCTCCAAGCATTATCAAAGAGGTTTCAATTTACAAATCTAGTTGCATTCATTTAGATATCACATACTAGGTGGAGAGAAACATGTGGTTTGAGGCCTCTTTGGATGAATTCTGACATCATCGGTCAGAAGGATTGTACTTCATCCCAACTAATGTTTACTTTACAAGATCTCCTACCATGGCTAGGGTTTGAAATCTTACTTGTAATATTCATAGGGATTTACGTCATGAGAAATTACTAGGGTTTGACATTTATAGACATTTATAGGCAAGAAACAATATCAATTTTTTTAAAGTATGATTCATGTGAGGTTCAAAACCATGTAGTAGGTGTAAAACCATATGGATAGTCACATTATATCTATATATGCTTGCACCAAGTCATTTTCTAGCTACACTTCCAGAAACAAATCACTTATAGGTTCAAATATCCTAGTTCTAGCAGTTTGTACACCCAAAAATTTCTAGATCCATCTGTAATTAGTGAAGTGCACTATAGTATCTATTTTTATACTCAAATTCCTAGGGGCACTGGAACTTCATCCAAAGTGATATCTGAATGCTCACCCTAATCACATGAAGCTACTAGGTCCGTCTTTTTGTTTTGCCTTATCAATATGTTAGAATGCATGTTCATAATAACCATAATAAAAGTGTATATTCCATCACAATAATTAGATCCATGAGCTCAAATTGGAAACATACATAATAAGAAACATATTAGATCATATCATAGCTAAGATCATATTTACCATATAAGTACCATGAGCATGGACATCAACAATAAATATCCATCCACAATTATCCATTATATTAACTAATCACAAAATAGTATCTCGAATACATTACAATAATTGCTAGAGAGCCATGTGTGCTTGGAAAAATAGAGCAACATAACTTTATAATACATGGTCTCTCAAAACAGTGGAATACATTACATACTTATAGGGGGGAATTTCCATTCACCGCCCATGCATTCTCAATATAGGTTGCGTGCTCAAAATAGCAATGCGCCAACAACTGCATACTTCTACATGGTGGCTAATAATAGATTAATCTATAATTAAACTATATCTTAATCATATTATTAGCACATATTATGCATGTCTCTTGGTCTTCCACTTGTTCCCAAAATATCTCTTCTTTTTACATGAATTCTTCATGTCATTATATTTTCTTGATCTACAATCCATCCTATTTTTATCCCATGATATGCAAAAGTGGCTAAGTCTTGAGTGCTTGGGCATGAGACTTCAGGGAGGAATTATGCCAACCACTTTTTCATATTCACACGCCCTTCTTGCACACTACTATCACATGCGCCTCTGATACATAGTAACTTTTCTATCATTCCAACATGCACTCATTATTTTGTGTTTTTTAGATCATATCATATTATATACATTAGTTGCAATAATTAATGCATTTTTATGATATTTCATAATTAATGTTGGAAGTTAATTAATCATAATAACCCTTATAGACCACCTTACATCATTTTAGTGTACTTTAACATATTATTTTTAATAAGGGTGTAAAATAGTAATAGTGGAGTTGGATTTCGTGTTGTAATTCATGCTCACATATGAAATACACTTGTACCTTAATGTGTTTCATCCATTTATGGAAAATTGGGTTATGAAAATCTTGATGACACATTCATTTTTAACATAAAATATAGTTGGTTTATTCAATGGTACTCCAATTCCTTCAAGTATGTGAGATGACCATATTAATTTCTATATTATAATGCCCTATATTTTCACAACCAAAATGCAACAAGTAAAACTAGACAAAAATTTGTTAAATTAAACAATAATTATTTTTGTTGCATTGACCTCAAACCATAAAACATTGGACCCACATAACACAAATATGCATAGTTACATTAATCTAACAGAAAGAAAGTTACAAGTTTACTTTTTTGGTACCCAAATTGGTTCTCCCTTTGAAGTCGAGCAACATGAACAAGAAGGGTAGGATTCTTAGAGATAGATATATCAAAATTTGAGTTAATTTGTGGCCGGGGACGGATTTAACTGACTCTTTGTTACTCAAGTGTGGAGAAGTTGGATAACACCATGTTGAGGGTATGACCTACCCTCCTACTTTAGGTTGTTCCTTCAACTAGGGTGAGAGGACCCATTTTGTAACTTGCATTTGTAATGGATCAACAGTATTTTACTCTCCTTATATGATTTTGAAGGAAAACCTTGAGAAGACATGGTCAATGTAACATAATCTAACTCTCACAAGTTATCACTCTAGAGAATGAAGATTTCTCCTAAACAAGGTTCAGGTTACTAAAGACAATAATAAAACCTGATTGTTCCTTCATATTTTGAGTAAGGGATGGGTAAATTCAAAAAATCTCCCTAGCATTTATGGACAAATAGTGCAAAAAGGGGTAAGTCTTGTAGGATTTATCATTTATAGATGGATTTTTTTGGTAATTAAGCGGGATAAATTTGATTATACTAAATTCTTTGGAAATTTTAACAAATTTTGGAAAATCTACAAGCAAGATGAATAACAACACTTTAAATAATTAAGAATGAACCTTCAACTAGAAGGTGTGCACCTGACGTAAGCCCAAAGATGCACAGTTTCACAAATTATTTTAGAATTTAACTTCAAATCTCATGTCAAAGACTCAACTAAACATCAAAAATCCTTGGTCTATCATGCTTAAGATATACTCATAAGATAACAAACATTTTTTATCAACAGAATGGAAGTAAGGTGAATTTAAATTGTTTATTAGCACAATGAAATGAAATATCTTCTCACAACACAATTGCAAATGCCACAATACTACATAAAAACAAGATCTTGTTTTATTCAGAGGAATTTCTAACATAATATTGTGGACAGAACATGAATAACTATTTGAAATATCTTCAAATTGAAAGCATAAACAATAATTCTCATGATTAACACAATTAACTCAGGGCTCGTCAAATTCATCAACAAGGGAAAGTTTCATTTACAGTCTCAATGCTTGTCAATGGTTGTACACTTGCAACCATCTTGACATGATTTATTTTGAAGGCTCAAGAAATTAACAGTTTCTTAGACAAGTCTTTTGTAAAAATGGATTTTCTCAGTCTCTTCTCTCTTTTCTCTTTTCAATTTCTCAGAAATCTTAAACCCCTTTGTGATATTATTCTCATCACCTTTATACAATTTCATCCCCATTTTCCTTTCAATTTTCCCACCAAAAATGTGGACATCTCACAAATATGTTCTTCTTTACCAAAATTCTAGGTGTATCAATGACACCTTTTATGAAAATACTTTATTTGGCTCTACCAGGTGTGAAGAGTACATGCCTTCTTCCTTTTACTCTTATCATATAGGACTAGAATATCATGTCATTGTTTGTGACTAATGTTTTCATGATTTTTTCCACATGATGATTAGATGGTTGCTTCTAATATCCTTTGAGCACTCCGAGGTGCCTTGAAGTGACAAACAATTTTTTATAATATCTGAAGATACATTTTGGATGTCATGCATTCTTTCTCACATTTGTTTGGTTTAAATATTCCACGTGGTTTTTGTCAAATCTAATTAATTCATCGATCATGCTTGTTCTGGATTCACTTCAACCTTTAAATTTTCCTCATGCGAGCTGATAAATATCTTCCTTTATCGGCATAAATGATTTATTTTAATTCAACAAATTTATGCCACTTCTACTATAAAACCCACTTTATCCCATCACTAGGATGTATTACTTTTCTTATCCTGTAAGCGAGGAAATTTTTCACAACCTTCTACAAGCAACATGGCGAGAGTACCTGTGGCAAATAGTTTGAAGGAAATTTTTTCATAAGATTTGAATCAAATTTTTGACCTATGTGGTCCTCATGAGGATTTCGTTAGGGCCTTGTTTGACATAGAATGTGCAGGAGAAACCAGAGGACCCTTGACTTATCAACAGGTCAAAATCACACTTCTCACAAGGATAATTAAGATCAATCTTATATGTTGGTGCCCAAATTCATCCTTCTTTTGAAACTAAGTAGCATCATAGGTTGATCAAGATGCTTAGAGACAAACAAATCATAATAGGAGTCTTTTTGTATTCGGGGATGGATTATAAATGACTCTTTATCACTCTAGTTTGGAAAGGGCTGGATAGCACTGTGCTAAGGGTTTGACCTACCCTCACTACTTTAGGTTGTGCCTTTAACCAGGGTTAGAGGACCCATTTTTGACTCGTGTTAGTGGAAAATATTAATGCATTAACATTATTTTATTCTCCCTTTGCAATATTAGAAGGATACATTGAGAAAACATGGTCAATACAAGACAACCCAACTCTCACGAGTTGTCACCTTAGAGTATGAAGATGTTTTCTAGATAAGGTCCAGGTCACTAAAGACAATGATAAAAACTGATTGCATCTGCCTATTTTGGTAAAGGATAGACCAATTCAATGAATTTCTTCAACATTTGTGGATATACAAGCAAGTAGGGATGATTCATGTATGATTTGCTACTTGAATTTGTAATTTTTGTTGGGAAGTTAAGAAGGATAAAGTTGATTATACCGAATTCTTTAAAACTTTTAACAAATGTTGGAAAATCTTCAAAGAAAAATGACAAATGGCTTCAAATAGTCAGAATGAACCTTCAAGTAGTTAATGTGTATCTATGAAAGCTCAAAGACACACGACTTCACACATTCTTCAAGTATTTAACACAAAAACTCATGTTACAGTACTTAATTAAATAGAAAAAGTCCCTGATTCATCACGCTTTATGATACACTCATAAATTGACAAACAATTTGTATCACTAAAATGAATGTAAAGTAAATTTAAATCATTTATTGCATTCTCAAATAAAATTTCTCTTCCTAATTTAATTGAAAATGCCACAATACTATCATGAGGACAAGATCTTGTGTGATTCAGAGGGAATCCTAACATAAGATTACAATGGGAACAAAGATAACTGTTTGAAGATATCTCAAAATGATAGCCGACACAAAAAGGTTCATGATTAACACAAATTACTTAAGGTTTTTTCAAGTTGATCAAAGACGGAAAATTTTACTTACAATCTCAAATCTTATCAATGGATGGAAACTTGTAACCATCTTGACATGATCAATTTCAAAGATACACAAAAATAACTAGTTTCTCAAATAATTTCCTTCAAAAATGGCTCTTCTTGGATTTCTCTCCTTCTCTTTTCTTTGAATAATTCTCAAAAAATTAACCCCCTTTTTGGCATGGTTATCCTTTTTCCTTTTATATCACCCCCTTCACTTGTTAACCTTTAATTTTTCCCCTTAAAAGTACGAATATTCCAAGGAATATTTCCCTTTTCAAAATTTGTTCTAGAACATGGCATTTAAAAGTGTTTTCTTTTAAAACTGCCAGATGTACAAAGCACAAGTCTTTTCAATCAACTTCACTTGTGCTCGACTAGGATATCAAGTCATCACTTCGTTGGATTACTTTAATCATTATTTCCTGATATTGATTAGATAATCATTTCAAACAATCTTTTAACACTTTCAGATGAATTTGATATGACACATATCCATACTTTTCAATAATCTGCCTTTGTGCCACACACTCTGTTTCATGTCTCATTGGCTTAATTTCCACACATATTTTCTATCGAATCACCTTGATTTACCAGCTCTACTCATTCCTAACCTTTTCCAATTCTTAAATTCCCCTCTGTGCAAAAACTGAAAAAATATACTTCATTTCATGCGAAAGACTTGTACTCAAATAAAAAACATATGTCTCCTTTTCATTATAAAACTTGGCTCAATTTCATTATCATCATGCATTTCCCTTCTTGTTTTGAGTATAATAAATTTCAAATAAAATGGCGAAGGTACTTGTAGCTCACAGCCTGAAGGATATTTCTTTAGAGGACTTAAATCATATTTTTGATTTAAGTGGTCTTGATGAAGCTTTTGTCAGGGCTTTGTTTGATATAGAATGTGCAGGTGACACCAGAGGGCCCTTAACATACCGGCAAGTTCGGTTAGCACTTCTTACAAGGCTAATCAGGATCAATCTTGTGTTTGTAGCCTTCCAGGTTATGTATTTCCATCTTTTTAGATGGGAGCACTTGAAATATCTTGAAGATTTAAAAGATATTAGGTTGAAAGAAGACTCAGTTCTCTGGGAAAATAGTTTTCAATGTCCTTTTTATTTGATGAGGAGTTTGCATCGAGAGATATTCGCAAGGAATCATATGTGTTGTATGATAAATCCTCCATTGACACAATGCCTGCTATTTCCCACAAAATAGATGATTTGGAGAAGAGAATCAATTTCTTGGAGAAGAAGCAAGTGCAAAGCATGCCTTCACAACCATTGTCAGCACCAGGGTCATCCTCAGGGAAAAGGAAAGGTGATCCACAACCTCAACCTCCAATCATTATTGTTAGTGCAGATATGTTGTAGACAAATCGATCCTCGAGATCTGCTTTGTAGACAAATGGTCAATTTGGTGTGAATGCACAACATGGAGTTTTCCCTAAGTGTGGGACCTTAAAAATTGGGAAAAATCTCCAGATTGAGGCTGGTTCCTACTCCTCTGTTTAGGTGTATGCATGAAATTTTTGTAGAGGTTCTAATTCAAAATCCTACTCTAAAAATACCAAGGAGACAAGGTTGAGAGAAAACATGGAAATGGAAACAAAACTAAGCAAAAATAGAACGGTGATACACCAAAGGAGTGTTGAACTTCTTGTTTTGAAAAATAGACATAGATCATGGAGATGCAACACTAGAACATGCACAAATTTCCAAAATGTAATGAAGGATTATAAGGAAACAATAAATTCAAGAAAGGATTGAAAAATCATTCACAAAACATGCATTATCATTCCCAAGTTTGATACAATGCATTACATGGGTAGAGATGAAAAAAACGTGCTACAGTTTTCATGGAGGTCTAAAACTCCTTCAAATCTTCCTGCTAAGGAGAAAAGAAGAGCTTGTAAGAGTAAGGACGTCCAAACATTACAAAATGAGCCAAAACTAGCTTTAAGCAATGAAGCGAGAATGAAGAAAAGTGAAAAATGCGGGCAAATTGATTGGACATATCCAACCACAAATAAGATTCATTTAAGTTCTTCATTTGTTGATGGGATCAATGTAAAATCTCATATTTCCATGCATCTACTTCATAGACTAAAGAAAATGACCCATACTTCATTAAATCTGAAGGTTGAACCGGTTTTTTGTCTTTTCCACACCAAAACATGTTTTGTAAAATTTATCCCATAAAATCCAACCAAAATTCAAAATTGATGGGTTCATCATGTAAAGGATTTAAACATATTTCTAATGACACCAAAATCACAAAAAAATGAGACCTGGTTCTAAAGATATGGCCCTCTAAAGATTTAGGGCAAAATCGGTAAAAAGAGTCAAAATTGGGTCGGCGGGTCAAACCTTATAATTTTACCTTTTGGAAAAATTCCACAAAAATCTCCATGGCCCCACCATCAAAGCTTTTGATGATGTGTCATAAAAATGACACATGTCGGTCTCTTATTGTACGAGATGTGCTTCATTTTCTTCCTTCACGGGCCCGCAGCCTCAAACTTCACCTTTTTCCCTTTGATTTTAAATTAGGAAAATTTCCTAAAAACATCCATGCCCGCCTCCCGATGAAACATGGCACCATCTGGTTTGGCGCAAAGGTGGGGCCAAAAATTTTCTCTTCTCCTTTGCGGGCTCACGGGCTGATTTTTGACTTTGATTTTTAGCCAAAAAAGGTTAAGTGTTGTAATTTCCTCCCTAGCCCCGCGAGTCCGTTTCTTCCCTTTGTCGGGCCCACGGGCCAAATATTTCCTTTGTGCCTTTTAACCCCAAAATGGATAAGTGCCAAATTTCTCTCCACACCTTTGCCAATTTTCCTTGTTAAAATTTCTTCCTTACCTCCGCAATCCCACCTAAGGAAAATTTCCCCTCCAAACTCCACTGAGCCATAAATAAAAAAATACAAGGAGTTAGGAGGAATTGTTTACCTTTCTAAAAAGGGGAAAAAATTATCTATCTGATGAATCAATACCCAGAAAATTTTGAGTGCTTATAATGTGTGAAAATTGAAGTTGAAGCACAAGGAAAGAATGAAGGAAAGTTAGCCAAAATAAGCAGGGGCTCATTTTGGATAACAATTTTGGTGACTTAGAGGGGTCATCTGCCTACTAGATGAATGATTAGTGGCATTTTGAAGCATCCATTGGGCATGGAGTCAATCTTGATAACCAACTCTGATCTGAACTATGAAAATCTAACCTTTGAGCCACTTGGAAACCCACTGAAACTTGGAGTTGATCTTCACCAAAAGCCACTGAAATGGACTATGCAAGAGCAAAAACCAGCACCACAAAAACTATGTACAAACTAAAAATCATACATATCCCAAGTGGGATATGCAGAGTGTGCACAAGAACTTATTCTATTGGAAACAAACCTACCTACACTACTCTAGCTGGAAGCAAAGGTAAGCCAAATAAAACCTACAACTAGTTGTGAAAAATAGCTTCCTTTCTTCAAAATGGACAACCATGCAATTGATTTGGAGCTGATCATGGTTGTTAGTATGAGTGAAAAAATGAGAAGAACCTAGTACTCCACCCAAATCATCAAGGTATCAACAAGAAACAAATCAAATACCTCTTTTATTTTCTCTGCATTTGGATTGAAGAGGCATTGAAGTTGATCCTTGGTACTTTATAGCTCATACTCATGCTCAAAAGTAAGCATGACCGTTGGAAATTCATCCTTTAGATCCAATGAAGCCAAATACCTGATTGGGCAAGGTCTAATATGTTTGATATGCCCATAGCTCTAGTTTTCAACTCCAAAAATGGAGTCTTCTTGTAGACCTTCTTGAATCTATGGTGTGGAAGCAATGGTGGAACTTTTTTCCCTTTTTCTTCTCCGAGTGAAGAACATGGAAGATTAATATCTTCCAACCTTAGTTCCAAAGATCTCGCTATAAAATGCAGCATGCTACAAAGGAATGCTCTCCTTCATGGCAGCAGATTCTTATGTTTGGAAGATGGATGATAAAGGAGAAAACAATGTGATTTCAACTGGTTCCTCTCCATCAAAATAGTCCTCTAAATCAGACATATAAATTGTCTCATTGCTTTCCTGTAGCAAATGTTTAACTTCCTCCATGGTGTTCTCTTGATCAGTAACTTATTTACGATGGTTTCTTTCATCCTCCAACATGAAGTTTGAAAGATCAAACTCTTATCCAACGTTAGAGCTCAAGAGAGATGAAGTGGAAGGAAGGACTGAAGGTTCTTCTATAGTCTGTTTTGAGTTCAAAGATCTTGGACCTGCATTTTTCTCCTCCACAACTGGAATGTCATTCTCTTATTTTAGATTTGGAGCAGCTTCTCCTTCCTCTGTTTCTTGAAGAAAATCTTTCTCTTGAATGACCTCTTCCTCTAGCATGAATTTTGACAAATCAAACTCTTCAATATGTTGTTCTAGAGGACTAATTGGGACTGCAAGATCTCTTTTAGAGCTTTCCTCTTCCATGGCTGATTGTGCAACTTCTATTGGATCAACATCTTCTTCCAGCAGAGTGCCAACATGGACACTACACTCTGAGCAACTTGATGATTGATCTTCTTGCTTCTCTCTGCTATAAAATCAGCCTTGGCCACCACTTGTTCTTCAACCTTTATCTCCTCTGAAGGCTTAACCATCAAGGGGATCTTTGTTATCCCAAATTTGAAAGCCAAGCTTACCAAACTTCTAATTTTTGTTATTTTTTTGTTGTTCTTTTTTATGTTCTCCTTGACTGGATTTTTGATTGTTTTCATTTTCCTACATGGATTTGGGAATGCAAGAGGAGTGGCAGGTTGGGGTTCAACTAGATTTGTAATTGTTTGTGGTGGGGAGGGAGGTGGAAATTCTTGTTTGTTTAGAGGGGGTGACTGTTTTTAAGGGAAAAGGATAGAAAAATTGAGATGAGGTGGAAGACTAGGGAATGGAGAAATGGAATCAACATTTGGGACAACAGATGGGAAGCTTGAAACTTGACACTGCTGAAATGATACAGATTGAAAAGGGGGAAAAGAAAGAGTATGAGGTGGTGTGCTTACCCATTGACAAGGTTGCTGAATACACCTCTCATACACCTCTATCCCTTCAGTCCATTTTACAAGTTAGGGCAACATCTCCACCATGAAGTCCAGCTTCTCCTGAGGGCTGAAGTGTCTTGGAAAAGGGCCAACCCATGGACAAGGTGCCCTGCAACCAATTTTGAAAGCCTTCATTTGAGTTGTTGCTCTTGATTGCACCATGTTTGCCTCCATATTTTGGATCTTCTCCAACAAATCTGCATTTTCTTCTTGACTACCCTCACAATCTGTGTACCCTTGTGCTTGACATGCTTCATAGCCAAACTGACTTTGGCATTTCTCATATGGGTATGCATATTGGTTTTGAATTTGATCAAAATGTTGATCTGGAGGATTTGAAAAACATGTTGGAGGTGGGAAACATTGTTGTTGTTCTAACAAATGCAAATTCCATGGGGAAAATGAAGTCATGATTGCACAACTTCATGGGATGAAAGAAGAATGAAGATATGGAAGGGAAATGGAAGAAAATGAATGGAAAGAAGATCTCGTAATTTCAAAGATGGGTTACTTGATCGAGATAGATTCACCAGATGTGTTTGCAAGTGCCTCCAAAGGTTGAAATTTGAAACAAGAACACATCAACCTACAAAAAATGAAGTGGAAGACCTCTTGGTCCAACCGGGCATACCAAAACTCTTAGCGAAAATTCACAAGACACCTCCAAATCGACCCTCGGATCTGCTTTGTCAGAGACAAATGATCAATTTGGTGTGAATGCACAACATGGAGTTTTCCCTAAGTGTGGGACCTTGAAAATTGGGAAAACTCTCTAGATTGAGGCTGGTTCCTACTCCTCTATTTATTTGTATGCATGTAATTTTTTTAGATTTTCTAATTCAAAATCCTACTCTAAAACTACCAAGGAGACAGGGTTGAGAGAAAATATGGAAATGGAAACAAAAATAAGCAAAAAAATAGAATGGTGATACACCAAAGGAGTGTTGAACTTCTTGTTTTACAAAATAGACAAAGATCATGGAGATACAACACTAGATCATGCATAAATTTCCAAAATGTAATGAAGGATCGAAGGAAACAATAAATGCAAGAAAGGATTGAAAAATCATTCACAGAACATGCATTATCATTCCCAAGTTTGATACAATAAATTACACGGGTAGAGAGGCAAAAAATATGTTGAAGTCTTCATGGGAGGTCTAAAAAGGCTTCAAATCCACCACTAAGGATGAAATAAGAGCTTGCAAGAGAAAGGACGTCCAACCATTACAAAATGAGCCAAAAATAGCTTTTAACGATGAAGCAAAAAGAAGAAAAGTGAAAAAACATGGGAAAATTGATTCGACATCTCCAACCACCGACAAGATTCATTTAAGTTCTTCATCTATTGATGGGCTTGATGTAAAATATCATATTTCCATGCATCTACTTTGCATACCAAATAAAATGACCAATACTTCATTAAATCTGGTGGTTGGAACTGATTTTTTGTCTTTTCCATGCCAAAACACGTTTTGCAAAATTTCTCCCATCAAACTCCATCAAAATTAAAAATTTAGGGGTCCATCATGTAGAGGATTTCAATATCTTTCCAATGACACCAAAATTGTGAAAAACCAAGCTCTGGTTCGAAAGATATGGCGCTATAAAGATTTATGGAAAAACTAGTAAAAATAGAGTCAAAATTAGGGTCGTCGGGGTCAAACCTTATAATTTTACCTTTTGGAAAAATTCCACAAAAATCTCCATAGCCCCACCACTACACTGATGATGTGTCATAAAAATGACACATGTCAATTCTTGATTGGTGTAGAGGTGTGCTTCATTTTCTTCCTTCACGGGCCCGTGGCCTCAAACTTCGCCTTTTGCCCTTTGATTTCAAATTGGGAAAATTTCCCAAAAAACATCCATGCCCCACCCTCCCGATGACATGTGGCACCCTCTGGTTCAGCACGGAGGTGTGGCCCAAATTTTCCTCTTCTCCTTCGCGGGCTCATGGGCTGATTTTTGACTTTGAGTTTTTAGCCAAAAAGGCTAAGTGTCGCAATTTCCTCCCTGGCCCCGTGAGTCCGTTTCTTCCCTTTTGGGCCCGCAGGCCAAATATTTCCTTTGTGCCTTTTAACCCAAAAAGGGCTAAGTGCCAAATTTATCTTCGTGCCTCCGCCAACCCGCCAATTTCCTTGGCAAAATTTCTTCCTTACCTCTTCAGTGGGCCCGCTTTAGGAAAATTTCCCCCAAAATCCATTGAGCCATAACTCAAAAAATAAAAGGAGTTAGGAGGACTTCTTTACCTTTCTAAAAAGGGGAAAAAATTCTCTATCAAATGAAACAATACCTAAATTTTTGAGTGCTTATAATGTGTGAAAATTGAAGTTGAAGCACAAGGAAGGAATGAAGGAAAGTTAGCCAAAATAAGTAGGGGCTCATTTTGGATAATAGTTATCTCAGATGGAGAAGAAGACCGATCATTTTCTGCTCATAGTTCAAGGGAAAAATTTCCTCTTCTTGGTACAATAGGGGAGATTTGAAATTTAGTCATCCACCCACTTACTACATCATGCTTCTCAAGCATAGCATGAATTTTGGGCCTCAACCAATTCCTTCTCCGAAATAAAATCCACCTTTCACAAGGAAATTTAAGGCTTGGTCAAGTTCGAGGCCTCAAGAATGTACCTAGTCAACAACATGAAGTACTTTCCCTTCCAATCACCTCATAAGTCCCCTCTCAAATTTCTCCTAGCATGTCAACCCTTCACAAAGGGAAAGGAAAGACAAAATTCTTCACATGAGGTCTGGATCTTTTAGATTGGGTGTCATCACAACAAAAGAAAGTCAAACTTGAGAAAATCATGAGTCATCCTAGAATGACTCTAGAAGCATTGATGGATATGGGAATGTCCCAGGACCTAGCAGAGTTAGTCATTTTTGTTCAAATAGCACAAGGCTCAAGCGATTATGAACAAGCTTCCCTTGCTAGGAGGAAACTATGAAGTAGGGCTGAAGAATTCCTAGATGTTGTCTTCCTTTCATTGTTTCTATCTCTGGCATATGTATATCTTTCTTTGTCATGGGCAGGGGCCCCTATAGAACCCCATTTTGTTCCTTATTTAGAATGCAAGAAGCACAACAATATCAATCATTTACATGCTTATCCAAATGTATGTTAATTTCATCAAAGTAAATATGGCATTATTGCATTCTTCCACTTTTCAATTGAAATAAGGGAACAATAAAATTTAGAAAAACAATTACATCCCATGTAATAGAAGTATTATTTTAAAGTATCAGTTTAAAAGGATGAATATGAAAAGAGAATACAGTTCAAGGAATAATTTTCTAAGCATGTTCATCATCCTTTGCATCTTCATTTTCTTCTTCTTCAACATCAACCTCTCGTATCTTGTTCTTTCCTAATCCTCGCCGCATATGCATCATACCTTTTGAATAACTCATTAACCTCATCCTCATCTGGTCTTGTATGATGATGGAAAATTAGTGCCTACCTAGATATTGCATCAATGCAATGGCCCATTTTATGCTTGTATTCCAATGGTCTTACCTTTAACTCTGTAATTCTATTCTCAATCTTTCTCATGGTCTTAATGAATTCATAGGAGAAATCATTCTTTAGAACATTCCTTTCAAAGGAATTAAGTAAGAAGTCAATATTCATATCCCCATAACTCTTTTTGAACTTATCAATGACCATATCCTCTAACTTTAAGTCAATAGCATCAAGAGTATCATCAACCCAGTTTCTCTTAATTTCAAGCTTTTCCTTGATCCCATTCAAGGTCTCTACTCTGATCTTTGACAATTCTTCAATATCATGTTGGCTTCCTTTGACTACTATAGGCACAATATCTTCCTACTCAACTAACTCATCACTGAGCTGGGTAATGCAGTCTAACTTGGGAAGAATACCTTCAAAATAGAAAATATCATTGTCACATTGTTCAACTATCTCATCAATTTCACTGAGTCTATTTTTGAGATCTTCATACTTTGACCTGGCCTCTACAATTGCTTATTTTCCCTCTTGGTCAATTTTTCAATCCATGTGTCCACTTCCTAGACCTTCTTGACAACCTTGTTTATTTTATCCATTCCCTCAAGGGTATCAATGGAGGCACTTGTCTGAGCCTAACTAGGTTTCCCAATCAATTGCTGCAAACTCGAACTTAGGGCTTTAACTTTCTCTTTTAATTACTTCTTTGTCATACTATCTTCATCCACCTTTTACAAAAGGTCATTGATAGCTTCAGACACCCCTTGCTTTAGTTGGTCTCTTGAAGGCTTTCCCAAGGGAATAATATGGACATTATAATCATTGGTTTTTATGTCATCCCTAGTCTTTCCTTCAAAGGGGATTGCTACTTCCAAAGTTTTAGCTCCTGATGAGTCAATGTGGGTTTTAGTAATAGTTCTATCTCTTTTTGAGGCTCTTACTATCTTTGGAAAAGATAGAGTAGTAAGGTCAATAGCTTGCACAGAAGGATCTCTTTTTCCTCATTTGAAATTAGTTCACTAATCCACCCTTTTGCCAAATTTGTTCCATCCTTTTCCTCTTGTGATTCAAGTTAAGGCTCCTCAAGGAAAACCATCAACTGTTTGAAAACCCCCTGCTCATCTAGATTTAGTGATTCTACCTATTTTTCATTATTTACTTCAATGACCATCTTGTTATTCTCACCTTGTGTTAATAATTCTTTCGGATGTTCCTCTCCTTGGTCTAGAGACTAAAGTTGATCATTTATTCCTTGATTTATATCAACAATCAGGGGAGATTCCTTCCTTATTTCTTCAATGGATGCCATACTAGACCCCACTTTTCCTTCGACATTTTCTTGAGTTATTGATTAGCTTACAAGTTATGCATTCTTCAAAATTTGTTGAGTTAGCATCCCACCCTCCTCATGCTTTGATGATGTTCCTGGAAATGATATGGTAGGTTTTTCATTTGAAGCCAACTCCACATTTCTATCTAGGAGTTGCATTTCCTTATCAACAATGTTTATATCACCAATAATTTACACTTGTGCTACCTCTACTTTATCTTTATAAATAGATTTTCCTTTTGATAGAGTTCATCAACCTTAGTAACTTCATCAAAAACAAGAAATAATCTCTTCTACTGACACCTCTGTATTGACATCTTCTCTACTAGGTAGTTTTGGTTTGTCTAATTCTGCAATAATAGCTTGTTTTATAGAAGGATCATCTGTTACTTGAGCCTTTTCTTTACTATTCAATAGAAGAGAATTTCTCTCTATTTCCTCACTAGTTTGGAGGTCATCTACTGGTATCATTAATGGTTCACTCATTGATAATTTGAGAGCATCTAACATGGAAAATCCCTCACCAGTATCAACATCAATTACATCAGCTTGGGCCTTCACATATTCATACAATGTTTCAGTCAAAGGCATACTCATATCATTAGTAAGAAAGGTTTTAGATGTCTTTGTACCTAGATTTAAAGTTTGGTTTCTTACTAAACTATCCACAACATTTTATTGGATTTCTTGATCTTGAGTGGCTTCTATTGTTGCTTCTTTCATAGGTAGAGGTGGGAAATGAGACTCTGATTGTCCCACTTGTGGCAATGATGGGGCATGTTGTGCCTGATAAACATCACTCCTTTCAAATTTAGGAGGATCAATTACCATATCTCTATGCTTGTGCTTCTTGGGTGTGTGGGAACCTACTCTCACCAAGACTGGTACATGAGCAACTTTATGTTTCTTGTGTGCCCTTTCAAACTTTTTTAGAGTAGGAGTCATTATTTGTCCTTCCTTATGTAGGTTAGGTTGAGTAAGACCACTTGTTTTGGCTCCACTCATTAATTTTTCAGTATTATGAGGCTTTGGTTCAATACCTGAGTACACTATTGGGATGTTAAGCCCTTCCCCTTTTCCTGAATTGGCATTACAAAAGTAATGGGGGCATTTTCTATAGATTTCAAAAGCATGCTTTTAATATTTTACCTGAGAACTGACATAGGAGTACCAATTCCACTAGCGGCTGAGGTCCACTCATCTATGAGTTTAGGGGTGGGCCTTTTTGAGGGAAATTGAGGGGCCTTTCCTCCCAGAGGATCCATTCTATCTGATCCCTCCTTCAGGGGTGGAATATCATCATTCAAGTTTCCTAAACTCCTGAAGTTATTTAAGATTTTGGTATTTTGAATTGATAGGTCAATTCCTTTCTGAGTTAACCAATTCATAGTTCTTCTCATTACATATACTATCCTTATATAATAATCATCGATACTATGTCACACCCCTCAATCCCTCATTCTCTTTTTGTCGTAAAATGAATTGAAGCATTAAATAATTTGTGAGTAGCGCAACCTCTAATACCACTACGTTGTCTCGTGTACCATTATGGACACGTACACATATTTGAAAGGGTATGCATACACGTGCACAATTGTACAAATGACATTGCAATGGCTCATATTGTCATGTAGCCACAAACTGATTAATGTTGTAATTCATTTTACGTGTTGGTATGCTACCTTTTTTTGTAGATGATGGTTTTATTAATCATCTCGGATGGCTATGTTGTCATGTTGTGTGTTGTGAAATACCTTCTGGTTAGAGAAGATGAACTTTCATTATGGGATGCATAACTGGCATCTGTACCTTCATGGCTATTATTATTGTTTTACTTTTGCATGTTGGGTGAGTTAAAGTTGTAAAAATATGGTTGAACTTATACACAACTTCTATACTTTAGTCATTATGAGGAAATAATGATATTGTGTAAGGTATTAAATTGTATATTGAGCTTGGTTTCTTACATGACTGTTATAGCGAGTTTGATCAATTATTACATTAAGTAGTATGGGATAAATGTTTGATTAATTCGTTAGTGAGCATGATTATGAAGTTGTTGTAATCATCACCTTTGACCTATCCAAATATCCTCCATGAAAATTTGTTATGGTAAACTTCTATAAGTTTATGTACTTAATTGAAGAACATTTTAAGTTATATAGAGGCATTCAATTATTAAATAATCAAGAGGCTATGAGATAGTTGTTTTGATTAATATTACTTATATTTCAACATTAAATCAATTATTTCTGGGTATCTTTATTAACTATATAGGCCATGCATGAGGCTTTAGGATCTATAAGTCAAATTACTAAATTGAAGACCCACCAAGCATTATTTAATACATTGATTAATGTAATTGATGATTTCACTTACTAGGCATAGTTAATCACAAACCATGATTATGATAAAGGTGTTCTCCATGCAAGTAGTTAGTTATACGCCTATCCATGCAAAGTGGTTAATTTTGGAAAAGGAATATAAAGTTTTCTAAAATGTGTTAATCCCACCATTTGTGGAGGATATTTTTAAGGCCGATTGTGGACGGTTGGTTGCTATTAAATGGAATTGAAAATATTAAATGCACTTAAATGAGGAGTCAGGCTTGGGAAGCGGTGAAGCTTCCTGAAGAAGCTATCAAACATGTTGGAAATCTGTTTTTGTTCTTGCATGTTACAACTGTGAAATCCTCTTCTCCTTTCAAAAGCTCCACTTTTGGAACCAATTTGCATGCATATTTGAAAGCTAGTTCAATGGAAATTTTAGAAGATAAAAGGAGGTCAAGTATTTTTTTATATAAGGTGGAAATGTGATATAGATGATTTTTTTTTTGGAATTGTGTATTGTGTGGCCTTGCACAAGAAACATTGGTAATCATGTCTCGGTAGTGAGGAATGGTTGTTGGGACTGCGAGGTGGAAGGATTTCAGTTTTAACAGGCATGGATCGCTCTCTCCCCCTCTTAATATCTTATTCAATATGATATTTGAATAGATAATCTTCTGCAACATTTCTTAGGTTTGAACTATGTACTTGAGGAAGATTGTTATTGAGTATTGTTTGATTCTTGCAAAATTATAAGTGGTTGTGATTAAGTTTTCAAAGAGTTATGGTGATAACTATTAATATGGTGTGTTGTTATACTGCTTGAATATGGTTGTTACACTTGTTTGTTGTTATATTGTCGAATAAGTGCAAACTCTTTTCCTTAGTTCTATTATTCTATATTTTGAATATTATTCCATTAACTCTAGGTCTTACCCAGATGCTTGAAATATTTATACAATTATGGGACAATACCTTAAGTGGTATGCACTATAACTTGTGGTATTATGGGGTTTCTACTGATTTCACCGTATAGCTAAAACCATGTATAGTTTCCAATTATTTTCCTTCCGGACCATGGGGTCGATTTCATGTTAGGGAACCCAACAACAATCTGAAATAAAAACCCATAAGGGGATTTTATGATTTGGTCGATTTTAATTGATCAGTTTCATCCAGTCGATCAGATGAGCACATATAATGATTGATACCCACATATATGTTATATTAACCTAAGTTGGTAATACAAGTAGCTTGTTTGAGCGTGAGTGATTGTCTGTGGGCTCTAAATTTTGTATATCCTATCAAGTTATATTTTATCGGTCACCGTATAAGAAATAAGGTGACCTCCTGACATGCGAATAAGACAGTATTAAGTTATTCCCCTTGAGGTGTCGATTAATATCGACGTTAGTAGGGGCAGGTTTCGATTAAACAAGAAGGTTGCAGGTATTTTGAAGGCTCTTGATTTAGTTAAAGGTAATTAAAAATTACCTTATTAACGTCTAACTTGGGAATTTGGTAGTATAATATCATATGCTGAGTTTGGTGGTTTTTATATCTGGGAAAAATAAGGATTCCCTAGTAAGATATATTAAATAGGATTAAAGAACAATAATAAACTATTCTAATAAGAGTATATCAATCATGCATGAAAGGAAATGTATAATATTTTCTCAAAAATCATTAACGACCTATTCTAGTAAAGGATGTCGGTGGGAAATAAGGAGGAAGAACATTTTTAGGGTTGTTGTTCTGAATACCCATTTCTAGTGAATTTCTGTTATGACATTGAGTAACCACGCAGAGAATGTCAGTCCCTATGGACACCAAGAAGAATATCTTAAGGATATAATAATATAATAATATAATTACATGTTATTAGAATTTTTCTACTCACTTATAATTTATCTCGATATTGAAAGTGAATGAATTCTATGAATTCTTTTATCCTATGTTTTTATGTGGTCTATTCTCAGTAAATTCCTTTTATTAAGGAATTTAAAATTTATGACAGTGAATAGTTTTTCAAATGGATGAAAATAAATTATTCTAAACATATGATGATTGATTCTTTGCATTATTGTGTTGTTATTATGATCTTAATGTTGTAGCATATCATTTAATCAAATATTATATTGCATAAGTCATTAAGCGGGGAAAAGGGCTATTCATGCCAGTCATGTTGGACTGACCATGTGTAATTTTGTACATCAACATTTCAGTGCAGGGTGAAAGGAATTTTGTGGTGAATAAATTTTGGATGATTGCATTTTGTATTTGCCTTAGAATGCATGAATGATTGGATTGTATTGAAACCATAATTTTCAGTCAAGATTTATTTGTGAATATGAGGGCTATTGAGCTAAGATATTCCAACTCACTTATGAGCTTCACCTTGGTCATGTGTTAAAAAAGGGGGACAATTGATGATGTGTAGAAAAGATTTTTGTTTTAACTAGAGGAAAATAAGCCTGTTACAATTTATGTTCAAGTTTGATTAGACATTTTGACTTCTTAATCATACTCATTAATTGCTGAGATGCAATCGAAGATATTTATAGATCAACTATTCAAATGAATATAAAATATGATGTTTTGATTTCCATTTGGGTGCAAGATTCATTTCATATTATGGTTCACAATAAATTTTATACCTTGGAAAATATTATTGGTTATGTTAACAACTGTCAATAAGTTGCAAAATAGTAATCCTTATATCTGTATACCAAATAAATATATTGAGAAAATATTCTATTATGTTACTCTTTAACAATGAAGTAAATAAAGAAATAACTCAGATTATTTCAAGTATTATTGAAAGTAGGATGTCATTACAACATAGATAATGATGCATGAAAAATTTCTGTGTATCACCAACTGGGTACTACTTATTTAAATCATGTTTGGTATATCCAATGAAGTGACCTTATACCATAGGGGTCTTAAGAACTTGACCAATTAGCTTAACTGAAAATATATGAATATGTATTGGTAGCATGTATGGACACCCTGCAACACTCTAACCTCAACTACATGAATTCAATTAATAAGAATAGAGGTAATTATTAATGAGATAAAAAGTAAATAACAATAGTTTCAGTAGATAGATAATAGGATAATATTCTTAAGTGATGGATCATATCTAATGCCTTGAAAGGTCATGTAATATAATCCAACTTACATAAATTATGATCTTAAAGTTTAACCATTGTCAATAATGGCAGAGACCTACTCATATTTGGACTAAGATGTGATGCCATGTAAGAAAATAGTAATGGAACAAGTAGAATGATTGGCATTTGGGAAAGATAAATTACAAATGAAGTAAAAAGGACTTCATGGATAATGTGATCCATGTTGATGAAACAATAATATAGAAGTTATATTCAAAATGGTATAGTAAACCATATATGGTTGACTATTGTTCTCGTAGGCAGTATTTTAATCATTTATGGTTGAGTTGTGTTGTCAGGTAGACAATCTATGTCTGTTGAGTATTCAAGTGAAAGAGGATACAACGCTAAATAATCAAGTACCAAGGTATGTTGATACCTCTATGAAGGATTAGGGTCCACACTTATATAAAGATAAGTTTAATATAACCATAAAGAAATTCGGAGGGTGTAGACTTACGTCAAATTATAGGAAGAGGGTGTTGGTCCTATAGCTGATTTACATTGTCATACAACTATGGTCACCAAAGAAGTTGACATGAAGATATAATAAGGTTGGTTTCACTTTTCAGAATTTTAGAAATGTGATAATTTTTCTAGGAGATGATAATGTATTTAAAAAGGGGTTGTCCCATAATGCATCATTATGAGCATATAAGTATGATATCTAGTTACAATGGAAGTAAAATGGAAACATGCTTACTAAGTTGGAAAGAACATAGTATCTGAACCCTAACCCTAGTCAACACTATTATTATCTCTTAAGAGGATTAGTATATGAACATTATAAAAGAGATTAAAGATATTATGTAAAAAGGCTATAACATGAGAAGATGAATGGGCAAGTAGTGAATCCAATCTAACATATCAGATACTCCAAACATAACTTACTTGATGGATATATTAAAACAAATGAATGCTCTTAATTAAGCTACAACTAAGAAAAATGAAGTGCTTAAGCTAAAATGTTGATTGTCATCGATAGTCTATGGTACTTGAAAAATAAAGTAGGATACATAACTAAATAATTAGCTATATGCAGATACATATCTCTATAATGAGAATTATAGAAACATGGGCTTAATTGATTAACTTGTGATAGTATTTAAATAGTAATACTGATCATAGACCAAGATAGTATCGTTCTCCATTTATGGTTATCTTGGGCATGAGTTGTAGAAAGGTAATTAAGTGATGTGGCCCTGGGATCAACATAAACTAGACCTTAGGTATGACCCATTTGTGGAGAAGGTGTCGTGAGGCCTAGAATGTTCTTTAATGATTAATAATTACCTTGAAAACATTAAATTCCATGCTCCAATACAGGATTCTAGGCGGGTTAACTCACTGCATTTGCTACACATTCATATCCCTATAATGATGGTTATCACCATTAGGATACTATTGTTTAGCAACTATAATGAGTTGTCTCATCAAGAGACTAGATTTTGGTATGGTGTTGCTTTAAGTAAAAAACTTGATAAAGTTACAAAGATAGATTGGACCTCCTGGTACGCACCCTTATATCAACTTATGATGGCTACGGGAAGGGAAGTGGTCTAGTAGCAAGGTGAATTGTTATGAAGACACTTAATTTCCCATAGGCATCATAGGATGACATAGAGGTACATCTTTGTGTAGGTTAAACTAGATTTGTACCTTGTTCAAGACTTGTAGCTGTTTACAACATCTACGTTTGTGAATCCATATAACTGAATAAGTGATTAAGGTAAAATGACAAATTTCCTAATAATGAATGTGTCGTATTGGAATTGAGCATGGCATACATGACTCTAAGACTTTGTGCAAAGTTGTGTAAGCTACTGATTACATTGTCGATATTTCACTATGATCTAAGTTTTCATATGCATGTGGAATTCATAGGTGAAACCCAGGTAGAAACTTAGGAGTCTTCACACACACACACACACACACACACACACACACACACACATCAAGATAAATTCCTTAATTTTACCACTTCCTCATCCCTACAGTTCATCCAATAATATTCAAACTAAGGCTCATGCTCAAAAGTGTTCACAATGTTGTTGAATACCCATTTGATGTCATAATTGACACTTCCTCAAAATTTTCCATATCAAATTTCTGAATTTCATCTTTAATCAACCTGTCCTTTATGATAGAAGGGCATGAATACCTTCCAATTTGAATAGGGAATTTGATATTTTTCTTATGCCTCCCAACAATTAATTTATGGATAAGTGTTAGTTGCCTTGTTATTTCACATAAAATCAATTTATCATCTACATACCTAGGCAACTTACAAGGCTTTCCCTCAAAACCACTAACCCTTATGTATGTGAAATTTTTATATTGAATGAAGTAGCATCCGTATTCCAAAATAACTTGTCTAGCTTGTTCAGACATCCTATATTGTCCCCACTCTAGCTTGAAAAGACAAATGATTGGGGAAAAGAAAGTATCACTAACCTTATGTTCCCTTTGTAGTTGATCAGTTGTAGTTGGGAAATATCTCATGCATTTGGCACTGCTTGAAATATACATGTGGTGACAAACCCGAGAAACATCTATGCCTAGCAACATTGTAGATTAAGTAAGTCATCATATAAAATTCTAGCTCTGAATTTTCACCCATCTCAATTCTTGCTGCTAAGGTGACCATGTGGCCATGGAGTGCTTCTGCAATGAAATTTTCCCAATAGATACTCCCTTTTCTCTCTAGAATGATCCATATATAGGTAACCATCCATTCCTTAAATTCATTTATAGTTTCCAAACCCACCATTCAACTTAGTAACACAATGACATCTTCAACCTCTTCAAAAAAAATTCCCTAACCATCTTTTTAGGGATTCTATCCATTGTCTTTTTCACAATAAGCCATTTTGTATTTATCATCTTGACATAGTCCTTTTTATTTGCTTCATAATCTTGCAGGGCTAATTTGATAGCAATGGTGATTGGGTTGGTGATTACAAGAAATTTTAACATTATTCTAATGGTTGCAGGCATCAATGTCAAAACTAAATCCCCACTCCTATCCAATTATTCCTTTTTTGGGGATCATAATTCATAGCATAATACCACACCAACTCTAGGAAATGAACTATTGGTGGGATAGCACCTGCTAAAGCAATACAACTATCTTGAATTACCTTTAGGATTCACTCTTATGGGGGCTATTAAGTCTCTTGAAGAAAATCATCTAGATCAACACACATCAATTCCATGTCTGTAATATTTTCCAAATCACTCATGACCCCTGATGCAACCGAGAATGAAGATGGCATAGTCTTCATCTTCAAAAACCCTAACTTTCCTTTAAACCAACCTACCACTGAAAGAGAAACATAGGAGTTTCTAATCTCTTACCAAATAATGTGAGTGCTTGAGTAATTTAAATCCAAATCAACAACCTTTTAAGTCCTCATGTTTGTAATTCGAGCTTCACAGCTAATAATGTGATAATTCTCCATGAAAATCACAAAGGTAGCAACAAAAATCAAGCAAATTGGTAAATAAAGATGAAAGCATTCACAGGCTTTAAAATGTCCTTGATTTGCATAGCAACATTAATGGTGGCAGAAATAAATGCAATGCATCATGACCATTCAATCTGTCATTCTCAATTTTGAAAATGAGTCGTCCACGTGGAAAGAAATTTTTCACTAACATGGGCTCGAGGGCACCTTTTGTAATTTTGCAGCATTAGAGAATTTACACACTTCTGGAAAACTTGACCTACCCATCCACCTTTTGGTTTTCAACATAGGCTTGACACGTGGTCACACTTGAGTGATAGTGGGGCTACGGTGACACTTTTTTACAAGTTTTATCCCATTTCCTTTCAAACCAAAAATTCTTGAGTTCCTTGAAAATCCACATCCCCACCTTTTACATATAAGTAGCCATGTGTCCCTTGCGGGTTTCAAGAACCTTTTTACACCTTTAATCCTTTCCTCTTAAATGCACAAAGATACAAATATGTACCACCTCCCCACATCCACTCCAATTGTGAAACATGTACACTCCTTGACACCAATTGAGAAATTACTTGTGTTACCTTTTGACTGAAAATATTTGGAGAACATTTATTGGGTAACGAGGATGATTTATTATTTTGTGAATGTGAGAGAAAATTACAATTTTACAGATTTGACCCACCACATTGCAATCGAGTGGGAGTTGCCACATATCAATGGGCAATGGGAGAGAAAATGTAAATAAAAAGACAAGACCTAGAAGCAATTTACAACAAGTGATCCCTCCAACTTCAAAACTTAAAACACAATGGCCTCCCGCAAGAAACCACCAAATAATGCATATTCAGACATGATCCTCGATTGAAAAGAGGAAATACTAAACCATACATAGAAAATCCACAAATTTGACTCGACATCTATAGGGAAAGCAGAAAAATATAGCAAACAATGATGGAAAATATTAACCAAATAAGGGCGAGATTAATTCAAGCACCAACACTATCTTCACAGCCTTTCATTTCATGTATTTTCATCTCTTTTGATGGGAACATCTAAAGGTCCTAAAAACCTAAAGAAATTCTGGATTAAAATGATGCCCCAAGTGTCTAGGTAAACTAACTTTTAGTGTCCATTCATATGTGATGAAGAATTTGTATTAAAGGATATTCCCAAGGAATCTTATGTGGTATATAAAAAATATTCCATTGACATTGTGCCTATCATATCTAACAAGGTGGATGAATTAGAGAGAAGGATTGCATTTATAGAGAAGGAGAAGATGAGACCTAAACCATTACAACCAAGTTCAATGCCAATACCATCCTCTAGAAAGAGAAAGAGTGAATCAAGATCTCAACCCCCAATCATTATCTCAGATGGAGAAGAGAAGTTTTCCATATCTTCTTGTCGTGCCTGCAAGCCAGTAATATCCTCTCGCTCAAGAAAATAGAGGTAGGTTTTCAATTCAGTCATCTTCTCACTTAGGGTATTACATTCCTTTATCAGGGCATGGCTTCTCATGTCCTCAACCAATCCCTTCCCCAAGAGAGCATCCACCCTTTACAAGGAGATGGAAAGTTGAATCTAGCTCAAAGTCTCTCATTCCTCTTGGCCCCGTGATGTAGTCCTTGGTATTTCAACCACTCCAGCCATTCCTTCTCATTCTATTCTCAATAATTCTACCCTTCATAAGGGGAAAGGGAAGACAAAATTCCTCATAGGTGGCATGTATCTTCTAGATTCTATGTCTTCCTACCAAAAGAAGATTGAGTTGGAGAAGATCATGTATGAACCCGTAATGACTCTTGACTCATTAATCGATATGGAGATGTCACAAGATTTAACAGGGTCCATTGTGTTTATCCCGAAAGTACAAGGATCTAATGAATTCATGCTGAGGAAGAATAAACTTTTGAATAAACTGCCTCTGTTGGGAGGGGGCTTATGAAGGAGTGAAGGGTCTCTGAGCATTATGTTTGTCTTTTATGCCTTTTTTAATTATGTAAATAGACCCTTTTACCATGGGTTGGGGCCCCTATAGAATCCCCATTTTGAATTACATATGAGATTTCTTTCAAATGATGTCACATCTATATTGTCATATTTTGACATGTAACTCTTTTTGTTCCCTGCATTACGAACTCTTTAGCTTAATACTGACACCAGTAATGAAAATAAACCATCACTGTGATCTCAATGGTTTGCAATCATGTGCTTTTCCTCATCCTCTTAGTGTATCACATTATTTCAAACATGTTGTGACTCATCTGGAAGAGACAACCTATCCCATGGTGATTTCACAATCCTCCTCGCATTGTCTTTTTAGTTCATAACAGTACCCTTGAATTGTGTGACTCCAAAATCACCTCTTGGGATCTCTTTCTCATCTCACAGGGATTTCCTTCCCTCCGTGGGCCCTTCCTTTTTCCAAATTTCACCTGGGTGACACATGGCAACATTTGCATCCTCCTCTTTCTTTGACATTTCAACTTACTGGGACTGCCCTTACCATGCATAAGCCACATGGTGAATGCTCACACTTGGGGGGTCTGACCTACTATTCCTTTTCAAAGATGTGTTAGGAAACACATGGACACTCTTCTTATCTTCCGTAGGGGTTGTTCTTTTATCGGTTTTTGAATTTTGTCTCTGACCCTCTGCCAAGTTTATGGGAATTTTCTGTAGCCTTTAGGATCTTCAACCGTAAGAGGGGATTTTCACAAAATAGAGACTGGGTCCCACATAATTTGAGTCATGAATTTTCCCTTCAACATATACACATTTTAAAATAGATCAATTGGGAACAAGAATTTGAAGGTATTACTCAAGGAAAAATGGGTGAGATTATTCAAGCTCCAACACTGGCTCCAACTCGGGGATGGGTACCCCTTGCAGTTCCATAAGAAATATTCAATGTAGACCAAGTGCCAAAACTCTATTGGGCTATGGAGTCAAATAACATATGTATCAGTTCAATTGATAACAACCCATCCTTAAAAAAACAAACTGAGAAACCAAAGCAACTGGTCACAAAAGACCAGGGAAAGAAAAGGGAATGAAAAAACACACAAGAATGCAAAAATAAAGTAGGAAAACTATACATTATACATTGATTCATACCTTACTCCGAAAGCTAATTAAGAAAATTCTTTAGGTGCCTACCATTGACAAGAAACTTGAGCAGCTCTCCATCTAGGTCTTTTAAGAAGAAAGTATGTTCACCAATCCTGATATCAATGGAATAAGGGCCCATCCATAATGCATCAAAATTTTGTGTTTTCCCTTATCCTCATGTCTATTGTCCCATAATAATACAAGATCCCCAATGTTGAAGATTCTGGGAGTCACCTTTTTGCAAATAGTTTTTGAGCTTTTCCCTAAACTTTAAATGCCTTTGGTGGGATTCTCATCTTTCCTCATCCAACTTAATGATTTGGTTTATTCTCGCATTATAAGGGCTAACTTCCTCATCTTCAAGTTGTTGGATGAACTGATAAGAAGACAATTGCAAGTGTAAAGGAAGGAGAGCTTGACTCCATAAACTAGCTCAAATGGAATTTTCCCAGTGGCTCTCTTAGTAGTAATTCTATCTGCCCAAATAGAAAACTTCAACTACTCCCCCACTTTATTTTGTTGATTGCTAATGTCCTTTTAATTATCTTTAGTAAATTTTTGTTTCTTGATTCATCTTTTCCATTACCTTATGGGTTATAATTAGATGCATATGTTAAGTTTATACCATAATATTCACTACTAGAAACTAATGGTTTGTCTTAAAAACTAATGGTGTTATCAAAAATTATATTTATGGGTACACAAAACCTATAAATTATATGATTCAGATGAAATCAACAACAACCTAATAAGTCACCTTCTTGGTGGGGATAAATTCAACCCATTTGGTGAAATAATCAGTGGCCACCAATATCCATTTGTGTCTTGCATTGGAAGGTTTTGATAGTTCCCCTACAAAATCCATGCCCCAGTTGCTAGAAATCAGCCTCAATTGATCATGGTTGCAGAGGGAGAGCACCAGATGCCTTCATTACAAAAATCCATATCCTTGAAGATTGTGGGGCACCAATAGCCCACCCTCAATATCTTATAGGTAGTTACTCTTTCGGAAAAATTCCCCCCACACACTCCTCCATGAAAGTTTGAAACTAACCCAGGAGATTCATCCTCTGTTATACATCCGAGAATAACCCCTTCAAGATTTTTTTCAGGACAACCCATAATCAGTGATGATATATTTTTGGGAAGCCAACTTGAGTGTCCTTATTTTATTTTTATCTAAATTCCCTGGACATTCCAAGTTTCTTAGATATAATATGATGTCTTTGTACCATATGGAATTGATCAAATTTTCATGTATCTCTGCATCTCTTCCTTCTTCATCATTTACTTCAATCACTTGCAAGTTGCTTTCAACCATTAGCTTTATCAAGCCCAGACCTCTAACCAATTTAGTAGTCTGAATATTCATGTCATAATCTTGTAGTTTGTTCACCCACTTGCATTTTTTGCTGGAAATCTCCCCCTTTGATAAGATGTCTTTTACCATTGTACAAAAAACATAAGTTATTATCTTTGAGCTTAGAATATATGGTCGGAAATATTTTGTTTCTCTAACCAAGGCAAAAGCCTATTTTTCCATAATGGTGTACTTCAACTCAGCTCCCTGCAATGCTTTACTAAAAATGTAATTGGCCTTTCATTCCCCTCCTCATTATTTTGTAATAACACAGATGCGATGGTATTTTCAGATGCAAAAGAGAAAATTTAAAAATATTTTTATAATCAAGGGCCACTAAAACAGGGGCATTTTTTAATGCATCTTTTATCCCGATGAAATATTGGATAGCTTCATCCTCCCATTTAATAATTTGATCCTTCCTCAACATCTTTGTGATAGGAATAGTCATTTCTACAAAATTGGAAATGAATATTCTTATGAAATTGATTTGGCTAAAAAAATACTGAATACCTTTCTTGTTCTTTGGGACAAGAACTTTCCCAATGGCTTCCACTCTCTCAAGGTCAATCATGACCCCTCCTTTGACATGATATGCCCCAACAACTTGGATTTCTGAACCCCAAAATGACATTTTTAGGATTCAGCAAGATATCGTATTCCCTGCACCTCTGTAACATATTTTCCAAATGCTGCAAATGATCATCCCTTTTTCTTGAAAATACTGTCACATCATCTTGGTATACAGCTATAAAATCACTTATATATCTAGTAAATGCCACATCCATATCTCTTTGAAAAGTGGCACCAACGTTCATCAAACCAAATGACATTCTTACGTACACATAAGTACCCCAGGGAGTGGTGAAGGAAGTTTTGATTCATTCTGATTGCTTCACAACCACCTGGTTATATCCCAAGAATCCATCTAACGTAGACAATAGCTCTGACCTAGTGATTAATTGCAACATATTATCCATGTTAGGAAACGAATAATTATCTTTTATTGATGCCTTATTCAAATTTCTAAAATCTACATAGAGTCTTATATCCCCATTCTTCCTTCTAACTAGTGCTGAATTTACCACCAAAGAAGAATATCTCATAGGTTGTATAATACCTCCATCCCTGAGTTTCTGGAGTTCTTCTTACATTTTCAAATACAAGAGTGGATTAATTGGACTTTTTTATTTCGTAAATGGCTTGGCATTAGGTTTTAAAGGTATTTCATGTTGGAAATAATCCTCCCTATATGCCTTCAATTCTTAATATGACCATGTTAAGAAATCCTGGTACCTTTTTAACAACTAGACATATGACTACTTTTCTTCTTTACTCAAGTTACTTCCCAGCCATATTTTCCTAGGTCTATCATTAGTCCCCAAGTTGTGTTCTTCTACATCTCTCGAAACATGGATGTGTCTGTGAACAACCCTATCAACATTGTCAAAATTTGATTCCAAAGAAACTAACCCTCTTGGAATTGTATTTATTTTTAGTTGAATAACCTCTTGACCAAAAAGAGTCTCCTTACCATCACACACATAAATCATTAGTTCCTAGTCCATATTCTGATTTGTAAATTCTCCCTTATTTTGTAGAAATATTTGAACCTAGGCATCATCTTCGAAAACTTGCCAATGTTTGACATTGTCAGGGATAGATGGTCTTGTCAACACTTCTATATCATACTCATAGTAAGGAGACATTGTACAATTTTCAAATCTAGATCCCAATACTGCCAACCTATCTCGTAGTAGTATTATGCTTTCTATCATGGTAAATTATGTTGAAAGAATCAAACATTTCAACAAAATCCCAAACTGCATGCTTATATTGTTTCATTCTCTCGATTCTTAGTTGCATAGAGTTTCCTAACTTGTTTAACCACCAAATTTGAATATCCTTTAATAATAATGTCCCTAATAACATACCTTTAAGAAATCCTCAAACCCAAGAGTGGTGCTTCATATTTTGTGATATTGTTAGTGCATTCAACTATGATCTTAAAAGAAAAACTAAAAACCTTCTGATTTGGGGATATTAGGAAAACACCAGCATCATTTCCAAATTTAGAACAAGATCCATAAAACATCAAAATCAAAAGGGTTCCCAATTTCTCAAAACACGTACATTTTTCAATACTATGCTCTTTAAAATCTGCATAACCCACAAAATTATCAACATCCACATCAATATACAACACCTCATAGGATGTGTTCTTAGGGTCCTCAATTAGATGCAACATTATTTTTTCTCCACACAATTTAACAAGGATTCCATCTATTGGTATAGTCACATATGAAAAATCCATCTACACACTTCCTCCAACACTAGCAGCCCATTTCCTTGACAACGAACATTCCCCATTTAGCAAGACAATCCACAATGACTACATTCATGGTTAAACATTTACCTGAATAAGTTGCCAATTACACTACCAATCCTTTAACATACCCAATCACCAGTACTTCTCTTGAATCCATAGCGGTGCACTTTCCAAAAATTACTTTGATATTCAATTCATTCATCACCTCAAGGGGCATCACATTGCAAGATGCCCCTGATTCAAACATGCATTTGTGTACTAACCTATCTTTTATGATCAAAGTAGTGTAAAAAGGGTCAACATCTAGTTGGGATTCAACAAGAGAAGTTCCCAAATATACCTCAGGTAGTTCTCCCAAATCCTCTAATACTTGAGGTACTTCTAATTCTGCAATGATAGGGGAGTGTCCACATGATTCACATTTTTACATGAGGGTAGTGCATCCTCTTTGAATCCCAAGTACTCAAATGCTATTTTTCTATGTTCAGGGATTTGAAGTAATTCAACAATAGGAACTATGACCTTTATTTGACTCAAAATATGGGCAATATCACATGGGACATATTTGGGTAAGGTCGTGTTAGGAGGAAGAGTAATGGTTCCTTGGTATAAGACTTTTTATATTTTGGGCTTAAACTAGGGAACAAGCTCTATTTGGGATAACTAGGTTCTTAGTTGGTGTATCCTTCTTACGAGACTCATTCGGGATATTGGTAAGAAGTGGAGTCTTGGGTTTGGGTTGTATTCCTCCTCCTTTAATAACTTGACTTATGAGATTGTATTCCTTTTCTTGAGCTACTACTGCATTCATCAAAATTTACCTATATTCCTTAGAAGGAATTCCCCATCATATTTCTTAATCATTAAAGCCCTCAGATATTCAAAATCATGATTAGGTAAATCAAACTCTTGCACCATATCAACTTTGATATCATCATCAAGAGGAAGAGGTAATACCTAGTGAATGCAATCCCAGAAACTTTCTACAGTCCTGGCACTTATCAGCTCAGTTGAAGTGGCTCTTTGTTGTGGATTTTCAAGGCTTCCATCATACATACATCACCATAAGTCTCATCATCATTTGTCTCTTCAATTTCCTCAATAGATCCACAAGGGGAATGTGGAAAAAAACTTATCACACCATTCAATAACATGATTTTCTTCCACCATGGAAACCCTAGTAGTTAAAGGATCAACGATATGTTGATTTTCTCTAGGTTTTTGTGTTTATTTCTTGATCCTATGGGTACTTTCCTTTTTCATCTATTATGTGATCACTCCCAAGATGATTTCCAAATCTATCTTGGCCTTGTGGGTTTTTATGACCTTGAGAACTCTTTCCTATTACTTTTTTGCTCTAGAAAGCTTATAAGATATTTCCTTAACTGCTCTGGCCAAAGTCTTCACAACCTCCTCCAGATCCACTACCTTCTTTGACCAAGGTCTATCAAGATTAATCATTTTGATACCCTCCCTCTTAGGATTTTTTCCAGCAGCCTTAATATTATTTTTGATCTACAAGGCCATTGTAAAGGTTTATCTTAAAGTTCCAGGATTCTTATCTCTTAAATAATAAGTGGCCTTTTTGTCAAAAGCATCAGAGTACTTAATCAAGAAAGACTCATTACTAGGCCTCAAAATTATGGGTAATCTATTTAAAGTCTTATTGAATCTAGTATTGAAGTCCTAAATGACTCATTGGGGTTCTTCTTTATATTCTCAAACTCAGACATGAGGAACCTTTGGTATGTCTTATCCCCATATTGTAATATGAACATATTCTTCATCTCAGAACATGAATCTATTGAGTTATCTATAAAATATTTGTACCAATCACACGCATCTTCTTCAAGAGTATGGATGAATAGCTTTACATATATATATCTTCATGTTCTATTTCGAAATCCTCCATCATATTAACAAAAAGTCTCAAATGTTGATCACTAGTGATGGCATTATTTCCCTAGAATTTAGGCAACCTATTTCTTACATCTTGTGGTACAACATTAGGATACCCAACCATGCCTCTAAAATTTATTGGTCCAAACATGTTGACAAAAAAATGAGGTCTAGGTGGAGGCTGAGCCATGTTATTTTGAGGAGGTGATCCCATAGAGGATTGAGATAGTGTGGGACCAAGGGTCTTTAGGATACGAGACATATGATGATTTTCAAAGTAAATAAACTCTAGTGACTTGTTTTCACATAAATCCCTATCAGTCTTGAGTGATAAAGGAAAGGAATGAGGGACACCTATTCTAGATATAAATGATGACCCCTCACCAATTAGATTATTTAGATCCACCCGAGGAATTTTGATTTTGAACTATTTGAAGATGTAAGATAATCCTCAACTATAGGTAGATCAACCTCTATGATTGGTACTACCTTCTCTCTTGATTCTTGATCCCCCAATGCTTTCCAAACTTGTCTCCCTTTTGGATTTGTTTTCCCAAGCTCTGAAACAATTTTCTAGTGGGGTCCTTGTTAAAGAAAGACCTTCTTCCTTCCATATTTGTAAATATTAACAACAGTTCTTAATTGTGAAGGTTAAGACACTGGTATTCACCAAAAATTTCAAATCAAAATGGAGTCACCACCAAGGATTTCTACCTTAGATGTGCCGAAGCACTGTAAGTAACTTTTCAAGTGCCTATCAATACTCAATTTGTACAAATATTGACAGATTTGATCATCCTTCATCAATATTTATCACTAGCAATACAAATCTAGTGCAACATTCACTTAAACCAGAAAATATTACACAATGAACCTCTGATCTTTCTCAATCTTTACAATACTTAACAAAGGATGATATTTAAACAATGTATTTACATCTAAAACATGTAGGAAACATTACCAGAGATCAATATGCATATGTATTTACATAAATAGTCCTCAGCAATGGTGTTAGATCAGTGTTGGTACCCAAATCGGTTCTCCCTTTGAAGTTGAGTAGCATCAACAAGTAGGGCAGGATGTTTAGAGACAGATATATTAGAATTTGAGTCATTTTGTATCTAGGGATGGATTTAACTAACTCTTTATCACTCAAGTGTGGAGAAGTTGGATAGCACCATGTTGAGGGAATGACCTACCCTCCTACTTTAGGTTGTGCCTTCAACCAGGGTGAGAGGACCCATTTTGTAACCTGCATTTGTAATGGATCAAAAATATTTGACTCTCCTTCTATGATATTGAAGGAAAACCTTGAGAATACATGGTCAATGTAACATAATCTAACTCTTATGAGTTGTCACACTAGAGAATGAAGATTTTTGCTAAACAACTTTCATGTTACTAAAGAAAACAATAAAATGTGATTTCTCCCGCATGTTTTGAGTAAGGGATGTGTAAATTCATCAAATCTCCCTAGAATTTATGGACAAACAAAGAGTAGCGGGGTGACTCTTGTAGGATTTATCATTTATAGATGGATTTTATTAGGGAATTAAGTAGGATAAAGTTGATTATACCAAATTCTTAGGAACTTTTAAAAATGTTGGAAACTCACAAGCAAGATGATAACAACACTTCAAATAATTAACAATGAACCTTCAACCAAAGGGTGTGCACCTATGGAAGCCCAATGATGCACGGTTTCACATTCTTTGAGAATTTAACATAAAATATCATGTCAAAGAATCAACTAAATATCATAAATCCCTAGTCCATTATGCCTACGATACACTCATAAGCTAGCAAACAATCTATATTAACAAAATGGAATTAAGGTGAATTTAAATTATTTATTACGTAGTAAAATGAAATCTCTTCTCACATCACAATGTAAATGCCACAATACTACAACAAGGACGAGATCTTGTGTGATTTAGAGTAATTTCTTACATAAGATTATGACAGAACACGAATAACTATTTTAAATATCTTCAAATCGATATCGAGACACAACAATGCTTGTGATTAACATAGTTAACTCAAGGCTCACAAATTCATCAACAAGGGAAAGTTTCATTTACGCCTCTCAATGTTTGTTAATGGATGTACACTTGTAACCATCTTGACATGATTTATTTTTAAGGCTCAAGAAATTAACAAGTTTCTCAAATAAGTCTTTTGGAAAAATGGATTTTCTTAGTCTCTTCTCTCTTTTCTCTTTTCTCTTTTTAATTTCTCAAAAATATTAACCCCCTTTTGAGAGTATTCTCATCACCTTTATATAATTCCATCCCCATTTTCCTTTCAATTTTATCTCCAAAAATGTGGATATTTCAAAAATATATTCTTCTTTTACAAAATTTCAGGTGTATCAATTACACCTTTAATGAAAATACTTTATTTGGCTCTGTCAGGTGTGAAGAGTATGAGCCTTCTTCATTTTTCTCTTATCATATATGACTAGAATATCATGTCATTGCTTGTGACTAATTTTTTCATGATTCTTTCCACCTAGTGATTGGATGGTTGCTTCTGATATCCTTTGAGCACTCGAGGTGACCTGAAGTGACAAACACTTTTCATATACTATCTCGAAGATACATCTTGGATGTTGTGCATTCCTTCTCACATTTACTTGGTTTAACTATCCCACATGGTTTTTGTCAAATCCAGTTAATTCATCAATCATGCTTTTTCTAGATTCACTTCAACCTTTAAATTTTCCTCGTGCAGAGCTGAGAAAGATCTTCCTTTATCAGTGCAAATGATTTCTTTCAATTCAATCAATTTATGCCACTTCTACTATAAAACCCATCTTTATCCCATCACCAGGATGCATTACTTTTCTTATCATGTAAGTGAGGAAATTTTTCACAACCTTCTACCAACGACATGGTGAGAGTACCTATGGAAAATAGTTTGAAGGAAATTTTTTCAGAAGATTTGAATCAAATATTTGACTTGTGTGGTCCTGATGAGGATTTTGTTAGGGCCTTGTTTGACATAGAATGTGCAGGAGACACTAGGGGACCCTTGAATTATTAGCAAGTCTAGCTTATACTTCTCACAAGGATAATTAGGATCAATCTTTTCTTTATAGCCTTTTAGTTCATGTCTTTATTATTCCTAATTGAAAGGAGGCCGCAAGGGTCTAAGAAAACTGATTTTCATTGTCCATTCCTATGTGATGAAGAATTTATATTAAAGGAGATTCCTAAGTAATCTTATGTGTTATACAAAAATCTTCCATTGACACCGTGCATGCCATCTCTCAAAAATTAGATGAATTGGAGTGGAGGATTTCCTTTTTTGAGGATCGGGACAAGACCTAAACCCTTACAACCAATTTCAATGCTAGTACCATCCTCAGGAAAGAGAAAGGGAGAATCAAGCTCTCAACCCCAATCATTATCTCAAATGGAGAAGAGGAGTTATCCATATCTACTCGTCATTCAAGAGAAGTAATCTTCTCTACTCGGGAGATGAGGGGTAGCTTTTTAGTTTGGTTATATACTCTCTCGGGAATTATGTTCCTTTATCGAGGCATGGATTTTCAAGTCCTCAACCAATCCTTTCCCCAAGAGATCATCCTCCCTTTACAAGGAGATGGAAAGATGAATCTAGCTCAAATTCTCTCATTCCTCCTAGCCCCCATGATGTAGTCCTTGTTCTTTCAACCACTCTAGTCATTCCTTCTCAGTTTATTCTCAACAATTCTACCCTTCACAAGGGGAAGGGGAAGATGACATTCCTCACAGGTGGCTTGGATCTTCTAGACTAGGTGTCTTCCTACCAAAAGAAGATTGAGCTGGAGAAGATCATGCATGAACCCATAATGACTCTTGAGTCATTAATGGATATGGGGATGTCATGAGATTTAGCAGGGTCCATCATGTTTATCTAGACAACATAGGGCTCTAATGAATTCATGTTGAGGAAGAATAATTTTTAAAAAAACTACCTCTACTGGGAGGGGGGCTTATGAAGGAGTGAAGGGTCTCTGAGCATTATGTTTTTCTTTTATGCCTTTGTTTTTAATTATGTAAGCATACCCTTTTACCATGGGTTGGGGCCCTTATAGAATACCCATTTTGAATTACATATGAGACTACTTTCAAATGATGTCACATCTAAATTTTCATCTTTTGACATGTAACTCTTTTCTGTTCTTACATTACAGACTCTTTAGCTTAATACTGAGCTCTCAATGGTTTAGAATCATGCACTTTGCCTCATCCTATTAGTGTATTACATTATTTAAAACCTGTTGTGACTCATATGGAAGAGACAACCTATCCCATGGTGATTTCAAAATCCTCCTTGCACTATCTTCTAGGTTCGTAACACTAGCCTTGAGTTGTGTGGCTCTGAACATCACCTCTCAATATCTCTTTCTCATCTCATAGGGATTTATTTCCCTCCTCATTCCTTTCCTTTTTCCAAATTGCACCTGGGTGACATGTAGAAACATCAGCATCCTCTCCCTTTATTTGACCATTCACTTACCTAGGACTTCCCTGTCATGCATAAGCCACGTGGTGAATGCTCACACTTGGGGGTCGACTGCTATGCCTTTTCAAAGATGTGTCAAGGAAATATCTGGAAACTCTTCTTATCTTCCATAAGGGATGTTATTTTAGTGGTTTCTAAATTTTTCTCTGACCCTCTGCCAATTTTATGGGATTTTTGTATCCTTTAGGATCTTCAACCGTAAGAGGGGATTTTCACAAAATAGAGACCAAGTCCCACATAATCCAAGTCATGAATTTTCCCTTCAACATATACACATTTTAAAATAGATCAAATGGGAATGAGGACTTTGAAGGAATTACTCAAGAAAAAGGGATGAGATTATTCGAGCTCCAAAACTTTCATATGCATCTTTATTCCATTACTTAAGAATGTAGACTACGAAAACAAATTAATGTCATAAGGATGCATGATACCAATATCTAAACATGAACCCTTTTCAAAATACGATTCAACCAAAACCCTTGTTCAAGTAAATGCAAAATATGGTGATGAAGTGATAGGTTCTTACTAAAATACCCCCAAGAGTTGGGTTTCATACTATGAATGATTCATATCAAGTCTTGAATCATTTTAAAACATCTAACTTGTCAGGGGTGAGATAATAATTTATATTTTACATTCACACTTTAACCATTTTACGAGGCAAGTCTAAGAGGGATTAAACATGTAATATTCTTTACCAACTTGATTGACATGTTAATATACTTCCCATTATTCTCACATCCAATGCTAAATGTTTCATATCTCGGGAATTTTTTTCGTTTAAACCACCCAAAACAAGAAACACTCGTGGTAAAAGATGTAAAGTAAGTTTCATAAGCAAGGTCCTAGAGCAATCCAAAAGGCATAAGACACTCCACATATTCCTCTTTTCATATCACACTCTATGGCCATACCATCAATATAGTGCATCTAGAACTTGATTCCAATATATAACATATAGTTAAATTGCATTAGTCATGTATGTGATATCACCATTCGTATGGTGGCACCCAGAAACAACTTACTTCAATACATTAGTAGTGATGGTGCAAATCATTAACTTCCCTTTTAAACAATGTGTTCATCTCATCCTAGGAAGGTACGGTTTACTAATGTGTCCTGAAATTATTGGATTTCTCGGTTCATTGCATTCTTAGGGTGAAGGTTTTGAAATGAGCTTGACAATTTTACATTAGAAAATAATATACATAATCAATAACCAAACCTTCTTTTCTATCTAAAAATATAAGTTCTTAATTATTTTCCTTCTGTTCAAAAATAAGGATTTCCTTGGATATAATAATGCGATGGTTCCACCTCACTTTTCTATTTACTAATGTTGGTTTGAAAACCTTTCAAAACCAAAATAATTCATTCACTCTAGATTCACGAGATAAACCCGTGTATCACATTATTTAGTCACCTCCATTATGACTTAGTTGTCTAAAGTTAGCAATAAAATAGTGTCATTAAGACACTTTCATTCCTCATGTTTTCAAATGTTAAACTATACCATTTGAAAATGTGTGTCATACATACTTACACATATCCAAATACCTACTACTAGGATTCTTGGGAATGTGTGTTAGCATAGTGACCATGTGCACATCTTGAAGGTAAATTATAGAATGTTTAGTGAGGTTACTCAATATCATACACTCCTCCTACTTGTGTCAAAACTAGATAACCACTTCCATTAGATTACATTTAAGAATAATAGATACAATTAACATGTCGTTTAAAAATATTCTTCAAAAGGCTTACTAGATTAAGGTCCTGAGGTTAACTTTTAGGCTATCATTGTAATGGATTTTAACCATTTTCATTCCCAAGAAGATGGTTTCGCGTCATTTTTTTAGCATGCATGTTCAAAATGATATCCTAAATTTGTGATCTTATTTTTTCTAAGTTAGAAGATGCCGGAATGTACGTCTATACTAAGGTCATTTTTACAACTTATGTCCTCTACATTATAGAGGTGGTCACATGTATATGATTCCACATAATAAACTTACTCTTAAATCATCTCTTTCTATGTTAACTTCTTTCCTTCCTATTTATCCTAGGATTAGTAAATTACACAATGAATGCATTCATCAATTCCACAAAGATAATGCTATAAATTTCCATTTCTTTTTTAGTTAACAGATACATCTACACCCTTATTAGCATATAACTTGTAATCATAATTTACACCCATGTCAATATGTCACTTCCTAACATCATAATAAAATAATTACATTTCCATTCATAACAATAACAAATATTCATGAAATTCAATTACATTTCATTCAAAGATTACATGCTACTACAAAACCTCAAGATAATTGTAATAAATTTCTTTTTTCCAAGTACCTACAACCAAAAACATGATCAACCCAAGAATTTTCCATAGTAATCTCCTATTATCTAACACATTTCATGATTACATATTTTCCCTTCATAATAGTATCAAAACGCTTTTCATATTTTTGGATAGGGTAAGAAATACATTTTAGTTTAATTGCATTTTCAACTTTAGAGAGGGAGGGAGAGAGAAGAGAGAGAAAAAAAGTAATTCCCACAAGGAAAGTTCTCAATACAAGTAAAAAGTATATGTTTGATATACTCATGTGATAATGTCCAAAATTTTCCCGTCATTTAATAGGTTTACGGGGGTTTCCCATGACAATTTTCTAATTATTGTTGTGCATTAACAAAAGTGACCAATTTAGCTAGAGTGGCTATGAAAATAAGTTTTAAAGGTAGCATCTAGAACTCATACACATATTTTGTCAATTACTAACCACTCCCCTATGTACAGATAAACCCTCGAATTCAATGTAACTCATTTTTGGAAGTTACGGTTCAATCTATGACCCCCTTTCTAGATACGATTATCATAAATATACTAATTTTTTCTCGTTTCAAAATGAGAAGTGGCATAAAAAAACCTCTTGTAAAAAAATTTCTAAAGTATTTTTCTTGAAATTGAAATATGATTACAATTCATATAATTAAAATCTAGAGGTATGTGGTGGTAGAAATCAATTTCCCAAAGATGTATTCCCAAACCACGAACCAAATCTAACATAAATTTCTAACTTTTGATATTTGTTCCAAGTTGTGAAATAGTCAACCGAGCTCATAAACACATATCATTAAATTATAAAACAATCAGCCAAGGTTGGTTTCAGGGTGTATGTGACATCTCATGTCACCAATGAACATATTTAATTGTTGACATCTCCTATACGGGATTCGATAAGGTGTTTTGCACTTCTTTTTAAAATGTGTTTTATCAAATTTTTGCAAGGTGTTTAGCAATAGAGTGATTGTACAAAATCTTTCATTATATTTATATCTAATGGTAACATTATCCAAATATATTCATATTAAGTTTTTAATTAGTTTCAACACATTTTGTTAGGGAAGGGGCCCTTGGTGGAGGTGGTACACACTCCAAAATTTTCATTCTGTAGTGTGGAACAATTTAACTCTTGAAATTTTAAACAATTTTTTTATTTAACTTAAAACATATGCATCATTTAATTTTAAATTAAATACGACTATGAAGATAAAATCAACAATACGAGAAGCATGTTAAATGGAGGAATAAAACCATGCATGTGAGTAATTGAATAATGGTATGAGGGTAATCCTGATAGTTTCACATGCATTTCATGACCAATAACCACTAAAGGAAAAATTGAAACATTGGAGCTTCAATAAGCAATGATTAGATTAACTAAGGTGAATTATTTTTACCATCCATGTGATCTTGAATTCCATTGTCTTACCCCAAATATTTTATCATCACAATATCAATATAGTTAAATTGTAAACAAAAATAATTCATCTTCTTATGGGATTTAAGAAGGATTAAGGAGAATCAAATGTTATTTGAAGAAAGACTGCGTAGAGGGTTGTATCATACATTGAGAAATTTGACAATTTTATAAAAGGATCTTCTACCAACACATTTTTTATTAATATCCACTAACATACATCATTATTAGTGCATGGACTTGAATTCATGCCACAACTCACAATATTAGATCATGAACTTTATGTTTTTGTCTCATAAACCTACCCCTTCTCTAGAATATGAAAAACTGCACAATGGCAACACCTAACCGAGTCCTATAATTCTTCAAGTCACCAAAGATAATAATAGAAACACATATTGGGATTGTCCATATGATTCATCTAGCTCTCTTTCTCACTATCCCACTTCTTCTACTACATAAATCCATTAAATAGTGAATCTAACAAATGAGATTTCTATTCTTATAACTCAAGATTTTTTTAATCAACTAATCCCCCATCGAGCTTGAAGTAGCTAATACAACCAGATCCTACACGAAAACTCCACACAAATTTGATTTCTCTTGCTCCATGATTGAAATTTTTCTAGATAGGATCTTATTTAAATCCTAGATAATATTTATAGGAAAATATATTTTCCATTCTTAAATCCACAGGATTACCCCATAGATATGAAAGTTACAATAATTGGAAATTTGTTATATAAACTAGTGCAATCGTTGAATCGTTAGAACTAGAAAATTTTTGTCTCCTTTCCATTACAAATAGTGAACTTTTCAAAAACCCAACTGTGTATATCAATATATCACGAGGTCATACTTCTTTAGGAATGTAGTCAAACTTCCACATGCCAAGTACATACTTCGATGTTTTGCATACATATCTACCATAGTACTTACAACTACAACATATGAAAAATTCCTACCACACACCTCCACACCCAACCACCACAACAACCACCCTCTTCACTTCCTCACCAACCACTTCACTTCCCCTCAACAAACTAATCCACCAAATACACCCCTAATTCATTATTTATTTTAATTCATGTAAATTTATCTCTTAATTAGTTATTATTACTATTATTATGATCTCATGTCAATATAAATTATAAGGGTAAATCCTCACAAACACACAAACTGGGTTTAGGTTTTACAAAAATATCATCAATGATTAATTAGTTAAATTATGCAAAACATCAAAATATTCCCATGAAAAAAATTATGACCCCCTTTTAATTGGCTTCAACCAAGCATGATGAAGTAGGGCACTACACATATATCTCCTCCCGAGTGTGATATTTTGCTTTAGTAGAAGATCAAGAAATAATAAAAAATTCTTAACCCCCATTATATTAGACCAAATCCCAAATAGAATACATATCCAAATGTGTATTTTATGTCATCAAAATTACCTACATGATTTGATTATAAATACCCTATTAATAATAATTGATTATTATTATTCTTATATTTGATGCCAAAATCTATAGTTCCTCTTATGTACCTAAAATATGCTTTCTACTTTCTAGTTACTAATTTTTTGTTCTTACATGAATTTTGAGAGGTATTCGATGTCTTTTATATTATATCCCATCATATTACCAATCAACTATTGATCGAGAGTAGTATTTACTTGCAGTGATGGATCATCATGAGACAATGAAGCTTTTCCTCCATGGGTGGAGTAAATGGTTTATCCTCCATCATCTTAAACCTCTCAAAGAGTTGTATTGGAATATCTCATTTGGGACCCAAAATGATGGTTCTCCTTTTTCTATACTTCCACTCCAATATAGTAGTGTAGTAGCCCAAGATCAGTAATGTCAAATGATCAATAAAATTATTTTTTCATTTCATCAATCATCTTCATTGAATTGTTAGTGATGAATAAATCATCGATATAAATAAAAATAATAGTAAAAACTTCCCCATTTATTTTGGATCATATGGATTCATTTCAAACCGATGATGAATGAGATTCTCATCGATATTGATATACCATGCATGGGTAACTTGTTTGAGACTGTATAGTGGCTTGAGTTTTCATACCTTTTGTTTGAGTCATAGAAACTTATTCTTGAAAATATCCATTTAGAAACTAACTTATCACATCCATTTGGTGGACTTCCCAACCAAACTATTCTAATAGTCTTGATCTTAGCTATGGGATAAAAACTCTCCTCATAGTCAATGCATTATTTCTTAGCAATACCCCTTTGTTATGATTATTTCCTTATGTTTTTAATTACTACCATATGTTTTTTATTTTTTCTTAAAGATCCATCTATGACCTATTTAATTATTCCTTGGTGGAAGGTATGCAAGATTCCATATGTTTTTTTCATCGGTGAATGATATTCTGTGTTCATGGATTCATTCTAAGGTTTTAACTTTAGGTCTTCCTAAACTATATAGGGATCAATGTATTTGAAAACAATACTCATAAAGTCCAAATTGGCCTTGTCTTCATCCATACTATGAATCCTTGGTCTAATGGTGGATGTTTTTGGGACTCCATCCAACTTTTCGTCACGTATCACATTAGTATACCATTTGGGCATACCTTGATTTGTCCTTATGGGTGTTGGACTTGTTGACTAATTACCATCATTCCCATCATCACTTTCATCATTAGAGATTATTTCATCTTTTGTATTTTACAATAGGACTGATTTATCTAGTATGTGAGTCTTTAGAAGGTGAAACTAACTCATTCTTGTAATGAAACTCAACATCCCTAGTAATATGTATTTTTCTTGTTTTTGAATCCATGATTATATAACCCAATGCCTCTTCACTATATTCTAAAAAGACGTTATTTTTAATATTTCATATCTAACTTTTGTTCTATTTTTTTAAACATGCATGATTTCCTTTCATCCAAAAAACATGAATATGGGTTAAAGATGGTTTGTACTTTGACCATGTCTCGTATGTTTTTTCCAAACCTAAATTATAAATCATGTAATGTACCATTTACATGATAGTGTGATTTCACCTTTTGAAAAATTATTCGGTTATGGAATTTAAGTTGGATTTAAGAAAATAAATAACATATTCTACCAAAATGATGATAATTCCTTACTAGTGTTTCCCCTTGATCTGAGTGAATATTTTTATTTTACTACTTTTCACGAACACTATGAACTAATTGAAGATCTAGAAGGATTCTTATTTGGTATTCAACCAATAGACCCACATTTTACATGATTATTCATAAACAAATATCATAAATTACTCGAGTCTAACATGATTATGTCTCATATGTCTAGAAATATTTTTTGCAGCAAATTTAACTTACAAGTAGCTCAAAAATACTTTTCGTAAATGGTTCTCAATGTTTTAATACTAAACAATAGGAGCATTTTTAGTATGTTTCTTAAGTGGAAGAAATATTATCACAATATTATAGTGGCTAATTGAAAAAAGTATCCAAACTCACATTTTCATATCTTTTGTGCTTAAATTGTGATGAGTAAAAATATTTTCTAAAAGTGTCTAATTTTTCTTAGAACACAATCAAGTTGGAGCATGTGCCCAACACTAAATGCTCATGCAAAAATGGAGGTATTTTTTTATCTCGGATAACGCACCTATTTTTCCACCTTTTTCTATTAAAATAAAATTTTAGGTAGTATTCCAATAGTTGATTGATAGAAAGTAACTTATTGGTAATTCTCGAGATATATAAGACATATTTGATTTTTGTATTTAAACCTTTTAAGGGGTAACAAGATGTTCCCAATTCCATGGACAGTATAGGAGCTATCATCACCTAATGAAACATGGGTTTTTTTTATGTCTCTAAAATTTAAGAACCAGTCTTTTATCACAGCCATGTATTGTGTTGCACCCAACTCAACATACTATAGAACTTTGTGAAGTTGATTCCTTGTGGTATTGTGAAGTATACATGAAGACCTCATTAGAGGGTTTTCCTTCCTCGTCAAATGGTTCCTTATTTTTTTCCCTTTTTTTGCTTCCAATTTCAATTTTTGTCCTTTTGAATATTTTTTTGTGATTAGTGTGATTCTTGTTTATTGGGATTATTTACACTAGATGAGCCTTGTTGGAATCCATTATACCGATAATCAATTTATGTCCCTTATTACAATAATTAAGAAATTTATTTTGTTTATTTTTCCATTGTTGGTTTTATTGAGTACTCTTCTTCTATGGTAGATTTGATGAATTAATAATTTTTTTCCTTTTTTCATGTGAAGCCATAGCATGTGCCTCTTCTTATTCCATGTGCATGGATTCTTCTTGCTGTAACATGTTCACAAATTTCTCAAATATCAGAAAATATCCTATAGAAAGTGGTAGTTATCTTAAGACAATTAGTAAAGAGATGTATTTGTCACTTCCACTTACAATGGTAGGAGTGATTCTTTCAAATCTTTAATAAACCATAAAAAGGCTTCCACTTTTCACCACTTTTAATTTTGAGACTATGTAGTTGATTTTAAAGGTAGAGAATGGCATGTTAATTCTTAGCTACATATAATGTGTTGATTTTAAACCATGTTTCATTTTCTATTACAACATCAAATTTTTTTGATGCGCCTCATCTAAAACTCCAATAAATATGATCAAATTTTATTTTTGATTTTTTTTCTCAAAATTTTGTTGCACCACACCATCATTTTCAATTTAAACAAGGGATTCATTGTCTACATTCCACATGTTTTTAAATTCAAGGTAGTTTAATAATTGTCTCCTCTCAAGAGTTATGAATCTAGTAGGAAAAATTTTATATCATATTCATCCATGTTTGCAAATGATGGGAGAAGGAAGGGTTACTTACTTGTCAAAATTGTTTACCCTTTATATATATTTTCATTCTAATATACCAAACCTCTTTATGTATGTGCTCTTCTGATATACCCATTGATAAATGGAATAATCTCATCATGTCAATATACCTAGTGATACATGATATAGTTGTTAACATGTGTGAAATAAGAGTGATATGTGGTACCGAGACAAGATGCGAAAGGGATTCATCTGATCAATGAAACCTACTTAAATGGTATTCCACATGCATGGGTTTGACTTCACTATATATTTATAATTTCCACCTTTCATGATTTATATCTAATTTTTTTAATGGGAAATTAAGGGGGTGAAATGAGTGTTCCCTTATTTCTTGATAATGATTTATAGGAATATGCCTAGATTTCATCATTACATTTGTGTTAGGCATTACATATAGTATTTTAATGTGACGATATTACTCATAAATGTGACTAAATGAATTATATATGTTGAATGTTGTAAATGTGATCAAATGATCTTATGAGTTTTTAGGAACAATTTTTCTATTTTACGTTGTCTATTTGTAATTTTACAATAATTTAAGAAAAATTGTAGAAATTTAATGTAATTTTTCAATGCAAATAAAAAAACCCCCTTGAAAAAATGAATTTTTAAATTTATTTTAAAAAGAGATTCCCCTTTTGTAACATATTTTTTTACTTTTCAAAAAAATTGAATGTATAAATTTTTGTGGGCACAAAAGCCTTTATTCAAATAAAATCTCCCATTTTTTATAAAAATTGATTGGTCTTTCTTGTGAAAATTATCTCCCTTAATTTTAATAGTCTTCTCCATTTTAAATTTTTCTCTTTTTCCTATTGCAAAAATACAAATATAACTATTGTCCAAAATAACCACCTGGTTATTTCGATAACTTCCGGTTCATTCTAGCTCGAGTTCAAGTTTTCAGGTTGTATGCCCCATTGGTTTCCTTCCTTGCACAATTTGCATGGCTACAGTTATTTTCCCGTACCCTTATGTTCCCTTTTGGCTTCCTCCTTACACTTTTCCTTCTTTTCACTTTCTTCCACACTCTTATGCCCTTCTCCTTACTCTTTTATATCCTTCCCTTTCCCTTATGTGCATAGTTTGTACTCTCATTTTCATTCCAATGGTTTAGTGCACCCTTTCACATGTATCTGTGGACTTGCCTTCCATTTTGGATAAGTCCTTAGCATGCTTTCCCCACACATGCCCTTCTTTCCTAATTCACACGCACTTCTTCACGCACACTCATTCCTCTTCTAATTTCCACATAGTGCACTCACCTACGTAATTGATTTTATGCATCCTTGTCTTGCACTCATCTTTCGCATGCCCATGTTTCTTTTGTGTGCTTCCTCCTTTTATCACAATGTGCTCCTTTGACCAAATACATATGCCTTCTGTATACTTTCACCCTTTTACGATATGAACCTTTTCTCCCCACTTCTTACGTACCCACGTGCGTGCTCACATATCTTTTCATTCCTCATTCTCTTACCCTTTTCCCTTATGCACACGTTAGGTGGAATCAACGGCGACAATCACTACATACCATGTGTCAACTTGTTAGATGAATTTCCCAACATGCAACCTATCAAAACATGTCAGTTGTGTATCGAATCCTCACATCAAATGAGCACCTGACATGTGGCAAAAAAGACAAATCAAACAAATAGTCAGCTAAACTCTTCAACCTATCAGTGCACGCCACGTGTCTTGCTTGTTGAGATTACACTACAAATCTTCAGATCAACATAACTTCTACTACAGAGCTCAAATTCCTACATGCCTAGACTTGATTAAAATTTACAAATGTGGGCTACACTCTAGTCTATTTAAAAACAAATTTTGGCAAGATTTGGTAGGTAGAAAATAGGGAAATGTTAGTCAGGACATTAATGCACATATCTATTCGAATCAACCACCCATATTTCTTCAAATTTTGTCTCCTTTCTTATTCCACAAGAAAAATAGACATGGGGAGGCGGATTTGACATTATTGTAGGAGAATTTGTAGGAATTTACTACTTTTTATTGGTGGTTGGAAGTTTGAATCCAAATTTCCCTCTCTTTCTCCCCTTCCTTCTCTCTCATTATTCTATATATTATAGAACATTTCTCTTTGTAAAGGGTTGGATTCTCTTGGTTTGCAAGAGTATTTTTCAAAGTAGTTTCTTTTCATTTTGAGTTTCAGGCCTCGTATATGGTTTTCTGCATGTGGATACTTTCCTCTTCCATGATTGTAATTGGTTGTGCATCTCTAGAAGCAATAAGAGATTTTTTTGTGCCTATTATCTTCCTTAGCTTGTTTTTATTGCATCTTTTTTCCTTTTCCCTTACATTGTTGGTTTATTATACATTTTAATGTCTTTTTCAGATTCTATCTATTTTACTCTATGAAAATAAGTGTGTGAATGTGTTATAGACTTTGGCATGGCTGTTTTCCCTCCCCGCATGCATTTTCCCTTATTTTCACTCAACTTAGAGTGTTCACCCCCCTCTTGTGGGTGTTATCACCTCCCCTTATATTAGGTTTCCATTTTATGCATCTCCTTCTCATCTTGGTTCCTTAGAATCATAGAGTAGTGATAGGTAACTCCATTTCCCTTCCTAGGAGTAGTTGTAGTAGTAGAAATAGGTAGAGGAAGTCAGCATTCTCTGGAGATATGTCTCAAGCACAAGTCCTACAACTTGGAGACGGTTCCATGTCACCTCAAATCCCTAGTTCACCCCGATCTAGGATGGGTGCAATTTTGAGATTAAAAAATGACCATAAATATAGGCTTACGATTTGAACTCTAGACCTCCCCATTCGGCTAGGTTTTCACAAAAAAATAGCAACCCACCTATCCACTGAATCATGAGCATTTAAGGACAAACTTCCATTTAAAGGTTGAAAAACAAGGCTTTAAAATCAAAATCTTACCTCTTTTCTTCAAATACCAAGGATTTCTAAAAAAAATGTTTTGAGTGACATTTCAAACAAAGGAAAATTAGAAGACATTATTTAAAGATGGTTTTGGATAGAAAAAGTGGTTTTTAGCTTGTATGGTACCAAAAATGGAGTAGAAGTCATTTTCTAATATTTGATGTTTTTTTTATGTAGATGAGGGAATTCGTATTTGAAATAGTTTATTTAGCCTTCAATGTTCCATTTAGCAAGTCATTTTTATTATGTGTGATGTTATAGTGATTTAAATGGTGTTTTGGACTATGATTTCTCCTCTTTTCAATGTTATTTATAAACTACTTACTCGGATTTTTCTAAAATCATGTGACTCCAACTTTAAAAAATAAAATTAGGTATCTTTCCTTGTATAATGTCAAGTTTAATCATGCTCACTTACTACTTCAAGTGTTTACAAATTAGAATCCAATCACTTCATCTAATTAGCTATTTTACAACATGTTTATCTTTACACCTAATCATGTACTAATTATCATACTATCATCTAATAAATGCAATATAAAACCTCTATTCTTCATGAAAACTCGGTTTTGAATTTTCTCCATCTCTATCTAGGATCATATAAATGCGCAAGATGTGAGGTCCGGTCTTGGCCGACCATTCATTTCTCGACCTAATTTATCTCTGAATCATATTTCAATTTGAATATATTCTTTAGGTCATTTCATCTTCCTAAGGTTGGCCTTATTATAATATTTATTCTATAGAAGGTAATTCATTATCACTTTATAACTCACCTAACACTCTTACAAGTTAATATTATAACACACATTTTTTCTCCTTTTGATTGGATAGTTCCCTAATGAAAGGTTCTACATTTTACTACGATTTCCACTTTGTGGTAGGTGATTACAGTCATCCTGAAGCTATCCAAATAATATAAATAAATAGAGAATATCATTTATAGATAATTGAGGTGCATAGAAAAATTTAGGTTTAGAGTTTCAAGTTTTGAACATAAATATTTGGTTTGTATCATACAAAAGTTGTGTATTCCTACCCTTGTTGAGTTTGCAGTTCCTTAACTTACATCGAAGCATCTATGATTCTTGATCAACCTATTCCACTATCCTACACATCTAGATCATCCCTCTTATATCATGTGCAATTAATTTTCTCTCTCCTCAAGTGTATTTGAGAAAGTACTTATCATTTATCATTTGTTGCATTTTTGAATGCATTTATTCTTATTGTGGATAGTTAATTTCAGGATTTAATTATAATAGAATAATATACCTATTATAAACCATTACTTTTTAGTTGGTGTATAATAACACTCTAAAATATAGCTATGGCTTAAACATTTGAAGAGCCAAAATATTTAATCAAATTTATTTCTCAAACCCTAATAGCCTTAGCTCTAAATATATTTTGTGTCATCATGCCTCTTCCTTCAATATCTTATAATTATCACTTAAAACCTAGGGGAAAATCCCTTATTCATATATAGGTTACTACCCTCTCATGCAATCCATGGATATATACCATATGGAAAAGAGGGCCTCATTAATAGTTCAAATTGTTTCATTATTGAAAAGGATCCTACATACGTTGATGTGAAATATGAATATGTTCCTCATAAATGATAACATCCACCTCACTTTTCTTCTTCTTCTATTTCTACTGATGTTATCATTTTCACAACTATTTATAATAATAAATTTGTTGGGGAAACCCACTATTATGTCCTTTACTTATTACTCATATTTCTAAACCTAGTGCTCCTTCTAAAATGTTTAATATCATGGATCAATTAAATCATACCCCTAATAAGATATCTTTTTTTGAGTTATTACAAAAGGAACCCATCTATACAAATATGTTATATTTGACGTTAAGATATGTTACATTGTCTTCCACCACACACTTTGTTTATTTTGCCTCTATTTTGGACACATTTAAAGAAATCTCATTTAGATTAAATGATATCCAACCTAAAATTGGTTTGGATACCTGCATAACTCTTTTAATTATTAAAAATGAGATTCTATTATTAATATTTTATTGATTTATAATGGCTCTAGTCTCAATATATTCCCAGTTCTTTACTTAATAAAATGGGAAGTTCTATGCATTTAGTCAACACAATCACATTACCTTGAGGGATTTCAATAAAATCACATGATATACATTAGGAACCATCACTCTATATATTTATTATGGATCAAATAATATTCCCACTACATTTCAAATAATAGAAAAAGATCTACATTGCAATCTCCTTTTGGGTCTCCTTGTTTCATGTTATGTAATAATTCCCATCTATTATGCTTCAATGCCTCAAGTCCATGCATGATGAATATGATTACACTACAAAATATGACCCAAATACCTTCAAATATTACAAATTTAACATCTCTAATTATCAAGTATGAATTATCGATCCCGCACAACAAACCATACATGTGGATAAATTAACCACCACTTTTGTAAGTGAATCTAATTAAAACTCTTAAATTGCTAATCAGTTACAACCACTTTTTCAACTTAATATAAATTTATTCCTCATATAGTTCTATTGAGACTATTGAAATTACTAATGATAACTTGTGCAAGTTGTATTTTAACCCTATCAATTTATATGAATCTATAATTCATTATCTTTTTATGTTTACTAGTCCTGGGAATTATCATATTAACATTGCTACATTAGACATCATTTTCACTTCTACATTGTCTCATCATAATACATCCACTATAGCTAGATTTGACACATTGCACCATGTAATTAATGCACTAGAATCTATACCATTTTTTCATTCAATCACCATTGTAGCATAAATTGACACTCCATAAGAACTACTATATATCTTGTTGGATCTTGAGTTATTAGATTTACCATCTAATCAGAATTGATCTACTCAAAATTTATATATGAAACAAGGCCACCCCTTTTATGAATAGCATTTCATCTCTATACATGATAAAAATCACTGTAAAGCACTCATCATTAATATTCCTATGTTAAAATTTGATGGTGTCATCACCATATCTATGGAAGATGCCACATGATTAAAACATTTGCACTCATCAAAAATAACTACTTCAATTAAATGCCAACACTATAATATTTCCACTAAAATACATATTATTCATAGGCAATATCTAATACTTGGTCCAATTAAAATGAATACTGACATGCAAATCACTCCTATGATTCTTACCCTATTAAATATTACTGATTTTGACCCCAATAAAAATGATCTCCTCAATGAATGTTAGACTCTTATACTATCTCCTTTCTTATAAATATTTATTTTTAAAACACTTCAAAAAATTCAAATAACCAAAATATAAAAAAGCATTCAAATATGTACAAAACTAGATTGTGTGTATGCTCTTGATTGGTTGGATTTTTACATTATACATATTGGTTTCATAGATAGTATATATAGTATGTACACACATGAACTCGTGAGGTATATTGAGCTCAATGAAAAACACACATGGGTTGACAGATGATGATGAGAGTCATATTTTTACTTACATTACTCATCCTGGGGAACCCCTCATATTATACTAATAATTTTATTTCATTATATGTTACTTTACACCTTCCTCATCATGTTTGATTCTATACACAGTGTTTATTGTTATTGTTTGAGATAATATGACTAACACATGTTTCTTGTGTAGTGATAAACTATATTTTTATCTCTATTTTTACTATTATTGTTATTTATAATCAATTCATATATTGTGTGAACATTCTAGATAAGATTGTGTAAATAATTTTTATTTCCAATATTTGAGCCCACTACTTGACTTATCATCAAGGAGAAGAAAATTCTTAGATGGAAATAAAAATTCTTTACATGGTCATATCCATAATAATCACACAATATTTTTAATCTACAAAATGAACCTCAAAACTCAAATTTATATATTGTTGTTCTTACTTCTTATTATGTGGTTTGACTATATTTCCTTTCTCGATTACAATGTTATGATCATTTTCTTTATACGGCTTGAATTTCGTGATTGTCATATAACACCACCCGGTGTCCCATGTTGTTCGATGTAGGTCTCTCTTAAATGCATTTTTTTAATTTGTTTGTGGCACATTGTACCTTCTATTGCCCTTATCTTGTGACATCGTGGGTTTCCCATGTTTTTGGCTTTCTACACATGATTATTTTATATTGTAGACACCCAAAATTGGCTCTCAACCCTCTAAACCACCTTCAATTAATTAATTTAATATTATTCCCCCACCATGCCCACTTGTACACATTTTAATTAATTTAATTATCTAACTCACCTAGCCACCTCACTTATCCACCTCACCCTAGACCCATTATAAACCTATTAATTTCCTTAGACCAAGTTCCCACTTATCCTAACCAACTAGGACTATTTCCAACCCTAATTATTCATGACATATTAATCCTCTAACTAATTCCACACTTTAATTTATGCCATTCAACACTCCAGACCTAGACTAAGCCAAAGACCATGCCAAATTTGGGAGAAAACCCTATTTTTGGAAAATTAGACTAATTCTCCTTAACCGGCATCAATTATACATTGTTTGGTGTAGATTCCCTAACCACCATCAGTTACCTTAAATAAGAGTTTCTAACTCTTTGTATGGGTTCTCTAATTCATTGAATCAATCAAGCTTTGGAATTTGAGCTCTTGAGAATTCAAGCTACCCAATGATGAACCAAAGCCCATAAGGTCTTCACAAGAATCCATTCATCTCATCAATAGGTATGGATCGTCACAACAAAGCACACATAATCACTGTTACCATGGTACTAGACACATTCACATATCTCCCACAAAATCTTCTCAATCATCAACCACCTTTAGATCTACAGGTTACCAGATAAGTAATTCATTCTTATTTTTTAAGCTTTCATTTTGATCTTAAGTCTTTCATTTACATCTTCCATCTGATCCTTCTCTATCCCAAATACCACCTTTCACCTGTTTACCACTTATTCCATCAACTTGAACCATTTCACCCATCCTAGCACCTCTACCACCCTTTTTGAGCCTTAACAAAAATCATATCATCCTTCCCAAAACCCCTCAAATCTCTCTGCAATCACAAAGAGACTCAAAAACTCATTTTTAATATTTACACTTGATTACCCATACGACAACGGTCACCTAACCGACATCATTTATTTTCCAAGACCGACATCGCTTGCCTAGTTGATATCGGTATACGTGGACTGGTAATTTTGTTTAGAACAACGAGCTCATAACTTTCACCAAACAACATAGAATCACCCAAAACCTTGCCCAGACCTTTCCTAACACCTCAGTGACCTATCCTAACTAGAAAAATACCTTGCCTAATGTTATATTAGTTTGTATTTTAGTAATTTGTTTAATCTAGCATATTTATAACATTTTGAGACATCTAAATCAAAGTATTAGTAGTATGACATATTTCATTAATAAGTTGCGTATGTATGAGCAAAATAGATAGGGTAAGGGTGAGGAGGAATACTTGTGAATGAAGGTGGAAGGTAGAGTGTGTGTGTTTTGATTTCTCGATCTAGTGTTGATTGTGATAAATTCCTTTTACTAGGAGGAACTACTGTGAATGGAAAACAAGACCATAAGAGGAATATTAAATAATATATGTCAATGGATGCCTAACGTGTGCTAGATCCAGGAAGTGTGATACTTCCTAGATGGCTATCAATCTACTGTTTAATACAATTCAATGAAATAAATAATGTAGCTAAATAACATCCTATTTTAGTTGATATGATTTAGGTATCTCATTCAAATACAATAAAAAATATAATCTAACGGGTAAGGTTATGATCAGATTTAGAGGTTGGGCAGGTAGCCAAGGTGACTAGGATAGGTCAAGATCAGGTTTTAGGTGGTTTAGTTTATTTGGGTGAATGGTATGAGGTTGTTGTTATAGGCATAATTACTAGATACAAAGATCGACATTAGTCTGGTATGAACAATGCTAGTTGAGAGGAAACCAATAATGGGTTAGGTTAAATGGTGTCGGTAGGGTCGAGTTGATACAAAATCAATAAATTCTACTTTTGGTGATTCTTTTTATTACACCGAGAATGGGAGAATGAGGATATGGTTTCCAAAGACACCGAGAGTTCTTGCAGATGTCTAGGGTCGGGTATATAGATTTGGTAGGTTTTAGGTGGTTAGGTGGAGGGATTGATAGGAAGGTGGGAGGTGATGAAATGTGAAGGAGGCGGGAATCTCAAACATAGATAAAGAAACCGATCTCAATAAGTATGGAAAGATGTAGATCCAAATGCACTTACTCGTATTTACATACCCGTAGGTTGGATGGAGTTGATGATTGATCCATGAAAGTGGTGGTTAGTGTCGTGGTCATGCTTCCCAGAATGTTATCATGAATTCTTAACCTTCATATCATTATTAGTGTTGGTTTAGGATGTCTGGATGTGTAAGAGGGCTCTGGTGCATGCTTGCATGCAGATCTCTCTTCTCCAAAACTCAAATAATTCTTCCAACCTCTAGAACAAGGTTACCAAAGTGAATATATGGTAACCGATGATAGTTTATGGTGATCGGTGTTAGTTTTAGGTTTATTAGGGTCGGTTAAGGTAAGATATCCTAGGTTGCCAAAATAACAAATCTTGGCTATCTTTTGGCTAGTTTTGTCCGTTGTTGGCAGATCCAAAATGGTATTTTCTGCATAAGTAAGTGTGCATGCGGTTAGAGGAAGAATAGGCACCTAGTGTTAGGGTTAGACTAAGTCTCAGTTAGTTATGGTAAGTAGAGATTGAGTCCTAGTTAAAAGGAAACATGCTAAGAATAGTTATATGATGCGGTGTTATAGGTGATGTGATGGGGTGAGGTATTTAGGTGAGGTGGAAAATAATTTAATTAAGGTATTTATTAATGAATATTATGAGAATGGGTATTAATTTAATCATACATAATTAAATCACTATACATGTGGGGTAAAGGGGGAGTGTGACCCAAATTTGGTGTCTACATTTTCCCCTTCTTATCACGTAAGTTGTATTGGTAAGCGATGCTAATGAAATAATAAGTGATTGCCCCATGTGTGGGTAAGAGTGGGGTTTTCCTAAGTGTGGGTGAAGGTGATTCCCCTCAAACTATGAACTAATGAGGTGTTATACATAATTGTTGAGTGGTTTGATAAATGTGTAGTTGGTGGAAGTGAAGGTAGGTGGGGAAGGGTATGAGTACTATGGGAAAGGGTGATGGTCAACTCGGGTAATAGGTAATGGGTCGGGGTCAAATTGGGTAATGGTTAATGGTAATCAAATTCACGCACACATATATACTGTAATTCGGTACCGTGTTGAATAGCTTACAAACTCTACATTGTCTAAGGTCGATAGGTTTATCCAAACAAGGGTTAATTGTGTCTGGTATCCAAGGTATAGGCTATGGTCCAAAAGCACAACATAGGTTAGATGCATGAATGTTTAGGTATGTTCTGGTACACCAAAGGTTTGGTTGGGATAAACGACAACTGCAATAGGAAAGGTATGGTAATTAGGCTAAAACAACATAGGTAATAACATCATAAGGTATAGTGAGTACATAAGGTCAATGGTCACACCAATTAGGTCAAGTCCAGAAAATAGGTCACGGCATGGGTAAGGAAAAGGTACAAGTAAAATACCAAATTCTTAAACATAATTAAGGAATTGTAGGGGTAGTTTGGTTTTGTAGATATGTTGCAATAAGTGTGGGTGGGGTCAAAGGGTATCGGTCAATAAGGAGTTGAGGCCAAAATGGGAAAAATGGGGTAAAAATAGGAGTAACAAGTAACTGATGCCGGTTAGAAAGTAATCAATTTCAGTTTATTATGACCGATGTTGGTCAAGTCGGGTAGGGTTGATAAAAATAAAAATCTGTATTTTATAGATTCATTTTAACTTGTTTCTTTGTGGGAAAATGATAGAGTGGTGAGGTAAAAGTTGGAAAGCGACAGGATGAGACAAAGAGCTAAGTTGGCAAGCCTTGTAACTAGTGATTGGCATTCAGTAGGTGGGTCCATGAGATCGATTGGAGCCATTTGATTGGGTGTGAGGTGAGGAGTGGATTTGGTGATGGTAGAGGTGGGAGAGGGTTCAGGTGGACCACCAGCATAGCGTCCAGATGTACCACCACACCGACGACACCGAGATGAGGTAGGATTCAATCCTCTTTTGTCATTTGGTTAAAAATGATGTTTTAAATTGGTTGGGTAAAAAGGGGGTTTGGGTGGAAAATGAATTTTTATTTGTAGGTAAAAATGAATGAAATGAGGAGGGGTCCTAGATAGTGTAAATAGGGGTGGGAATGAAGGTAGGGTAGGTTTGGGTAGGGTAGATTAGGTGTTTTAGGTTATTTGTGAGAAAATTTTGATAGGTGGGGGTTCGATTTTTAATTGTGTGATAGAGACCGATGTCGGTCGGGGGTTAGCTAATGTCACTTGGCCTTGGATAACATCGATCAAATCTAAGATGACCAACATCAATGAAATTGAATCAAGGCGTCGATTGAGGAAAACTCGATGACACTTTAAGGTGACTCGACGCTGGTTAGGGATGAGGAGAAATGAGGGGAAGGGAAGGGTAGGGGAAGGAAAGTAGTCAAGGGAGGGCTAAGGGAAGGTGTATGTAGGGAAAATATGGGAAAAGGGGTGTTTAGGTGATGGTGGGGGTGGTAAGTGGAATAAGGAGAATAGCTTTAATAGTATACTAGGAAAAAGGGGTAGTTGACAGGGTTTTGATTTGGGTTGGGTGTGGTGGGAAATAGTTATGTCATGTAATAGGTGTGTTGGGTAAAAGGTATGTTGGGTATGGTCAAGGATGAATAATGTTGTGGTTTGTTGGATGCGAGGCTAGGGACTAGGTGTGGATGAGGAATAAATTATCACTTTTGTTGTTAATGGTGCATTCAAGTGTGACTACATAGGAGTGGAGGAACGTGATGGACATTAGCCTTATTGGGATCTGATGCTACATGCATATAGTTCGAGATATGATCTTGATTGTCACACTCATTGATATATGGGATTCAATGACCAATACATTCCACCTACCAATAGGTGAGATCACCGTCACCTTGCAGGATATATACGAGGATCCTACGGCTACCAATAGTTGGAGAGAAGGTTTATCCTATTTCACCGAGGCATCGATGAGCTGATATTAGTGGTATTTGGAGAGGAGATGGTGGAAATGAGGTACTATAGCGTGAGCCTGAGATATGGGGACATGTACGTGGCCCATCCGTAGGAGATGAGGTTGGTTGTCTCGAATCATGGAGGTAGTGTGTTTTTTTGCATTTCTAGATTAGGAGGGTGGGAGATTCCCATGAGTACTAATGGTGGTTATCCATGACATGATGGAGGATAGGACCTAGTTTACTTAGGCACTAACATTCTTGGTGTAGTTATACAGGGAGTTATGGGCCTACGGGAGGATATAGAGGTTTAGTTTTTGTTGTTCATTTCTTCTTTTCATTGGGCATATGAACACATTGTATTTGTGCATCCATTTGGTTTACCCTAGCTTAATGCATTCGATGTAGGCTTAGTCCAAGTTGTTTGCAGGCATTGGGTCCTTGTTAGAGGAGAGAACATGATTATTAGGGATTCACATGATGTAGCATATTACAGTGCATACTAGAGGGGTTGTCAAGGGTTAACATCATTTGGAGGCCATATGTTGGCTTTCCTTCTTACAGACACATGGAAGTGGAGTTGGATGAGCTACAACTACTCAGATGGATAGAGGGATGTCGTGCCAGTGAGCACGAGATGATACCTGTTGATAGGGTCAGATGGCAGTTTGGGTTGCCCCAGGATGTGCCTTCGTCATTCCCACAATATAGGAGAGATGATGTGGAGAGGCCTATGCCTCTACCATAGCCGTGACGGTGCCAACAGGGTAGGAGGAGCAGGTAGTGGACTAGAAAATTGATGACATTGGGGTTACTAACAAATACATGCATTGGTGGGTGACATAGCTACGGGAAGCACCACCGAGGATGTGGAAGCCCTACCTAGCCACTATTACAGTTTAGCGAGACACCTTACATGGGCGGTGTTCACCCTTTCGACACAACCGGGAGTAGTGCAAGGGAAGTTTATAGATGTAAAGGCATAGGTTTCCATGTTAGATGAATATGTGGTAGACTTGCAAGCCCAGGTTACATAGGGATAGATTACCACACATGATGGGGATGGTGATGGGGGACATGTAGTTGCCTTACGGGCATATATACAAGGTCTACAGGGTCGATTGGCCATAGGCTCATATTGTAGACCTACAAGCCTTGGTCATAGTGCGGGAACCCTCACGAGCCCAAGGATAGGTTCCCATATTAGATGCGGTAGCGGGATAGGGTCCCACGGTGCACAAGGAGGGCATAGTTTACAGGGACAGAGGCCGAGCCCATCATTAACATGACAGGGCTCATAGGTTGTTGTGAGACATATGGCACTATTTCACCTAATTCTAGTGTGTTTCTTTGAAATATTGATGAAACAAATAGGGTAACGGTGTAGGAGGAATACTGTTTTAATGTTGGTTGATGGGTTGTTGTGTGTGTATGACTTCCGAATCCACACCTGATCGTGAGAGCTTCCTTCGGCTAGGAGGAACTAAGCGTAATGAAAGAAAGACCACCGAGAAAGAGTTAAACAATATGTGCAAAGTGAATTGCCTAGCATGTGCTAGATCTCGGGAAGTGTGATACTTCCTAGATGGTCACACCATCCTTGTTTTAAAAAATTTAATGCGAATAATAAATTAAATCCTATTGTAATTTGAAATGATTTAAGTATCTCACTTAAAACATGATAAGAAATATCTAATCTAACAGATAGGCTAGAGTACGATCGAAGGTCAAATAGTTGACTCTAGTTCTCTGTGGAGTCCGACGAAGTCTCGGGTAGGTCACAGGTGATTAAGGGGATGTAAAATTAGGTGGATATGTCCCTGTTCTGGGTTGTATGAGCACTTAAAGTAACCGATGCCGGTTAAGGGTGACCGACAGTGGTTAGGATTAACCAGTGCTAGTTACTTATGTAGTTCTAAGGATGCCATAGAATGGGTTTGGGGTCTCCTTTTGTGATTGCACAAAGGATATTGGTTGGTCGGGATGAGGTATTGGGTGATTTGGGAGGGATTTGGTGAGGTTTTTAATGGGTATATGGAGGGGGAATGTTGAAGGAGGTTAATGGGTGGCTAGGTAAACAATAGGTGATAATATAATGACAAAATGAAGTGAACCAAAGAAGTAGAATTTTTTACTTCTTTGGATTCTAATCCTAGATGCCTGAGTGAGGGATGGAGGTGCTAGTAAGAGGTTGAAGGCTATAGGTGATCACTAATTGTAGGAGAGCTTCTGCATGGGCTGCATGTGCATTCCTCTTTGCTTGGTTAGATCATATCATTGTTGGGGTGGCTTTGTAGGAGAAAATACTTGATCTCCTTCCTTACATGTGTGTTCTCATTGGAATTCGATCTCAGAAGATGTAATATCTCTCAGGAAAATCTCAATTTTTGATAACTTTTTCCAATCTTGACCAACCTTGAAAATAAGGTTGTTTTTGGGGGTTAAAAGGGTAACCGACCGTGGTGGTATCGGCCTAACCGCGTCGGTCAGGTGGGATTTCCTAGGTTTACTAAACTAAGGAGATCCTCTTGATTTTCTTGGATCTCATGTCGTTAACCCACGGATTGAACTGGAAGCTTCTTGTAAGCATGTGGGAATGTGGTTAGAGAGAATGTAGGCATTGATTTTTAGGGTTTGGGTAAGTCTTAGTTAGTTATGACAACTTACTAAGAATAGGTATTAGGGTGAGTTGGCTTGATGAAGTGTTTAGGTGAAGTGTATGTGTGGATATTATTTAAATTAAGATATTTAAATAATAAATATGGTGAGGATAATGAATTAATTAAATTAAATTAATTAAATTAATATTAGTGAGGTGAAGGGGGCCATGGCTAGGTGAATGTGATGAAGGGTGCTTATTTGTCGAGGGACCAAAGGGGAGTCTGACCTAATTTTAATGTCTACATTTTGCCCCTTTTTTTTTGTGTAGCTTGTATTAGTAAGTGACGCTAACAAAAATAAGATGTATTTGCCCCATGTGTGGGTGAAGGTGATCCCCCTCAAACCAGGAACTAACGAGGCATCACGCAAAATCGGTGAGTGGTTTGATAAAAGGTAAACATGATGAAAAGAAAGGTGGGTAATAGGGGAAAGAGGAGAAAGGTCTACTCGGGTAAGCAAGGTAATGGGTCGGGTCAAAGGTAGTAACAGTCAAACACACACACACACACACACACACACACACACACACACACACACACACACACACACATAAATTGTAGCATGCTACTAGGTTGAAGAGCAGCCAAAATCTACATCGTCTAAGGTCGATAGGTTTATACAAATGAGGTTGAAGTGATTCCGGTATCCAAGGTATAGGATATGGTTAGGAAACATGGCATAGGTTAGGTGTAGGAATGTTTAGGTATATTCTGGTACACCAAAGGTAGGGTCAGGATAAACAGTCACAACAATAGGCTAGGTAAGGTCATTAGGTCAACAACACAGTAACAGTGCCGCAAGGTATAGCGAACACATGAGGTCAAAGGTCACGAGCGATGGTCTAGGTCCAAATATCTAGGTCACAGCATGGGTAAGGCCAAGGTAGGGGTAAAATAATGAGTCCCCAAAGGAGGACAAAGGGAGGTAGTAAATGATGAGGTCGGGAATGTGAGGGAAATGGTTTGGGTAAAGGTGGGGTGGGGTAAATGATCAGGGTGAAGGTTGGGTGAGGTAAAAAAAGGAGGTAGGGGTAGGGTAAAAGGGTAAAATTTAGGGGAATGGGTAGGTGAGGGTGACCGATGCCGGTCAAGGATAACCAATGTCAGTAGAGGTCAACTAACCATAGTTGGGTAGGGCATGCAACCGATGCCAGTCAAGGGTAACCGACATCGGTTAGGTCGGGTTTGTTATAAAAACAAAAAATCCATTTTTTTATTCATTTGTCTTTTAGCTATTTGAGAAAATGAAAAAGAGAGAGAAAAGAGAGAAAAGTGTCCTGGACGAGAGCAGAGCATTGAGTTGGTAGTGTGAATGACGGGTGATCGGTTGGTGAGAAGTGGGTCCACAGGATCAGTGTGAGGGATTTGATTGGGTAGAGGTTGCGGGTACCGATTTGGTGATGGCAGAGGCCAAAGAGGGATTAGGTAGGCCACCGGTGTAGTGGTCAGACATGCCACCGAGACAACGGAATAGTGAAGAGGTAAATGCTCTACTCTAGGTGTATGTGATTAGATAGAGTAGAGGATTAGTATATTGTTTTTTGTAGTTTCGGTTGGGTTTTGTTTTTGTGGGTGGGAATGGGTTAAATTTGGAAATGGGGGGAATAGCGGGTAAAAAGAGGAATGGGGAGGGTAATAAATGGGATAGGTGGGGTGGGTGGAGGTCTAGGGGTAGTGTAGGTCTTTGTAGGTGGGTAAAAGGGGTAAGGGGAGGTTTTTTAGAAAAGGAGGGTTTTGGGAAATCGCGGGTTTTAGTGTGATAGTGGTCGGTGTCGGTCAAGTTTGGTGACATTGTTCGAGGCAATACCGGTATTGGTCACTAAATAGGTGACCGATGTTGGTTAAGGGGTGACCAAGGTTGGTAAGGGTGAACTAGTATCAGTCACGAAACAAGTGACCGATGCTTAGGTTAAGGGGTGAACGGGGGTCGTTAAGGGTGAACCAAGACTGCGATCAGTTATTGGGAACAAGGGTCCAAAAGTGATGTGGGCTAGGTGGTTGAGATGGGTAGGGTGAAAATAGGGTGTGGGAAAATGATAATTGGTAAATATGGATATGATAAATGGATATTAATGTTTTTTTTATATGGATGCAGGGGAAAGCACAGCTACATATGTGGGACAGGGTTCTACCCATTCTCATGATAGTGCGCAACGTAGCGACCCCGAAGGAGATGTAGCATGTGGAGGTAGTGGGCTTGAGTTGGTTTCATCACTATCGAGATGTAGTATAGTAGCCCAATTTGATGGTTGGGCTCATCGATAGATGGGATTCTGCGACCAACATGTTCCATCTTCCGACGGGTGAGATTACTATCACCCTGGAGGACGTGTTCCAGATTCTTTGGCTACCCATATTGGGTGCACAGGTCTACTTTATCTCTTACGAGGCCTCAGAGGAGATGATTGTGACTATTTTTGGAGAGGGGATGGCCGACCTATGATTCTATAGTTCCATCTTGAGCTATGAAGAGATGTACCTAGCCCGTCCAGAGGAGATGAGGCTAGTGGTTCTATTGATGGAGGTAGTGTGCTTCTATGCCTTTGCCGCTGATGCGAGAGGTGGACATTTTCCTTGCTCACTGATGGGGGTACTCCATGACATGATGGTGGATGAGACTCACTTTTCCTGGGCACCAACATTCTTGGTGTAGTTGTACAGGGAGTTGTGGGCATATGGGCAATTGCATAGGTTCACTGTCTTTGTATATTTTTACTTGCATTCTTTGGGTGTACAAGCACATAGTTTTTGTGTGGCCTATAGGGATGCCCCGAGTAGATGCATTCCCAGTGAGATTTTTGTAGGAGGGTTATAGGAGATGGGTGCCAGTTATCTGAGAGTGGCGATATGAGAGGCCCACACATGATGTGGCCTATTTCTAGCGGTTACTAGAGGGGTGGTCCGGAGTGGACATTATCTAGAGGCCATATGTGGGATTCCCCTCATATAGGCATATGCATGAGGAGATAGTTGAGTTTTAGCTAGAGAGATGGATACATGATTCCATGCCGGGGAGTATGAGATGATCCCGGTAGATAGAGTCAGGTGGCAGTTTAGGCTAGTACAGGACATACCTCTGCCCTTCCCATAGTACCAGAGAGACGATGTGGAGAGGCCCTTACCTCTACCATAGCCTACAGTATCAACGGGGTAGGAGGAGCAACCAAAGTGGACCTGGCGAGATAGATGGCGTCGGTGTACAAACAGGCATAGGCGGTGGTGGGCGGCTCACTTATGAGCCATACCACCTAGACTAGGGCAGCTGGATCTAGCCACCATCATAGTGTAGAGATGCCCTACAGGGGTAGGTGACTACTCTCATTACCCAGTTGGGTATAATGTAGACATAGCTAGATGACTCGAGAGGAAGAGGTATCAAAGCTACGAGATACATGTGGCTATTTTGTAGGCCCAGATGGTCAGTGGAGGAGATGGAGATGGAGAGGAGGGGGATGGTTAGGTGGAAACCTTACGGGATTAGGTGGTAGGTTTACAGGGCTAGTTTTCCATAACCCAAGCACAGTATTGGGGCTTTACAGGCCTAGATACAGGCACAAGGGTAGGGGGCACCACCATAGGCACCACCATCATAGGCACCGGGACCGGGCCCCAATTCAAAGGAAGGAGCAAGGAAGGGTCCCACGGGATAGGTACGAGCTCGAGACCTATGGGATCACCACGAGACCATGCCTATATCTAGGTTATGGGATGCCCTAGGTGATGCTAGACTTCATATCCTATGCTTTGAGTACGGGGCACGGTAGGTGTCCAAAGAGAGAACTAGATCCCACACTCATAGTGTGGAGAGCACAGGGGGTCAGCGAGATCTGAGGCCCTGTCACACAGAGGATACCAGTGCACAGAGAGCTTCTCTAGTGGAGGAAACAATAGGGACCTAGGAGGCTGAGGGCACAGGTGATACGAGAGATGGAGTGTAACATTCCCATTTTAAGACTTTAGAAACAAGGGAAAAAAATTTTTTTACAGTTTTCTTTTGTTCTAAATATAGAATTATTTGGAACAAACATTCCATGCCAATAAAATTCAATGAATAAACATATGCGAGATGTAATGACTTGGTGATTCACTAATCTATTCATTCTATAGCTCGGTAAACTACCGATCTATTTATGTTATCTTATGTATCAAATACATAACGTATACTTCATATACTATTTCATCCTACCCTACACCAGGAATTAAGTGATTTGTTTAAATAATATATCTAAATATCTCTGCTACCAATATTCATCTAATAGCATGTTATTTTAGAAAAAACATTCCATGCCAATAAAATTCTATGATTAAACATATGCAAATGTAATGACTCGGTGATTCACCGATCTATTCATTCCATAGCTCGATAAACTACTAATCTATTTATGTTATTGTTATCCGAATGTGCCCCCTGCTGATTTTGTGGCTAACTCCTCTCATTCTTCCCTCTCTTGTGCCTCAGTCACAAAATTTTGCTTTTCAAGCACTCAAAACCTTCTCGAAATGACACCATTGGATAGAGCTCTTTCTCAATTTTCCGAGAAGGTAAAGTTTTCCTCCTAACTCCATGTATTTTTGAATTTATGGCTTGGTGGAGTTTTTGTGGGAAATTTTCTCCTAGAAGGCCCGAAGCCAATCAGGACGTGCCACGTGTCCAAAGACTTGGCCCCGTTTTGCCCTAAAACTTCAAATCACCATATCTTTCTATCCAGAGCTCGGTTTTCGTGTTCTTTATATCAATGGAAATTTGGTGAAATTATCTACAAGATTATGAGGTAAATTTTGCATTTTGGGGAGTTTGGAGAGATAAAATCAAAAAATGCTTCGCACGTGGTCATGAACAGAAATGATGTTTCAACCACCGATTTTAATGAAGAATGGCTTGCATTTTCTCCCAAAGATGGTAAAAATGTCGAGAGAATGGGTCTTTCAAGTTGCCCATACTATTTTGATGGAATTTTGGTCAATGGTTGAACCCCTTGCACGTTTTCCCATGTTTCTCTCTCCGGGGTTGTCGTTTGCCTTGTGTAAAAGCTAGAATGAGTTCATTTTGCAAAGAGAGAAACTTTTTCAGCTCTGTAACTTCCTTTTTCTTCCTCCTTGGAAGAATTTGTGAAGAAATTTTACCTTTCCATATAATGCAACACCTTTTCTTTCCTCTAGATCACCGTAATGTCTTGTATTGGATCTCGAGATGTTGATATATGTTACGTGATTAAAATCCCTCAATCCTTTCATATATCTATCATTGCTTTCTTGATATTTCATTACATTTTGAGCATTTGTGCATGTTTTGTCTGTGTTTCTTTGTGGATTGTGTATTTCATGTAGCATCGTGTGTCTACAAATCCTTTGGTGCATCACCTATTAGCATTAGTTCTTTCTTTTTGCATTCTCTATCTCTTTCTCCTTTGGAATTTAGGGTAGGATTAGGAATTTAAACCTCTACAACTTGTAAGTGATAAATCGACCGAGAGGAGTTGAGGAACCAACCTCTAATCTGGAGATTCCTTTCCCATTTAACAAGTCCCACACTTGGGGAGAGGATTCAATGTTGTGCAATCACACTGGGTGTCTAAAAGATCAAACTAAAAATATGATCAACATCTAGGGGGGGGTCTTTGCTAATTTTCAACAATAGTTTTGGCACTTACGCAGGGGACCTTAAAGGTCTTCCACTTTATCTTTGACAGTGGTGTGCTCTGTTAAAGATTTAGCCTTTTAGAGGCACTTTTAAAAGCACATCCGGTGACTCCATATGGTAAACAAATCATTCTCTAAGTTGCAGACCTATTTTCCATTCATTTCCATCCATTCTTCTTTCCATCATTTTCATTCTTTTCCATTCCATGAAGTTGTGCAATCATGACTTCATTTCCATCATGGAATTCACATTTACAATAGCAACATATCACACCTCCAACATGTTTTACAAATCCTCCAAATCAGAATTTTGATCAAATTCAAAATCATCATATCTACCCATATGAGCAGCAGTGCCAAATTCAGTTTGGTTGTGAAGCACATCAAGAACAAGGGTACGCATGCAATGAAGACAATCAAATGGAAGATGCAGATTTTGTGGAAAAAATCCAAAAGATGGAGGCAAAGATGGTGCAATCAAGAGTAGTAGCTCAAATGAAGGCTTTCAGAATTAGTTGCAGGACTCCTTGTCCATGGGGAGGCCCTTTTCCAAGACACTTCAGCCCTCAGGAGAAGCTGGACTTTATGATGAAGATGCTGCCCCAACTTGCACAATGGACAGCAGAAATAGAGGCCTATACACTTGGTGTTGAACAACCTTGTCAATGGGTAAGTTCTACACCATCATCTAGTTTTTCTCTTCCCATTACTCAAGCAACATCATCTCATTTGGAATTTCAAATTCTAAATCTAGTCAATGCTGCCCCAGGAGTTGAATCCATTTCCCCATTCCCTAGTCTTCCACCCCATCTCAATTCTTCTGTCCTTTTCCCTTCCAAACAACCATTCCCTCCAAAGAAACAAGAGTTCCTACCTCCTCCACCACCACAAAAAATTACAAAATCAATTGAGTTACAATCCACTTCTCCTCTTGCATTCCCAAATCCATGTTGGGAGGATAAAAATCAGAATGCCAATCAAGGAAAACAGCAGCAAAAAGAGAAGCCAAACAAAGATGAAGAAATTCAAAGTCTGAAGAGTTGGGCTCTTAAATTTGGGATGAAAAAGATCCCCTTGATGGTTAAGCCTTCAGAAGAGGTTGGAGTTGGAGAACAAGTAGTGGTTAGGACTGATTTTGTGACAGCAGAAGAAGAGCAAAAAGAAGAAGCAGACCAGCAGTTAGTTTGCTCAGAAAGTAGTGTCCATGTTGGCACTCTATTTGAAGGGAATGCCGATTCAATTCAAGTTGCACAATCAGCCATGGAGGAAGAAAGCTCAGAAGAAGATCTTGTAGTCCCAACTTGTCCTCTAGAGCAGCAGATTGAAGAGTTTGACTTGACAAACTTCATGCTAGAAGAAGAGTTCTATCAAGAGCAAGATTTCCTTCAAGTAGTAGAGGAGGGAGAAGCCGCTCCAAATGTGAAAGAAGAGGAGCACATTCTAGCTGTGAAGAAGAAAAGTGCAGATCCAAGGGCTTTGAACACAAGGTAGGCTACAGGAGAACCTTCAGTTCTTCTTTCTACTTCATCCCTCTCGTGTTCTAGTGCTGAAGAAGAGTTTGATCTCTCAAACTCAATGTTGGAGGATGAAAGAAACCATGATGATCAAGTTACAGATCAAGAGGACACTATGGAGGAAGTTGAGCATTTGCATCAGGACAACAATGAGGTAGTGTATCTGTCAGATTTGGAGGACTGTTTTGATGAAGAAGAACCAGTTGAGTTTCCACCATTCCCTCTTTCATCTTCCATATCCCAAATACTTGAGCCTACTGTCACGAAGAAGAGCATTCATTTGTAGCAGCCTGCATCTTATAGCAGCTCTTTGGAACTAAGATTGGAAGATTTTAATCTTTCATGTTCTTCATTGGAAGAAGAGAAAGGGCAGAAAGGTTCTACCATTACTTCCACATCATCCATTCATGAAGGTCTATAAGAAGACTCCATTTTTCGAGTTGAAAATCAGAGCTATGGGCATATCAAATGAATCATACCTTGCCCAATAAGGTATTTGACTTCATTGGAGTCAAAGGAGAAGTCACAACCAGTCATGCTTGCTTCTAAGCATGAGGATGAGCTACTGGAGTCAAGGATCAGCTGTCATACCTCTCCAATCCAAACGCGAGCGATTAAAAGAGCTATGGAATTTTCCTTCAGCTGATACCTTGATGATTTGGGTGGAAGACCAGCTTCTTGTTGATTTTCCATTCATCCAATCAGCCATGTTCAATGCCAAATTAGTTGCATGGTTGCCAATTTTGAAGAAAGGAAGCTATTTTGCACAACCAGTTGCAGGGTTTGTTTAGCTCACCTTTGTTTCCATTAGGGTAGAGTAGGTAGGTTTTCTTTCAGTAAAAGAAGTGCTTGTGCACACTCTGCATGTTCCATTTTGGAGCATGTATGACCTTTAGTTTTGTACATAGTTTTTGTGGTGCTGGTTTTGCTCTTGCGCAGTCCATTTCAGTGGGTTTCCAAGTGGCTCAGAGAGGAGGTTTTCAAAGTTCAGATCAGTTTGCAGGCTACAACTCATGACTCCATGCCCAATGGATGCTTCAAACAACTGGTAACTTCATCCAGTAGGAAGATGACCCCCTCTGAGTCACCAAAATTGTTATCCAGAATGTGCCCCCTACTGATTTTGTGGCTAACTCCTCTCATTCTTCCCTCTCTTGTGCCTCAGTCACAAAATTTTGCTTTTCAGCACTCAAAACCTTTTGGAAATGACACCATTGGATAGAGCTCTTTCTCAACTTTCCAGAAAGGTAAAGTTTTCCTCCTAACTCCATGTATTTTTGAAGTTATGGCTCATGGAGTTTTTGTGGGAAATTTTCCCCTAGAAGGCCCGCAGCCAATCAGGACGTGCCACGTGTCCAAAGACTTGACCCTATTTTGCCCACCAACCCGATTTGGCCCTGTTTTGCCCTAAAACTTCAAATCACCATATCTTTCTATCCAGATCTCAGTTTTTCACGTTCTTTATATCAATGGAAAGCTGGTGAAATTATCTACAAGATTCTAGGGTCAATTTTGCATTTTGGTGGATATTAGAGAGAAAAAAATTAAAAACACTTCTGCACGTGGTCATGAACAAAAATGACATTTCAACCACCGATTTTAATGAAGAATGGCTCGTATTTTCTCCCAAAGATGGTTAAAAATGTCGGGGAATGGGTCCACATCGGGTTGCCCATACTATTTTGATGGAATTTTGGTTAATGGTTGAACCCCTTGCATGTTTTCCCGTGTTTCTCTCTCCTAGGGTCGTGGTTTGCACTTTGTAAAAGCCGAGAATGAGTTCATTTTGCAAAGAGAGACACTTTTTCAGCTCTGAACTTCCATTTTCTTCCTCCTTAGTAGAATTTATAAAGAAATTTTGCCTTTCCATGTAATGTAACACCTTTTCTTGCCTCTGGATCACTGTAATGTACTGTATTGGATCTGAGATGTTGATATATGTTTTGTGATTAAAATCCCTCAATCCTTTCATATATTTATCATTGTTTTCTTGATATTTCATTACATTTTGAGCATTTGTGCATGTTTTGTGCTGTGTTTCCTTGTGGATTGTGTATTTCATGTAGCATCAGGTGTCTACAACTCCTTTGGTGCATCACCTATTAGCATTAGTTCTTTCTTTTTTGCATTCTCTATCTCTGTCTCCTTTGGAATTTAGGGTAGGATTAGGAATTTAAACCTCTGCAACTTGTAAGTGATAAATCTGATCAGAGGAGTTGAGGAACCAGCCTCTAATCTAGAGATTCCTTTCCCATTTTACAAGTCCCACACTTGGGGAGAGGATTCAATGTTGTGCAATCACACTGGATGTCTAAAAGATCAAACTAGAAATCTGATCAACATCCGGGGGTGCTGCTGATTTGTAACAATAGTTATCTTATGTATTGAATACATAATGTATACTTCATATACTTTGTCATCCTACCCTACACCAGGTATTAAGTGATTTGTTTAAATAACATATCTAAATATCTGCTACCAATATTCATCTAATAGCACATTTTTTTTAAAGTTGGTGACATAGGACAATGTAACCAGAGTTTACAATACTTTGCCAAAGATTTATAACATCTTGTGTTCCATGCATTACCAACTAACTTGTTTATTTCTACTTTCTTATTTGTATCAGATGAAAACTTAATTTTCCTTCCAAATTTATTCCATGGTCCTTTCTTGGGTGTAAGAGATGATGAAGAGGAGTTGGGATTCTTCTTCCTTACTTCCTCCTTATGAGCAGAAATTTCCTTTAATTTTTGTTCCTACCTTATGGCTTTTTCAACAACCCCTTCCATCATGGTTGGGCTATGAACATCCACCTCTCCTCCTATAATGGGATTCAATCCCATGATGAATTTCTGTATCCTGAACTTCTCATCAGTTTGGTACTGAGGCACATATTTAAGGATTTTTGTAAATCACTCCCAATACTCAGTTATAGTTAGCTTTCCTTGAGCTAAGTTCTGAAATTCAGTCATTTTCTGATCATAGTAGAGTTGTGGCAGCCATCATTGCCTAAAGTAACCTTTAAATTGGTCCCATGTGATATTAGATTCATCAATTTTCAACTCAGCCTTGTGGTTGTCCCACCACGAAGATGCTTCATGAGAAAGTTGATATGCTCCCCATATCACCTTTGTTTCTTCTGAGAAATTTCTTATTGCAAAGTATTTCTCCATCTCACTGAGCCAGTTCTCAGCCCCATCTCCTAATGTGGTGCCATCAAACTTGGGTGGACTTATCATTTTTATGTCATTAGTGATTTCTCTTTGCTAGCCTAACCTTTTTGTTCTCGGGCTGAACACGTATGTTAACATTGTTATTATCAACACCCACATTGGCGTTGTCCCCTAGAGGTGGCTAATTATTGTTATTAGCTTCTTCTTCCTCCTCATTACCCATTACTTGTTGTTCAAGCATAGCCAAACAATCTCTTGTGTCCAACAGGGCAGCAAGGATCTCATCAAGTTTTTGGGTTGTTGTGCTCCTTCCTCAAGTGGAGGTTTATTTGCGCAGCATTTCCTCTTGTTCTCACCATTTTTACATTCTGAAAAATTTAAGTTTCATTAGATTATGGACACAATAGGTCCAAGAGCTACAACCTTCAGCTCTGATACCAAGATGTAACATTCCCATTTTAAGACTTTAGAAACAAGGGGAAAAAATTATAGTGTTCACTGTTCTAAATATAGCATTATTTAGAACAAACATTCCATGCCAATAAAATTCAATGGATAAACATGTGCAGGTTGTAATGACTCGGTGATTCACCGATCTATTCATTCCATAAATTTGTAAGCTCTTGATCTATTTATGTTATCTTATGTATCGAATACACAATGTATACTTCATATACTTTGTCATCCTACCCTACACCAGGTATCGAGTGATCTATTTAAAGAACATATATGAATATCTACTACCAATATTCATCTGATAGCATGTTTTTTTACAATTGGTGACATAGAACAACACAACCAGTAATTTGTGATACTTTGGCCAAAGATTTATAACATCTTGTGTTTTGTGCATTACTGATAACTTCTTTTTCTTTGCTTTCATATTTATATTAGATGAAAACTTACTTTTCCTTCCAAATTTCTTCCATGGTTCTTTCTTGGGTGCAAGAGATGATGAAGAGGAGTCAAGATTCTTCTTCCTTACTTCCTCCTTATGAACAAAAATTGCTTTTAATTTTTGTTCCTTTCTTATGGATTTTTCAACAACCCCTTCCATCGTGGTTGGGCTGTAACATTCCCATTTTTAGACATAGACATGAGAATTTATTTTTTTTGAAGCCATGTTCCCTATTCTAAATAATACATCATTTAAAACACACATTCTATGCCAATCAATCTTATAATAGATAACCATATACAACTGTGATGCCTCGGTATCTTCCAATCTCTCATTTCATGACTCATATTTAGTCTGATCTCTCATGGTAATCTGAACATAGAGTGTATACTATGTATACTTGGTTACTTACCCTAATCTAGGTTTTGAGTGATCCATTTAAAGAACCTATTTGAATATTTGTTGTTAATATTCATCCGACATCACGTTCTACTAAACTAAGTGATACAAGACAACGCAACCAACAGCTTGCGATACTTTGGCCAAATATTTTCAACACATTGTCAATGTGATTATTCCTAGATGACATACACGTCAATGGAATACGTCCTTCACCTCACTCTTCTGTTATCTTGAATGGTCTTTACTGACTTCTGTCAATCCACTTGTCCAAGATTTTATCCTAACCCAGATTAGTGACATGATATAGTTTATTGGATCACTCACGTTAACTAAGGGTATTTATACATATTCAATCAACTTAAGCTGATTGAATGTGCCTACCTACCCATAGTTAAAGAGAGTCATCCCCTAAACTAGATCCTGTTTCTAATTCAGCCCAAAAAGAAACCAAGTACAAGTCCCCAACATATGTAGGTTTGGATGGTCAAATGTAGAAGGGTGTTGCCACATGTCAACTTTGTATCTTTGAGAAGACCATAGTCTTCTCAAAGGTATAGTTCTATGAATGGTGTGTGCCAACATCCGTCTGAACTAACTCATCAAGATGTACATATTTCAAGGAGAATGTTAGCATTCAGTTAATTAGAGGATTATAGGTTCATTTTACAAATCCTTGCGAGACGTAAAAATCCACACTCCTTAAGTTCCTTTCCAAAATCAGATTCAAGTAACCATTTAAGAACTTACTCAAGATTGCTTTTAAAGTTCATCTAGTTGGCTTAATAAATGGTTAACCAAAAATAGGATAGCAATGACATAAGTCCCATAGAGGCATCTTATCCATTCAAGAAGGTGTAGTAACCACATAGGATTACCTAAGTAGACTTCATTGTAATGAGGTGTAATGATTTAATGCTTATTGCACCTTCCCTGGTACTTACATTCATCTTGAAAAAGGTAGAGTCTTCCTCTTTATGGTTAAATTTTAGAATTTAACAATCCTCTTCATCTTTTACAATTTCTTTGGTTTTTCTGCTCTTTTATTACCTCATATTACCATACAAAATTGTGTAGTAAAAAACATCATACTCTACAACTTATCAAGTTGTATCTTATTTAGGGATATAGAACTTAACCCCCTTTATCCAACATAACAAAGGATAATCAATTAAGTATATTTAAAAATATGAATAATATCAACAAGACAGAAATTCCATTCATTCATAGTAACACCCGAAAGTCCATAAATCCAATTTAGGTAAGTTTTCAGCTTTACATTAACTTCTGCAAACTTATATAAATACAATACTATGCATTTAAGGCAAACTACCAATATATTAGTCTTCTTTCAACAAGAATACAATTTCCCTTATAAATTTACATCCCAAGAAAAGGAATAAGGATTCTTCACAATGAATCAAACTTAAACCAGCCAATGTATCATAAACATTTTTCCTTCTTTTACCACTTACAGAATACATCTCGTAAAAGTGCTAGCACGGTCGAATTCGATTCAAATAACTAAGCATGATAAGTATAACAACATAAAATCATAAGCAACAACAAGAGATAAATATACATGTTAAAAACACATAATACCCTTTGAAGAAAAGAACCGACTATATTTCACAATATCAGCCATATCATTTACGTTTAAATTGATTGTATCAACTAAAAACAATAGTTCATACTATCATAATTTCAAAATACTATCTCTCGAATTACGTACCAAAGCCAAATTCAAAGAACGAACAGATAGAAAAGAAGAACAAACCGTTCATCTACAAATTCGATTAAAGTTACGGTCTCAAAGAACTTTATAACAGCAACCAACCATTCTTCCTAAAGCTCCTAGAGTAATAGTTTGAACTAAAAGAAATAGAGTTCAAAACTTAAACAGTTAACAGGATACAAGAAAACCCAACAATAGCAAATCCATATCGAACCTATCGATAAAAGAAAAGTCAGCTCATAACACAGAGTCCAAATTCCAAGTTGCCTTAACGAACGCAAAATTCACTTACAACTCAAGACAACTCAATGATTAATCATGGTTTTAGGGTAACGTTTAGTTCCCATTCAAATTTTATATTCAAAATGAAGGAGACTCAAACCAAACTTAAAATGAAACCCCAGAATTAATCAAGAATTTAAAGTTAAGAAAGTATCAAAAATACAAGTGCAGTACTAAATATGAGCTCCCAATGATAGCCAATCAATCCTAAGGGTAATTCACGAGCAGGGAATCACTAACAGGCTTCTAAAATAGTTCCACATTACCCACTATCCCATATATTCATAGTAATAAGAACTGAAATGCTAGGTTTATCAAAATGAAACTCGCATACCATTCTAACTCTAACACGAGCCCAAAACAAGCTCTATGAAACACAAGTTCCAGTACAGGTTAAGACAAAACACAGGCTTTGCATAAGCACTGGCTCAATGAACATGAGTTGGTTATAACTTAATGAACAAGAGCCCATAACAAAAAACATGGGTCTCATAAAAAAAAAAGTGAAACGCGAGTTCGATGAAGGGTCAAAGCTCAAACGAACACGATCTTACAATAGCTTCACACCCAAACTAAACACTTGTTTCACACATGGTCAACAGGACTCTATTTTCCAATGGAGTTAAGATCACCAAGAGGCTATAGTACAGCTCTAACACAAAATGAAACCGAGCACAACTTAACGAAACACGAGCTTCCAAACGAGCTCAAGTCCAATATGACCGAAGATGAACTTAGTGAAAATAGTCTCCTTAGAAGCTAAAACTCAACACGAATTCATATTCAGTCTGAGTTCAACACAACTGTTAGAATACATGTTAGATGAAACATGAATAAAAACAAGTTCAATTCTGACATGGACCGATTAAAAGCTAAAACGAGACACAGTTTGCATGAGCTAAAGCTCTACGCAAGCATCGAATTCAACTATATTACCACATATTTAAAAAATTCAAACTTCAACAAAAATAGACAAAGCCCAAATTTCATCGAATTCTAATCATGGCATAAAACATAGCAACAATGTTTGTACCACATCACACTTCATACACCAGTTCCAAAAGTCATGCAGAGTTACCGAATCCAGATTTACATGCATGATTTGTTAACAAAACTCAAATGGAGTTCCCAAACTAAACATTATTTTTGTAGTGGGTTTCATACCCCAAATCCACAAATATTTTCATAAACCCAAAAAGACAAATTACCAGTTAAATCATGCAAGCCAAGAATATCATAAAATAGAGTTCATTTAAAGGAACATTTCAAAGAAAGCAAGAAATCTTAATGGTAAGAGCCTATCATGCCTGATAGCGCTTCTACCAAATCAAAGGAGCTTCCAAGATGAGTTTCCAACTTCCTTTCTCTTCCACGCAAGATCAAACAACAAAAACTTTCCTCCTACTACCTTTTATATTTTCCCATGATTGAAAATAGATCAAAAGGACCAAAAATAGCTACAAACTGCAAGTCAAACTGCTGGTTCGAAGAAACAGTTTTCCTCATGTAGAGAAAAATCCAGAGAGTGAGAAAACAAACAACTTTCCCAAAACCCACCTTCCAAGTTTCCAAGGTTGTTTGAGCGCCTTGACCAAGGCCAATTAACTCCATTAAATGAAATTTTCCCACTTATCCTTATGTGCCACCGCCTTCCAAATCCGGTGAGCTTTAAAACCAATTCAACATGCATTTCTAAGTTTAGTGGGGCTTCCACTTAACATTCCGCTAAGTCCACTAACTCCTACCATAACTGGCTGTCTTGGAGTATTTAAAGCCTTATCTTAACATTCAATTCCCATTGGAACCATCGCCCATGTATATGCGACCATAGGCCCCCTTGCAATTAGTTTTAGGTCAAATCTTTTTAAAACTTAGGCTAGTTTAGGATTAGTCACCATAGGTCCCAAATCAATGCCTTAGGTAGTCTCCACATAGTTTTTAGGAAATAGGTTTAGTTTAAATTCAAAAACCATATAACATTAGACATCAAGTTAGACTAACCTACTAATATATAGTTTTAGGAATTAACTTAGATTAGTTCTCATTTATATAGTTTTAAGAATAAAATAAAATTAATTCACAACTATACATAGCTTAGGAGATAGGTTAAATTAATTTTTAATAGGTTATCAACCTTTACAACATCTCCTCAATTTTATTTAGCACTAAGGCTTAGGATAAAATAGGATTCAATTTACACAATATAGCTGAGAAACAAATAATCTTACCCAACTCAGGATTTTGAACCCTTCTTAAACCGTGAAATGACTGCATTAAATTTACACCTAAATGTCCTGCCAAGATCGACCTCTAAGACCAAAGCATAACCAGTCAACTAGATTGAAACATGTTCACATAAGGTCAAAGAACTTGTAACCACAAGGTTCAGTCCATTTTTTCCTTTAATTCATTGATGTCAATATCCCATTCGTTCAATAAGAAGATTAAAAACACTCCTTGGATCAATGGAATTGATCCAAGGATGTGTTAGATTAAGAGTTAAGTTTGCAACTCAAAATCTGATTGCATCTTACATCAAAAAGTGAAAGATGGATTCAAGGAAACCATTTTTATTTCAATCCAAAGGATCTTAAGAACAGGAATGATCCATTCATTTCAAGTATGATTTCCTATAATCAAAAGAACACATCTTTATAAGGAAAAATCACATGTCAACACTTGAAATACAAAGGAGAATTTTAACAATTGACAAGGGTGTTACATGCTTCCCTCCTATAAAGAATCATCATCCCGATGATTACCTTTCTTTAACAATTAATATCAAGATAATCAATTAATTCACTTTATCACCATATGTCAAAACATATCGAATCTTATAATTCTAAAAATCAACGTTCATACAGCTGCTTATTCGAAGACTTAAATTGTCATCTGTCCAAAACTGGCAGATTTATTGTCATAATGAATAAAAAAAATCAAATTTCATCATTTTGCAAAATTTAACTCTATTCAAACAAAAATGGAAAAGCACATATCTTCCAAGTTTTCCCAGGTTGTACTTTCCTCATTAAACTGGTCCCATTGAACCTTACATTACCTCAGTTCATGATTTCTTAAATGCAATTGACGAGTCTCTAACACTCATAATGGTTTAACCATGATTATTCCTAGGTCCTGAACCTATAAAGAATTCCAATTTAACACATGTGACAAATATGAGACATATTTCTTAAGCAAATAAATATGAAAAACATCATGCATTCATGATAAAGTAGGAGGTAATGCTAAACGATAAGCTACTGGGTTGATAACTTCCACAATTTCAAAAGGTCCCACAAATCAAGGTGATAACTTGGTAGCCTTGCCAAAAGTTATAGAACTCTTTTTTGGTTTTACTCGAAGAAAGACCTTCTCACCAAGCTCAAATTTCCTATCAACCCACTTCAAGTCAGCATAAGTCTTTTGTCTATTTGTTTCTTCCTTCAAGCGTTCACGTATCATTTTAACTTGTTGTTCCATTTCTGTAAGGATTTCAGGTCCAATTACTTCTCTATCCTCAATGTTGTCCCAACTGACGAGATTTCTACATTTCCTTTCATATAACGCCTCGAAAGGTGCCATCTTAAGGGAGGCATGATATGTATTATTGTAAGAAAATTCAACTAGTGGAAGACACTCTTCCCACTTATACTATTGATCCATAAAATACATGCGTAACATATCTTCTAAAACCTGATTCACTCTTTCAGTCTGTCCATCTATTTCCAAATGATATGCAGAACTGAAATTTAGCTTAGTTCCTAGAGATGCATTAAGTGTTTTCCAAAACCTTGATGTCATTATAGGATCCCTATTAGATATGATTAACTCAAGTACTCCATGTAACCTAAAAATGTCATGAACAAACCTTTTTGCCAAAACAGGAGAATCATCCTTCAGATTTCTAGCAATAAAATGTGCTACTTTTGTCAGTTTATCAATAACTACTAAAATAACATCATGTTTGTTTCTTGTCATAGAAACCCTTGTGACAAATTCCATGCTTATTACTTGCCATTTGTACTATGGAATGCTATGTGGATATAATAAACTGGCTGGGTGCATGTGTTCAGCTTTAACACGTTGACAATCTAAGCAATGCTTAACAAACTCTATAACATCCTTTTTCATTCCTTTCCCGAAAAATTGTTGTTTTATATTAGCAAGCATTTTTGTATCACCTTTGTTTCTTCCGATAAATTTCTTATTGCAAAGTATTTCTCCATCTCACTCGAGCAATTTCTCAGCCCCATCTCCTAATTTTGTGCTATCAAACTTGGGTGGACTTATCCTTTTATGTCATTAGTGATTTCTACATCTAGCCTAGCCTTTTTGTTCTTAGGCTGAATTGTATGTTAATGTTGTTATTATCAACACCCACATTGGCGGTGTCCCCTAGATGTGGTTGATTATTGTTATCATCTTCTTCTTCCTCCTCATTACCCATTACTTGTTGTTTAAGCATAGCCAAACGATCTCTTGTGTCCAATAGGGAAACAAGGATCTCATCAAGTTTTTGGGTTGTTGCTGCTCCTTCCTTAGGTGGAGGGTTATTTGCAGCATTTCCTCTTGTTCTCACCATTTTCTATTACAAAAAAATTTAAGTTTCATAATATTATGGACACAATAGGTCCAAGAGCTACAACCTTTAGCTCTGATACCAAGATGTAACATTCCCATTTTAAGACTTTAGAAACAAGGGAAATTTTTTTATAGTGTTCACTGTTCTAAATATAGCATTATTTAGAACAAACATTCCATGCCAATCAAATTCAATGGATAAACATATGCAGCTATAATGACTCGGTGATTCACCGATCTATTCATTCCATAACTTGGTAAGCTACCAATCTATTTATGTTATCTTATGTATCGAATACATATTGTATACTTCATATACTTTGTCATCCTACCCTACACTGGGTATTGAGTGATTTGTTTAAAGAACATATCTAAATATTTTAAACTTGGTGACATAGGACAACACAACCAGCAGTTTTCAATACTTTGGCCAAATATTTATAACATACTGTGTATGTCACTATTCCTAGATGACATACTCGTCATATTGGAATATGTCCTTCACCTCACTCCTCAATTATCATGATTGGTATTTTTGACTACCATCACTCCACTTGTTCTAGGTTTAACCCTAGCCCTAGATAGGAACATAACCTATTATAGGAAGATGCTCACAATGGCTTAGGGTAAATAGGCATACTCGATTGACCTAAGTCGTCTGAATGTGTCAATGTACCCTAAGCCATTTGAAGCTAATTCATATGTGTAATCATTTTTGCACCCACTAAGAACAAGGGAACATCGTGCGCACTGACTGTCACCCACCGTCTTTGGGTACTCACCCGAGGTGCGCGAGAGGGAGATGAGTCTCTCTTTTATGTGAGTCTAATGGAAGGTATAGTTCATGATTCGACTTAGTGATTTAACAAACATGAAGAATCTATAGAGCTCAAGACATCTTCTACACCCCTTTAGTAATAATGGAAACAAAGTGCGCAACAGAATAATAGAACCAAGAGTTGTAAATCCAAAAATATACTTAATCATTCAAGTAAGGTCCATGATTATACAAGATCAAAATCGAGTAAAAACATGCAGATAATACAAAAGGAGATCTTTAATGTAAACATGATGGTAACCTTATCATATTCATTCATAGTCTTGCTACAAAGTATCATAGAGAGGTAGACCATAGTCATGCGCCATGTCTAGATTCATACATGTATTCTCACAAAACAAAAATTTCATTCCCCATTTCCCCATTACATCCTTACTAGAATCCTTTACCCATTTTCATCCCTTAGTTCTCGCAGTAATTCTGCAGAGCTCCGCTACCTCACTTTTGTCTCTTGTTCTTTGCCAAGGGCGTGCATATAAATAGGCATCTGAGCTCTAACAAACTCCTCTCGTAACCTCAGATCTAGCCCCAAGTGTCAAGGTGTGGGTCACCCCGGTGCATGCCTTTCCATGTCATGATTAACTTGTTAGATCTTTCTATCGCAAGGTATATTCCTTCCAGGACACCCTGTCGCCAACCTGGAACCTTATCTAAATGGAACACGTTCTTCCTGTGTTCTACCCAAAAGGCCAAAAGTGACTAAGTCCCAAATTGTTCTTTGTGTGGTGCGTGCACCCTGGGTTCTCCAAGAAGCCTTTTGAATACTTCCTTGCACACCTTCACTTGCGCGCTTCCTCCCGATGCCCATGCGTGCCTACACGCCCTTAAGATGTGGAAGCTATAATAGGGGCCCAACATTACCCAACACTTCACATGTTCTCCATCCCTCGAGAACCTTCTCAAAGAATTTAGTACAAAAATAATGCAAGGCCTTGCCTTAGAAAAGAATGGGGGAAGGAATAAAGAAAGGGGGAGATAAAGAATTAGGGAAATTTTCCTAAAGAAGAAGAAGGGGAAAATTTTATTATAGGTCGGCCTCCGTGTACTCCAAGCGCCGACTTCCTCTTTCACTTTAGTGCAGATGTCACCAACCAAGGTGCTCACCTTGTTGAAGGTTAACCCTTCCCCTTGTGTGGTAATGGTTGCCACCACAGTCTCCAGTTCCTTGGTGTGATCTTCCAGGCCATCCATCTTCCTCATGATGACCTTGTAGAGCTCTTTTAGCTGTGGTTTTGATTGAGACTCGCATTTGGTTCTCAATGGCTTTGGATTTCTTTTCCACTTCGGCTATGATCCTTTCTCACTCACTCTATTGCCTTATTATTTTCTCTGAATTCCTTCAACTCGACTCATCACCGTGGCGATATGCTTGTCACTTTTCTTGATTTGTGCGGTGGTTGTAAGTGACCCCGCAGCTTTGTGGAGTTGCTCTTATGTCGGTGAGAACCTTGTTGTATTCAACCATGAGCATGATGACCTTCAACTTGTCTTCCTTCTCTAAGCATGCTGCTACCTCCTCTCTCGACTCCAATGCCAAAGGATGATTTTCCATGGTGAGAATCCTAGTCAAGTCCTCTAGGCACTCCAGGAGGATCTATACTTTTGCATGGGATGGTTAAGGTCCAGGTGCTTCATGATAATCACTTAGGAGATGAGCTCTACCTTCTTGGAAACTTCACATACCCTAGCCTTTTCCTCCTGAAGCTCCCTTTGCAGTTAAGCACTGATTAATTTCTCAAGGCTGAGATCCTTCATTAGCTTCACTACTTCTTCCTTCCTCTTCTGCAACAGGTCCTCCAAGACTCTAACCCCACATTCATGCCGAAGAGCCTAGACTCGATTTCCATAGAGACTTTGTTGAGAACATTACATACTTGCTCATCTAGATAGTTGTTGTGTGTTTACAATGGGGTTGTCCCCCTTTCCTTTAGACAGTGTTAATACCACTCCTTGGTTAATCTCAAACTCAGGCTCATCGAGGTGGGAGTCGAATGCCCTTGACAACATATTCCTTATTCATGGGTATCCACCCTCAAGATCAAAGGATTCCATGGTGGTGAGCTCCTTGGTGGGCACGATACTTCAAAAACACATGCATAAAACTTTGTTGGGGTCATCAATGTAACCCATTGTTGTTATTCCCCCTTCCACGCATTTACTTCCCGTGCACATGCCCTTGGGCACAATTATTGAAAGAGTAGGGCCTTTTGTGCTACCCACACTTTTCTCCCTCTGCTCTTCTTTGAATTTTCCGAGCACTAGCTCCACACTACGCTCCAACTCCTCTTCAACCAGGGTATTGATTATATTCTCTGCCTCCCTTGTTTCCTTCTCATTCACCTCCTCCTGAGTGAGCTTGGGCATATCTGGCTCCTTGGTACTAGCCCCTTCGCTCCTCTCTTTACTCTGCACACCTTCCTCCCTTTGGGTGCCCTTCCTCCTTACAAAGATGAACACATCATTTGTATCCTCCGCCTCCTCTCCCTCTAAATCATGGACATCAATCGGCTCTTGATCCACCTCCAGCTCTTCCCCTCCATCATCATCCTTTTCACCTATATAGGTGTTTGGGTCATCTGTATCTTCAGATCCTTGTTCCTCCATCCCTTATTCTTCTTCCCTTGCAGAAAATTTCAGAGTCGGGGATGCTGTCTTTTCATCATCTGAAGGTTCTTCAGGGGATGGTGGCTTTACAGGCTCCGTGGTCTTCTCCCTGACCACCGTTCTCCTCTTCTTCCAGATGTAGGTACTCAGCCTTGTAGTATCTACGTTCTACCTCTCCACCACTCTTTGTTCTTATTCTTCTTCTTATTTCTCCTTGCACTTTGGCATTGGCTTCTTCCTTCCCATGGGGTCATCCAGGGATGGATATTTCATTCTCTACATACGTGCCCTTCTCAAACTTTGGCCTTATGCATAGGTAGATTTTGGAAGCAATGCTCTTAGTAATTGGTAAGGTCAATGGCCTTACAATGTGCACATCCTATGACACATACCTTTCAACATACGCACACTTCCCTGGGTAGACCAACTTCTTTCTCATTTCTCTGTGTTCACTGTCAAGGGTGGACAAGTCAAGTTTTAATTTCTTCGACTCCTTATACCTATTCACTCCCACTTGGAAAAATTGGGTAGTAAATGAGAAGGGGAGTTTACACCAGGGACTCCAACTACCATCCACCAAGATGAATCTACCAATACGTAAGTGCTAATACACTCGTGAACTCTACTTCTCCTTCATTCGCCATGGGGAGTTGCTTAGAATTCACCATTCAGCCCCAAATGCATTCCTAAGGCGCATGTACCATTTGTCTAAGTGTGCCTTGTGCACCCCTATCATTGACTCACATGTGTATTTCTGGAATCTGTCCACGGGTGAGGGATCTTCAGCGGGGTACTCCCATATGAATTTATCGGATGCATCTGGCACCCCAATTTCTGAGAACACAATTGTTAATAGAATGTTTCCAAACAAGATCTTTCCTCCATTCTCCATGCTACTTATGATTTCATCTGCTATATACTGGGAGATGTTGTACACGATGCCTTCTCGTGACCTTCTTATAGACATTCAACTAAGGATTTCTCACCTGGGTCCACCTCTCTTGTCCATTCAGTGTGGAGACAAGGTGCGTGGCCATCTTCATCACCGGATCATTGATATCCAAGATGTCGTAGTATCTTGATCCCTTCTTATAATACTAGGATGCAATGGCTTCTTTGATTGCCTCATCGTCCTGGAGGTCATCTACGATCACGTCCCCTTTACAGCTTAGGCCTATAAAGTGTGAGATTAACTGGGGAGTTATGCGCATTTTGCACCCTGTGAAGAAGAAGAAATATTCATGCGCGTGTGTCATTAGCCATTGGTACAAGTGCTCGGGCTTCCCAAAATATGGCAGCTCATAAAGCTGGAGAAGCCCTGCCTTCTCCATTTTCACCTTGACTACGTCACTGTAGATTGACATCCCATCAGGTGTTCATTTTTTTGTGGGGTACACCAACTCCAGCGCCATTTCCTTCATGATTATACTCGACCAGTGATTGTAATTGATCACGGTCATCTGCCTTATGTGGGACTCCCACTCTTGCCCTAGCAAAACCCCATCTGGGTATTGCATCTCTGAGTACCATTCCTCATTGGTATCCAAGGGGATTTCTTCTTCTTTCTTCTTTCCTTTTCCCTTACCCTTTCCCTTCTTGGATTGTACTACAGGCTTATCAACTAGTTTTGTGGCCATCATTTTACCCTTTGCTTTCATTCCCTGGTTACTTTCAAGTTGTCTAAGAGTTTTCTTCGCGCGCCCCGTGCCCTAGAGCACAAACCCTAATTTTTGATTTTCCTCCTTCAATCGCGGTGCTCTTTCACAACATTCCCCACACATGTGAATCACTTATTCCCTGGTTTGTAGATCTAACAGACTGATTGCATGTGATTTTTTGAGATTTTTCTTCACACGAGTCATCTCTCAAAACCCTAGCTCTTGAAAGAAAAGCATTCTCCTTGTTTTCGCAAAGTAAAATAATGAACTGCCCATCCTTGTATTTATAGATTTTACCACTTTTAGGAATTAAAGGCTAGGCTACCTACCACTATATGACAATATTTTATGTGGCATTTTTCAAACAAACTTGACTTTAGCGCTTTTCCTTACGCACCCAATCCTTGTGCGAAATTTTTGTCACCCGTGCCCAATCCTTGAGAAAAAGATTTTCACCTACACCCAAACCTTGCATGAAAATTTTTCCAACCTTCTGGCATGCAAACAATCCATCTTGACAAAAGACTCTTGTGCACATGTTACCAGTGCTAAAGGCACCTCTTCCATCCTCATGATTCTTGCTTTCGCCTACCTCATGTTTTTGTGCTTTTTCTCCTTGTACGTGGATCTCCAATTTAACCTTTTTTCTCCTAATGCCTCTTTTCAACAGGGCTAGTTCAAATGATCTACCAACCCAATCCTCCTACAGAATAACTTCATGCCTCTCTTTATCACCTCATCCCACACTAAATTGATGTGTGGTCCTCTGCACATTCATAAGTCAAAAAGTAATAAGGTTACCGGTGCCCAAGGTACAAAATAAGACAACAATGTGAAAGTGAAAAACAAGAAAGGAAAAGAATAAAAGGAAATTCTTAACTAATCGCGTAACTTCCTTATTTACAAACACCAAGAAGCATTATTTATAGTAGGGCTTTAGCCTACTCCCATCGAAGTGTCCAGGTAATTTTGTTCCATCCAAACTTGTAATCGATGTGTGCTCGAATCAAGGATGTATGAAATTACATAAGGCCCCAACCAATGCACCTTCAACTTTCTAGGATGACGTAGAAATTTTGAATCATATAGCAATACCATCTGGCCAACCTCAAACTATTTGTTCTTAATGTGGTGGTTATGCCATGCCTTTTGCTTATCTATTTCAGTTGTTTGGCTCCATCTTGCTAGTGAACACCTTTCATCTAACTTTATCAATTCATCAATTCTTTCTTCTAGTGCTTGTTCATCATCCAACCCTCATGCGCACACTATACGCAACAAAGGTAGCATTAATTCAACCAAAAAAATAGCCTCCGCACCGAACACCAAATTGAAATGGTGTGGCCTTGTTTAACCTTTTATACGTTATTCTCGTATGCCCAAAGAACTACGATACCTTGTCATCCCAATCTTACCTACCCACATCACATATTTTAGTCAATGTGTGACTAAGGATTTTGTTAAATGCCTCCAGCAGCCCATTTGCCTAAGGGTGATAAGGGTTAGTCTTATGATGGGCTACCATGAATTATTCCAATAGAATCTGATTGTTTCATTTAAGAAGTGAGTGCCCCTATCACTTGTTAAACTTAATGGGCACCCATATCTACCGATAATGTTCTCCTAAAAAATCTAGCGAGTTGTGGCTGCGGTGCAAAGATCCTTAGTGGGTGTGGCCTCTTCCCACCTTGTCAAATAATCATTACAGGTAATGATATATCGCGAGTTAGTCCTTCACACAACTAGTGAGATTGATCTAAAAAAATAATTGCCCACTTTTCAAAAGGTTTCGTGCTAGTGATGGGGCACAAGGGCATCTCGTCCCCTTTTTCTAGGTTTTTAAAGGCACCGGTAGTGGTCACAGCCTTACAAAAATTAATACAATCTTAGTGAATCATCTCCCACCGAGTCTAGAGACTAGGATCTTGAGCGCGGTTGCATTCCCTATATAGTGTCCTCCAAAGAATCCCACCACAGGCTTCTATTATAGCAACACGTTCATGTTCTAATACGCACCGCGTAAAACCTCATCACGACCCATCTTATACAAATCCCCATTGATTAACATGAAGGGCATGGCGTGTATGGCTAACCTTTTCCTTTCCAGAGCATTCATCTCTTCGGGTGCCACACCTTCCTTGAGAAAAAAAAGCAATGTCTTCTAGTTTTGATGGTGCATGCCACAACATGAATAGTTGTGTGTCTCGGCATGGTTTCCTTGATACTTTGCACGCGTCCTCTCCCGGATCAATCCTTGATAAATGATCTCGCCCACTATTTTTCCACCACTTTGAATTCAAATTCCTAAAATAAAAGTACCCAATGGCATATGTGCCATTGCAACACAACTTTGTTTACTAGATAATTCAAGGCCATATGGTCAGTGTAGAATATGAAGGGAGTTGCCAAAAAATATTTTCTGAATTTGTGGAGCGCGTAGATCATTGACAATTCCTCACACTTAGTCATTGTATAATTCTATTATGTAGGTGTCAACTTCCTACTTGTAAAACATAAGGGATGATCAAGAATCCCTCTCCTAGTTGAGTAAGGATGGCTCCCATTGTTGTACTAGAGGCATCCATGTGGACATGGAAAGGTTTATCCCAAGATGGGAATCGTAGAATAGGTGTGGTGATAAGCCTTTCTTTTAAAGTGTCAAATTCCCTCTCATTGCGCCTCTCTCCCCACCGAAATGCACTCTTATGTCTCGAGAAATATTTCCAAAGGCACAACGATCTTGACATATCCCTTAATGAACTTTTTGTAGTACCCAAAGGTATCCAAGAAATCTACACATAGCACTTTGGCTGGTAGGCTCCCCTAACCCTACAATAACTACAAATTTTGTGGGATCCAACAGTAATCCATCTTTGCATATGATATGCCCCAACAACGTTCCAAAAGGAGTTACAAAGATACATTTCTTGATGTTGAGGGAGATCCTCAACTACCGACATCTTTCAAACATCAACCTCAAGTTATCACAATGGTCCCTGACCAATCCATACACTGTCCAATCATCCAAATATACTTAAAGGAACTTGTGGATGAAGTCCTTAAATGTTTGTACCACTATGCGTGAAAATACAATGGGTGCATTCTTCATCCCAAAGGGCATGACTGTGTATGCAAAGCTTCCCCACTCGGTGGTGAAATTTGTCTTTTCTTGGTTTTCCTTTGCAATCCTTACTTGGTGATATCCCAAGAATCCATCCATAAAGGAATAGACCTCATGCCCAACAACTCCTTCCAAAATATCTTCAGTAAAGGGGGTGGGAAAAGGATCTATGATGCAAACAACATTCAATTCTATGTAATCCATGCATATCCTAATCCTCCCATCCTTCTTTATGTTAATCACCATTGGACTTATCCATTCTCATTCCTCCACAAAATTTCAATAATACCAAATGCTATCATCTTATCTAGCTCTTCTTTAACCCTTACACGCATGTTGGGATTGATCATGTAAGGCCTCTTCCCGACTGTGCACATACCATCTTTCAACTTTATCTCGCATTTCCCTAGTGAATGGTGGACACCTTTCAACTCATGGTATCCGTGCAGAATAAATCCTCAAATTCACGTAAGAGATCGATGATCTTTGATACTTCCTTGTTTGACCAAAGTAGTCCCCAATGATAGCTTTCTTGGGCTCCTCTTTCGAGCCGAATGTTAACTTTCTTAGTCTTGAGTGGTTCATGATATACGCATCCACATGCATCCACACTGTCAACCACTTCACATGTCCCAATCGAATGGTCGACATTCGTGTTCTCCATCTGCTCTCCATCAACAATGTATGCCATATTTTATTTCTCCTTCTCGACACATGCGTGCTCGAATCAGTATGTCCTCTAGTTCCTCCTCTTCGAACCGTGCCTCCAAGCTAGGTCCACCAAGTAAGTTTACTAACCTATCTTCCGCCATGGCACAATCCCCCAGAGTGAGGCGCTTGATAGTTTGCAATGCCTCATCAACTGGTTGCTTGGTACTTCGGTTCTCGAATGTGTGAACCAAGTTAGCCACTAACTCCTGCCAATTTTCTATTTAGTGGCGTGTTTCAGAATGGATGTACCAAGTGTGTGCATAACCTTGTAGTGTCGAATACAGCTTGTACACCCAAAGGGAGGGTGGTAAAGATTTTGTGCCTTCTCCCCAAACCCTCTCACATGCTTGGATGTGGGAAGAGGTGGGTCCATTGCCATTATAATCCTTGATAGCGGTGGGTATGTTGATTTTTGAGAATCAGACAGTGAGCACAATTCTAACTTCATGCCACTCTAATAATTTTTCACTATGCGTAGCCCACCATCTTACTATTGTGCCTATCAAAACATAACCTAGCATACTTCGTCACTCATCCTCCCTCCATTGAGCTTCCATTTCTCTTAAAAATACCTCAGGGTATGCATCCCCAGAATACTTGGTTATTAGCCTTTCCTCCTAGGCACCGAACTATATGCGTCATGGTTACCTTGGTTACTGATCCTTTCAGATGTCACCCAATCAATTCATAAGTCCCATGCACCCAATTATTGCATGCTATACTAGTAGTATCACTGATAGATTTAGCATCATCAAACTATATGAATCCTTCTGTAGGGTGGATGGTGTCTGGATCTCTTATGGAGCGCACATATATTCTATCAAGGACCTCCTCTCCAAGGGGTTCATTATAGGGGGTGGACTTCCCATCAACTAGCAGTATAAATACCCTCTCTTCCTTGTTTTAAAATATTATGTACCCCTTGTTAAACTAAAGGTCTACATTATTCTTATAACACCACGGGCACCCAAGTAGAGCTGAAATTATCTACCTCGGCAAGTGCCAAGACTTCAAAATCCCCAGTGAACCTAGTCCCCTGAATGGTAATGGTCGCATCCTTCAAGACACCTATGGGCATTGACTTTGTCTTATTTTCCATATATAGCACATTTAAATATGGCTATAATGCAGTCTTCCCATTTAATGTTGGGCATCCAGAGTGAGAACATTAACCTCTAAACTTGTGTCAATGAGGATGTCAGCAAAGCAACCATCCATCCACTACTACATTCAAGGTAATCTCTTTATCATAATCAAGGTTGTGAGGTGGGAGGTTTACATGCAGGATTTACCTTTCGTGTTCTCCCCTGCGCGTGACACCTTTTCCCTCAAACATGCCCCTAGGAGAGGAATAATATTCTCCTGCCTCGATTTTACACACCTCCTTAACCTCATCCAAGTCATCCCTTAGTGCTTCTACTGGTCTCCTTTGCTCATCTTTTCTAGTCTTCTATTTTAAGCATTGGATCTCCCCTTGTAAACTTCGAATTACGTCCATGGTTTCTTGGTAGACTTCTTTCTAGTGATCCAAGTTTGGATACTTCCCGTGTACTACTTATTCTCTTGAAACCAGAGGTCTCTGCCAGTGCCTCCTTTGCGCGTGTGGACTCCGCCGTTGTTGTTACCATAATAGGATCTAGTTCTGATTCATGTATTACTTGCAGGCCATTGCACGTCAGCCTTCTTAATACTCACCATGGCAACGCCCTTATCCTTTCGGTATTGCTGACTCATATGTTCGTATAACTCTGGGCACTCTTTGTACTTATGTTTTTTCCACACTAGGAGCATTGTAGAAGATCTGGACATTCACGCTTATAATGGTTTGTGGCTCCACAATTAAAACACATCCCACATGGGAACTCACTTCTTCCTCTACGGTTACCATGACCATGAAATCCCCATGAAACCCTCTTCCATGTGCACCTTCATCCCCATGCTCTCCATACCCACAGTCTATCTCCTTTGGAATCATTGGCAATGCCACCTGTGCATACCAAGATCAATTACCTCATGAATCTGGTCAATCAATCTACAATCCTTAGTGTCATGTGTGGTTGACGTACATATCTTGCAATAACAAGAAACATTTTTGTGGATCGCATGCTATAACAGGGTCATCTACTTGCATCATGGTCCTCGTGACATATTTTACAGTTTACCACTACAACGCACACCGCCTTCCGAGTACATATGCCACCATTATCCTTCATGTGCCCTTCTACATTACAATCCATGCACCACATCCCTCCATAAATCTTTGGGCCGTGTTGGCAGATATTTTCTAATTACTTAGCCATGGTAGTAACTGAGCCTCCGTAAATCGGCTAACACCAATGTCAACACTACCAGCTGCCTCAACGTGTAAAGAATCTTCCAACGCTTTACGTGGGTCCGTGAATGTTTTATGAGATAAAGCCCTCCTAAAGGGTGTGATCAATCCTCTGAAAAACCACTGAGCATGTTGTGAAGGGTGGATATCATAAGACAATTTAGACAATAGAGTTTTAAAATGTGCATCATATTCCCGCACACTCTCTCGCCATGCCCCTGCTAAATTTATTTGAGAGAGATAATGCTCTTCTGTTCAAACTCAAGTATGTGGAATTCCACCAAGAATGCATTTCTCAGTGTGGTATAATCCAAAAATTCTGATAAGGGTCATACTTTCTATACCAACTATGTGCGCATCCTTGCAAGGTCGTCATAAATTGACTGGCCTTTCGATCCTAGGTCGTGATTCCTTTTGCATGTCATAGCAGCTTACACTTATGCACATGCTCCATGGCATATTCTATCCCACTTTGTAGTCCGGTAAGTGTAGAGACATCTCAAAAAGACTTGAGGAGGTGGCTGAGGCCCTTGCCCTCTTGATCTAGTCCCTTGGTTTCCTCCAGTGTTTCCTCCTCCACCAAATCCACTAGATCCTGAGCCACTAGCTCCACCACTTCCACCTCTAGATCCTCTTGTGTTAGGTACAGGGCCTATGTTTGTCATGCCGAATGCTCCGTCATCCCACTAAATTGTGTGTTGACAGTTTGTGAACTAGTACCACTCCCAGTCATATTTCCTCCACCACTTCCTAACACACTTCCAAAACCAGCTATATACATGCCTTTTCCAAACATTCCACCAAATACCGGAATAGTGTGTGAAGCCATAGAAGTCCCAAATGAGAAGTTATATCTTCTAGGCACCGATCAGTTGCTTCCACTGATATCAAATGGATCAACTGTACTTTTCCCTTGTTCAAACAAACCAAGTGCTAAGGTTTGGTCACTAGGTGGGGTCAAATGCGTGCCAATGACTCTTCTTTTTCTACGTGACGGACTCTCATCAGAAGCCGCAAGTTTTTCTCTCCCACACTTTCCAAGATGGGGTACCACAGACTATTCGGGTTCCACATCCTCTGCATGCACCTCAACTCCTTTCCACCATGTCTGGCTCCATAACCCACTTGTAATCCTATGCTATCTATCGATCTCCTTTTCGTGCGCTTCATTATACTCTAGCTATCTCTCCTCCCTTTCTTGTCCAAATCATCGATCAACCATCCTTCCCCAACCTCGGCTTCCTTGCCTAGCACTCAGGGTGTTTTAGCCGGCCATAGGAAATGCCTCTAAACCCATGGTTACCATCAAGATTTTGATCGCAAGGGGAATAACACATAGAAATGATCCCTCGGATCTTGTAATAACTCAAACTCAACAACTTCTAGGTAGGAATACGTGGAATTGGCGTATTCCGAGTGTAGCTAGTCAATACTCCCTTCCACCAATGATATATAACACGGGTCCATGTTAGATCAACATCTTGCAAGTTGTGATATGTTTCTCGGGTCCAAGGGTGTGACTTATAATACCACCTCGATCTAGATGTATAAGCCAAGAGCCATTCGAATAACTCTACTATGAAACAGAAGAAGAAGGTTTCGTACAACTCATAATAAAGAGTGTATTCCACCCATCTTTGCATATCAAACTCAGATCCGGTACTAAATCTTTAAGTGAATTCATCCTCCGTGCTTTTAAACCAATCTTTAACACCTTCAAGTGTTAAGCACTTCGCCATCACTTTTTACACTAATCATGATGTATTCCATGTTATACTACAACTTTGAAAAGAGGTCCTAGCAACAGAACCAAGATGTAGTCATTTTTACACCCACTAAGAATAAGGGAACCTCATGCGTGCCAACCTATCACCCAAATGGGCATTGGGCACACACCCCAGGTGCACGAGAGGGATCCGAGTCTCTCTTTTATATGAGTCTAGTGGAAGGCATAGTTCATGATTCTCGACTTAGTGATTTAACATACATGAAGAAGCTATAGAGCTCCGTATGGATTCTACACCCCTTCAGGTCATAACAAAAACAAAGCCACTATAGGAATAATAGCACCAAGAAGTTGTAAATCCACAAATATACTTAATCATTCAAGTAAGGCCCATGATTATACAAGATCAAAAGTAGAGTAAAAACATGCAAATAATACGAAGGAGATATTTAATGTAAACATGATGGTAACCTTATCATATTCATTCATATTCTTGCTACGAAGTATCACAGAGAGGCAAACCATAGTCATGTGCCATGTCTAGATTCATACATGTATTCTCACAAAACAAAAATTTCATTCCCCATTACATCCTTACTGGAATCCTTTACCCATTTTCATCCCTTAGTTCTTGCAGTAATTATGAAGAGCTCCACTACCTCACTTCGGTATCTTGTTCTTTGCCAATAGCACACGTATAAATAGGCATTTGAGCTCTAACAAACTCCTCTACAGCCTCAGATCTAGCCCCAAGTGTCAAGGTGTGGGTCACCCCAAGCACATGCCTCTCCATGTCATGATTAACTTTTTGGATCTTTCTATCGCAAGGTATATTCCTTCCAGGACACCTGTCACCAGGCTGGAACCTTATCCAAATGGAACATGTTCTTCATGTGTTCTGCCCAAAAGGCCAAAAGCGGCTAAGTCCTCGAATTGTTCTTCACGCGCGCGCACACCCTAGGTTCTCCAAGAAGCCTTTTGAATACTACCTTATGTGCCTTCACTTACATGCTTCCTCCAACCATGCATGCCTACGCGCCCTTAAGATTTGGAAGCTATAATAGGGGCCCAATAATATACTAAAAATTCTCCTATCCGGACCTGAGAGAAACTAAGTTTAAGTCTCGAGTTCCTATTGTGTGTAGATCTAGATGATCAATGTGGTAGGGTGATGCAACATGTCAACTACAATGTTGTATTCTCGAGAAGACCCAAGCCTTCCCCGAAAGTACAGCCTTAAAATTGGCGTGTGCCAACGTGCTATAGAAACCGCCTCATCAAGATGTAAATACCCCCAGGAGATTGTTAATACTTTGATAGTTTCGATTATTTCTCGGATTTCAGCAACCCTACCAAACCCTAACCCAACACTTAATAAGTTCATTCCTAAATTTTCCTTATTTAGTCCATGAAGAAATTCATTATACTTATGGTTGTTAAAAATGTTTAATCACACAGCTTAAAATACCAATTAACCGTAATCGAACAACATTATCAAGTTTCATTTAAGAAGTACAATAACTTTTAGATAGGTTCAACGCTTGAGTATATATCCAATTAAAGTAGACTTCATACAAAATGAAGTCTAATAAATTGTAATCACATTAACATATCTTTTGGTTTAATCATATAGGAAGGAGAAAGATTCTTTATCTCCATGTTAAGTGTTAGGGTGTATGCTGCCCAATATCCATATTTCCTAATGTATGATTATCACACGTTACATTACTACATTATATAGTTTAGATAAGACATCATATTCTCGCAGCTTAACAAGCTACATTTTGATTAGGGAAATTGAACCAAATCCCTTTATCCAACTTATCAAAGGATAACCCATCAAGCATATAAATAATATGAAGAATATAAACAAGATAGAAATCCATCTCTTTCATACAAGTACAAAATAATTTACTCAACCAATATAGGTAAACTCTCAACTTTCAATTCATCTTTATAACTTATACATTTACAAGACTTATGCATTTAGGCATACTACATAACAACCACCTTCATTATAAAAGAATACTACTTTTCTTTTTCGTTACAATCTCAAGAACGAATCAAAAATCTTTACAAGGAATCATATTTAAATCATCCAATGCATCATATAAGTTTTTCCTTCTTTTTTATCACTTACAAATTCCATCTCGCAAAAATTTCTAGCACATGTCATTTCAACGAACGAGAATGATAAGCACTAAGCCTTAAAACGAAGTGCATTCTAATAATTTTTCCATTAAAACAACTCTACTTTAATGAGATAATTATTACATCATAAATATCAATATAAGTAATAGCAAATAGAAAAGAAGTACACTAAACCAATTTGAATTCAATTCCTAGGGAAGAATAGAATATAATCCACAACATCTACCTTATAGAATTAAATTTTAATTGATCCTATCAATTATCCTTAAGCAAACAATAGATCATATCATCTCATTGTTCCCAATTCTATCATAATATAATACAACATTTATCTTTGCTTTAAGCCAAAAGAATATTTTACAACATGGTTCTCATTAGGATGATTCATCTAACTCCTAAGAAAAAGAAGAAGAATACCCATTACAAACTATGCCCAAACAAAAAACATTTGAAAACAAAAACAGGTTCATAACATGAATATGACTGCCTCATTTAAAGGACAACTACCTTAAACTTCAGCATTTAAGATATTCATCAAAACAGAATCCCATTTCAATCCAAGAGTGAATATAGAATCAAATAGTCAACCAACCAGTTTACATTTTCTGTTCAACAAACCTAATCATCTAATCTCCTTCTACATCAGTTTAGTCAAATGATATGTACAAGAAGACTAATCAACATAATAAATCTCCATTTCCTAAGAGAATAATTAATATAAGGTTTCAATCAAATGAACTTAACCAAACAACCTAGAAAAGGAAATTTTCGAATATGATTCAATCCTTAAATCATCTCATTACACTTAACAAAAAATTCCCCTTTCTAATCCAAACAATAAGCTCATACACCAGCTCCCATAAGAGAGAACAAAGCCAACTCAATGTAAGAAGAAAACGTACTGCAATCTCCCTGACATTCTTTACCATAATAAAGCATGAATTCATTTTTTAGTTAAAAGAAAACACAATATCCCCAAGGAATCACAATTTCGTTAACCTTTTAAAAGACTCCTGGGTATTCACTTAATGGACCCAACAAGAGGTGTAAAATCCCAAATAGAGAACTAACTCTTAATTACCCACGAGCTCAGCCAAGACCTAACTCTTAATTACAATAAATTTCAACACCTGATTATAAGAGCAAACAGATTGGGGTTCCAAGAAGAACAATAAACCAACAAGATATTTCAGTCAAGATCTCAAAGAGATTACCCAACAACCCAATTAAACCACTCTTCTAGTTTTTCTTTGAGCAAGTAGTTCGATTCAAAAGAGTTATGAGCTTAAACCATAAAAGCAAGTAAAAACCCAATTCAATACCAAAACCAAATCGAACATGTCTATAATACGACCAGTTCAAAACTTGAAAATACAAAATCTGAGCACAATGTTGAACACAAACTTCTCACAAAGGTTTAGGACCACTCAAGAGAATATTTACAAGTTCAGGGCAACAACATGTTCCCATTCTAGTTTATATCTTAAACAAAGAAAACCCAAAAAAATACCAAAATAGAATCTGATACCTCGTTGTAGTTACAAATTCCACACACTAAGTAACAAATTAAATGTACAGTGTTGAATCACAAAATCTCCAACATGAGTTCAGATATACACCAATATCTTAATACAAGGCAGTATATAATACAAATACCTATTAATAGTTCAGAATAGTAGAGGGCTTCCATTATCTATTTACATCTTATCAAAATCCCTATTTCCAACTCCAACGAAACACAAGTTTCTCACCAAAGTTCAAAACCATACAAGTAATAAAATATGAGTGTTGTATACATTATGAACTCCCATTAACAATCCCGAATAATACAGGAATAAACATGAGTACAGAGCTACATACGGACTATAAAAACTATCCAGATTAACCAAGCTTCCAAACATGGTTTAGAGTAACAAGAACCTCCAACACAAACTCATATCAAATACTAACACCAAATCAAGCTCAATTAAACATGAACTCAAGACATGCTTAAATGAACACGAGCTCAAACACAAGTTTAAGTACGAGCTAAAATATAAGCTCAAGCTCAACAAACACAAGCTCCTAAAGAAAGATCAGACAGAACTCAAGGTTCCCAAAAACTCAGAACCAAGTAACCAGCAACGAAGGTCAGTCATAGCCTCAACCTTTCCAATACCAGTTCAAGAAATGACATGCAGAGCCATAGAAACAAGTTTCTCATACATGCTTAGCTATTTAACCCTTACAAAGAAAGTTTCCAGGACATACACTAATTTTTGCCAAGGATTCAAACCCAAATTTACCAGAGATTACAAAACCCAACAAGAAAATAACCAATAAAACATGCAAGATAAGAATCTCATAAGATCGAGTCATTTTAATGAATCATTTAGAAGAAAGCAAGAGATCTTAAATATTAGATCCTATCATGCCTAATGGCACTTCTACCAAATCGAAGGAGACTTTCGGACAAACTTCCAGCCTCCTTTTCTCTTCCACGAAAGATCAACCATCCAACAACTTTGCTCAAATGCCTCATATACCTTCCCATGATCAAAAATAGACCAGAGGAGTTAAAAATAGCAATGAAGTGCAAGTTGAACTGTTGGTTTGAAGAAATAGTTTTCTCCATGCAAAGAAAAATCTGAAAAGCATGCAAAAACCAACAACCTCCCATAAATCCACCTTTCAAGTTTCCTAGATGGTTTGTGAACAAAAACTAAAACCAATAAATTCCATTAATTCCAATTTTCCCACTTATCTTTCCTTGCCACTGCCTCCCTAGTCTGGTGAATGTCAATTCACATTTAACGTGAAATTCCATCTTTAGTGAAACTTCCACATAAGCCTCTGCCAAGTAAACTAGCCCCTACCAAAACTAGCAGTACGTATGCCTTTAAGAACCTTATCAACAATTAAATGCCATTGGAACCATCACCTTTGATGCATGTGACCCCCTTTAGGTTCCCTTTTAAATAGCTTAGGATAGATCCCTTAGAACTTAGGTTAGTTTAGAATTAATCACCTTAGGCATTACACATTACCTTAAGTAGTTTCCACATAGGTTAGATTAATTCACAACATAATAGTTTTAGGCATTAGGTTAGATCATCACATAATCTTATAGCATTAGGTTTTAGGTTAATTTAAATGTTCTAGTAACCTCTCCATAATCCTTTAGCACAAATCTTAGGTTAGGATAATAATTCAATTAAGTAACATAGTTAGGTAGTGTGTGTGTGTGTGTGTGTGTGTGTGTGTGTGTGTGTGTGTGTGTGTGTGTGTATTCTTACCCAGCTTAGGATTCCGTAGGATAATCCTTTAGTTTTAGGATTCTGAATCCTTCCAATGTCATGAATAGGCTGCATTTCATTTACATCAGCAATGGACTGCCAAGATCAATCTTCAAGGACCTAAGCACAACATACAACTGAATAGAAACACATTCACAAAGATTAAAGAACTTGTTATAACAAATTTTAGTCCATCATGTCCCTTAATTATGGAATGTCAATTTACCATTCATTCAACTGAGGAGGTTTAAAACATTCCTTGGATCATTGAAATTGATCCAAGGATGAGTCAGATAAAGAGATAAGTTTGCAACTTTTAAACCAGATTACAACTCACCTACAAAAAGTGAAAATGGATTCAAGGAAGCCATTCCATTCTAGTCTAATGATCTTAAGAATAGAAAAGTTTTATCCATATCAAGCATGATCTCCAACAACCAAAAGAACACATCTTTAGAAGAAGATCACATGTCAACACTTGAAATGCAAAAGAGGAATATAACAATTGTCGAGGGTGTTACATGCTTCCCTCCTAAAAAGAATCATCGTCCCGATGATTACCTCATTTTAACAATTTATATCAATGACAATCAATTCATTCACTTCTCTTATCATAAGTCAAATATATCAAAAACTTATAGTTCCAGAAATCAGCATTAAATAGTTGTTTGTTCAATTCTAAAAATATCTACCCAAAACTGGCATACTTATAGTCATATATAGAAGAAAAATCACAAAAATTTCTAACAATCCATAGAATCAATTCTGTTTAAATAGATATGGGAAATAAGTTTTCATATCCTCTAGGTTTTCCCAAGTTGCACTATCTTCATTAAATTGGTCCCACTAGACTTTACATTGACTTATTTCTCAATTTCTCAAATGCAACTAGCGAGTTTCAAGCACTCGTATGGGTTTAACCACAATTATTCCTAGGTCCTGGACCTGCAAGGAATTCCAATTTAACATGTGTGATAAATCTGAAACATATTTATTAAGTAAATAAATATGGAAAACATCATGCATTTGTGAAAAAGTAGGAGGTAATGCTAAATGATAAGCTATAGGGTTGATTACTTCAACTATCTCAAAAGGTCCCACATAATGAGGTGATAACTTGGCAGCCTTGCCAAAAGTTATAGAACTCTTTTTGGTTTAACTCAAGAAAGACTTTCTCACCAAGTTCAAATTTCCTATCAACCCTCTTTAAGTCAATGTAACTCTTTTTCCTATCTACTGCTTCTTTCAAGTGTTCACGAATCAATTTAACTTGTTCCATTTCAGTAAGAATTTCAGGTCCAATTACCTCTCTATCTTCTATGTTATCCCAACTAATAGGGTTTTGCATTTTCTTCTGTATAATGCCTCAAAAGGTGTCATCTTAAGAGAAGCATGATATGTATTATTGTATGTGAATTCAACTAATGGAAGATACTCTTCCCACTTATATTGTTGATCCATGCAATACATTTGTAACATATCTTCCAAAACCTGATTTACTCTTTTAGTATGTCCATTCGTTTCTAGATGATACACAAAACTGAAATTTATCTTAGTTCCTAGAGCTGCATTAAGCATTTGCCAAAATCTTGACGTCATTCTAGGATCTCTATCCAAAATGATTAACTCAGGTACTCCATGTAATCTAAAAATTTCATGTACAAATCTTCTTGCCAAAATAGGAGAATCATCCTTCATATTTCTAGCAATAAAATGTGCTACCTTTGTTAGTTTATCCACAACTACTAAGATAACATCATGCTTATTTCTTGACATAGGTAACCCTTGTACAAAATCCATGCTTATTACTTGCCATTTGTACTGTGGTATGCTATGAGGATACAACAAACCGGCTGGGTGCATATGTTCCACCTTAACACGTTGGCACTCAAGACAATGTGTCACAAGGTTTAGAACATATTTTTTCATTCCTTTCTAGAAATATTGTTGTTTTATATCAACAAGCATTTTTGTAATGCCAGGGTGTCCAGAAAAAGGTGAATTGTGAAATTTAGCTAACAATTTCTTTCTCAAATCATTTAGCGAAGGTACATAGACTCTGTTTTCAAATCATAAGATTCCTTCTTTATCAAATTGAAAACCTTTATACCTTGACTCATTCGAATCTATAGCAAGTGCTGCTTTTACTTGTTGAAAGTAAGAATCAAATTCCATAACACTTTTTACTTCATCTTTAAACTCGAGTTCTAAGTGTTATATAATAGCATAAATGTGCTTCCTATAACTTAGAGCATTAGCCACTCTATTTTCTTTTCCTTTAATGTAACTTATGTCAAAATAATATTGAGACAAAAAGTCTAACCACCTTCATTGTCTTGCATTTAGAATTGACTAAGTGAAAATGTACTTTGGCCCAAGATGGTTAGTTTTTAACTCAAATGGTTTACCAAGCAAATAATTCCTCCAAACTTGAAGTGCATGAACAATGATAGCAAGCTCTAAATCATGTGGAGCATAATACAACTCATGTAACTTAAGTTTTCTACTTTCGTATGCTATAACATGACCACTTTGTAACAAAATACCTTCTAGACCTTCACCGGATGCATCGCTTACCACCATAAAATTTCCATTAGGATCTGGTACTACAAGAATAGGTGTTGAAGTTAACTGTTCCTTCAAGGTTTTAAATGTAATTTCACATTTCTCACTCCGAACAACCTGTTTATATTTCTTCTGTAAGGAAGTTATTGGTGTAGATATCTTAGAAAAATCTTTTACAAATTTCCTATAGTAGCCAACAAGTCCCATGAAGCTTCTAACTTCATGTACATTATTTGGTGCAGGCCACTCGGTTATAGCTATAATTTTAGAAGGATCTATAGTAATTCCATCTTTACTTATTACATGTCCCGGATAGTGCACTTCTGTGTCATAGAAAGAACATTTGGACAACTTACCAAATAGTCGTCTCTTTCTCAGAATTTTCAAAACTATTTTCAAATGCTCATGATGCTCCTTAATTCTTTTAGAATATATGAGAATGTCATATAAGAATATGAGCACAAATTTTTCTAGGTATTCTTAAAAGATATTATTCATTAAATTCATAAATGCCGCAGTGCATTACTTAATCCAAAAGGTAGAATCGTAAACTCATAATGTCCATACCTTGTTCGAAAGTTTTTTTATGAATATCCTCATCCTTAATTCGTAACTGATGATATAAAGATCCAAGATCTATCTTGGAATATACCAATGCTCCATGCATATGATCAAATAAATCATCAATCCTAGGGAGTGGATATCTATTCTTTATTGTTTCCTTGTTTAACATTCTGTAATCAATGCACAATCTAAGTGTTTTATCTTTCTTTTCACAAAAATTATGGGTGCTCCCTAAGGTGAAACACTTGGTCTAATCAAACCTTGAGACAAAATTTCATGCAACTGAGCCTTAAGCTTTACCAGCTTCGGAGTAGTCATTCAATACAGTGCCTTAGAAATAGGTTCAGTTCTAGGCTTGATCTCAATCGTGAAATCAAATTCCCTTTTGGGTGGAAGACCTAGAAATTCTTCTCGAAATACATCACTGAAGTCTCGTAACAATGGATATCGTTCCATAATATCACTAATCTCTTCTATTGATTCAGTAATTTTTACTACATATAAGGTACATCCTTTATTTTTGGCCTTTTTAAGTTGCATAGCTGACAGTTTTCTTATAGAAATATCACGTTTCACACCCTAAATCTCTTTGTTTTCTGGTTGTCTAAATAACTAATTTGTTTTTCAAAATAGTCCACTTTAGCTTTATTTTCTGCTATCCAATTAACACCTATGATTACATCATAAGACCCTAAAGGTGCAACATAAAGATCAGCCTCTATTCTAAATTTAGGTAAATCAAGGACTGCTCCAAAAAGACACATACTAACCATATGAACAACATTGTTACCATACTGTACAATCCATGTTTTATCCATGTTTCTATCTTTTCTTTTTAATTTTGATGCTAATTTACTAGAAATAAAACATTCAGTAGCTCTGGTATCAAAATAATAGTTATTGGTAAGTCAAATAACTTACCTAGAACTTCTATGGGTGTGACATATTTCTCAACCTGCTTGTCAACTACTATAGCGTGTATCTTGTGCTGCTGATTACAATCATCCTTCTTCAAAGGACATTGATTTGCATAATGATCTTTTCCACATATATAATAGCCTCCTGCATGTCCCTTCCTAGGCTTAGGTTTATTTCCATCCTTAGAGTTATCATTCGAATTTCATATGAATGTGTCTCATTATTATAGTTCTTGGAAAATTTGTTTCGTACATTACCGACTAACTTATTTGTTGTTGTTTTCTTATTTGTATTAGATGAAAAATTAATTTTCCTTCTGAATTTCTTCCATGGTTCTTTCTTGGGTGCAACAGATGATGAAGAGGAGTTGGGATTCTTCTTCCTTACTTCCTCCTTATGAGCAAAAATTGCCTTTAATTTTTGTTCTGCCTTATGGCTTTTTCAACAACCTCTTCCATTGTGGTTGGGCTATGAACATCCACCTCTCCTCCTATAACGAGATTCAATCCCAAGACGAATTTATGTATCCTAAACTTCTCATCAGTTTGGTACTAAGGCACATATTTAAGAATTTTTGTAAATCACTCATAATACTCGATTCATGCTTAGCTTTCCTTGAAGTAAGTTCTGAAATTCAGTCATTTTCTGATCATAGTAGAGTTTTGGTAGGCATCATTGTCTAAAGTAACCTTTAAATTAGTCCCATGTGATATTAGATTCATCAATGTTCAACTCAACCTTGCGACTGTCCCACCATGAAGATGCTTTGTGAGAAAGTTGATATGCTCCCCATATCGCTTTTGTTTCTTTTGAGAAATTTCTTGTTGCAAAGTATTTCTCCATCTCACCGAGCCAGCCTCCCAACCCCATCTCCTAATTTGGTGCCATAAAACTTGGGTGGACATATCCTTTTTATTTCATTAGTGAGTTCTTCTACTAGCCTAGCCTTTTTGTTCTCAGGATGAACATGTATGTTAACATTGTTATTATCAACACCCACATTGGTGTTGTCCCCTGAGGTGGTTGATTATTGTTATCAGCTTCTTCTTCCTCCTCATTACCCATTACTTTTTTTTCAAGCACAACCAAACAATATCTTGTGTCCAACATGGAAGCAAGGATCTCATCAAGTTTTTGGGTTGTTGCTGCCCCTTCCTCAGGTGGAGGGTTATTTGAAGCGTTTCCTCTTGTTCTCACCATTTTCTGTTACAAGAAAATTTAATATGGAAACAATAGGTCAAAGAGCTGCAACCTTCAGCTCGATACCAAGATGTAACATTCCCATTTTAATACTTTAGATATATGAATATCTACTACCAATATTCATCCGATATCACGTTGTTTTAAACTTGGTGACATAAGGCAACGCAACTAGAAGTTTTTGATACTTTGGGCAAAGATTTATAACATATTGTTTATGTCACTATTCCTAGATGGCATAATCCTCATATTGGAATTATAACACCCCGAATCTGTTATTACTTTCTCCTTTGCATTCAAGTGTTGATATGTGATTTTCCATATGATGATATGTTCTTTTGATTACAGGAAATCATGCTTGAATTGGTTGTGTCCTTTCTGCTCTCAAGATCTGTGATTGAATGAGAATATGCTTGGATTTATTTTCTTTCATTTCTCACATATGAGTACAATCTGATTTCTGGAGATCGTAGACTTATCTATCTCTATGACTCATCCTTGGGTCAATTGCATTGATCCAAGGAATGTTTTAATTATATTTGGGATGAACAATTATGTATTGACATTTCATGAATTATTAAGTCTGACTGAACTTAGAAAGTATAAGTTCTTTTAAAATCTTCTTCATATGAAAATATTTCCATAGTGGAAGTTTTTTTGGATTCCGAAATTAATCTGGCTGCAGTCATTGCAATCGAATCTAATCTCAATCATTTTAGCATCGAAAAGGACTTGGATCTTAAGCCAGGTAAGATATGTAAGTTTTCCATCTAAAGCTAATTGCTTGATGCAAATCCAGAATCTGATCTAGGAATGTTGTATTCTGTTTGAATTCAGAATGATGATTTCAGCCTATTAAAATAGACTTAAATTGGAATCAGTAAGGTTATTAGTTTTAAACCTAAACTATAACCTATTGTTGCTAGGGTTAGTTGATCTAACCTAGTCCTAAAACTATGTACTTGATATTCCTAAGGGTTATCTAAACCTAATACTAAGGTGGGTGACTTATGTTATAACCTAAGGTGTTAAGATTAAACTAACCTAGGATCTAACCTAAGTCACTAACCTATCCTAAACTAATGCTATGGAAAGGAACCTAAGGGGGGTCACAAGCTTTGGGGTGGTGATTTCAATGGCATTTAAGGAAAGGATAAGGATGAAGGGGTAGGGAGTACTGCCAAGGTTAGTGAGGTTAATTTGGAAAGAGGGAAGCTTACATGTGGCAGCATCTCTAAAATGGAAACTCTTGTGTTTTGTGATGTAGAACTTGCCAACTTTGGCGGATGGTGGCAATGGAAAATGGGTGGGAGAAAAGAATTTAATGAAATTAAATTACATGGGTTCTCAAGCTCAGGACGCCTTGAGAGACATGCAAAGGGAATTTTGTTTAGTTGTTTCTTTTGTTGTGCCTTCCATTTTTGCTCTGCATGAGCACTAGTTTTTCGAACCAGCAGTTTACTCTCCGATGTATGGCAATTTTGAATGTTTCAAATTTACTTCTGTGTCATGGGGAATATATAAGGCATGGAGGAAGCAATATTTTGTTGTTTAATCTTTCATGGAAAGGAAGAAGAAAGGGTGAGCTCATCCAGAGGTCTTCTTCAACTTTTAAGCGACACTATCAGGCATGATAGGCCCTAACTGTTAAAATATTGCTTTTCCTTTAAATGTTTTCATTAAAAAACTCTGTTTTGATGATGTTCGTGCATTTTTGGCTTGACTGGTAACAATGAATTATGGGTTTTATGTAAACTTGGGCTATGGATTTAACTTGGAAATGTTAGTTCAAAATGAAACTTTTTTTCATTGTTTTCTTGTTCCCTTGCTATGGTTTAAGCTTGGAGTTCTTATCCTGTTAAACTGTCGTATTACCCTTCTACGTTGGGTATTTGCAACAAAGTAACCTATACCAGACTCTGTAGGGTTTACTTGGTGTTGAGATTGGTAAATGTGTTCGATTTCTTAAAATCCTTACTAAACTTAACATTTTGGTTATAATCGTTGATCTAGGTTTTGCGAATTGTTGTGTTTTCATACCCATTTTGGGTAACCAAATAGTGATCATTGTAAAGCTTCTCATCTCTTTGATTTACTTGGATAAAATCTTGTTCCATGAAAGGAATCATTTGTAAAGGATTACGTGTTTTAATACTAAGTTAATTTCTTTTGCTTCGGCTGTGAATGGATTGTTAGATTGTCTACTCTGCCTTGAGAAACTCTAATTGTAACAAGTTTATGGTCAAGAGAAACTCGAAAAAATGATTGTGAGATCAGGTTGTTTCTCGTAAACTCAATAAAAGAAAAATTGATTGTTACATGTTGTGTGTTTGGAAACATGGAATGGTTGAATCCTTAACACCTCTTGTGAAGGTGTTTGTTTACTTTTTAATTTTCTCAGGTATTGCGAGTAATACAATGTATGGCTTAGTTGTTAATTTAAGGTGTCCATGTATGTTGGAAATATGAGTTATACGGAAAGATTAGTTGTTGAATGGGGTTCGTGTTCTTCTTGTGAATTCTTGGTTGCTTTTTGGATAAGTTGTAATGGAAAATGGTGTTCATCAATTCTAGGTTTTTAAAAGATATTTTGAATTTGACATTAGAAGTAAAATGGTTGAAGCTTATGGAAGATCTATTTTACTTTGACTGCTGTTGCATATTCTTTATAATGGTAAGAATATTTTGACCTTAGGTGCTTTTGAAATTAGGATTTGAATACGTTTCACATACTGAATATTCAATCTTGATTAGTGTTTAAAAATAAATGGCACCGGATGATGATTCGGTCCAGTTTGATTAGTATTGGATGACCATGTAATCAAGGAAAAATGTTAAGATAACCTAACTTGATTCTCATCTCGAATGGTTCGAGCATATGAAGGAAAATAGCCTATTTATTTGAATCAGGTCTGTATCGAGTTTGATAGGTTGTAATTACGTTTATGTAGAATATGATTTTGGTTTCATAGAATGTATAGTGGTAGATCCTGTAAGGATCTAAGGGTAATTCTATATAGTGTTTCTACCTGAATCACACTATTGAATGTAATTAAGTGCCAGAAATAGATCCTTATTCCTTGATTAGGTTTATTAAATGGTTATTATTTCATGGAAATTGGATTTAGTTCTAAAACTTGGTTACAATAGTGTTTAGTCATCTTTGTTTTATCTTTGAGTTGAAAGGATAGGTTGGACAAAGGCTGTAAAAGAAGGAAAGTTATGTCGATTTCTTCTTGTATGTTAATATACTTTTTTTTTTTGAAATTATTTAAGGAACCCAATTAGTAAAGTTATGGGATGGTAGATTTTTACTTTAAAGATGGAAGGAATATTAGGATTAGGGATCCTAATTTGGGAAACTCCTTTCATTTTACAAAGAAGGTTATGATATTGATATAAACTTACTATTTTTATTCTTATTGTAAAGTAATCCAATGATTTATTGCTTTACATACTTGCCATGATTGAAAATCAGTTATACTAAGATGAAGGATAGATTGGCAAGTGAACTTGCAAGTGATAGCAATCCATTCCTCTTGTTTAAATTACTTTTGTATGATCCGTTGGATTTAATATTTCAATTGGTTTAGTGCTAAATAAAGGCAATCAAATCATGATATACACTGTTTCAGCTTTTTTGGATGATTAGGTGCATAATAATCAAGATGCTCCTTCTTACTTTCTTGCAAGAAATGGGATGAATCATCCGAAATAGATTTAGTTGAAATTACGTCTGTAATTTATATTGTAATATGAAGTTGTATTATAATTGGTAGAAAGAAATTTCAGGGTGTATTATGATTTTGGATTGTGAAGGTAATTGTTGGATTCAATTATGCTTTAAATTGAGGACAAGCATAATAGAATATTCCTTCTATCCTTTTGGTTTTAATAGTGTACTTAGACTCTCTTTATATTGATTTCATTCTAGGATATAAAGTATGAATTAAGTGAAGTCATTTTAATAGGGTTGTTTAATTGAAACAATTAGAGGAATGCAATTGTTTTAAGGATTAGTGCTTATCATGCTCAGTTCATTGAACTGACCCATGCTAGCAATTTTGCAGATGGTCTTCGTAAGTGGCAAAGGAAGACAAAATTTGATAAGATGTATTGATTGTTCTAAATTGGTTCTTATGAAGAATTCTGATTAGATTTTTAAACTGTATTGTGAAAAGAAAGGTTATCTCTTTTGTTGAAGGCTATTGTCTTAAAGCATGCCAGAAGTGCATAAGTTGTAATTGTATGGTTTTGGAAATGAATGAAATTGTGAGGAAATTACCTATGAAGAATGTGTATCTTATTTTGTTGGGATGATCTTCTTATTGGCTATATGAATGAGTGTGCATTCTTATTGTTTTGAACAATGGATTATAGATGATCTTCTTAAGTAAGCCATAGCTAATGATGTGGCTGATTACTACATTCTTAATTAGTGACTCATTATAACTTATGATTGTGAGTAAAAATGAAAATAAGATCACTACATTTATAGGGAACATCGAGAGTGGGTTATGCCCTAAAATGTACCTATAAGAAGAGGAGGACTTTCCCTCTTGTAATGCAATAATTATAAAAGGAATAAATGACTATAAATCGTTAAGACTTAACGGTATAAAGTCTGATATGTCTCAACCTATTAGGTTGATACATTTCCCTCGTTGGTTGAGTTATTTTTCTAAATTAAGGAACTTAAATGGTTGTTGTCCTATTTTTGTGGATAAAAGGTTGATCGGCCCCAACCAACAACTAGGAAACAATCAAAAGAAAATTAAGACCCTTTTCGTAAAACTAAACCCTAATTACAAAAAGGTAACTTAAGGAGTGTTGGACTCGGGGTTAGAGAAGGCTGCTTAATTATGTAGTCTTGTAACCTAAATATAACTTAACGTAAGTAATTCTTGGAGGTATGTACATCTTTTCGAGGTTGTTCTGTAGGATGTTGACACACGTCAACTGCAAGGTTGTACCTTTGAGAAGGTTAGGATCTTCTCGAGGATACAATAATGCGAGATGACATGTGGCAAAGACCCTTCGCATTGATTGTTAAGATTTACACACCTAGGACTTGATCAAGATTTCTCTCCGGGACTGGTTAGGACCATAATCAGGTTATGAGGAAGCCCTTTGAGTCTCAGGGTACCTTGGCACATGGAGTTAACTTTGGTTGACCCTATATGCCAATTTATCCTTAGTCTTTAAGAGCCTCTTCATAACGTGGACTATGATGTTAACCCGATCTAGAGTGAAACCTTGGGACAAGGGGACTGATAGAAGTCAGTAAAGACGTTCTATATAACAATAGAGTGGGATGAAGGATGTATTCCAGATGACAAGTATATTGTCAAAGGAATAAGTAATACAAATAGTATGTTATGAATCTTTGGCCAAAGTATCGCAAGTTGCTGATTGCGTTGTCCTATGTCACCTAGTCTAAGGATCATGATGCCAATGAATAGTGGTAACAATTATTCAAATAGGTTCCTTGGGTAGATCACTCAGAACCCGAAATGGGGTAAGAGAACCATGTATATGAAGTATTCAATAGAAAACTTCAAGCTCAAAGTTACACATGAATAGATCGAAGTTCACCGAGTCATGGAATGAATAGATCGGTGGTACACCGAGTCATTACAGTTGTATATGGTTATCTATTATAAGAATGATTGCTATGATATGTGTGTTCTAAATTATGTATTTAGAACAGAGAACATTAATTGTGCAAAAAAAATCCTTGTTTCTAAAGTATTAAAATGGGAATGTTACATCTTGGTATCAGAGATGAAGGTTGCAGCTCTTGGACCTATTATGTCCATAATCTGATAAAAACCTGAATTTTCTTGTAACAAAAATGGTTAGAACAAGGGGAATGATTTTGAATAATGCTCCACCTGTTGAAGGAGTAGCAACAACCCAAAAACTTGATGAGATCCTTGCTGCCCTGTTGGATACAAGAGATCATTTGACTGTACTTGAGTAGCAAGTGATGGGAAATGAGGAGGAAGATGAAGCTGGTAATGAAAATCAGCCACCTCTAGAGGACAACCCCGAATTGGGTGTTGATAATAATGGTAATGTGCCTGTCCAACCAGAAAACAAAAAGGCCAGGTTGGTAGTGGAACTCACCAATGATATAAAAAGGATAAGTCCACCCAAATTTGATGGCACCACATTAGGAGATGGAGCTGAGAATTGGCTCAAAGAAAATGGAGAAGTACTTTGCAATAAGAAACTTCTCGGAGGAAACCAAAGCTATTTGGGAGCATATCAGCTTTCCCATGAAGCATCTTCATGGTGGGACAACCATAAGGATGAGTTAAATATTGATGAAACCAACATCACTTGGGATCAATTTAAAGGTTATTTTAGGCAACGTTGGCTGCCACAACTTTATTATGATCAAAAAATGACATAATTTCAGAACTTAGCTCAAGGGAAGCTAACTGTAATTGAGTATTGGGAGTGGTTTACAAAACTCCTCAAGTATGTACCGCAATATCAAACTGACGAGAAGTTCAAAATATGAAAATTCATCATGGGACTGAATCCCATGATTGGGGGAGAGGTTGATGTTCACAGCCCAACCACTATGGAAGGGGTTGTCGAAAAAGGCCATAAGGCAGGAACAGAAATTAAAATCTATTTCTGCTCATAAAGAGGAGGTGCGGAAGAAAATTCCAAATCCTTCTTCAGCTTCTCTTGCACCTAAGAAGGGGCCATGGAAAAAGTTTGGTAACAAAAATAAGTTTTCAGCTGATAATAGTAAGAAAACAACAATAAGCAAGCCTACTGGAAATACAAGGAATAACTTTACCAAGAATTATAATAATGGGCAGAAGTCCTATGGAGGCCAACATGACAATTTTAAGGTTGGAAATAATTTTGAGCCTAAAAAGGGACCTGTAGGAGGCTGCTATAATTGTGGCAAAGATCATTACGCAAATCAATGTCCTTTGAAGAAGGATGATCGTAATCAACAACATAAGATACATGCTGCAGTAGCAAACAAGCAAGCTGAAAAACAAGTGACACCTATAGAAGTTCCTGGTAAGTTATTTGGCATACCTATAACTGTTCTTTTTGACACAGAGCTACTGAATGTTTTATTTCTAGTAAACTCACTTCAAAACTTAAAAGAAAAGCTGGAAAAATGGATAAATCATGGACTGTACATTATGGTAATAATTCTTGTTCATACAGTTAGTATGTGTCTTTTTGGGCAGTCCTTGACTTACCTAACTTTTCCACTGAAGTTGATCTCTATGTTGCACCTTTGGGATCCTATGATGTTGTCATCAGCGTTAATTGGTTAGCTGAGCATAAAGCAAAAGTGGATTGCTTTGAAAAACATATAAGATGTTTAGATGATCTGTAGAAAACAACAGAGATTCAAGGTGTAAAACGAGAAATTTCAGTTAGGAAATTGTCAGCTATGCAACTTAAAAAGGCCAAAAATAAAGGTTGTACCTTATATGCGGTAAAAATATCTGAATCTAAAGAAGAAGACAGCGATTTCATGAAACGATATCCGTTGTTACAAAATTTCAGAGACGTATTTCCGGAAGAATTATCGGGTTTACCACCCAAAAGGGAGTTTGACTTCACCATTGAAATCAAACCAGGTACAGAACCTATTTCTAAAGCACCTTATCGAATGACTACCACAAAATTAGTTGAGCTTAAGGCTCAGTTGCAAGAAATTTTGTCTAAAGGTTTGATTAGACCAAGTGTTTCACCTTGGGGAGCACCAGTGATATTTGTGAAAAAGAAAGATGGAACACTTAGATTGTGTATTGATTATCGATGTTAAACAAAGAAACAATCAAAAATAGATATCCACTTCCTAGAATTGATGATTTATTTGATCAGATGCGTGGAGCATCGGTATATTCCAAGATAGATCTTTGATCTGGGTATCATCAATTAAGAATTAAAGATGAAGATATTCATAAAACAACTTTCCGGACAAGGTATGGACATTATGAATTCATGGTTTTACCCTTTGGATTAACTAATGCACCTGCAACTTTTATGAACTTAATGAATAATATCTTTCAAGAATACTTGGACAAGTTTGTGCTTGTATTCTTGGATGACATTCTCATTTATTCTAAAAGTGTCGAGGAGCATAATGAGCATTTGAAAGTAGTCTTGGAAATTCTGAGAAAGAGAAGGTTATTTGGTAAGTTATCCAAATGTTCTTTCTTTGATACCGAAGTTCATTATTTGGGTCATGTTATAAGTAAAGAAGGAATTGCTGTAGATCCTTCTAAAATAGTGGCAATAACCGAGTGGCCTACACCAAAGAATGTACATGAAGTAAGAAGCTTCATGGGCCTTGCTGGTTATTATAGAAAATTTGTTAAAGATTTTTCTAAAGTGGCTGCACCGATAACTTCATTGCAGAAAAAGGATAAGAAATTTGCTTGGGATGATAAGTGTGAATCTGCTTTTAAAAGTTTGAAAAGTCAGTTGACTTCAGCACCTATTTTAGCTGTACCTGATCCTAATGGAGACTTTACTGTTGTAACGGATGCATCCGGGAAGGCCTTGGAGGTGTTTTGTTACAAAATGATCATGTCATAGCATATGAAAGTAGAAAACTTAAGTTACATGAGTTGAATTATGCTCCACATGATTTAGAGCTTGCTACCATAGTACATGCACTTCAAGTTTGGAGGCATTATTTACTTGGTAAACCTTTTGAGTTGAAAACTGATCATCTTGGGCTGAAATATATTTTCACTCAACCTAATCTGAATGCAAGACAACGAAGGTGGTTAGATTTTTGTCTCAATATGATTTTGATATAAGTTACATCAAAGGAAAAGAGAATAGAGTAGCAGATGCTCTAAGTCATAGGAAGCACATTTATGCTCTTATAACATTAAGAACTCAATATAAAGATGAAGTAAAAAGAGCAATGGAATCTGATTTATACTTTCAGCAAGTAAAAATAGCGCTTGCTGCAGATCCAAAAGATGAAAGGTATAAAGGTTTTCATTTCAATAATGAAGGAATCTTACGTTATGAAAATAGAGTATACATACCTTTGCTTAATGATTTGAGAAAGAAATTGTTAGCTGAATTTCATAATTCACCTTTTTCTAGACATCCAGGTATTACTAAAATGCTTGCTGATATAAAACAACAATATTTCTGGAAGGGAATGAAAAAGGATGTTGTTAATTTTGTGACTCATTTTCTTGAATGTCGTGAGTGAAGGCAGAACATATGCACCCGCTAGTTTATTATATCCCCATAGCATTCCACAGTACAAATGGTAAGTAATAAGCATGGATTTTGTACAAGGTTTGCCTATGTCAAGAAATAAACATGATGTTATTTTAGTAGTTGTTGATAAACTAACGAAAGTAGCTCATTTTATTGCTGGAAATCTGAAGGATGATTCTCCTGTGTTAGCTAAAATATTTTTACATGAAATTTTCAGATTACATGGAGTACCTGAATTGATTATATCAGATAGGGATCCTAGAATGACGTCAAGATTTTGGCAAACACTGTTGAATGCAGCTCTTGGAACTAAACTAAACTTTAGTTCTACATATCATCCATCGGATGGACGATGGAAATGATGTGTTATATGACAAATGTATTAAGGAAATTATATAGAGTAAATCAAGTGTTAGAAGATATGTTATTTTATGGATGTATAATTTGTATATAGGAAATCAACATAACAAATAAATGGAGAGTACTCCATTAGTTGGTTGGATTGTTATACTACTTCCTATTATTTAGAAGTCTTTTCCTATATATAATACAAAGTAGATGTAATATTAAGAAATCAGAATTATTATTGTGTAAATCTAATACTGTATTAAATGGGACAATTTAAATGAGGCACTTTATGGAAGAAAATCACGCTTCTCTTAAGATGGCCCTTTCGAGGCACTTTATGGAAAAAATGCATTGAGGATAGAGAGGTAATTGGACCTGAAATCCTTACGAAATGGAACATCAAGTTAAAATGATTCGTGAACGCTTGAAAGAAGCAGCAGATAGGTAGAAAAGTTATGCTGATTTAAAGTGGGTTGACCAAATTTTGAACTTGGTGAAAAGGTTTTTCTTCGTGTTAAACCAAGAAAGAGTTCTATAACTTTTGGCAAGGCTGCCAAGTTATCACCTCATTTTGTGGGACCTTTTGAAATTGTTGAAGTAATCAATCCCGTAGCTTATCGATTAGCCTTACCACCTACTTTATCACGAATGCATGATGTTTTCCATATTTCTTTGCTTAAGAAATATGTTTCCGATTTGTCACATGTGTTAAATTGGAATTCCTTGCAGGTCCAAGACCCAGGAATAATCATGGTTAAACCCATTCGAGTGCTGAAAACTCATCAGTTGCAATTAAGGAATCATGAAATATGACAATGTAAGGTCCAGTGGGACCATTTTAACGAAGAAAGTGCAACTTGGGAGAATTTGGAAGATATGAGAACAACTTTTCCTTTTCTTTTTTAATAGAATTAATCATTGACTGATAAAAATTGTGATTTTATCTTTTACATGACATTAAGTAAGCCAGTTTTGGGGCAAACATTTATTCAGGTTGAATAAATAGTAACATAATACTAATTTCTGGAACTATTTAAGTTTGAAATAGTTGATTTGATAGTAAGTGAAAGAATTGACTGACCAAAAGGTAAATAAAAGTTGTAATCATCGGGATGATGATTCTTTTAGGAGGGAAGCATGTAACACCCTGAACTGTTGTTACTTTCTCCTTTGCATTCAAGTGTTGATATGTGATTTTCCATATGATGATATGTTCTTTTGATTTTGGGAAATCATGCTTGAATTGGTTGTGTCCTTTCTACTCTCAAGATCTGTGATTGAAAGGGAATATGCTTGGATTTATTTTCTTTCATTTCTCACATATGAGTACAATCTGATTTCTGGGAGATCGTAGACTTATCTATCTCTATGACTCATCCTTGGGTCAATTGCATTGATCCAAGGAATGTTTTAATTATATTTGGGATGAACAATTATGTATTGACATTTTGTGAATTATTAAGTTTGACTGAACTTAGAAAGTATAAGTTCTTTTAAAATCTTCTTCATATGAAAATATTTCCATAGTGGAAGTTTTGTTGGATTCCGAAAATTAATCCTAGCAGGTCATTGCAATCGGAATCTGGTCTCAATCATTTTGGCATCGGAAAGGACCTGGACCTTAAGCCAGGTAAGATATGTAAGTTTTCCATCTAAAGCTAATTGCTTGATGCAAATCCAGAATCTGATCTGGGAACGTTGTATTCTGTTTGAATTCAGAATGATGATTTCAGCCTATTAAAATAGACTTAAATTGGAATCAGTAAGGTTATTAGTTTTAAACCTAAACTATAACCTATTGTTGCTAGGGTTAGTTGATCTAACCTAGTCCTAAAACTATGTACTTGATATTCCTAAGGGTTATCTAAACCTAATACTAAGGTGGGTGACTTATGTTATAACCTAAGGTGTTAAGATTAAACTAACCTAGGATCTAACCTAAGTCACTAACCTATCCTAAACTAATGCTATGGAAAGGAACCTAAGGGGGTCGCAAGCTTTGGGGTGGTGATTTCAATGGAATTTAAGGAAAGGATAAGGATGAAGGGGTAGGGAGTACTACCAAGGTTAGCGAGGTTAATTTGGAAAGAGGGAAGCTTACGTGGCAACGCATCTCTAAAATGGAAACTCTTGTGTTTTGTGATGTAGAACTCACCAACTTTGGCGGATGGTGGCAATGGAAAATGGGTGGGAGAAAAGAATTTAATGCAATTAAATTGCATGGGTTCTCGAGCTCGGGCCACCTTGAGAGACATGCAAAGGAATTTTTTTTGGTTGTTTCTTTTGTTGTGCCTTCCATTTTTCACTCTGCATGAGCACTTGGTTTTTCGAACCAGCAATTTACTCTCGATGCATGGCAATTTTGAATGTTTCAAATTTACTTTTGTGTCATGGGGAATATATAAGGCATGGAGGAAGCAATATTTTGTTGTTTAATATTTCGTGGAAAGGAGAAGAAAGGGCGAGCTCGTCCAGAGGTCTTCTTCGACTTTTAAGCGACACTATCAGGCATGATAGGCCCTAACTATTAAAATCTTGCTTTTCCTTTAAATGTTTTCATTAAAACAACTCTGTTTTGATGATGTTCACATTTTTGGCTTGAATGGTAGTAATGAATTGTGGGTTTTATGTAAACTTGGGCTCTGGATTGAACTTGGAAATGTTAGTTCAAAAGGAAACTTGTTTTCATTGTTTTCTTGTTCCCTTGCTGTGGTTTAAGCTTGGAGTTCTTATCCTGTTAAACTATCGTATTACCCTTCTATGCTGGGTATTTGCAACAAAGTAACCTATACCAAACTCATAGGTTTACTTGGTGTTGAGATTGGTAAATGTGTTTGATTTCTTAAAATCCTTACTGAAGTTAACGTTTTGGTTGTAATCGTTGATCTGGGTTTTTGCGAACTGTTGTGTTTTCATACCCATTTTGGGTAACCAGCTAGCGACTGTTGTAAGCTTCAGTCTGTTTGATTTACTTGGATAAAATCTTGTTCCATGAAATGAATCATTTGTAAAGATTACGTGTTTTAATGCTAAGTTAATTTCTTTTACTTCGGCTATGAATGGATTGTTAGATTGTCTGCTCCACCTTGAGAAACTCTGACTGTAACAAGTTTATGATCAAGAGAACTGGAAAATGATTGTGAGATCGGGTTGCTCGTAAACTCAGTAAAAGAAAACTTGATTGTTACATGTTGTGTGTTTGGAAACATGGAATGATTGAATCCTTAACACCTCTTGTGAAGGTGTTTGTTTTCTTTTTAATTTTCTCAGTACTTATGAGTAATACAATGTATGGCTTAGTTGTTAATTTAAGGTGTCCATGTATGTTGGCAAATATGAGTTATACGAAAGATTAGTTGTTGAATTGAATTCGTGTTCTTCTTATGAATTCTTGGTTGCTTTTTGGATAAGTTGTAATGGAAAATGGTGTTCATCAATTCTGGTTTTTAAAAGATATTTTGAATTTGACATTAGAAGTAAAATGGTTTAAGCTTATGGAAGATATATTTTACTTTGATCATTGTTGCATATTATTTATAATGGTAAGAATATTTTGACCTTAGGTGCTTTCAAAATTAGGATTTGAATACGTTTCACATACTGAATATTCAATCTTGATTAGTGTTTAAAAAGAAATGGCACCGGACGATGATTCGGTCCAGTTTGATTAATATTGGATGACCATGTAATCAAGGAAAAATGTTAAGATAACCTAACTTGATTCTCATCTCGAATGGTTCGAGCATATGAAGGAAAATAGCCTGTTTATTTGAATCAGTCATGTTTCGAGTTTGATAGGTAAATTGTGTTTATGTAGAATATGATTTTGGTTTCATAGAATGTATAGTGGTAGATCCTGTAAGGATCTAAGGGTAATTCTATATAGTGTTTCTACCTGAATCGCACTGTTGAATGTAATTAAGTGCCAGAAAATAGATCCTTATTCCTTGATTAGGTTTATTAAATGGTTATTATTTCATGGAAATTGGATTTAGTTCTAAAACTTGGTTACAATAGTGTTTGGTCATCTCTGTTTTATCTTTGAGTTGAAAGGATAGGTTGGAAAGAGGCTGTAAAAGAAGGAAAGTTATGTCGATTTCTTCTTGTATGTTAATATACTTTTTTTGAAATTATTTAAGGAACCCAATTAGTAAAGTTATGGGATGGCAGATTTTTACTTTAAAGATGGAAGGAATATTAGGATTAGGGATCCTAATATGGGAAACTCCTTTCATTTTACAGCAGGTTATGATATTGATATAAACTTACTATTTGTTATTCTTATTGTAAAGTAATCTAGTATTTATTGCTTTACATACTTGCCATGATTGAAAATCAATTATACTAAGATGAAGGATAGATTGGCAAGTGAACTTGCAAGTGATAGCAATCCATTCCTCTTGTTTAAATTACTTTTGTATGATCCGTTGGATTTAATATTTCAATTGGTTTAGTGCTAAATAAAGGTGATCAAATCATGATATACATTGTTTCAACTTTTTCGGATGATTAGGTGCATAATAATCAAGATGCTCCTTCTTACTTTCTTGCAAGAAATGGGATGAATCATCCAAAATAGATTTAGTTGAAATTACGTCTGTAATTTATATTGTAATAAGAAGTTGTATTATAATTGGTAGAAAGAAATTTCAGGGTGTAATATGATTTTGGATTGTGAAGGTAATTGTTGGATTCAATTATGCTTTAAATTGAGGACAAGTAGAATAGAATATTCCTTCTGTCCTTTTGGTTTTAATAGTGTACTTAGACTCTCTTTATATTGATTTCATTCTAGGATATAAAGTATGAATTAAGTGAAGTCATTTTAATAGGGTTGTTTAATTGAAACAATTAGAGGAATGCAATTGTTTTAAGGATTAGTGCTTATCATGCTCAGTTCATTGAACTGACCCATGCTAGCAATTTTGCAGATGGTCTTCATAAGTGGCAAAGGAAGACAAAATCTGATAAGATGTATTGATTGTTCTAAATTGGTTCTTATGAAGAATTCTCGATTAGATTTTTAAATCGTATTGTGAAAAGAAAGGTTATCTCTTTTGTTGAAGGCTATTGTCTTAAAGCATGCCAAAAGTGCATAAGTTGTAATTGTATGGTTTTGGAAACGAATGAAATTGTGAGGAAATTACCTATGAAGAATGTGTATCTTATTTTGTTGGGATGATCTTCTTATTGGCTATATGAATGAGTGTGCATTCTTATTGTTTTGAACAATGGATTATAGATGATCTTCTTAAGTAAGCCATAGCTAATGATGTGGCTGATTACTACATTCTTAATTAGTGACTCATTATAACTTATGATTGTGAGTAAAAACTTAAAATAAGATCACTACATTTATAGGGAACATCGAGAGTGGGTTATGCCCTAAAATGTACCTATAAGAAGAGGAGGACTTTCCCCTCTTGTAATGCAATAATTATAAAAGGAATAAATGACTATAAATCGTTAAGACTTAATGGTATAAAGTCTGATATGTCTCAACCTATTAGGTTGATACATTTCCCTCGTTGGTTGAGTTATTTTTCTAAATTAAGGAACTTAAATGGTTGTTGTCCTATTTTTTTGGATAAAAGGTTGATCGGCCCCAACCGACAACCAAGAAACAATCAAAAGAAATTAAGACCCTTTTCGTAAAACTAAACCCTAATTACAAAAAGGTAACTTAAGGAGTGTTGGACTCGGGGTTAGAGAAGGTTGCCTAATTATGTAGTCTTGTAACCTAAATATAACTTAACGTAAGTAATTCTTGGAGGTATGTACATCTTTCTGAGGCTATTCCATAGGATGTTGACACACGTCAACTACAAGGTTGTACCTTCAAGAAGGTTAGGATCTTCTCGAGGATACAACAATGCAGATGACATGTGGCAACACCCTTCTGCATTGATCGTTAAGATTTACACACCTGGGACTTGATCAAGATTTCTCTCCGGACTAGTTAGGACCATAATCAGGTTATGAGGAAGCCCTTTGAGTCTCAGGGTACCTTGGCACACGGAGTTAACTTTGGTTGACCCTGTATGCCAATTTATCCTTAGTCTTTAAGAGCCTCTTCATAACGTGGACTATGATGTTAACCCGATCTAGAGTGAAACCTTGGGACAAGGGGACTGATAGAAGTCAGTAAAGATGTTCTATATAACAATAGAGTGGGGTGAAGGACGTATTCTAGATTGACGAGTATGTCATCAAGGAATAAGTAATACGAACAGTATGTTATGAATCTTTGGCCAAAGTATCACAAGCTGCTGATTACGCATTGTCCTATGTCACCTAGTCTAAGGATCGTGATGCCGATGAATAGTGGTAACAATTATTCAGATAGGTTCCTTGGGTAGATCACTTAGAACCCGGAATGGGGTAAGAGAACCACGTATATGAAGTATTTAGTAGAAAACTTCAAGCTCAAAGTTACACATGAATAGATCGGAAATTCACCGAGTCATGGAATGAATAGATCGGTGGTACACCGAGTCATTACAGCTACATATGGTTATCTATTATAAGAATGATTTCTATGATATGTGTGTTCTAAATTATGTATTTAGAATAGAGAACATTAATCGTGAAAAAAAAATTCCTTGTTTCTAAAGTATTAAAACATGATTGGTCTTTTCGACTCACTGTCATTTCTACTTATTCTAGGTTTAACCTTATCCCTAGATAGGAACATAACCTATTATAAGAAGATTCTCACAATGTCTTAGGGTAAACGGGCATACTCAGTGGACCTAAGTCAACCGGATGTGCCAACGTACTCTGAGCTATTAGAAGCTAATTCATATCCTAAATATGCTCCTATCTGGACCTAGAGAGAAACTAAGTTCAAGTCTGAGTTCCTATTGTGTGTAGATCTAGATGATCAATGTGGTAGGGTGATGCCACATGTCAACTACAACATTGTATTCTCAAGAAGACCCAAGCCTTCCCGAAATTACAACCTGTAGTTGGCATGTGCTAACATCCTATAGAAACTACCTCATCGAGATGTACATACCCCCAAGGAGATTGTTAATACTTTGTTAGTTTAGATTATTTCTGATTTTAGCAACCCTGCCAAACCCTAACCCAACACTTAATAAGTTCTTTCCTAAATTTTCTTTATTTAGTCCATGAAGAACTTCGTTATACTTACGGTTGTTTTTAATGTTTGATCACACAGTTAAACTACCAATTAACCGTAACCAAACAACGTTATCAAGTTTCATTTAAGAAGTACAATAACTTTTAGATAGGTTCAACGTTCGAGTATATATCCAATTAAAGTAGACTTCATACAAAATGAAGTCTAATAAATTGTAATCACATTAACATACCTTTTTGGTTTAAGCATTTAAGAAGGAGAAAGAGTCTTTATCTCCATGTTAAGTGTTAGGGTGTATGCTACCCAATATCCATATTTCTTAATGTATGATCATCACACGTTACATTACTATGTTATATAGTTTAGATAAGAACATCATATTCTACAAACTTAACAAGCTACATTTTGATTAGGGAAATTGAACCAAATTTCTTTATCCAAATTATCAAAGGATGACCCATCAAGCATATATATAATATGAAGAATATAAGCAAGATAGAAATCCATCTCTTTCATACAAGTACAAAATAATTTACTCAACCAATACAGGTAAACTCTCAACTTTCAATTCATATTTATAACTTATAAATTTACAAGACTTAAGCATTTAAGCAAACGCCTAACAACTTCATTATAAAAGAATAGTACTTTTCTTTTTGTTACAATCTCAAGAACGAATTAGAATTCTTTACAAGGAATCAGATTTAAATCAGCCAATGCATCATATAATTTTTTCCTTCTTTTTTATCACTTACAAAGTCCATTTGCAAAAATTGCTAGCACGGGTCAGTTCAATGAACTGAGCATGATAAGCACTAAGCCTTAAAATGAAGTGCATTCCAATAATTGTTCCATTAAAATAACTCTTCTTTAATGAGATAATTATTACATCATAAATATCAATATAAGTAATATCAAATGGAAAAGAAATACACTTAACCAATTTGAATTCACTTCCTAGCGAAGAACAAAATATAATCCACAACATCTACCTTACATAATTAATGTTTAATTGATCCTATCGATTATCCTTAAGCAAAAAACAGATCATATCATCTCATTGTTCCAAATTCTATCATAATAGAATACAACATTTATATTTTCTTTAAGCCAAAAGAAGGGTTTACAACATGGTTCTCATTAGGATGATTCATCTAACTCCTAAGAAAAAGAAGAAGAATACCCATTACAAACTATGCCCAAACACAAAACATCTGAAAACAAAAATAGGTTCATAACATGAATATGACTGCCTCATTTAAAGGACAACTACCTTAAACTTCAACATTTAAGATATTCATCAGAACAAAATCCCATTTCAATCCAAGAGTGAATATAGAATCAAACAGTTAACCAACCAGTTTACATTTTCTGTTCAACAAACCTAAGCATCTAATCTCCTTCTACATTAGTTTAGTCAAATGATATGTACAAGAAGACTAATCAACATAATAAATCTCCATTTCCTAAGAGAATAATTAATAGAAGGTTTCAATCAAATGAACTTAACCAAACAACCTAGAAAAGGAACTTTTCGAATATGATTCAATCCTTAAATCATCTCATTACACTTAACAACAAATTCCCCTTTCTAATCCAAATAATAAGCTCATACACCAGCTCCCAGAAGAGAGAACAAAGCCAACTCAATGTAAGAAGAAAACGTACTACAATCTCCCTAACATTCTTTACCATAATAAAGCATGAGTTCATTTTTTAGTTCAGAACAACATAGTAGTAAAGTTCAGAAATAGCACACTATCCCTAAGGAATCACAATTTCCTTAACCTTTTAAAAGACTCGGGTATTCACTTAATGGACCCAACAAGAGGTGTAAAAACTTGAATAGAGAACTAACTCTGAATTACCCACGAGCTCAGCCAAGACAAAAACTATATTACAATAAATTTCAACATCTTATTATAAGAGCAAACAGATCGGGGTTCCAAGAAGAACAATAAACCAACAAGATATTTCAGTCAAGATCTCGAAGAGATTACCCAACAACCCAATTAAACCACTCTTCCAGTTTTTCTTTGAGCAAGTAGTTCGATTCAAAAGAGTTATGAGCTTAAACCATAAAATCAAGTAAAAACCCAATTCAATACCAAAACCAAATCGAACATGTCTATAATACAACTAGTTCAAAACTCAAAAATACAAAATCCGAGCACAATGTTGAACACAAACTTCTCACAAAGGTTCAGACCACTCAAGAGAATATTTACAAGTTCAAGGCAACAACATGTTCCCATTCCAGTTTATATCTTAAACAAAGAAAACCCAAAAAAGATACTAGAAGAACCAATACCTCGTTGCAGTTACGAATTCCACACACTAAGTAACAAATTAAATGTACAGTGTCGAATCACAAAATCTCCAACATGAGTTTAGATATACACCAGTATCTTAATACGAGGCAATATATAATACAAATACCTATTAATAGTTCAGAATAGTAGAGGGCTTCCATTATCTGTTTACATCTTATCAAAAGCCCTATTTCCAACTCCAACGAAACACAAGTTTCTCACCAAAGTTTGAAACCATACAAGTAATAAAATACAAGTGTTGTATACGTTATGAACTCCCATTAATAGTCCCGAATAATATAGGAATAAACGATAGTATAGAGATATAAACAGACTTCAAACAACAGCTTAAGGATTAACCAAGCTTCCAAACATGATTCAGAGTAACAAGAACCTCCAACACAAACTCATATCAAATAATAACACCGAATCAAGCTCAATTAAACATGAACTCGAAGACATTCTTAAATGAACATGAGCTTAAACACAAGTTTAAGTATGAAATAAAATATAAGCTCAAGCTCAACAAACATGATCTCCTAAAGAAAGATCAGACGAAACTCAAGGTTCCCAAAAACTCATAACCAAGTAACCAACGATGAAGGTCAGTCATAGCCTCAACCTTTCCAACACCAGTTTAAGAAATGACATGCAGAGCCATAAAAACAAGTTTCTCATGCATGCTTAGCTATTTAACCCTTACAAATAAAGTTTCTAGGACATACACTAATTTTTTCCAAGGATTCAAACCCAAATATACCAGAGATTACAAAACCCAGCAAGAAAATAACCAGATAAAACATGCAAGCCAAGAATCTCATAAGAGTAGAGTCATTTTAATGAATCATTTAGAAGAAAGCAAGAGATCTTAAAGATTAGATCCTATCATGCCTGATAGCACTTCTGCCAAATCGAAGGAGACTTCCAGACGAGCCTCCATCTCCTTTTCTCTTCTAAGAAAGAACAACCAACCAAAAATTTCCTCAAGATGCCTCATATACCTTCCCATGATCGAAAACAGACCGTGTGAGTTAAAAATAGCAATGAAGTGCAAGTCAAACTCCTGGTTGGAAGAACCAGTGTTCTCCATGCAAAGAAAAAAATTGAAAAGCATGCAAAAACCAACAACCTCCCACAAATCTTCCTTTCAAGTTTCCTAGATGGTTTGTGAACAAAAATTGAGACCAATAAATTCCATTAATTCCAATTTTCCCACTTATCTTTCCTTTTCACCACCTCCCAAGTCTTGCGAATGCCAATTCACATTTAGCATGAAATTCCATCTTTAGTGAAACTTCCACATAAGTCTCTACCAAGTCAACTAGCCCCTGTCAAAACTGGTAGTACATATGCCTTTAAGAACCTTATCAACAATTAAATGTCATTAGAACCATCACCTTTGATGCATGCGACCCCCTCCTTTAGGTTCCCTTTTAAATAGCTTAGGATAGATCCCTTAGAACTTAGGTTAGTTTAGAATTAATCACCTTAGGCCTTACACATTACCTTAGGTAGTTTCCACATAGGTTAGATTAATTCACAACATAGTAGTTTTAGGCATTAGGTTAGATCATCACATAATCTTATAGCATTAGGTTTTAGGTTAATTTAAATAGCCTAGTAACCTCTCCATAATCCTTTAGCACAAAGCTTAGGTTAGGATAAAAATTCAATTAAGTAACATAGCTAGGTAGTATATATATATTCTTACCCAACTTAGGATTCCAAATCCTTCCAATGTCATGAATAGGTTGTATTTCATTTACGTCAGCAATGGACTGCCAAGATCAATCTTCAAGGACCTAAGCACAACATACAACTGAATAGAAACACATTCACAAAGATTAAAGAACTTGTTATAACAAATTTTAGTCCATCATGTCCCTCAATTATGGAATTTCAATTTATCATTCATTCAACTGAGGAGGTTTAAAACATTCAATGATCCAAGGATGAGTCAGATAAAGAGATAAGTTTGTAACTTTTAAACCAGATTACAACTCACCTATAAGAAGTGAAAAATGGATTCAAGGAAGCCATTCCATTCTTGTCTAAAGATATTAAGAACAGAAAACTGTTATCCATATCAAGCATGATATCCAACAACCAAAAGAACACATATTTAGAAGAAGATCACATGTCAACACTTGAAATGCAAAAGAGGAATTTAACAATTATCGAGGGTGTTACATGGAGGAAATCCACCGAGATGCCTAATATGTGGTCACCTAGTTTTTGATGTATGATAGTCTTTTTGTGATTTATACCGGCCTGCGTGCCAAGAGATAGTTGTATTTTTTATCACATACCGGCCTATGTGCCGATGACAGTGAGGATGTATGAGAGATTTTGTCTATTTTGAGCATATACCAGCCTGCATGCTAAAGATATTTTGTATTATTTCATTATTTTGTTGTATATATGAGACTGACCTATGTGCCGATGACATTTTGTATTGTGTATTGGCCCTTGTGTGCCGATAATTTTGAGATGATGGACATAATGAGAGAGAAATGTATTTTTGAGATACACATTGATTTATTTATATGATGAGATACATGGTTTTTTTATTTGTTGATGTGTTGATGAGATTTTGATTTGTTATTTTGATATGGATGGAAAGTAGGTGAGTTAGGCATGATGGAGTCAGGTTGATTTAGGCTGGATCGAGTCAAAGTTATAGGCATGGTTGAGTTAGAAAGTAGGTGAAGTTGTGATTCATTATTTTATGCAATGAATGATAATATGGGTCATATGTGAGATGTGGTATAATCTAAGCATAGTGATGATAAAGAAATGCTAGGTGTAATAAATGTATGTTGTGATAAGGATTTAAAATATGAAGTAACTTGTTGTTTGTTTGGTTTAATTTCCAATTTGGGATAAAAAGGGAAACTAAGTGAGGTGTGAGGAACATGGAAGATGAATTGTTTAGGGTAGAGAATGGCCGAGCTAACCTCCAAGGGCCCCATGCCCTCGGAGTGTTGCCTACATAGTCCCGGTGAAAGGGGACCTCAGGCTGATGTAGTTCTCCCATGAGCTAGGGAAGAATATGATGAGGTATGAAAATGAGTTAGTAGGTTTTAGGCATGGTGTGGGTTTAGGTCTATTAGGTGTGGGTGGATTATAGGTAAAGTGATTTAGGTGATGTCGATTGTGGTAAAAGAAGAATATTACCCCAAAAGTAAGTGTTGAGGACCAAGTCCTGTATAAGGTAATCAAAATGTAAACAAAGACGGTTTAAAAGATAAGAGGGGGCAAGAAAGCCACCTGATTGGGTAGGATCATACCGAGTAGATCATGCCTTGGAGGAGGTGATGAATGTAAGACCCTAAATACATTGCATGATTGATTGTTCTACGGTGAAAAGTAGTCACATGATCATGAAATGTATAGGTTCCAAGAAGTCACTTGAGGTACTAGGAAATGGGAGTGGGAATGGTAAGAAGGGTGAAAGGTAATTAATTGTTATATGGTGTGAGGTAGCATGCTCTTTGGGCAAGAGATCCAAGGTCACAATGGGTAAGTCCATGACTAAAAAGGTTTGTTGTTTTGACTTATAGTTGAGATAGACTGATCGATGTGGGAAGTCTATATGGGATGAAGAAAATTTAACTCCTTGAGGTTTTGTGAAGCTGATCGATGTGGGAAGCTTCATTTGCTCTCATTTTTTTATTTTTATTAAGCTTTATATAGTTGTCCTTTGAGTGAGTAATCTATTTATAGCAGTGATTGCAGAGAGGAATATGTCCTATTGAGGGAGTCATCTTTTTATTGGAAGTTTTACTCAAGGAGTTATATCCCATGTGAGGGCTTTGAAGTCATGGACTAGACCAAGGTGGAGGATATGACTCTTGTTCAAAAGGCAAGGTGGAATTACTATGGGATCTCATCTAAAGGTAGAAAAAAATTATCCATGAGAACCATGCTATGTGCAAAGACCGAGGTATAGATATTCAAGAGAAGTAACAAGTAATGGGTACTCACATGATTCTTGTTTAATCATTGGTGAGGTGTATGAATTGAATAGCACTTAAGGGATGAGAATGGAAAGAGACAAAAGGTGAGGTAGGATGATAAGTCAACAATATAATGGTCAAAGATGTAAGGCTTTAAGGGGTTCAGGTTCGGGTTTACCATTGAGTGAAGATAAATTATAAGCACCTGATCCATAAGTATGGGTCACAATGTATGGTCCAAGATAATTAGGAGAAAATTTTCCACATTTACTTTTTTCTACTTTGGTTATATGTTGATTTTCTTTCAGGACAAGGTCACCGACTTGGAAGGTCCGTTCATGGACACGTTTTTCGTAGGCATGTTTGATACATTTTTGGTAAACTTGAAGGTGATCCAAAGCGTTAAGATGACGTTCATCTAGTAACTCTAACTATGCTAAATAGACCTAACAAAATTCATCATCAGTGATCATGTCATGGAGATAAATACGGAGTAAAGGGATTTGGACTTTGAGAGGTAGAACTACCTGTGTACCATAGACCAGAGAAAATGGTGTGGCTGCAGTGGAAGTGTGAATACTAGTACGGTATGCCCATAGGGTAAAAGGAATGTGTGTATGCCAATCCTTCCCAGTATCATTGACCACTTTCATGAGAATATTGTTTAGGGTTTTTAGTGGATTTGGATTGGCCGTTGGTTTGTGGATAATATGGTGATGAGAAACTAAGCTTTGAATGCCAAAGGCATCACAAAGTTTTTGCAATGTTTTGTTTTTTAATTGTTTTCCATTGTCAGTGATGAGGTGATGAGGAACACCAAAGATACAAATGATATGGTTGTTAATGAACTCACATATTTTCTCAGCTTTAGTGGAGATGAGTGGTATGGCTTCCACCCATTTTGTATAGTATTCGGTAGTAGTGATGATCCATTCTTTGGTGTTGGGAAGAATGGGGATTAAACTCTCTCGCAAGATCCAAACCCCATTGAGAGAAGGGCCAAAGGTCACGGGAGACTTGTAAGGCATGGTGGGTGTATGATGAAGATTGGAATGTTGGAATTTTACACAACGTTTGGCGTAGTCGAAAAAATCATAGTTAAGGGTCAACCAATAATAGCCGTGCAAAGAATATGCTTAGCAACAAAAGACCACTTCAAGTGAACTCCACATATTTCATCATGAACTTCCTTAATGGTATAAGGAATTTCATAACTCGTTATGCATCGTAAGAGAATACCATCAAATTCATTCTTATAGAGGAGTCCCCCTAAGATGATGCAATGAGAGACCTTTTAAGGAAGGCACGTTGTCTATTACGGGTGAGATCAGGAGGTAAGATGGAGAGAGAAAGTTAGTTAGAGTATTGTTTATACCAAAGGTCGCTAGGGTCGAGAGGTGATGGTTCCACGGAGTAAACATCGTGAGGTAAATAAGAAGGTGACTTGAGTTGTTGTACGGTGACAAAGATTTTAGAATCGATGAGTGAAGCAGGTATTTGGGAAGCTAAGTAGACCATGGTATCAGCAAATTTGTTGGTTGAAAGTGGGATGGTTTGAAGGTTATAACGATCAAAGGTGGTCAAAATACATCTACATGATGTTTATACTTTTAAAGTATCTCACTATGACATTGGTATATACCATTAAATTGTTTTATGACCAATTGAGAATCACCAAAGTTGTTAATGGATTTGACATCTAGGGCATAGGCAGCTTGGATACCTAGTACAACGCTTCCTATTTGGAAATATTGTTGGTGCATTCAAAATCTAGTTTGAAAGACAAAGGCATGGGTTCACCATCAAGGGAAATGAGGATAATACCAGCCCCACCCCACCCTGACACTTGGAACCATCGAAGAAGAGTGTCATTTAGTAAGGGGGTTCATCTAGGGAAAGGGTAGGAATCGACTCATATGGAAAGTAAAAATTAGAGGGTTGATCCTCGAAATAGGTGCATTGGCTAATTGGTCAATGATTTCTTGGCCCATGATGGACTTTTGATGAATGAATTCTAGGTCAAGATTAGCTAAAAGCATAATCCATCATGTGGCATGCTGATTTTGATAAGGTTTGGTGTACATGAAGTGTAAGGGGTCGGTGTTGGTCATAACATAGGTTTTTGGTTGAGTAGGTAATGACGGAGTTTGGTGGCAATGAAAACTAAGGCTAAGAAAAGTTTTTCGAGATGGGTGTATCAGGTTTCATATTCCAAAAGAGTACAACTTATGTAATAAACTACCTTATCCTTGTGTTTTTCATCGCGATGAGAGAGCATGGCTCCCAAGGAATGATCGGTAGCTGAGATGTATAGGTAAAAAGGTTGATCATCTTTAGGTGGAATGAGTACGGGTGGTTGGAGAAGGTATTGTTTTAGGGCCTTAAAAGCTTTGTGGTAGTCATCATCCCATTTAAAGGAGACATCCTTCTTGAGAAAATGATGAAATGGTTGACATCAATTAGATAATTACGAAATGAAATGGTGAATAGACTGCAATTTACCTTGTAGGCTACGGAGTTGTTTAAGGTTAGTGGGTGGAGGCATTTCCAGAATAGCCTTGACTTTAGCAGGGTCAACTTCTATATCATGTAGGGAAATGATAAATCCCAGGAGCTTTCCTGAGAGAACCACAAAGACAAAATTCTTAGGTTAAAGGCAGACACAATATTTAATGAGATGGTCAAAGATGGTTTTAAGGATGGTAAGGTGCTTGGAGTGGCACTTACATTTTGCCAAGAGATCATCCTTGTAATCTTCCAATATGCGAATGCATGATTTCATGGAAGATGTGAGTCATAGCTTGTTGATATGTTTCACCAACATTTTTAAGGCCAAAAGGCATGAATTGATAGTAGAAAGGTCCCCCAAGGGGTGATGAATGAGGTTTTGTGTTGATCCTCTAGGGCAAGAAGGATTTGGTTATAACTGAGAAGCCATCCATGAGTGATAGCATCTCATGGCCAGCGGTAAGGTCAACCAGTTAGTCAATACCAGGTAAGGGAAAGTCATCTTTCGGACATACTAGGTTGAGGTCACGGAAGTCTATTCAAATACGGAGTCCCCTGTCTCCTTAGTGATAGGGACAATGTTAGAAATCCAATGAGGATAATCAATGTGTAAGATGAAGTAAATGAAAACAAGGCGGCTGAGTTCTTCTTTGATGAGAAGGGCAATGCGAGGGTGCATTTTCCTCAGTTTTTGTTTGATGGGTTTGGCATCGGGAATGGTTACGCTTTTGTGGACCACTATGGTGGGGTTAATACCGAGCATGTCTACGTAAGTGTAGTCATTTTTCACCCACCAAGAACAAGGGAACCTCATGCACGCCATCCTATCACCCGGCGGGTGCTTCAGGCGCTCACTCGAGGTGCACGAGAGGAAGCTAAGTCTCTCTTTATGTGAGTTTAGTGGAAGGCATCATTCATGATCTTGAATTAGTGATTTAAAGGACATGAAAAATCTATAAGGCTTAGAACGACTTCTATACCCTTTCACATATCAAAAGTGAAAGTGCTTAACAGAATTAACAGAACTAGGAAGTCAGTAAATCCACAAATAGACTTAACATTCAAATAAGGTTCATGATTATACAAGAACAAAAGCATAATAGAAATATGCAGGTATTACAGAGAGAAAATCTTGATACAATTATCATGGTAACCTTATCATATTCATTCATATCATTACTTCTAGAATATCACAAAATGGCGGACCACGGTCATACACCATATACGGATCCATACATGTATGCTCACAAAACAAAATTTACATTCCCCATTCCCTCATTACATCCTTCCTATAATCATCTACCCTTTTTATCCCATAGTTCTCATAGTAATTCTATAGAGCTCCACTTCCTCACTCGTGTCTCTTTTTCTTTGCTAAGGGTGTGCATATAAATAGGCATCTGAGCTCCAGCAAACTCCTCTGTAACCTTAGATCTAGCTTCAAGTGTCAAGGTGTAGATCACCTCAGGCACATGCCTCTCCATGTCATGATTATCTTTTTGGATCTTCTTATCACAAGGTATATTCCTTCCAGGACACCCTATTGCCATGCTGGAACCTTATCCAAACAGAACACATTCTTCATGTGTTTAGTCCAAAAGGCCAAAAATGGCTAAGTCCCAAATTTGTGCTTTGTGGGTGTGGGTCCTTGGTTCTCCAAGAACCCTTTTTGAATCCTACCTTACGCACCTTAACTTGCATGCTTCCTCCATCTATGCATGCCTACACACCTTTAAGATTTGAAAGCTATAATAGGGTCCCAACATTACCCCACACTTCACCTGTACTCTGCCCTCGGGAACCTCTTCAAAGAATGCAGTACAAAAAGGTAAGGCCTACGCCTTGAAAAGAATGAAGGGAAAGAATAAAGAATGGGGGAGATAAATAATAGAAGGGGAACTGCCTAAAGAAGAAGAAGGGGGAAATTCTACCGTAAGTCAGCCTCCAGCGTATTCCATGCATTGACTTCATCCTATGCCCTTGTGTAAAGGTCGCCAACCAATGTGCTCACCTTGTCGAAGGTTAACCCTTCCCCTTGTGTGTTTACGGTCTCTACTACCATCTCTAGTTCCTTCGCTTGGTCTTCCAAGGCATCCATCTTCCTCGTAATGACCTTATAGAGATCTTTTAGCTGGGTTATGATTGATACCCATAGGATCTCGATATCTTCAAAATTCTTTTCCACTTTGGCTAGGATCTTTTCTCACTCAGCTCTATTGCCTTTATTCTTTTCCCTAAATTCCTTTAGCTTGGCCTCGTCGTTGACAAGTAGCATGCTTTTCACCTTGTCCTGATCCATGCAATGGTCGTATGCGACCCCAATGGTTTGTGCAGCTATTTTTACATCAGTGAGCACCTTGTTGTATTTAGCTATGAGTGCGATGACTTTCAACTTGTCCTCCTACTCCAAGTGCGCAGCTACATCCTCTGCCGACTCCAAGGCCAAAGGCTGCCTTTCCATGGTGAGGATCTAAGTCAAGTCCTCAAGACATTCCAGGAGGAACCATAATTTTGTGCGAGAGGTTTAAGGTCTAGGTGCTTCATGATAATAGCCTAGGAGATGAGCTCCACCTTCTTGGAAACTTCATGCACTTTAGCTTTCTCCTCTTGTAATTCTCACTGTAGTTGAGCGTTGATCAACTTTTCAAGGCTAAGTTCCTTTGTTAGCTTAACTACTTCTTCCTTCCTCTTTTCTAATAGGTCCTCCAAGACTTTAACCCTGTCATTTCTGCAGAAGAGCCTAGCCTCAACTTCCATGGAGAATTTGTTGAGCGTGTTACACACTTTCTCATCCGATAGTTGTTGCATGTTTATAATGGGGTTGTCCCCCTTTCCGTTGGACAACGCTAGTATTACTCCTTGGTTAACCTTGAACTCGGGCTCATCAAGGTGGGATTTGAACACCCATGATAGCATCTTTCTTGTGCATGGGTATCCACCCTCAGGATCAAAGGACTCCATGGTGGTTAGCTCCTTGGTGGGCATGGTACTCTGGAAACGTGCACGTAAAATTTTTTTGGGGTCATCAACATATCCCATCATTATTCTTCCCCCTCCCACATGTTTACTTCCCATGTGCATGCCCTTGGGAACAGTTATTGAAAGATTTGGGCCTTTTTGCTACTCACACTCTTATCCCTTTTCTCTTCCTTGAATTCACCGAGCACAAGCTCCGCACTGCACTCCAATGCCTTGTCAACCAAGGCATTAATCATCTTCTTTTCCTCCCTTGTCGCTTTCTCATCCTCCTCCTCCTGAGTGAGCTTGGGCATATCTAGCTCCTTGGTACTTTCCACCTTGCTCCTTTCTTGACTCTATGTGCCTTCCTCCCCTTGGGCACCCTTCCTCCTTACAAAGATGAAAGCATCACTTGCACCTTCTACTTCCTCTCCCTCTGAATCATGGACATCAATCAGCTCCTGATTTTCCTCCAGCTCTTCCTCTTCATCATCATCCTTATTTCCTATATAGGTGTTCACATCATCTGTATCCTCATAATCTTGTTCTTCCATCCCCTGTTCTTCTTCCTTTGCTGAAAACTTCAAATTTGGGGATGTGCTCTTCTCCCGAGGGTTCTTCGAGGGGATGGTGGCTTCATAGGTTCTGGGGTCTTCTCCTTGACCACCATCCTCTTCTTCTTCTAGATGTAGGTACTTGTCCCCTGTAGTACCTACATCCTACTTCTCCACCGCCCTTTGTTCCTTTTTCTCTTCCCTCTCTTTATGCTTTGGTGTGGGATTCTTTCTTCTAATAGGGTTGTCTAGGATGGATATCTCATTCTCCACGTATGCACCCTTTTCAAATTTTGGCCTTATGTATAGGTAAATCCTTGCGGCATTTCTCCTAGCAATAGGTAAGGTCAAAGGCCTTACAATATGCACATCTTGCGACATGTACCTTTTAATGTATGTGTGCTTCTCTGGGTAGACCAGCTTCTTCCTCATCTATTTGTGCTCTCTGTCAAGGGTGGACAACTCAAGGTTTGATTTCTTCAACTCCTTGTATCTATTTACTCCCACTTGGAAAAATTGGGTAATAAACAAGAATGGGATTTTACACCATGGACTCTAGCTTCCATTAACCAAAATGAACTGCGCCGATCTGAAGTGCTAGTAGACTATGAACTCTGTTTCTCCTTTGGTCACCGCGGGGAGTTGTTCAGGGATCTACCATTCAGCCCCAAATGTGTTCCTAAGGCATGTATACCATTTGTCTAAGTGTGCCTTGTGTACCCCTGTCATTGATTCACATGTGTATTTTTGAAATCTCTCCACAAGTGAGGGATCTTTAGTAGGGTACTCCCACACGAACTTGTCGATGCATCCGGCACCCCGATTTTGAGAACACAATTGTCAACAAAATGTTTCCAAATAGGATCTTTCCTCCATTCTCTCGCACTACTTATGATTCCATCTGTAATATATTGGGAGATGTTATATATGGTGCCCTCATCGACTTTCCAGCAGACATTCAGCTAGGGATTGCTCACCTGGGTCCACCTTTCTTGTCCATTCAGCTTGCAGACTAGGTGTATGGCCATCTTCATCACTGGATCGCTGATATCCAAGACATAATAATACCTTGATCCCTTCTTCAATCCATAGGATGTTATGGTTTCTTTGATTTCCTCCTCATCCCGGATGTCATCTTCAAGCGCATCCCCTTCACAGTTTAGGCCTATGAAGCATGAAATTAGTTAGGGAGTGTGCATTTTGTGCTCTACAAAGTAGAAGAAGTCTTCGTTTACGTGCATCATCAACCATTGGTACAAGCGCTCGGGCTTCCAAAATATGGTAATTAGAAAAGTTGGAGAATCCCTTCCTTCTCCATTTTCACCTTGACCACATCATTGTAGATCAGTAACCCATCAGGTGTTCATTTATTTATGGGGCACACCATCTCCAGCACCATTTCCTTCGCAATTGTACTTGACCGGTGATTGTAGTCGATCACGGTCATCTGTCTTATGTGGGACTCCCACTCTTGCCCTAGCAAAACCTCATCCGGGTATTGCATCTTTGAGTACCACTCCTCATTTGTATCCAAGGGTATTTCTTCATGTTTCTTCTTTCCTTTTCCTTTACCCTTTCCCTTATTGGATTCTTCTATAGGTTTACCAACTGGTTTCATGGTTGTCATTGCACCCCTTTCTTTCATTCCCAGGTTAACTTGTGATTTGTTTGAATGTTTTCCTCGTGTACCCCATGCCCTAAAACACAAACCCTAATCTCAAATTTTTCTCCTTTGATCACGGTGCTTCTTCACAACATTCCTCACACCGTGAATTACTTTTCTCTGGTTTGTAGATCCAATGGACCAATTTTTCTTTAAGTTATTGGTATTTTCCATCGCACGAGTCAATTCTCAAAACCCTAGCTCTTGGAATAAAATCACTCTTCTTGTTTTTGCAAAGTGAAATAATGAAATGCCCACTCTTATACTTATATCTTTTCCTACTTTTATGCATTTAAGGCTAGGCTATCTACCATCGTACGAAAATGTTTAATGCGGTGTTTTCAAACAAGCCCCGACTTTAGTGCTTCTCCTTACGTGCCCAATCCTTGTGCAAAAGATTTTCCACCGGCGCCCAATCCTTGCATGAAAATTTTTTCAACCTTCTGGCACATAAACAATCCATATTGACATAATACTCTTGCACGCATGTTACCAGTGCCAAAGGAACTTCTTCCATCCTCATGATTCTTGCTTTTGCCTACCTCGTGTTTTTGTGCTTTTTCTCCTTTGTACATGGATTTCCAATGTAACCTTATTTTGCCACCGACCCAAATCCTCCTAGCAGAATAACTCCAATTTTCTCTTCATCATCTCACCCCACACTAAAACGATGTGTGGTCCTCTGCACATTCATAAGTCAAAAAGTAATAAGGTTACCGGTGCCCAAGGTGCAAAACAAAACAACAACGTGAAAGGGAAATACAAGAAAGGAAAAGCATAAAAGGAAATTCTAAACTAACTGGCAAAACTACCTTATTTACAAACACCAAGAAGCATTATTTATAGTAGGGCTTCAACCTACTCCCATTGAAGTGTCTAGGTAATTTTTTTCCATCCAGTGCTTGTAACTGGCATGCACCCAAATCAAGGATGTATGAAATTACATAAGGACCCAACCAATGCACCTTCAACTTTCCAGGATGGCGTAGAAATTTTGAATCATATAGCAATACCATCTAGCCAACCTCAAACTGTTTGTTCTTAATATGGCGGTCATGCCATGCCTTTTTCTTTTCCTTCTTAGTTGTTTGGCTCCATCTTGCTAGTGAGAACTTTTCATCTAACTTTATCAATTCATCTATTATTTCTTCTAGAACTTGTTCATCATCCAACCCTCCTACATGCCCTATACACAAATATGGTAACATGAATTTGGTAGCAAAACTACTTCCACGCCGAACACCAAATGAAATGATGTGGCCTTGTTCAATATTTTATACATTGTTCTGTATGCCCAAAGAATTGCTGACACCTTGTCATCTCAATCCTGCCTACCCACATCACATATCTTAGTCAATGTGTGACTAAGGATTTTGTTGAATGACTATGCAATCCCATTTTCCCGAGGGTGATAAGGGGTAGTATTGTGATGGGCTACCATGAATTTTGTTAATAGAATCTTGATGGTTTCATTTAAGAAGTGAGTGCCCCTATCACTTGTTAAAATTAATGGGCACCCATACCTACTGATAATGTTCTCCCATAAAAATATAGCAGTCGTGGTTGTGGTGCAATCCTTAGTGGGCTTGGCCTCTGCCCACCTTGTCAGATAATCAATACAGGTAATGATATACCACAAGTTAGTCCTTCGCGCAGCTAGTGAGATTGGTCTAACAAAATCTATTTCCCATTTCTCAAAAGGTTTCACTCTGGAGATGGGGCACAATGGCATCTCATCACTTCTTCCAGGTTTGCCAAGGCACTGGCAGTGGTCACAGGCCTTACAAAACTCAATGCAATCCTAGTGAATCTTCTCCCACCATAGTCCGATGACTATGATCTTGCATATGGTTACATTCCCTGCATAGTGTCCTCTAGCAATCCCACCATGGGCTTCTTCTATTATGGCCATGCATTCATGTTCTAATACACACCGGTGTAAAACCTCATCGCGGCCCATTTTATAGAAATCCCCATTAATCAACATGAAGGGTGTGGTGTGTATGGCTGACCTTTTCCTTTCTAGTGCATTCATCCCTTTCGATGCCATACCTTCCTTAAGAAAAACAACAATGTATTCTAACTCCAAAGGCACATGCCGCAACCTGAATAGTTACGTGTCCAACATGGTTTCCTCGATACTTTGTGTGTCCTCTCTCGAATCAATCCTTGATAAATGATCTGGCCCACAATTGTTCTTTCCAGGTTTTACCACCACTCTGAATTCAAATTCCTAAAATAAAAGTACCCAACGACATATGCGCCCTTGCAACACTACTTTGTTTACTAGATACTTCAAGGCCATATGGTTAGTGTAGAATATGAAGGGAGTCACCAGCAGATATTGTCTAAATTTGTGGAGTGCATAGATCATTGACAATGCCTCGCACTCGGTCGTTGTATAATTCTGTTCTACTAGTGTCAACTTTCTACTTGTAAAACACAAGGGATGATCAACAATCCCCTCTCCTGGTTGAGCAAGAACGGCTCCCATTACTATACTAGAGGCATCCATGTGGACATGGAAAGGTTTATCCCATGATGGGAATCATAGAATAGGTGCGGTGATAAGCCTTTCTTTTAGAGTGTCAAATTCCCTCTGCTGCACCTCTCCCCACTGAAAGGAACTCTTATGTCTGAGCAATATTTCCAAAGGCGTGGTGATCTTGGCGTATCCCTTAATGAAATTTTTGTAGTACCCAGTGTGTCCAAGAAATATGTGCATGGTGCTTTGGCTGGTGGGCTCCCTTAATCCCATAATAACTACAACTTTCGTGGGATCCACTAGTAAGCCCTCTTTACATAAGATATGTCCCAACAACATTCCAAAAGGAGTTACAAAGACACATTTCTTGATGTTGAGGGAAATCCTCAACTGCCGACATCTTTCAAACATAAATATCAAGTTATCACAATGGTCCCCGACCATCCATACACTTTGTCCAATCATCCAAATATACTTGAAGGAACTTGTGGATGAAGTCCTTAAATGTTTGTACCACTATGCGTGAAAATACTACGGTGCATTCCTCAATCCAAAGGGCATGGCCGTGTATGCAAATCTTCCCCACTCGGTGGAAAAATTTGTCTTTTCTTGCTCTTCCTTGGAAATCCTTACTTGGTGATATCCAGAATCCATCCATAAAGGAGTAGACCTCGCGCCCAAGAAATTTTTCTAAAATCTCTTCAATGAAGGGGGTGGGAAAAGGATCTATGATACAAATAGCATTCAACTCCCTGTAATCCACACATATCCTAATCTTCCCATCCTTATTTATGTTGATCACCATTGGACTTATCCATTCTGATTCCTCCATAGCCTCAATGATACCAGATGCTATCATTTTGTCTAGCTCTTCTTTAACCCTTACGCGCATGTTGGGATTCATCCTATAAGGCCTCTTCCTAACTAGGCACGCACCATCTTTCAACTTTATCCTCATTTCCCCCAATGAATGGTGGACACCTTTCAACTCATGGTATCTACGTAGGAATAAATCCTCAAATTTGTGTAAGAGATCGATGATCTTTGATACTTCCTTTTCCGACCAGTAGTCCCCAATGATAGCTTCCTTAGGTTCCTTTTCGAGCTGATATTAACTTTCTTTATTTTGAGAGGTTCATGATACACGCACACACATGCATCCACACTATAAACTACCTTGTGTGTCCTAACTGAATGGTCGACATTCGGGATCTCCATCTCCTCTCCATCAATAATGTATATCATCTTTCTTTTCTCCTTTTCAAGACATGTGCATTTGAATTGTATGTCTTCTATTTCCTCCTCTTCGAACCACGTTTTCAAGATAGGTCCACAAAGTAAGTCTACTAATCTATCTTCCACCATGGCTCAATCCCCCAGAGTGAGGTGCTTGATAGCCTATAACACCTCATCAATCAGTTGTTTGGTACTTCAGTACTCGAATGTGTGAACCAGGTCAGCCGCTAATTCGTGCCAATTTCTCGTCTAGTGGCAAGTTTCAAAAGGGATGTACCAATTATGCACACACCCTTGTAGTTTCGAATACAACTTGTGTACCAAAATGGAGGGTGGTAAAGCTTCCGTGCCTTCTCCCCATACCATTTCACATGCCTGGATGTGGGAAGAGTTGGGTCCATTACCATTGTAATCCTTGATAACGGTGGTTATATTACTCTTCGAGAATCAGACAGTGAGCACAATTCTAACTTCACGCGATTCCAAAAGTTTTCACTATGCATGGCCCACCACCTCATTGTTGTTTCTATCGAGAACATAACCCAACATACCTCATCATTCTTCCTCCCTCCATTGAGCTTCCAGGTTCTCTCAAAAAGACCTCAAGGTATACATCCCCAAAATACTTGGTTATTGCCTTTCCTCCAAAGCGCTGAAATATATGCGTCGTGGTTAGCCTAGTCACTTGATCCTTTCAGATGTCACCCAATCAATTCATAAGTCCCATGCACCCAATTATCACATGCTATACTAGTAGTATCACTGATAGATTGAGCATCATCAAACTAGATGACTCCTTCTGTAGGGTGGATGGTGTCTGGATCTCTTATGGAGCGCACACATATTATGTCCAGGACCTCCTCTCCAAGGGGTTCAGTGTAGGGTGTGGAATTTCCATCAACAAGTGGTATAATCACCCTATCTTCCTTGTTTTCAAAACTTATGTACCCCTTGTTAAACCGAAGACCTAAATTATTCTTATAGCACCACGGGCACCTAAGTAACACTAGGAAATTATCTGCCTCGACAATCACCAAGAATTCAAAATCCCTAGTGAACTTATTCCCCTGAATGGTAATGGTCGCATCCTTCAAGACACCTATGGGAATTGCCTTTGTCTTATTTTCCATATATAGCACATTTGAAGGTGGTTGTAATGCGGTATTCCCATTTGATGCCGGGCATCCAGTGAGAACATTAAACTCAATGCATGTGTCAATGAGGATGTTGCTAAGCAGCTATCCATCCACTACTATGTTCAAGGTGATCTCTTTGTCATAATCAAGGCTGTGAGGTGGGAGGTTTGCATGCAAGATCTGCCTTTCGTGTTCTTCCCCGACATGGTACCTTTTCTCTCAACCATGCTCCTAGCAGGGGAATAACATTCTCTTGCCTCAACAGTTTACACACCTCCTTAACCTCATCCAAGTCATCCTTTGGTGCTTCTACTGGTCTTCTTTTCTCATCTTTTCTATTTTTCTCTTTTAAGCATTGGATCTCCCCTTGTAAACTTTGAATTATGTCCATGGTTTCCTGGTAGACTTCTTTCGGTGAGCCGGGTTTGGATACTTCCCATGTACTACTTCTTCCCTTGAAACTAGAGGTCTCTACCTAGGTGCTTCCCTTGTGCGCGTGGTCTCCAACCTTGTTATTACCATAATAGGCTCTAATTTTGATTCACATATTACTCACAAGAGCCATTTCTCGTCATCCTTCTTAATACTCACCATGGTAGCACCCTTATCCTTCCGGTGCTGTTGACTCATATGTTTATATAACTCCAGGCACTCTTCGTACTTATGTTTTTTTCCACACCAGGAGCATTATAGAAGATCTGGACATTCGCACTTATAATGGTTTGTGGCTCCACAATTAAAGCATATCCCACACAAGAACTCACTTCTTCCCCTGCGGTTTCCATGGCAATGAAATCCTCCGTGAAATCCTCTCTCGTGTGCACCTCCATCTCCACATTCTTCACACTGATGCTCATCTCCCTTGGAACTACGGCAATGCCATCTGGCACACACCAAGATCAATTACCTCATGAATCTGGTCAATCAATCTACAATCCTTAGTTTTATGTGTGGTTGAGGTACATATCTTACAATAACAAGATATGTTTTTTCGAGATCACACACCTTTGTAAAAGGGGGCACCTACTCACATCATGATCCCCGTGACATATTTCATAATTTACTGCTACGATGCGTACCACCTTCTCGAGTACATATCCCACCATTATCCTTTGTGTGCCCTTCTATGTTATAATCTATGCACAACATCCCACCACGAGTCTCTGGAGTGTGTTGGTAGATAATTTTCAACCGCTTAGCCATGGTAGTGATCGGAGACTCCGAGAAATGGGCTAACACCGGTGTCAGCAGTACCCGACTACCTCAGCATGCAAAGTAGCTTCCAACGCTTCACATGAGTCCGTGAACATTTTATGAGACAAATCCCTCCTAAAGGGTGTGATCAACCCTCTGACAAACCATTGAGAATGTTTTGAAGGGTGGATATCATAGGACAGTTTAGACAATAGAGTTTTAAAACATGCATCATATTCCCACACACTCTCTATCATTCCCTACTGGATTTCTTTGAGATAGTTGATGCTCTTCTATTTAAACTCAAGTATGTGGAATTCCACTAAGAACACATTTTTTACTGCCATATAATCCACAACAGCCACTGGGGTCATATTTCCTATACCGCGCGCCCTTGCAAGGTTGTCACAAATTGACTGGCCTTATGCTCCGGGTTTGTCATTCCCTTCACACGCCATAGCATCTTGCACTTATGCACGTGCTCTGTAACATCCTCTATCCCTCTATAATCTTTTAAGTGTAAAGACATTTCAAAGAAAACTTAAGGAGGTGGTGAGGCCCTTGTCCTCTGATCTAGTCCCTTGTTTCCCAGGTATTTCCTCCTCCGCCGGACCCATTGGATCCTCGCCACTAGCTCCACCACTTCCACCTCCGAGATCCTCTAGTGTTAGATACAGGGCTGTGTTTACCATGTCGAATGCTCCCGTCATCCCACTGAATTGTGCGCCGATAGTTTGTGAACTAGTGCCACTCCCAGTCATATTTCCTCCACCACTTCCTGACGCACTCCCAAAACCACCTATATATGCCTTGCTCAAACATTCCACCAAATACTAGAATAGTGTGTGAAGCCATAGAAGTCCTAAATGAGAAGTTGTATCTTCTAGGCATCGATCGGTTGCTTCCACTGATATCAAATGGATCAACTGTACCTTTCCCTTGTTTGAAAAAACCAAGCACCAAGGTTCAATCACTAGGTGGGGTTAGATGCATGCGAACAACTCTCCTTTCTCTATGCAACAGAGTCTCATCGAAGCCGCAGGTTTTCTCTCCTACGCTTACCAAGATGGGGTAGCACAGACTATTCAAGTTCCACATCCTCTGCATGAACCTCAACTCCTTTCCACCATGTCCGCTCCATAACCCACTTGTAATCCCGTTATCTATCAATCTCCCTTTCTGCGCTTTGTTATACTTGAGCCGTCTCTCCTCCATTTCCTTTTCAGTCGTTATATCAGCCATCTTTCCCCAACTTGGCTTCCTCGCCAAGCACTCAGAGTGGTTTAACCGGCCATTGGGAATGCCTCTAAACTCATGGTTACCATCAAGATTTTGATTGCCAAGGGGATATCCCACAAAAAAATCCTCACGGGATCCCGCAAAAAATTCAAACTCAAAGAACTTCCGTATAAGAATACATGGAAATTGTGTATTCCAGAATGTAGCTAGCTAATACTCCCTTCCACCAATGATCTATAGCATGGGTCTATGTTAGATCAGCATCTTGTAAGTTCCGGTATGTTTCTTCGGTCCAAGGGTGTGATTTATAATACCACCCCGACCTAGATGCATATGCCGAGAGCCACTCAAATAAATTTACTGGGAAATAGCAGAAGAAGGTTTCATACAACTCTTGATAGAGAGTGTATTCCACCCATCTTCACGTATAAAACTCATGTCCAGTACTAAATCTTTGAGCATACTCATCCTCCGTGCTTTTAAACCAATTTTCAACACCTTCAAGTGTTAAGCACTCTGTAATCACTTTTTGCACAGACCACAATGTATGCCATTTTCCACTACAACTTTGAAAATACCTCCCAAAGCAAAGGAACCAAGATGTAGTCATTTTTACACCCACCAAGAACAAGGGAACCTCATGCACACTGACCTATCACCTAGCGGGCACTAGGTGCTCACCCGAGGCATACAAGTGGGAGCTGAGTCTCTCTTTATGTGAGTTTAGTGGAAGGAATCATTCATGATCTTGAATTGGTGATTTAAAGGACATGAAAAAGCTATTAATCTTAGAATGGCTTCTATACCCTTTCAGTCATAACAAAAGTGAAAGCACTTAATAGAATTAATAGAACTAGGAAGTCAGTAAATCTACAAATAGACTTAACATTCAAATTTCATGATTATACAAGAACAAAAGCATAATAGAAATATGCGAGATATTACAAAGAGAAGATCTTGATACAATTGTCATGGTAACCTTATCATATTCATTCATAGCATTACTTATAGAATATCATAGAATGGCAAACCACAATCATACACTATATATGGATCCATACATGTATGCTCACAAAACAAAATTTACATTCCCCATTCCCTCAATACATCCTTCCTATAATCATCTACCCTTTTTATCCCATAGTTCTCATAGTAATTCTATAGAGCTCTGCTTCCTCACTCATGTCTCTTTTTCTTTGCTAATGGCATGCATATAAATAGGCATCTGAGCTCCAACAAACTCCTCTGTAACCTCAGATCTGGCCCCAAGAATCAAGGTGTGGATTACCTCAGGCACATGCCTCTCCATGTCATGATTAGCTTTTTGGATCTTCTTATCACAAGGTATATTCCTTCCAAGACACCCTATTGCCAGGCTGGAACCTTATCCAAACAGAACATGTTCTTCATGTTTTCATTCTAAAAGACTAAAAATGGCTAAGTCCTAAATTTCTGCTTTGTGGGTGCACATCCTTTGTTCTCCAAGAAATCTTTTTGAATCCTACCTTGTGTTCCTCAACTTGTGCGCTTCCTCTGAATGTGTGCACCTACCCACCTTTAAGATTTGGAAGCTATAATAGGGTCCCAATAGTAAGACCAAGAAAAACATGGTTATGGTCTTTTGAGGAAATAAGTGATGGCTTCTGTTCGGTGGCATCTAAAGATTGATCGATCTTTAGGATGCGTGGGTCATCTTGAGTATGAATGTTGATCTCGATAGTCGATTAAGTCAACATGGTTTACATCTCGAAGGTAACAACCAATGAATATATGAGTCTTCAGCACCAAGGTAGGTGAGTATAGAGTCATCATCTTAACATTGAATGACATTAATTGATGGTGTATCGTTATCAATCATTTCAGGATACAGGAAGGGAAGAGTGGAAGGGCCCTCGCCCTCACATTGATAAGTCAGAGGCCCCAAGGAAATGGTGTTTATGAAAAAAAAATTAGGAGTGATAGATTCAAGATCCATTGACTTTGTCGGTGAGGGTGGTGATGAAGGTGGAGTGGGTGAAGAAGGTAGAGAAGGGCTAGTGTCCTTAATGAGTTCAATGCGGACCTATTTGGTAGGTGGTTCGGAAAATTGATACCACTACGGTTGTTATGTTTGCAGGTGGTACATGGAATGACAGTATGGTGGCCTTTCTCGTAAAATCCAAAACCAAAACCCTTCCATGCACATTGGTGCGGGGAAGGTGTGGGTGAAACAGATGATTGGTAAGTGATTTGAATTTGGTGGAAAATGGACGATTTTTGACGATGGTTCGGGTGTGTAAGTGGTAGTATCAAGTCCCCCATAGGTGAGACTAGTATGAAGGTGAAGGGGACCATACAAGAGACATTCTCCTATATGGTGATCATAACAAGGATGTTTGTGAAGGCTTCGATACTCTTGTGGAGTAAGGAATGTGTTGACACTATATAGGTGATAATCCCCAGTGAGGCATTGAAAAAAATGCTCAGAGGATCGGTGGTTGGTATGTAGGTAGCTGGAATGGATGAAGTGTCAGAGCTTGATGTAGAGGTAGAGTTAGCAGATTGGGAAGTTGATGGGTCGGCCATGGAGGTTGTGGCGGTCTAGGAATGTATGAGGTATGTGTGGTTGAGGTGGTAACTGTATTGGTAAGTGGAGGTGTAGGTGAAGCGATGGTGGTCACGGAGGTAGATGCTTTAACAGGTATGAGCACATCATTGGGTTGGTAAAGCATGTTGCATGTTTTAAAAGGTGATGGATCAGCTAGAATGGTATAGGTGTGTCCTTCATGTTCAAACTTTACGTAACGATTCAAAGTGGAAGGAACGTAACCCATGACATGAATCTAGGGTCTTCCAAGCAACAAGTTATATTGGAATTCCCCCTCCAAGATGTAGAATAGTTATGGAATAGTACGGGGCCCACAAAAATGTGGAGAATGACAGTTCCTAGTGTAGAGGTGATAGCTTCATTGAATGAACACAACATGATAGGATGTTTATGCATGTAATTATTAGGTATGCACATTTGAGTGAATGCGTGGGATGAAATGATGTTAATGCTAGCACCCCCATCAATCATCACATAATGTACCCGTATGTCATTAATGTGGATAGAGATGAAGAGGGTTGGGTTTGGGTCATCATTTTGGTGTGGTGTGATCTCTTCCTCTGAGAAGCTAATGGAGGATACTTGGTGAATAGGGTGGGGTGAAGATGAAGGTGGTAATTTGGTGAGAGAGGCTACATGATGGGGTGTGATAATGGAGGCTACGGGTGTTGGGTCATTGGGTAAAACCTCAATAGATTAAAGAACCTCCATGAGATCTTCATGATGGGATTACGAGGTTTGAATGAGGTCATATAAGGACATCTTGAGGGAGATTGGTGTAATTGTTTGTGCATGGTATGATGTTTGACGCCGTTAGAAATGTGAGTACGTGGGGCCACGAGATAGTGATTTTAGGTATGGGTGTAGATGGTATGTTGGGTATAGGATTGGTTGGTGAGTCAGTTGCCTTTTATTTACCTTTATCCTTCTGAGCACGTGCAGTGATGTGTATCATGTTGATCTAAGGGGAGTTAGCAAACAGAGAAGGTGTAGGGTGAGTGGTATAATGACACGATAGGTAAAAACCTATCGGAGGAGAAAACCCCGTGAGGTGAGTGGGTACAATGCCGAGCTTGGGTGGTGGCATGAAAAGTTCTCTCGATGTGAACCATGTTAATTTCAAATATTGGGGGTGGCTCTAGGAGGCTGTGAGGGTAGAGTTTGTGGTTGTTGAGGGGACAAGGTGTGGGAGTGGGTTTTGGTGAAGCAGGGTCCTTGTTGAGAAGGTCATGGTCATCAAAGTTGGCTTCCAAAGGACATAAGCTGGATCGGGATGGTTTTCATGCTTTGCGATTCTCCACATCATTCCCTGGCACATGATGGTAGGCATAAATTTTAGTATCATCAAACCCTTTTGGCTTAGGTTTGAGGGGGTCGTAAGGTCTGAGTGGCGGTAATGTGATGACAGAAGTCTCAAGGAGGTTGGTTAAAATTTTGGCATAGGACCCTACTAGTGGATTGCAATGGGAAATGAATGTGGGTTTGGGTGTAGGTGTGGTTGATTGTTGAGGAATGGTATTTGGAAGAGGAGTTGATTGAGCTATGGTTTTGGGTGTTGGTTGTGTTTGTTGAGGTAGGGGTATGGTGGATGAACTGGTAGGAGGGTGCGTAGTTGTTTTGACTATCTTATTGTGGGGTAGTGGAGTTTTGTTTTTGGGTTGCACCTTCTTGGGTAAAGGTGATATGGGTGTACAAGGTCTAGAAGGAAAATTTTATGGGGGAAGAGGATGAGTTACCCATGGGAACAACGAGAGGTGCTATGAAGGTAGAGGATAAGGGTCATTCGGGAGGTGTAAGGGATAGACATTGAAGTGTAGTGGGTAGTGAAGGAATTGCTTGAAGGTATTGGAGGTATGGTTGGTAGCATCCAGTGCGGTGTAAGTCATGTTGGGCGTCTGGGGAGATTAGAGGTTTGTGAGGAAGGAATGGGTTGTTGTGCTTTTGGTTTATTGATGGGTGGAGGTTTCTTGACCATGTTGGGAAGCTGAGGTCTTAAGACAGATGGGATAGGTGAAGGTGTGATTGGCATAGCTGGGGTATGAGTTCTATGGGTTTGGTGCTTTTTCTTGGGTGTCAGAGTAGGTGTGGTGTTGACTTTGGAGGATGTAGCTAAATCCAGTTTGATAGGTGGATGAGTAAGGCTGGTGGTTGGGGTGACCCCTAAGGTGGTAATAGGTTTAGTCAACACAAATGTTATAGGTGTGGGTTTTGGTTTAGATGTAGTTTGGATTATGGGTAAGGGTGTATGTGAAGTTATGATGGGTGTCGTGGAAGGAGTTGTGATAGAGGTGGTTGTGTTTGGTTCAATTGGTTAGAATACTTTTGGGTAGATAATGGAAGTATCATTAAGTGACATCTGCATCTGTGTTGAGACCGGAAGTAGAAGATGCCCCCATAATAAGGCTCTATCCACATAATATAAGTGATCAGCCAAACATGAGAATGACACGTCTGTGGGTGGACTTGATGAGGACTTAATGGTAATTCCTGTAAAATGTGTCTTAGAGACAGGAAATTGGCTAGCTTCAACTTTCGTGTGTAACACCACCCGAACTATTGTTACTTCCTCCTGAGCATTCAAGTGTTGATATATGATTTCTTACGTATAAGGACGTGTTCCTTTCATTTGTGAAGTCATGCTTGATATGGATTGTATCTTATTTGTTCTTGAAGATCTTTAACGAGTCGAATATGCTTGGACTCTTTTATTTCTTTCATTTTTAGCTTTGAGTTCAATTTGATTTCGGGATGAATTGTGGATTTATCCATCTTTATGACTCACCTTGGATTAGTTGCATTGATCCAAGAGATGTTTTAAACTTATTCGGGATGAACAAAAATTATTGACCTTACGAAAGTTGCAAGGTCCGAATGAGTTGAATGAGTAATTCGGAGTTTAACTCAGATTTGGTCATGTTAAATGAATTTGGTTCCGGATATCGTAATATTCGAAGTCCTAGACCTTAAGCCGTAAGATGTTCTTGGGTATATCGTAAGCTTAATTTAGCTATTCTAGATAGGATCCTTTACAGGAATGTTTTACCCTGTTTGGTTCTAATACTGAATGGTCCTACTTGGGAGACCTAGACTGGATTCGTTAAGATTAATAACCTTAACCTAAACTATAACCTATTGGTTAAATAATTGCTAATCTAACCTAGCCCTAAACTATAAGCTTAATGCTCCTAAGGTTAGCTACACCTAGCACTATGGAAGTAAGACTAATGTCTTACCTTATGATCTACCCTATGATCTAACCTATCTTAACTAATGATAAGGATGGAGGGGGACCTATGAAGGGGCGTGAGTCATGGGCGGTGGTTTCCATGGCATTTATGAGGTAGATAAGGATGGAAAGACTTGGGATGCTGTCAGATTTGGCGGAGGTTGCAAACGGCTATATGACCTGACGTGGCAGTATCACCAAATATGGGAATGGTTGTTTGTTTTCATTTGGCAATCACCAACTTTGGCGGTCGGTCGGTCGGCGGTCAGTGGTTTTGGTTTGACTCTGCTGAAATGTTTGCAAGGATTATATATGAAAATGACTATGTTGGAGCTCTTGCAATGTTTTCGTATGATTTCGAATGCTGTCGAAGCTTTGTTAGGAATACTTGTTGGAAATGACTCTATTAGAGTCCTTGTAATGTTTTCGTATGATTTCGACTTCAGTCAAATCTTTGTTGTGAATACTTGTTGTAAATGAATCATTGGAGTCCTTGTAATGTTTTCGTATGATTTCAACTTCTATCGAAGCCACAGTTATGAGTACTTGTTGGAAGCGACTGCTTGGAGTCCTTGCAGGTATTCTCATGTGAATGTGACTCTTGTTGAAGTCCTTGATGTGTTTGCGTGTTGGCTCGACTTCTGATGTAATTGCTCGTTGTGTATACATATTGATTCGACTCTATCAAAATGTTGTTGTGTTTGTATATGCATTCGACTTGTTTTGATGTTACCTAGTCTCTTGTTCGACCGAGGTAATGAGTTCCTAAGCGTGCCATGACGAGTGATGGTGTTGGGTAATTTCATGTTTGAGGATTGACATGGAAAGAATTATTGGGTTTAATTTGATTGTTTTATATATTATTACTTAGTCGCAGAACTCTTGTATTGCTTAATAGCTACAGGTGATTTTTATAATTGAATTTTGATTAAACTTGTAGTTTCTTCTTTTGATCTCAAGCGATTTAGTCGAAGCATATAATGTAAGTTATATTTGAGCCTGCACCTCTGTAAAAAGGGTCTGGATGGTCAATAAATATATATTTTGTATATGATGAAAAATTAATGTGATTATTGTTTTCTTTACGACCTTGCTTGGTTAATGGGAACACATCCTAACCAAGAGAAATCTTGCTTGAGGAACTCTGATTTTTTAAAAAAAACGTATGTGTAATCCTGACTGCGCATGGATGGAAATCAGGTTTATATTTGGAAGGAATGGGTGTTGATTTTCTTGCCTTCTCTTTTCCCTTATTGAATTCAAGCTTGAATGTATATGTGTTATTCTTGAGAAGTCGGTACAGTCCTGAACATGATTGGAATGGAAATCTGATTGCCTCTGTTTCTTTCTCCTAAGCTGTAAATTATATGTAGATATATAACTGTAGGAATAAGAAAATATTCTCTCCTTGTCTAGAAACTTTGAGCACTTTCTTCTTTGTATCCTTATGTGAACTCTACGGTACGGGATTAAGAAGAAAAGACGGTTAAATTGTATGGAGAAACTGGTAAAATTGTATTGCGGTATAAGTTGGTGTATTTGTCAATACCATTGAAATAATGTAATGTTTATAAAGAAATCTCATCGATTGAACTTGTTGGATGTTATAATCTACCTTTGCGTAATTGTTAAAAACATACCATTGGATACAATTGATAGGATATTCATTTTTGAATGGAATAATTTGTTGGATCACTTCGCTGTTTGGGATTCGAGATGGATGGATGTTTTGGATTCATTTTCGCTTCTTAGTCTCTAATATATATGATGAATCATCTCAAAAATATTTAGGTTTAATTGGCAGCTATAATATGAGTCATGAGTTAAAGTCATGTTAGAATTGTAGAAATTTGATTAACTTTGATTCATGTTTAAGGATTTGAAGAAATGATTTCATTTAAACAGGTTGTTTAATGAGAGCAATTGGTAGAATGCAATTGTTTTAAGAATTAGTGCTTATCATGCTTAGTTCACAGAACTGACCTGTGCTAGAAAATTTTACAGATGGACATTGTAAGTAATAAAGGCACGCGGATCTGATATGATGCTCAGATTGTTTAATCTGGTTTTATGATGAATTCCTATTTGATATCTCTAATTGTACTATAGTAAGAAAGTTGTTCTTTTACTATTGAGTATTGTATCCAATATGCCGAAGTGCATAAGTTGTAATTGTATGGCTTGGAAATAAATGAAAAGGGGAAAATTGTTACTTATGTGGCTGCATTTTTAATTGATGGAATTGATCTTCTTAGGTTCGATTGATTTTAAGTGCATTTTTATTATTTTATACCATAGAGTTATTGGATTCTCTAAGTAGGCCTTGTAAAGATTATGTGACTGAATACTTCGTGAATGATTAGTAATTCTTTTATGTTTTGAATAAGGCTAAATTGTAAAATTAGTCCACTGTTAATGGGAAGTTAAGGTTAAACTACATCTCTATAGGTAGCTGAAACAGGAAGAGTAATCTATTACTTCCTATCCATGATCTAAGTCAAGACAACGTAACTGATGATTTTAAATCACTATATCTTAATAACAATAAGTAAGATATATTTCAGTTTTGAGAACTGATATAAACTCATATGGGTATAGTTAGCATCCTTATGAGAGGACTTAGGGCTATTGCCCAATTTCATTGATTAAGATTATTGTGAATCAATGATCTCCTTGATGAGATCTCAAATCTTATTAAACTTCTCTCTGTGAAATGGATCTTAAATAAGTAAGGAAACTCAAAGGTGAGGAACCCAGGGGTTGGGAAAAGACTACCCAGATAGGAGAGTCTTAAAATATAATTTCAACTCAACGTAAGTAACACCTTGAAGTTAAGTAAATCTTTCCGAGGTGGTTTTGTAGGATGACGACACATGTCAACTGCAGGGTTGTACCTTTGAGAAGATTAGGATCTTCTCGAGGATACAACAATGCAGGTGACTTATGGCGACACCCTTTGCATTGATCGTTAATATTTACACCTTAAACTTGAACAAGTTTTTACTCTGGGACTGGTTAGGAACATGGTCATGTTATGAGGCTGCCCTTGGAGACTCGGGTACCTTGACACACAGGGTTAACTAGGGTTGACCCAGTATGTCAGCTTACCCTAGTCCTCGAGAGCATCCTTATAACGTTGTCATGTTATTAATCCGTTCCTGAGTGAATGACTTGGGATAGGGGAGGCTGACAGAAGTCAGTATAAGACATTCTAATTAACATCGAGTGGGGTGAAGGATGTATTCCAGATTGACGAGTATGCCGTCAAGGAATACGAGATATGAACAGTATGTTTCAAATCTTTGGCCAAAGTATCACAAGCTGTTGATTACATTGTCCTATGTCACCTAGTCTGAGGGACGTGATGCCAATGAATAGTGGTAACAATTATTCAGATAGGTTCCTTGGACAGAGCATTCTGAAATCCCAGATTAGGGAAGAGAACCGCAAGAGTGAAGTGTTAAAATAAAAATGCCAACTCTATGATACCCATGAATAGATCGGTAGATCACCGAGTCATGGAATGAATAGATCGGTGGTACACCGAGTCATTATAGCTGCATATGGTTATCTGTTATAAGAATGATTGTTATGATCTGTGAGTTCTAAATTATGTATTTAGAACTAGGAAGCACTTATCAAAAAAAAAAAAATCTTGTTCTAATGTATTAAATTGGGAATGTTACATCTTGGTATCAGAGCTGAAGGTTGCAGCTCTTCGACCTATTGTGTCCATAATCTGATAAAAACCTGAATTTTCTTGTAACAGAAAATGGTTAGAACAAGAGGAAACGTTGTGAATAATGCTCCACTAGAAGGAGGGCGGCGAACAAACCAAAAACTTGATGAGATCCTTGCTACCCTATTGGACACAAGAGATCATTTGGCTGTACTTGAACAACAAGTAATGGGAAATGAGGAGGAGGATGAAGCTGGTAACAACAATCTGCTACCTCCTGAGGACAACCCCGATATGGGTGTTGATAATTGTTGTCCACTCAAAATTCCCTGCTCTGATGAAAGTAAAAATTTCAAAATTTTGAGTTTAAGTGTTTTCTCTAATGTACCGAAGTCGTGAAATTGAGAAAAGTATGCATTTTGGGTCTTTTTGTGTGTTTTTCGGGCCTGTCGGACAATTTTGTCCCAACTGTCCCAAGTTCAAAAGTGCGCTCTGTTCCCCGATCGGCCGAAATCCCCGAAGTTGTTCCATTTTCGGGCCCGTCGGAACTTTTCGTCCCAAATGTCCCAAAGTTAATTATGCAAGCTGTTCCATTTTCAGCCGAAACACCCGAACCGCGTACTTCACTCTTTCATGTCCCAAATGTCCCAAATGGAATTGTGTAAGTCGTTCCATTTTGGCGAAACACCTAAACTGCGTACTTCACTCTTTCATGTCCCAAGTGTCCCAAATGGAATTGTGTAAGTTGTTCCATTTTCGGCCGTTTCACCCGAACCGCGTACTTCGCACTTTCATGTTCCAAATGTCCCAAAGTTAATTCTGCAAGTTGTTCCATTTTCGGCCGAAACGCCCGAACCGCGTACTTCACGTACTTGCGTTCCAAATGTCCCAAACTTTTCCGGACTCATTGTCACCTTTTCGGCCGAAACGCCCGAGTCACGTGTTTCGCGCGTTTTCGTCCCAAATGTCCCAAAATGCATTTGTGCATCTTCTCCCTGTTTCGCCCGAATCGGCCGAGCCGCGTGTTTCACGCATTCGCGTCTCACATGTCCCAAGTGAACCAAATGCCATTCATACTTAGTTTTTCCCGCTCTACCCGAATATGTTGTTTTTCAAACTAGATAGATATGAATTTAATGTGCATTGATCACCCTTCTCTCTCCTCAACGGCTATATAACGAGCAAGCCACCTTTGCAATTCTTACATTGTTTCCATGCTACCCTTGCTCGAACCCTTGCAACCTAATTCCCTGCGCGTGTATCCCTTTTCTCTGTAATTCCTCCCCGAATTTAGGTTGCGGCTCTGATACTATCAATATGAAGATCAAATTCCAGGGACAGGCAGATGAGAACATTTTACTGGCAAGTAAAGTTTTTGATGATGCAAAGGACAATCTGTCGAAGTCCTGGGTCTACAGTGTGGAGTGGAAGATCAAAGTCCTGGAGGAGGCTTTGGGAGAACTAAAGAACAGTTGGCAGAAGGGTGAAGCTTTCAAGACACTGGTTGTCTCTGCTTTCAAAGATATACACTGTCATCTTCAGGATGAAAATTCTGGTGTTTCCCTTTCCTTGCAAGAAATCAAAGCTCAGTTCAGAGCTTTTGTAAAAGATAATTTATTCAAGGAAAGCTCCATCTCCAAAGAAAAAATGAAGGAAATCTGCTCTCTTCAATCTGCCATTGGAGAAGCAAATAAAGATTATCATACTCATGTCGAGTTTGATAAAGAGATGGAGAAATGTCTTGGATTTTGGACTCAGTCTATGGCCAACACGTCAGTCCCTCGTGGCAGAGACATAGCTGAGGCGTTAAAGAAATTCAGGCAGTGGATTCTGAAGTCAGTGGGTCCCTCTCAGTGACTGGCCACCTGTCTTCTTCCCCATTCTTTTCTCTTCTTCCCTTTCTTTTCTGTTTTCTTTGTAATAGGTTGAGGTACTGCGATTGGCGGTCCTTAACTATTCTTTAGTTAAAAGAAACGGTTACGAAGAGTAACTGAATTGTAAGCTATATAATGGCCTTCTTTACGCCATTCTAAGAGGAGGAAGAACTTGGCTTATTTTCTGAAAAGTGTAAATAGATCATAAAGAAATCAATACAGAAGGACTTTCTATTCTTTGTCTATCTGATCTCTGTTATTCCTAAGCTTTCATTTATTTTCTTTGTGAAGATCATTTGTCTCAAGTTTATTAGTCTTGCCGATTGCATACTCTTCAACTTTGCAAGCATGGTGATCTTGTATAACCAAGAAGGAACTTTGTGTCCTTGATTAATGAATCATGTTATGTTAAGAAACTTTGTGTTCTAGCAGATGTTATTTACAGAACTTTGTGTCTTTGAATTCCATCTTATTTATCTCGATACAAATGATCTTGTTTCAATTCACTGTGACTTCGCATACATAAAGAATTACTCTGATATCTATAATTCTGCATGTTGCCTTTCTGCTCTTTCTCGTACTCTCATTTCCTCAGTCCTTTTTGTAATTGATGATCTTCATAGAAAACACTTTCGTAATATCCAAGTTTAACCAACAAATCATGTCTTGTACATTTGTAAATAGGTTCGTTTCTGAATAAGGGAACCTCTCCCATTAAAGAGGAGGGACTTCTTGTCCCCTGACTGTTGCTCTTCTTAAAAGTCCTATTTGACGACCAACAATAATAACACTGAAATGTACTGTCAACTAGAAAACAAAAAGGCCGAGGTTGGCGTGAACTCACTAATGATATAAATAGGATAAGTCCACCTAAATATGATGGCACCACATTAGGAGATGGAGCGAGAACTGCTCGAGTGAAATGCAAAAGTATTTTTCAATAAGAAACTTCTCCGAGGAAACCAAAGCTATTTGGGAGCCTATCATCTCTCCCATGAAGCATCTTCGTAGTGGGACAGCCGTAAAGCTTAGCTAAATATTGATGAGACCAATATCACTTGGGATCAATTTAAGGGATATTTTAGGAAATGTTGGCTGCCACAACTTTTCTATGATCAGAAAATGATAGAATTCTAGAACTTAGCTCAAGGGAAGCTAACGCAGTGGCCCGAATCTTGGGAGCAGTTTACAAAACTCCTCAAGTACGTACCACAATATCAAACTGACGAGAAGTTCAGAATATGAAAATTTATCATGGGACTAAATCCCATGATAGGAGGAGAGGTCGATGTTCACAGCCCAACCACTATGGAAGGGGTTGTTGAAAAGGCCATAAGGCAAGAATAGAAATTAAAGGCTATTTCTGCTCATAAAGAGGAAGTGCGGAAGAAGATTGCAAACCCTTCTTCAACTTCACTGGCACCCAAGAAGGGGCCATGGAAAAAGTTTGGAAACAGAAGTAAGTTTCCAGTGGATAATAGTAAGAAAACAATAGCGAATAAGCCTGCTGGAAATGTAAGGGATAGTTTTGCCAAAAATTATAACAATGGGCGAAGTCCCATGGAGGACAACCGATAATTTTAAGGCTGGAAATAATTTTGAGCCTAAAAGGGACTGTAGGAGGCTGCTTCTGAATTGTGGTAAAGACCAATATGTAAATCGGTGCCCTTTTAAGAAGGATGATCATAATCGGTAGCATAAGATACATCTTTGCGATGCGACAAGCAAGCTGAAAAGCAAGTGACACCTATAGAAGTTTCGGGTAAGTTATTTGGCATACCTATCACTATTCTTTTTGATACGAAACTCTTTGAATGTTTTATTTCTAGTAAACTTGCTTCTAAACTTAAAAGAAAAGTTGGAAAAATGGATAAATCTTGGACTGTACAGTATGGTAATAACTCTGTTCATACAGTGAGTATGTGTCTTTTTGGGGCAGTCCTTGACTTACCTAACTTTTCCATGGAAGTTTACCTCTATGTTACACCTTTGGGATCCTATGACATTGTCATCGGTGTCAATTGGTTAGCTGACCATAAAGCAAAAGTATATTTCTTTGAAAATAATATAAGATGTTTAGATGATCGGTGAAAGTAGCGAGAGATTCAAGGTGTGAAAAGGAAATTTTAGTTAGGAAGCTGTCATTTATGCAACTTTAAAAGGCTAAAAACAAAGAATGTACCTTATATGCAGTAAAGATATCTGAATTTTCAAAAGAAGATGGTGATTCCATGAAACGATTCCCACTATTGCAAAGTTTCAAGGATGTATTTCCGGAGGAATTACTAGGTTTACCACCCAAGAGGGAATTTGATTTCACCATTGAAATCAAACCAGGGACAGAACCTATTTCTAAGGCACCTTATCGAATGACTACTATAGAGTTAGTCGAGCTTAAGGCACAATTGCAAGAAATTTTGTCTAAGGGCTTGATTAGACCAAGTGTTTCACCTTGGGGAGCACCAATAATATTTGTAAAAAAGAAAGACGGAACACTTAGGCTGTGTATTGACTATCGGATGTTAAACAAAGCAAAAATTAAGAACATATACCCAATTCCAAGGATTGATGATCTATTTGATCAGATGCGTGGGGCAGCGATTTATTCCAAGATAGATCTTCGATCTGGTTATCATCAATTAAGGATTAGAGAATAATATATTCATAAAACAGCTTTCCAAACTAGGTACGGACATTATGAGTTCATGGTTTTACCCTTTGGATTAACTAATGCACCCGTAGCTTTTATGAACTTAATGAATAATATATTTCAAGAATATTTGGACAAATTTGTGCTTGTATTCTTGGACGATATTCTCATATATTCTAAAATTTTGAAGAGCACAATGAGAATTTGAAGATAGTTTTGGAAATATTGAGAAAAAGAAAGTTGTTCGGTAAGTTATCCAAATTTTATTTCTTTGATACCGAAGTTCACTATTTGGGTCATGTTATTAGTAAAGAGGGAATTGTAGTAGATCTTTCAAAAATAGTGGTAATAACCAAGTGGCCTGCACCAAAGAATGTACATGAAGTAAGAAGCTTCATGGGCCTTGCTGATTATTATAGAAAATTTGTTAAGGATTTTTCTAAAGTAGCTACACCGATAACTTCATTGCAGAAGAAGGATAAGAAAGTTATTTGGAATGATAGGTGTGAAATTACTTTCAAAAGTTTGAAAATCCAGTTGACTTCAAAGACCTATATTAGCTGTACAGGACCCAATGGAAGCTTTCTTGTTGTAACAGATGATTCTTGGGGAAGGCCTTGGAGGTGTTTTGTTACAAAATGATCAATTCATAGCATATGAAAGTAGAAAACTTAAGTTACATGAGCTGAATTATGCCCCTCATGATTTAGAGCTTGCTGCAATTGTTCATGCGCTTCAAGTTTGGAGACACTATTTTCTTGGGAAACCTTTTGAGTTGGCCCGATCATTTAGGGCTGAAATATATTTTCACTCATTGAACCTAAATGCAAGACAGCGAAGGTGGTTAGAGTTTTTATCTCAATATGATTTTGATATTAGCTACATCAAAGGGAAAGAGAATAGAGTAGCGGATGCTCTAAGTCGTAGGAAGCACATTTCTACTCTTATAACATTAAGAACTCAGTTTAAAGATGAGGTAAAAAGTGCCTCAGAATCTGATATATACTTTCAGCAAGTAAAAGCAGCACTTGCTACAGAACCAAAGGATGAAAGGTATAAAGGTTTTCATTTTGATAATGAAGGAATCTTACGTTATGAAAATAGGGTATATGTACCTTTGTTAAACGACTTGAGAAAGAAATTGTTAGTTGAATTTCATAATTCACCCTTCTCTGGACACCCGGGTATCACAAAAATGCTTGCTGATCTAAAACAACAATACTTTTGGAAGGGTATGAAAAAGGATGTTATTGGTTTTGTGACTCATTGTCTAGAATGTCAGCGGGTTAAGGCAGAACACATGCACCCTGCTGGACTATTATATCCCCATAGCATACCGCAGTATAAATGGCAAGTAATAAGCATGGACTTTGTAAGAACCTATGTCAAGGAATAAACATGATGTTATCTTGGTAGTGGTAGATAAACTAACTAAGGTAGCTCATTTCATCGCTGGAAATCTAAAGGATGATTCACCAGTGTTAGCCAAAAGGTTTGTACATGAAATTTTCAGGTTGCATGGAGTGCCTGAATTAATTATATCTCAAGAGATCCTAGAATGACGTCAATATTTTGGAAAATGCTTAATGCAAAGGTGCTAGGAATGAAACTAAACTTCGATTCTGCATATCATCCGAAACGGATGGACAAACTGAAAGAGTAAATCAAGTGTTGGAAGATATGTTGCGAATGTATTGCATGGATCAACAATATAAATGGGAAGAGTATCTTCCATTAGTTGAGTTCGAATACAACAACACTTATCACTCATCTCTTAAAATGGCACCTTTTGAAGCACTTTATGGAAGAAAGTGCACTTTATAGTATTGAGGATAGAGTGGTAATTGGGCCAGAAATCCTCACTGAAATGGAACAACAAGTTAAAATGATTCGTGAACAATTGAAAGAAGTAGCGGACAGGAAGAAGAGCTATGCTGACCTAAAGCGGGTTGATCGAAGGTTTGAACTTGGTGAAAAAAAAATTCTTCGTGTTAAACCCAGAAAGAGTTCTATAACTTTTGGCAAGGCTGCCAAGTTGTCACCTCATTAAATGGGACCTTTCAAAATTGTCGAAATAATCAATCCTGTAGCTTATTGATTAGCATTACCACCTGCTTTGTCTCACATGCATGATGTTTTCCATATTTCTTTGCTTAAGAAATATGTTTCAGACTTGTCACATGTTTTAAATTGGAATTCCTTGTAGGTCCAAGACCCAGGAATAATCATGGTTAAACCCACACGAGTGCTGGAAACTCACCAATTGCATTTGAGAAATCGTGAAATACAACAATGTAAGGTCCAGTGGGACCAGTTTAATGAAGAAAGTACAACTTGGGAAAATCTGGAAGAGATGAAAATTGTTTTTCCCTTTCTTTTTGAACAGAATAGAATCTGTTGACAAAAAAATGATTATGAACTTATCTTTTTCATGTCTTTATGAAAGTCAGCAGAGGCAAACATTATTCAGGTTGAATAAATTATATCATGACATTGATTTAAGAAATAATTCATGTTGGAATTGGTCTCTTGTATTGTGAACTAATAAATTGGTTGACCTGAAGGTAAATCAAAATATGTAATCATCGAGATGATGAATCTTTTAGGAGGGAAGCATGTAACACCCTAAACTATTGTTACTTCCTCCTGAGCATTCAAGTGTTGATATATGATTTCTTCTGTATAAGGATGTGTTCCTTTGATTTGTGAAGTCATGCTTGATATGGATTGTATCTTCTTTGTTCTTGAAGATCTTTGACTGAGTCAGAATATGCTTGGACTCTTTTATTTCTTTCATTTTTAGCACTTGAGTTCAATTTGATTTCGGGATGAATTGTGGATTTATCCATCTTTATGACTCAGCCTTGGATCAGTTGCATTGATCCAAGAGATGTTTTAAGCTTATTCAGGATGAACAAAAATTATTGACCTTACGAAAGTTGCAAGGTCTGAATGAGTTGAATGAGCAATTCCGGAGTTTAACTCAGGCTGATCGTGTTAAATGAATTTGGTTCCAGATATCGTAATATCGGGAAGGCCTAGACCTTAAGCCAGGTAAGATGTTCTTGGGTATACCGTAAGCTTAATTTAGCTATTCCCGATAGGATCCTTTACAGGAATGTTTTACCCTATTTGGTTCTAATACTGAATGGTCCTACTTGGGAGACCTAGACTAGATTCGTTAAGATTAATAACCTTAACCTAAACTATAACCTATTGGTTAAATAATTGCTAATCTAACCTAGCCCTAAACTATAAGCTTAATGCTCCTAAGGTTAGCTACACCTAGCACTATGGAAGTAAGACAAATGTCTTACCTTATGATCTACCCTATGATCTAACCTATCTTAACTAATGATAAGGATGGAGGGGGACCTATGAAGGGGTGTGAGTCATGGGCGGTGGTTTCCATGGCATTTATGAGGTAGATAAGGATGGAAAGACTTGGGATCTTTGTCGATTTAGCGAGGTTACAAACGGCTATATGACTTGACGTGGCGGTATCACCAAATATGGGAATGGTTGTTTTTATCATTTGGCAATCACCAACTTTGGCGGTTAGTGGCAATGGAGAATAGGTGGGAATATGGGAGTTAATGTTATTGATGAAATTTGGTTCCCGAGCACGGATTGCTTGGGAAGGCATGCAATGGAAAATTGTTTGGTTGTTTGGTTTTCCATGCACTCCGTTTTCACTGCTTGAGCAATCGGTTCTTCAACCAGTCATCTACTCTGTGTTGCATGGCAACTTTGAGAATTTTAGCTCCTTTCTCTATCGGGGAAATTTTATAAGGCATGAAGGTAACAATTTATTGTTGTTTAATTTATCGTGGAAGAAGAAGAGAAGGTGCGAGCACATTCAGAGGTCTTCTTCAGATTTTTAAGTGACACTATCAGGCATGATAGGCCCTAACTTTTAAAAATCTTGCTTTCCTTCAAATGCTTTCATTAAAACAACTCTGTTCAGGTGATCTTAGCACAGTTGGTTTGAAGCAATGTATTGGGTTCTTCTTTTCTTGTGGATTTAGGAATCTCTGGTTATGCGAAGACTCTGTTGAAATATTTTGTTGTATTTATTTTTCTATGGATTCATCTTTGGCTGAAGACCCGGCTGTGTTAGCATGTTGTTGAAATTTTGTTGAATTTTTCTTTGGGTATACTTAAAGATTCTTCTGATTAGAATGCTTGTTGTGTTTACATTTGGTTCGACTCTGTTGAATCTTTGCTGGGTATACTTAAAGATTTTGACTTCTGTTGGAATGCTTGTTGTGTTTGCATTTGGTTCGACTCTGTTGAAATGTGTGCTGGGTTTACATATGAACACGACTTCTGTTGAAGTCCTTACTTTGTGTTTTCATTTTGGTTAGACTCCATTGAAATGTTTGCAAGGATTATATATGAAAACGACTCTGTTGGAGCTCTTGCAATGTTTTCGTATGATTTCGACTTCTGTCAAAGCTTTGTTGTGAATACTTGTTGGAAATGACTCTATTAGAGTCCTTGCAATGTTTTCATATGATTTTGACTTCTGTCGAAGCTTTGTTGTGAATACTTGTTGGAAATGACTCTGTTGGAGTCCTTGCAATGTTTTCGTATGATTTCGACTTCTATCGAAGCCCTGGTTGTGAGTACTTGTTGGAAATGACTCTGTTGGAGTCCTTGCAGTATTCTCATGTGAATGCGACTCCTGTTGAAGTCCTTGATGTGTTTGCGTGTTGGCTCGACTTCTGATGTAAGTCCTCGTTGTGCATACATATTGATTCGACTCTGTCGAAATGTTGTTGTGTTTGTATATGGGTTCGACTTCTGTTTTGATGTTACCTAGTCTCTTGTTTGACTGAGGTAATGAGTTCCTAACTGTGCCATGATAGGTGATGGAATTGGGTAATTTCATGTTTGAGGAATGACATGGAAAGAATTGTTGGGTTTAATTTGATTGTTTTATAGATTATTACTTGGTCGCAAGAGCTCTTGTATTGCTTAATAGCTACAGGTGATTTTTATAATTGAATTTTGATGAAACTGTAGTTTCTTCTACGATCTCGACTAATTTAGTCGGAAGCGTATAATGTAAGTTATATTTGATCCTGCGCACTCTCGTGAAAAGGTGCGGATGGTCAATAAATATAGGTTCTGTATATGATGAAAAATTAATGTGATTATTGTTTTCTTTACGACCTTGCTTGGTTAATGGGAACACATCTTGACCGAGAGAAATCTTGCTTGAGGAACTCTGATTTAAAAAAAACGTATGTGTAATCCTAGACCTGCATGGATGGAAATCAGGTTTGTATTTGGAAGGAATGGGTGTTGATTTTCTTGCCTTCTCTTTTCCCTTATTGAATTCAAGCTTGAATGTATATGCGTTATTCTTGAGAAGTCGGTACAGTCCTGAACATGATTGGAATGGAAATTTGATTGCCTCTGTTTCTTTCTCCTAAGCTATAAAGTATATGTAGATATATAACTGTAGGAATAAGAAAATATTCTCTCCTTGTCTAGAAACTTTGAGTGCTTTCTTCTTTGTATCCTTATGTGAACTCTACGGTACGGGCTTAAGAAGAAAAGACTGTTAAATTGTATGGAGAGACTGGTAAAATTGTATTGCAGTATAAGTTGGTGTATTTGTCAATACCATTGAAATAATGTAATGTTTATAAAGGAATCTCGTCAGTTGAACTTGCTGGATGTTATAATCACCTTTGCGGAATTGTTAAAAACATACCTGTTGGATACACGAATTGATAGGATATTCATTTTTGAATGGAATAATTTGTTGGATTATTGTTGTTCTTGGGATTCAGATGGATGGATGTTTTGGATTCATTTTGTGCTTCTTAGTCTCTAATATATATGATGAATCATCTGAAAAATATTTAGGTTTAATTGGCAGCTATAATATGAGTCATGCGTTAAAGTCATGTTAGAATTGTAGAAAGATGATTAGCCTGATTCATGTATAAGGATTTGAAGAAATGATTTCATTTAAACAGGTTGTTTAATGAGAGCAATTGGTAGAATGCAATGGTTTTAAGAATTAGTGCTTAACATGCTCGGTTCACGAATCGACTTTGTCTTTAGAAAATTTTGTAGATGGACATTGTAAGTAATAAAGGCATGCAGATCTGATATGATGCTCAGATTGTTTAATCTGGTTTTATGATGAATTCCTATTTGATATCTCTAATTGTACTATAGTAAGAAAGTTGTTCTTTTACTGTTGAGTATTGTATCCAATATGCCGAAGTGCATAAGTTGTAATTGTATGGCTTGGAAATAAATGAAAAGGGAAAATTGTTACTTATGTGGCTACATTTTTAATTGATGGAATTGATCTTCTTAGGTTCGATTGATTTTAAGTGCATTTTTATTATTTTATACCATAGAGTTATTTGGATTCTCTAAGTAGGCCTTGTAAAGATTATGTGACTGAATACTTCGTGAATGATTAGTAATTCTTTTATGTTTTGAATAAGGCTAAATTGTAAAATTAGTCCACTGTTTATGGGAAGTTAAGGTTAAACTACATCTCAATAGGTAGCTGAAATAGGAAGAGTAATCTATTACTTCCTATCCATGATCTAAGTCAAGACAATGTAACTGATGATTTTAAATCACTATATCTTAATAACAATAAGTAAGATATATTTCAGTTTTGAGAACTGATATAAACTGATATGGGTATAGTTAGAATCGTTATGAGAGGACTTAGGGCTATTGCCCAATTTCGTTGATTAAGATTATTGTGAATCAATGATATCCTTGACGAGATCTCAAATCTTATTAAACTTCTCTCTGTGAAATGGATCTTAAATAAGTAAGGCAACTCAAAGGTGAGGAACCCAGGGGTTGGGAAAAGACTACCCAGATAGGAGAGTCTTAAATTATAATTTCAACTCAACGTAAGTAACACCTTGAAGTTAAGTAAATCTTTCTGAGGTAGTTTTGTAGGATGACGGAACATGTCAACTGCAGGGTTGTACCTTCGAGAAGATTAGGATCTTCTCGAGGATACAACAATGCAGGTGACTTATGGCGACACCCTTTGCATTGATCATTAATATTTACACCTTAAACTCGAACAAGTTTTTACTCTGGGACTGGTTAGGAACATGGTCATGTTATGAGGCTGCCCTTGGAGACTCGGGTACCTTGACACACAGGGTTAACTAGGGTTGACCCAGTATGTCAGCTTACCCTAGTCCTTGAGAGCATCCTTATAACATTGTCATGTTATTAATCCATTCCTGAGTGAATGACTTGGGACAGGGGAGGCTGACAGAAGTCAGTATAAGACATTCTAATTAACATCGGAGTGGGGTGAAGGACGTATTCTAGATTGACGAGTATGCCATCAAGGAATACAAGATACAAACAATATGTTTCAAATCTTTGGCCAAAGTATCGCAAGCTGCTGATTGCGTTGTCCTATGTCACCTAGTCGAGGATGTGATGCTTTGATGAATAGTGGTAACAATTATTCGAGATAGGTTCCTTTGACAGAGCATTCTAAAATCCCAGATTAGGGAATAGAACCGCAAGAGTGAAGTGTTAGAATAAAAATGCCAACTCTATGATACCCATGAATAGATCGGTAGATCACCGAGTCATGGAATGAATAGATCGGTGGTACACCGAGTCATTACAGCTACATATGGTTATCTATTATAAGAATGATTGTTATGATCTGTGAGTTCTAAATTATGTATTTAGAACTAGGAAGCACTTATCAAAAAAAAAAAATCTTGTTCTAATGTACTAAATTGGGAATGTTACACCGTGGTGGAGAGCCAAAAGTAGGTCTGTAGGATTTCGAGTAGCTGATGGAGAATGCTCACCAAGAGGAAAAGGTATCTCAACTGGGTCTATGATAGGTGGAGGAGATGATGGTAGCTCCTCTATAGGTGGAAGAGATGATGGGTGCTCCTCTATGGGTGAAGGAGGTAATGGGTGATCCTCTATGAGTGGAGGAGGTATTGTGGGTAAAGGTTCTCTATGTGGAGAAGCCAAAGGTGAAATGGTCTCGATGTTAGCGAAAGAATCCTCTGTAGGTGATGAAGGAGATGAAAGGTGTTCCTCTATGGGTGGAGGAGTAGGTGCGGTGTATTCTAATGCGGAAGGAGGATTTCGGGCTAGGATTTCCTGTATGGAATGAATATGGGGTAACTAGGAGGTGATAGGTACATCATTAAAAATAGTGTGAACCTTGCATGTATAAGTATCATGAGTTGAGGTCTCACCGATTTGATTAGATGAATGGGAATAATTGGGAAATGATTTCTTGAAGATGTGTAGGTTTTGGTTGGCAGGTGCGTTAGGATTATCCATGGTTAACTCACCTTTCTCGAGCATTTCTTGGACAATATTTTTGAAAGTGATGCAATTTCCATCACTATGACCCTTTACTTGATGATAGTTATAGAAGTCATGTTCTTTATACCATGCGAGGCATGGGGTGAGCAAGGTCAAAACCAGTGTTTGGTTTTATAGGTGGAAGGGTAATGGCCCTAACTTTGATAAGCTTTTCTAATATAGAAGAGTAAGGTTCCCCAGATTGGGGTGTATTTCCACTTGCTCTCGTCTGAATTGAAAATTTTGGACGGGTGAGAGATTAGATGAGGGGGTAGCCTAATTTGATGGATGAGTTGGGCCAACCTTGAGTACCACTGCGTTAGCGGTGCCCTTAGCTTTTGAGTAATTAGTTTGTGGTTTGGAAGAATAAGAGGTATCATTCAACTTGAATGCCGAATTCTTATTACATAACTATATTTTCTTCTCTTTGATGGCCCAAATCTCTAACTTTCGTGCCATAGTGAATGATTCATCGAATTTTTAGAAGGTTTATACATGTAAGGTTGGTGAGATATGTCTAGCACAAGCCCATGTGAAGAGCTCAATGAGTTTTGTTTGTGGCAGTTGGAAGGTGAGTTGATTGATCAAGCTACGTTAGCGAGCGATAAAATATGTGATAGATTCCTCCTCATACTAACGCGTGAAGTATAGGTCAATCATGGTAACCTTCTTGATGATATTGATAGAGAAATGATCCAAGAAGGCTTAGGCTACCTGATTAAATGAGAATATAGAGTGTCTAGGTAACCCACTATACCAATATAATGCAGGTCTAGTTAGAGACATGAGAAAGGTTCTCAAGAGAAAGGCATCATCGTGAGTGATTAGATAACACTTGTGTTTAAATGACCACAAATGCTTCTGTGGGTATTCTTTGCTATTGAAATGATTGAATTTAGGCATTTCCCACTGCACGGGGTATGGGCTGATAGGATTGGATGGGTGGATGGGCTCATTACAAATCTCATCATAGGTGAGAGTGTTGCGAGATCCGAAAATAGATGCCTCAAATGTCTGCATCTTGTCCAACATTAATTTGATTAGGTCGTTGGTAGCTTACGATGATTGGGTCCTCCTGTAATGTGAGGGGTTGGTTTTGGGAATATAACAAGGGTGGCACTCCAGTGTATGGTGATGCCATGTTGGTTGATTGAGAATAAGGTAGTGAAATAGGGGGTATGTACCCGGAGGGAATAATAGATGAAATGGGAGGCGGCTGATAGTATGTATATGGAGGTGGAAGGGTCATGGTAACCCTAGTGGTAATGGGGGCTAATGATTATGGAATGGAAAGGACCACATTCTAAAAAGGGGTAGGGGTCACCGACACGGGAGGTGGCAGTGTAGCTACAGGTATGTGTGAGACATTAGGGGTAGATGAGGTTGCGTTGTGGGTAGTTGTCGAGGGTATGGTGGATGTGGCGGGTGCCACGGAGGTGGCAGATGCAATGCGGTCATAACGGGTATAATACCTAGTGTGAAATGACCGGGGGTAAGGTAGATGTGGGTAGCACAGAGCCAGATGGGGCTGATGCAGGAGTGGGAGTGAGAGTTGGGGGATAGATATGGGCATGTCATATATCAACTAACCCGAGGCATCTCAAGTAGATGAATGGGAAAGGTAAAACTACAAAGCGGTAGGGTTTTGGTCAAGGAGTCATGCGAACTCCTCATCTCTGGTAGCGATAGTGATAGGTTGGATGGGATCCATGGATGGTGATAAAATGGAAGGTGGTGAAGGACTAGGTAGGAGTGGTTGACAACTGGTGTGAAATATGAGTGTGCTTGCTTGTTTTCGAGTTAGCACCATGTGAACCAAGTTTTATCGTGGTAGAGCCTTCTCTATAAATGACACGAAAAAATAGCAGAGCACATTGAATCGGCGGTAAAAAAAGTGTATTAGGTACCAAATGTGGGTTGGGAAATGAAATAGGCTAACTAATTCTAGTTAGGAAAACTGACACCGGTCAGGGGTAACCACTACCAGTCACTATAGAAAATGGATAGTGAGTGAAAAACAAGGTAGGAGGTCAAATCTGACAGGTATGCCAAATCTGATGAGTTTTACAATGTCAATGGGAATGATGGCAATGACAGGGACTATGAAAAGTGGAAGAAGATGAATAAAAATGTCCCTTTGGGTAGGTTAACAAAAGGACCTAGAACTGACGTTGGTTGGGTATAACCAATGATGGTCAGAGGGTAACCGACGATGGTTATTGTGAAATTGAAATAGTGATGAAAGAATAGTGGTTGTGAATTAAAATCTGATGTGGAATCAGACCTAGAATTCTAAGAATGATGATAATATGGTCCAGGCACACTTAGGTGAAGCCAGAATACACCAGCTGTGATGAGGAGCATGCAAGGATGAACAAGAAAAAAATGAAGAACGTGCTCTTTCACCTCAAAACACAAGCCAAACAGAAACACTAAGAAAAATGTGATCCTAGGAGTGCCTTTTCTATTATGTTTGTTGAGCTTATGTTATTTAAGGACTGACACATGAACTGTGAAATAGAGTTTTTCTTGAGGATGGTTTCCTATGAAGGAGATCTAAAAGGTGAGGTTTTAAGTATGTTATGGTGGGGCGGGCCTCGCTCAAGTATGACTCAACAAAGCAGTGAGTTGGGTGCCCACTGTGTCGTGATCGTGTGATCACCTACAAATTCTCCCAAGTAAGATGTTTTTTAAGAATTTTTGTATTTTCAATTTTTGTGAGGTTTGGTAAGACTTAGAGAGAGAGAAAGAGAAAGAAAGTGCTTTCTATGGTTCATTTTTCAACCATCATTTGGTCATGAATTCTAGTGTATAGGTTACCCGTAATTAATGTGAGCTAATGTGATAAATTAGAATGCAATGCACTTATTTTTAAGCCCAAATCGAAGTGTGAAGTTGGATGACACAAAAATATGAAGAGGAAGAGGGATGATCTTTCACTACAATGCAAAAAACACGAAGAAATGGTTCTTTTTAATTACACCAAAATAAAGATTTCTTTTAGAGCAAATAGAAATAAAAGGTAGGTTACCAAGGAAGAAAATTAATGTGTATGCTTTTCAAAAGGGAAACAAATACACAAATTTTCCTAGGAATGAATAAAATGCAAGGAACCCTAGATGGGTCCCACCGGCATGCCAAAATGTTTCACCTAATTCTAGAGCATTTCTTTGAAATATTGACGAAACAGATAGGGTAACGGGCATAGGAGGAATACCTATTTTAATGTTGGTTGATGGGTTATTGTGTGCGTATGACTTCTGAATCCACAGCTGATCGTGAGATCTTCCTTTTGGCTAGGAGGAACTACCTGTAATGAAAGCAAGACCACTAGAAAGAGTTAAACAATATGTGCAGTGAACTGCCTAGCATGTGCTAGATCCGGGAAGTGTGATACTTCCTAGATGGTCACTGTCGATCCTTTTTGAAAAATTTAATGCAAATAATAAAGTAAATCCTATTGTAATTTGAAATGATTTAGGTATCTCACTTAAAACACAATAAGAAAGATCTAATCTAACAGGCTAGGCTAGAGTAGGATCCAAAGGTCAAATAGTTGGTTCTGGGTCTCTATAGGTTTGACAGAAGTCTTAGGTAGGTCATAGGTGATTAAGGGGATGTAAAATTAGGTGGATAGGTCCATGTTCTAGGTTGTATGAGCACATACAGTAACCGATGCTGGTTAAGGGTGACCGACGGTGGTTAGGAGTAACTAGTGCCGGTTACTGTGGAGTTCTAGGGATGCCACAGAATGGGTTTGGGGTCTCCTTTGTGATTGCAAAAAGGTTTTGGTTGGTTGGGATGAGGTATTGGGTGATTTGGGAGGGATTTGGTGAGGTTTTAATGGGTATATGGAGGGGGAATGTTGAAGGAGGTCAATGGGTGGCTAGGTAAACAATAGGTGATAATATAATGACAAAATGAAGTGAACCAGAGAAGTAGAATGTTTTACTTACTTGGATTCTAATCTTGGATGCTTATGAGTGAGGGATGGGGGTGCTGGTAAGAGGTTGAAGGCTGCAGGTGATCACCAATCATAAGAGAGCTTCTGCATGGGCTGCATGTGCATTCCTCTTTTCTTGGTTAGATCAGATCATTGTTGGGGTGGTTGTGCAGGAGAAAATACTTGATCTCCTTCCTTGCATGTGTGTTCTCACTGGAATTCGATCTCAAAAGATGCGATATCTCTCAGGAAGATCTCAATGTTTGCCAACTTTTTCCAATCTTTTCCAACCTTGAAAATAAGGTTGTTTTGGGGGTTAAAAGGGTAACCGACGATGGTTCCATCCTAACTAGCGATGGTTAGGGCTAATCGGTGTCGGTCAAGGCGGGATTTCCTAGGTTTACTAAACTAAGGAGATCCTCTTGATTTTCTCGGATCTCATGTCATTAACCCGTAGATTAAACTAGAAGCTTCTTGTAAGCATGCGGGAATGTGGTTAGAGAGAATGTAGGCATTTATTTTTAGGGTTTGGGTAAGTCTTAGTTAGTTATGACAACTTACTAAGAATAGGTCTTAGGGTGAGTTGGCTTGATGAAGTGTCTAGGTGAAGTGTATGTGTGGATATTATTTAAATTAAGATATTTAAATAATAAATATGGTGAGGATAATGAATTAATTAAATTAAATTAATATTAGTGAGGTGAAGGGGGCCATGGCTAGGTTAATTTTATGAAGGGTGCTTATTTGTCAAGGTACCAAAGGGGAGTGTGACCTAATTTTAGTGTCTACAAGCACCACCACAGATAGTTCGATGGCAAGATTCAGGATGCCCTAAATGAGGCCAAATATTACTAGGATCACTTGACGATGGCTGAGATAGATGTACCCTCTTATTTAGAGTACAGATCATAGCAGGCCTCGAGTGAGAGGATGAGATCCCACACCCATAGTGCAGAGAGTATAGGGGTTAGCAATTCTGAGATAGGGTCAAGGTGAGGCCACTAGTTCATGGAGGCCTAACCTAGCTACAGGCCAGGCGGAGGCAAGACCTAGACCCATGTAGGGTGGAGAGATGGTTACACAAAGGTCGAGATAGGCCAAGAGGAGGAGACAGATGAGACCGGCATGGACATCAGATGGGCCAATGATTGATGTCTTTGCATATCATTATTTTTTATTTTTCTCGATATATACCATCCTGTGTGTCTTTGATAGTGAGGTTGTACATGATATTTTATGTGAATTGATTATTATATCATTATGCGTGACAAATATTTTTAGGATATATCTGAGAGATACTTGTATTTTTTTATATCGGTGTATATTTGATGGATACACAAAATTTTATTTATAGATGGTGAGATCGATGGTTATGGATGATGTACTTTTTTTTGAAAATTATATTTTTATTTGCGTATGGATGGAAATTATGTGGATTAGGAATGATGGAATCAAGATGGTTTAGGCATGGTTGAGTTAGGTCATGCTTAGGCATGGTGGAGTCAAGTCGGTTTAGGCATGATGGAGTCAGGTCAGTTTAGGCATGGTTGAGTTAGGTCATGTTCAGGCATGGTGGAGTTAGGTTAGTTTAGGCATGATTGAGTTAGGTTATGTTCAAGCATGGTTGAGTTAGGTCATCTTCGTGCATGGTGGAGTAAGGTCAATTTAAGCATGATGGATTATTGTTTGTAATTTTGATTTAATTTCTAGGTTATTGGTAACATGGGAAATAAATGATGATTTATATGTATGTTATGGTGTAATTTTCCAAAATCTTTGATATCATGGAAATGTGAAATGATTAATTGGATGTTTTATGATGTGATAACATGGTAGATATGTATGTGTGGTAATTTTCCAAGTGTTATAAAAATGGAAATTAATTACGGTAGAATGTTAATAGACAAACATGTGGGAGGAAATGGGTTAGGGTAAAGAGTGGTCGAGCTAACCTCCAAGGGCCCCATGCCCTTGAAGTGCTACCTACATATCCCTGGTGAGAAGAGGCCTCAGGCTTATGTATTTCTCGCATAAGCTAGGGAATAATATGATGAGGTAGAGGAAACAATTTGGTAGGTTTCGGGCATGATTGATTCTAGGTCATAGGCATGGTTGAGTCTTAGGTGAAATTGGAAATCTTTAAAATATAGATATCATTGGTCTGGTCTTGTATAGGTTAATCAATAAGTAATGGAGAAGGTGAATGGTAAGAGGTGATAAAAAATATCCACCTAATTGATAAGAACCATAATGAGTCTTCCAAACTAGATATTGGCTTATGAACATATGACCCTAAAGGTTTTGCATGTTTGCCTATGCTAAGGGTGAAGAAAGTCACATGATCACGAAATGTCATGTTTATGACAAGTCCCTTAAGGAGATAGGAAATTGAGGTGAAAAAGGTAATGAGGTGAAAATGGGTGGTTTTAGCGTAACTTAGTGTACGATGGCATGGTTACCTAGAAAGAAACCCATGATCAAAAATATGAAAGTCCATGACAAAAAATTTATCATTTTCTTCTTTTATTTTTGGTTTTGATAGACTGATCGATGCAGATTTCTATGTGAGATGAGTATATCATCTCCTTTAGGTCTTTGTGAAGTTGATCAATATGGGAAGCTTCTGAATATTTTATTTTGTTTTTGAAAGGATAGTCTTATTTTATTTTTGGTTTTGATAGACCGATCGATGCGGGATTTCTATGTGAGATGAGTATATCATCTCCTTTAGGTCTTTGTGAAGTTGATCAATGTGGGAAGCTTCTGAATTTTTATTTTTTTTTGCAAGGATAGTCTTTTTATTATCAACTATGTGAAGTATGGATAGCTTTGTATAGTTTTCCTTCAAGGAGCGATCTATTTATAACAAATGAGATATAGAGAAGATATGTCCTTTTTGAGGGAGTCATCTCATTGCTTTAATTTTGACTCAAGGATTTGAATCCCATTTTTATTTTGGATGTCTAAGTCATGGAATATACTATAGAGGAATATTAGGTTCTTGTTTATAAGAAAAAACCATAACACACGGGGGTTATCTATGAAATAGATGGTTTTAAGTGATGAACAACCATGCGATTCCATCTTTGAAAAAGATTAAAAGTATCCATGAAAAAACAGCCCCTTTGCGCCAAAGTCTTGACAACATCTTCTAAATCAGCCCCCTTGCTAGCTTGTGGCTTCTCAGGGTTTATCAACTTCACACCATCCCTCTTAAGTGGTTTACCAACAGCCTTGATATTATTTTCAATTTGAAGTGCCATGGTGAAATCTGTCTCAAGTTTGTAGGATTTTCGCCTCTCAGTAATAAGTTTCCTTTTTATCAAATGCATCTATATATTTGATCAAGCAAGACTCATCACAAGGCCTCAAAATGACAGGAAGCCTTCTCAATGTTTTATTAAATCTTGTATTAAAGTCATGAATGGTCTCATTAGGGTTCTTCTTGATATTCTCAAACTTGGATAGAAGGAACCTTGGATCTGTTTTATCTCCATATTGTAATCTGAATGCATTACTCATCTGGGTCCATGAATCAATAGAGTTATCAAGCGAGCTTTATACCAATCTCTTGCATCTTCCTCAAGTGTATGGATAAACAAATTAATATACACATCCTCAAATTCTATTTCAAAATATTCCACCATGTTAACAAAGAGTTTGAGATGCTCATCTCCGCTATGGCATTGTTACCTTGGAATTTTGGTAACCTATTTCTCACATCTTGTGGGACAGAATTTGGATAGCCATCCATTCCTCCAAAATCTATAGGACCAAAGGTGTTTACAACAAATGGAGTTCTAGGATGAGCCATATTGTTTGGTGGGGGTGATCTTGGAGGTGAAACAAGGCGATGAGGAGTAGTAATGGAGTCCGATTGGAATAGATGAATGATCTCTAAAATGCCAACCCCCAAAGGCTCTCTCTCTTGACAAACTTTAGAAAACTTAGAAACCATAAGAGAAGATCTAGGAATAGGTTTTTAAATACACAAGAAGATCCCTCACACGATGGAGAATGAAAATCAGCAAGAAGATTTCTGAATCGAGACCTACTTGAAGAAGAATTATAATCTTCAATAACAGGTTGCTCTCCTTCAAATTCAACTATGGGGATTTCTTTTCTTACAACCAAATCACCAACCACTTTCCACACTCTTCTTCCCTATAGTTTTGAGCTTTTTGATTCGGTGAGAAACTTCTTAGAAGATTCCTTGATGAAGAGGGATCTCCTTCCCTCCAGTTTGACAGATTTAAACAACAAGTTTCAAATGACAGAAATGTGTAAGACAACTGGTATTTCAAGAACCAAATAGCATGGAGTCGCCACTAAGGATTTCCACCTTAGTTGTGCAAGAAAGCACTAAAATATTCTGTCAAATGTATGCTATAAAACTTTGCAAGGGTTTACAAATCAGATATTCTTCTTCTTAATTCAACCAAAAATAGTACATCCAAATCATATAAACTACTTGGTAAATGATAAGAGTAGGCTGAGTTTGAAATCCTTTTTACCCAAAACATGCATATCTGAAGTATGAAATGATGTCTCAAGAATGTAATAGCTCAAATACTTAATCACACAAATGCTCAAACATTTCAAATACTTCAAAACCACAAAGAAATTCCAAGAAGTCCCCGGCAATTGTGCCACTCGGGTGTTGGTATCCATATTTAATTTCCTTCACAACTTGAACAGCATCATGAATTTTCATAAGACACTCAAGGATAGATAGATGTTTTGTATGTCATTTATAGCCAGGGAAGCACACCTATCTGCTTGTTTTCATTCAAGAATTGAGGGAGTGGATAGCACCTTCAAGAGGGTTTTGATCTAACCCTCACTATTTTAGGTTGTGCCTATCAACCAAGGCAAGAGAACCTGTATTGCAGCCCCTTTATGGTAAGGATATGGAGATGTCCTTGTGTTTTGAATATAATATGGAAGAGGCTTTGTGAAAACATGATCAAGTATCCATTATCCAAACTCAACAGAGTTGTCACTACTAAATGATGGAAATGTTCTCAAAACAAAGCTAGAGCTACTAAAGTCATGACAAAACCCCGATCAAATTTGTGCATTTTAGTGAAAGGATTGAATTCTTTTGTGGAAACACAATGCAAATGCAGGGTACTTGTAGGTAGGATGAGTTAGTTTAAGATGAAATTATGATGAGAGATGTTGGGACAAGAGTATTTAGGAGTCATCACCTTTTTGGGAAACTTTGCAAAATAATTACAACACCTAAGTAGCAGAGATGTTTCAATGAGTTTAAAGTACTCTTTCAACTAGGAAGCGTGCTCAAATGGAGGCCCAAATCTGCACTATTCCATACAAACTCGATAACCTGCCACAAAGGCTTGAAGCAAAATATCAATGAAGCATCCAAGAATCCCTATTTAATCATGACCTAAGGTGCACCCAAAGGTTTACAGACAATCTCATTAATCAAGAAACGAGAAAGATGATTTTAAATCATTTATCTTCTATCAGATAAAAGCTCTTCTGAATACAAGATTACAAATGCCATTAAACCATCAACCAAAAATGAGACCCTGTATGATCAGAGAGATCCTAAACACAAGATTGCAACATGAGCATAAAACATAAATTGAAAACATACTGAAACACAAGTGTATGCAAACTTTGCCAAGAGATAAAACCAATTAATCCAAGAATTTGATCAGATATATCAGCAAGGGAATGTTATTTAGAAAATCTCAAAGCTTTTTGATGGCTTTACAGCTGAAACCAACTCAACATGATGAACATTTGATGCAAACAAGAATAAAAAATGGCTCTCAGGCAGTTCCTCCAAAAGAAAATGGACCTCTTCTAGTTTTCCTTGTGAAAATTCTTCTCTCCTCCTCTAAATTTCTCAATCCACTTCTAAAATTCCTCCAAATTACATCATATATCCTCTGCCAGCTTGGATCCTTGCATCCCAAGCAAAGAATATGCCAAAGGGATCAAATTTGTTACAAAACCCTATCCATTTGATGAAAAATGATATAAAACTGTAAAACAGCTCGCCAAATGCCAGAGATGCACAAATATTTTAAAATATTGCATGAACTCAGATCCTTATCCATCCTAGGGTCACATTTTTGGCATTCCACCATGCCAGCATGCATTTGTAATCATTTTTCACCTTTTTCCTCATCGTTTTAACTCTGCAACTTTTCATTTTTTACCTTTCACGTGTTTTTCACGGGATGAGGAAAATATTCCATGAAAAACACTACAGGGCACTGAATTAGCTCAAAATAATGGTTCCATTACACTCAGAAGGCTGAGGGGATGCGAAATCATATAAAATTTCATGTGATTTGGTGCAAAAATAATGATTCCACACTTCTTGGAGCTTCCATGGCGCCCAAAAACAAAAATGCACAGCAACCATTGATTAAAATCAACTTTAAATCTCTGCCCTCCACGTGTCAGATCAAATCTTGAATATTCCCTTGAAAATACCCTTTTTCCCTTTGGATGAGGTGGGACACGTGTCCAAATACCATTGATGGGCCTTTGCCTCCAAGAATGCATTTCAAACCCTTTTTGGATTCGGGAAAATTTTGAATATTTTCCCCATGAGCCCCTAGATGCGCCACGTGTCCTCCTATGGGCCTCCACCAAAACTGTAGGCCAATTTGATGCATTTTGCCACTTTTTTGAGAAAAGGAAAATTTTATCAAAATTCTCTGTGCCCCCGAACACCCGCTGCTCCCTCCGCCACGTGTCGCTCTCCCATTGGAGCGGAGCCGACTCATCAAATTTTCCTTCATTCCCCGTGAGCACAAAAACCTTAGCGGGCTGAGCTCTCCCTCTTGCCTTTTTTAATAATGCCACATGTCTCCCCCTGATTGGCTATGGGGGGACACCTCCAATATTTTCCATGGGTTCACTGTCTCCTTTGAAAATTTTCACCAAAGTTTGGAGAATTTTCCACTTTCTCTCCGTGCTCAAAATCCTGCCAAACATTCATCACGGGCTCATAAGCCAAACTTTTCTTTTTACCCTGTGAAGTTTAAAACTTCAAATTTCTCCAAACCCCCACCCCTCCATTTCATCCCCTGCATACGTGTCATTTTCCTATTCGATGTGGGCCTGCGGGCCAAAAATTGACATTGAGAATTTATCAAAAATTGAAGAAAAATTTTAAGTGACCCCCGTCACCCGCCTAACCATCCTGGACACGTGTCGCCTTCCCACTGGTTGCGGGCTCGCTGGCCAAATTTTTACTCTAGCATTTTGAAGCCAAAATTTTCAAACTCTTCCAAGTCCCCACTTTTCCGGTTGACCTCCTTGGACACATGTCGCCCTTCCATTGGGCACGAGGCCTCCAGGTCAAAATTTTCCATGACGTTTTGAGCCAAAAATTTGAAAAAATTTAACTCCACCGCCACCCATTTGATCCTCCCATGCCACGTGTCGCCATACCATTAGGGCGGGCCCTCGGAGAAAAATTTAACATTGAGAACTTTTTCAAAAATGAAGAAAAGTTTAAGTGACCCCACCACCCGCCGGTTCATCTGACCAATCACATCGTGCCACGTAGGCACATCACTGTAGCACTGCGGGGCCACGGTCAAGAATTTTCCTTTCACCAAAATTTCAAAAATGACAAGTTAATAATGTTTTCCCACACATCCTGACCAATAGGAGCCTGCCACGTTAGCATAAAGATTGCAATGATAAATTTGATGGCCCGAGAGCCCGTCAAAACGTGAAAAATACAGGGAATGCCCTAGAAACCAAATTTTTTGACAGGGAAGGTAGAATTCTTCATTTTAAACCAACTGAATCATTTTTTGACATCATTTGTGACCTTGGGATTGGGGAAACACTTGCACGAATTTAGGATTTGATCAATTTCGAGTTTTTGCATGATTTGGCAATGGAAAAGACGGCACATCGAAAAAATGAAATATTAGGGCACAAATGGGGGAAACTTGGATCTTGTTTCAAAATAGGGCAGAATAACAACATTATGAGCATATCAAAGGCATTCAATTGGAAAATGCGAACTACAGACCATGAGACCAAAAATGAAATGTTTGTGAGTACATTTGGTCATGAAAAATAAGGCACATTATGCAAACTCAATAATGGGACCAACAAGATCCAAACCCCATTAAGAGAAAGGCCAAAGGTCTCGTGCAACTGTAAGGCATGACTAGGTGTGTGATGAAGATTAACATGTTGCTTTGGAATTTCAAACAATGTTTGACATAGTCAAAAAAGTCATGTTTTAGGGTTGGCCAATAATAGCCCATGCAAAGAATGCATTTAGTAATAGCTAGGCCACTAAAGTCACCTCCACAAATTCCATTGTGAACTTCTTAGATGGTGTAGGGAATTTCAAAACTTGTAAGGCATCGTAAGAGAATACCATTGAATTCATATTTATAAAGAAGACCACCCATGATGACATAGTGAGAGACACCTTTAAGAAAGGCACGTTATCCATTACGAGTGAGATTAGGAGGTAGAATGGAAAGGGAAAGGTATTTTTCAAACTACTTATACCAAAGGTCATGTGGGTCAGGTGCAACGGTTCCGACGAAGTTGACCTCTTGAGATAAATAAGAAGGTGATTGTAACCTTTGTATTGTGACAAATATTTTAGAGTCGGAAGATGAAGCGGGTATCTGAGAAGCCAGGAAGGCCATGGTATCCGTAATTTTTTAGTAGAACGTGGAGTGGTTTGAAGTTTGTAATGGTCAAAGTAGTCATAATTATGTTGACAAGACATTTGTGCGTTTACAATATTTCGTTAAGACATTGGTATATACCATTGACTTGGTTTATAACCAGTTGGGAATCACCAAATATATTAATTGATTTAACATCTAGGGTGATGGTGGTTTGAAGGCCTAATACGAGTGCTTCATATTCGGTGATGTTGTTAGTACAATCACAATCTAGTTTGAAAGATAAAAGCATAGGTTCACCATCAAGATGAATGAGGATAACACCTGCACCACCTCCATGTTGACACTTGGAACCATCAAAGAATAGATTCATCTAGTAAGTGGTATTTTCCAAAGAGAGGGCATAAATGGATTCATCCGAAAATTGAAGTTAGATGGTTGAATTCAAGAAAGAGGTGCATCTGCTAGTTGGTCGAGTGATGGTTTGGCCCTTGATATATTTTTGGTAGATGAATTTGAGGCTAAGGTTTGTAAGAAGCATGATCCAACGCACAACATGCTGATGTTTGTAGGGTTTGGCATACATGTAATGTAATGTCATTAGCATGGGTATACCTATTTTTGTTAATGTAATGTAATGTCATAAACCAAGTCATAAACCATTGACGAAGTTTAGTGGCAAAAAAAATTAGGGCTAAGAAAAGATTTTTAGCATGGGTGTACCTATTTTCGTAGTCCAAAAGGGTACAACTTATTTAATAAACCACTTGCTCCATGTGCTTTAGAGAAAGCATGGCACCTAAGGAATGATCGATGTAGCAAAAATGTATAGGTAAAGGGGTGGTCATCTTTAGGAGGAATGACCACTAGTGGTTGAAGAAGGTATTGTTTTAAGGCATCAAAGGCTTTGTGGCATTCATCATCCCATTTGAATGAGATGTCCATTTTGAGGAGATGATGAAATGGTTGACAGTGGTTGGAAAGTTTTAAAATTAACCAATGAATAGATTGCAACTTACATATAAATTTTGAAGTTGACAGAAATTATTAGGTAGAGGCATTTTGAGAATAGCTTTTACTTTAGCAGGATCTACTTCTAAGCCATGTAAAGAAATGATGAAACCAAGAAGCTTTCCTGAAAGCACCGCAAAGACACACTTCTTAGGTTGAATTTGAACACAATACTTGATGAGGCGGTCAAAGATGACCTTAAGAAATGTTAGGTGTTCAGCCCAATGTTTTGATTTGGCAAGAAGGTCATCTACATAATCTTCCAATATGAGATGCATTATGTCATGGAAGATATAATTCATGGCTCGCTGATATGTAGCACCAACATTTTTAATGCCAAAAGGTATGACTCAATAGTAGAAGGTCCCCCAAGGAATGATGAAGGAAGTTTTGTGTTGATCTTCTAGAGTGAGTAATATTTGATTATAACCCGAGAAACCATCCATGAGTGATAAGATCTCATGGCCGGTGGTGAGATCAACCATTTGGTTAATTCCTAGTAGGGAAAGTCATCTTAGGGCAAGATAAGTTGAGGTTACAAATCCATGCAAATGTGGAGTCTCCTATCACTTTTATGACAGGAATGATATTAGAAATCCATAGGGGATAATCAATGGGTAGGATGGAGACCGAGATAAGGCACTTAAGTTATTATTTAACAAAAAGTGAAATGCGGGGATTCATTTTTTGCATCTTCTATTTTACTAGTTTGGCTTCAAGAATGGTTACGATATTGTGGACCACAATGTTTTGGTCAATACAATTTATATCAGCATAGGACCAAGTAAAATCATTTCTATGGTCCTAGAGGAAAGAAGTAAAAGCTTCATGTTTAGCAACATCTAAAGATTATCCTATCTTTAAGATGTGTGGGTCATCCTGAGTGTTAATCTTGACTTTGGTGGTCAATTCGACATGGTTTGTATCTCAAAAGGTAATGGCTGGTGAATATAAGAAACTTCCACACCAAGGTAGGTGAGGATAGACTCGTTGTCTTGACATTGAACGATGTTAATAGAAGATGTATTTTCATCAATCATTTCAGGATACATGAAGGGAAGAGAAGAGGGAGTTTCACCATCGCGTTGATAATTCGAGAGGTATCGGGAAAATCATGTACATGAAAAAAATATAGGAGGAATAGATTCGGGATCCTTGGACTTCACAGGTGAAGGTGGTGGCATTGGTGAATGAGGTGGAGAAGATTTGTCTTCCTCAATGAGGTCGATGAGGGCCTTCTTGGAAGATGGTGTGGAAAATCCAATGCCATTATGAACTTTGTGTTTACAAGTGGTTCATGGAATGATAGTGTGATGGAATTTTTTGTAAAAACTAAAGCCAAAGCCTTTCCATGCACAACGGTGAAGGAAAGTGTGGGTGAAACGGTGGTTAGTGAGATATTGAACATCAGATGAAAATGGTCATGTTTGAGATGGAGGTTTGGGTGAATAGGTGGAAGTATCAAATCCCCCATACGTTAAGTTAGTGTGGAGTACCATCGGGGAAAAATTCTCCTATGTGATAGTCCTAACAAGGGTGTTGGCATAGGTTTCCTTACTCTTGCAGAGTGAGGAATGTGTTGATATTGTAGAGGCGGTACTCCCCCAGAGTGAGGCATTAAAAACACCTTCTAAGGGATTGGTAGTAGATATGTGGGTAGTGGGGATAGATGAATCACTAGATGATTGGGAAAGAGGGATATTGGGTGATTGGGAAGTAGATGGGCCAAGCTGCAGAGGCTACGATGCGATGGGAAACAAATATTTGGGTGTGGGAGATGTGGCGCGGACATTGGTGGATAGGGTCATGGATCAAGGAGAAGTTGGGGTAATGGTAGATGCCTTAACTAGTACGAGGACATCGTTAGGTTGGTACAATATGTTAAAGTTTTGAAGGGTGATGGATCAATTGGGATGGTATAGTTATGCCCTTCATGTTTGAATTTTACACAGTTGTTTAAATTTGAAGGAACATAACCCATAACACAAATTTAAGGTCTACCAAGAAATAGATTATACTAGAACTCTCCCTCTAAGACGTAGAATAATTCTAGGAAAATGTGAGGGCCTACGCGAACATGAAGAATAATGGTGCCAAGGGTGGAGGTGATGGTCTCATTGAAGGAGAGATACATAATTGGGTTATTATGCATACAATTTGAATGGATGTGCATTTGATTTTATGTGTGGGAGGAGATGATGTTGATGCTAGCACTACCATCGATCATGATTTGTTTGGCTCATTAATATTATTTCTTCAGGCTGGAAATACTCTTTTTGATATGACTTATTAGTTTATGGGGATGTATTTTGTAGTTATATCTTAGTAGGTTTTATGCATTTTCCTTGCTATAGTTTATGAAAACCGATTATCACATGAACCTCCTACTAACTATCTTTGTGAGATCAAACGTGATGATGTGTGTAGGGAATGATGGAAGTTGCTGGTGGATAAGAAGCCTAAGTTCGAAGCATGCGGCTGAAGACTATTTCCATCAAGTTGACCTATTAGCTTGGGCTTGATCCTAATGGCCCGTAGGAATTTGTGTGTTTTAATTAGAATTTGATGGACAATGTTTAATGCCACCTAATATGGTGGATCTTGTAACCAACATTATCTATATGAAGACTTCATCTTCAGAACTTGGTAGTACCACTTTTTGATTATTGAAGGAGATTATCTGCATACAGTTCTGGATATATTTTCTATGTTATGAACTTATTTCTAAGTTAATGAAAGCCACAACATTTTCGAATAAGAATTTGTTAATCCCTCTATCCTAAGGAAGAGCAAGGGCCCACTCAACCAAGGAGATATGAGGTTACTTTGAGTTCATGCATATAGTTCTTTGATTAGATTTACTGTAATTGTCATTTGATAAATCTTACATGCATGCTTTGATTAACGTATCTACTTTCTCCATTACTACTTTCACTTAGAATAGATGCTTTTGTTATGTAAATCTAGTTAACGAATAGTCTTTCTTTCTGCTAAAGTTCCATTTATTCAGTTGTGATTTCATTTGTTAAGAATAAGTGTGTGCATATTTCATTTTACAATAGAAGATTAGTTGTTAAAATTCCTTTCATTGCAAATAGTTGAATTATGTAGAACTATATTTAATTTCCGTAGATTTGAACTGCATTTCCATAGAATAGTCATTAAACTAAACAACCCCCAACAGACCCAACATATAACTTGGTTCTCTTAGACTCCATTGCATATTGCCTAGGACACAGCCCTGGTTTAGAATGACACTGACAAAGATTATGTCAGTTAAATGATTGGAAGAATATGACGACCCATCATTTTTGGCGCCGTTGTCGGGAAATAACCATAAGCTCCATTATTTTATTTCCATATGCTATGGGTGTTAATGGAGTTCATATAGGAAACCAGTAGTTCTCTTGGACCTCAATTTAAACCAACCAACCTGGATGCATAGGTCACGAGATAACCAAGGGAGATTTATAGCACGCAATATTCAAAAATATCTTTAGACACTTCACAAGAGAGAAACACTGAGAGTGATACAGATTCCAACTCAACGCCTAGAACCTCTTATGAGCATTCTGTATCCTCTTCACACCACTCGGTAATGGGGGACCTTGGGAATGCTGAAGACCAACCTTTAGGATGAACCTTTACATATCCCATTGTCCTCGATGCGGATGAGGATGCACCCATGAAAAAAATCTCACCATCCATCCTCCCCCTCTTTCAAGGAATGACCAAAGAAGACCCTGATCAGTTTCTGTTTGAATTTAAAATCATGTGCCAGACATATGACTACCGAACTGACAATCAAAAACTCAAACTATTTCCCTCCACTCTCAAAGATTCTGCTATGAGATGGTTTATGGGGTTACCGTCTAACTCCATTAATTCCTAGGAAGCCATGGAAATAGCCTTCCTGGATAAGTACCAAGACTATTATAGGGGAAGGGATAGGAAGGAAGAGTTCTTCCAAATATGGAAAAAGGAAGATGAGAATCTAGAGGATTATCTGGATAGATTCCTCTTTCTCCATAAACGCAGTGGGTATGAGTTACATGTAGACATCACTAAAACAGTCTTTCTGAAAGGACTGGATGAGGAAACCAAGGATTCCCTCCATCTCATGGGAGGAGGAGACGTGCATAAACTCACCATGGAACAAATCACTGAGCTATGTAGAAGATATTCTAGAACACATGGAGGAATATGAAGAAAACAAACATCCAAGTCTTTGGGTACCTCTGAACTTCTAGAAGAAATGGCCAACATGAAAACAGACATTCTGCTGCAATTAACATCCACCATAGATGGAATCAAGGCAAAATCCACCCCTGCTAAAGAACCATTGGACATGTATTGCCCTAAATGTCGGAAGAGACACCCCTTGAGAGAATGTCCTTTAGATGTCACAGACATGTGCTTAATCTGCAAAGTTACTGACCATGACACTAAGCATTGCACACTTTTACCACAGTTGAAGGGAGGTTTGAATGCCATCTCTCAAATAAGTGCTAAATTAAATTTTGTCCAAAGACCAAACAATCAGGGTGGGTTCCCATCTAGACCAACTCAGAATCCCTAGAGAATTCCATGGCCGAATCAAGCCTCTCAGTCTTCTTAGGGACAACCTGAGTGGGAAAACTCAAATTGGATGACTTATCCATATCCACCACCTTGGAAAAATCCCTACACTCAGCTAGGTTGGGCTCCACCACTGCATCCAATCCTTGGCATAATCAGTAGTGGGGTCCTCAACAAAATTTTAGCCAAAATCAGTCCTGGGCACCACCACAAAATGGTAATCAACAACGCAAGTTCCAGTAGCCACAACAAGCTTTAATGCCTCCACCTCAAGCCTACCAAAATCAAGGACAAGCAAAAAAACACAACTTTCGGCCCAGCCAGTATCTAATCCTAAAAATCAATAGACAACTTCGATTGATGACACAGACTTAGGTAACACCATGCAGGTTAACACTATTGGTAATTTATGACTATGATCTGGAAAAATATTGAACCCTCCTATTGTTATCATAGAACTACCTGATGATGCCGATAAGGAAGAGAACCTTGAGGGTAATACTGGTTCTTCACCAATGCTAGATAAACAGGATGATCAAATACCCAAATAGACTACAACCCCTTTTCCTGAGCGATTACAGGACACTCGAACTGCAGATGAAACAAAACTAGTTTAGGAATTGAAAAAAGTACATATTGAGGTTCCACTGCTTACGTGTAATAAGGGACATCCCTGAACTGAACCAAACCATTAGAAACGAGTGTATAAAGACACCAGGAAGGAAAAAGAAATACCCAAAGACTGTTAGAGTCGAAGGGAATTTGGCTGATTTAGTTGTTGGCACCCTTATCTCACCAAAATATGGGGATCCTGGGAGTCCTGTCATTACTATTTGTATAAACAACTAGTCAATATCCAATGTTTTGGTGGATCTTGGTACTACTATTAATTTCATCACAATAGAAATGTTTAACTTTGTTATCCTTAATAGGACTTCAACCAACCAACATTGTTCTGCAGTTAGCAGATCAATCCATTGTTGTACCTGATGGTGTGGTTGAAGATATAATGGTCATTGTTGAATCATGGGAGTACCCAGTTGATTTCATGGTTTTGCAGCCTAAAGCTCGGAAGTTGGGATATCCAGTCATCTTGGGAAGACCTTGGTTGGCTACGGTTGTTGCTTACATTGACTGTAGGTCAGGAAACATGACAATTCTAAATGGGTAAAAATCCAAACACATTTCATTATATCCTCCTACCCAACCTTATATGAACAATTGTGACTAGGTATGGGTGGATTCTTTGGATGCTAACTCTTTGAGTTCTTCTTTTCAGGCCACTATTGCAGTACACAATCATATGGCGGAAAGTTTGTGTAGAGTCATATACACTAACTGATTCTAAGGACTCGTGACTACAAAAATCAACACTCTTTGCTACGGAATCTAGAATACCAGCATTAGACATCTCTTCTGCTATTTCTCTGGTAGACATTACCTCTGCTGAGTCTGGTAGGAAACTCTATGCTTATAATTCTGAACATTTAGTTCCTAATTTCTATTGTCCTTTAACCAAGGTTCTGTCTTTTGACAACATATCCATCCTGCACATGCTTCAGCCCCATGTTTTCCCATTGAATTCTTTTATCACTAGTACAGAGCTTTCTCTTGTGAATGATACCAAGCAGGTGCTTGTCAGTATGGGTAGAGAGCTGACTATAGGTAGCGACTTAGAGGTCAATCAAGAAGCTAGGGTGCTTGAGGTTCTAAAGAAACATTCCCATGCTTTTGCTTGGGATTACACTGATATGAAAGGAATTCATCCTAGCATATGTACACATCATATTTACACTGATGACATCAAACCTATAAGGCAGCCATAACAAAGAATCAATCCAACATTGAGAGACATAGTCAAAACTAAGATCGAAAAACTCCTAAAGGTAGGTTTCATCTATCCTATATCTGATAGTCAGTGGGTTTCCCCATTAGTTATTATTCCCAAGAAGAATGGTAAGTGGCAAATATGTGTTGATTACAGGGAACTTAACAAAGCCACCAAGAAGGATTATTTTCCCCTACCTTTCATTGACCAAGTCCTGGACAATTTGGCTGGTAAGAAATATTTTCTTTCTTGGATGGGTTTAGTGGGTATAATCAAATTAGTATTACCCCTGTTGATCAGGATAAGACTACTTTTACATGCCCTTGGGGTACATTCACTTACAGAGTCTTACCTTTTGGGCTTTGTAATGCCCCTGCTACATTTCAGCGGGCAGTCTTGGCCATTTTTGTAGATCTTGCTAACGACTGTGTTGAGGTTTACATGGATGATTTCACTATCCATGGATCCACTTTTGAAGAATCTTTGAATAATCTTGAGAAATTACTCAGTCGATGTGAACAACACCAACTATCTCTGAGTCATGAAAAATTTCTAATGATGGTTGATCAAGGAATTGTCTTAGGTCACCATGTTTCAGCCCAAGGTATACAGGTGGATCCCAAAAAGATATCAGTCATCACCCAATTACCTACACCAGCTAATTAGACTGACATCAAAAGTTTCCTTGGCCATGTAGGTTATTACTACCGATTCATAAAATATTTTAGCAAAATTACCACCCCAATGTTTTCATTGCTAACCAAAGATTGTGTTTTTGAATGGTCTCCTCAGTGTCAACAGGCATTTGATTCTATCAAAGAAAAGCTGACAACAACCCCTATCTTACGTGGCCCTGACTAGGGACAACCTTTCCATATCCACACTGATGCTTCTAATACAACCATGGGCATTGTCCTTGGACAAAAAGACTCAGAAGATCATATGTATGTAATTTATTTTATCAGCAAAAATCTGACTCCTACGGAAAATAATTACACTACTACGGAAAAAGAGTTTTTGGTTATCGTCTATGCTTTGAATAAATTTTGTCATTACATCACTGGATATAAAAATTTTGTTTACACTGACCACTCTGCCATTCAATATTTGATGAACAAACCAGTGGTTGGCGGAAGGCTTATTCGCTGGTTACTCTTGTTGCAAGAATTCAATCTCACTATTATAGATAAGCCTGGGAAATCTAACGTTGTTGCTGACTTTCTTTCCAGAATAAATGTTTCAGGTGATGACGAAGCAGTCCAAGACCAATTTCCCAATGAACACTTGTTTTCTATCTCGACTAAGACTCCCTGGTTTGCTGATCTCGTGAATTATTTAACAACAGGGAAGTTTCCTACCTATTTTACTCATAAGGAAAGAAGGTGATTGGTTAGAAATAGTGCAACATATAAATGGTGTAATGATTCTTATTTAAATTTTTTTCGACATGGTTCTTCGCAGGTGTGTTCGAGAGGATGAGGTACATGACATACTGTGAGTGTGTCATGATGAGCCAGGAGGTGGACATTATTCAGTGAAACAAACAATTCACAAGATCCTTGGAGCAGGGTACTATTGGCCTTCCCTCCATAAGACTGTCAAAAAGTATGTGTGGCAGTGTGATGCATGCCAACGAATGGGAAAACCTACACTTTCTACGGAAATGCCTCTGAATCCTCAGTTGGTTCTAGGACCATTTGAGAAATGGGGTATTGACTTTTTTGGACCATTTGATCCTCCATCTTTCGGGAAGGAGTATCTCTTGGTATGCACGGACTATGTCACCAAATGGGCTGAAGTTCAAGCATTGGCATCTGCCAATGAAGATGTTGTTGCTGATTTTCTCTACAACCAGATATTGCTACAATTTGGAGCACCAAGGGCCATTATATCTGATCAAGGTCCTCAATTTGTTTCAAATATGATTGAAGCTTTCTTGGAAATCTATAGAATTAGGCACTAGAAAATCATCACCATATCACCCCCAATCTAATGGGCAAGTGGAGGTAACCAATCAAGAACTTGAGAATATTCTAACTAAGGTGGTCAACGTCGATAGAAAGAATTGGGTACCAAAGCTTCCTGAGGCCGTCTGGGCCTACAACACGACCTAGAAAATAACTACTAGTTTTTCTCCCTATGAGCTGGTCTTTAGGAAGAAGCCACTGTTACTTATTGAGTTCAAATTATGCACCTGGAAAACAACGTTGGAAGTTGGGATCGATTTGGATGAAGCACGCATGAACAAGTGTTGCAGCTGAATGAATTAGATGAAATGTGGATGGAGGCACAATAGCAGATAGAAATTCTACAACATCAGTGGAAAACTTGGCATGATGCTCACATCAAAAAAAGGACATTTCATGAGGGATAGTGGGTTTTACTCTTTGATTCCCACTATCAACAGTTTAAAGGCAAGCTACGTACACATTGGTTGGGTCCCTATCAGGTAAATCAAGTGTTTGATAATGGCTCTATTTGATTGATACCTATTGATGGAGACAAACGGACTCTTCTAGTGAATGGGCATAGGCTCTAAGTTTATCACCAACCACTAGATAAGAAGACTTTCACCAATGACATTCTATTATGAATAGACATGCATGTTGAGGAGGCTCTTTGCCTCTTAAGCATGGAGTAATCAAAACCTTTGAAAATTCAATAAAGGAAGATGATCCTTCATTTAATCTTCTTCCCTTAGTTAGCAGTTTTTCTTATTGTTATTTCCAATAAATGCAAGAATTTTCATTATTTCTACTACCGCTAATCACGTTTCATCTCAAACTATAGGGCGTAGGAATCTACGGATATCAGTGACTAAATGTGGCATGGGTAAGTGCATTTTAACTTGCTAATGATATTTCCATGCAAAACATTTCCCCATGTATGCATTTGTCATCATTATGCCATCATGAAATGATTGCTATGGTCATTCTCGGATCTCTTTCCAAATCTAGCTCTATGAATGATGGCATAAAAGGAGTAATGGCTCATAATCACCACATGCCTTGATGTGTCACACTCTCCAAAGTTAGGATAGGTGGTGCTCGCTCCTCAACCATGGGATATGTGCCGCCGCAAAAATCTTAAACTCACACGGGTGGCCGGTCTCATTCACTATTTTTCCACCATCACCTTCGCTTGATGTTGTGCCACCCAAGGAATATGGTGTCATTTGAAATTTAATGCTTCTGTAACTACTTCTTACCATTGTTGTATGCACATCAAGCATGACTGGTTTTATCAGTCACTAGATGGGAAGTGGAAGAGACACTCTGTTCTAGTTTTTTTCTACTACCTAGTATTACTCACCTTCGGCTTCACCATGGGACCGCGAAAGACATCAGAACCTGCTTCACCAGACGCCTTACTCCGGAATGCCACCCTTTCATAGGTATTTCATGATTTTGGATGGTTGGATTTCATTCGGAAATTTGAAGGTTTCGATGAGGGCATTGTGGAAGAATTCTTGAACAATTTTGAGTCCACTGTGTAAGTTGGTGGAAGACGAGTTGAAATTACCAGTCAGGTCATTTCTGACCTATCTGGCCTACCAAACTTTGGTTTAAAGGTTATGATGAATGCCCCTTTACAAAGCCTGATTGCTCAGTTTCACGATGAAGGAGAGGCACTCCCGAGAGGTCATCCTGACTCCATTGGGTGTCTAGAAGGGTGTTAAGCGAGACAAGTTTACCTGAATCTGGAGTGAGATTGTGAAATGGGTCAACTGGTATTTCATATGTGATGGTCAGGCCTCTGTTCTGGGTGGTGATGCACTCAAAATGCTCATTCACCTTAAAAAGGGACATGTCAACTAGGCCCTTCGGGTAAATCTGCCAGAATACCTCACAGACTCCATCATTAAAGTTTGCTAGAAGCACCGGTCCAGTGGAGGCAAGTCTATGATTAAACACCCGAGGTTGATTCATCTATTGTGTTCACACCAAGTCTTCTTTAGACCAAAGTGGAGGCTCGAGGGACATCTTTGGTGGTAAAGGGTCTAGGCCAAAGTAATTAAAATCTGGTCTCTCTTCTACACCTCGGTCTACCCTTGCATCGGGCCCTTGCCCTTCACACAGCCAAGTAGAGGCAGCTGATGTTCCTGAGCATGTGGACATAGTTGGTACTCCTGAGGGTCCATCCCCTTCCATTTCTGATTCAAAAGGAAAGTGTGCCATGGCCCCATCTTCTTCCATGTAACTACAGTCCCAACAGCTTAGCTCATTTTTGTAGATAGGTGGTTTCCAATCAGAGTCCTTGCCTGATGATACCACCCACATTCGGGAGGAACTGCATAAGGAGGATGACCTAGCTGCTCCATCATCTATTGTTCCGTCATCTACGGAAATTCACACTGTGACTCTTGAAATTCTTGACACCCAAGTGGCGCCTTCTCACAACTATCTGGAGGAAATCACACTGCTGAAATCTCAATTACAAGGTATGGAAGAAACCAACCTTTTATTACAAGCTGAATTTACACAAAAGACAGTAGAAAAAGTTTAGGAGATTGCTACCCTGCAGCTTGAAGTGAGTTGTTTAAAGTGACAATGTGATAAGATTCTTACCCTCTTGAATAGTTTCCAATAGTTGTCCCTTCAGGAAAGGGAATTGCGGAAGGAAAATCAAAAATTAAAAAAGGAAAAAGAATCTATAGAGGAGGAAAAACAAAAAGTAACATCTATTTTAGACTTTGTCTGTCCTTTGGCCATCAAACTACTATCCTGTAGGAAACCCTCTTCAGTCTACAACATGTTTTTCCAAGAACAATTTTATTCTTGGCAGTTATTTCAATTGTGTTCTCAAGCCCCTCATGAAATTCCCAATGGCCCTAGTTTTTTATCAGTTTACAAGTGCAGTACTCCAGAAATTCAAAATTTGCTTTGTGAATTTTATCTACATAACATGATAGTTACCAATGTCCCTGATTTCTTGATCAACCTATTTGTGGGTGATTTTCAAATTAAATCCTTTCAGTCTGTATTGCGGAATCAGATAATTTGGGGGCAGCAAATAGACATTTTCAATCACACTACTCAGTCCATCGGATTTCACATTTACCCAACTCATCATACAGATGTCACCCTGTGGAAAAACTTTCGATCAGGTAGGGGTTGGGGTGAATACTTCTCAGATTTTACTGTAGTGTGTTATTGATTTTGAAAATTATAGTTAGGAGAATTTTGGGACTACTTGGTAAGCTTGTGATAGGAGATGGGATACTTTAAGTCTACCTTTGAAATGTAGGGAGGTTCTCTCTCCCCAGAACTTGAGTTGAAGCATGCAAAGGGTGATGCCCTCATCACCATTATCAAACAAACTACAGAGAAAACTAGCCAGCAGTACACTAATGAATGGGCAAGCCTCTAAGTATGGCCACCACTCCTCTTGAGCCCTCTCACTACCGCGAGAACAATGCAACACAGTCCCATGATAATTTCACTACCTAGGTGGAAATTACCTCCAATACTTAGGGCTGCAAGAACACCACAAAGCAATACGCTGATCAATTCGAGGAGTATGACATGGTTGAACAGCTTGGTAGGTGAGTAAGGTGCAGATGAGTTGCATTGGGACATGCAACAAGTAAAGTCGGGGGAAAATGATGAGTGCATTGTTTGGCTCATTAATATCATTTCTTTAGGCCGGAAATACTCTTTTTGATATGACTTATTAGTATATGGGGATGTTTTGTGTAGTTATATCTTAGTAGGTTTTATGCATTTTCCTTGCTATAGTTTATGAAAACTGATTATCACATGAACCTCCTACTAACTTGTCTTTGTGAGATCAAATGTGATGATGTGTGCAGGGAATGATGGAAGTTGTTGGTGGATAAGAAGCCCGAGTTTAAAGCATGTGGCTGAAGACTATTTCCATCAAGTTGACCTATTAGCCTGGGCTTGATCCTAATGGCCCATAGGAATTTATGTGTTTTAATTAGAATTTGATGGACAATGTTTAATGTCACTGATATGGCGGATCTTGTAACCAACATTATCTATATGAAGACTTCATCTTCAGAACTTGGTGGTACCACTTTTTGATTATTGAAGGAGATTATCTACATACAGTTCTGGATATCTTTTCTATGTTATGAACTTATTTCTAAGTTAATGAAAGCCACAACATTTTGAGAATCAGAATTTGTTAATCCCTCTATCCCGAGGAAGAGCAAGGGCCCACTCAACCGAGGAGATACGAGGTTACTTTGAGTTCATGCATACAGTTCTTTGATTAGATTTACTGCAATTGTCATTTGATAAATCTTACATGCATGCTTTGATTAACTGTATCTACTTTCTCCATTACTACTTTCACTTAGAATAGATGCTTTTGTTATGCAAATCTAGTTAACGAATAGTCTTTCTTTCTGCTAAAGTTCCATTTATTCAGTTGTGATTTCATTTGTTAAGAATAAGTGTGTGCGTATTTCATTTTACAATAGAAGATTAGTTGTTAAATTCCTTTCATTGCAAATAGTTGAATTCTCGTAGAACTGTATTTAATTTCCGTAGATTTGAATTGCATTTCCATAGAATAGTCATTAAACTAAACAACCCCCCAATAGACCCAACGTATAACTGGTTCTCCTAGACTCCATTGCATATTGCCTAGGACACAACCCTGGTTTAGAATGACACTGACAAATATTATGTCAGTTAAATGATTGGAAGAATACGATGACCCATCGGTATGCATATGTTATCAATATAGACAGAAATGAAAAGGGAGGGATCAAAGTCATCGGACTTGAGTTGTACAATCTCCTCATTAGAAAACCTGAGGGTGGATACTTGATGAGTGTGCATGGGAGTAGAATAAGGATATGATTGGGTAAGCGAGGCCACATGGTGAGGGGTGATAATGGAGGCTACTTGTGTGGGGTTGTTAGGTTAAAATTTGATGGATTGCAAAACCTCCATAAGGGCTTGTCTATGAGATTCAAAAATTTGGATGAGATTGTACAAATACATCTTTAGAGGGGATTAATGTAATTGTTTTATCATGGTATGGTGGGTGACCTTGTTAGAGATAGGTTATGTGGGTCCTCGAATGGTAATTTTGGGCACGGGTGTAAATGGTATATTGGGCACGGGGTTGGTTGATGGGTTAGTTGCTTTTTCTTTTCCTTTTTCCTTTTGGGCGTGGGTGGTAACTTGGACCATGTTAATCTGAGGGAAGGTGGTAGATGGAGAAGGTGTGTCATGAGTAGTGTAATAGCATGATGGGAAAAAACCTAATGGGGGAAGATCCTTGTGAAATGAGTAGGGCACACTAGCATTTGGGTGGTGGTTTGGCCAACTCTCTGATACGAACCATGTTGATCTTGAATTTTGGAGGTGGAAAAAAGGGTTGTGGGGTGGAGATGCAGGTTGTAGAAGAAGTAGGGGATGATGATGCATGGTGATAGGTGAAGGTGGAACATGGTCCTCATTAAGAAAATCATCATTGCCAAAAAAAAATGCAAGAGAACGAAGTTGGAGAAGAACGGTTTTAGAGCCTTACAATTTTCTACATCATGTCCTAACACAATATGATAGGCACAAATCTTAGTTTAATAAAACCCTCTTGGTTTGGGTTTGAGAGGTTTGTAAGGTCAAAGAAGTGGTAATTTTATGATGGAAATATCTAAGAGGTTGGCTAGTATGTTGTAGTAGGACCACAATCAATGGATCACAATGGGAAGTGAGTGTGGGTTTGGATAAAGGTGTGGATGATCGTGAGGGAGAGGTGTTATAGGAGAGGGCATGGGTTGGACCACTAGCTTGGTAGGTGGTACTATCTTAGGCTTTAATGACATCTGTTTAGGTAAAGGTGTGGTAAAAGGGCTAGCCACTTTGAAGGTTTTGTTGGTTTAACTACCTTATTAGAGGGTAGTGGGTTATTGCCTTTGGGTTTCATCTTCTTAGGTAAAGGTGACAAGGGATTATGTGATGCATAAGGTAAAGAAGATGGTGGAATAGGATGGGTCACCCATGTATACAATAAAGTTGCAATGAAAGTGGTTGGTAGAGGCTATGTGGATGGTATGGGTTGAAGTCATATAGGAAAATTTGGGGTTATAGTAACTGGTAAAGGTATAGGTGGTAATAAATGTACACATGACGGTGAGGTTGTTTATCATGCGGTAAATGTGATGTAACAAAGGATCATGATGAAGCGAGGGTTTTTTAGCTTTTAACGGCCTTGGGTAGGAGATTTTTAGCCAAGGTTGATGGGTGGGGCCCTAGGATGGACGAAAGGGGTGAAGGTGACAAAGGTGTGGTAGGTGAGACTGGTGTATGTGGCCTATAAGGTTGGGTCTTCCTTTTAGGTGGAGGGATAATTTTGGTGTGGGTTTGGGAAAATGTGGATAAATCCAATTTGACAGGTAGATGGGTAAGGCTTGATGTCGAGATGACACCAAAGGTAGTGATCGGTCGGATACGAGATGAAGATATAGGTGTGGGTGGGTTCTTAGGCATTGGAATGGTTTTAGTCATGGGTAAAGGTTCGGATGTAGGTAGATGTGATGAAGAAGAATCCATTTTGATAGGTAGGGTTAGGGTTGATCTAGTTGTTGGAAATACCTTTGGATAGATCGTGGAGGTATCCTTAGGTAACATTTTCATTTGAGTCAAAAAGGGGAGCCGAAGACATCCCTAGAGCATGGAATTATCAACATAATCCAAGCAATCAGCCAAGCATGAAAAAGGGACTGGTGTAAAAGGAGGTATAGTTGGTTTGGTGGCAATCCCTGTAAAAATGTCTTTGAGATAGGGAATCGATTAGCCTTAGACTCTGTAGGTAAAACATCTAAGATCATGTCAACAAGATTATGGGATGCTAAGGGAGAATTCTTCCCAACATGTAGTGGCATGTCTGAAGAATCTCCCATGTGTAGGCAAGATGGTAGGTGGGGTGAGGTAGAATTTTCCTTTGGTGGAGGAGAAGGTGATGAATATTCTCTTGTAGATGGGAGAGTTAATATTGTTGACTATTTGGTAGGTTGCAAGGTAGATAGTGAAATGGCATCATCAAAAATCATGTATTCTATTGTGGGTAAAGGAGGAGATGAAGGGGACTCCTCTGAGGGTGAAGGAGTGAAAGAGGTATGCTCCTCTATGGGTAGAGAAGCTTGTGCTAGAATTTCCTCAATAGATGAAATAGGTAGGATTTGAGGAGCGATCGGTATGATATCAAAAACTATGTGGACTTCATGGACATTGATGTTGTTGGTTGAAGGTTCACTATGTTGATTAGATGATGGTTTATGGTTAGGGAATGAATTCTTAAAGATGTGAAAATTTTTATCTTCCAGCGTGTTTGGGTTATCTAGGATGAGATCTCCATTATCTATCATCTCCTAGACAATGTTCTTAAAAGTTATGCAATTACAGTCATTATGGCCTTTGACGCGATGATAATTACACTAGTCATGTTCTTTATACCATGCAGGCATAGGATGAGTGGGATCGAAACCAATATGAGGTTTTATGGGGGAAGTGTGATGGCTTAAGATTTAAGAAGCTTTTCCAATATTGAAGAATAGGGATTTCCAATTGAAGTGTACCTTTTTGTTCCCACTAGAACTAAATGATCCATAGGTATCCGAAGGAGAAACAAGAAAAGTTAGAAAAATGAGGTAAACGAGAGGTTTTGGAAGGAATCACCACTCTTTCTGGTGGTGGTTTGATAACCACCGCCTGCCCGATGCGGAAGTCTTGAAACCGCCACCAGGCCAAGGGGTGGTTACGAGACCTCCAGATCTGCTTAGGGAAACGGTCCTAATACTTTCAAACAGAAAAGAAGAATGGAACATGAATGAATATGTTTTTGAAGTGCCCAACCATGTCTCTTCCCTTCCATGCCCTTCAACATTCTCCGGTTTACGGGAGGACATGTGAAGCCCTATAAATGCATGAAAGTAACAAGATAATAGGCATTCGAAGATCCAGAGAGATGAAGAAGCAAATTTTAATGAGATCGGTGAGCTAGATCTTTAGTGTTGGAATGGAATTGTAGGAGCAAGGTGTAGAAACAAAGCAAACAAGTAATTGGAGAGAAGGTTTTACATTGTTGCTTCTTTTCATACTTATTATAATATGTAATTGTCTATATTATACCAATAAAAGCGGGAAGAAAGAATAGTTTCCCTTACCGAATGGTTTTCCTCCATTGGAGGTTTCGAGGATAAAATTGTTGGTGCAGAATTTTGAATTATTTCCTTCTCTGTAATTTCCTTTCTATATCACTTTGGATAATCAACACGAAGCTCGATTTTCAAGCAAATCTGTCATTTTCCAAAGTTGAAAGTAGAACAACATAGTTGTGTGATTCATAGAGTTCCAAAGTAGAAGTTTATAGGTCAAAAAGGTTTGAACAGGGAAAGATCGGAAGAAGGTTTGACTTTATTAGAGGGATGAGATGGACCAGCTTTGAGAACTACCAAATTGGTAGATCCTTTGTCTTTTGAATAATTATTTTGGGGTTTTTAACATGAATAAGAATCATTTGATTTGAACAGGGTGTTCTTGTTTTGTAATTGGATTTTATTTTCTTGATGGCATGAATTTATAGCTTTCGTGTCATGGTGAGCGCTTCGTCAAAGGTATAGAAAGTTTGTACTGTAGAGTTGGTGAGATGTGTCTATCACAAACTCTAGTAAACAAATCAATAATTTCATCTTAAGGTAAATAGAACATCAATTGGTTAATAAGACTTTTCCAAAGCCTGCAATTAAATATGCGATAGTTTTGTCATGGTTCTATCATGTTGAATATAGGTTGGTCATGGTGACCTTTTTTACTACATTGATCGAGAAGTGGTCTAGGAATTCTTGAGCCACTTAGTTAAAGGAGTAGATGGAATGTCTAGGTAAACTGTTATACCAATCTAAGGTGGGTCCCATTAGGGACATGGGAAATATTCGTAAGAGAAAAGAATTGTCATGGGTGATTATATAGCACCCATGTTTGAATGACTGCAAGTGTTGTTGCGGGTCCTCTTTACTATTGAAATGGTTGAACTTGGGCATTTCCCAATGCACGGGGTATGGGTGAATAGGAATAGATGGATGAATAGGCTCATTATAGTTTTCATCATAGGTCAAGGAGTTATAAGAGCTAGAAATTGATGCTTCTAATGTCTACATCTTTTCCATCATCATCCTAATGAGTTCATTGGTGGGTTGTGAGGAATGGATGCCTCCTGTAGTAAAGGGAGGTTGATGATGGGTGTATGATGTGGATGGAATCCTAGTACATGGGGGTGTTAAATATGAAAACTATGAATGGGGATCAATACAAAAAGGAATGTACCACTAAATAAGCAATAAACAAGATTGGGGGTTGTTGGTGATGTGTGTAAATAGGTGGGGTGGTCGCAACAAATCTCATGGTAATGGGTGGTAGAGACTGAGGGATGGAAAGAACCAGGTTTTGGAACGAGGTGTGGGTTGTCGACACTAGAGTTGGTTGTGATGTAATTGGTATATACACAGAATAGGGGGTAGATGGGGCCATGTTCAAGGTGGTTGGTGAAGGAACAGTTGACACCACATGTATAATAGATGTCATTGGGGCAGCAATTATGGCCAAGGTGGGACCTAACCGAGAGACCGAGGGGGTAATTTGGATAAGGGAAGTACCAAGCTAGTGGTAGGCGACGCAAAAAAGTGGGGACAAGGGTAGGAGGAATAGATACAGGCATGACGTATATTAGCTATCCCGAGGAGCCACGAGTAGATGAGTGGGAAAGATAGTAATGTAAGATCATAGGATTCTTATCAGGAGTCTTGCGAACTCCTCGTCGCCAATAGAAATAGGGATAGGCTGAGTTGGATCCATAAGCAATAGTATCGAAGGAAGAGATGGGCTAGTTGGGAGTGGCTAAAGAATATCATGAAATATAAGGGTGTTTGCTTGGTTGATATTCAACACCATGTGAACTAGCATGTACTAGGTTAAGCGTATTCTATAGATGACACGAGAAAATAGCGAGGATTGGGCGAGCAGAATCTTTTAGGTGGACTTGGTTAATGTTTCAATTAAGAATTAAAATAGGGAAACCGACACCGGTTAAGATGACCGATGATGGTTGAGGGGGACTGATGATGGTTATAAGAATTGATACAAGTTACTATGGGAAAACACCAGTTTGAGAAAATGAAGTAGAACTGATGAAAAATGAAATGGGGAAATTGTACTTGACAGTGATATCAGAATGTGGGAATATGATGATGTCTAGATGACTTTAAATAGAAAAGAGAAGGTGATGAAAGCCTTTTTGGGTAAAATAACCAAAAGATATCGTAACCAAAACTGGTTAGGTAAACGATGATGATCGGATGGGAACGATGACGGTCACTGGATCGATACGATTCTTGTGAAATCTAAAAAATTGAAGAAAATAGATTTTGTGAATTAAATTTGATGAAGAAACAACCCGAGAAGACACAGGGATGATAACATGAGTCCCGACACACTTAGAAATAGTTAGAATACTCTAATTATGATGGGGAGTGTGAAAAGAAGAAGAAAATGAAGAAACATAATCATCACAACTCAAAATGCAATTCAGGAAGAAAGCTAAGAAAAACGCATAATCCTACGAGTGGATTTTATTCAACTTTCACTTATGTTATTTGAAACTGACTTGTGAACATAGAACAGTGTTTTTTGGTTAGGAAGGCATCATATTAAGAGGTAATCTAAAAGGTGAGGTTTCATGCTATGATTTGGTGGGGGCGGTCCTTTCTCTGAGATAATGAATGGATAGAGAAACTAGTTGGGTGCTCATTGTCAATGCTCTGATCATGTGATCATTGACAACTTCTTCCAAGTAAGGTGTTGTTTAAGAAGATGTGTAAATTCAGATTTGTGCAGTTTGGCAAAGAGAGAGAAGAGAGAAATGTGCTTTCTATGATTCAATTGTGTCAACCATCAACTGGGCATGAATTCCAGCATATAGGTTGCCCTCAGTTTTAAATGTGAGCTAATAATGTAGCATACAAGGATGAAATGCAACAAATTTATAACCCAAATCGATAGTTATATTCGATGAAGCAAATGATGAATAGGAGAGAGGATGATTTTCACTAATGTAGAAAGAAAGAAGAATGATTCTTTTTAAATGCACCAAAAGAAATGTTTCATTTAGAGAAATTAAAAAGGAGCATATTACTAGAGAAGAAAATTTAGTGAATAACAATTTAGAAAGGAAACATACAAGATGTAACCTATATGAATAGAAAGAAACCCACAAACAAGGGTCCCACCAGGCATGCTAAAAATGTTTCGTCAATAATTTATGTACATATGAGCAAAACAGATAGGGTAAGGGTGAGGAGGAATACCTGTGAATGAAGGTGGAAGGTAGAGTGCACACATTCTGATTTCCCGATCCAATGTTGATTACGAGAACTTCCTTTTTGCTAGGAGGAATTACCTGTGAATGTAAAACAAGACCAAAAGAGGAATATTAAACAATATATGTCAGTGAACTTCCTAGCGTGTGCTAGATCTAGGAAGTTTGATACTTTCTATATGGTTTTCAATCCATTGTTTCATATAATGTAATGTAACAAATAACGTAGGTAAACAACACCCTATTTTAGTTGATATGATTTAGGTATCTCATTCAAATATAGTAAACAAATTTAATCTAACAGTAAGGTTATGACCAGATCTAAAGATTTGGCGGTAGCTAAGGTAACTAGGATAAGTCATTATTAGGTTTTAGGTGGTTTAGTTTATTTGGGAGAATGGTATGAGGTTGTTGTTATAGGTAGAATTATCGGATGTAGAGACTAACATCGGTTTGGTATGACTAATGTCGGTTTAGAGGAAATCGACAATGGTTTAGGTTAACTAGCATCTGTAGGGTCTGGTTAAAATAAACTCAATAAATTTTGGTTTTGGTGATTCTTTGTGATTACACAGAGAATGGGAGAATGAGGATTAGGTTGCCAAAGATGTTGAGAATTCTTAGAGATGTCTGGGGTCAGGTATAGAGATTTGGGAGGTTGTAGGTGGTTAGGTGGAGGGATTGATAGGAAGGTGGGAGGTGATGAGATGCAAAGGATATTGGGACTCTCAAATACATATAAAGAGATTGATCTAAATAAGTATGGAAAGATGTAGATCCAAATATACTTACTTGTATTTGCAAACCTGGTGATTGGATCGAGGTGATGGTTTATCCATGGAATTGGTGGTCGAGTTCCACATTGTGCTTCCCGAAACATTTACGTGAATTATTAACCTTCATTTTAGTCTTGGTGTTTTTTCAGGATGTCTAGATGTGAAAGAGGGATCTGGTGTGTGTTTGCATGCACATCTCTCTTCTCCAAAACTCGAATAATTCTTCCAACCTCTAGAACAAGGTTACCAAAGTGAATATATGGTAACCAATGACGGTTTAGGGTGACCGACATTAGTTTCGGGTTGACCGGTGTTGGTTAAGGTGGGATATCCTAGGTTGCCAACATAGCAGATATTGGTTATATTTTATCCAATTATGTCCATTTTTCGGATCCAAAATGGTATTTTCCACGTAATTAAGTGTGAATGCGAGTTAGAGAAAGAATAGGCACCTAATGTTAGGGTTAGACTAAGTCTCAGTTAGTTATGGTAAGTAGAGATTGAGTCCTAGTTAAAAGGAAACATGCTAAGAATAGGTCTATGATGAGGTGTTATAGGTGATGTGGTGGGGTGAGGTGTCTAGGTGAGGTGGAAATTAATTTAATTAAAGTATTTATTAATGAGTATTGTGAGAATGGGTATTAATTAATCATTGGTAATTAAATTAATATATATGTGGGGTAAAGGGGGAGTGTGACCCAAATTTGGTGTCTACAGGACCTTTACTTCTTGCATACATTTTCATTAATTTGATAAAACAATGGATTGGCAACCATCTAGGAAGTGTCATACTTCCCGAAACTAGTATTTTCTAGGAAGTCCACTGTCATATACTATTTAACTCTCTCTTGTGGTCTTTTTGTGCTTTACAGGTAGTTCCTCCTAGCTAAAAAGAAGCTCTCACATTTAATCTGATCATATTCTACAACGCACGCAACCTTCTCCTAATTATTCATAGGTATTCATCCTACACCCATCACCCTTATCTGTTTTATCACATTTCTTTGAGGTGAAACATTTTGGCACGCTCAGTGGGACCCCTTCTTGTGGGTTATTTGCATTGTTCATTCTAGGGAATATTTGTGTGTTTATTTCTTTTCTGAAAAGTTCACATTAAGTTTCTCTCTAGTCAATATTATCTTCTTCTACTTGTCTAAAGGAAATTTGTGATTTGGTGTTTAAAAATAATTCTTCTTACTTTCTTTTGCACCTGCATTTAGTGAAAGATCATCCTCTTGACCTATTCTCTATTTTCTACATCCAATTTCACTTTTGATTTGGGCTTTAAAATATCTACATTTCATCCTTCATATGTTGCATTAGATCACCTAAATTTATTTGCAATCTATATATTGGAGGTCATGACTAGTTGATGATTGGAGGAATTAATCATAGTTCACACTTTGTGCACACACACCCCTGTCCAAATCACTTGAACAATTTACTCACTTCTTAAACATCTTCCTTCTTGAAAATTTCTATCAACAATTAACAATCAGATTGGCGGTGGATCTAGTTGGTGTTTTGGCCATTCATCATATCAGAGTTGGACCTCACATACTATGAAGTATATATTGGGGACACTTAGCCAAAATACACCTGAAACCAGCCATAGACTACTTATAGGGTACCCTCATTGACCAAAAACTCTATTCTACTCATAGTCAATTTTAAATGGCATAAGCCACATAACATTAAAATATGAAGCATATGATTGACATGTTTTGTTAGCTTTTGACTATTAAAATTGTGTTTTGAGGAGTGAGGTTGTTTCTTATTTTTTATCCTTCACACCCCACCATCATAATTGGTGTATTCCAGTTCATTCTGGGTGTGTTAGGACTCATCACTACCATACTTAGTTCCTGGGTTGGTGTTTTCATTTGACTTAATCACCTAAAATTCAAATTTTCATCATCTTCTCGATTCCACGATGCTTGTCATCGTTCTGACTTCACACAGCATCGATTGATGAATTCCATCGATTACACATTGTTGTTTTGGTTATTTCTCCCAAAATAGTATTCAATTCACATCCAGATATTTTTTGTGACTTGTTTGTCATTTATCACATTTCTGAGTCTCTATTACCATCAACAGAGTTCAGGTCCACCCGATTTACATTATTCATCTCCATATTTATAAATCTACCATTTATTCATAATAACCAGAATCGGTCCGAGTGATCGACATCAGTTACCCCATCCTACTTTGGAATTGGTCACACTACCGAGCGTCATTATTTTTGTTTTTATTTTTCATCAAAACAACGACCAATTTTTATTTTCCATATTTCTTCTATCTTCTTTTCTTGTGTTTTTGCACCATCTATAGAGCTCAAACCACCTGTCCTACCACTATTCACATGGTTTTGACTTGTAGACAAGTCAATTCCCTAGTTTTCATGTTATCCATCAACCACTACCTCTGACTCCTTCATCACCTTCTATTCATTCACCCATGGACCCTACTTCTTCTTTCTCTATATCCATTGGTGATGAGGAGTTTGTAAAATTCCTTGATCATAATCCCGCATCCTTGTAGTATTATCTTTCTCATTCCTCCACCTGTGACTTGTCAGGACAACCCTTATATGGGATTCATGTTTCCATCTCTCTTACCCTTGCACCCACTTTTGTGTTGGCCACCACTAGTGTAGCATTTCTTGTTTCCACCTTACCACCTTTCGTTTCTCGGATCACTTCCGCATCTTCGATAAATTCTACACCTATGACATATATTGCACCTTTTACATTTTTCGTGCCATCATATTTGATTCTTAGTGTAGGGATTCCCACATCATTAGTCGTTATTACCTCAAAACCTCCAATTATGTCGACCCTTTTTCGAGTTTGGTCATGTCTATACCTACTACTCTACCACCTATCACTATGAGGGTCTCTACATAGGTCCCTCCCACCTATACCTTGTCTCATCCACCACCTATCACCTACGCTTCCCATTACGGTATATACCATCGATTTGGCACTACTTATATCCCCCTTCTCGGTTGGCTTACTCAAAGCCCACCACACCTTTGGAGGGGCATATATGCCTTATTCATCTTATTTACCTCCTTATACCACATGGGGTGCTCCTTCATCTAATCCTACAACTAATCTCATAAAAATGATGATGGATAAGATGCAAACCTTGGAAGCATCTGTCTCTGGCTCACATAATTCTCTGACTTACAATGAGATTTGTAATGAGCCTATTCACCCTTCTATACCCATTCATTCTTATCCCCCACATTGGGAAATGCCAAATTTTAACAGATTTAATAGCAAGGAAGATCTGCAATAGTATTTTTGATCTTTTAAACATGTATGTTATCTGATTTCCCATGATGACACCTTGCTTCTTCAAACTTTCCCAATGTCCTTGACAAGACCTACCTTAGACTGGTATAGTGCTTTACCTAAGCACTCTATCTTTTCATTCAATCAATTAGCCTAGGCCTTTCTCAATCATTTCTCCATCAACATCACTAAGAAGGTCATTGTGATTGATTTGTATTTGATGTGCCAATGTGAAGATTAATATATCGCATATTTTTTTCGCATGTTGGCGAGAACCTTAACAATCATCTCTCCTTTCAACTTCCACAAACTAAGCTAATAAATTTGTTTACTATATCTTGTTCCGGACATACCTCTCTAACTCTTCAATATCAAATCTTCCTAATGTTAAATGAGGCATTCACAATGGCTTGGCATCTTAAAATTCATGCTATTAAAGAAAAGAAATTATAATTACGCAACAAGAATGCCTCATTCAAGTCAAATGACTCTTTTTCTTCCAAAACACAAACCAATCATTCAAAACCCAAAGGATCCAGCAACACAGGTGGTCCTAAAATTTGGTCCACCTCATCCATCCAACTAACCAAAACCATCTTCTACTCTTTCTCCTGTTCATAACTTTCAATATAGGCATGAACAATGATGATATACTCCTATAGGATAACCTTTCTCCTCAGTTTTGGAAAATCTTCTAAATGCAATATCCATAACTCTTTAACCTATCAAACCACATACTAGTTTTGAACCTTCCCATTGTGTTCTTACATGGTACAAAGAGAATGGTTACTGCAATTATTACCATTTTAGAGGTCATAGTGATAGTAATTATTAAATTTTTATAAGTATCATCTAAGAAATATTGGATAATGGAGATCTTGTCTTGGGTAACCCCAATGTACCAGCTAACTAAAACCTCCACATCTTTAAGAAGTCATATCTAAATCACACTCCATCATCTAACCAAGATGGTGAAACCTCAACTAATGATACCAATGTTTGAGAGGTGCATGTCATTTTTGATACCATACCAGCCCCTTCTACTCAATTTCCTCCCATCCCATCAATTGAGGAAATCCTTGTGTGATTTCTTCCACCCACGGAGGATTCCACCTCATCCTCTCCTCTACCCATGGAGGATTTAACCTTATCTACCATTTCTTCTACCGAGCAACCCACTTCATCTATCCCTTCATCTATAGAGGCATCTACCCCACTCATCTCTCTACCTATCAAGAAACCCACATCACTCACTCTTCTACCCATGGAGGATCCCAACTTACCCTTTTCTTCACCAATCAAAGATTCTACACCATCCACCTTTCCCCCTCCTCTTCCCATAGAAGATCCACTTTTAGCATCTCTTCATGTTGGTGACAACTCCCCAATAGATTTTAAAGACCCCATTGATTTGTTATCATCTCTTCTACCTATAGAGTATGAAGCCAACCATTTCCCTATCTCATAGATATTATATTTCTTTATAGGGATTACTACAAAATCATCATCATCCCCCTCCACTTCTATACCATTCTCCCATTTTGCTGATTGCTTGGAGTATGTTAACTATGTTGACCTTCCATTTTGAGACATGTAAAGGTAATCCTTTGTGCCTATGTTACATTATGCATGCTAAAATAGACTTCCAACTATTTTATCTATTTATCCAAAGTAATTCTACATCTACTTGTCCTTCAAAATTCTTTATTTCCACTATCGTTTCAACTTTAAAATGTGTATGAGCAGATTTTACCTTTTCACTTACAACTAGCATCTCTTCTTCACACTCTTCTCATTCTTCCTCTTCATGGATCCTTCAAAACCAAATTTCTTGGCCAATGCTTGAACAATTGAGTCCATGGAATATTGCTTAAGCCCAATCATCTTTTATAGATGTAAAATCTCTTCTTGTTTTCTATATAATATATCCATCATGGTCTCTAGCATCTTGAATCCATGGACCAAGTTCTCTTCCTCCATTTGACCTCGAATTATTTTTTTCCACTTCTTTGTATAAATATTTGGCTGCAAGGTAAAACTTCTTCACCTTTAGACCTTGTCACTATCAAAAAAATCACAAGAAATAATCAAATACCATAGTCCTAGATATATAAACAGCTCTTATACAAAAATGATTCGTAAACTTCTACTTTGGAACTCTAGGAAATCACACAATTATGTTGTTCTACTTTTCACTTTGGAAAATGAAAGAATGATTGAAGATTAGAGCTTTAGTGACTAGTTAACTAGTGCTTAGGATAGAACTGTAGTGAAATTCTAAATAATTCCACACACAACACAATAATTTTTATCCTGGAAACCCCAATGAGGAAAAACCAGTCGAGAAGGTAAACTACTCTTTCTTCCCACTTGTATTGGCCAATTAATCAAATTGTGCATATTACAATAAGTATGAAAAGAAGAAATAATGTAAAAATTCTCTCCAATTACTTTCTTACTTTGTTTTCTTACACCTCCTCTTACAATTCCACTCTAGCACTAAAGAATCTCTGCTCACTTTCTCTAATATTATTACTCTACTTCTCGATCTCTCTGGATCTTTTAATGATCAATTCTCTTGCTCCTTTCATGCATTTATAGTCCTTCCCATGTCCTCCCATGCACTAGATAATGTGAAAGGGGATGGAAGGTAAAAGACGTAATCCGACACTTCAAATTTGCAAGCATTCGTTTCTTCATTATTATTTTCTATTAAGAAGTGTCGGATCTTGACCTAAGAAGACCGGAAATTTTAGGACCGTCACCAGGTGGTGGCGGTGGTTACAAGACCATCACCCTACAAGGAGGTGGTTTTGTCTAGAACCTCCGTTTACCTCAATTTTCTTTACTTTCTTCAATTCTCCTCCTTGGTGCTCATGGAATTGATGAAGAGGTGTGTTTTTATGGATCCCTATGGATCATATACCCCAAATACTACCTACACCAAAATCTCCTACACCCTTACCTTCACCTGCGCCTAAACTTATCACTACATTGGGGGTAGTTCGACAATGAGTTTAGTCCATTCTCCCATGAAGATCGATTTAGCCACCTCTTCCCAAACTATCACTAGGCCTATCCCCCACCTAAGAAGAAGACCCAACCTCTTAGGCCTCATACCCCAGTTTCTCCTACTTCTCCTCTTTCACCTTCACCACTTCCATCCATCTTATGGCCCCATCCATCAACCTTAGTCAAGAAGCTGTAGTCATTTTTACACCCACCAAGAACAAGGAAATCTTGTGTATGATGTCTTATCACCCAGGTGGGAGTTGGGTGCTCACCCGAGGTATGTGTGGGAGCCGAGTCTCTCTTTTATGTGAGTTAAGTGGGAAAGCATCATCTATGATAGGAACTTAAAAAGAGTGAGTGGATACGAGAGTTACATTCATCATAAAGCTCAGAAGGGATTCTAGATTAATGTAATCATTTTAGAAAAAGAATACTTAACAATTTTATAGAACTGAACTGAAAATGAAATGTATAGGAGTTTATATTCATTCATATAACACATATGAAATAGAACTACACAAATATATGTATAAACTAGAGTCTATTATATTTATATTCCATCATACCTGAAAACCTCATCACATGCATTAGATCCATTACAGAATATCACAGTATGGCAGACCAAGTCATACACCATAACTGGATTAGAGTCCTCCTAAACATGAAAGGAAAATTTCATACCCAAACCCCTTGATACATCCTTCCCTTATAAGTCATCTACCCAATGCAATAGAGTTTCTCGTAGCTCTACTCTCTATTGATCTATATCCCAATTCCTCTATGGGTGCTTGTATTTATAGGCCTCTTGAACTACCAACCCACCTTTCTAAGGCTTCAGATCCATTGCCAAGTGTCCAAATGTGGTCCTCCATGGGAGCATGCTCCTCTAGGCCTAAGCTCTCCACTCCTTTCCATGATGGTCTTCTAGAAGCTTCCTTCGTAGGCATGTTACGTAACATTCCCATTTTATGAATTTAGAATCAAGAGAATTTTTTTTTAATAATGTTCACTATTCTAAATTAAGCAATATTTACAACAAACATTCCATGCCAATCAATTCAATGGATAAACATATGCAGCTGTAATGACTCGATGATTCACCGATCTATTCATTCCATAACTCAGTAAGCTACCCATGTATTTATGTTATCTTAAGTATTGAATACATATTGTATACTTCACATACTTTGTCATCCTACCCTAAACCAGGTACTGAGTGATCTGTTTAAAGAACATATCTGAATATTTTTTACCAATATTTATCTGATATCACATTGTTTTAAACTTGGTGACATAAGACAATGTAACTAGCAATTTGTGATACTTTGGACAAAGATTTATAACATACTAAGTATTTCACTATTCCTAGATGGCATACTCGTCATATGGGAATACGTCCTTCACCTCACTCTTCTATTACCATGATTGGTCTTTACTAACTACTGTCAGTCCACTTGTTCTGGATTTAACCCTAGCCCTAGATAGAAACATTACCTATTATAGGAAGATGCTTACAAAGGCTTAGGGTAGATGGGCATACCCATTTGACCTAAGTCATCCAATGTGCCAATGTACCACAGAGCCCTGGAGGCTAACTCCTATCCTAAATATGTTCCCATCCAGACCTAGAGAGAAACTAGGTTCAAGTCCGAGTTCTAGATGTGTGTAGATCTAGATGATCAATGTGGAAGGGTGATGCCACATGTCAACTACAACATTGTATTCTCGAGAAGACTCAAGCCTTCTTGAAAGTACAGCCCTGTAGTTGGCATGTGCCAACATCCTACAGAAACTGCCTCATCGAGATGTACAAACCCCCGAGGAGATTGTTAATACATTATTAGTCTAGGTTAAAACCTGATTACAGATAACCCTTCCAAACCCTAGTCCAACACACATCGTAAGTTCTTCCTAAATTTGATTCATTTAGCCCATTAAGAACTTTGTTATATTCATTATCGCTTTTAATGTTTGAACACATAGTTAAACTACCAATTAACCGTAACTGTACAGTGTTATGTTATGTCATATTTAAAAGTACAATAACTTTTGCAAAATTTCAATGCCAGAATATATCCAGAATAAAGTAGACTTCATACCAAATGAAGTCTGATAAATTGAATTCATGTTACCAAACCTTTTTTGTTTATGAACAAATAAGAAAGAGAAAGAGTATTTCTCTACATGTTAAGTGTTAGGGTTTATTCTACCCAATGTCCACATTTCTCAATGTAAGTTCATCACACTTTACATTACTATGTTATATAGTTTATATAACGAATATCTTATTCCACAACTTTACAAGTTGCATCACAAGTAGGGAGATTGAACTAAATCCCTTTATCTAATCTTATTAAAAGATAGCCATTAAACATATAAATAATATGAAGAATAACCACAAGATAGAATCCATCTTGTTCATGCAAGTACAAAATAATTTACACAACCAATACAGGTAAACTCTCAACTTTCAATTTATCTTTTTAACTATACATTTACAATATTTATGCATTTAGGTATAATGCATAACAAGCTCTTCATTATAAAATAATACTAGTTTTATTTTTCAATACAATATCAAGAATGAATCGAGTTCTTCACAAGAATCATATTTAAATCAGCCAATTCATCATATAATTTTTCCTTCTTTATCACTTACTGATTCCATCTGCGAAAATTGCTCGCCGCGAATTCGGTCAATGAACCGATCATGATAATCACTAATCCTTAAAACGAAGTGCATTCCAATAATCGTTCCATTAAAACAACTCTCTGCTTTAATGAGATAATTATTACATCATAATATCAATAAAACAATAACAAATGGAAGAGAAGTATATTTTAACCAATTGAATTCACTTCAAAGAAAAGGACATAATATTATCCACTATATCAACCTTACAATATTAGAGTTTAAATGATCCTATAAGTTATAATGAAGCAAATAATAGATCATATCATCTCATTGTTCCCGAATTCTATCATAATAGAATACAACATTTAACTTTTCTTCAAGCCAAAAGAAGGGTTTACAACATGGTTCTAATTAGGATGATTCATCTAACTCATAAGCAAAAGAAGAAGAGAATCATTACAACTATACCCAAACACAAAACATCCAAGAAATAGAATAGATTCATAACGTGAATTAATTGTTTCATTTAAAGGTCAACTACCTTAAAGTTTAACATTTAAGATATTCACTAGAATAGAATCTCATTTCAATCCAAGAAGGAAGAGAGAATCAAACAGTCTACTTGCAAGTCTAAATCTACTTCCACATATTAGAAGTTAACATTTAAAGATCTGAATCAATGTTCACAAATCAAAGTAGACTCATATAGGAGATAATCACTACTCGAGTCTGTCCAAGGAGGGTCCATAAAAAGATAGAGTACAAGAGACAAAACTTACTCATCTCAAACCAAACAAGCAAGCCTTGTCAAACAAACATTCTACCAAACAAGCTTACATTTTCTATTCAACAAAATGAACCATTCAATCTCTTCCTACAACATTTCAACAATGGTTTGAACAAGGAGGAACAACAAATCATATAGAAATCTCCATTTTATAAGAGAAACATAGCAGGAAATTTCAACCAATGAATTTATCCCATCGATAAAAAGAAAGGATCTTACTTTTGAAAAGGATCCCAACAATAATTCATTTAATTACACTAAAAAATTAACTCCCACTTTTAATTCAAACTAGAAATTCATAAGCTAGTTCCCGGAGAGAGAATGAAATCAACTCACAGTAAGAAGAAAGCACACTGCCATTTTCCTTACACTTCTTTACCTTCAAAGAACATGAGTTTCAATTCCAAAATTAGAATGAAATACACATGGCAGTCCTAAAACAACTATCTATTCCAAAGGAATCACATTCCTTTCTTTTATAAAGACACAAGGTGTATTTACTATATCCAACAAGAGATAGAAAAACAAACCGATCAGTAAGCTAATATGTTTAGAGTATCAACAAACTCAAAGATTGAAAACCCATTGTCAGGTTTCAATTTTGCATTACAAAAGAGTAATTAGTTCATGATTCAATAAGCACTAATTACAAAAACAATCTGAACATAGACAAAGTAATTCCACGATAACAATTCATAGTACCAAAGTAATAAACTCCTCTTTTAAACAAAACCAGAGCTTATTTTCAAAGATATGAAAACATGGGTTTCCAAAAATAGAGGGGGAAAATAATACCCCTAATAAAATGCCATTTCCATCTTAGAAAAGAAGAAACAGTTCTAAAAAAGAATTACCAAATCCATTCATCAAACAAGACATTTTCAGTTAAGATCTCAAAGAGTTTTCCTAACAACTCAGCCAACTATTCTCCCAGTTTTCTTTGAGCAATAGTTCAACAAAGAGTTATAATTTTTAAACATTTAATACAAGTAAAACCCAACTCAAAATACTAGAACGAGTTAACACCAAGTCTCAACAAAATTTCAGAACTACACAAGTAACAAAATATGAATGCGGTGAAAAACACGAACCTTCATTAACAGTCCAAAATTTCACCAAATAAAACACGGGTACAGAGCCACATACGGTGTCAAAAACAGTCCTGAGTTACCCAAGATACCAAACACCGAGTTCAAAACAACAAGTGGTTCCAACACAAGTTCATATCAAAACGTGAAGCCCAAATACTAGCTCCAATGGAACTCAAGGTTCCCACAAAGTTCAGAATCCACACAAGTAATAAAATATGAGTGCCGTGTACATTATAAACTTCCATTAACAGTTCAAATGGTCACTAGAAAATAACACAAGATCTATGCCATATACGGACTTCAACAACAGTCTAGGTCGTCACAAGAATCAAAACACGATTCCTAAGTACAAGAACCTCTAACAACAGTTCAAATTGAACACGAACCAAAACAAGATCCAAATAGAAATACGAGCTTGAGTACAAGTTACAGAAAATACGAGCTCAATACAAGCTCAAGATCAACAAACACAAATTCCCACAATAACAGGCAAAAATCAAGGTTCCCAAATAACTTAGCACAATAACATTAGCAACGAAGGTCATCAAAACAAAACACTCACATTACCAGTTTCAGAATGAAAAGCCGAGTAACAGAAATATTTTGCATGCAATTTCTTTTAGAACTAACACAAGGTAAGTTTCCAATTATTGCATCATTTACCAAGGATTCATAACAAAAATTACAATATTTAATAAACCCAACAAGCAAATAACTAGATAAGATATGCAATCTAAGAATCTCAAAAGAGAATAATCATTTTAATGAAACATTTAGAAGAAAGCAAGAGATCTTAAAGATTAGAGCCTATCATGCTTGATAGTGCTTTTTCCAAATCAAAGGGAACCTCCAGCCAAGTTCATAACTTCTCCTCTTCTCCACGAAAGATCAAACAACCATCTTATTTTTCCACAATGCTTCTTATATATCCCACGAATCGAAAATAGGTCTAAGACTTCAAAAATAGCCATTAAGTGCAGTTCAATCTGCTGGTTCAAAAACCAGAGAGCATGCAAACTGAAACAACCCCAAACAAACCCGTATGCATGCCTTCCAAAGTGGTTTGAGCATAAAAACTGAAAATAATAAATTTAATTAATTCCAATTTTTCCTCTTATCCTTCCTTTCCACCGACTTCCAAGTCTGGCGAATGCCAAATAAAAATTAACATGAAATTCCATTTTAGCGACACTTCCACATAAGCCTCATTGCCAAGTCAACTAGCCCACATCAAAGCCGGCGATTTCTGCATTTAAAACCTTATCAACAACTTAAATGCCATTGGAACCGTCGCCATGGAGCCATGCGACCACCAGTTCCCCCTTCATACCCATTAGTTTAGGATAGATATAATTTCTTAGGTTAGATCTTAGGTTATCTTATTATATGTAACCTTAGGATATAACCCCAACAATAAATTACCACCTTAGGTCTTAACACATTACCTTAGGTAGTTTCCACATAGGTTAGATTAATTCACAACATAAAAGTTTTAGGCATTAGGTTAGTTCATCACATAACCATTTAGCATTAGGTTTTAGGTTAAATTAAATAGCCTAGAAACCTTTCTATACTCCCTTAGCTCAAGGCTTAGGTTATAAATAAAATCAATTAAGTAACATAACATAGGTAGCATATATTCTTACCTAGCTTAGGATTCCATAGGATAGTCCTTTTTAGGATCTGAATCCTCCCAATGTCATGAATAGACTATATTTCGTTTACGCCAACATTGTCCTGCCATGATTGATCTCCAAAGACCCAAGCTCATCATATAACCGAATGGATATACGTTCACACAAAAATCAAAGAAATTGTAACAAAAAGTTCATCAATATGTCACTTAATTCATGGAATTTCAATTTACCATTCATTCAAAATAGCAGATTTAAAACATTCCTTGGATCATTGAAATTGATCCAGGATGAGTCATATTAATAGACAAGTTTACAACTCTTAAACCAAATTGCAACTCACCTATAAGAAGTGAAAAATGGATTCAAGGAAGTCATATCAATTCAGTCTAAAGATCTTAGAGAAAAAAATATTTATCCATATCAAGCATGATCTCATCTATCAAAAGAGTATATCTTTATAAGCAAAATCACATGTCAACACTTGAATTGCAAAGGAAGAAAATAAAAACTGTCAAGGGTGTTACATGCTTCCCTCCTAAAAGAATCATCATCCCGATGATTACCTCTTTTAACAATTTACATTAAGGACAATCAATTCATTCACTCCTTTTACCATAAGTCAAAATATATTAGAACCTTATAGTTCAAGAAATCAACATTAAATAGTTTTTTATTCAAATCAAATAAATATCTGCCCAAAACTGGCATACTTATTGCCATATAAAGATAAAATCATAAATTTTTATCAGTCAACAAAATCAATTCTATTCAAATAGATATGGAAAATTAGTTTTCATATCTTCTATATTTTCTCAAGTTGCACTCTCTTCGTTAAACTGGTCCCACTAGACCTTACATTGACTTATTTTTCTATTTCTTAAATGCAACTGGCAAGTTTCTAGCACTCGAATGGGTTTAACCATGATTATTCCTGGGTCTTGGACCTACAAGGAATTCTAATTTAACACATGTGATAAATCTGAAACATATTTCTTAAGCAAAGAAATATGGAAAACATCATGCATTCGTGACAAAGTAGGAGGTAATGCTAAACGATAAGCTACATGGTTGATTACTTCCACTATTTCAAAAGGTCCCACATAACGTGGTGATAACTTGGCAACCTTGCCAAAAGTTATAGAACTCTTTTTGGTTTAACTCGAAGAAAAACCTTCTCACCAAGTTCAAATTTCCTATCAACCCTCTTCAAGTCAGCGTAACTCTTTTGCCTATCTGCTGCTTCTTTCAAGTGTTCACGAATCAACTTAACTTTTTGTTCCATTTCCGTAAGGATTTCAGGTCCAATTACCTCTCTATCCTTTATGTTATCTTAGCTAATAGGGGTTCTACATTTTATTCCGTATAATGCCTCGAAGGTGCCATCTTAAGAGAAGCATGATATGTATTATTGTATGCAAATTCAACTAATGGAAGATATTCTTCCCACTTATACTACTGATCCATACAATACATCTATAACATATCTTCTAAAACTTGATTTACTCTTTCAATCTGTCCATCCGTTTCTAGGTGATATGCAAAACTGAAATTTAGCTTAGTTCTTAGAGAAGCATTAAGTTTTTTCAAAATATTGACATCATTCTAGGATCTCTATCCGAAATGATTAACTCAGGTACTCCATGTAATCTGAAAATTTCATGTACAAATCTTCTTGCCAAAATAGGAGAATTTTTCTTTAGATTTCCAGCAATAAAATGTGCTACCTTTGTTAATTTATCAATGACTACTAAGATAACATCATGCTTATTTCTCGACATAGGTAACCCTTGTACAAAATCCATGCTTATTACCTGCCATTTGTATTGCCGTATACTATGAGGATACAACAAACCAGCTAGGTGCATATGTTCTTCTTTAACACATTGACATTCAAGGCAATGTGTCACAAAATCTATAACATCTTTTTCATTCCTTTCTTGAAATATTGGTGTTTTATATCAGCAAGCATCTTAGTAATGTCAGGGTGTCCAAAAAAAGGTGAATTATGAAATTCAATTAACAATTTCTTTCTCAAATCATTAAGCAAAGGTACATAGACTCTGTTTTCAAATCATAAGATTCCTTCCTTATCAAAGTGAAACCCTTTATACCTTGAATCATTAGAATCAGTAGCAAGTGTTGCTTTTATTTGTTGAAAGTAAGAATCAGATTCCATAACACTTTTTACTTCATCCTTAAACTGAGTTCTAAATGTTATAAGAGTATAAATGTGCTTCCTATGACTTAGAGCATCAACCACTCTATTTTCTTTTCCTTTAATGTAACTTATGTCAAAATCATATTGAGACAAAAACTCTAACGACCTTCCATGTCTCACATTCAGATTTGGTGAGTAAAAATGTACTTGACCTAAGATGATCGGGTTTTCAACTCAAATGGTTTACTGAAAGCGAGATAATGCCTCCAAACTTGGAGTGCATGAACAATGGCAGCAAGCTCTAAATCATGTGGAGCATAATTCAACTCATGTAACTTAATTTTTCTACTTTCATATGCTATAACATGACCACTTTGTAACAAAATACCTCCTAGACCTTCACTGGATACATCAATTACCACCATAAAATCTCCATTAGGATCTAGTACTGCAAGAATTGGTGCTAAAGTTAACTATTCCTTCAAATTTTTAAATGTAATTTCACATTTCTCACTCCAAACAAACTTTTTATCTTTAATCATAACTTGAAGTTATTGGTGCAGCTATCTTAGAAAATTCTATTACAAATTTCCTATAGTATCTAGCAAGTCCCATGAAGCTTCTAACTTCATGTACATTCTTTGGTGTAGGCCATTCCATTATAGCTATAATTTTTGAAGGATCTACAACAATTCCATCTTTACTAATTACATGTCCCAAATAGTGCACTTCTGTGTCATAAAAGGAACATTTGGATAGCTTACCAAACAACCATCTCTTTCTCAAAATTTTCAAAACTATTTTCAAATGCTCATGATGCTCCTCAATGCTTTTAGAATATATGAGAATGTAACATCCTCATTTTTATACATTAGAACAAGTAATTTTTATTTTTTTGACAAATGCTTCACAGTTCTAAATACATGATTTAGAACTCACAAATCAAAACAACCATTCTTATAACAGATAACCATCTGCAGCTGTAATGACTTGGAGTGCTTACGATCTATTCATTCCATGACTTAGTAATCTACCGATCTATTCATGAGTATTAAGAGTTGGAGTTTTTATTTAACACATCACTCTTACGGTTCTCTTCCCTATTCTGGGATTGAGAATGCTCATGTCCAGGAACCTATCTCGAATAATTGTTACCATTATTCATCGGCATCTCCTCACTTAGACTAGGTGACTTAGGACAACGCAATCAGCAACTTGCGATCTGTGGCCAAAGATTTGAAACATAATGCTTATGTCTCATATTCCTTGATGGCATACTCGTCAATCTGAATATGTCCTTCACCCCATTCCTATGTTATGTAGAATGTCTTATACTTGACTTACATCAGACTCTCACTGTCCCAAATTATTCACTCGGGAATGGATTAGTAAGATAAAAACGTTATAGGGATGCTCCCGAGGGACTAGGGATACGCTGACATCTTGGGTCAACCCTAGTTAATCCAGTGTGTCAAGATACACCGAGTCTCCTAAGGTAGCCTTATAACGTGACCACATTCCTAATCAGTCCCAGAGTAACTTGTTCGAGTTAAGGTGTAAATCTTAACGATCAATGCAAAGGGTGTCGCCATAAGTCACCTGCATTGTTGTATCTTTGAGAAGATCCTAATCTTCTCGAAGGTACAACCCTACAGTTGACTTGTGCCATCAACCTTTAAATCCACCTCGATAAGATCTACTAAATTTTAAGGTGTTTCTTACGTTGAGTTAAAATTATACTATCAGGCGCTCCCTTAAGGGTAGTCTTTCTCAATCCTTGGGTTCCTCACCTTAGAACTACCTTTCATAGTAAAACCCATTACACAAGAGAAGTTATTAAGACTAGAGGTCCCTTCAAGGAGTTCATAGAAAAACATAAATCTAAATCAACGAAACTAGACAATAACCCTTAATCTTCACATGAGATTGCTAACCAAACCCTTTTTGGGTTTATATCAATTCTCATAACTGTAATTATATCTTACTTATTAGTATCAAGATATAGTGATTAAGAATCCAATTAAACGTTGTCTTGACTTAGATCAAGACTAGGAAGTAATGATTTATTCAACTGTTTAGCTTCCCGCTCGGGTTTATTTTAACCCTAGCTTCCCGAAAGATAATGATCTAAGTTCCAATTTAGCTTTAGATAGAACATAATAGAACTACTAAACAATCATAAGTATTCAGTCACATAACCTTGCAAGCTTACTTAGATAATCACAAAAGTCTCCAAATTGTAAAATAATAACAATGCTCTTAAGATCATTCGAACCGAAGAAGATCAAACCATCAAGATACAAATGCAAACATGTAAGTAACAAATACCTCTTTTTCATTCCTTTCAAAGCTAATCAAATACATTTTATGCATTCAGCATATGTGATACTATACTCAACAGAAAAAGAACATCTTTCTTCAAGTAGTACATTTAGAGAATCAAGATGTAATTCATCATAAGACCAAATTAAACAATCTGAACATCATATCAGATCTGCGTGCCTTTACCACTTACAGCAATCATTTGCAAAAATTGTCAACATGGGTCAATTCGGTGAACCAGCATGTTAAGCACTAAATCTTAAAATAATTGCAATCCACCAATTGTTTTCATTAAACAACCTGTTTAAATAAAATTAATTCACCAAACATGTAAACATATTTCGACTATGCTCTTTTGTAATTCAAACATGACTATAAATGCGTAACTCATATTATAGTTACTAAATAGTCCTAGATACTTTTCAGATATTTCTTCATAAATATTAATGACCAAGAAGAACAAATGTATCCAAAACAACTATCCATCTGAATCCCAAAGATAGCAAACATTCGACGGACCATTACATTCATAAAAAGAGTATCCTAACAATTCATGAATCCATCTCGTATGTATTAACAATTCCAACAATTAAATATAAATATATCAACATATACTTTACAATGAAGAAAAGAAACCGAGACATTCAGAAGTCCCTTCCAATCATGCTCATGACTATACCATCCACTCAAGAGTAATGCATTCACATTATACACCTATGACTAAGCCATTCGAGACCACAGGAAGAATTACAGTCCGTCAAAATACAAATATAAAAATTGCTTGTAACTTCTACTGATTAACACAAGTAGCTCTCGTGACAAGGCGGTGATGAATAATCCATCAAATAGACTCCACATATCCTTCCATATTATTCAACGAATGAGAAAATATCCAACGCCATCGCTTTTCAGTACAGATTAATAGCTCTTTTTACTTGATCAAGCACATGACTAGATATTCACAATAACGAGAAGATGTAATCATGCTCAAACACAAGAATAACCCCACCGATTCGAAACACTCATCAACATACAACTTAATCTAATCCCTACTAAAACACACAGCAAGGACTTAAATCAAAATCTGAAATCAAATGAATAACCTCTTTATCACAATCAAACAAGAGGCTCAAAGCATTAAAACAAATGATGTTTCCATATGCATACCTAGTGACATTCACAATGAATCTAACACAAACACCTTGCACTTCATTCAATCGAAACAATTCCCTACGTTATACAACATGGGTGTAAATTAGAAGTCACTTTCAAGAAATAATAACCTCAACAAGATCTTCATAAAGGTCATCATCAAATCATTATTTTCAACAAAGTTTCATCCAAGCTGAGATAGTGTGAATATAGCAAGGACTCATACAGAGTCGAGTTTAAAAAGAAAACACAGCGTGGACAAGATCAGTAGCCGAATTCCTACGAAAACATTCAAGGTTTTCAACTAATTCAACACCAACAGTCTTCACAACTAAATTTCTATAGAAGTCTAAATACAAGATACATATTAAGGACTCCAACAGAGCCAATATCAATAGGTATTCACAACCAAGCTTATACAGAAGTCGAAACACCGGTTACATATCCAGATCTCCAACTGAGTCAATAAGCACAGTATTCACAACTGAGCTTAATACTGAAGGGAAAATCCTAATATACGATTCAAGGATTCAAAAGAAGTCGAACACATGCAGTATTCACAAATAAACTTCTACAGAAGTAGAAAGATACAAGATAAATATTAAATTCAAGAATTCCAACTATACCAATAACATACAGTATTGACGACTGAACTCCTACAGAAGTAGAAACGTATGTTACCTTTCGAGAACTCAAAAGGAATCGAACCCATATAGTATTCTCGATTAAACTTCTACAATAGTTAAAAATACTATCTATTCAAGGATTCCAACAATATCCAATTACATACGGATTCACGAAAGCTTCTACAAGCCAAACAAAACATACTATCATTTCAAGAAGTAAAAACAGCAATGCTTCTACGAGAAGTCGATATCTACAAGGAAAACTTTTCATGGACTCCAACAATGTCTATTTCAAACATTACCCTTGCAAGCATTTCTACAAAATCAAACCGAAATGCAAAACACAGAAAGATAGTACAACCATTCGAAAGACAATGCACACCCATCAAGGGTTCACTTGCAAAATCGAGCCGATAAGAAGATACGACAACTAATTCTTACAAAGCTACCTTAAAAACCAAGCTGAACCCAAAATCATCTCGAACAGAGTTGTTCTAATGAAATCATTTGAAGGAAAGCAAGATTTTTAAAAGTTAGGGCCTAACATGCCTGGTAATGTTGCTTAAAAATCCGAAGAAGACCACTGAAAGAGCTCAAGCCTTCTCCTCTTTTTCCACGTTAGATTCAACAACAATAATTTGTTATTTCCATGCCTTATAAACTTTCCTCGACAGAGAAAAGAGCTAGTTATTCTCATAGTTGCCATGCAACACCAAGTAGACTGGTTCGAAGAACCAATGATCAAACAGAGAAAACCGGAGCGCATGAAAAACTAAACAAACTACCGATTTTCCATTTTGCATATCTTCCCGAGAAATCTGAGCTCGAGACCGAGTTCATTAATTGCATTGACTCCAAAATTCCCACTCAATCTCCATTGCCACCGACCGCCATAGTTAGCGATGGATAAAAACAAATTAAAGACCATTTCTAGGTTTGGCGACTACTCTTGCCACGTCGATTTCACTAGCCGTTTGAAACTTCCACCAAATCCCTCATCCTTAATACTTATCCATCCCATTTAATTCCATAGAAACTACCGCCCATGGCTCTTTCCCCTTCATAGGTCCCTTTCCTCCATGTTCATTAGTTAGGTTAGAAACATAGGTTAGAATTTAAGATGATACTTAGTCTAACCTCCTTAGCGCTAGGTCACTAACCTTAGAACATTTATTTTATAGTTTAGGCCTAGGTTAGATTAGCACTAATCTAACCCATAGGTTATTAACCTTAATAAATCCAGTTTAGGTCTAACATTTAGAATGTTCAGAATAAGAACCAACAGATATACATTCCCGTAATGGATTCAATCCAGCACTGATAATAAGCTAGTAGTATAAATGTATCTGAATTTATTACCTGGCCCACGATCAAGACCTTCCTGATATTACAATATTGGGAACCAATTCATTTAACACGATCAGCCTGAGTTAGACTCCGGAATAGCTTATTCAACGCATTCAAACCTTGCAACCTACGTAAGGTCTATAATTTTTGTTCATCCCGAATAAACTTAAAGCATCTCTTGGATCAATGCCACTGATCCAAGGCTGAGTCTTATAGATGGATAAATCCACAATTCATTCCGAGATCAGATTAAACTCAAGTGCAAAATGAAAGAAATAAAAGAGTCTAATCATATTCCGACTAAGTCAAAAATCTTCAATTGCAAAGAAGATACAGTCCATATCAAGCATGACTTCACAATCAAAGGAACACATCCTTTTATAGAAGAAATCATATATCAACACTTGAAAGATATTATTCATTAAATTCATAAATATCACGAGGTGAATTAGTTAATCCAAAAGGTAAAACCGTAAACTCATAATGTCGTACCGTTCATTACGAAATTCGTTTTATGAATATCCTCATTCTTAATTCACAAAATGATGATATTCGGATCAAAGATCTATCTTGGAATATACTAATGCTCCACGCATATGATCAAATAAAGCATCAATCCTAGGGAGTGGATGTCTATTCTTGATTTTTTCTTGTTTAACATTCTGTAATCAATGCACAATCTAAGTGTTCCATCTTTCTTTTTCAAAAAAATCATTGGTGCTCCCAAGGTGAAACACTTGGTCTAATCAAACCTTTAGACAAAATTTCTTGCAATTGAGCCTTAATCTCTACTAATTCTATATTAGGCATTTGATAAGGTGCTTTAGAAATAGGTTTAGTACATGGTTTGATTTAAATGGTGAAGTAAAACTCTGTTTTGGGTGGTAGACCTAGTAATTCTTCCAAAAATACATCAAGTCTAGTAATTCTTCAAGTTGATTCGGTAATTTACTGCATATAAGGTACATCCTTTATTTTTGGCCTTTTTAAGTTGCATAGCTAACAGTTTCCTAATATAAATCTCACGTTTCACACGTTGAATCTCTTTGTTTTACTGTAGGTTGTCTAAATAACTAATGTGTTTTTCAAAATAGTCCACTTTAGCCTTATGTTCTACTAACCAATTAACACCTATGATTACATCATAAGACCCTAAAGGCACAACATAAATATCAACCTCTGTGGAAAAGTTAGGTAAATCAAGGACTGCTCCAAAAAGACACATACTAACCGTATGAACAACATTGTTACCATACTGTACAGTCCATGTTTTATCCATGTTTCCATCTTTTCTTTTTAATTTTGATGCTAATTTACTAGAAATAAAACATTCAGTAGCTCCGGTATCAAAAATAATAGTTATTGGTAAACCAAATAACTTACCCGAAACTTCTATGGGTGTGGCCTATTTCTCATCCTGCTTGTCACTCTTTGCACATGTATCTTGTGCTGCTGATTACGATCATCCTTCTTCAAAGGACATTGATTTGCGTAATGATCCTTGCCACAATTATAACAGCCTCCTATAGGTCCCTTTCTAGACTCAGAATTATTCCCAGTCTTAAAGTTATTATTTTGACCTCCATAGGACTTCTGTCCATTGTTATTATTCTTGGCAAAATTGTTCCATGCATTTCCAACAGTCTTATTCATTGTTGTTTTCTTATTATTATCAGCTGAAAATTTACTTTTATTACCAAACTTCTTCCATGGTCCCTTCTTAGGTGCAAGAGAAGCTGAAGAGGGGTTCAAACTTTCTTCCTTACTTCCTCCTTATGAGTAGAAATAGCCTTTAATTTCTGTTCTTGCCTTATGGCTTTTTCAACAACCCCTTCCATAGTGGTTGGGCTGTGAACATCAACTTCTCCCCTAATAATGGGATTCAATCCCATAATGAATTTTGTATCCTAAACTTCTCATCAATTTGATATTGAGGTACATACTTGAGGAGTTTTGTAAACCATTCCCAATACTCAGTTACTATTAACTTTCCTTGAGCTAAGTTCTAAAATTCAGTCATTTTCTGATCATAGTAGAGTTGTGGCAGCCATCGTTGCCTAAAATAACTTTTAAATTGATCCCAAGTGATGTTAGTTTCATCAATATTTAACTCAGCCTTACGGTTGTCCCACCATGAAGATGCTTCATGGGAAAGCTGATATGCTCCCCATATAGCCTTAGTTTCCTCTGAGAAGTTCCTTATTGTAAAGTACTTCTCCATTTTGCTGAGCCAGTTCTCAGCCCCATCTCCTAATGTGGTGCCATCAAACTTAGGTGGACTTATCCTTTTTATGTCATTAGTGAGTTCTACTGCTAACCTAGCCTTTTTGTGCTCAAGTTAAATAAGTATGTTAACATCGTTATTATCAACACCTATATTGGTGTGTTCCCCTAGAGGTGGCTAATTATTGCTATCAACTTCTTCTTCCTCCTCATTACCCATTACTTGCATTCCCAGCATAGACAAATGATCTATTGTGTCCAACGGGGCAGCAGGATCTCATCAAGTTTCGGGTAGTTGCCACTCCTTCCTCAAGTGAAGGGTTATTTGCAACATTTCCTCTTATTCTCACCATTTTCTGTTATAAGAAAATTTAAGTTTCATCATATTGTGGACACAATAGGTCCAAGAGCTACAACATTCAGCAATAATACCAAGATGTAACATTCCCATTTTATGACTTTAGAATCAAGAGCAAAAAAATTAATAATGTTCAACTGTTCTAAATTAAATAATATTTAGAACAAACATTCCATGCTAATCAATTCAATGGATAAATATATGCAGCTATAATGACTCAATGATTCACCGATGTATTCATTCCATAACTCATTAAGCTACCGATGTATTTATGTTATCTTAAGTATTGAATACATATTGTTTACTTCACATACTTGGTCATCCTACCCTAAACCGGGTACTGAGTGATCTGTTTAAAGAACATATCTAAATATTTGTTACCAATATTCATCTGATATCACGTTGTTTTAAACTTGGTGACATAAGACAACGCAACTAGCAGTTTGTGATACTTTGGCCAAAGATTTATAACATACTATGTATGTCACTATTCCTAGATGGCATACTCGTCATATGGGAATACGTCCTTCACCTCACTCTTCTATTACCATGATTGGTCTTTACTAACTACATCAGTCCACTTGTTCCGGATTTAACCCTAGCCCTAGATAGAAACATTACCTATTATAGGAAGATGCTTACAAAGGCTTAGGGTAGATGGGCATACTGTTTGACCTAAGTCATCCAAATGTGCCAATGTACCCTGAGCCCTTGGAAGCTAATTCCTATCCTAAATATGTTCCCATCCAGACCTAGAGAGAAACTAGGTTCAAGTCCGAGTTCTAGATGTGTGTAGATCTAGATGATCAATGCGGAAGGGTGATGCCACATGTCAAATACAACGTTGTATTCTTGAGAAGACTCAAGCCTTCTTGAAAGTACATCCCTACAGTTGGCATGTGCCAACATCCTACAGAAACTACCTCACCGAGATGTACAAACCCCCGAGGAGATTGTTAATACATTATTAGTCTATGTTAAAACCTGATTACAATAACCCTTCCAAACCCTAGTCCAAAACACATTGTAATTTCTTTCTAAATTTGATTCATTTAGCCCATTAAGAACTTTTTATATTCATTATCGCTTTTAATGTTTGAACACATGGTTAAACTACCAATTAACGATAATAACTATACAGTGTTATGTTATGTCATACTTAAAAGTACAATAACTTTTTGCAAAATTTCAATGCCAGAATATATCCAAATAAAGTAGACTTCATACCAAATGAAGTCTGATAAATTGAATTCATGTTACCAAACCTTTTTGGTTTATGAACAAATAAGAAAGAGAAAGAGTCTTTCTCTACATGTTAAGTGTTAGGGTTTATTCTACCCAATGTCCACATTTCTCAATGTAAGTTCATCACACTTTACATTACTATGTTATATAGTTTATATAACGAATATCTTATTCCGCAACTTTACAAGCTGCATCACAAGTAGGGAGATTGAACTAAATCCCTTTATCCAATCTTATTAAAAGATAGCCATTAAACATATAAATAATATGAAGAATAACCACAAGATAGAATCCATCTCTTTCATGCAAGTACAAAATAATTTACACAACCAATACAGGTAAACTCTCAACTTTCAATTTATCTTTATAACTATACATTTACAATATTTATGCATTTAGGTATACTGCATAACAACCATCTTCATTATAAAAGAATACTACTTTTCTTTTTCAATACAATCTCAAGAACGAATCAGAGTTCTTCACAAGAATATTTATCTTTTTAACTATACATTTACATCTAATTCATCATAGTTCTTCACAGAATTTTTCAGCTAATTCATCTCCTCCTTTATCACTTACGAAGTCCATCTGCAAAAATTGCTAGCACGGTCAGTTCAATGAACTGAGCATGATAAGCACTAAGCCTTAAAATGAAGTGCATTCCAATAATTGTTCCATTAAAACAACTCTACTTTAATGAGACAATTATTACATCATAATATCAATACAACAATAGAAAATGGAAGAGAAGTATATTTTAACCAATTGAATTCACTTCTAAGAAAAGGACAAAATATAATCCACTATATCAGCCTTACAATATTAGAGTTTAATTGATCCTATCAATTATCCTTAAGCAAACAATAGATCATATCATCTCATTATTCCCCCTATTCTATCATAATAGAATACAACATTTAACTTTGCTTCAAGCCAAAAGAAGGGTTTACAACATGGTTCTAATTAGGATGATTCATCTAACTCATAAGAAAAAGAAGAAGAGAATCATTACAACTGTACCCAAACACAAAACATCGAAAAAACAGAACAGATTCATAACGTGAATTAACTATTTCATTTAAAGGTCAACTACCTTAAAGTTTAACATTTAAGATATTCACCATAACAGAATCTCATTTCAATCCAAGAAGGAAGAGAGAATCAAACAGTCTACCTGCAAGTCTAAATCTACTTCCACATATTAGAAGTTAACATTTAAAGATCTGAATCAACGTTCACAAAACCAAAGTAGACTCATATAGGAGATAATCACTACTTGAGTCCATCCAAGGAGGGTCCATAAAAAGATAGAGTACAAGAGACAAAACTTACTCATCTCAAACCAAACAAGCAAGCCTTGTCAAACAAACATTCTGCCAAACAAGCTTACATTTTCTATTCAACAAAACTAAACCATTCAATCTCTTTCTACAACATTTCAACAAATGGTTTGAACAAGGAAGACCAACAACTCATATAGAAATCTCCATTTTATAAGAGAAACATAGTAGGAAAGTTCAACCAATGAATTTATCCCATCGATAGAAAGAAAGGGATCTTAGTTAGAAAAGGATCCCAACAATAATTCATTTTATTACACTAACAAATGAACTCCCACTTTTAATTCAAACTAGAAATTCATAAGCTAGTTCCCAGGAGAGAGAACGAAATCAACTCACAGTAAGAAGAAAGCACTCTGTCATTTTCCTTACACTTCTTTACCTTCAAAGAACACGAGTTTCAATTCCAAAATCAAAATGAAATACACATGGCAGTCCTAAAACAATTGTCTGTTACAAAGGAATCACATTCCTTTCTTTTATAAAGACACATGGTGTATTTACTATATCCAACAAGAGATAGAAAAACAAACCGATCAGTAAGCTAATATGTTCAAAGTATCAACGAACTCAAAGATTGAAAACCCATTGTCAGGTTTCAATTTTGCATTATAAAAGAGTAATTAGTTCACGATTCAATAAGCACTAATTACAAAAACAATCTGAACATAGACAAAGTAATTCCACAATAACAATTCATAGTACCAAAGTAATAAACTCTTCTTTTAAACGAAACCAGAGCTTATTTTCAAAGATATGAAAACATGGGTTTCCACAAACGGGGGGAAAAGAATACCCTCGATAAAACACCATTGCCATCTCAGAAAAGAAGAAATAGTTCTCAAAAAGAATAACCAAATCCATTCATCAAACAAGACGTTTTCAGTTAAGATCTCAAAGAGTTTTCCTAACAACTCAGCCAACTATTCTCCTAGTTTTTCTTTGAGCAATAGTTCAACAAAGAGTTATAAGTTTTAAATGTTTAATACAAGTAAAACCCAACTCAAAATACCATAACAGAGTCGACACCAAGTCTCAACAAAATTTCAAAACTACACAAGTAACAAAATATGAATGCGGTGAAAAACACGAACCTTCATTAATAGTCCAAAATTTCACCAAATAAAACATGGGTACTTGTTAGTGAAAAATCACAGCATCCCTGGATGCAGATCAGGTTTCTAGGTTGATCACTTTGGCATCCAGTGTGATTGCATAACATTGAATCCTTTCTCCAAGTGTGGGACTTGAAAAATGAGAAAGGATTCTCCAGAGAAGGCTGGTTCCTATTCCTCTGTTCAGATGCACACGAAATATGCAGAGGGTTTTCTCAAAACCTAATCTAATCTGCCAAGGAGACAAGGTAAGAAGATGCATAAAATAAATCTAAGCTAATAGAGGTGATGCACCGAGGAATGAAGAACACCAATTTTTCCGGTGAACACGAGACCATTCAATTTGTGATATAAGATCCTACACGAGATAACAAAACTTGTAGTGAAAGACCGGGAGGATGCAAGATGAACACGAGAGAGGGTTAAGAATCATCATCCACAGACATGCATTACTTGCTCCAAAGATTGATACAATACACTACGAGAATGCCATGAGTTAGAATAGTATTACGATTCAAATGAGAGGTTCGAATTCCACAAATTCACCTGAGGAGAAGAAGGGAGAGGCAAAACAGAAAAAAATGTTCGACCTTGAAAAGAAGCTCCTCTTTACAATATATAGAAAGAATGAGAGAGGAAAGAGAGAAGGGAAAACCAAATCTACCCCAACCACCTCCAGGTTGCATTCAATTCATCTCATCATGGCAGAAGCGGCGGATCCTGGAAAAACGGCGGGCTGCCTAACAGAAGCGGCGAACTGTCTGCTGCATTAAAGTTGTTAGTTGAAGCATTACTTCTACTTGTTATTTCGCACTGAGGCATTTCTTGATTTTTTCTCTCCAAACTGAACCAAAATGTAAGATTGACCCTAGAATCGTGTAGAGAATCTCACAAGCTTTCCGTTGATATAAGGAACGTGCAAATCCGAGCTCTAGATCAAAAGATATGACGATCTGAAGATTTAGGGCACGGAACAGACCAAGACAGATTTTGAAATATTTCCCGCGCTTCACCACCTGGATGACACGTGGCACGCATTGATTGGTCGCGTGATTCTCTCTCCTCTACCTTTCAGCGGGCTTTCTTTTGAAATTTCCTTGTGGGCCCCTGCTGGGACACGTGGCGCTATTTCATTGGTTCGGATCAGTGCTCGAAAACTCACCCCTTTGACTTTTCTGGACCTTTCCCCTTGTGACACGTGTCATGCGTTGATTGGTCCTCGGCCCTTTCGGCGATCTGCGTCTGCGGCGTCCCTATGTCCCATTTTTCCTTGTGCTCCTTGTGCTGATTTTGGCCGAACCAGCCGGTTCGCGTATCTTTGTCCCAGATGTCCCAAAGCAGTTAGTGTGAAAGTTCTCCTTTCCGGCCGATCCGGGCTTTCCGCGTCCGCCGCGTACTTCTGGCCCGATTGTCCCAAATGCTTAGCGGGCCGCCTGGAGGCTTTTCGGCCGATCCGCGTCTTTCTGTCCCACACGTCCCAAAGGTGTCCTTGAGCAGGACTTAGCCAATTTTCACGATTTTTCCTGGATCAACCTACTTGCCTGGGACTTGAATATTCTGATGCATGTTATCAAAATTACCCGGGGGTGAATTTTGGATAACAATTTGGCGACTCGGTGGGGTCATCTGCCTGCTAGATGAAAAGACCAGTTGCCTGAAGCAATCCATTGGGCATGGAGTCATAAGCAATAACCTGAAACGAGCCTGATATCTAATCCCGAGCCTGATACTGCAACTTCCTTTCCAACAACACTCTGAACTGTAAAAACAACCTGAGAGCAGCAAAACCTGTGCCGAAGCACTTAGGAAAACTGAACCTAACTACAACAGGACAATGTGCACAAGCACTTGGAGGAATGAAAATCTAATTAATATTTACAAGGTAGTGAACTTCCCTCTAGAGGAAACGCTTGAGGTAGATTCCATTCACTGGAATCTACAGTTCTTCACCATCCAATGAGGCCAATTGGAAAGCATTGCTGCTCTTGCGCTTCGTGACCATGTATGGGCCACTCCAAATGGCATCAAATTTGAAATGCCTTCCTGGTTTTGCCCGATCTGCATCCCATTTCAACACTAGATCTCCAACTTGAAAAGATCTATCCTTGGCCTTTCTGTCAAAGGTCTTCTTGATCAAAGCTTGATCCTTTTCCATTGCTTGGGATGCCTGATTTCTGATCTCTTGCAGCTCCATCAGCTCTGCATATCTCACCTCCATAGGCTCAAATTCAAGCAACTCCAGTTGCTTCATGAGTTCCAATGTTGGCAACTCAAGTGACATGGGCAAGATTGCCTCTCTTCCATAGACAAGCTTAAATGGAGAATTACCTGTGGATCTTTTGGGAGTGATCCTATCAGCCCATAAGGCTGATTTCAGTTTGGTATGCCAAGCCCTCTGATTCTCATCAAGAGTCCTCCTAATGATCCTCAGCAAGTTCTTATTTGTAGACTCGGCCTGGCCATTACCTTGAGGGTAATAGTTTGATGAAGTGCTCAGGTAGATCCCGTTCTTGACAGCCCACTCAGTCACTTTAGATCCAATGAATGCCAATGCATTATCAGAGACTATTGTAGCAGGTACACCAAATCTGGTAGTTATCCCCTCGTAAAAGTCCAAGATGCTAGACTCATTCACCTCTTTGAGTGCTACTGCTTCTGTCCATCTGGTGAAGTAGTCCGTGGCTGTCAAAATCCATTTGTGCCCTTGGCTTGAATTGGGATTGATGGCTCCAATGAAGTCTAAACCCCATTGCATGAATGGCTGGTCAACTGAGATTGGATGTAATGGAAGGGCAGCGAGTCTCTCTTTTCCTGTGAAGAATGCACAATTCTTACATCTCTTGATCCATGCATAGCAATCACTAAAGATTTTAGGCCAATAATAACCAGCCTTCATGATTTTGAGTGTCACTCTTGGTGCAAAATGGCCACCAAATGGTCCATCATGAAACTCGTTTAATACCCTTTGGATCGACTTTGTGTTAATGCATCTCAAAGCGACCTCCATTCACATCCTTCTTGAACAAAACTCCATCAATGATGGTATATGGAACAGCCTGCAACCTGAAGTATCTCCTCTTCGCTTTGCTCATTTCTGGAGGGCATAGGCCTGTTTGTAGGAAGTGCATAATGCCTTGGGTCCAGCAAGGAGTCGGGGCAGCATTGTCTTCTTCTTGCCTGCCACTCGGCTCATGGCTGTCTTGCACTGTCAAAACAGCCTCTTCTTCATTGCAAACATCTTTTTGCTTCCCCAAAACCAGCTGCTCACACAATCCTTTCCCTCTTACCAGCTTGGTGATCTTGATCTCAATGTCATACTCCATGACACGGGTGATCCAACCTGCCCTTTTTTCATTCAAATCCTTGTTGAGGAGGAAGTCCTTAACTCCAGCATGTGAGACCAATAACTGGACCTTGTTGTTTGAGATTAAATGCTTGAATTTCTTCAAGCTTCTGATTACTGCAAGCACATGCTTTTCAATAAAAGAGTACCTCACTTCACAGTCATCTAGGCTCTAGCTGAAGAAGGCAATCAGTTGTTCATCATTATCTTTGTTCTGTTGTACCAGAATGGCAGAAATAGTGTCATCACCTCCAAATGCATAGAGGATGAAATCCTTGGAAAAGTCTGGGTTGATGAGAGTGGGTGCTTGGGAGATGGCTTCCTTGATTGCTTCAAAACTCTCTTTGCCTTCTACCATCCACTTGAAAGCCATGCTTTTCCTTAACATTTTGGTGATGGGCTTGACAAGGGCTGCAAAATCTGGGACAAACCTCTTAACAAAGTTTATCCTTCCCAGGAAACTCTGAAGGGCTTTCTTGTGGCTTGGCAATGGTAGAGCTCTTATGGCTTCAACCCTCTCTGGATCAATTGCTAATCCTTCCTTGGAGACAATATGGCCAAGGAGCTTCCCTTCATGTGCAAGAAAGATGCACTTCTTAGGATTTAAGGACACTCAACTTTCTACACCTCTGAAACACTTGCCTGAGGTGAAAGAGATGGTCTGTTGTATTCTTTGAGAAGACAGTAATATCATCTAGGTATATCAGCACTATCTTGTTGATCAAGCCTTTGAATGCCATATCCATAGCTCGCTGGAATGTTGCTCCGGCGTTTGACAGTCCAAATGGCATCTTCTTGTAAGCATATGTGCCCCATTTGGTTGTGAAGGCTGTCTTGAACTGGTCTTCCTCCTTTACCATAATTTGATTGAAGCCTGAGTAACCATCAAGTAGTGAAAACCTTTCTGAACCAGCTACGACCTGCAGTATTTGCTCCATGGAAGGGAGTGGATAATGGTCCTTGAGAGAGGCTCTATTCAAATCTCTGAAGTCAACACATAGCCTGATCTCTCCACTCTTCTTTCTGACTGGAACTAAGTTGGCAACCCAACTAGAATGCTTGATTGGGAATATGATTCTTGATTCAATCAGTTTGTCTAATTCTTTCCTCATGAGAGGCTCCATGTGTGGATTGGTGGTCTCTATTTCTTCTGACAGGCTTAGTATTTGGATCCAATTCAATGGTATGCTGAGCTAAGTTGGGATTGAAACCTTTCAAGTCTTCATAGCTCCAAGCAAACACATCAGGGAATTCTTGACATAGCTGTATGAACTCACACCTTTCTTGCTCAGTTGTCATCCTTCCAATTTGCAATGGCTTGTTCTCTTCTACCAAGATGGATACCGAATCTTCTCTCTTGACCTGAATGTTTGCTTTCTCCTTTCTAAACTGATCATTGGGGTTGAAAATGGACTCCAAAGTGATAAGTCCCTTGGGCAGCTTGTCAGTTCTCAGCTGTATCACCTGGTCACCATATTGTTGTTCCAACTTTTCTTGATTCTTAGCTGAGAACTCAGCTTCTTCTTGCAAGAAATGGATGATTTGCTGGTCATTCTCAAATACTTGCCAACTGACATCGTTATCCGGCACTGAAGGCCTCACAATCACGTGGATGTTTGGCTATACCTTGTCTTGTTGAATGTTTTCTACAATGTCAAAGGCTGCCCCTACTGCTGCAAGCCTGTCAGCAGCTTGATTCTCTTTCCTAGGGATGGCTTTGATGCCGAAACCCTCAAAATCTTCCATGAGGTCCCACACCCTATTCTTGTAGCACCTGAGTAGATCATTTTTGGCAGCATGTTGTCCCTTGACCTGATTTACAATCAATTCACTGTCCCCAAAAACTTGCAAGTTCTTTATTTTTTCTTGATTGCCCAATGCATCCCTTGCACCAAGGCTTCATATTCAGCAGTGTTATTGGAGCATGCAAATTGAAATCTAAAAGCTAAATAATACTTTACTCCTTGAGGTGAAATAAGCATGGCTCCACCTCCTGTGCCTTGTCTACTCCTTGATCCATCATTTGTGGATTTGAAACGGGACTTTGCCTGCCATCATTTGAAACGGGACTTTGCACGCAATCATTTGTGGAGCCATGGAAGGTTGTGGATTGGGTGGGGCTAATGGCTGCTCTTTACCCAAATTTATCCTTTTGACCTTGTGTTTGCTGCAACACCTTGAGAAACTGCCTAGTTCATGCCACAAAAATCCTCTGCTTGCCAATTTACCAATGTGGTGTCATTTGGGGCTGATTGCTGTTGGAATGTTTCTTGTTGTTGGCTATTTTCTTGACTGTTCTCACCCTCCACACCAGTAGTTGTTATCATTAAAGCTTGAGTCAAAGCACCATTGTAGCACATGGATTGATTATGAGGTTCATTACATGGAAAACACCAATCATACTCCTGGGCAATGTTGTTTTGTGCTGGTACTAATGCCTTAGAGGCAGATATGGCATTTGGATTATAGGGTTGGAATGGTCTATTGGCAGGAGGCCTTGTTTGATTCAGATTTGCAGCTGGATTGGGTGGCCTTTGAGGCTGATATGGCTACCTATTAGGTTGAGCTTGAGGCTGATATGAAGGTCTAAAACCTTGAGCTTGTTGTCTTTTGAGAGTGACCAGCTCATTGCCTAGATTTTGTAATTGCTTCATGACCTCTTGAAGCTCATTTGGGGCACTTGGAGATGAAGTGGAGGCTTCATTTGAACTATGATTTCTAGGAGTGGGAATAGGAGCTAAGACAGGTGCTTGACTAGCACTTGGGCTGTCTAAACTTGGATATAATGGCATTGGAGGCCTAGGAGCTAGCTTGCCAGCTTGAATCAAACAATTTTCAGCTCTAATGGCAATACTATAAGCAGTAGGGATAGTTGTGCCTCCCATAGATTGAACCAACATAGAAATATCAGAATTTAAAGATTTAAGGTAATATAGAAAAGCACCTTCTTCTGTTGGCCTGATTGCTACTGGAATCCTATCCCAAGACCTTTGAAATCGACGTTGAAATCGGTCACCGCTCGTTGGGGGCTCTCTTGATAGTTGTCGGCTGCTCCAAAAGAGACAAGTTGTCTCCCTTCTCTCCAAATTGATATTGAAGTGCAATACACTGATTCCAGTTTGTGATAGAACCAGCTTCAAGGCTTCTGAACCATTGCAATGCCTTCCCTTTGAATGATGATGCGGCAATTTGTGCCTACTACATCCATTTCATTTATCTCATGGATTGCACTGAGATGTTAGCAATGTCTTTGACATGATCACCGGAGTGGTATGATTTTCTCTAGTGAAAAATGGAATGTTCTTCAACGCTACGATTGGGCTGGATTACGTGCATTGAGGGCAAGTGGGTGCTTTGCCGAGTGAAATTGACAAAGGGATTTGCTGGTTGCACCATTATAATTGGTCGAAGGACTCTTGAATCTTTTGAATGAAAGGTCGAGTAGGTGGAGGAGTTGAGAGAGTTCTGTTTGGTGGAGATGGAGACCTTTGAATCCTTCTTCCTCTTTGCCTTCTTCTTGGAGATAATTGCAGGTATTCAAACAACACTTCTTCTTCTCCAACTCTTGACCTTGTGATTCTTCTCATAAGCTCTCAGGCCTGCACTATTGAAACCAATTGATTCTTCCTTTTGGAGTCACCAGATATGTGAATAATAGATCTTTTCAAGAAAGAAAATTGCAGCAGATGCATATCAACTTTGCTGCAATAAAAATGAGACCTCTAGGTCCCACCGGGCGTGCCAAAACTGTTAGTGCAAAATCACAGCACCCCTGGATGCAGATCAGGTTTCTAGGTTGATCACTTTGGCATCCAGTGTGATTGCATAACATTGAATCCTTTCTCCAAGTGTGGGACTTGAAAAATGAGAAAGGATTCTCCAGAGAAGGCTGGTTCCTATTCCTCTGTTCAGATGCACATGAAATATGCGAGAGGTTTTCTCAAAACCTAATCTAATCAACTGCCAGGAGACAAGGTAAGAAGATGCATAAAATAAATCTAAGCTAATAGAGGTGATGCACCGAGGAATGAAGAACACCAATTTTTCCAGTGAACACGAGACCATTCAATGTGATATAAGATCCTGCATGAATAACAAAACTTGTAGTGAAAGACCGGGAGGATGCAAGATGAACACAGAGAGGGTTGAGAATCATCCACAGACATGCATTACTTGCTCCAAATATTGATACAATACACTATAGAATGCCATGAGGTAGAATAGTATTACAGTTCAAATGAGAGGTTCGAATTCCACAAATTCACCTGAGAGGAGAAGAAGGGAGAGGCAAAACAAGAAAAAAATGTTCGACCTTGAAAAGAAGCTCCTCTTTACAATATATAGAAAGAATGAGAGAGGAAAGAGAGAAGGGAAAACCAAATCTACCCCAACCACCTCCAGGTTGCATTCAATTCATCTCATCATGGCAGAAGCGGTGGATCCTGGCAAAACAATGACTGCCTAACGAGCGCGGCGAACTGCTGTCTGCATTAAAGTTGTTAGTTGAAGCATTACTTCTGCTTGTTATTTCGTGCCAGAGGCGTTTCTTGATTTTCTCTCTCCAAACTGAACCAAAATGTAAGATTTACCATGGAATCGTGTAGAGAATCTCACAAGCTTTCCGTTGATATAAGGAACGTGCAAATCCGAGCTCTGGATCAAAAGATATGACAATCTGAAGATTTAGGGCACAAAATAGACCAAGACAGATTTTGAAATATTTCCGCTTCACCACTGGATGACACGTGGCACGCATTGATTGGTCATGTGATTCTCTCTCCTCTACCTTTTGGTGGGCTTTCTTTTGAAATTTCCTTGTGGGCCCCTGCTGGGACACGTGGCGCTATTTCATTGGTTCGGATCAGTGCTCGAAAACTCGCCCCTTTGACTTTTCTGGACCTTTCCCCTTGTGACACGTGTCATGCGTTGATTGGTCCTCGGCCCTTTCGGCGATCCGCATCCCGGCGTCCCTATGTCCCATTTTTCCTTGTGCTCCTTGTGCTGATTTCGGCCGAACCGGCCGGTTCGCGTCCTCGCGGCCCAGATGTCCCAATTGCCTCCGGACTGTTTGTTCCCATTTCGCCCGGTTCGGCCGGTTCGTGCCTTTTTGTCCCAGATGTCCCACTTTGTTTCGGACTGAAGTTCCTCATTTCAGCCGATCCGGCCGGTTCGGGTCTATTTGTTCCAAGCGTCCCGAAAGCTTGATTCGATTTTCCTTTCCTTCACCCAACCGCCTTTCCGCGTCCCGACGTCCCAACTACTTTCAGACTGTTTGTTCTCATTTCGGCCGAACTGGCCGGTTCACGTATCTTTGTCCCAGATGTCCCAAAGCAGTTAGTGCAAAAGTTATCCTTTCCGGCCGATCTGGGCTTTCCGCGTCCCATGTATTTCGCCCGGCCCGATTGTCCCAAATGCTTAGCGGGCCGCCTGGAGGCTTTTCGGCCGATCCACGTCTTTCTGTCCCACACGTCCCAAAGGCGTCCTTGAGCAGGACTTAGCCAATTTTCACGATTTTTCCTGGATCAACCTACTTGCCTGGGACTTGAATATTCTGATGCATGTTATCAAAATTACCCTGGGGGGGTGAATTTTGGATAATAGGTACATAGCCACATATGGCATCAACAATAGTCTGAGTTACGCAAGATACCAAACACCAATTGAGCAACAAGTGGTTCCAACACAAGTTCTTATCAAAACATGAAGTCCAAATACTAGCTCGATGGAACTCAAGGTTCCCATAAAGTTCAGAATCCACACAACTAATAAAATATGAGTGTCGTGTACATTACAAACTTCCATTAACAATTCAAATGGTCACTAGAAAATAACACAAGCTCAATGCCATATATGGACTTCAACAATAGTCTAGGTCATCACAAGAATCAAAACACGATTCCTAAGTACAAGAACCTCTAATACCCGTTCAAATTGAACCCGAACCAAAACAAGATCCAAACATAACTATGAGCTTGAGTGCAAGTTACATAAAATACGAGCTCAATACAAGCTCAAGATCAATAGACACGAATTCCCATAGTAACAAGAAAAAATCAAGGTTCCCAAATAACTCAGCACAATAACATTAGCAATGAAGGTCATCAAAACAAAACACTCCCATTACCAGTTCCAGAATGAAAAGTTAAGTAATAGAAATATGTTTTGCATGAAATTTCTTGTAGAACTAACATAAGGTAAGTTTCCAATTATTGCATCATTTACCAAGGATTCATAACCAAAATTACAAGATTTAATAAACCCAACAAGAAAATAACCAGATAAGATATGTAATCTAAGAATCTCAAAAGAGCATAATCATTTTAATGAAACATTTAGAAGAAAGCAAGAGATCTTAAAGATTAGAGCCTATCATGCCTGATAGTTCTTCTACCAAATCGAAGGAAACCTCCAGCCAAGTTCACAACTTCTTCTCTTCTCCACAAAATATCAAACAACAATCTTCTTTTTCCACAATGCTTCTTATATATCCCATGAACTGAAAATAGGTCTAAGACTTCAAAAATAGCCATTAAGTGCAGTTCAATCTGCTGGTTCAAAAAACCAGAGAGCATGCAGTGAAAATTGTGATACATGCAAAGTGAAACAACCCCAAACAAACTCATATGCATGCCTTCCAAAGTGGTTTGAGCACGAAAACTGAAAACAATAAATTTCATTAATTCCAATTTTCCCACCTATCCTTCCTTTCCACCGACTTCCAAGTCTGGAAAATGCCAAATCAAAATTAACATGAAATTTCATTTTAGTGACACTTCCACATAAGCCTCTGCCAAGTCAAATAGTCGCTGCCAAAATTGGCAGTACTCTATGCATTTAAAACATTATCAACAACTTAAATTCCATTGGAACCATTTCCATGGAGCCATGCGACCACCAATTCCCCCTTCATACCCATTAGTTTAGGATAGATATAATTGCTTAGGTTAGATCTTAGGTTAGCTTATGATATGTAACCTTAGGATATAACCCCAACAATAAATTACCACCTTAGGTCTTAACACATTACCTTAGGTAGTTTCCACATAGGTTAGATTAATTCACAACATAAAAGTTTTAGGCATTAGGTTAGTTCATCACATAACCATTTAGCATTAGGTTTTAGGTTAAATTAAATAGCCTAGAAACCTTTCTATACTCCCTTAGCTCAAGGCTTAGGTTAGAAATAAAATCAATTAAGTAACATAGCATAGGTAGCAAATATTCTTACCTAGCTTAGGATTCCGTAGGATAGTCCTTTTTAGGATCCCGAATCCTCCCAATGTCATGAACAGACTGTATTTCGTTTACGCCAGCATTGTCCTGCCACGATCGATCTCCAAAGACCCAAGCACAACATACAACTAAATGGAAATACATTCACACAAAAATCAAAGAACTTGTAACAACAAAGTTCAGTCAATATGTCACTTAATTCATGGAATGTCAATTTACCATTCGTTCAATAGAGCAGATTTAAAACATTCCTTGGATCACTAAAATTGATCCAAGGATGAGTCAGATTAATAGATAAGTTTACAACTCTTAAACCAGATTACAACTCACCTACAAGAAGTGAAAAATGGATTCAAGGAAGCCATTCCAATTCAGTCTAAAGATCTTAAGAGCAAAAAATATTTATCCATATCAAGCATGATCTCATCAATCAAAAGAACATATCTTTATAAGGAAAATCACATGTCAACACTTGAAATGCAAAGGAGGAAAATAACAACTGTCAAGGGTGTTACATGTTCCTTCCTAGGAAAACTTTTCACCAGGTTGGCACCTTATCCACTCCACATGCACATTTTGGTTATGCTTTTCATGTGTCCTACCTGATATGTGTGTCTGCGTGATATGTCAAATATGTCTAAGTCTCAAAATACAACTTTGCCTTGTGCGTGTGCCCTACTTGTTCTATTAAACCCTCCTAGAACCCTATCCTACATGCTTTCTCCTTGCATTCCCTTCTTTAACAAGGCCTTGCACGCCCACACGCCTTCTTGTACTTAGCCAATAAATTAGGGTCCCAACATCACCCCACACTACGCTTGTTCTCTGCCCATGGGAACATGTCTTTAATGAATAAAGAATTACAATAGATACCAGAAGAAATAATGATTTGGAAAAGAATAAGGGAAAGAAGAATTGGGAAAGATGAAAGAATGGGGAAGTGTTGTTACTACTGCAATAGGAGAGGAAAATATTTCTTCAATTCGGCCTCTAACTTATTCCAGGCATCAACTTCATTTTGTGCTCTTTGGCAGAGGTCGCCGACTAGGGTGCTTACCTCATCAAAACCCAGTCCATCTCCTTGAGTATTCATTTCCTCAACCACCCCTTCCAGTTGCTTGCCCACATCCTCAAGCACATCCATCCCCCTTGTGATTTGTGGGTACAACCCTTTCAACCAGTTCTTGATTGAACCTCATAGGACTTCAATGGCTTCAGAATTCTTCTCAACCTTGGCTAAGATCCTATCCCACTCCGCTCTATTCCCTTTGTTCTTCTCTTGGAATTATTTGAGCTCTACCTCATGAGTGGTGACAAGAATGCTTTTCACTCTATCCATGCAGTCAGCACGGTTGTCAAATGCGGCCTCAGCATTTTTGGTAGCAATCTTTACATCAGCATGGACCTTGTGGTACTTGGAAATGATTGCTACAACCTTCAATTTGTATTCCCTTTCCAGGCATGCTTTGATACTTCTTCCACGGACTCTAAGGTCAGTGGTTTCCTCTCGATGGTGAGGATACATGTTAAGTATTCTAGGAACTATAGGGAAGATCCATACTTTTGTGCGGGTGGTGCTAGGTCTAGATACTTTAAAACAATGGCATCTTTGATGTATTCTACCTTCTTATATACCTCGCACACCCTATCCTTCTCTTCGCTTAGTTAACACTTCAGCTGTACATTTATTAGTTCCTCCAACTTTAAGTCCTTGGTCCTTTATTTATCTCTTCTTCCCTCTTCTCTAGCTCTACCTCTAGAAATTTGACCATGTCATTCCTCCCAAATAACTTGGCTTCTAGTTCAACCAAGATCTTGTTTAGCACATTACAGACTTACTCGTCAGATAGTTATTGAGTGTTCACCAGGGGGTTGGTCCCTTTAGACTCTGACACTTCCATCAAATCCCCTTGGGTTACTTCAAACTATGGCTCATCAATGTGGGACTCAAATTCCTATGAAATTATTTTCCTTATCCGTGAGTAAATACCTTCCGCATCAAATGATGGCATGGCGGCGGCTTCTCTAGTGGGCGGTGCCTTAGAAATGCACGTGCAACACCTTTTTTGGGTCATCAACATAACCCATCCTTGGTCTCTAGATCTTTGTGTGCCTTCCTCTGTGCGCGTGCCCTTAGGAATATTTACCATTAGACTAGGGCCTCTTGCGTTGTCATGATATTTTCCCACACTTTCTTCTTTATCTTCATTCATAACTATTTCAGCGTTGTGCTCCAACTCTTGTTCTACCAAGGCTTCAATGATTTTTTCCGCTTCCTTTTCTGCTACCTCATTTACTTACTCCTGCATGGGGCTTGGAGTTTGATTCTTTGTACTCACTTCTTCACTTCCTCCCTTATCTCTGCACCTTCCCCCTCTTGGCTACCCTTCCTCCGTATGAAGAAAAACTCATTTTCCTCTTCTCCACCCTCTTCCTCTAAATCATGCACACTAAAAACAAGTGGTTCTTGGGCCCCTTCAGGTTCATCTTCTTCATCATCATCCCTTTCACCCCTGTAGGCCTCTAAGCTCTCTGTGTCCTCTGACTCAACCTCCTCCATCACCTTTTGTTTCTTCCTAACTAGGGATTCCAGTATGGGAGATTCAGCTCTTTCTTCCTCCTCTGGTGACTTCTCCTTTGTGATAGGATTTTCTTGTTCTAGCACCTTTTCTCTAACTAGAGACTTCTTCCTGTGCATGTAAATGCTTTTCCTAGCACTTGTCTCCGACATGCCCATTGTTGGTGTATTCTGGACACTTGGTGCCTCTTTCCCTTACACCTCTTCTTTTCCTTTCTTTGTTGGTGTGGGCTTCCTTCTTCCCATGGGGTCTTTGGGGATGGAGACATCACATTCTAGGTACGTGCCCTTCTCAAACTTTGGCCTTATGCGTAGATATACACACACTACGATCCTTCCTGCAATTAGAAAATTCAAAGGCTTTGTCATCTAGACCTTGTGGGAGACATACCTCTCCACGTATGTGTACTTCTTGGGGTAAACAAGTTGTTTTGCAGCTCCCTGTGGTCTTGATCCACCTCACTAAGGTTGAACCTTAGTCTTTTTGCCTTTGTAAACCAGTTTACCCCTACTTGGAAATATAAGGCTGTGAAAGAGAATGGGATTTTACACCATGGGCTCATGGTTTCATCCACCAACTTGAATCTTCCAATGCAAAAGTGTTGGTACACTGCAAATTCAGCTTCTCCTTTGTAAGTGTAGGAAATTGCTTTAGGATCCTCCACTCTTCCCCAACACATCCCTTAAGTGCTTATACCATTTCTCAAGATATGCCTTATGAATGGCCGTCATGTTGTCATGCAAGTGTACTTTGTGAATCTCTTTGTGGGTGATGGATCCTCTGCTAGGTACTCCCATATAGCCTTGTCCGGCCCATCGGGCACTCGATCTCTAAAAACATGATGGTCAAGAGGACATTGCCAAAGAGTATCTTGTCACCTTCCTGCACACTATTGATAATCTCATCCGTGATGTACACAGACAAGTTGTAGATGGCACCTTCTGATATCCTTCTACAAACATTTAACTAGGACTTGTTCACTTGCGTCCACCTCTCTTGGTCATTTAACTTGGTCACTAGGTGCATGGCCATTTTCATCACCGGATCTGTGATGTCTGTGATATCAAAGTACCATGACCCCTTCTTATAAGCGTATGTGGTCATTGTTTCTTTGATGGATTCCTTATCACTCAAGTCATCATCTATACTTTCTCCTTCATAGATGAGACCTATGAATTTTGAAATCAGTTGAGGAGTTATGCACATCTTACGCCTGCGAAGTAAAATTGGTCCTCGTGCATGCGTGACATTAACCATTAATAGAGGCACTCAGGTTTTCCAAAATAAGGCAACTCATAGAGTTGTAATAGTCCCGCCTTCTCCAAATTCACTTTTACCTCATCGTTATAAATAGGAAAACCCTCTGGTGTCCCTTTTTTTGTTGGGTGCACCAACTCCGAGTGCTATTTCTATCATGTTTATGTGATGGTTGTAATTGCTTACATCCATTTTCCTTAAATGGGACTCCCATTCCATCCTGAGAAAAACCCCATCCGGGTACTACATTTTGGTGTACCATTCTTCATTTGTACTTGCGGGGGTTTCGATTGTTTTCCCTTGCCTTTGGGCTTCTTAGGTGATATAGTTGGTTTCTTAGGTGTCATGGTTTAGGTTATCTTAGCACTTCAACTTCTCTTACTTGCTCTACTTTTCTACCTCCTCTAGTCCCAGATCTCAAACTTGTGAAGAAACCCTTTTCATCCCGTGCCCTAGCTATCAAACCCTAACTAGAATATCCTCTTTCACAAGACGACGCTTCTCCACAACTCTTTTCTCTACACCCAAGAACTTCTTTCCTTCTGGTTTGCAGATCAAATATAGTCACTTATAGTTAAATTTCTCAAAATTTTCTTCTGATGAATTAACTCTAGAAACCCTAGTTCGCAAGAGATTTTCTTTCTTTGTATTCGTAAATGTTGATAATGAAGTGCTCGACCTTCTATTTATAATTTTTCCCACTTTTTAGCATTAAATGCTACTTCACCTACCACCATACTTCAACACTTATTGCAGATTTTTCCACTAATCCGGACTCTAGCACCCCAACTCACGCATCCATACGTGGATAATCCAAGAACCTTCTCCACGTGTGTAAAAATCTATTTGATAGAAGGCTCTTACGCACATGTTACCAAACTTTGAAGGTACTTCTTCCTCACAATTTTTTCTCTCACCTACCTCATGTTGTTTTTGCGCTTCTTTCTCCCTTGTAAGTGGAACCAAGATGTAGCCTTATCCTGATACCAACCATCCTCATTCATCTTTTCTCCTATGTGATTTCTTCCACAGGTTCATTCAACCAAGATTTTCAACTTGTGATGCCCATTTTAACAACCACTTGAGACCCAAGAAACAACCTAGGGTTAGCTACAAAAATTATGGAATAATTTTTTTTTGTTTAAGAGTGAACACAATAGAGTTGCTAGACAATAGTTTACCCTACTAGGTTCCGAGAAAATCTAAACTACTAGAACAAATTTTTCTTTCATTAACAAATGTCAAATTTACATGGTTCAAATTTCGGGGTTAGAAATTTAAGTTAGGTTCGGGGGCATTTTCCCCCATACCCACTCTCTAACAGGCTCAAAGTTTCAACTAGATTTTTCTCACACTTAACATTTCTAAACCATTCGATTTGATAGGAAATTTTCTCACCTTTACGGTTATATAAAGAAGTCATACTAACTCTTTCGGGAACTCAAGATATGGTCCAGCGGAGTTTTGGGATCAAATTTTCCCCAAGGGGGACACGTGTCAAGAGGAGGGGAAAACTCCTTTGGCAGGTTGGTGGGTCGCGGGGTGGATTTTGAAAATTTTCCCCATGCGGCGCAAAAGAAAAATTTCTCCTGAACCTCCGCTTGCCACCCCCAAGGTGCCATGTGGCACCCTCTTATTTGTTGCAGGTTGGCGGGGAGAAATGGATAATTTTTCTAAAATTTTAAAAAAACTCAAAGGAAAAAAGTTTCCATGCCTCCACCACTGCCTCATGAGGACACGTGGCAATCTCCGATTGGGTGGTAATGGGCAGAGAAACGAAATGGAAATTTTTTCCAAAATTTTCAAAAAAACTCAAAGGACAAAAAGATACCACGCCTTCGCTGCTGCCTTGTGACAACACATGGCAGCCTCTCGATCATGGTGGGCAGCAGAGTGAAATGGAAAAAAATTTCCCGAACCAAATTTTTGAAAAAAATTTTAAGGGCAATTCGTCAGGACATTTTTGGGTTGCAGGCCAGCCAAGAAAAATTTTCCCAAATTTTCCCACCAAGGCACAAAAACTTAAAAGTGCCATAACTTGAGAAAACGAGGACTTTTCGAAAGCTCTCGATGCCCCATTTGCAAAAAAACACAAACTATACTTTTTGGTAAATATTAAGTTGTAAATTTAGGAAAAATGATCTGTATGATTTTAATTAGTAAACTGCTAATTTCTAACTTCTAAATTTGATTGAATTGGATCTCCTCCTTCACTCAACATGCCAAAAGAGACATGGAGAATTGATCTGGGAAGGGTTTAAAGTGTTTTAGGAGGTTGAATTTTTTCAATTGATTTCGAATTGAATTTGTCCAACAAATGACAAAACGGTTGATTAAGAGATTGAGCTCAATTTTGCAATGGTTAAAGTTATTCTATTAAATCTTCTTTGTCCATTGAGTTCATTGCTATTATATCATGTTGAATTTTAAGTTTTCCAATTTGATTTAAATGTATAGGTCTTAATTGTGCATTTTATTTGAATTTACTAGTTTTAAAAGTCACAATACCAGTGATCAAAATTTAAAGGATCCATTTATCAATTTTATCATTTAGGTGTGATTTATAGTTTCTAGACAAATCAAATGCAATTAAATGACTTAAATCAACTATTCTAAACTCGAGGCAATTCTGATTTCAATTTCATATTTTTTTCTAAAAGAAATAAGCAACATTCTTCCTTCATACGCATTTTCTTTCCTTTGCAAATAACAGAACTTCAAATCACAATTTGATATTCTCATTTCATCACAACAATGCAATATAAGAGATGAACTTGCAAATCTTTATTGACTTCATTTATAAACTTTTACATCTTCACATTCCTCCATTTCTTGAAAGCAATAACAAAATTCCATTTCTTTCCAATGAACAGAACAGAAATTAAATGTCTTTTACAATTTGAATACCTAACTCCATAATCAAATTATATACATCTTTCTTTCACAAATACATGATACAATCTCATCCACAACAAGTGGGAAAGGGATTACAATGAATGTGTTTCCATAAGGTATTGTCAAACCGTATCTTTTTATTTTCTCCGGGATAGCAACATATAGATTTTCTTCTTATCCAAATGATCACAACAAAGAGGGGTAAAGGTAATGCTCTCCACCCAACCAAGACATCCAATGAAAGGATAATCCTTCCTTCATCATTGGCCCCTAAGCCCTAACCAAAATACAATAGAAGGTGCAATTCAAACATGGCAGTAATCGGCTTCCACACACAACATTCTTTCACATACACATTTATTTATTTAAAACACAATGCAACACAAAAATAAAACAATAGTTCACAACTACATTTAAAACATATCAAAATAGAACTTAAGTTTGATCTTATAAGCCAAATGAGAAAGGTCTATGGGGAAGCTACTTATGCCTCCTAATTGGGAATTGGGCATCCACCAAATACAAACCATCAAGTAATTCATCACACACATATCCTTATACCCCCACGGACTCCCTCATTATGCCCCCATGATTCTCTCCTTATGCCCCCACAAATTTCTTTATGCCCCCATAAGTAAGAAATGCAAGCTATTTATTTTCCATGGTGGATCCCAAACCCAAACTCCCTCCACAAAATTTTGATGCCAATGGCATTCCCTTATGCCCCCCCACAATAATTCCCCATAGCCTTCTCCTACACCTTCCCTAAGGCAATCTACCCAACCAAGCAACAAATAAAACAAGCATGCATTTTCCACACAACACAACAAGAAAATAACAAAAATAAAAGAGAGTTAAATTCCTACCTCTCCATGGTTAATTTTCTTCCCAATAACAAGTTTTCCAAGAAAAAACATAGCTCCAAACCGCAAGCTTTCTAAGACAACAACACAACTCTAAACAGCAAGCTTTCTAAGAAAATGTGCCCCCAAGCAAGAAATGCAAAAATGAATCAACAACCCAAAACAAGAAGAGAGTTTCAAATATATAGAAGAGGGAAAGAAGAGGATGATGTGGATCCATGTAGGATGCCACATCACACATCCTCAAATAAAACATAAAAGACAAAGTTCCATTCTCCCAAGCACAATAAAGAGGTGGGTGAAAATATGACAAGTTACTTGCACACTCAAAAACAGCCCACACCTCAAGGGACAACCATTAATCAAAAATGTAAGAAAGTGCAATTAAAAACATGCACAAAAGAATAAAAATGCATTATAAAGGTCACAAATCACATCCTCAACCATAATTATGGTTGGTAACATAAATTTAGAGGCATGGGACAAGTTTTACTTGTCCCACAAGCTTCCAAAAACAGCCCCCAAGGTCAAATTCGAATTTCCATGGAGGTAGAGTATTTCTTACTCTAAAATCTGACTTACACAAACTCTTACACCTCTTACACATTAAGTATAAACAACCAACAACTCTAATAATCACTTTCCAATATCCCAATTTAATTTAATTAAAATTTAACTATATGATCTCTCATATTAATACTCCACAATTAATTAATTAAAAGAAGAGAACACATTACAAATAAAATACATATAACACTTTGAATAAACACTAATCATAAAATAAAATACACAACCCATGGTCACATATAAAGATAACTCCCCCATAGGAATCTCTAACAAAATAACACACAACACAATAAAACGAGTTGTCATTGTGACCGTGTTGAAGTCACCTAGAATTCTATTTTGGTTGGTCTCGATCCCCGATGTTACATTGCGATATTTTTAACTTGCAAAATGTAAATACCTCCTTCAGCATCTTGGCCATATTAAAACATCCAATATGATACAAATATCATAAAAATCAACTACACAATGAATCACAACAACAATGAAGTCACTTATTACATCATTTGCATTTTTAATCAACAAATATATCCACATCATAAAATATTCATTTTCCAAATCAAATCACAATATCCAACAACATCCATAAAATATCCATGTCTAATAATATATCATCATCCACATGTCAGGTGTCTCTAATAATCATCATGCATCATAATCAAATCAAAATCCACAATAATCCATAATCCAATGTCTAGCAGCATACTAAATCAAAATATAGTAATGTCTATAATGAAATCCATAGTATCAACATAAGCATCAAAAGGTGTCAAAGGGAAGTGGGCACTACATCCCCCTCCCCTTAGACTCAACTTCCTCCTAGAAGTCACTAGAAAAAATGTGGAAACTACACTCATAATGAAGTAGCATCCTCCCAGGTAGCTATAGTCTCATCATATCTGTCCCACTATACCCGAACCTGATCAACCTCTCTACCTCAAAGGCCCAGGGTCCTACAATCTAGGATATGAATGGGCTCCACCATCACCTACCCCTAATCCTGCACCTGTAATGATGTCCAATATAGTACATGAGATGGATCTGTAATATATCTCCTAAGAACTAAAACATGAAACACATCATGTACACGAGACAAGCTGGGTGGCAATGCTGGGCAGGTGGCCAAAGGGCTGATGCACTCCAAGATATCAACAGACCAATGAATCTAGGAGATAACTTATAACCTTTTCCATAATGGATAGGGATCTTATGTGTCCCGACACGAAGGAATACCTTCTTTCCCTCATCGAAACTACGATCAATCCTATGTTGATCCACGTACTTCTTCTACCTTTCTTGTGCCTCCTATAATCTCTCGTCCGATCAACACTATCTCTGCTCCATGTCCTACAAAAGAGCTGGTCCAAGAGATACTCTTTCCTCTAACTTTCCCAGGCTAAGAGGTGTCATGCACTCTCTACCATACAACACTGAAAAGGATCCATACCTATAGAACTCAAAACTATTATTATAGGTAAACTCCACTAAGTACAAGTACTCCTCCCACTTAGACTACTAATTCATCACATACATCCCGAGCATATCCTCTAAAATCTGATTCACTAGCTCGGTCTATACATCTATCTCTCGAAAGTTATATGTTTTATCTGAAGTTAATCCTCGTCCCGAGGACATACTTATGGTAGTCCAAAAGTGTGAAGTGTATAAAGGATCACGGTCACAAATGATCTTCCACAGAATCTCATGCAACCTGACAATCTCATCTAAATATACTCATTCCACTTTGCTCTAGTTGTATAAGTGGTATTCACTAAAGAAAAGTGAGCTAATTTTTTCAATTTATCAACCGTGACCATAATGGTGTCATGGTGATATCTCGACATAGGTATCCCAACAATGAAATCCATGGAAATGGTGTCCCACTTCTATTCTAGTATAGCATGAGGATAAAGAAGACCTGTAGGATGTTGATGCTCGGCCTTAACCCTCTGGCACTCCAAACACCATGACACAAACTGAGCCATGTCTCGATGAAGTCCTCTCCAGTGATATAACTGTCGCAAAGTGGTGTGCATCTTCTTCACCCCGGGATAGGCTGAATAGGGTGCACGATGTGCCTCTACCAAGATGTCCTGCCTCAAGCCTCCATCTCTGGGAACATATATCCTACCTTTATGTCTGAGAAGGCCATCTACCTCTAAGGTGAAACCATCAAACTTTCCCTCAAGGGGTCTATGTGACTCTATCTCTGCTTGTACCGCAATGTAGAAGCTGTCAAGAGGAAGCTACTGAAGAATCCTGCTCTGTAAATATGTGCTCACTGAAGTGGCCATAGCCACATGTCTTCATCTGCTAAGATCATCTACTACCACATTCTCCTTCCCCTTCACATGCTCTATCTCCATGTAATACTCACAAAGTAACTCCATCCAATGCCACTGATGAGCATTGAGATTGGACTGCATGAAGAGGTGGCAAAGACTCAAGTGATCTATCCTGAGTGTGAATCTTCGTCCAAGAAGAAAGTGTCTCCATCTAACCAAAGCATGCACGACTGCCACAAGCTCAAGATCATGGGTTGGATAATTAAGCTCGTGATCCTTGAGTTTGCGACACTCAAAAGCTACAACTCTGCCCTCTTGTATCAACATAACTCCAAGCCTAGCCAACGAAGCATTTGTGTAAACAAAGAAATCACCCTATGGACTTGGCACTGTAAGAATAGGTGTTGTGGTGAGGCACTCATTTAGTGTCTTGAAGGCCTGCTCACATCTATCTAACCAAACAAACTTCTTCCCTTTCCTCTGAATGGAAGTGATAGGGTGCACAATCCGTGAGAAGTCCTGAACAAATCTCTGGTAGTAACTTGATAAACCCATGAAGCTGCACACCTTGATCACTGTAGTGGGTGCTGGCCAATCCATAATGGCTCTAATATTGGAAGGATCGACTACGATACCTTCCCTAGAAATGATATGACCCAAATATTGTACATCTGTCTAGAAGAAAGCACACTTTTCCAAGTTCCCATAAAGTTGCTGCTCACGAAGACACTGAAGAACCTATCGAAGGTGCCCTCATGCTCCTCATGTGTACGTGAGTATATCAAAATGTAATCTAGGAAGATGAGCATGAAGTGATCTAAGAAGGTCCTGAATACCCCATTCATCAAACTCATGAACACTGCAGGGGCATTCGTCAAACCAAAAGGCACCACTGTGAACTCATAGTGCCCATATCTCGTGCAGAAAGTAGTCTTATGAATGTCCACCTCTGAAATCCTCAACTGATGGTAGCCTAAATTAAGATCAATCTTACAGAAAATTGTGGCTCCCTTCATTTGATCAAACAAGTCATTAATGTAAGGAAGAGGATAATGATTCTTGATCATTACCTTGTTCAACTGATGGTAATCAATACATAACCACAAGGATGAATCCTTCTTCACAAAGAACACTGGTGCACCCCAAGGGGATACACTAGGATGGATAAGGCCCTTCTCCAAAAGGCACTCAAGCTGAAACTTGAGCTCAAAGAGCTCTAGGGTGGTCATCCGATAAGGTGCTCTTGAGATAGGATCTACTTCAGGAACTAGATCTATATAAAAATCAATCTTACGTGGGGGTGGTAACCCCGGTAGCTCCCCTAGAAAGACATCAGAAAACTCTCTCAAAATGGGATGATCATCTAGCGATGGTCCACTAGACCCATCCTCTAATCTGTCACTGACTATAACAACATACATCTGACAACCTGTCGCACACACCACTTAAGCTGCATAGCTAAGATGGTGTGAATAGAAATGGGTCTCCTGACCCCGAGATCACCGACTCGGCTCCCAAATCATCTCGCACAAGATATAGTCTTGTGATAACAATCCATCCCGCCCTATTACGGATAGCCAATCCATACCTAAGATGACTCCATATGAGCCCAAAGGAAGGATACAAAGATCTGAGGTAGTGGTGAAAGGTCCCAAATCCACCACACACTCCTTAACTAAGGAGTCCACAAAGATCTTGGCTCCAAAAGCCATCTCGACATCCCAACTAAGACCCTTCCTAACTACCACCAACCTACATTGCTCTACTAAAGATGGTGCAATAAAAGAATCAAAAGAACCAAAATCAAAAAGTACAAAGGTAGGAATACCACCAATGCTACATATGGTCTTAATGACTATGCTCAGATGCTCTACCTGGTGGTTCTTAACCACTACATAAATCTTGTGGCTACATCCCATATTACCGACAGTCGACTCTGAAATATGTGCCTTACCCTTTTTGTTAGGGTTCTGTGGGCAATCTCTCCAAAAGTTTCTAGTAACTCCACAACTAAAACATCCTCCTGATCCACCCCAATGAGTAGCAACTCTATTTGATTCCCTAAAAGCTTATGGTGTGGATCCCGATTATCCGGTTGTGGTCTGCTGTGGCCTCTGCGCCGCAATCTACTTGGTGAGCTCTAGGTCCACCCTGTGTCCTAATGGGACCCCTAGGAGGAGGCCCCATACTCTGACCTCTCTGTGCATCAGCTCTCTGTGGAGGTCTATGAGGTGGGTGGGACTTTTACTATTGTTGCTACTGTTGTGGCCTAAAGGATGATTGTGTTATACCCTTGCCACCACGAGGAAGAGGTATGGAACCTCTCAATCTACCGTCCTGCATCTGCTGTATACAGGTCCAAACTCGGTCTCTATCCTATTGGGTCTTACCCCGAGTCTCCTTTGTAATATAGGCCTTCTCGACGACCTCTACTAATGTCTGTGGATAGTGGATCCGCACCGCCCTCCAATATCCAAATTCAAAGGCCTCGGATGAACTGCCTCACACCTTCTCATCTTTCATATATTCTACATACTGAAGTAGATCTAGAAATATACTCTCATACTCTGCTACAAAAAGAGAAGCTCTGTCGGAGGTCGTGGAGCTCATCAATTATCTATTGTATGAACCTCCGTGATAAATACCTATTCTTGAATCTCTCCTCAAATAACTCCTATGTCACTATCTCTGAATCTACATGGAGCTTCTGCTCCTCTATCCTCCACCATACTCCTACTCCATCCCTCAAAGTAGGTGGATTGCAAGAGCTTTCATGTTGCTAAAACAAGGACAAAGCTTGAAGCAACCACTCAAGCTCACTAGCCATGCCTCTACCTAAAATCCACCCGAGTAATGTGAGGGCCAAAGCTTTAGGATCTCCTTGATGTGATCCACTGTTGTGGTCTGTCGACATCTAGGTCTCTCAGTATGTTCATCCCTAATCCTAGGGTTCCGAGACCTCTCTCTACACCGTGTGGAACTCTATCAACCCGTCTCCTAAGTGGTGACTCTGCTCTGATCGAATCCGCATGAGAGTTCTCTCCTCTATGCTCCTCGCTAGGTCGAGGAGATACCTGACCCTCAATAGAAGGGGCTCTATCATGACTAGTTGCATGTCCTCCTCCTAATCCTCCATGTAGAGTAGCATTAACATCCCAAGGATCTGTAGAATCGAGGTAAAATAGCCACTACACCCCGATCCGCCGGTGGTGGTGGTGGTGAGTTTGAGTCTCTCAGAATTTTTCTCTCGCTTTTCTCGAGCCTCCTGCATAGACCAAAGTGAGAGTTAGTTTATTTTGCTAAGTTTTACACAACTTCCATGTTCACTAAAATATACAAATCCTTGCTAAGTTGTTTTCTAGATTTACAAGTGTACTAGGTTTAAGTTTTCATGTCTCAATCTTTCTAGTGTGCCAAATAGTCTAAGCCTTTGAACCACTACTCGATACCAAACCGTGATGCCCGTATCAACAACCACTTAAGACCCAAGAAATAACCTAGGGTTAGCTAGAAAAATTAACGAATAATTTTTTTGTTTATGAGTGAACACAACCGAGTTGCCAGACAACAATTGACCCTACTAGGTTCTGGAGAAAATCTAAATTACTAGAACAAAATTTTCTTTCATTAACAAATGTCAAGTTTACATGGTTCAAATTTCAGGGTTAGAAGTTTAAGTTAGGTTCAGGGGGCATTTTATCCCCATACCCACTCTCTAACAAGCTCATAGTTTCAACTAGATTTTTCTCACACTAAACATTTACAAAAAAATCTAAATAATTCCCATTGGATAGGAAATTTCTCACCTTTTTGGTGATATAAAGAAGTCCTCATAACTCTTTTGGAAACTCAAGATATGGTCCGATGGAGTTTTGGGATCAAATTTTCCCCAAGGTGGACACGTGTCAAGAGGGGAAAACTCCTTTGGCGGGTTGGCGGTGGCGGTGTGGATTTTGAAAATTTTCCCCATGCGGTCTACAAGAAAAATTTCTCCTGAACCTCTGCTGCCACCCCAAGGTGCCACGTGGCACCCTCTAATTTGTTGCAGGTCGACGGGGAGAAATCCAAAAATTTTCAAAAATATTCAAAAAAACTCAAAGGGCAAAAAGTTACTGTGCTTCTGTCGCTGCCTCGTGAGGACATGTGGCAGCCTTTGATTGGCTACGAGCCAATGGAATGGAATGAAATTTTTTTTCCCAAACCAAATTTTTAAAAAATTTCTAAGGGCAATTCGTCAGGAAATTTTTGGATTGCAGGCTCTCGCCAGGGAAAATTTTCCCAAATTTTCCCGCCAATGCACAAAACCTTCAAAGTTCCATAACTTGAGCTAGAAAGCTCGGTTTTGGGAAAACGAGGACTTTTCGGAAAGATATTGATGCCCTCTTTGGAAAGGAAACACAAATTGTACTTTTTGAAAAATTTTAAGGGGTCAATTTAGTAAAAATGATCTGCAAGCTTTTAATTAGCAAACTGGTAATTTCTAACTTCCAAATTTGATTGAATTGGATCTCCTCCTTCACTCAACATGCCAAAAAGACATGGAGAGTTGATCTGGGAAGGGTTTAAAGTGTTTTAGGAGGGTGAATTTTTTCAATTGATTTTGAATTGAATTTTTCCAACAAATGATAGCAAACGGTTGATTAAGAGATTGAGCTCAATTTTGCAATGGTTCAAGTTATTCTATTAAATCTTCTTTTTCCATTAAGTTCATTGCTATTATATCATGTTGAATTTTAAGTTTTCCAATTTGATTTAAATGTACAGGTCTGAATTGTGCATTTTATTTAAATTTACCAGTTTTAAAAGTCACAATGCCAGAGATCAAATTTTAAAGGATCCATTTATCAATGTTATCATATAGGTGTGATTTATAGTTTCTAGACAAATCAAATGCAATTAAATGACTTAAATAAACTATTCTAAACTCGAGGTAATTCTGATTTCAATTTCATATATTTTATTTTTCTAAAAGAAATAAGAAACATTCTTCCTTCATACAAGTGTTGACATGTGATTTCTCCTTATAAAGATGTGTTCTTTTGATTATAGGAAATCATGCTTGAAATGGATAAATCATTTTTGTTCTTTAGATCAATTGACTGAAATAAAATGGCTTCTTTGAATCCATTTTTTTACTTCTTGTAGGTAAGTTGCAATCTAGTTTAGGAGTTACAAACCTAACTCTTAATCTGACTCATCCTTGGATCAATTCCATTGATCCAAGGAGTGTTTTAAAATCTTCTTTGTTGAATGAGTGGTAAATTGACATTCAATAATTTAGGGAACATAATGGACTGAATTTTGTTGTTACAAATTCTTTGACCGTGTGAACGTGTTTCAATTCATTGTTTGGTTATGCTTGGGTCTTTGGAGATCGATCTTGGCAGGACATTCGGGTGTAAATGAAATACAATCATTTCATGACTTAAGAAGGATTCAGAATCCTAAGTTGGGTAAGATTATTTACTTCTCAACTGTGTTATTTAAATGGATTCTATCCTAACCTAAGCCTTTGTGCTAAATAAATTTAATATGGAATTCCTAAGGTTGATAGACTAATTAAATTAATCTAATGCCTAATTATATATGGTTATGAAATTAATCTAACCTATTTCCTAAAACTATGTATAGTTGTGAATTAATCTAATTTAATTCCTAAAACTATATAATTGAGAATTAATCTAATTAAATTCCTAAAACTATAAAGTTGGAAATTAAACTAACCTAAGTTTTTAAAATGACCTATCCTAAACTATATGCAAAGGGGCCTATGGTCACATGTCTTGGGTGATGGTTCCAAAGGGGAATTTATTTGGTGATAAGGTTTTTAATGCTCAAGGACTGCCAGTTTTGGTAGGGGCTAGTTGGCATTGGTGGAATGTTAAGTGGAAGCTCCACTAAACTTGGAAATGCATGTTAAGTTTGTTTTGGTGATCACCGGATTTGGAAGGCAGTGGAAAATAAGGATAAGTGGGAAAATTACATTTAATGAAATTAAATGGCCTCGGTTTAGGTGCTCAAACAACCTTGGAAACTTGGAAGGTAGATTTTGGGGAAGTTGTTTGTTTTCACACTCTCTCCGGATTTTTCTTTGCATGGGGAAAACTAGTTCTTCGAACCAGCAGTTTGACTTGCACTTTGTTGCTATTTTTGGCTCTTCTGATCTATTTTTGATCATGGGAAAATATAAGAGGCATTCTGAGGAAAGTTGTTTGTTGTTTGATCTTGCATGGAAGAGAAAGGAAGTTGGAAGCTCATCTTGGAAGCTCCTTCGATTTGGAAGAAGCTATCAGGCATGATAGGCTCTAACCATTAAGATTTCTTGCTTTCTTCAAATTTTTCTTTAAATGAACTCTACTTAAATGAGATTCTTGACTTGCATGTTTTAACTAGTTATTTTCTTGTTGGGTTTTGATATTTGGTGAAATCTGGGTATGAAACCCACTTATAAATAATGATAAGTTTGGAAACTTCTTTTGTGTAAGATATTAGTGAATCATGCATGAGAATCTCGATTTTGTAGCTCTGCTTGTCTTTTGGAACTAGAATATGAGGTGTTGAGTGGAATAGACCTTTGTTGCTTTATTTATGTCATGACCGGGAACTTTATTGAAATCTGGGTTCTGTTGTTCTTGTTTGAAGCTCGAATTCATGTACCATGTTGAGATTTAGTTTTATTTGAAGCTCGTGTTGAGCCGTAGCTTGTAATGAAATTGTGTTTTTGTTTTAACTTGTATTCAGCCGTGTTGGGCTTAAGCTTGTATTAAACTCATGTTTTATGAGTTTTAATGGGATCATGTTTGAATAAGTTGTATTCGGCCATGTTGGGCTTAAGCTTGTATTAAACTCATGTTTCTATGAGTTTTAATGGGCTCGTGTTTGAATAAGTTGTAATCGGTTTCGTGTCGGATAAGAGCTAGTACTGTAGTCTCTTGATGTTTTGAACTTTAATGGAAATAAGGGTTCTGTCTGATCTTGTTTGGAGTTCATGTTTTAGTTCGGGGCTTGAAATTGTATTTGAAGCTCATGTTCATTTGAGCTATAGCTTGTGTGGAGCCTACGCATTTCACTTTAACCTGTATTTGAAACCCGTGTTTCATTGAGCTTGTTTTGGGCTCGTGTTTTGGTTAAATTTGTATTTGGGTTTCGTGTTGATAAAATATTGACACTGTAGTTCTTGTTGCTCTGAACTAAGGAATGGGATAGTGGGTAACTCAAGACTTGTTGTTGAGGTATGTACGTGGCTCTGTACTCGTATCTTATTTTCTTGTGCTATTATGGACTATTCAGGGGAGTTAAATATTATACTCTACTCGTATATCATTCCTCGTATGGTTCTGAATTCTTGTTTGATGCTCGTGTTTCATTTTTGAACTAGTTTGAGTCTCCTTCATTTTGGGATGTAAACTGGAATGGGAACTAGTTGTTACCCTGAAACCATGATTAATCACTTGTGTAGTCTTGAACCAATATGAGAAATTTGTGTTCGATATGGTGATTTGGGTTTTGAACTTTGAGTTCTGAACTAGTTTTTTTATCGATATGTTTGATTTAGTTTTGATATGGAATTGGGATTCTCCTTATACCTGCTTAAATGTTTTAGTTCAGAACTCTATGTTTTTAAACTTGAACTACTTAAAGAGATCTGGGAGATTGGTTTGTCTAAAATGTTATGAAGATCTCTTCGAGATCTTATCAAGAAACGTCTTGTTGATGAACGGTTCATTCTTCTTTGAGACTATTCATTCTTTGAATTTGGAAATGGTGTTTAATTTGGAGATAGTCTTTTCTTCACTGTTTTGAAGAAACCCGCATCGTGGGTTGTGTGTTGTTGGAGCAAGGTCTCCATTTTTGAAACATGAAATGGTGAAAGTTGTTTGGATTATTTTCCTTCTTGAACCAAGACCTGCTTGCTTATGTAATAAGATGTTGAAATGTTATAAGGTAGTTTCAGTCTTTGCTGAGCTCTTAGGCACTTCTGAATTAGTTGTTTATCTATTTTAGTTCTCTACTCTTATTGGGTTCGTTAAGTTATTACCATCTTTTAAAATAAGAAAGGAAGTTGTGAATCCTTAGGGGCAAGTGTGTTGTTTATGTACTTTTCTGTTTATATTATTCTAAACTAAAATATGAAACTTATGCTTCTATATAATAAGGAATGCAAAAGGGACTTGTAGTATGTCTTCTTCTTACTTGGAAATGATCTTGTTCTCTCTTTTCTGGAAACTAGTGTAGGAACTAAGTTGTTTGGATTAGAAAGGGAATTTGTTTATTAAGTACAATGAAATGAAATAATTGACTTTCGTGAAATGGAGATTTTATATTTGTTTGGTCTTCCTTATTTATTTCATTTGAAGAAGTAATGTAGGAAGAGATTAGATGTTCGGTTTTGTGGAATAGGAAATGTAAACACTTATTTTGTCTTTGGTGAAGATAAATGTTGTGTTCTAAGATGATAGAATCAGGAATAATGATATGATGATCTATTGTTGTTTAAAAGATAATTGATAGGTTCAATTAAACTTTAATTGGTAAGGTAGATGTTGTAGAATATATTTTGTCCTTCTCTTAAAAGGTGAATTCAGTTTTACTAATGCACTTCTTTTCTTATTGTTATTACTTATGCTTTTGTGTATGATATGTTAATTGTTTCATTAAAGCAGAGTTGTTTTAATGGAACAATTAGTGGAAAGCATTTAGTTTTAATGTTTGGTACTTATCATGCTCAGTTCTTTGAACTGACCCATGCTAGCAATTTTTGCAGATGGATTTCGTAAGTGGTAAAAGAAGGCAAAACTTATATGATACATTGGCTGATTTAAGTTTGATTCTTGTGAAGAATTCTCATTTCTTTCTTGAGTTGTATTTAAAAAGAGAATTTGTATTCTTGTTGAAGGAAGGTTGTTGTATTGGCAATATGCCTAAAATGCATAGTATTGTAATTATATAAGTTTACAAAGATGAATTGAAAGTTGGAAACTTACTTGCATTAGGTTGTGTAAACTATCTTGTACCTTTATGAAAGAGATGGAATTCTATCTTGTTGATATTATTCATATTATTTATATACTTAATTGGATATCTTTTGATAAGTTGGATAAGGGAATTTAGTTCAAACTCCCTAATTAAGATACAACTTGATAAGTTGTAGAATATGATGTTCTTTATCTAAACAATTTAACATGGTAATGTGATGTGTAATAAACATGTAGTAAAACTATAGAAATTGTAAAAGATAATAAGGGTGATAAATACTAATATTTAATCACAAAGAGGAAGACTCTTCCTCTCTCAAAGAATGTAAACAAAAAGGAAAGGTGATATGATTGTTAATTCATTAGACTTCATTTCAATGAAGTCTACTTAGTTAAACCTATGTGGTTACTACACCTCCTTGAATGGATAAGTTGCATTTAAACGGAACTTATGATGTTGTTGTCCTGTTTTTGGTTAACTACTTGTTAAGCCAATTAAATGAACTTAAAAAGCAATCTTAAGTTAAGTAAAGTTCTTTAATGATTAATTGAATCATATTTTGGAAAAGAACTTAAGGAGTGTGGATTATAACATTTCACAAGGATATGTAAAATGAATCTTAATCCACTAATTAACTAAATGTTAACGTTCTCCTTGAAGTATGTACATCTCGATGAGGTAGTTCTGGTAGATGTTGGCACACACCAACTTTATAGAATTATACCTTCGAGAAGACTAAGGTCTTCTCGAAGATACAATATTGCAGTTGACATGTGGCAACACCCTTCTGCATTTGACCATCCAGATCTACATATGTTGGGGACTTGTCTTGGTTTCCTTCTAGGCTGAATTAGAAATATGATCTAGTATAGGGGATGACTCCCACTAACTAGGGGTAAGTAGGCACATTCAATCAACTTAGGTTGATTGAATATGTCTAAGTACCCTTAGTTAATGTGAATGATCCAATATACTAAATCATGTCACTAATCTGGGTTAGGATAAAATCTTGGACAAGTGGACTGACAGAAGTCAGTAAAGACCATTCTAGATAATAGAAGAGTGAGGTGAAGGACATATTCCGTTGACGTGTATGTCATCTAGGAATAATCACATAGATAGTATGTTGAAAATCTTTGGCCAAAGTATCGCAAGCTACTGGTTGCGTTGTCCTATATCACCTAGTTTAGTAGAATGTGATGTCGGATGAATATTGGTAACAAATATTCAGATAGGTTCTTTAAACAGATCACTCAAAACCCGGAATAGGGTAAGTAACCAAGTATACATAGTATACACTATGTGTTCAGATTAGCATGAGAGATCGGATTGAAACCGAGTCATGAAATGAGAGATCGGAAGATACCGAGTCATTACAGTTGCATATGGTTATCTGTTATAAGATTGATTGGCATAGAATGTGTGTTCTAAATGATGTATTATTTAGAATAGAGAACATTGCTTTAAAAAAATTCCCTTGTTTCTAAAGTCCTAAAATGGGAATGTCACATCTTGGTATCAGAGCTGAAGGTTGCAACTCTTGGACCTATTGAGTCCATAATCTGATAAAAACTTAAATTTTCTTGTTAATAGAAAATGGTTAGAACAAGAGGAAATGTTGTGAATAACCCTCCACCTGTTGATGGAGCAACAACAACCCAAAAACTTGATGAGATCCTTGCTGCCCTATTGGACACAAGAGATCGTTTGGCTATACTGGAACAACAAGTGATGGGTAACGAGGAGGAAAATGATGTTGGTAATAACAATCAGCCACCTCCTGAGGACAACGCCAATTTGGGTGTTGATAATAACAATGTTAACGTGCTTGTTCCACCAGAGAACAAAAAGGCAAGGTTAGCAGCTGAACTCACCAATGACATAAAAAGGATAAGTCCACCTAAGTTTGATGGCACCACTTTGGGAGATGGAGCTGAAAATTGGCTCAGTGAAATGGAGAAGTATTTTTCTATACAAAACTTCTCTGAGGAAACGAAAGTGATATGGGGAGCATATCAGCTTTCTCATGAGGCATCTTCATGGTGGGACAACCAAAAGGCTGAGTTAAATATTGATGAGTCTAATATTACCTGGGATCAGTTCAAAAGCTATTTTAGGCAACGCTGGCTGCCACAACTTTACTATGACCAGAAAATGACAGAATTTCAGAACTTAGCTCAAGGGAAGCTAACTATAACGGAATACTGGGAGAAGTTTACTAAACTCCTTAAGTATGTCCCATATCAAACTGATGAAAATTTAGAATAAGGAAATTCATCATGGGATTGAGTCCCATAATAGGAGGAGAGGTGGATGTTCACAGTCCAACCACGATGGAAGGAGTTGTGGAAAAATCCATAAGGCAGGAACAAAAATTGAAGGCAATTTCTGCTCACAAAGAGGAAGTAAGGAAGAAATTTCCAAACTCCTCTTCACCTCTCTTACACCAAAGAAGGGACCGTGGAAGAAATTTGGTAATAAAAATAAGTTTACAACTGATAACAACAAGAAAGCAACAATGAATAAGCCTACTGAAATACACGGAGCAATTTTGTAAAGAACAACAATAATGGATAGAAGTCCTATGGAGGTCAAAATAATAATTTTAAGGCTGGAAATAACTTTGAGCCTAAAAAGGGACCTGTAGGAGGCTGTTATAACTATGGCAAGGATCACTATGCAAATAATTGTCCTTTGAAAAAGGATGATCATGATCAACAGCACAAGATACATGTTACCATAGCAGACAAATAGGCTGAAAAGCAAGTCACGCCTATAGAAGTTCCTGGTAAGTTATTTGGTATACCTGTAACTATTATTTTTGATACAGGAGCTACTGAATGTTTTATTTCTAATAAAATTGCATCAAAACTAAAATGAAAAGCTGGAAAAATGGATAAAACATGGACTGTACATTATGGGAATAATGTTGTTCATACAGTTAGTATGTGTCTTTTTGGAGTAGTCCTTGAATTACCCACTTTTTCCACTGAGGTTGATCTGTATGTAGCACCTTTGGGATCTTATGATGTAATTATAGGGGTTAACTGGCTAGCAGATCACAAAGCAAAAGTTGACTATTTTGAGAAATATATTAGTTGTTTAGATGACCTATAGAAAACAATAGAGATTCAGGTGTGAAACGTGAAATTTCAGCTAGGAAATTGTCTTCTATGCAACTTAAAAAGGCCAAAAATAAAGGTTGTACCTTGTATGCAGTAAAAATTTATGAATCTGCAGAAGAAAACAATGATCTCTTGGATCATTATCCACTGTTACGAAACTACAGTGATGTGTTTCCAGAAGAATTACCAGGTCTTCCACCTAAAAGAGAATTTGATTTTACAATCGAGATCAAACCTGGAATGGAACCTATTTCTAAGGCACCATATAGAATGACTACTACAGAATTAGTAGAGCTTAAAGCACAATTGCAAGAACTTTTGTCAAAAGGGTTGATCAGACCAAGTGTTTCTCCTTGGGGAGCACCAGTAATTTTTGTGAAAAAGAAAGATGGGACACTTAGGTTGTGCATTGATTACAGGATGTTGAACAAAGTGACAATCAAGAATAGGTACCCACTTCCTAGAATTGATGATTTATTTGATCAGATGCATGGTGCATCAGTGTATTCTAAGATAGATCTTAGGTTTGGTTATCATCAATTGTGAATTAAAGATGAAGACATTCATAAAACTACTTTCAGGACAAGGTATGGGCATTATGAATTTACTTGTTTTACCCTTTGGGTTGACAAATGCACCTACAACTTTTATGAATCTAATGAATAATATCTTTCAAGAATATTTGGACAAATTTGTGCTTGTATTCTTGGATGACATTCTCATATATTCTAAGAGTGTTGAGGAACACCATGAGCACTTGAAGATCATTTTGGAAATCCTGAGAAAGAGGAAGTTATTTGGTAAGCTATCTAAATGTTCTTTCTATGATACAAAGTACACTATTTGGGTCACGTTATAAGTAAAGATGGGATTGTTGTAGATCCTTCTAAAATTGTAGCGATAACAGAATGGCCTGCACCTAAGAACGTACATGAGGTAAGAAGCTTCATGGGACTTGCTGGTTATTATAGAAAATTTGTTAAGGATTTTTCTAAGGTAGTTGCACCAATAACTTTGTTGCAAAAAAGGATAAGAAATTTGTATGGAGTGAGAAGTGTGAATCTACTTTTGAAACTTTGAAAAATCAGTTAACTTCTGCACCTATTCTGGCTGTACCTGATCCTAATGGGGATTTTACAGTTGTGATGGATGCTTTTGGTGAAGGTCTTGGAGGAATATTAGTACAAAATGATCATGTCATAGCTTATGAAAGTAGAAAACTTAAGTTACATGAGTTGAATTATGCTCCACATGATTTAGAGCTTGTTGCCATTGTTCATGCACTTCAAGTATGGAGACATTATCTACTTGGTAAACCTTTTGAATTGAAAACTGATCATCTAGGGTTGAAGTATATTTTCACTCAACCAAATCTGAATGCAAGACAACGTAGATGGTTAGATTTTTTGTCTCAATATGATTTTGACATAAGTTACATAAAAGGTAAGGAAAATAGAGTTGTTGATGCTCTAAGTCATAGGAAGCACATTTTTCTACTCTTATAACATTAAGAACTCAGTTTAAGGATGAAGTAAAAGATGTTATGGAATCTGATTCTTATTTTCAGCAAGTGAAAACAACACTTGTTGCAGATCCAAAAGACGTAAGGTATAAAGGTTTTCACTTTGATAATGAAGGAATATTACGGTTTGAAAACAGAGTATACATACCTTCGCTTAACGAATTGAGAAAGAAATTACTAGTTGAATTTCACAGCTCACCTTTTTCTAGGCATCCTGGCATCACAAAAATGCTCACTGATATAAAACAACAATATTTCTAGAAAGGAATGAAAAAGGATGTTATTGAGTTTGTAAAGCATTGCTTGGAATGTCAACGTGTTAAAGCTGAACACATGCACCCAGCTGGTTTATTATATCCACATAACATTCCACAGTACAAATGGCAAGTAATAAGCATGGATTTTGTACAAGGTTTGCCTATGACAAGAAACAAACATGATGTTATTTTAGTAGTTGTTGATAAACTGAAAAAAAGTAGCACATTTTATTGTTGGAAATCTGAAAGATGATTCTCCTATTTTGGAAAAAGGTTCGTACATGACATTTTCAGATTACATGGAGTACCTGAGTTAATCATATCTGATAGAGATCCTAGAATGATGTCAAGGTTTTGGCAAACACTTAATGCAGCTCTAGGAACTAAGCTAAATTTCAGTTCTGCGTATCATCCGGAAATGGATGGACAAACTGAAAGAGTGAATCAGGTTTTAGAAGATATGTTACGCATGTATTGTATGGATCAGCAGTATAAGTGGGAAGAGTATCTTCCACTAGTTGAATTTTCTTACAATAATACATATCACGCCTCTCTTAAGATGGCACCTTTCGAGGCACTATACGGAAGGAAATGCAGAACTCCCATCAGTTGGGACAACATTGAGGATAGAGAAGTAATTGGACCTGAAATCCTTACAAAAATGGAACAACAAGTTAAAATGATTCATGGACACTTGAAAGAAGCAGCAGATAGACAAAAAAGTTATGCTGACTTGAAGCGGGTTGATAGGAAGTTTGAGCTTGGTGAGAAGGTCTTTCTTTGAGTAAAACTAAAAAGAGTTCAATAACTTTTGGCAAGGCTACCAAGTTATCACCTCGCTATGTGGGACCTTTTGAAATTGTGGAAGTTATCAACCCAGTAGCTTATCATTTAGCATTACCTCCTGCTTTATCATGAATGCATGATGTTTTCCATATTTCTTTGCTTAAGAAATATGTTTTAGATTTATCACATGTGTTAAATTGGAATTCCTTGTAGGTCCAAGACCCAGAATAATCATGGTTAAACCATTACAAGTGCTGGAAACTCATCAGTTGCATTTAAGAAATCATGAACTGAGGCAATGTAAGGTCTAGTGGGACCAGTTTAATGAGGAAAGTGCAACCTAGGAAAACTTGGAGGATATGAAAACTACTTTTCCATTCTTATTTGAACAAATTAATTCTACAAAACTGATAAAATTTGAAATTTTATACATTTATGTCAATAAATCTACCAGTTTTGGGCAGATGACTATTTAATTCTTTTGAATAAATAGTTGTGTGAATGTTGATTTCTGAACTATAAGATTCTGATATGTTTTTTTCATATGAAAAGAAAAGTGAATGAATTGGTTATCCTTGATATTAATTGTTAAAGCAAGGTAATCATCGGATGATGATTCTTTTAGGAGGGAAGCATGTAACACCCTTGTCAGTTGTTATATTCCTCCTTTGCATTTCAAGTGTTGACATGTGATTTCTCCTTATAAAGATGTGTTCTTTTGATTATAGGAAATCATGCTTGAAATGGATAAATCATTTCTATTCTTTAGATCAATTGACTGAAATAAAATGGCTTCTTTGAATCCATTTTTTTACTTCTTGTAGGTAAGTTGCAATCTGGTTTAGGAGTTGCAAACCTAACTCTTAATCTGACTCATCCTTGGATCAATTCCATTGATCCAAGGAGTGTTTTAAAATCTTCTTTGTTGAATGAATGGTAAATTGACATTCAATAATTTAAGGAACATAATGGACTAAACTTTGTTGTTACAAGTTCTTTGACCATGTGTGAACGTGTTTCAATTCAGTTGTCTGGTTATGCTTGGGTCTTTGGAGATCGATCTTGGCAGGACATTCGGGCGTAAATGAAATACAATCATTTCATGACTTAAGAAGGATTCAAAATCCTAAGTTGGGTAAGATTATTTACTTCTCAGTTGTGTTATTTAAATGGATTCTATCCTAACCTAAGCCTTTGTGCTAAATAAATTTAATATGGAATTCCTAAGGTTGATAGACTAATTAAATTAATCTAATGCCTAATTATATATGGTTATGAAATTAATCTAACCTATTTCCTAAAACTATGTATAGTTGTGAATTAATCTAATTTAATTCCTAAAACTATATAATTGAGAATTAATCTAATTAAATTCCTAAAACTATAAAGTTGGAAATTAAACTAACCTAAGTTTTTAAAATGACCTATCCTAAACTATATGCAAAGGGGCCTATGGTCGCATGTCCTGGTGATGGTTCCAAAGGGGCATTTATTTGGTGATAAGGTTTTTAATGCTCAAGGACTACCAATTTTGGCAGGGGCTAGTTGGCATTGGCAGAATGTTAAGTGGAAGCTCCACTAAACTTGGAAATGCATGTTAAGTTTGTTTTGGTGATCACCGGATTTGGAAGGCGGTGGCAAATAAGGATAAGCAGGAAAATTACATTTAATGAAATTAAATGGCCTCGGTTTAGGCACTCAAACAACCTTGGAAACTTGGAAGGTGGATTTTGGGGAAGTTGTTTGTTTTCACACTCTCTCCAGATTTTTATTTGCATGGGGAAAACTGGTTCTTCAAACCAGCAGTTTGACTTGCACTTTGTTGCTATTTTTGGCTCTTCTGATCTATTTTCAATCATGGGAAAATATAAGAGGCATTTTGAGGAAAGTTGTTTTTGTTGTTTGATCTTACGTGGAAGAGAAAGGAAGTTGGAAGCTCATCTTGGAAGCTCCTTCGATTTGGCAGAAGCGCTATCAGGCATGATAGGCTCTAACCATTAAGATTTCTTGCTTTCTTTGAAATGTTTCTTTAAATGAACTCTGCTTAAATGAGATTCTTGACTTGCATGTTTTAAATGGTTATTTGCTTGCTAGGTTTTGATATTTGGTGAAATCTAGGTATGAAACCCACTGCAAATAATGATAAGTTTGGAAACTTATTTTGTGTAAGATATTAGTGAATCATGCATGAGAATCTTGATTTTGTAGCTCTGCTTGTCTTTTGGAACTAGAATATGAGGTGTTGAGTGGAACAGACCTTCATTGCTTTATTTATGTCATGACCAGGAACTTTATTGAAATCTAGGTTCTATCTGTTCTTGTTTGAAGCTTGAATTCATGTACCATGTTGAGATTTAGTTTGTATTTGAAGCTCGTGTTGAGCCGTAGCTTGTAATGAAACTATGTTTTTGTTTTAACTTGTATTCTTCTGTGTTGGGCTTAAGCTTGTATTAAACTCATGTTTGTATGAGTTGTAATGGGCTCATGTTTGAATAAGTTGTAATCAGTTTCGTGTCAGATAAGAGCTAGTACTGTAGTCTCTTGATGTTCTGAACTTTAATGGAAATAAGGGTTTGTCTATCTTGTTTGGAGTTCATGTTTTAGTTTGGGGCTTGAAATTGTATTCAAAGCTCATGTTCATTTGAGCTATAGCTTGTGTGGAGCCTGCGTTTCACTTTAACCTGTATTTGAAACCCGTGTTTCATTGAGCTTGTTTTGGGCTCATGTTTTGGTTAAATTTGTATTCGGGTTTCGTGTTGATAAAATCTTGCACTATAGTTCTTGTTGCTCTGAACTAAGGAATGGGATAGTGGGTAACTCGGGACTATTGTTGAGGTATGTACGTGGCTTTGTACTCGTATCTTATTTTCTTGTGCTATTATGGACTGTTTAGGGAGTTAAATATTATATTGTACTCGTATATCATTCCTCGTATGGTTCTAAATTCTTGTTTGATGCTCATGTTTCATTTTTGAACTGGTTTGAGTCTCCTTCATTTTGGGATGTAAACTAGAATGGGAACTAGTTGTTACCCTGAAACAGTGATTAATCACTTGTGTAGTCTTGAACCAGTATGAGAAATCTGTTCGATATGGTGATTTGGGTTTTGAACTTTGAGTTCTGAACTAGTTTTTTTATCAATATGTTCGATTTAGTTTTGATATGGAATTGGGATTCTCCTTATACCTACTTAAATGTTTTAGTTCAGAACTCTATTTTTAAACTCAAACTACTTAAAGAGATCTGGGAGATTGGTTTGTCTAAACTGTTATGAAGATCTCTTCGAGATCTTATCGGAAACATCTTGTTGATGAATGGTTTGTTCTTCTTTGAGACTGTTTGTTCTTCTTTGAATTTGGAAATGGTGTTTAATTTGGAGATAGTATTTTCTTCACTGTTTTGAAGAAACCCGCATCATGGGTTGTGTGTTGTTGGAGCAAGGTCTCCATTTTTGGAAACATGAAACGGTGAAAGTTGTTTGGATTATTTTCCTTCTTGGAACCAAGACCTACTTGCTTATGTAATAAGATGTTGAAATGTTATAAGGCAATTTCAGTCTTTGCTTGAGCTCTTAGGCACTTCTGAATTAGTTGTTTATCTATTTTAGTTCTCTACTCTTATTGGGTTCATTAAGTTATTACCGTCTTTTAAAATAAGAAAGGAAGTTGTGAATCCTTAGGGGCAGTGTGTTGTTTATGTACTTTTCTATTTATATTATTCTAACTGAAATATGAAACTTATGCTTCTATATAATAAGGAATGCAAAAGGGACTTGTAGTATGTCTTCTTCTTACTTGAAATGATCTTGTTCTCTCTTTTCTAAAACTAGTGTAGGAACTAGGTTGTTTGGATTGGAAAGGGAGTTTGTTTATTAAGTTCAATAAAACAAAATAATTGACTTTCAAGAAATGGATATTTTATATTTGTTTGGTCTTCCTTATTTATTTCATTTGAAGAAGTAATGTAGGAAGAGATTAGATGTTCCAGTTTTGTGGAACATGAAATGTAAACACTTATTTTGTCTTTGGTGAAGATAAATGTTGTGTTCTAAGATGATAGAATCAAGAATAATGATATGATGATCTATTTTTGTTTAAAAGATAATTGATAGGTTCAATTAAACTTTAATTGGTAAGGCAGATGTTGTAGAATATATTATGTCCTTCTCTTAAAAGGTGAATTCAGTTTTACTAATGCACTTCTTTCTGATTGTTATTACTTATGCTTTTTGTATGATATGTTAATTGTTTCATTAAAGCAAAGTTGTTTTAATGGAACAATTAGTGGAAAGCATTTAGTTTTAATGTTTGGTACTTATCATGCTCAGTTCTTTGAACTGACCAGTGCTAGCAATTTTTGCAGATGGATTTCGTAAGTGGTAAAAAGAAGGCAAAACTTATATGATACATTGGCTGATTTAAGTTTGATTCTTGTGAAGAATTCTCATTTCTTTCTTGAGTTGTATTTAAAAAGAGAATTTGTATTCTTGTTGAAGGAAGGTTGTTGTATTGGAAGTATGCCTAAAATGCATAGTATTGTAATTATATAAGTTTACAAAGATGAATTGAAAGTTGGAAACTTACTTGCATTGGTTGTGTAAACTATCTTGTACCTTTATGAAAGAGATGGAATTCTATCTTGTTGATATTATTCATATTATTTATATACTTAATTGGATATCTTTTGATAAGTTGGATAAGGGAATTTAGTTCAAACTCCTAATTAAGATACAACTTGATAAGTTGTAGAATATGATGTTCTTTATCTAAAAAATTTAACATGGTAATGTGATGTGTAATAAACATGCAGTAAAACTATAGAAATTGTAAAAGATAATAAGGGTGATAAATACTAATATTTAATCATGAAGAGGAAGACTCTTCCTCTCTCAAAATAATGTAAACAAAAAGGAAAGGTGATATGATTGTTAATTCATTAGACTTCATTTCAATGAAGTCTACTTAGTTAAACCTATGTGGTTACTACACCTCCTTGAATGGATAAGTTGCATTTAAACGGAACTTATGATGTTGTTGTCCTATTTTTTTGGTTAACTACTTGTTAAGCCAATTAAATGAACTTAAAAAGAAATCTTAAGTTAAGTAAAGTTCTTTAATGATTAATTGAATCATATTTTGAAAATAACTTAAGGAGTGTGGATTATAACATTTCACAAGGATATGTAAAATGAATCTTAATCCACTAATTAACTAAATGTTAACGTTCTCCTTGAAGTATGTACATCTCGATGAGGTAGTTCTGGTGGATGTTGGCACACGCCAACTACAGAACTGTACCTTTGAGAAGACTAAGGTCTTCTCGAAGATACAATACTGCAGTTGACATGTGGCAACACCCTTCTACATTTGACCATCCAGATCTACATATGTTGGGGACTTGTCTTGGTTTCCTTCTAGGATGAATTAGAAATATGATCTAGTATAGGGGATGAATCCCACTATCTAGGGGTAAGTAGGCACATTCAATTGACTTAGGTCGATTGAATATGTCTAAGTACCCTTAGTTAACGTGAATGATCCAATATACTAAATCATGTCACTAATCTGGGTTAGGATAAAATCTTGGACAAGTGGACTAACAGAAGTTAGTAAAGACCATTCTAGATAATAGAAGAGTGAGGTGAAGGATGTATTCCATTGACATGTATGCCATCTAGGAATAATCACATAGATAATATGTTGAAAATCTTTGGCCAAAGTATCGCAAGCTGTTGGTTGCATTGTCCTATATCACCTAGTTTAGTAGAACGTGATGTCGGATGAATATTGGTAATAAATATTCAGATAGGTTCTTTAAATAGATCACTCCGAAACCAGAATAGGGTAAGTAACCAAGTACACGTAGTATACACTATGTGTTCATATTAGCATGAGAGATCGGATTGAAACCGAGTCATGAAATGAGAGATCGGAAGATACCAGTTCATTACGAGTTGCATATGGTTATCTTTATAAGATTGATTGGCATAGAATGTGTGTTTAATGATGTATTATTTAGAATAGAGCATTTCTTTAAAAAAATCCCCTTGTTTCTAAAGTCCTAAAATGGGAATCTAACTCCATAATCAAATTATATACATCTTTCCTTCACAAATACATGATACAATTTCATCCAAAACAAGTGGGAAAGGATTACAATGAATGTGTTTCCACAAGGGACTCTGTCAAACTTTATCTTTTTCTTTGCTGCAAGATAGCAACAAGCACATTTTCTTCTTATCCAAATGATCACAATAAAGAGGGGGAAGGTCAACACTCTCCACCCAACCAAGACATCCAATGAAAGGAGAATCCTTCCTTCATCATTGGCCCCCGAGCCCCAACCAAAATACAATAGAAGGTGTAATTCAACCATGGAAACAACTGGCTTCCACACACAACATTCTTTCACATACACATTTCTTTTTTTAAAACATAATGCAACACCAAAAGCAAACAGCAGTTCAGAACTACATTTAAAACATATCAAAATAGAACTCAGGTGTGATCTTAAAAGACAAAGGAGAAAGGTCTATGGGGGAAGCTACTTATGCCTCCCAATTGGGAATTAGGAATCCACCAAATACAAACTGCCAAGTAATTCATCACACACATATCCTTATGCCCCCACGATTCTCTCTTTATACCCCCACAAGTAAGAAATACAAGCTATTTCTTTTCCATGGTGGATCCCAAACCAAAACTCCCTCCACAAAATTTTGATGCCAACGACATCCCCTTATGGCCCCCATAGGAATTCCCCATATCCTTCTCCTAAACCTTCCTTAAGGCAGTCTACCCAACCAAGCAACAAATAAAACAAGCATGCATTTTCCACACAACACCACAAGAAAATAACAAAAATAAAAGAGATTTAAATTCCTACCTCTCCATGGTGAATTTGCTTCCCAATAACAAGATTTCTAAGACAAAAACAAAGCTCCCAATAGCAAGCTTTCCAAGACAATAATACATCTACAAACATAAAGCTTTCCAAGACAATAACACAGCTCCAAACAAAGCAAGCTTTCCAAGAAAATGCGCCCCTAAGGAAGAAATGCAAAAATGATTCAACAACCCAAAACAAGAAGAGAGTTTCAAATATATAGAAAAGGGAAAGAAGAGGATTATGTGGATCCGTGTAGGATGCCACATCACACATCCTCAAATCAAACACAAAAGACAAAGTTCCATTCTCCCAAGCACAATAAAGAGGTGGGTGAAAAATATGACAAGTTACTTGCACACTCAAAAATAGCCCACACCTCAAGGGACAACCATTAATCAAAAATGTAAGAAAGTGCAATTAAAAACATGCACAAAAGAATAAAAATGCATTATAAAGGTCACAAATCACATCCTCAACCATAAGTATGGTTGGTAACATAAATTTAGAGGCATGGGACAAGTTTTACTTGTCCCACAAGCTTCCAAAAACAGCCCCCAAGGTCAAATTCGAATTTCCATGGAGGTAGAGTATTTCTTACTCTAAAATCTGACTTACACAAACTCTTACACCTCTTACACATTAAGTATAAACAGCCAACAACTCTAATAATCACTTTCCAAATCCCAATTTAATTTAATTAAAGTTTAACTATATGATCTCTCATATTAATATTCCACAATTAATTAATTAAAAGAAGAGAACACATTACAAATAAAATACATACAACAATAAATAAACATTAATCATAAAAATAAAATACACAACCCATGGTCACATATAAAGATGACTCCCCATGGGAATCTCTAACAAAATAACACACAACATAATAAAACGAGTTGCCATGGTGACCATGTTGAAGTAACTTAGAATTCTATTTTGGTTGGTCTCCGATCCCCCGATGTTTTGTTATGATATTTTTAACCTACAAAATGCAAATACCTCCTTCAGCCTCATGGCCATATCAGAACATCCAATATGATACAAAAATCACAAAAATCAACTACACAATGAATCACAACAACATCGAAGTCACTTATTACATCATTTACATTTTTAATCAACAAATATATCTGCATCATAAAATATTCATTTTCCAGATCAAATCACAATATCCAACAACATCCATAAAATATCCATGTCCAATAATATATCATCATCCACATGTCAGGTGTCTCTAATAATCATCATGCATCATAATCAAATCAAAATCCACAATAATCCATAATCCAATGTCTAACAACATACTAAATCAAAATATAGTAATGTCTATAATGAAATCCATAGTATCAACATAAGCATCAAAAGGTGTCAAAGGGAAGTGGGCACTACACAACTCAATCCTTCCCGCACTTCACACTTTTCACTTTCCTTCACATTATTCCACCCGACACTAAAATGATGTGCATTCCTCTACACATTCACAACCTTCAAAAAGTAAAGAGGTTACCAGCACCCAAGGTGCAAAACATAATAAACGAACGAGAAAGGGAAACACAAGAAAAGAAAAGTAGTAAAGGAAATCCTAAACTATCTGGCAATACTACCTTATTACAAACACCAAGAAGAATTATTTATAGTAGGGATTCAGCCTACTCCCATTAAAGTGTCTTTGAAATCTCATCTTATCCAAATATAGAATTAGCACGTGCCTAAATCAACGATGTACGAGATGATGTAGGAACCCAACCAATGGACTTTTAACTTCCCATGAAGGTGCAGAAACTTTGAATCATATAGTAGCACCATCTACCCAACCTCAAAATTTTTGTTCTTAATGTGACGATCATGTCATGCCTTTTGTTTTGCTTTTTCAATCTTTTGGCTCCACCTACCAAGTGACCATCTTTCCTCCAATTGCATTAGCTTGTCAATTATTTCTTCCAGCACTTGTTCATCTGCTAAACCTCCTATGCACATTATACGTAGTGATGGTAACATGAATTCAACTGATAGGACAGCCACTTTGTGCCAAACACTAATTAAAATGGTGTGGCCTTATTCAACCTCTTGTAGGTTGTCCTATTAGCCCATAGAACTACTGATACTTTTTCATCCTAATCCTACCTACCAACATCACAAATTTATGTTAGGGTATGGCTTAGTATCTTGTTAAATGCCTCCACAGTTCCATTTTATTGTGGATGGTAAGGGGTAGTCTTGTGATGAGCCACCATGAATTCTACTAACATAATCCTTACTGTCTCATTTAAGAAATGTGTACCCCTGTCACTAGTTAAACTCAAAGGGCATCCATACCTTGTAATAATGTTTTCCCATAGAAACCTTGCTGCAGTAGTTGTACAATCCTTAGTAGGTGTTGCTTCTACCCACCTTGTCAAGTAATCTGTGTAAGTGATTATATAATGTGATCCAGTCCTACACGTGGCTGGTGTAATAGGGCCTACAAAGTCTATAGCCCACTTTTTGAATGGCTCGGCACTAGGAATAGGGCACAAAGGCATTTCATCTCTTCACCCTGGTTTGCCAATGTGTTGATAATGGTCACATGCCTTGCAATATTCCTTGCAGTCTTGATATAGGGTCTCCCACCATAATCCATCCATCAATATTTTTTGTGTAGTGGCATCACTTGCATAGTGTCCACCGCACTCCCTCTATGTGCCTCTTCTATTATGGCTAGGCTTTCATGTTCCAAAGACACACCGGTGCAAAATCTCATCACGTCCTAATTTGTATAGCTAACTTATTTTTATCCAATGCCTTCATTCCTTCCGGCACTAAACCTTTCTTCAGAAATACTACAATATCTTCTACGTCTAAGGGTACATGCTGCAACCTAAATAGTTGTGCATCTGACATGGTATCCTCAATGTTTTTTGCTTCCTCCCCTGAATCGATTCTAGACAACTGATCAAGTCTAGAATTACTTTTTCCTTGTTTGACAACCACCGTGAGCTTGAATTCTTGAAACAATAGTACCCACCAACATATGCACCCTTGTAGAATGGGCTTGTTCACTAAGTATTTCAATGTCATATGGTTAGTATGAAATATAAAAAATGTTTCCAATAGATATTATATGAACTTGTGAAGCACGTAGATCGTTGATAATGCCTTGCACTTAGTTGTAGTATAATTATGCTCTCACAGGTGTCAACTTTCTTCACAAAAGCATAAAATATTATCAACAATCCCTTCACCAAGTTGTGTAAATACTGCTCCAATGGAGGTTCCTAAGGCATCAACATAAACATAGAAGGGCTTATCACAAGAGGGAAATCGTAGTATGGGCATGTTGATAAGCCTACCCTTTAAAGTGTTAAATTCCTTTTGTTGCGCATGTCCCCATAAGAAGGCATTCTTGTGTCTAAGTAACTCTTCTAAAGGCACGAGACCTTGGCGTATCCCTTGATGAACTTCCTATAGTAACTCCTGTGTGTCCAAGGAATTTGCACACCGTGCTTTCACTAGTAGGATCCCCTAATCCCATAATTACTGCAACCTTTGTGGGATCTACCAAGAATCCCTCCTTACATATGATGTGCCCTAATAATGTTCCAAATGGGGTAGAAAAGACACATTTCTTAATGTTGATGGATATCCGCAACTATCGAAACCTTTCAAAAATTAACCTTAAGTTTTCACAATGGTCCTTCACTAACCCATATATTGTCTAATCATCCAGGTAGACTTGAACAAATTTATGGATGAATTCCTCGAAAGCTTGCACCACAATGCGTGAGAACACCATAGGTGCATTCTTTAACCCAAAAGGCATGACTGTATAGGAAAAACTTCCCCACTCAGTGGTAAAAGTCATCTTCCTCTAGTCCTCCTTTGCAATCCTTACTTGGTGATAGCCTGAGAATCCATCCGTGAAAGAGTAGACCTCGTGTCCTTCCACTCCCTCTAATATTTCTTTGATAAATGGGGTTGGGAAAGGATCAATGACACATACTACATTCAGGTCACTGTAATCAATACAGATCCTTATCCTTGCATCCTTTTTATACTAATCACCATTGGACTTATCCATTCTGACTCTTCCACAACCTCAATGATACATGATGCTATCATTTTGTATATCTCCTCCTTGACCTTTACTTGAAAATTGGGATTCATCTAGTATGGCCTCTTCTTGATTGGGTGCACACCTTCCTTCAGCTGTATCCTCATCTCCCCTAAAGAATGGTGGATGCCTTTAAGCTCATGATACCCATGTGGGAAAAAATCTTGGAATTCGCGTAACAAATCAATGGTTTTAGAGAATTATTTCTCCGACCAATAATCTCCAATGATTTCCTCCATGGGTTCTATTTCTGAGCTGATGTTAACCTTTTTCATCTTTAAAGTTTCATGGTAGGTGTGCACCCATTCATCAACTATCTATGACCTCGTGATTCCCTATAAAATGGTTAACATCAAAGCTTTCCACTTCTTCCCTTCAATGATATACACCATCTTCCCCTTTTCTTTTCTATACATGCACACTTAAGTTGTATCTCTTATGTTTCTTCTTACTCCAAGCGTGCCTCCGTGCTAGGCTCACCTAGAAATGATTGTATTCTATCTTCCACCATAGCACTATCCCCTCATATAAGGTGCTTGACTACCCGCAACTCCTTATGTACTAATGGCATTTTACTCGATACTCAACTATTTGAATGAGACCAGATTGCCAATTCTTACCAATTACCAGTTTGGCAACACATCTCTAAGTGGATATACCACACACACGCATAACTTTTTAGGGTGGAGTAAAACTTGTGAACCCATAATGAAGGTGGTAATGATTCTGAGCATCCCATCTAAACTGTCTCACATGCTTGGATATGGAAGGAAGAGGTGTCTTTACCATGGTAGTATTTTATATCCATGGATGCATTTCTCCTGCAAAACCATATGGAGAAGGAAATTCTCACCTCGCACCATTCCAAGAGGTTCTCCTTATGTGTCGCCCCCAGTGCATAACAATTCCAAGTAGGTCTGTAGTTAAACATTTTCCTCCTTTCCTTCTCATTTCTCTAATGGGCCTCCATTTCTTGCAAGAAATCTTCCAAATTAGCCCTCTCGAGTAACTTGGTAGTTTTCTTCCTCCCAAGTGCTAGATTGTACGTGCCTTTGTCACCTTGGTTACCGATCCTCTTAAATGTTGTCTCGATCAACTCATAGGTCCCGTGTGCCCAATTTTCACACGCCATGCTTGTGGTATCACTCATAGACTAGGCATCCTCAAACTAGATAACTCCTTCTGTAGGGTGAATTATCTCAAGATCCCTGATTGAGCGCATGTATATTCTATCAAGGACTTCTTCTCCCAATGGCTTTGTGTAGGGTGTTAACTTCCCATCTGTCAAAGGGATGATCACCCATTCTTCCTTGTTTTTGAAACTGATATATCCTTTGTTAAACCTTATGTCAGCATTATTCTTGTAACACCATGGGCACCCAAGTAATGCTGGAAAATTTTCTGCCTTGGCAAGTGCCAAGACTTCAAAGTCTCCAGTAAACTTGGCCCCCTAAATGGTAATCACTGCATCCTTTAATACTCCAATGGGCATTGCCTTAGTTTTGTTTGCCATATAAAGCACATTTGAAGATGGATGCAATGTGGTCCTTCCTATCTAATGTTAAGAATCTAAGGTTAGAACATTCACTTATACTCTTGTGTCAATGAGGATATTACTCAGAGACATCTATCAATAACTAGTAGCATGGGTTGTAGAGGTGTAAATATTATAGTAGCAAGACACATTCTTCTAATTTCACACTTTGTAATAAGGAAAATCTACTCACATCATGGTTCCCATGAAAAATCTCATAGTCTACTACTATGGCATGTACCGTCCTCCTCTGAGGGAAACTATCCTTAGCATGCCCCCAGTACTTCACAATCCACACACCATATTCCACTGCAAGTCTCATGAGATGAGTTTATAGATAACTTTTCTATCTTCCTAGCCATAACAAATATTTGGGCCTCCAAGAATGGACTAACACCAATACCAACGCTTCCAATAGCTTCAGCATGTAGAGTAGCTTCCAACACCTCACGCGGGTCTGTGAAAGTCTTATGAGATAATGCTCTTCTAAATGGTGTTATCAACCCTCTACCAAATTATTGAGCATGTTGTGAAGGCTGAATGTCATATGAAAATTTTGGCAGGAGAGTCTTACACCATGCATCATACTCCCACACACTCTCTCGCCATTCCCTGTTGAATCTCCTTGAGGGCACTAATGCTCTTTTGTTCAAACTCAGGGATGTGGAATTCTTCTAGGAAGGCATTTTTCAAGCATAGTGTAATCTACCACCATCTGATGGGGGTCATACTTCCTATACCATCTATGCACGCACCGTTACAACATCATTGAAAATTGATTAGCCTTTCATTCCAAGGTTGTGATCCCCTTCACGCACCATAACAATTCACACTTGTGAACATGCTCTGCAACATCCTCTATGCCCTGGTAGTCTGGAAAGTGTAAAGACATTTCAAAGATTACTTGAGGAGGTGGTTAAGGCCCTTGTCCTCCTGGTCCAAATCCTTTGTTTCCTCTGGTGTTCCCTACAATGTTTCTCTCTGCTGCACCCACCGGATCCACCAACTCCTGTGCCTCCCGATCCACCAATTCCACCTCCAGACCCTCCTATGGCCAATAATGGGCCTAAAGTGGTCACGCCTAGTGTCCCCAATGTCCTGCTAAACTATGTGCCAATGGTCTGTGAGATTGTTCCACTACCAGATGTATGCCCCACACCACTCCCTAACGTGTTACCCAAACCTTTTGTATTTACACCTTGTCTAAAAATTCCTCCAAACACTGGAATAGAGTGTGTAGCCATAGAAGTTCCAAATGAGAAATTATACCTCCTAGGTGTCAATCAGTCACTCCCACCAATACCAACTGTGTTATTAACACTCTTCGATTTGAAAACTAAGCACCAAGGTTTGGTCACTAGGTGGGTTCAGATACATGTCAACGAATCTTCTCTCTCTCGTGTGATGAACTCTCATCAGAAGCTAAAGGGGTCTCTCTTACACTTTCCAAGATGGGGTAGCATAGACTACCGAGGTTCAACGTCCTCTCGCATGAACCTCAACTCCTTTATGTAACGTCTACCTCCATAGATCCATAACACTTCTGCAACCTCACATTTTCTAGTAATCTCCCTTTCACATGTTTTACTATACTTGAGTCATCTCTCCTCACTTTCTTTATCACCACAATATCTCGCCATCTTCATTCACCCTAGCTTCCTCACCTAGCACTCAGGAGGGTAGAACCGACCATCGGAAATGCCTCTAAACTCAAGGTAATGATCAAGATCTTCATCGCCAAAGGAATAGCATGTAGAAATGATCCTCTAGGCTCCCACAAAAACTCAAACTCAATGACTTCTAGACAAGAATATGTAGAAATAGCATATTACGAATGTAGCTAGCCAATACTCCTCTCCACCAATGATCCACAACACAAGTCCATGTCAGATCTGCATCTTACAACCTCTGGTACTCTTCTTGGGTCCACGCACGTGATCTATAACACCAACTTGATCTAGATGCATATGTTGAGAGCCATTCATACAAATCTACTGGAAAGAAACAAAAGAAAGTTTCATACAACTCATGGTAGAGGTTCTCTTCTACCCATCTACATGCATCAAACTCAGGCCCAGTGTTGAATCTCTAAGTAAATTCTTCCTCCGTGCTCTTGAACCATGATTCAATACTTTCCAGAGTTAGGCATTCTGTCATCACTCATTACACATATCATGATGTATGTTATTTCCCACTACAACTTTGAAAAGAGGTCCCAGTAATGGAACAAATATGTAGTCATTTTTACACCGACCAAGAACAATGGAATTTTGTGCACGCCAACCTATCACCTGGTATGGGAATTAGGTGCTCACCCAAGGCACGCATGAGCACCAAGTCTCTCTTTCATGTGAGTTAATTGGGAAGGAATTATCTATAATAGGAACTTAAAATAGTTAGTGGATACGATACTTACATTCATCATAGAGCTCAGAACGGATTCTAGATCAATGCAGTCATTTCAAACAAAAGAATACATAACAATTTTGTAGAACTGAACTGAAAAGGAAATGTATAGGATTTTATATTCATTCATATAACACATATGAAACAGAACTATGCAAATATATGTATAAACCAGAGTCTATTATATTTATATTCCATCATACCCGACAACCTCATCACATGCATTAGATCCATTACAAAATATCACAGTATGGAAAACTGAAGTCATACATCATAACTAGATTAGAGTCCTCCTAAACATGAAAGGAAAATTTCATACCCAAACCCCTTGATACATCCTTCCCCTGTAAGTCATCTACCCAACCCAATAGAGTTTCTCACAGCATTTCTACATAGCTCTACTCTTTATTGATCTATATCCCAATTCCTTTGTGGGCACTTGTATTTATAGGCCTCTTGAACTGCCAACCCACCTTTCTGAGGCTTCAAATCCATCACCAAGTGTCTAAATGTGGTCCTCCATGGGAGAATGCTCCTCTAGGCCTGAGCTCTCCACTCCTTGCCATGATGGTCTTCTAGAAGCTTCCATCACATGGAATATTCCTTCTTAGGCCAACTTGTCACCAGGCTGGCACCTTATCCACTCCGCATGTGCAGTCGGGTCATGCTTTTCATGTGTCCTGCCTGATATGTCAAATATGGCTGAGTCCTGAAATCATACATTTCCTTGTGCATGTGTGCTACTTGTTATATTAAACCCTCCTAGAACCTTGTCTTGTGCGCTTTCTCCTTATGTACCCTTCTTTAACAAGGCCTTGCGCACCCATTTACCTTCTTGTACTTATCCAATAAATCAGGGTCCCAACATAGCCTCCTACCCAAAGTAAAACTAAAATTAGGAAACCCACATCCTTATCACAACCTCCTATTCCACCCAAGCCTTCTACATTACCTATGCCTACTCCACTACCCATTCCTTTATCTTCCCTTCCACCTACACTTTTTGTATTTCCTCCTACTACTATCTTCACCGTACCTCCACTCTCACCCTAATTGACCCATCCACTACCCTCTTCTAGCATTCCCTTCTACTTCACACACTACCCTAACACCTTTACCCAAGAAGGTACAACCTAAGCCAAACACCACACTACCTAATAAAAAGGTAGTTAAACCTACTCAACCCCAATTCCACCTCTTGTAGTGCCTCTTCCTAAAAATCCACCCATACATCCATCCAAATCAACTCAACCTTTAATAAAACCCCTTCCATAGAAGTCACCCAAACCTCCATCCCAACCTACTCTCACTTCTCATTTTGATCCTCGTCAAGGTCTTATGCAAACATCCTCACTCGGCTATTAAAAACTTCGCCAATACATTTCCCTCACTCAAGCCTTATAACCCACTCAAACCTAAACTAAAAGGATTTGACGAGACCAAGATTTTTTCCTATCATCATGTGTAAGTGCATGATGTTAAAAATTGTAAGGCCCTTAAAAATATTCTTCTTCAATTATGTTCTCTTGAAGAGATTTTTAACAAAGATGACCATTTGGATGAAGATCCCATTCCACCTTCACATGTCACCACTCAGCCTTGCCTCATATCTACTTAGTGAAATTCACATCCACCTCCATAGCCTTCTTTTCCTCCTCAAACCTTTGAGATCAATATGATCTACATTAGGGAACTATCCTAACCCCCTCTGAAATACCAGTGCACCATAATCATTTCACAAGTCTCTTATCCTACACTAGGTTTTTGTCCCTCTTGCCATTATACTTTTCATGATACATCTCCTTCTTTTCCTCAGATCAATATGGTTCAAGTTTCCACTAGACCATAGAAATACAAAGGAAAATTGAAGACAGGAAACCCATCCACTATAACTTTACCAAACATTCCATCTACACCTGCACCCAAGGTAACCATCCTTGGACCGACATATCCTATTTGTGACAGAGTCACACATCAAAAAATGATCAAAAAATTCACCGATTTCCCCTCATAATGTATTTATATGACCTCCTCCAAATCTTTGAGTATCATCGTCAGGCCCTCATCAAGGTACTACAATCTATCGAAGTTCCACAAAATGACCCCACACCTATTGTCGTCATTATCACTCCACATCATGTGGCTTCCCTCACTACTTCACCTCTATCTTCTACTCCTGCTACATTTCATCAAGTATTTGTTGATAGCTTCTCCGATGAAGAGATTGTCGCTCTCCATTCAAATGATCCTTACCCTACCCTATTCATTTATGCCTATATTGATAGCCCACGTGTTCGATGCATCATGATTGATGGATGTGCCAGTATCAACATCATTTCTTCCCATGTGTAAAAGAAAATGTGCATCACTAAAAATTACATGTATAGTAACCTAGTTATGCTATGTTCATTTAATGATGTCATGACTTCCACCCTTGACACCATCATTCTCCACATTTTCTTGGGCCCCGTACCATTCCTAAATTATTCTATGTCCTAGAGGGGGAATTCTAATACAACATGCTACTTGGCCAACCCTGGATTTACACCATGGGTTGTGTACCTTCAACCTTACACTTGTTGTTTAAAATTTGAACATGAAGGGCACAACTACACCATTCTAATAGATCCTTCACCATTCAAAACTTGTAATATGCTCTATCAACCTAATGATGTCCTTATACCAATTAAGGCATCTACCACCACTATTGCTTATTCTTTACGCCTCTATCCCATCTACCACCATTACCGCTTCTTCTTCAGCTGCTACCTCATCCACCACTTCTTCTGCTACACCTTCCACAACCAACTCCTCTATTCCCACTGCTTCCACTACTTCTACAAATGGCCCATCAACCAACCCATCTACTTCAAAAACACTTGACACTTCCCCTTCTCAGGATTCTAGTGATTCTTCCATTCCTGCTAACCAAATACCAACTTCTGATCCTTTGGTAGGTGTTTTTCAATGCCTTACCTTAGGGGAGTATCATCTCTACAACATCAACACCTTTCTTACTCCTCAAGAGTATGGAAGCCTCCATCAACACCCACATTATAAAAATCAAGTAGGTGAGGTCTTTCCATATGGTCTCGCCCCACCTTCACACTAACTTGATGTATGGGGGACTTGACACTTCTTCATATACTCCTAACCACCTACCCAAACCCATCCATTCTCATCTAATTTTCAATACCTACCAATTTCCATTTTGCTCACACTTTCCTTCATCGATGTGCTTGGAAAGGCTTTGGCTTTGGTCTTTATGAATATGGTCATCACACAGTCATACCTTGCACCACTTAAAAACACAAAGACTGTAGTAGTCTTGGATTTTTTGAGGAACCTTCTTCTAAGAAGGCCCATATCGACCTCGTAGAGGAAAGTACACCTTCTCCACCTCACTCACCTACTACACCACCTTCCCCACGAAGTCCATGGATCTAGAATCCATCCCTCCTAACTTTTTTTTTTCGTAAATACCATTTCCTTGGAACCTCTGACCTATCAACATGATGGCAAGGCTCCTTCTTCTCTTCCCTTCCTATATCTTGATATGATCAATGATGAAACACATTCTTCAATGTCACAATGATGATTCTATTCTCACCTATCTAGGTGCGAAATATTCTTACATTCACCAGTCATTACCTTCTGAGATGCAAACCATGCTTGAATGAATCAACCATAGAGATCAACATTCACACTCAAGACGATGCTCGAATTCTAAAGATAGGCCAGTCTTTAGATCCCACTGAATAGGAATCCTTCACCTCTTTCCTTCAAGATCATAGAAATGCTTTTGTTTGGTCTTATGCCAATATGCCCAATATTGACCCAAATATCGTGGTCCACAATATCATAAATTTTCATGATGCTAAACTCAGTGAAATAGAAGTCAGTAAAAAATGCATCCCCTTTTTACCCTTCTTAGAAAATAAAAATCCAACACCTCCTTTATGTTTCTTTTATTCTACCCATTGACTATCCCCAATGGATTTCTAACATTGTTCCTATCACCAAAGTGATAGGGGACTCTGCATCTACATGGATTTCCATGACCTTAACCTTTCTTTCCCTAAGGATGATTTTCCTCTACCTAGTATCAACCAACTTTTTGATCTTACAGTCATCCATGAGATGTTATCACTCATGGATGGGTTTTCGAGTTATAATCAAATATTACTCACTCCTGAAGATCAACACAAAACTACCTTCATCACCCCTTCAGGGACTTTCTGTTATCGTGTCATGCCCTTTTTCCTTAAAGACATTGATTACACATATCAGCATATTATGACCTATATCTTCCACGATATCATGCATCGCATATTGGAATATTATGTCGAAGACCTTCTTGCCAAGTCTAAAAATCATGCCAAACACCTCCCAGTTCTCAAAATCATCTTTGACTGTCTCATCAAATATTGTGTTCACCTTCAACCAAAGAAATGTGTCTTTTTCATTCTCTCTAGAAAAATCCTTGGTTTCATCATCTCTTTACATGGTATCGAAGTCGATCCTACTAAAATCAAGGCTATTCTTGAGATGCCTCCACCTACTAACCTTCAATAGCTTCGTAGTTTGCAAGGCAAATTACAATCTATTCAATGTTTTATTTCCCAAATTTCCAACTAATGTCACCATTTTCATCATCTTCTTAAAAGGATTTTTCTTCAGTTAGGATGACGAATGCCAAAAATCGTTTGAATCATTAAAGGAATACCTCCTTCAGCCACATGTGCTTTTTATACTTAAGGATGACCAACCTTTCTATCTCTACATTTCTGTCACTGATCACTCCTTAGGTGTCATGCTCACTCATCGCGATGAGAAACACAAGGAGAAAGTGTTTTATTATATAATTTGTACTCTTTTATACTATGAGACTAAATATACGCATGCCAAAAAAATTTGCTTAACCCTAGTCTTCGTCGCCATGAAACTTTGCCATTACTTACTCAATCACAAAACCTTCATTTTCACCAACACTAACCCCTTGAATTACATGTATGTTAAACCTTATCAACACCAATGTGTCACACATTGACTAATGCTCTTTTTAAACCTATACCTCAAATTCATCCATCGAAATTCATTCAAAAGTACAAACCATTGTAGATCATCTTATCGACGTACCTCTTTTCGAAACTCAATCTTCTAACATTGATTTTCTTGATAAATCCATTACTATTCTCTCTCTTGACGACATCGTTTATTAGATGACCCTATTCTTCAATAGTTGTAAATGTCACATGGGGGTGGAATAGGGGTTATCCTCATTCCTCTTGATGGCTAGCCTATACCTTTATATTTCAAACTTGACTTTGATTATACCAATATCCTCTAGGCTCTCGTAAAAACTCAAACTCAGCAACTTCCAGACAAGAATATGTGGAAATAGCGTACTCCAGAGTGTAGCTGGCCAACACTCTCTTCCACCACTGATCAACAACATGTGTCTAGGTCAGATCTGCATCCTGTAGCTTCTGATAGTCCTCTTGTGTCCACATGCACGCTCTATAGAACCAACTTGCTCTGGACGCATATGCTGAGAGCCATTCATACAGCTCTACCGGGAAACAACAGAAAAAAGTTTCATATAGTTCATGGTAGATATTCTCTTCCACCCACCTCTGTGCATCAAACTCGGGCCCAATATTGAATCTCTGAGAAAACTCATCCTCTGTGCTCCTGAACCAAGATTCAACACTCTCCAGAGTTAGACATTTTTTCATTACTCATTATCCAGACCATGATGCATGCCATTTCCCACTACAACTTCGAAAAGAGGTCCTAGCAATGGAACCAATATGTAGTCATTTTTACACCCACCAAAGAACAAGGGAATCCCATGCACGTCGACCTATCACCCAATGGGCGTTGGGCACTCACTCGAGGCACGCACGGGTGCCAAGTCTCTCTTTTATGTGAGTTAAGTGGGAAACCATCATCTATGTCAAGAACTTAATGAATAAAGGTGGAAATGAGACATATAATCATCATAGGGCTCAGAACGGCCTCTAGACAAATGTATTCATTCCAAATAGAGGGTACTTACAGATAACAGATAGAACTATAGTAGAAAGGAAAATACATAAGGATTTACATCTATTCCATAACATCCATGAACAAAAATGAAAATATATAGATATGAACCAAATCAATTACATTCATACTCATTCATGTTTGTAACCTCATTACATTCAATGGATCCATTAGACTACCACATCTTGATCAGACCAAATTCATACATCATAGTAGGGATCATGTCCTTCATCCATACAAAGAAAAATTTATATCCCAACCCCTTAATACATTACTCCCTTATATAGCCTCTACCCAATCCCACAAATTTCTCATAGTATTTCAGAGAGCTCCGCTCTCTATATTATCCTCTACATATACCCGATCTACTCTTTCTCTCTTCTTATTCTTCTACGGGCTCTTATATTTATAGGCATCTTCAACCACCAACTTGCTTTCAGGGGCTACAGATCCATTGCCAAGTGTCCAAGTGGTCCTCCATAGAAGCATGCTCCTTCAGATCCAAGCTCTCCACTCCTTGTAATGATGGTCTTTTGGAATCCTCTATCACTAAGCATATTCCTTTCATGGGCATCACGTTGCCAGGCTGACACCTTATCCACTCCTCATTCACTGTCAGGTCACACTTTTCTCGTGTCCTTCCTGATATGCCAAATATGGCTAAGTCCTAAAACTTTAGCTCTATCCACGTGCGCACCATGGGTTTTCTTAAACCCTTCTTTAAACCCTATCCTACACACCTTTTCCTTTCACACCCTTCTTCAACTAGGCCTTGCGCACCTATGAACTTTATACTTAGCCAATATTTTGGGGTCCCAACAATGGATAATCACATCCACCAAGTACTACACTAAAAGGGTGGAATTCATCCCTCTCATCTCTATAAAAGTTGAGAAATCATATGAATTCATTAACCATCACATCATTTTTTGTTTTGGTGTCCCTCATCGTCTCATCACTGACAATGGTAAATAATTCAAAAACAATACTCTAAGAAAAATTTAATATAACTTCAAAGATTCAACTCAATTTCTCTTCACCATATTATCCTCAAACAAATGGTCAAGCCGAATCAACCAAAAAACCCTCAACAAAATTCTCATGAAATTTATCGATGATACTTGGTAAGGATTGGTATATGCACATTCCTTTCATCTTATGGGCTTATCGCACTAGTATTCACACGTCCACCGCTACCACACCTTTCTCTTTGTTCTAAGGTACAGAGTCCATCCTACCTCTTGAATTCCAAATTCCATCTCTTTGTATCTCACTCAAAGATATGCTCAATGATGACGAATTTTGCTAAGACCATTTGGCACAACTTGAGCTTCTAGACGAATGTCATTTAAATGCTCTTGATCACCTTCAAATCTACCAAAAACGTATCAAACATGCCTATGAAAAACATGTTCATGAACTAACCTTCAAGGTTGGTGACCTTGTCATAAAGGAAAATCAACATGTAACTAAAGATAATAAAATTAAACGGGTAATTTTTCTCCAAATTGGTTTGGACCCTATATCATCACTCATACATATAGATTAGGAGGTTATCATTTATCTTCTCTCAAAGGTAAACCCAAACCTGAACCCCTCAATTCCTTGCATCTTCGACCATTTTACTTTGTTGAATCATGTACTACATCACCTTTTTTCTATTACACACTCATCCCTTGAGAAACCTTCGCCTTCCATCTACCTATTTTAAGGACCAATGACTACACAAGAATCGTGTGATTTTCCATCACCATTCAGCCTTGTCTTTAATATGAGTACCATGGCTCTACTCATGGCATGATTCTCATGGATACTTTTTCATCCTTTTTAGGATGGAATCCCATGGTCATTCATCACTTACAACCTCTCTTTCATAGTTAACCTTTTCATGATATGGTTTTTCCTTCATAAAATAAGCCTATAATCCTTTATAGTCTTGTCCATGACCTAAAAGTCCAAAAAATACTCAAAGTAATATATGGGATATTAAAATTCAACTCCTTGAGTCAAAATTCTAGTAAATAGATGACTCCCTCAAAAAGGAAATCTATCTTTCTATCTTGTTGCTATAAATAGATTGTTCCCATGAAGGACAACTATAAAAATCTAGCCCTATTGTATATAGTGTTGGTGCTCGAATTAATCTCACTTCTATTTGGTTAAGCTTTACCTTCATTGTTTGTTATACTTTTCTACTTTCCTATGGGGTAAAATTTGGCCTTTTGGTTCTTCTATATATATATATATTGTTTCCTCTTTTTGGTCAAGGATCATGTCTGGATGTGCATTATTTTTAAGTTTCTAGCGGGGAACCAGTTGTGTTTTGAGATTTGAAATTGGAGGGATCGCCCATTGTAAAATGTTACTTAGTCGAGTTTTTATTTGCATTTTTTCTCCCATCACCCATTTTTATGTGGAAGTTCCCAATTGATTATGGTATGAAGGGTCTAATTTGCAAACTTTTAACTTTCTATCATGTTCAAAAATGCAAAATCAACCCCGTGACACGATGAATATTAACCAAATATTTGCAATCATAAAGCAAATAAGAAGCAATTTCTCAATTTGCATCCAAGGGTGTACATTTGTCACAAATTGAGTGGATGTAGGGAAGTGGCACATAATTTTAGTTTTGCACACTAAGGAGAAAAGTTTTAAAAGGTTTCGAGACCCACAAAGGACATGTGGCTCCTTTCATGCAAACGATGGGAATGCAGATCATTGGAGCAGTCAAATACTTTTGGTTTTGAATTTGGAAAGAAATAAAACTACAGAAATGGCCTGAAGCTTTGCTATCACCCAAATGAGACCTCATCTCGAGCCCATGTTGAAATCCAAAAGTAGATGGGTTGGTCAAAATAGCCAAAAGTGTGTAAATTCTAAACATTGCAAAAATACAAAAAGTGCCCCGAGCCCGCGTTAGTGAAATTCTTTTCCATGTGGATGGATCACTTTCAAAATTGAGAATGATGGAATGAATGGTTACAATATAATGCATTTATTTTTGTTGTCATGAATGTTGCTACGCAAATAAAGGACATTTTAAAGTCTACAAATTCTTTCATCTTCTGTTGTCAATTTGCTGGATTTTTGTTACTACTTTTTGTGAATTTCATTGAGAATTATTGTTATTTTAACTATGAAACTTTAATTTGGAACCATAGGAATGAAAAGGATATCGATTTGGATTTAAACTACTCGGAGACTTGTGAGTTAATTGGTAAGAACTTAGAAACTCATGTGTTTTTTTTTCATTAGAAATTTAGTTTTAAGTAAAGCTAGGGTTTTTGAAGATGAAGACCACACCATCTTCATTCTCAAATGCGTCGGGGGTCACGAGTGATTTAGAGAAAATTATAGATATGGACCTAATGAGTTATGATCTAAATTATTTTCTTCAAAAAATAAATAGCCCACATAAGAGTGATTCCTTAAAGGTAATTCAATATAGCTGCATTTCTCTAGTTGGTGTTATCTCACCATTAGTTCATTACCCAAAATTGGTGTGGGATTGTGCTATGAATTAATATCTCCAAAAAGAGGGAACTATATGATGGGAGTAGGGATGTAGTGTTGATATTGACACCTGCGACCATTAGAATAATGTTAAAATTACATGTAATCACAAACCCAATCACCATTGGTATCAAATTAGCCTTACGAGATTATGAAGTGAAGAAAAAGGATTATGCCAGATCATATACACAAAATGGCTCCTCACGAAAAAGTCAACAACTATAATCACTAAAAGGATAGTTAGGGCAGAGTTTGTTGAAGAGGTCAAAGATATCATTATGTTATTGAGTCGAATGGCAAGGTTGGAAACCACAAATGAATTCAAGGAGTGGATGGTCACTTACATGTGGATCATTTTGGAAAGAAAGGGGAGCATTTTCTGGGCCACTTTCATTGCAGAAGCACAATATGGCCACATGGTCACCTTAGCAGAGAAAATTGAGATGGGTGACACTTTAGAGCTAGAATTATACATGATGACCTACTTAATTTACAATGTTGCAGGGCATAGATGTTTCCCAGGTTTGTTACCACATGTGTATTTTAAGAAGTGCCAAATGCATGAGATATTTCCTCAACTACAACTAGTCAATTGGAGTGGGAATGTGAGGTTAGTTAATGATGCTTTCTTTGCCCCAATCATTTGTCTTTTCAAACCAGAGTGGGGACAATATAGAATTTCTAAACAAGCCATACAAGTGATTTTGGAGTATGGATGTTACTTCATTCAATATAAAATGTTCACATACATAAGGGTTAGGGGTTTTGAGGGAAAAACTTGTAAATTGCCTAGGTATTTAGATGATAAATTAGCTTTATATGAACTCGAAAACTAGCTAACACTTGTGCACAAATTGATTTCTGGAAGACATAAGACAAATATCAAATTCCCCATTAGAATTGGAAGGTATTCATGCCCTTCCATCATAAAATCCAGGTTGATTGAAGATGAAATGTAGAAGTTTGACATGGAAAAGTTTGAGGTAAGGGCCAATTGTGACATCAGATGGGTATTCAACAACATTACAAATACTTTTGAGCATGAGCCTCATTTTTAAGATTATTAGATGAATTGTAGGGATGAAGAAGAGGTCAAATTAAGGGATTTCTCTAGAATGACCCTTTCACAAATAATAGACTTCAAAATTATAGTTATCCCAGAAGGAATTGTGGATGATCCACATATAGTAAGAAAATATTATGTTGATCAGAAGGTGGAAGGAAAACCTATAATCCCTCTAGATTGGAATGAGACAAAATCTGATGATTCTTATATAAGGATAACTGATGTAATGAGGAGGACTATGAATTGGTTAACCCAAAAGAACATTGACTTGTCAATTCAGAATACCATAATCTTAAACAACTTTAGGATTTTGGGAAACTTGAGTGATGATTTTCCACCCCTGAGGAGGGAGTAGATAAAATATATCCTTTGGGAGGAAAGGCCCCTTAGTTGCCCTCAAAAATTCACACTTTTGAACTAATCTATTAGTGGAATTTAGCCACTAGTGGGACTAGTACCTCTATGTCAGTTCTCAGACAAAAGACTAGAGAACATGCTCTTAAAATCTATGGAAAATGCCCCCATTACTTTTGCAATTCCAATCCAAGCAAAGGGGAAGGGTTTAGCATCCCATGTGGTTTTCTTAGGTGTTTCACCAAAACCTCATAGTATTGAGAAACTAATGAGTGGAGCTATAACAAGTGGTCATACTCAATCTAAGCCACATAAGGAGAAGCAAAGAGTAAGCACTTTGATCTAAAAATGTTTGAAAGGGAACACAAGAAACACAAGGTTGCTCATATACTAGTTTTGGTGAGAGTAGGTTCCCACACGCCCAAAATCATAAGCATAGAGATGTGGTAATCAATCCTCTTGAGTTTGAAAGGAGTGATGTTTATCAGGCACAACATGCTCCATCACTGCCACAAGTGGAACAATTAGAGATTCTATTCCCACCTCTATCTGTGGAGGAAACAACAATGAAAGGAACTCAAGATCAAGTAACCCAAGAAAATGTTGTAGATAGTTCAATAAGCAACCAAATTTTAACTCTAGGTATGAAAACATCTGAGACCCTGCTTACTAGGGATATAAGTATGCCTTCGTTTGGAACATTGTACAAATCTACAAAGACCCAAGCTGATGTGATTGATGTTGATACTGGTGAGGTATTTTCTATGTTAGATGCACTTAAATTATCTATGAGTGAACCATTGATGACACTAGTAGATGACCTCCAAACAAGTAAGGAAATAAAGAGAAATACTCATCCATTAATTAGTAAAGAAAATTCCAAGCAACAGAAGCTCCTTCTATAAGACAAGTGGTTTCAAAATTAGATAAACCATAATTGCTTGACAGAGAAGACATTAATGTAGAGATGTTAGTAGAAGAGATTATTTCTATTTCTTTTATTGTTACTAAATTTGATGAACTTTCTCAAGAAGGAAAATCTATTTTTGAAGTGAAAGTAGAAGTGGCACAAGCCACAACCATTGGCGAGAAAATCATTGTTGATAAAGACATACAACCTATAGATGGAAATGTGAAGTTGGTTTCAAATGAAAAATATACCATGTCATTACTAGGGGCATCATCAGAGCATGAGGAGGGTAGGATGCCAACTTAGAAAATTTTGAGGAAGGAAGAGCTTGCAAGTCAGTCAGTGGTACAATAAAATGTTGGAGGAGAATTTGGGTCCATTATGGTATCAATTGGAGAAATAAGGAAGGAATCTCCCCGACTATTCACATAAATCAATAAAAGAATGATCAATCCCAGGTTCCGGACCAAAGAGATGAACATTTGAAATAATTATTAGAACAGGGTAAGAGTAAGTAGCAAGGAGGTTATCAAAATAAATAATGAAGAACAGAAGAATCACTAGTTCAAGATGAATAAGGGTTATTCAAACAATTGATGGTTTTCCGTGATGAACCCCAAAAGAATCAAAAATGCAAAGGCTGGAACAATTTTAACAAAAGGGTGGATTGGTAATTTTATTTTTAAATGAGGAAAAGGAGGTCCTCCATGTTCAAGCTATTGACCTTACTACTTTATCTTTTCCAAAGGTAGTAAGAGCCTCAAAAAGGGATATAACTATCACTAAAAGCCACAATGATTCATCAAGAGCAAATAATTTGGAAGTAGCAATCCCCTTTGAAGGAAATACTAGAGAAGATATAACATCTAATGATTATAATTTTTATATGATTCCCTTAGGAAATCCCTTAGGAGACTAACTAAAACAAGGGGTATCTAAAGAAGTGAATGACCTTTTACAAAAGGTGGATGAAGATAGAATGAAAAAAAGGTAGTTAAAAGAACAAGTTAGATCCCTGAGCTCTAGTTTGCAGTAGTTGATTGGGCAACCTATTCAAGCTCAAACATGTGCCTCTATAAATACCCCTGAGGGAATGGATAAGATAAACAAGGTTATTGAGAAGGTCCAAGCACGCACACATGGTTTGAAAAATTAACCAAAAGTGGAAAGGAAGTAATTACAGAGGCCAGATCAAAGTATGAAGAGCTCAAGAATAGACTCAATGAAATTGATGAGATAATTGAATAGTATGACAATGATATTTTCTATTTTGAGGGAATTCTTCCCAAACTAGACCATATAACCTAGATCAGTGATGAATTAGTTGTGCAAGAAAACATTGTGTCGTGCTTAGATCAAAGAAAGCCAAGATGCCATTTAAGATTTATCAAATATCATAGTGGAAACCTTAAATGGGATCAAGGAAAAGCTTGAAATCAAGAGAAATTGGGTTGATGACACTCTTAATGCCATTCACTTGAAGGTTAGGGGCTATCGTAGCTGATAAATTCAAAAAATCTACAAGGATCAAAAGATTGAATTTTTTCTTAATTCCTTTAAAAAGAATATTCAAAAGAATGATTTCTCCTATGAAATCATTAAAACGATGAGAATGATTGAGAACAGAATTACAAAGTTAAAAGCTAGACCACTGGAGTACAAACGTAAAATGGGCCACTCTATTGATGCAATATCTAGGAAAACACTAATCTTCCAGCATCATATGGGACCAGATGAGGATGATGTAAATGAGATGTTCCAAATGTATGATGCATATGTAGCAAGGTTTCCAAAGGAATAAGATATATAAATAGAAGCTAAGGAAGAAAATAATGAAGATACAAAATATGATGAACATGATTAGGTGTTGTTCCTTGAGTTGTATTCTCTTTTCATATAAACTAATACTTTAAAATAAATACTTTTGTTACATGGGATGTAATTGTTTTTGAAACTTTATTTTTCTCGTATTTCAATTATAAAGTGGAAGAATGCAGTAGTTTCATATTTACTTAGATAAAGTTTTACATACATTTGGATAAGCATGTAAATGATTGATATTTTTGTGATTCTTGCATTTTTGATAACGAATAAAATGGGGTTCTATAGTGGCCCCTACCCATCATAAATAAAGATATACACATGCTAGAAGTAGAGATAATGAACAGAAAGCAACATTCAAACATTTTTTAGTCTTGTTTCATAATTTCCTCCCAATAGGGGAAGCTTATTTTTCCTCATCACAAACTCGCTTGAACCTGTGTTATCTAAACAAAAATGACTGACCTGCCGAGTCCCGGACATTCCCACGTCCATCAATGCATCTAGAGTCATTCTAGGATGACTCATTATTTTATCAAAATCCATTTTCTTCATTTGTGATGATACCCAATAAAAATATCCAAACCACCTATGAAGAATGTCATTTTTCCTTTCCCCTTTTGAAGGTTTGACTTACTAGGATCGGTTTGAGAGGGGACATATGGGGTGATTGGAAGGGAAAGCACTACATGTTGTTGACTAGGCATATTATGAGGTATTGATCTTGACCTAGCCTCCCATTTCCTTGTGAGAGATGCCTTTTCTTTCAGAGAAGGAATGGGTTGAGGCCCAAAAACTCATGCTCTCAATGAGGAGCATAATTCATTAAGCAGGTGGATGACTAAATTGTAAATCTTCCTCTGTTGTCCCCTGTGGAGGAGATTGTTACCCTTCAATGGTGAGTAGATAATGATTGGTCCTCTTCTCCATCTGAGATAATGATTGGAATTTGAGGTTGTGGTTCACCCTTTCTCTTACCTGAAGATGACGTTGGTGTTGAAACTGGTTGTAAAGACACAATCTCTACTTGTTTTTTCTCCAAGGAGTTGATTCTCTGCTCCAACTCATCTATTTTGTGGGAAATGATAGGCACAATGTCGATAGAGGATTTATCATATAACACATATGATTCCTTGGGAATCTCTTTCAATAAAAATCCCTCATCACATAAAAAGGGACATTGAAAACTGGTTTGCCTAGATACTTGAGGTCTTCTCTTGAACTAGTATCTCTTTAAATCTTTGAGATATTTCAAGTGTTCCCATTTGAAAAGATGAAAATACATAACCAGAAGGCTGAAAATATAGGATTAATCCTGATTAGCCTTGTCAAAAATCTAATCGAGACTTTTCGATATGTCAAGGGTCCTCTAGTATCACCTACACACTCTACATCAAACAGGGCCCTAACAAAGGCTTCATTAAGACCACTCAAATCAAATATTTTATTTAAGTCCTCTTAGGAAATTTGCTTTAGACTGTGTGCTACAAGTACCTTTTCCATTTTTCTGATGAAATTCCTTATATTCAGAACAAGAAGGGAAATACATAATGATAATGAATTTGAACCAGGTTTTATAAAAAAAGGGGGACATATGTTTGTGATTTGGTAAAATATTTCCCATAAGATGAGTGATATTTGTTCAGTTCACACGAAAAGGAATTTAAGAGTTCAAAGAGGTTACAAATGAGTAGAGCTAGTAAATCAAAGTGATTCGATTGGAACTATGTGTGGTAATTAAGCCAACAAGACATAAAATAGAGTGTGTAGTGCCCACGGTGGATTCTTAAAAAGTGAATGTTGATATATGTCATATGAGATTCATCTCAAGTGATCTCGAGATTATTTGAAATGATTATCTAATCAATATCGAAATAATGATTAAAGTAATTTTCCGAAATTATGACTGATATCCCAATCGAGCACAAGTGGAACCGATTGAAAAGAATTACATTTTGTACATCATGCAAAAACTTTAAAGGAAAAATTTAAATTTCATGTTCTAGAACAAGTTTTGTAAAAGGAAGTATTCCCTATAATATTCATTCTTTTGGGGGAACTTTGAAGGTTATCAAGTGAATGGGGTGATATAAAAGCAAAAAGATAATCACACCAGAGGGGGGGTTAATTTTTCTGAGAATTATTCAAAGAAAAGAGAAGGAGAGAAAGCCGAGAGAATCCATTTTCCCAAGGAACTTATCTGAGAAACCTATTGTGTCATGTGTATCTTTAAATTTGATCACATCAAGATGGTTATAAGTGTCCAACCATTGAAAAAATGTGATATTGTAAATAAACTTTCCCTTGTTGATCAATTCAAAGAACCTTGAGTAAATCATGTTAATCATGAACATAGTTGTGTTTAATTTCATTTTGAGATATCTTCAAGTAGTTATTTGTGTTCCTATTGCAATCTTATGTTAGGAGTTCCTCTTAATCACACAAGATCTTATCCTTGTGATAGTATTTTGAAATTTTCAATTACATCATGAAGAGATATTTCATTTCATGATGCAATAAACAATTTAAATTCACTCTACTTTCATTATGATGATATAGATTGTTTGTTAGTCTATGAGTGTATCTTAGGCGTGATGAATCAAGGACCTCTAATGTTTAATTAAGTCTTTAACATGAGATTTTGTGTTGAATCCTTGAAGAATGTGTGAAACCATGTGTCTTTGGGCTTTCATAGATGCACATCTTCTAGTTGAAGGTTCATTTTGACTACTTGAATCCTTTTGTCATTTTGCTTTGTAGATGTTCCAACATTTGTTAAAATTTCTCAAGAATTTGGTATAATCAAATTTATCCTGCTTAACTTCCCAACAACAAATTATACATTAAGTAATGAATCCTACATGAACCACCCCTTCTTGCACTGTATATCCATAAATGTTGAAGAAATTTGTTGAGTTTTCCTATCCTTTACCAAAATATGTAGGTGTAATCATTTTTAATGTTGTCTTTAGTAACCTAGACCTTGTCTAGAAAACATCTTCATTCTCTAGGGTGACAGCTCATGAGAGTTAGATTATGTTGCATTGACCATGTTTTCTCAAGGTCTCCTTCAAATATTGTAAAGGGAGAGTCAAATATTGTTAAATATTCTTCACCAACACAGGTTACAAAATGGGTCCTCTCACCCTAGTTCAAGGCACAACCTAAAGTAGTGAGGGTAGGTCGAACCCTTAGAATGGTGTTATCCACTCCATTTCAAGTCAAAGTAAAAATAATCATTTAAAATCCTTCCCTAGCTACAAAATGACTCATATTATGATTTTTTTTTCTCTAAGCATCATGATCAACTTGTGATGTTGCTTGGTTTCAAAGGAAGAATCATTTTGGATACCACCACCAATCTGGGGCCATTTTTGGGGACTATTTGTACAAATACATACACACATCAACCTCTGGTAATGATTATTATATAATTTGAATGCAAATATGTTGTTTAAACATTATCCTTTGTTGATATTTGTGATAATTATATGAGATCAAGAGTTTGTTGTGCAATATTTTTCTGGTTTTAGTAAATGTTACACTAGATCATATGGATACTGATAAATATCAACAAAGGATGATCAAATCCATTGGGATTTGTATAAATTGAGTGTTGATAGACAGTTGACAAATTACTTACAGTGCTTTAGCATATAGTAAGTTTTTTCATTAATATTGGTAAAGCTAGAAGGAAGAAGGTCTTTCTTTAATAAAGATCCTACTAGAATATTGTTTCCAAAGCTTGGTAGAACAAATCTAAAGGGAAGAAAAGTCTAGAAAGCATTAGGGGATCAAGAGTCAAGTGAGAGAGAAGTACCAACTATGTAAAGTGATCAACCTATTGTTGAGGATTTTCCAATATCTTCAAATAATTCAGAGTTGAGTAGTCCTCGTATAAATTTAATTACTCCAGCTGGTGAGGGGCCATCATTTGTATCTAGGATAAGTGTTCCTCATTTATTTTCTTTGTCATTAAAAATTGATAGGGTGGTTTGTGAAACCAAGTCACTAGAGGATACTTACTTTGAAGATCATACACATGTGTCCCAAAGATCCCTTATCCTACACATTTTAATTCCCCTATAAGATCACCTTCCCAAAACAACATGGCTCATCCTCCACCTAGACCTCCTTTTGTTTTCAATACATTTGGACCAATAAATTTTAGAGGAATGGTTGGGTATCCTAATGTTGTACCTCAAGATGTGAGAAATAGGTTGCCTAAATTTCAGGGAAATAATTCCATCACTAGTGATCAACATTTAAGACTCTTCGTTAATATGATGGAATATTTTGAAATTGAATATGAGGATGTGTATATAAAATTATTCATTCATACTCTCGAAGAGGATGCATGTGATTGGTATAAATCTCTACCAGACAATTCAATAGATTCATGGACTGAGATGAAGAATGCTTTCATATTACAATATGGGGATAAGACTGACCCAAGGTTCCTTTTTTTTGAGTTTGAGAATATAAAAAATAATCCCAATGAGTTTGTCTAAGATTTTAATACCAGATTCAATAATACTTTGAATAGATTACCCATAATTATGAGGCCAAGTGATGAGTCTTGCTTAATCAAATATTTTGATGCTTTTGACAAAAAGGTTGCCTACTACTTAAGAGATAATAACCCTGGAATGTTAAGGAAGGATTTCACCATGGCCTTGCAAATTGAAAATAATATCAAGGTAGTTGGGAAACCCCTAAGAGAGAGGGTGTCAAATTGATTAATCCTGATAGACCTCAGTCGAAACAAAGTAGTCGATCTGGAGGAGGTTGTGAAGACTTTGGCTGGGGTAGTTAAATAAATATCTTACAAGTTGGCTAAAGCAGAAAAAGGAATAGGACAACGTTCTCACAAATCATCGTAAACCACAAAGCCATGATATATTTGGAAATCATCCTAGGAGTGATCACAGATCATATGACAGAGGAAAGGGGCCCATGAGATCAGGTAATAAGCAACAACTTAGAGATAATATATCGGTCCCTGATCCTTTAGCTATCAGGGTTTTTATAGTAGAAGAGGCCCATGTTATTGATTAGTGTGATAAGTCTTTCCTATCACATTTCTCATATGATTTAATTAAGGAGGTTGAAGAAATAAATGATGATGAAGCTTATGGTGATGTATGTATGATGGAATGCCTTGAAAATTCACAACAGAGGGATACTTCAACTAATTCAATAAGTGCCATAACTTTTCAAGGTTTTTGGCAATGCATTCACTAGGTACTACCTCTCCCTCATGATGATGGTGTTGAGATTGATATGGTGCAAGTGTTTGATTTACCTAATCATGATTTTGAATATTTAAGATCTTTAATGATTAAGAAATATGATGGGGAATCCCTTCTGAGGAAGATAGGTAACTTTTGATGAATGCAGTAGTTTCTTAGGAAAAGGAATATAATACCAGAAGTAGAGTTGTAAAAGGGGGAGGCCCTCAAGATAAACCAAAAACTCCACTTCTCACTAATATCCCAAAGGAACCCCTTAAGAAGGATACACTTAACAAAGGCCCTGTTGTTCCAAATAAAACTTGTACCCCAACTCATGCCCAAATTGCAAAGACTCTTATACTACTAGAAGGAACCATAAATCTCCCACCCAACATTGCCTTACCCAAATATGTTCCATGTCAAATCAAATTCATTGTGCCTATTTTTGAATTGCTCAAAATCCCTAAGCATAGAAAATAGGCATTTGAGTATTTGGGATTTAAAGAAGAGATAACAACCTAAGACAATAATGTGAATGGTGTGGACAACCATTTAGTGGCTTGGGAGAAGGTTTGTAAACCTAAGAGGCTTGGGGGGTTAGGAATCAAAGACATCAAACATATGAATGTTGCTCTTATTGCAAAGTTAGGTTGGAGACTTATAAAAGAACACAAGCCTTGGATAGAGTTGGTTAAAATCAAATACCTTTCCAACCAAAGCAAGATTTCCTTTATTTCTGATCTGTTTCTTCCGAATGGTTCTATTTTCTGGAACAATCTTCTACACAGAAGATAGATTATTTCTCAAGGATGTAGCTAGAAGCTTGGGGATGGTCAAGACATTAATTTATGGACTGATAAATGGTTAGATATTAACTGGATTTCCTCTTATGGCCACATTAAAGACATCTTAATTAGAAATTATGGGCACAAAGTACAGGGCTATATTGAGGTGGATGAAACCAAAAGAAAATGGAAATAGTTCAAAGTTGAGGAGGAGAATGTGCAGTCTAATGTTTCATCTATGTAGAATCAACTCTCCCTAATTCATATCAGTCCACAAAGTCATAAGGATGGGCTCATTTGGAAAGATTCTTTTAATGGAGAGTACTTGGTTAAATCGGGCTACAATTCTTTCTTTACCTCTATGGAAAGTGATACTGAGTGGCATAAGCTATGGATGCAGAGCTAACCCATAGAGTGAACTTTTTCTTGTGGCTCATCATTAAAGCCAAGATACTAACCAATGACAATCTCATTAGGAAATGATTTATCATCTTTGAATAGATGTTGCATATATCGGAAGAAGCGAGAAGACATTAAACATTTTTCTTCATTGTAAGTATACTTCCAAAATTTGGCATCTTAGATTTAAAAAATTTAATCAAGAATGGATCTTTCCCCTTACTTTTCTTCAGGCCTGGGAACAATGGAAGTCTCCTTACAAGCATTGTGTGGTGAGGAGATTATGGCAACTAGTTTTACCTCACGCCATGTGGCAAGTTTGGAAAGCTCGTAATGATGTCATTTTTAGGAATACTAGAAAGTTATGTAATAAATTCTACAAAGAAATTATCATTGTTGTGAAGGACAACATTGCAAGATTTAAACCTCCTAAAAATAGACTTTACCCTGAGGAAGAAGAGAACATTTTGGCTGCTTGGAATATAGGCACTGTCTTGAATAAGAATAATAATAGTATTGATAGATCCACTGTTCGATGGATTAAGCCTCCCAATTCTTAGCATAAATTGAATTTTTAAAGGGCCTCAAAAGGCAATCCTAGAGATTCGGAGGTTGGGAGTCATTAGATATCAAAGAGGCTATTTAGTTACTACTTTTTCTCGGAAAGATAGGAAGGCAAACTAACCATTACTCTAAAGCTCTTCCTACTCTTTAGGGAATAAGGCAAGCGAGGGATTGTAATATTCCAAATATTATAATTGAGGGTGATTCAATGAACATCATCAATCTCTTGAACCAAAAACAACCCCCAAATGGTCAATTAGAGATTTTATTGTTGAAGCTACGATATTTGTAAGAGTTTTCAAAATTTTGAAATCAAACATACCTACCCAAAAGGCAATAGGGTCGCGGATAGTTTGGAAAACTTTGGAGTAAATAATACTTTTCAAACTTGGCTAAGGGGTTACATTATTTGCACTCAAGTTAATCAAGACATCATCAATGATCTACATGACTTGGAAAGTAATCACTAAAGGTTGTAATGATGGCGCTTGAAAGGAGTGGTTTTTAAGTACGGAATGATGACATCTCCTAAGATTTGTGTGACCTAGAGCAACATCATTACTATTCATAGGTCAGATGCTAAGGAGTGGGTCACTAATTACAAAGTAAGGTCTAATAGTTATATCTTTCTACATGATTGGGAGAGATTCAAAAATAGAGTTGAGTCAGGTCGCATAGTTCAAAAAATTTTACCATTGTGGGCAGAGCCACTGGAAAAATGGGGGGACCGCCTTGCAAGACAGAGCCCACCCATAATCCAGCTTGGAAAGATGATACAATTCTTTAGAACTATCTTCAAATAGGGGGTCTTGTGAAATTTATTGAAAAAATCCAAGGTTTTGATCAGGATATCTCTATTATATTTTCTCAAGGATGGAGGAATCGCATGGTAAAATACAGCAACATTGAGGTTGAGATTATGGAGGAGCTTATTGCTCAAGTCACCAGACTCATTCTTGATGGCTCCAAATTCTTTAAAAAGAAGGTGGTCGAGAGAGGTGGAAACAAAGAAATTCTGGATGAATGGGAAGATCTTGAATTTGTGATGGCAGGCATCAAGTTGGCTTCGCTTCTGAGCCTTTTCCGAGATTGCTAGAATGGTAGTAAGGTATGTAACTCTTAAGGGGAGATTTATCACTATTCCTCTTAAACATTTGATCTTTCTCAATCACTTTTGTAGAAACATAATTATCAACTTCCCTCATTACTTGATAAACTCACTGGAGAAATCCATTCGGGAAGTGCAAAATCATACTAGGGCAATTCCCCCGCATCATTTAATACCGCTTATTCACCGCCACTTCTCAGCCTATCCCCACTTGGATTTTACTCCTCCCTCTACCTTCATTCCTCCCCCTACCCCCACTACCTCCATTCCTCCTCTGCTCGAAAGGAAGATTGACATTGCTTCATCTAGCAAGAAAAGGAAGGGGATGAAAACTAAGGTCCCTGCTTCGCAGAGGGTTCTTAGAAGCCACAAAGACCTGGAGCTTGCTGAGAATATCCTGCACATTAGCCATCCGATGGAGGATCCTAAGGATGAGGACTTTTTGAGCAGAGTGGGAAAGATGGAAAAGGAAATTCAAGAGCTTAAGAGTGTTATTAGAGATATGGAAAAAGCTAAGGGGAAAAGGAAACTACAAAATGATGAAGAAGAGGATGTCACTGCTGATATTTTCAAGAAGCTTCAATCTCTGGATGGCAGACTTGGAAATGTAAAATGATGTAATGACTATATCCTCTCTGCCCTTAAAAGTATTTACAATTTCATCAAACAGCACGTTTGTAGTATCTGCAGTCTCAGCAGGATTACTGAGGACATTTGGGGCTCCAAGGAGAAAAGAGATATTGCAATTGCTCAGGCGGATCTGAAAGACCCTTCCCAGGCCACCACCATTGCATTCTTTGTCTCACTTTAAATGATTAAAGCTAATATTGACTAGGCTATCAAGTGAAGTGGCACTCTATTTACATTTCTTGGCCGTGAAGTTGCTTTATTATTGTGATTTTGGTGTTATTTTTTGGCTAGGATGACCAGTCTCTTGTTAGTTTTTTGTCTCTTCTACTACTTTTCGATCACTATACGTCTTGATCCTTTTTATTACTATGTTGTCTTATCTGGTTGTTGAGCCCTTTGGTGTTGGTTGTTTTTCTCTTTTTGGGTTGTTTCTACCTATTTTGATATCTAGCTTTTGAGCCTTTCTGTATACAGGGTATAGTCCCTTCAAAACTATTTACCCTTAATAAAAAAATATGAATTGTGTGGATGTTCCTCCTATCATTGTAGAGCCACAAATACCATAGGCTCTGGAAGAATTGGGAGAATCACCAAAAGTGTACATGGGTACTTCACTTGTTGAGTCTCATCTTGACGTTGATTCTTTTTATACTACTTTAATCATCAAGGATAGGTTGGTACACAACTATATATTCGATTCAAGAGCTTCATGCAATGTGATGCCTCTTAAGGTAATGAATGAATTAAATATCAAAGTAACATCAACCTTTGGAAAGTTCACAACTATGGATTCAATGGAAGTGTTGGTGATTGTATATGTTAAAGGGTTAATAGTGTAATTAGCAGCTTACCCAAGAAAATCCTTAACTATGAATGTGGTTATTTTGGATTGCCCGACCAAATGGGGAATGTTATTATCAAGGAAATGGGCTACTAGTGTGGGGGAAGTTTGTAAATGGATATGTCATATGCAACCATACCAGTGGAAGGAAACCTTGTAAAATTGTATGGTGAAAAGAAGATGTTACATCTAATTAAAGATCCTAACAATGCTTCTTATGAAGTATTATATACAGATGTAGATGTTGATAATTTTGTTGGTTATGCAGATTTTAAGGAGCACAAAATTGACAAATGTAAATATCCTGAGCAACCTAGTTCCCCTTGGACTTTGATGTTTGATGGAGCTTGTTCTAAATTTGGGAATGGTGTTGGTGTTGTCTTGATATCTCCAAATAAGGAAGAATTCAATTTTTCTTTTAAACTCAAGTTTGAATGCACAAATAATATTGCAGAATATGAGGCACTACTTTTAGGTTTAAGGATTTTCTGTTGGTATGGTATTCTAGACATTATTGGTAAAGGGGATTTAGAAGTGGTATTCAAGAAAGTTCGAAAGTTGTATGCAACAAAAAATCAAATAATGAAACAATATAAGCATGAATTTTGGGATTTCATTGAAATGTTTGATTCCTTCAACACAGTATACCATAAAAGAAAGTATAATAATGTAGCAGAAAAATTGCGATTGGGATCTAGTTTTGAAAATTGTACATTGTCTCCTTATTGTTAGTATGAAATTGAAATATTGACAAGACTATCTCGTCACGATAATGTCAAACATTGGCAAGTTTTGAAGATGATACAAAAAAAGAGAATTCACAAATCAGAATGTGGATTGGGAGCCAATGGTTTTTGTTAATGAGGGTAAAGAGACCTTATTTGGTAAGGATATTATTCATTTGAAGACAAATACTATTCCAAGAGGTTTGGTTTCATTAGAGTCAAACTTTGGTAATGTTGATCGTATTGCTAGTAGGAATATGTCACTTCAAAGGTGTGAAGGAACACAACTTGGGGACAGATAGTAAACCTAGAAAAATATGGCTAGGTAGTAACCTAAGTAAAGAAGAAAATAAATCATATGTCTAGTTGTTGAAAAATTACCAAGACTGCTTGGCATGGTCATATTCAGAATTAAAGGCATATAGGGAAGACATTTTCCAGCATGAGATACCATTGGAAGCTAATGCCAACCTATTCAGAAAAATCCTCAAAATGTAAGAATAATTAAAGAAATTAAGGGATGGAGGCATCATACAATCCACGGGGTGTTCTTCATGGGTGGAAAATCTAGTACCAATTCAAAAGAAGAATGGAGATATAAGGTTGTGTGTGGATTTTAGGAATTTGAATAAGGCATCAATCAAAGATAATTATCCCCTTCCCAATATGAATAACATGTTGCAGTTAGTTATTGGCTCTGAGTTATTGTCTACTTTGTATGGATTCTCAGGATATAACTAAGTAGTAGTGAAATAGTCAGAAAGAATCAAAACCACTTTCACCACTCCATGGGGTACTTATGTGTATTTGAGAATGCCATTTGACCTAATGAATGGTGGAGAAACATTTCAAAGAGTGATGGATGTATCATTCTTAGGATACATAAATTATTTCATTGTTTTATACTAGGATGATGTGACAAAGGTGCTCTTAAGGAAAATGAGTGATCACTTGCAACATCCGGAGAAAATATTTTTGAGGTGTAGAGAATATGGCATTTCATTTAATCCTAAAAATACCACTTCACGGTTCAAAAGACGAAGTTGTTAGGTCACATTATATATAAATAAGGTGTCATGATTGATGATGAAAGAGTGGAAGCTATCGGTAAAGTTACTATACCCAAAACCAAAAACAGTATTCAATCCTTTTTTGAACAAATAAATTTCATCAGGAGATTTATTTCTAAATTTTCTGAAATGACTATCCCTATCACGACTATGATAAAAAGGATCAAATTGTCAAATGGGAGGAATAAGTTGTCCAAGATTTCATTGGAATTAAGGAAGCATTGAAGAATGCCCCTATTTTGGCAGCTCATGATTTCAAGAAAGCTTTTCAAATGTTTTTATTTTTCTTCTAAAAACACTATTACATCTATCCTATTGCAAAAGGATGAAGAAGGAAATGAAAGGACAATTTATTTCTTTAGTAAAGCACTTCAAGGAGAAGAATTGAGATATACTATCATGGAAAATTAGGCCTTCTCTTTGGTAAGAGCAACAAAAAATTTTAGACCATATATCTTGAGTTCCAAGATCACAGCCTATGTTCCTCATACTATGGTCAAGGACATCTTGTCAAAAATGGAAATCTCAAGTAAAAGATGTCGATGGGTAAAAAAATTACAAGAGTATGACATGGATATTCAAACCACCAAGTTAGTTAGGGGTTTAGGGTTGGCGAAGCTAATGGCAGAGAGAAACCTGCAAGTAATGGAGATAAATGAAGTTGAGGAAGGAGATATGAATGTCCATGAAAGATTGATCAATTCGGCATGGTACAAGGACATCATGTTTTATCTTAAACATTTGGAATGTCCTGGAAATTTGAGTAAAAATCAAAAGAGGGCACTCAAGTTAGCTTCCCGAAATATATTATCACTGATTATGGATTGGCATGGAAGAATCTTGAAGGGATTCTCCTAAGATGCATTATTGAAGATGAATCCCCTAAACTAATTACATATTTTCATGGAGGAGTTTGTGGGGGGAATTTTGCTGGAAGGGTAACTACTCACAAGATTTTAAGGGTTGGTTATTAGTGGCCCACACTTTTTAAGGATACAACTTTTTTAGTGATAAAATGTGAAAGTTTTCAATGTTTTTCAAGAAGATTGAAAGCTTAAGGAGCTCTCCCTTTACAACTAGTATCAATTGAATCCCCTTTTAAGAAGTGGGTTATGGACTTCGTTGGGGGAATTTTATATCCTTCAAGTCTAGGATACGAGATGGATATTGGTGGCTACTAATTACTGTTAGTGCAAAATCAAAGCACCCCCAAATGAATCGTCAAATCTGATTTTCTAAGGTAGATTCATTTGGTGTGATTCGCATAACATTGAATTTTCCCCAAAGTGTGGGACTTTGCAAATGGAAAAACTCTCTAGATTAAGGTTGGTTCCTACTCCTCTGTTTAGGTGTATGCATGAAATTGCAGAGGATCTATCCTAAATCCTACTCTAATTTTCCAAGGAGATAGAGTTAAAGAAGGGATGCAAAGCAAATAAAACTTAAGCTACAAGGTGATACACCAAAGGAGTGATGAAAAAAATTTTGCTGGTTGAAAATTTTTTTCTTTGGTAGATGAAAACTAGAATAACACAACACAGAAACATGCACAAAATAACCAAAGTTGTAATGAAGGATTAGAAGACAACAATTAACACAGAAAGGGATGAAGATCACCCATAGAACATGTATTATTTCTCTCACGGCTTGATACGATGCATTACAATAGTAACAAGGAAAATTTGTGTTTACAGTCTATATGGGAGGTCTAAAACTCCATGAATTCACTTGCCAAGGGGAAGAGGGGAGCCTATAAAAAAAAAATGTCCAACCCTTTACAATGAGTCTCGACCCTGCTTTTATAGATTCAACACAAAGGGGAGAAAGAGAGAGAAGCGGGAAAATAGTTCCAAGCTCAACCACTGCTATTAATGCCTCCCGTAAAATCTTCCCCCAAATTTTTCTTGACTATATCAATTTCTTATTTGGTGCCTTGAAGAAGGAGGAAATGGTGGATCAGATCAAAATCCGATCTAGTTGTTGGGGCAAAGATAGATCCTGCATTGATGGCCCTAAAGATGTTTCTCCATTTTCTCCCACCTAACCTCCCAAAACTTAAAGTTTCAGATCTCCATAGTGTAGATGAGGCTGAGATCTTTCCAATGATGTCAGATTTGTAATATTTTGACCCCTGAGTTGAAAGATATGCCCCTTCAAAGTTTGTATCGAGTTTAAATGCGAAAGGGAGGGAAAACTAGTTTGAAAAATGGGCTCCCTTTTAAATACGGGACACGTGGAGGGATGGAACTTTTTCGATGGTGGCTTGAAAACCTCCTTTCAACCTTTCTCTTGAACTAGCATTGTTTGGACATTTGGCACCCTCCGCTGGTCTGTCTCAATGTTTGACTATTCAACCTGACCCTATCCCCTTTTGAAACGAGACATGTGGAGGCTCTGCACTCACTTAGAAACCACTTAGAGTTTTGCTTCTGAAGAAGCCTCGGATTGACACTTGGAAGCATCAGCAGGCTCTTAGAATTTTCAATGGCCCCTCTTTCTTTTTATACCCTAGGCTACGTGGCGAACTGGTGCTTATTTGAGCCTCTACTCTTTAAAACGATATTAGAGATGCACCAAACTGACATGTGGTGGCTTCCGCGGTGCTTCTATACTTAGCCTCTTTTTGATCCCTTGTCATGTCCTCCTTTTGACCTCTGTTGACCATTTTCTACATGGAGGCTAGCACAAGTTTGAGCTTCCCTTTTATATTCAACTTTAGAGAAGCTTCGTGCCAACACGTGGTTCTCTCCACTACCTCCTCTATACTTAGCCAATTTTTGGACTCGTTCTGAACCGTTTTGAGCCCGAAGACTTTGGATCTTTGTCATTTCTTATTTTTATTCTCACTCTTGAGTCTTTTGACCTCGTTCCTCTTTCTTCTGACCTTGTGTTCCATTTCTCGAGTTTTTCGTAACTTTGTTAAATAGATTTAAGAGATAGATCCACTCAACAGAGCCATCTCTTTTCTTTCTTCATGCATAGGGTTGTTTGGTCCTTCATAGGTCCCACCACTCCATCATTGAGTCCTTCTGCGACCTGTTTGCAAGATTTAACCATGTTTTCTCTGGTTCTTCCTGTGCGGGGTCATGGCTGATCCAATACTTTGCCTAGGGGGTGAAATATGGATAAAAATTTGGCGACTCATAGGGGTATCTACCTGCTAGATGAAAAGACCAATTACCTTGTCATATCCATTGGGCATGGAGTCGAGAACGACATCGATCTTGATCCTTCCTCTGATTCACGAGCTTGACTATTTACACTCTCAATTTTCATAAGAAATCTTGAAATGATGGTTTCTGAGAGTAGAAAATTGTTTTGACCGGGGCTTCATCTGTTTCTGAATGGGTTATGCAAGAGAAACAAAACAACACCACAACTATATACAAAATTTGAAATCATACATGCTCCAAGTAGAACATGCAGAGTGTGCAAAGAACTTAGGAGAAAATCAACCTAAACTACAACAAGACAATGTGCACAAGCACTTAGAGGAATGAGAAACTAAACTAATATGTACAAGGTGGGAACCTTCCTTCTAGTAGTAGTGTTTAAGATAGATTCCATTCACTAGAATCTATAACTCTTCACCATCCAATGTAGACAATTGGAAAGAATTGCTACTTTTACATTTTGTGACCATGTAAGGGCCACTCCAAATGGCATCAAACTTGGAATTCTTTCTGGTTTTTCCCGATTTGCATCCCATTTCAAAACTAAATCTCCTTCCTAGAAGGTCCTTATTCTTTCCCTCTTGTTAAAGCATCTCTTGATTGAGACCTGGTCCTTCTCCATTGTTTGAAGTGCATGTCTTTTGGTTTCTTCCAACTCCATCAGCTCTACATACCTAGCTTCCATTGGTTCAAACTCAGACATCTCCAGCTTCTTCATGAGTTCCAATGCTGGCAACTCAAGTGATATAGGAAACACTACTTCTTTCCCATAGATAAGTTTGAATGGAGAGTTTCCTATAGACTTCTTGGGTGTTTTCCTATCAACCCATAAGGCTGATTTAAGTTTTGTATGCCAAGTTCTCTAAAATTCATCCAGAGTTCTTCTGACAATCCTTAGTGGGTTCTTGTTTGTAGACTCAAATTAGACATTACCCTGAGGGTAATAATTTGATTAAGTGCTCATGTAAATCCCATTCCTAATGGCCCATCCTATGATTTTGGAACCTATGAATGCCAATGCATTGTGCGATATAACAGTGGTGGAACTCCAAATTTGGTCACTATCCCTTCATAAAAATCTAGTATGTTAGACTCATTAGCTTCTTTGAGTGCCAATGCCTCAATCCACTTGGTGAAATAGTATGTTGTTGTTGCTTTGTCAGAATCCATTTGTGGCCTTGTCTCAAATTTGGATTAATGATCTTGATGAAATCCAATCCCTATTGCATGAATGGCTGGTCAACTAAATCAAAGTGCAATGGAAGTGTTGCTAGCCTTTCTTTTCCTTTAAAGAATGCACAATTTTTGCACTTTTTGATCCATGCATAGCAGTCACTAAACACCCTGGGCCAATAATAACCTACCTTCATGATCTTGAGTGCTATCACCTGTGGAGAAAAATGGCCTCCAGCTGCTTCATCATGGAACTCTTGTAACACTCTCCCAATCTGATCTGTCCCAATGCATCTTAATAGAATGCCATTGATGTCCCTCTTGAACAAGATGCCATCAATAAGCACATATGGGATGGCCTGTAGTCTGAAATGTCTCCTTTTTGTTTTACTCATTTCTAGAGGACACAGGCCTATTTGAAGGAAGTGCACCATGCTTTGAGTCCAACAAGGAGTGGGTACATCATCATTTTCTTCCTCTTGACTATCTTGCAGAACAAAAATAGCTTCCTTTTCACTGTTTGCCTCATCTTGTTGACTTGAGGCTAGTTTTTCACACAATCCCTTCCCATGGACCAGCTTAGTAACCTTGATCTCAATGTCATACTCCATGACACGAGTGATCCATCCTGCATGTTTTTGTTTAGATCCTTGTTGAGAAGGAAGTCCTTAACTCCTGCATGGGAGACTAATAGTTGGATTTTATTGTTTGAAACCAAATGTTTAAATTTATTTAACCCTTTGGTCACTGTCAAGACTTGCTTTTTGATGGAGTATTTCACTTCATAATCTTCCGACCCATTAAAGAAGGCAATTGGCTGCTCTATATCCTTGTTATTCTATTGTACTAGGATTGCAGAAATTGTGTCCCTGCCACCAAAGGAATATAGTATGAAGTCCTTCGAGAAATATGGATTCACGAGAGTTGGGGCTTGTGATATAGCTTCTTTTATGGCCTCAAAACTTGTATTTCCTTTAGTTTTCCACCTAAATTCCAAGCTCTTCTTCAACATCAATGTTATTGGTTTGACAAGGGTAAAGCAAAGTTTGGTACAAACCTGTAGACAAAATTGATTTTTCCCAAGAAGCTTTGAAGAGCTTTCTTATGGCTTGGCAATGGCAATGATCTTATTTCTTCAACTCTCTCTGGGTCAATTGCCAAACCTTCCTTTGACACAATATGACCTAGAATTCTACCCTCATGGGCCAAGAATATGCATTTTTAGGGTTCAATGATACCCCAAATATCCTACACCTTTGAAACACCTACCTTAGGTGAAAAAGGTGGTCTGCTACATTTTTGGAGAACATAGTAATGTCATCCAGATAGATCAATACTATTTTGTTGATCATCCCTTTGAATTCCATATCCATTTCCCTTTGGAAAGTGGCTCTAGCATTAGACAATCCAAATGACATTTTTCTATAGGCATAGGTGCCCCATTTGGTGGTGAAATCTATTTTGAACTGATCATCTTCTTTCACCATGATCTGGTTGTACCCTGAGTAGCCATCTAGGAGAGAGAATCTCTCTAATCTAGACACCACTTACAAGATCTACTCCATTAAAGGGAGTGGGTAGTGATCTTTGAGGGAAGCTCTGTTCAAGTCTCGAAAGTCTACACACAACCTAATCTCTCCATTCTTCTTCCTGACTGGGACCAAGTTTGTAACCCAGCTTGAGTGTTTGATTGGAAATATGATACTTGCCTCTATTATCTTGTTTAGCTCTTTCTTCATCAGAGGTTCAATGTGTGGATTAACTCATCTATGTTTTTTCTTGATGGCCTAACATTGTATCTACTTCAATTGTGTTGTGATAGCTTCAGATTGAACCCTCTCTGGTCTTCATAGCTCTAAGAAAATACATATGGGAACTCTTGGAAAAGTTTCATGAATTCATACCTTTCTTTCTCGGTGGCCACTTTGCTAATTTGAAGTGTTTTTCCTTCTCCAACTAGAATTGACTCTAAATATTCTCCTTTGATTTGTATATTAGCCTTCTCTTTTTGAAATTGATCATTAGGATTGAAGATAGACTCCAATGTCACTAAGCCTTTAGGAAGATTTTTTGTATGCAACTACACTACTTGATCTCCATATTGTTGCTCTAATCTATTTTGATTCCTAGCTAAGAACTCAGCTTCCTCTTGCAAAAAATTGATGATCTGTTGATCATTCTCGAACACCTACCAGCATGTGTTGTTATCTGGCACTGCTGGCCTTACAATCACATGGATATGTGGTTGTCCTTTGTCCCTCTTGATGTTTTCAACCACATCAAATGTTGCTCCAACTGCTACAAGCCTATCAGTAGCTTTGTTCTCCTTCCTGGGTATGGACACAATGTTGAAGGCTTTGAAATCCTCAATGAGATCCCATACCCTATTCTTGTAGCTTTTGAGCAGGTCATTCTTGATAGCATTTTTTCCTTTGACTTGATTGGAAACTAGTTCACTATCACCAAACACTTGCAGGTTCTTGATTCCTTGTCTTCTAGCCCAATGCAATCCATGAACCAAAGCCTCATATTCTGCATATGTTATTTGAGTAGGAAAACTAGAAATGGAAGGCTGAGTAATACTTCATACCTTGGGGTGACACAATCATAGCTCCACCTTCGGCTCCTTTCCTACTTCTCAAGCCATCAAAGAACAATTTCCATACTTCATTTTCATCCTTATATTTTGGCTTAATGATGTCAAGAAGAGGATGATTCTCTTCATGCAGCAAGTAGACTCCTAGTTTAGATTCTTCCATCTCCTTATAGGGATCAAAAGCATGTCTTTTGACCACCCATTCGTCAAGAGTCAAGTCTGGGATACACCCTACCTTGGTATCTACTTCAGAAGTGTTTAGGAGGTCTTCCTGATCAAAACCAAAAAAATTGCATTGATTAGGCTAGGCACATAAGACTCAATGTGATAATCTGTTATGGGCTTGGATATAATTGTGGCCTTCACCCCATACCTTGTTCTAAAGAGCATATGTGACCAGTCAATAGACAAATAGCCTCCAATTTTGGTAGTGAAGTCCCTGGACAAACACAATGCAAAATGTGGTGGTAAGTCTATGACTGATACGTTCTGCAACACAGTCACATTAGGGCAGGCATGCAGAGTGAGGCTCAGATCCTTGATGATTCCAACAGTTTTCATTGTTGTCCCATCTAATTGTACTACCCCTCTAGAGATGACTTCATACTGGAGACCCAGTTGATCAACTATTTGTTTGGGCATTACAGAACTACTTGCCCCAGAATCAATCATGCAATTATGCACCAATTTATCCCCAATGATTAATGAAACATAGAATGGAGGAGGTCTCAGGTTCTTACCTTGTTGCTCTTAATGGTTTCCCCTAGATTGAGTTGTATTGGTCAGCACTTTCTCTTGTCGAGTTAAGAGGTTGTGTTGTATATATCTTTCCCCTTAGGTAGATATAGACAAACGAAAGAATATGGAAATCAAAGAAACTCAGACCCCGACATTTATTACACCCTAGAGCGAGTTAAGGGTGCACATCAAAGGATGTCGACATGAAAATAGATGCACCACGCGCAGTTAATGGTGCACATCAAAGGATGTCGACATGAAAATGGATGCGCCTTGGTGCAGGTTAAGGGCACAGGTAAAAGGATGTTGACATGAAAATGGATGCACCCTAGCACAGGTTAAGGGTGCACATCAAAGGATGTCGACACAAAAATGGATGCACCCTAGTGTAGGTTAAGGGTGTAGGTAAAAGGATGTCGACATGAAAATGGATGTGCCCTGGTATAGGTTAAGGGCACACATCAAAAGATGTCAACACAAAAATGGATGCGCCCTGGCGCAAGTTAAGGGCACACATCAAAAGATGTCAACACAAAAATGGATGCACTTGGCGCAGTTAAGGGTGAAGGTAAAAGGATGTTGACATAAGGATGGATGCACCGAGGCACATCTTCGGGAGGCACAACATTTTGAGCATTGACACCCCGATAGGAAGCAAACCACAGTGCGAGATGTTCAAATGGCCATAACTTTTCACAAGGAGCTTAGATTCATACAAGGTTAGACTTTTCGGAAAGCTTACGAGGTCCTATTTCCAAATATGACTAGATATATTTAATTGGGTGAGAACAAGTTCTTCAAAATTCAAAATACAATTTGCCATTTTTGGGTTTTCTAGGGTTCTCACCTACTACCATAATGAGATGGATTAAATGCAACCTAGAGGTGGTTAAGGTAGATTTGGAATTCCTCTCTTTTTCTCTCTCATTCTTCCTATAAATTTTAAGGAGGGGCTTATTTCTAAATGTTGGACATTCTTGTTTTTCCCCTCCCTTCTTCTCTTTGGTAGGTGAATTTGTGGAGTTCAAACCTCCCATCTAAAACTATAATGCAACTTTGCCTCTTGGCATTTTGTAGTGTATTGTATCAATATTTGGAGCAAGGAATGCATGTCTGTGGATGATTCTCAACCCTCTCTATGTTCATTTGCATCCTCCTGATCTTTCACTACAAATTTGGTTATCTGTGCATGATCTTGCATTGCATTTTAATGGTTTGTGTTTATTGGCAAGACAAGGGTTCTTCATTCCTCGATGCATCACCTTTGCTATTTTAGGTTTATTTGTATGCATCTTCTTACCCCGTCTCCTTGGTAAGTTAGTTTAGGTTTTTAGTAAACCCTCTGCATTTTTACGTGTGCATCAAAATAGAGGAATAGGAACCAGCCTTCATCCGGAGAACTTTTCCAATTTCGTAAGGTCCAACACTTGGAAAAAGCTGCATGTTATGCAATCACACTAAGAGTCTCATCCCATCGAGTTGCAGAGCATGCTTAGGGGTGATGTGATTCGCCATCAACAGGTTGATTTGAGATTGACAAATTTTGCATGGTAGTCTATGATAGATCCCTCTACCCTAGATTGGCCATTGACTCCCATAGTGAAATGTTCACACTTGTCTTCTTCATTTACTTAATGATATTAAATGAGCTGTCCTTCTACTACCCCTTCCCTGGCACATTTTTCTCTTGTGCATGGGTTGTTACACCCAGTGCCTAAGTAGATTTGGAAGGTGGCTTGGATTGGCTCTACATATTGGGAGTTGTATTTTGGATGTCAATACCTTGTGGAGTAATGGAGGATTGAGGATCTCCTAATTTTGGTGAATTTCCTTCTCCAATATTTCTCTTCTTGGACTGTGTATTGGCAGCTATACTTGGGGAAGGATCTGATTCATTCCACAGAAGTCTTGACTTGCACACCGACAAGCATAGTTTTAGTTGGAGGTCCATCTTGCTGGTCTCCTTGCTACTGATTTTCTTCTTGGCTAGGTTCTTGTGACATACCAACAATTTGCACCATCAAAGCCTGATTTAGTGCACCATTGAAGCACATCGATTGATTATGTGGTTAATTACATGGGAAACACCAATCATATTCTTGTGCCATGTTATTATGTGTTGGAACCAATGCCCTTGATGTTGAAGCTGTGTTTGGATCATATGGCCTAAAAGGTCTAGTAGCTTGAGGTTGTCCTTGGTGTTGAATCTGAGTTACAGCCTGGGCTTGTGGTCTATTTTATTGATACGGGGTCTAGCCTGATACTGAGCTTGAGGTTGATATGGCCTAGAACTCTGAGCCTGTTGTCTTTTGATGGTTACTAACTCATTCCCCAGTTTTTAAGTTGTTTCATAATTTCCTGAACCTCCTTTGAGGTGGTAGATGATGAGGTGGAGGCTTCAGCTAAACTTTGACTCTTGGGAGTAGGTATAGGAGCTATTGTGGGTGTTTGGCTGGTACTTGGGTTTCCTAATTTGGGGTATAGAGGCATGGATGGCCTAGGAGAAAGTTTTCTAGCCTGAATTAAACAATTCTCAACTCCTATGGAAAGGCTATAGGCTGCAGGTAAAGTTGTGCCCCCATTGACTGAATCATTAAAGCAATATCAGAATTTAAAGCTCTAAGAAAGTATAAGAAGGCACCTTCATTAGTGGGCTTTACTGCTGCTAGAATCCTATCCCAGTCTATTGAAATATGAGGTTGAAATCCATCAACTGCTCATTTGGAGCTCTCTTGATTGTTGTTAGTTGCTCCAACAAGGATAAGTTATCTCCTTTTTCTCCAAACTAGTTATGAAGATTTGTGCATATATGGTCCCAAGATTTAATAGAGCCTGCTTCTAGGCTCTTGAACCATTGTGAGGCTTTACCCTTGAGTGAAGAGGCTAGTAACTTGACTGTAATGTCCATCTCAGTGATCTCATGGATTGTACAGACATTTACAATATCTTGAATGTGGTCAGAGGAGAATTCTAGTTTTCCCTAGTGAAATATGGGATGCTCTTCAATGCTACCACCAGGACTGGATTTTGTGCATTCAGAGTGAGTGGGCTACTACTAGTGAAATTGACATAAGGATTTTGTTGTGCCATCCTGATCATCCTAAGCACACTTCTTTATTGAAAGAATGGCCTACTAGGAGGAGGTGTCAATAAGGCTTTGTTTGGTGGAGATAGAGACCTCTGGGCTCTTCTTCCTCTTCTCCTTCTATCTGGAGACAAGTGTAGGTGTAAAAATTGTCCCTCTTCTCTTGTTCTTGACCTTGTTTATATCCTTCTCATGAACTTGGGAAACTTGGACTGCTGAAACCAGTGGATTCTATCCCTTTTGGAGTCGTTAGATGTGCAGTTCTTAAAATCTTTTTAAAAGCTAGAATCATAGCAAGTGCACATCGATCTTACTGTAATGAAGATGGAGACTTCTTTGTCCCACCAAGGCGTGCCAAAACTATTAGTGAAAAATCACAACACCCCTAAATGAGTCGTCAATGTCTGCTTTTCTAAGGTAGATTCATTTGGTATGATTCGCATAACATTGAATTTTCCCCAAAGTATGGGACTTTGAAAATGGCAAAACTCTCCATATTAAGGCTGGTTCCTACTCCTCTGTTTAGGTGTATGCATGAAATTATAGAGGATCTATCCTAAATCCTACTCTAATTTTCCAAGGAGAAAGAGTTAAAGAAGGGATGCAAAGCAAATAAAACTTAAGCTATAAGGTGATACACCAAAGGAGTGATGAACAATTGTTTTGCTGGTAGACACAAACTAGAAGAACGCAACGTAAAAACATGCAAAAATAAACAAAGTTGTAATGAAGGATCAGAAGACAACAATTAACATAAAAAGGGATGAAGATCACCCATAGAACATGTATTATTGCTCTCATGATTGATATAATGCATTATAATAGTAATAAGGAAAATTTGTGTTTACAGTCTATATGGGAGGTTTGAAACTCCACAAATTCACTTGCCAAGGGGAAGAGGGGAGCCTGCAAAATAAAATAATGTCCAACCCTTTACAATGAGTCTCGACCCTACTTTTATAGATTCAACACATAAGGGGAAAGAGAGAGAAGCGGGAAAAATAGTTCCAAGCTCAACCACTACTATTAATGCCTCCCGTAAAATATACCCCCAAATCTATCTTGATTGTATCAATTTCTTATTCGGTGCCTCAAAGAAGGAGGAAATGGTGGATCAGATCAAAATCCAATCTGGTTGTTGGGGCAAAGATAGATCCTGCATTGATGGCCTTGAAGATGTTTCTCCATTTTCTTCCACCTAACCTCCCCAAACTTAAAGTTTTAGATCTCCATGGTGTAGACAAGGCCAAGATCTTTCCAATGGTGTCATATTTGTAATATTTTGAGCCCTGAGTCAAAAGATATGCCCCTTCAAAGTTTGTATCGGGTTTGTACGAAAGGGCGGAAAACCAGTTTGAAAAATGGGCTCCCTTTTAAATATGGGACACATGGAGGGCTAGCGCTTGTTCGAGGGTGGCTTCTATATTTTTCTTAAAAATGTGTTGAGTGACATGTGGCCTCTTCCATCAACCTACTCAATTTCTATGTTTTTGGCTAATTCCTTTGCTCGGTGGGGTCATATTTCTTGACTAGGGACACGTGATAGCCTAACACTCATTTGAAAACCTCCTTTCAACCTTGCTCTTGAACTAGTGTCATTTGGACACTTGGCACCCTCCACTGGTCTATCTCAGTGTTTGACTATTCAACCTGACCCTGTCCCCTTTTGAAATGGGATGTGTGGAGGCTCTGCGCTCACTTAGAAACCACTTAGGGTTTTTCTTCTGAAGAAGTGTCGATCGACACTTGGAAGCCTCCATAGGCTCTTAGAATTTTCAATGGCCCCTCTTTCTTTTTGGACCCTAGGCTACATGGTGAACTGGTGCTTATTTGAGCCTCCACCCTTTGAAACTGCTCTTGGAGATGTGCCAAACTGACGCGTGGCGGCTTCCACGGTGCTTCTATACTTAGCCTCTTTTTGAGCCCCCACCTTGTCCACCTTTTGACCTCTGTTGACCATTTTCTACGTGGAGGGCTAGCACAAGTTTGAGCTTCCTTTTTAGATTCAACTTTGGAGAAGCGTCGTGCCGACACGTGGCTCTCTCCACTGCCTCCTCCATACTTAGCTAATTTTTGGACTCATTCTACCATTTTGAGCTCACGAAGAATTTGAATCCTCATCGTTTCTTCTTTCTCTTCTCACTTCTGGCTCTTTTGACCCTACTTCTCTTTCTTCCGACCCTGTGTTCCATTTTTAAGCCTACTTATAACCTATTAAATATATTTAAGACACGAGATCCACTCGACAGAGTTATCTCATTTCTTTCTTCATACATAGGGTCATTTGGTCCTTTGCAGGTCCCACCACTCCATCGTTGAGACATTTTGTGACCTGTTTGCAATATTTAACCATTTTTTCTTATTTATTCTTTTACGGGGTCATGGCTAACCCAATACTTTGTCAGGGAGGTGAAATATAGATAAAAATACTTCACCAAATGGATTGAGGAAATCCCTACTAAGAAATCAACCCACCAGATTGTTATGGATTTTATCTTAAATCACATAATTTGCAGGTTTGGAGTGCCTGCCAAAATAATTGCTGACAATGCTATGAGTTTTTGAGCTAAACCCTTGGTGGCCATGTGTTAGGAGTATGGAATAAATCTCACATATGCATCTAATTACAATCCCCAAGGTAATGGAAAAGTTGAGTCAAGCAATAAAAATTTGTTGAAAATAATCAGGAGGACATTGGAGATAAATAAACAAAGATGGGGTGAACAATTGAAGTTTTTGTTTGGGCTGATAGAATCACTACTAAGAGATCTATTAGAAAAGTCCTTTTGAATTGGTATATGGAACTCAATCCCTCCTTCCCCTACACATGCAACTATCTTCCTACCAATTTATTCGACAACTTTAGGATCAATAAGTTAGCCCATATGATGCAAGGATAAATCAAATTATTGAATTGGATGAAAAAAGAAGAGAGTCTCACCAGAGACATCTAAAATTTACGGAAAAGATGAAAAAATATTTAATGAAAAGGTGACTCCTCAATTTTTCAATGTAGGAGATCTTGTGTTTACTATGGGATAGAATACATGAGGATAAGGGAAAACATGGATGGGTCCTTACTCCATTGACATTAGAATTGGTGAGCATACTTTCTTCCTAAAGGATCTAGATGGAGAACTACTTGAGTTTCTTGTTAATGGCAGGCACTTGAAACACTTTCTTGATTGATCTCTCAAATTGAGGTATACATTATTGTACAGTGTACAATTTTTTTGTTTGTTTTTGTTTTTTCAGTTTTTGGTCTTTGTTTGTCCTGGTCTTTGGTGATTGGTTGTCTGGTTTTCTCGGTGTGTTTTATGGGGGTGGATTGTTATCACTTATTTTTGTACACTGGTTTTTTGACTCCATAGCCCAATGGATTTTTGCACGTGGTCTACTTTTCTTTGCACCATGGTTTGTTCTTGAGGCACTCGTAAGGAGTGCTCATCCCCAAGTCGAGCTAGTGTTGGTGCTCAAATTAATCTCACCCCTATTTGGTTAATATTTTCCATCGTTGTCTGTTATATTTTTATGTTTTCTTATGGGGGTGTGAGTTGGCCTTTTGGTTCTTTTGTATATGGATTTTTCTTTCCTCTTTTTGGTCGAGGATCATGTCTGGATGTGCATTATTTTGAAGTTTCTTACGGGGAACCAATTGTGTTTTAAGATTTGAAATTGGAGGGATTTCCCATTGTAAAATGTTCCTTGGTCGTGTTTTTATTTTTATTTTTCCTCCCATCACCCATTGGTATATGGTAGTTCCCAATTGATTGTGGTATGGCGGGTCTAATTTGTAAACTTGTAACTTTTTATCACATTCACAAAATGTAAAATCAGCCCCATGAACCGATGAATATTCTTTGAATATTCGTAATCATAAAGTGGTGATAGAAAATTCTCAATTTGTAACCAAGGGTGTACATTTTTCACAAATTGAGTGGATGTGGGGAAGCAGCGTATATTTTTATTTTTTCACACTAAGGAGAAAAGTGTAAAAGTGTAAAAAGGTTCCCGAGACCCGCAAAGGACACATGGCTCCTTTCATGCAAAAGGTAGGGATGCAGATCATCGAAGCACTTAGAAACTTTTGGTTTTGAATTGGAAAAGAAATAAAACTATAGAAAATTCTCGCAGCTCTGCTATCACCCAAATGTGACCAAGTTTCGAGCTCATGTTAAAAGCCAAAATCAGATGGGTGGGTCAAAATAGCCAAAAGTGTGTAAGTTCTAAACATTGCAAAAATATAAAAAGTGTCCCCGATCCTGTGTTAGGGAAATTCTACTCCACATGGATGGCTCACTTTAAAAATTTAGAATGGTGGATTGAACGGTTACGATACAATGCATTTATTTCTACTATCTTTAATGCTACTATGAAAATCAAGGACATTTTAAAGACTAAAAATTATTTCATCTTCTATTGTCAATTTGTTGGATTTTTGTTGCTACTTTTTGTGATTTTCATTTGAAATTATTACTATTTTAACGGTGAAGCTTGAATTGGGAACTAGAGGTTGAAAAGGTTGTTGATTTGGATTTTAACTTCTCAGGAACTTGTGGGTTGATTGGTAAGAACTTAGAAACTCTTGTGTTTATCTTTCATTCGCAAGTCAGTTTTAAGTAAAGTTAGGGTTTTTAAAGATGAATACCATGCCATATTTGTTCTTGGTTGCATCAAGGGTCACGATCGATTTAGAAAAAATTACAGACATGGACCTAATGAGTGATGATCTAAATGATTTTCTTCAAAGACTGAATAGCCCCCATAAGAGTGAGTCCTTAAAGGTAATTCAAGATAACCACATTGCTCTAGCTGGTGTTATCCCACCATCGATTCATTTCCCAAAATTGGTGTGGCATTGTGCTATGAATTATGATCCCAAAAAGAGGGAAGTATTAGATAGGAGTGGGGATGCAGTGTTGACATTGACACCTGTGGCCATTAGAATAATGTTAAAATTGCATGTAATCACCAACCCAATCACCATTGGTATCAAATTAGCCTTACAAGATTATGAAGCAAAGAAAAAGGATTATGCCAAGATCATAAATATAAAATGGCTCCTCACAAAAAAGGCAACAACTAAAATCCCTAAAAGGCTAGTTAGGGCACAGTTTATTGAAGAGGTCAAAGATATCATTGTGTTATTGAGCCTAATGGTGGGGTTGGAAACCAAAAATGAATTCAAGGAGTGGATGATTACTTACATGTGGATCATTTTAGAAAGAAAGGGGAGAATTTGTTGGGCTACTTTCATTGTAGAAGCACTCCATGGCCACATGGTCACCTTAGCAAAAAAATTGAGATGGGTGACACTTCATAGCTATAACTCTACATGATGGCTTAATTAATTTATAATGTTGTAGGGCATAGATGTTTCTCGAGTTTGTTACCACGTGCGATTTTAAGCAGTGCCAAATGTATGAGATATTCCCTCAACTGCAACTGGTCAATTGGAGTGGGAATGTGAGGTTGGTTAATGATGCTTTCTTTCCCCAATCATTTTTATTTTCAAACCAGAGTGGGGACAGTATAGAATTTCTAAAAAGGCTATACAAGTGATTTTGGAGAATGGATGTTACTTCATTCAATATAAAAAGTTCACATATATAAGGGTTAGTGGTTTTATGCGAAAACCATCTAAATTTCCTAGGTATTTAGATGATAAATTGGCTTTATATGAATTTTCAAGACAAATAACATCCGTGCACAAATTGATTTCTAGAAGACATAAGACAAATATCAAATTCCTCATTATAATTGGAAGGTATTCATCCCCTTCCATCATAAAATTTAGGTTGATTGAAGATGAAATGTAGAAGTTTGACATGGAAACATTTGAGGCAAGGGCTAATTATGACATCGATGGGTATTCAATGACATTGCAAATACCTTTGAGCATGAGCCTCATTTTGAATATTATTGGATGAATTATAGGGATGAAAAAGAGTTTAGATTAAGGGTTTTCTCCATAATGACCCTTTCACAAATAATAGACTTCAAAATTGCAATTATCCTAGAAGGAATTATGGATGATCCACATATAGTAAGCAAATATTATAGGATAGCCTATAATCCCTCCAGATTGGAATGAGATATAATCTGATGATTCTTATATAAGGATAACTGATGTAATGAGGAGTGTGAATTGGTTAACCCAAAAGAACATTGACTTGTCAATTCAGAATACCATAATCTTAAACAACTTTAGGAGTTTAGGAAACTTGAGTGATGATATTCCACCCCTGAGGGAAGGAGCAGATAGAATGGATCCTTTGGGAGGAAAGGCCCTCAGTTGCCCTCAAAAATTCCCACTTCTAAACTCATAGATGAGTGGACTTCAGCCACTAGTGGGACTGGTACCTCTATGTTAGTTCTCAAACAAAAGACTAAAGACATGCTCTTAAAATCTATGGAAAATGCCCCCATTAATTTTACAATGACAATCCAAGCAAAGGGGAAAGGTTTAGCATCCCATGTGGTTTTTTCAGATGTTTCACCAAAACCTCATAGTACAAAAAAATTAATGAGTGGAGCTATAGCAAGTGGTCATACTCAATCTAAGCCATATAAGGAGAAGCAAAGAGTAGTGCCGATCTCGAAAATGTTTGAAAGGTCACTCAAGAAACACAAGGTTTCTCATGTACCATTTTTTGTGAGAGTAGGTGCCCACATGCCCAAAAGCATAAGCTTAGAGATGTGGTGATCGGTCCTCCGAATTTGAAAGGAGTGATGTTTATCGAAATAGCATGTTCCATCATTGCCACAAGTGGAACAATCAGAGCTTCTATTCCCACCTCTATCTATAGAAGAAACAATAATGAAAGGAATTCAAGATCAAGTAACCCAGGAAAATGTTGCAGATAGTTTACTAAGTAGCTAATTTTTAACTCTCGAGTACGAACAGATCTCGAGACCCTTCTTACTAGGGATATAAGTATGTCTTCATTCTAAACATTATATGAATATGTAAAGACCCAAGATGATGTGATATATTTTGATACTGGTGAGGGATTTTCTATGTTAGATGCACTTAAATTATCTATGATTGAACCATTGATGACACCGGTAGATGACCTCCAAACAAGTAAGGAAATAGAGATAATACTCATTTATTAATTAGCACGAGAAAAATGCCAAGCAACATAAGCTCCTTCTATAAGACAAGTGGTTTCAGAATCAGATAAACCAAAATTGCTTGGCGAGAGAAGATGTTAATGTAGAGATGTTAGTAGAAGATATTGTTTCTATTTCTATTAAAGTTACTAAAGCTGATGAACTTTCTCAAGAAGGAAAATCTATTTTTGAAGAGAAATTAGAAGTGGCACAAGCCACAACCGTTGGTGAGAAAAGCATTGTTGATAAAGACATATATCCTCTAGATGGAAATGTGAAGTTGGCTTCAGATGAACAACCTACCATGTCATTACTAGGTGCATCATTAGAGCATGAGGAGGGTAGGATGCCAACTCAGTAGATTTTGAGGAAGGAAGAGCTTGCAAGCTAGTCATTGGTACAAGAAAATGTTAGAGGATAAGTTAGGTGCAATATGGCATCAAGTGGAGAAATAAGGAAGTAATCTCCCTTGACTCTGACACAAATCAAGAAAATAATGATCAATCCTAGGTTCCATACCAAAGAGATGAATATTTTAAAGAATTATTAGCACAGGGTGAGAGTAGCAAGGTGGTTATCGAAATAAATAATGAAGAATAGGAAGAATCACTAGTTCAGGATGAACAAGGGGTATTCAAACAATTAATGGTTTTCCCTAATGAACCCCAATAGGAATCACAAGAGGAAAATGCTGGAACAAGTTTGGAAAAAGGGTGGATTGGTGAATTAATTTTAAATGAGGAAAAGGAGGCCCTCCATGTTCAAGATATTGACCTTACTGCTCCGTATTTTCCAAAGGCATTAAGATCCTTAAAAGGACTAGAACTATCACTAAAACCCACACTGATTCATTAGGATCCAATACTTTGGAAGTAGCAATCCCCTTAAAAGAAAAGACTAGAGAAGATATAACATCCTATGATTATAATGTTTAGACCATTCCCTTAGGAAATCTCTCAAGAGAATAAATAAAATAAGGGGTATCTAAAGTAGTGAATGGTCTTTTAGAAAAGGTGGAAAAAGATAGAATGAAAAAAGGTATCTAAAAGAAAAGTTAGATCCCCGAGCTCTAGTTTACTGACACTTGATTGGGAAACCTAGTCAAGCTCAGATAAGTGCCTCCATAGATACCCCTAAGGGAATGTTTAAGATAAACAAGGTTGTCAAGAAGTTCTAGGTAGTGGACACATGGATTAAAAAATTAACCAAAAGGGGAAAGGAATTAATTGCAGAGGCCAGATCAAAGTATGAAGAGCTTAAGAACAGACTCAATGAAATTGATGAGATAATTGAACAGTGTGACAATGAGATTTTCTATTTTGAGGGAATTCTTCCCAAACTAGACCGCATAACCCATCTCGCTTATGAATTAGTTGAGTAGGAAAACATTGTGCCAGTAGCAGTCAAAAGAATCCAGCATGCCATTGAAGAGTTATCAAATATCAGAGTGGAAACCTTGAATGGGATCAAGGAAAAGCTTGAAATCAAGAGAAATTGGGTTGATGACACTCTTGATGCCATTGAATTGAAGTTAGAGGATATGGTAGATGATAAATTCAAAAAGAGCTACGGGGATCTAAAGATTGATTTTTTTCTTGATTCCTTTGAAAATAAAATTCAGAAGAATGATTTCTCCTATGAAATCATTAAACTGGTGAGAAGGATTGAGAACAAAATTGCAAAGTTAAAATCTAGACCACTAGAGTATGAACATAAAAAGGGCCATTGTATTGATGTAATATCTAGGAAAACACTAATCTTCCAGCATCATACAGAACCAGATGAGGATGAGGTAAATGAGTTGTTCCAAAGATATGATGCATACGTAGCAAGGTTGTCAAAGGAACAAGATACAAAAATGGAAGCTGAGGAAGAAAAGAATGCAGATACAAAAGATGATGAACATGCTTAGGCATTGTTCCTTAAGTTGTATTCTCTTTTCATATTCCTTCTTTAAACTGATACTTTAAAATAAATACTTTTGTTACATGGGATGTAATTTTTTTTCTGAACTTTATTGTTCCCTTATTTCAATTTTAAAGTGGAAGAATGCAGTAGTGTCATATTTACTTAGATAAATTTTTACATACATTTGGATAAGCATGTAAATTATTGATATTTTTGTGCTTCTTGAATTTTGAATAAGGAACAAAATGGGGTTCTATAGGGGCCCCTACCCATGATAAAGAAATATATACACATGCCAGAAGTAGAGACAATAAAAGGAAAGCAACATTTAGACATTTTTCAGTCATGTTTCATAGTTTCCTCCTAGTAGGGAAACTTATTCAAAAGCTTATTTTTCCTTAGCACAAACGCACTTGAACCTTGTGATGTATGAAAAAAAAATGACTAACTATGTCAGGTCTTGGGACATTCCAATGTCCATTAATGCTTCCGAGTCATTCTAGGATGACTCGTGATTTGCTCAAGCTTTATTTTCTTCTATTGTGATGATACCCAATCCAAAATATCCAAACCACCTGTGAAGAATGTCCTTTTTCCTTTCCCTTGTGAAGGGTCGACATGTTAGGAAAATTTTAAGAGGGGACACTTGAGGTGATTGGAAGAGAAATAAGTACACATTGTTGATCGGGCATATTGCGAGGTATTGAGCTTGACCCAGCCTCCCATTTCCTTGTGAGAGGTGGATTGTCTTTCAGAGAAGGAATGGGTTGAGGCCCCAAAACTCATGCTCTGACTAAGGAGCACGATGCATTAAGTGGGTGGATGACTGAATTGTAAATCTTCCCCTGTTGTCTCCAAAGTGGAGGAGATTGTTGCCCTTGAATAGTGAGTAGATAATGATTGGTCCTCTTCTCCATCTGAGATAATGATTGGAAGTTGAGGTTGTGGTTCACCCTTTCTCTTACCTGAAGATGATGTTGGTGCTAAAACTAGTTGCGAAGACATAGTCTCTACTTGTTTTTTCTCCAAGGAGTTGATTCTCCACTCCAACTCATCTATTTTGTGGGAAATGACAAGAACAATGTCGATAGAGGATTTATCATATAACACATATGATTTCTTGGGAATCTCTTTCGATACAAATCCTCATCACATAAAAAGGGACATTGAAAACCATTTTTTCCAAATACCTGAGGTTTTATCTTGAACCAACATCACTTTAAATCATCAAGAGATTTCAAGTGTTCCCATTTGAAAAGATGAAAATACATAACTTGAAAGGTTGCAAATATAGGATTAATCCCGATTAGCCTTGCCGAAAAACCTAATAACACTTGTTGATATGTCAAGGGTCCTCTAGTATCACCTACACACTCTACATCAAATAGGGCCCTAACAAAGGCTTCATCAAGACCACTCAAATTGAAGATTTTATTTAAATCCTATGAGGAAATTTCCTTCAGACTATGTGCTACAAGTACCTTCACCATTTTTCTAATGAAATTCCTTATATTCAAAACAAGAAGGGAAATACATAATGATAATGAAGTTGAACCAGGTTTTATAATAAAAAGGGGACATATGTTTTTGATTTAGTAAAATATTTCCCATGAGATGAGAGATATTTTTTCAATTCACAAAAAGGAATTTAAGAGTTGGAAGAGGTTAGAAATGAGCAGTTGGTAAACTAAAGTGATTCGATAGGCACTATGTGTGGCATTAAAGCTAACAAGACATAAAATAGAGTGTGTAGCACCCAAGGTGAATTCTTAAAAATTGAATGTTGATATATGTCATATCAGAGTCATCTGGAAGTGTTCAGAGATTATTTGAAATGATTATCTAATCAATATCAGGAAATAATGATTAAAGTAATTTTCCAGAAATGATGACCTGATATCCCAGTCGAGCACAAGTGGAACTGATTGAAAAGACTTACATTTTGTACATCTAGCAGTTTAAAGGAAAACTTTTAAATGTCATGTTCTAGAACAAGTTTTGTAAAAGGAAATATTCCTTGGAATACTCATTATTTTGGGGAAAACTTTGAATTTTAGCAAGTGAATGGGTGATATAAAAAGTAAAAAGATAATCATGCCAAAGGGGGTTAATTTTTTTGAGAATTATTCAAAGAAAAGAGAAGGAGAGAAAGTTAAGAGAAGCCATTTTCCCAAGGAACTTATCTGAGAAACCTTTTGTGTCATTTGTATCTTTAAATTTGATCATGTATAGATGGTTACAAGTGTCCATCCATTGACAAGCTTTGATATTGTAAATAAAATTTCCCTTGTTGATCAATTCAAAGAACCTTAAGTAAATAGTGTTAATCAAGAGCATAGTTGTGTTTAATTTTATTTTAAGATATCTTCAAGTAGTAATATGTGTTCCTATTGCAATCTTATGTTAGGATTTCCTCTTAATCACACAATATCTTGTCCTTGTGATAGTATTGTGGAATTTGCAATTGCATCATGAAGAGAGCTTTTATTTCATGATGCAATAAATAATTTAAATTCACTCTACTTTTATTATGATTATACAAATTGTTTGTTATTCTATGAGTGTATCTTAGGTTTGATGAATCAGGGACCTCTAATGTTTAGTTAAGTCTTTAACATGAGATTTTGTGTTGAATCCTTTAAGAATGTGTGATCCATGTGTCTTTGGGCTTTCATAGATGCACATCTTCTAGTTGAAGGTTCATTTTGCCTAATTGAATCCTTTTTTCATTTTTCTTTTTAGATGTTCCAACATTTGCTAAAAGTTCTCATGAATTTAGTATAATCAACTTTATCCTGCTTAACTTCCAAATAACAAATTATACATTAAGTATTGAATCCTACATGAACCACCCATGCTTGCACTATATATCCATGAATGCTGAAGAAATTTTTTGAGTTTTCCTATCCTTTACCAAAATATGCAAGTGCAATCAGTTTTTATCATTGTCTTTAGTAACATATACCTTATCTATAAAACATATTCATTCTCTAGGGTAACAGCTCATGAGAGTTAGATTATGTTGTATTGACCATGTTTTCTCAAGGTATCCTTCAAATATTGTAAAGGGAGAGTCAAATATTGTTAATCTGTTGATATTCTTCACCAACACATGTTACAAAATGGGTCCTCTCACCCTGGTTAAAGGAACAACCTAAAGTAGTGAGGGTAGGTCAAACCCTTAGCACAATGCTATCCTAAACCTTTTTAATCTAGAGTAATAAAGAGTCATTTAAAATCCATCCCCATATACAAAATGACTCATATTATTATTTGTTTGTCTCTAAGCATCCTGATCAACTTGTGATGTTGCTCGGTTTCAAAGCAAGAATCATTTTTGATACCAACACATAGTCTATCTAAAAGAAGACTATTTCGTAAAAATATATATATATTCTTAAGCTTCTTGCATCAATCAGCTTCACAAAGACCTCAAGGATATATTCTATTCATCCCACATAGACTTCCTACATTGATCACTATAAAACAAAAGCAAAAATTAAATTAAAATAAAACAAAAAAAAATACAATTTTTTTTTCATGTACTTGCCTATTCTTGTTTTGGGTATCTTGCAGTGGGGCATGTTGTCTCACAACAAGGTTACATTAAAAACCAATCCAATTCACCTTCCTTCCTTTTTTTTCTACCTACTCAAGGGAGGTGGCGTACATGTGACACTTCATGATCATGCAACTTCTTTCACCCATAGAAAGTTCAATATTTTAATACCTTTAGGGGCTTAAGTTCATAAGCCTATCTGTGGTATACACATTATGGTCCTTGTCACTTATGGAGCATTTTATCCTCTTCTATCATTCTCCCCTTTGCTTACTTTTTAATTCTTCTACACAAGACAAGACCATTGAGACTCGGTTTCTGGGATTTCTTTTGTTTATTTCACCTACATTTACATTCATCATCTACTTCAATCAACTCATCTTACACATTTTATTTTACCTAAAAACCTAGACACAACCATGCCTAACTTACCTTTCCCATTTAACCATACATAAACTCACCAACCTATTCACCTACCTCATCTTATTCTTCCATATCCTATGGTAGAACTACATTGGCCTGAGGTCCCTTTTTTCGGAGCTATGTAGGAAGCACTCTGAGGGAATGGGGCCTTTGGAGGTTATCTCAGCCACTCTTTTCTCCAACCATTTTCTCCCCTCAACCAACCCACTTAGTTAGTTTCCATATACATAAACACTTGGAAATTCACGTACAACAAACCATACATCATAACATCAACCAAATCATGCCTAAATCATCTAATTTCCATAAAAACAATAACTTGGAAATTTTCAACTCAACCATGCCTAAACCATCTATTTTTCATGATGCCAATATAATGAAAATCCATATTGACTCCACCATGCCTACATCTAACTCTATCATGCCTACATCTAACTCCACCATGCCTACATTTGACTCAACCATGCCTAAACATCTAGTTTCCATAACATCACAATAGTAGAAATTAACTCATTCAACCATATAAAACATCAACTCAACCATGCCTACCATTACATCGATATAATGGAAATACAACCAACCATACATCATTATAAATCCATGCATACACATCTAGTTTCCATAAAATTAATACAATGGAAATAAACCAAGTACATAATATATAAATATCATCATCTATTTATCTATACATCGACTTTCAGAATATCAATACACTGAATATATAGATACAAATACAAGTATCTCATATACAATCTCACATCTTTGGCATGCAGGCCGATACATATGTCAAAAATCAAAATAAAATATCATATATCATCCTTGTCTCACCCATGTGAGGGGCCAAAACCTCCACTATTATCTACAATACCCTCATCTGGTCCTAGTCTTTTCCTCGATCATTGTCTTTCCATCACCCTCATTTGGCCTCAACTTTCATGAACTAGTCACCTCCCTTTGGCCATGCCCATGAGATCGGTGACTACTTGTTGTATTGGTACTATGAGTCCTCTGGATGGATGCATATTGGGCCCTATTCTCGGTGTATTTCATCACTTGAAGACCAGCATCTAAAATCTGATCTTGATAATATCTTTCCTCTACCACAACATCTCTATAGGTGACCATAGAAATCACCCGGGTGGTTCCATAGCTCGACACCTACCTGTAGACCCTATGACGATACTAGTGGTCTATGTCCTATTATCTATAATGTGGGACCCTATCATGGTTCTTATTCCCGCATAATAGCACCATGTCTTGTTGCTAGTGCCTCGTGTTAGAACCTATGTAGCTACATGCACCTATAATGTAGTCACATATGCCTCTCATGCTGCTAACTACCCCCTGTAATGTGACTATCTAGGCCTCGTAGCCCTATCACTTACACTTGCAAAGTTGTTACCTATCCCTTGTCCCTTGTCTAAACTTATGCTAGTTGGGTCCGTAACATGGTCCCTTGTTCCTTTACCTAAGTTATTGTTGTAAAGTTGTCACCCGACCCCGTAATCGATCCCTTTGCACTATCACCATAGCCAATTTTGGTTGCCATGGTCTAGGAGGTGCCTATTATAGCTAGGCTACCCACCAGCTCCTATATGCATTTGTGGTGTCCGCATCATTGATACGCCTATCAGATACCTACTCCTCCTTCCTTGTATGATCCATTGGATGTGATGGAGAAAAGAGTCTCTACACATTGTCTCTATGATACTGAGGAAATGGTGGAGGTACATCCTAATGTAGCCCAAAATAGCATCAAACTCTTTCCACTAGAATCATCTCATTCTCACCATCACGTCTCTCTTGTATCCATCTAACCAACTATAGGCCCCTCAGCTCCTCTATCATACCTCCATAAGATGGGAAATCCACATATGGATGCCATATAATATCCATAGCATATAATCCCTCTAACATCTTTCTATAATAAGTCACATCATGTGATGCCTCCTCTATCTGTAGATGAGCCCCTATGGGTACCCATCTCATGTAACTAGCTCTAGCAATGCTCTAATGCCAATACTATCTTGAAAGTCCCTATGGGCACACAATAACTATGTGATCATATGCCCAAAATGTAGTAAATAAGTACAATAGATATCATACCTTTGAATCATGTGATAGACCTATAGCTCCCTATACAATTGTACCGTGTAGGTCGACGCCCACACGAAATGATCCCACTCCTCAATCATGTCTTGTAAAACCCCCATCAATGTTCAGGAAATATTCCACCCTCTGAATTTGGGAGTGCATAACATCCCACCACCACCATCATCAATACTACCAACCTAGTCTCCTGAGGATGTGCAAGCATACATGTCTCCATAACTGATGTTGGCACTATGCTCACTCAGGTCACCCACCACCTCACCAAATACTATAACCATAGGATCAAATGCCTCATTTGATGAAATCTGATATACTTGGCTCCCCCATAATCAGCAACCACAAAATCTTGTGCATATCCTTCAACCCGATAGTCATCTCATTCATGGGTAGATGGAAGGTATTGGTTGTTGAGTCCCATCTATCAATGAAAGTGACTATCAAATTATGATCTCATATTATACATTGGTATCACCTCACACTAATAATCCCAACATATCGCATATGGTCCCACTCATCCTTTGTGATGTTACCTCGCATCTGTACCAATAAAGGTGGCACCATGTCCCGCATAGTCAACTAGTGATGCGCCTGCATCATTACCAATTAAAATTTTCAATCACTTACCTATTTTTAATCATCTATTCACACCTACCCAGTCCCATCCCACACACACTTTTCCTAGCCTATCTATTTTCTACCTAAGTCACTCGCCTACCCTATATTCTATCTTTCCTAAACACTTTCACATATTTTGGTTTACTACTTTCCTGCCTTCACCAATTTGACACAACTTGCACCTAAAACCTGATCATTCATACCTATATTCACCCTAAACCCCACCTAATTCTATCATTTTATACCCCTACTCTATCTACCCCTACCTCACCACTCAACCATCTATCATATCATTCCATCCTATTCTATTCTTACCATCTAAATCTTCATTTTTAGGACTTAGTCCCTTTTTACAATGACCAAAGATCAATCACCCTAACCGATACCAATCACCCTTTATCCCCACTAACGTTGGCAAGCCTACGATGTCATTTGATGCCTGATCGGTGTTAGTCACTAGTTTGGCTCCCAAACCAAACCCCAATTCCCTTGGTTTTAAAAAACTTTACAAAACTACCTTAAAACCTACCCAAAACCCTCAAAATCCCATCCACATTCATTTTCCCTCTACTTAACCTATGTTTAACCCTCCCCATATTTAATTTTTTATCGTTTATACTCAAATTTCAAATCAAACTTCACAAACCAAATTCCTTAATTATCTACCTTAGTTTTAATCAAAAACACCAATGGTGATTGAATCCTACCTCTACTCGAAGTTGTCTCCTTGGTGGGATGTTTGGTCTCTAAATTGGAGGTCCTCTATCTCTGTCTCTTGCCTCTTTCATGGCTCAATCACTCTCCTCATCTAACAACCAATCTCCTCACTCAGAATGATCTTGTGGGTCCACTCGACTCACTCCAACTCAGCTTGATATCTAGCCCTTTCATTTTCTCCCACATCAAAATCTAAAATATGCTCTCTCTGTCATTTTCCCAATTTAGCAAAGTACAAATGAACCTTTTTCAATTCAGTTTTTCTATTTTAAACCCAAATCAACCTCGATTGATTTCAGTTAGGTGCCCTAGTTGACCATCGATAGTTTTCTCTTAACTGATATCGATTTCTCTTTAACCAAATATTGGTCACCCTACTAAAGCCCATTAGACCTAATTTCACCAAATTTGAATGCACAAAGTAGTTTTCTTACTACACTAGCCTTACCCCAACCCTACAAACCCCACCTATTTTCCATATTACCTTATACTCAACTACAATATCATTTGGGTCATGTTTTTACATGTACGTAAGGCCTTACCTACAGCCTCGCCTATACACCAAGCCCAAAACCACTTATTAGACACTCAAATTTACCTACTCGTTATACTTTTTATGATGCTACTTGTGTTATTTAGCCTACATACCATGCCTTTCCCAATGTCATGATGTTTATCTTTACTAGACCAAACCTTTTGGTTCTTTGGAACCCACCTAATGCTCATTCTTGCACCTAGCCTTGTTGTGTTTCAAGACCGTATCCTATACCTTTGATACCTAAACCACATCAACCTTGTTTGGATAAACTATCAACCTTTAATGACATGCGCTTTGAGATATCTTCATCCTAGTCCCTTATCACATATTATATGTGTGTGTGTGTGTGTGTTTGAATGCCCCCACATATTACCTACACCCATCTCATGATTTTCTATGCCCGCACCTTACCTACAACTTTATAAAACCCTCACCAACTCAACCTCTTACTTCATCGGTTCCCAATTTGAGGTGGATTACCTTCACCCATAGTTGGGACAATCTCACTTCTACCCATACCTGGGAAACCACTCCTATTTTTTTCAGCATCACTTATCAATAAAAACTACACGACAAAAAGGGGCAAATGTAGACACCCAAAATTGGGTCGCAACCCTCTAAACCACCTTCGATTAATTAATTTAATATTATTCCCCCACCATGCCCACTTGCACACATTTTAATTAATTTAATTATCATAATTAAGATAATTATCTAACTCACCTAGCCACCTCACTTATCCACCTCACCCTATACCCATTCTAAACCTATTAATTTCCTTAGACCAAGTCCCCACTTATCCTAACCAACTAAGACTCTTTCCAACCATAACTATTCATGACCTATTAATCCTCTAACTAATTCCACACTTTAATTTATTTCATTCAACACTTCAGACTCTGGAGTAATCCAAAGACCATGCCAAATTTGGGTGAAACACCCTATTTTTGGCAAATTATACCAATTCTTCTTAACCAAATCTAGTTAACCCTCGCTTAGCGTCGGTTCCCTAACCACCATCGGTTACCTTAAATAAGAGTTTCTAACTCTTTACATAGGTTATCCAATTCATTCATTCACTCAAGCTTTGGCATTTGAACTCTCAAGCATTCAAGCTACCCAACAACAAACTAGAGCCCATCAAGTCTTCACCAAAATCCAATCATCTCATCCACAGCTTCAGATCATCATAGCAGAGCACACAGGCTTCATTTTCATGGCACTAGACACATTCCCGTATCTCCCACAAATGTTCATCAATCATCAACCACCTTCAAATCTACATGTTACCAGATAAGTAATTCATTCTTATTTGTTAAGCTTTCATTTTGATCTTAAGTCTTTCATTTACATCTTCCATTTGATCCTTCTCTATCCCGAATACCACCTTTCACCTATTTACCACCTATTCCATCAACTTGAACCATTTCACCCATCCTAGCACCTCTACCACCCTTGCTAAGCCTTAACAAAAATCATATCATCCTTCCCAAACCCCCTCAACTCTTTGTACAATCATAGAGAGACCCAAAACACCCATTTTTAATATTTCCACTATATTTCCCTTACCGACACCAGTCGCCTAACTGACGTCAGTCATTTTCCAGTACCAACATCAGACACCTAACTATCGATACCGGTCTCTGTGACTGGTATTTTTTTAGAACAACGAGCTCATAACTTTCACCAAACAGCCCAAAATCACCCAAAACCTTTCCTAGACCTTGCCTAACACCTCAGTGACTTGTCCCAACCAAATAATACCTTTCCTAATGCTAGATTAGTTTTTATTTTAGTAATTTGTTTAATCTAGTGTATTGATAATGTTTTGAGACACCTAAATCAAAGTGTTAGCAATAGGACCTTTACTTCTTGCATTTATTTTCATTAATTTGATAACAATGGATTGATAGCCATCTAGGAAGTATCATACTTCCCGAAACTAGAATTTTCTAGGAAGTCCACTGCCATATACTATTTAACTCTCTTTTGTGGTCTTTTTATGCTTTACAGGTAGTTCCTCCTAGCCAAAAGGAAGCTCTCACATTTAGTCTGATCAAATTCTACAATGCGCGCAACCTTCTCCGACTATTCACAGGTATTCCTCCTACGCCCATTACCCTTATCTATTTTATCACATTACTTTGAGGTGAAACATCTATATATTATTGACTACATAGCTATACATTTTTGTTTCTACTATTTTACTATAAAACGCTTGATATAATACACTCTAATGTTGATAATATTATCTTTGATATAGATTGTGAGATGTTTAATACTTAACATGTTTTTAGAATTATAGTATTATGGCTCCCGATACAATTGACGCTCTTTATATTTTTATTACTACTTTACACATTTATAATTTATTTTTGCATGTTACTTTTGTTGCACACCATGGTTTCCTTCATGCACAACCCATTTTGTAGGTATAGGTTAGCAAAGGTGTCACCAATCTATCCTTCTATGTATTCCTAGGAAAATTATTAGACTTATTATACATAGGAATACATATATTATTTTAATCCATGTTCTCAAATGCTTTATCATGTGTGCCTCAAAATAAGGTCTATTCATTATGATATTTATACATTTTTAGATAGGTTACATAAAACATGAACATATTTTACCAAGGCTCAAATCCTCAAAAAGGTCACAGACATTGAAATGTGGTAGAGTTCAATAAAATTCAAAATTTTATAGTATAATTAGGATCATGGTATTGTCTTGACCATGATGGACATTCCCATTCAGGGGCATATTCTCTATATTTTCCATTTTTTACAAATTCTGTCATTTATATATAATATTTTTATATAGTTTTAGATGCGCATGACATAATACAAAACATGTTATATGAGGCATGATAACTTCATTCCTTCTTAGATATACTATTCAAATTCAATTACAAGAATAGGGTCTGGGGCATGGGCTCCTTTCTCCCCTATAACTTTTCAAACTCTACATGACCAATTTCTATGGCATTACACCTTATGGTGGTGTGGAAATTTACCTCCTTACAAGGTTCAAATTTATTTAAGTTGGAGTAGTTTGGAACAAAATTGGGCATAGTGTTGTCATTTGCAATGTCATTGATGTCAATAGGTGTCATTAATGTCAAAATAAGAAAGGAACATGAAGGTTTATTAGTAGTGTTTGTCATTGGTATCATTTATGTGGTGGATGGTCAAGGTTGATTCAAATTTTTTCTCAGCTCGGAAGGAAGTTCTTTGAAGGTGTGCATTTGATAAGAGCAAGTTATGTTGCCGAGAGACAAAATAGAGAAGAATAAGGTCAAATACATATTGTCTTATTTATTTTATGTTTCCAACCAAAATGTGAGCATAATGTGATGTCAAAAGAAGAGTGCTAAGTTATTGCAAGTATAATACTTTTTCATTAATGTCAAAAGGGGGAGAATGAGCTAATGGCTTGAGAAAATGAGCTATGTGTTTTTTCCATCAACGGGTTTGCTATCAATGACAAAGGGGATATTGTTGGTAGTTGGTGTTGTCATTAATATAAATAGGCTTCATTTAGGTCAAAAGGATAAAGGAACATGAAGGTTGATTGGTAGTGTCGTCATTGTTTTCATGTCATGTTGAGTTGCTTAATGAGGTGGCATGGTGTTTTGAGGTGTCTTGAGTAGGTATAGTAACTTGAAAAGGTATTTCAGTGTTCAAGGGGAATAGGTGAATGTTTTAGTGTTTCATGAATATTTTTGAAGGCTCTTGTAGGTGGGAAATATTGATGAAGTCATGAGGTGGTCAATGCTTGAAGGTACGTATGTTTAAGAAGTTTGGTTTGGAGGCTTAATCAGTAGGATAAGGTATGTCATGATGGATCAAAAGTATGTGTAATTTTTTTTATCTTGGTAATTTCATGAAGAGCATGATAATTATGTGTAAAGACACTCACAAGTTTCTCGTAGTGTAAGTATAGCAATAAGAATCCATTCTAGGTATTTAACATAGACATATTATTAAGCCCTAGGTGGTAAAATGAGGTGATCAGAGAATATTTCAGCATGGAGATCTAAACATGACCATTAAAAAATTTGGATCAAGTTTTTCTTAAGGTGTGGTCCACGTTTAGGTCCCGGTTTGCAAGTATGAGCGGTATTTTGTGTTTTTTCCTCTATCAAGTTCTTAGAAAGGTAAAAACCCGGTTCAAGGTGGTTTGTTTGACTCCCATTAGCACATGTGAATTTTTCATGGGAATATTATCTCTTCAAGGAAGTTGAGGAAGGTTCATAAGAAGGATCTCTAGGCATTAGTTCAAGAATTAAGGGGCAGAGCTTTATGAACCATTTTTCAAAAGGTGGGGAGGTCATAAACCCTTCTTAAACACTAGTTAGGTAGCAATGGATAATACCTTGTTCTAAGTGGCCCAAATAGGATTGTTTTACCTTTGTTAGGGATCATATTCTATAGAGGAATCCTTTAGGTTTCTTGAGGTGTAATTTAGGTGTCTTGACAAAGTGAGTGGAACCCGAGCAAATTACAAGTTTCTACTGAGAGTTGTGTTATCCCTCAAGTTTTACACTAGACCTATTGAATAAATTGGTGTTTGAGGGATTATGGAAGTTATTATACATGTACATGGTGGTTTCATATCAATTTTTATCCCTTAGGAGGTATTTGGAATTTTATTTATCAAGATTGGTTTTGGGGCGGTTTTGGATAGTTTTGGTGGTCCTAGTTGCAGAGGTGTTATTGGGATCATAAGCACTAATTTGTGGTGTCTCGTTCCTTTTGTTATGAACTTTATTTCATTACCTTTCCATTAATGTATCACACTTTCATGGTTGAGGTGATTTGATGAGTGTTTCAGCTTCATCTTTGAGGACTGGTTTTGTAGGTCATAGACCTAGTGAGGAGAGTTGCTCCTAATGGTGGTGTCATTGCATGAGATGATGGTGCAGAGGTGTTAAATATTTTTTTAGGTTACTAGTGGACTTAAACAACATTTATAATTTTTCCTTTAAGTTTTTTTAAGGTTGTGTTACCTCAATAAGACTTGATTTTGGAAAGATTGTTGTTTGAGTGCATTAGCCCTACTTGTGTCCTAATGAAGGATTTGAGTGTGTAGATGTTATTAATAACCTAATGGGTATTTTTATGGTGTTATTATGATTTTATCATTTGTTTTTAAGTTTATTCTCCTTATTATGGCCAACCTAGATGTTTTACGATCTTAAGTCGTGTATAACATCATGTTCTTAGGCTTATTTGTTATAGTTTAGAGAGGATGGAAAAGTGCAAGTAAGAGGGCGGAGTAAAGACGTGAAGGAGGTATTTTTGACAATATAGAGAGGTAAGAGAGAGTTTTATTATTATCTATATGGATTAATGTGTTTGTAGAGATAGCTCATTATACCTAATCATCTTGGAGAAGAAGTTCTTGAGTGAGTTAGCAAGAAAGGAAGATTTGGAGAAGATAGAAGGAAAGAGATCTTAATAGGTGTCCTCATTAGTTTTTGTGGAAAATTTCTAGAGGTGAAAAAATAATTTAGGTGGTTTAGTTGGTGTTGAGTCATCTATGGGGTTGGTTCCTCCATATAGGGTTAGTGCTCTACTAAATTTATGGTTTGGTGCTCCTTATAGGGTTGGTTCTCTGCTAAATCTATAGGTTAGTGCTCCTTATGGGGTTGGTGAATCAATAAAACTAGGGGTTAGTGCACCTTTTTTAGTTGGTGCTCAACTAAATTTTATTCATTATTGTAATAATTATTTTTCAGTGGGTTTTCTTCCCTATAAGGGTTTCCCCCTTAAATTTGGTGTAATTGTCTTTTATGTTCTCATGGTGCATGCTCATATGTTTAGTTAATCATTACTTAATATACATGTTGATGAATTTTTGGTGAATGTATTTAATGGTTTATCGATGTTAATGTTTAAGTGAATTAAATTTTTAATGGCACGCTGATTCACCCCTAGTGGTTTTGACTCCAAAAATTTGTATCAGAGCAAAAGGTCATGGGTTTGAATCCCCCCGGTAATGATGAGGGATTTCGTTGGAAATATTTTCAACACTCCCCATGGGATTTGTGACATGGAATAATCTACTCCCATGGATTCGTAAACTCTAGCACTTGTATCAAAAATTAACGGGTCAATATTTTGGTTTAACATTAATCACTTCCAATAGCTAGATCCATCTACTGCAATGTGGTCTATGGGTTTGGTGGAAAGCATAAAATCATGATAAATTTTTCATTAAATAATATCTCCTCTTCTCTCACTAGATTCCCAAATATGGAGATATCAAAGTAATTACATTCTTCATAAATTAAATCCTTCCTCTCTATAAATATCTAAAAGGGAAGAAAACATTACTCCTCTCTTCACTATCTTTGGTTTTAGGATCTACCCAACACTTTAGTATCTTCTATTGCACAACATTGGGGACTAATCACCCCCAATTGTCTAACATCTCTGTAGAAATTCCAAGTCTCCAAGGAATATAAAAATGGGAGCTCCTCCTCCATAAAATGAATAGGTGTATTCCTTTCATGTTTTGCATATCCTTTGTGTACTTTTGACACAAAAAAATTATGTTACAATCATTATCTATATTTTATGTTAAATTTCAATGTCTATCATAGACATTGATTATAATTTGTTTTGTAAATTTCATCATGGAGCATGCCAACACCAACATATCAAAGAAATGATATTGATCAAAGGTAAATTATGTGTGCACACTCAAGTACATTTTTCCTTTAAGCATATAATTTTTAATTACACACTTAAAAGGGGGGATGAAAACACTAAAATTTGGTAACTTACCCTTATGTGATGTCAAGTTTAATCTTTCTCCCTCACTAAAAATTTCTCATATTTGTAATTTAGTCATCTTATCTCTCTATCCATTTTGTAACTTACTTATCTTTACACCCTACTATGTCATAAATTCTAATAATACTATCTGATAAAAATTAGTATTAAACCTTTATTCTTCATGACACAACTCTTTGTTTCACTTTGTTATCCCTTTCTATCCAAGAATGTACAAATGGGCATGATATGGGGTCCATTCTTGAGTCGACCCATATGTTACTGACCCCTTTCTCTCTCTAACTCAAAATTTAATTTGAATATATTATATGGGTCACTTTCCTCTTCTTAGGGTTGGCCTTATTATAATATTTCACTTATGTAAGGTTATATAAGCAATTCTTTATCACATTATAACTCACTTAGAACTCTTACAAGATACCATTGCAAACATCTTTCCAAAATCACTCGAAGGGTTATTAAATTTTCCCAAATGAGCTACAAAACATCTTGAGCAGTCCCTACTACAATTTTGAATCACTCAACTAGGTCAAAGAGTCTAAATTCCTCCATTTACAAGCATGAAAATTTCAGATATCCATGTTTTATAAAGAGCAATATCACTCCATGCATTTCACAAGGGTTTCAATCAATAAAAATTTTGGTTACATAGTTGAGTCACACCACATCTCATTACTATCATGCATGATATATTATATTATGTAGTAAGCTTGATATCTTGGTGTCAATAGATATGAGGGATCCCCTGGGGATAGTTATCTATTCACACTTGTAAAATCACCTAGGAGAAATACATGAGGTTGATATCTTAATGAGGGTGTGTAGTGTAGAAATTGGATTGGTTCAACAGATGGGAATCTAACCACCAATAGTAGTCCGTCCTCACAACACACACATGTTTTCTTATTTTGGATTGTTAATTCTCTAATGAAATTTTTGTAGGTTAGTACGGTTTTCACTTTTTTGTATGTTATTAAATGTCATCTTGAAGTTGTGTGAGCAATAGAAACATATATAGAAGATGGTTTCTAGATAAGTGAGGCACACACAAAAAAATAGATTTTTACTTCCAAAGGGTCCAAGACCATATAGTTACAAGTCTAGACTATACAAATTAGGTTTGGACCATACAAAATTTATGTTCTCCTACCACTATTGATTTTTAGCTCCAAAACTTTCATTAAGTCATCTATAGTTTTGTATCATCCTGCTCCACTATCCTTCACACCCATATCATATATGCTCTACCCTATACAAATATGTTTCTTTCTCCTCTTATGTATTTGAGAAATTAATTATCATTTATCAATATTTTCAAGTATGAATGCATTATTCTGATTTTTAATTACTAATGTTGGAATTTAATTAATAATAATTATCTACCTATTACAAAACCTTCAATGATTTTAAGAGTTTTTCATGACCATAACACCTTAGAATTTAATTAAGGTAAAAGCACCAATGGAGATTTATTTTTTGGTCTACAAGATCTCGTTAAAATGAAAGTCTCGTTAATCCCCAATTCATTATTTACCAAGTGCAAAGAAAAATTTCATCACTAAAAAATTTTATTATTTTTTGAGATGAGCTGAGATAGAGTGGATCCACGAGATATAAGATAGAAATCGAATCCTGAAATTAGATGTCTAGAAATTTGCATCAAGTATTTTGGCTTCAATGCCTTGAATAATTTAGATTTAGTATACTAGTGAATCAGAGATAGATTAGAGAGTGAGGGTACATGGGATCCTCGTTAATTTTATCTCTTTGATTAATCTCATCTTTCTCTTCCTCCAATGATTGGATGCTTAACTTCCCCGACCAAATATTGACATGAACCAAATATGATTTGTATTCAACAATGTATAATTATTAAAATATTTTTATTTAACTATAAGTAATTCATGTAACATTCCCTAAAAATAGGTAGTGCAATCAATCATAGTATTTATATACTAAACTAAGCCTACCCATAAATATAAATTAAAGTTGACCATACAACTTTTTTTTTTATTAAGGGAAAATAGTTTTGAAGGGACTATACCCTATATACAAAAGGGCTCAAAAGCCAGATAGCAAAGGTGAGAGAAATAGCCCAGAGAAGGGCAAAACGGCCAACCTAAGAGGGCTCAACAGCCAGATATGACAATACATGAGAAGAAAGGATCCAAATGAACAATGATCCAAAAAGAAGCAGAAAAGATCAAAAAGCAACCAAAAGAGATGCAACATATAAAAACTCCGCCAAAAAGTAGCTCCAGAACCGCCAGATAACAACAACTTCGCAGCCAAAAATAGCAACACAACAACTGTTACTTGATAGCCCTGTCAATCTTGGTTTTGATAGCCTACAGTGACATGAAGAAGGCAATGGCAGTGGCCTGAGAGGAGTCTTTCATATCTGCCTGAGCAATTGCTATATCCCTTTTCTCTTTGGGGCCCCAAATGTCTTCATTAATCCCACTTAAACTACAAGACACTATGAACATGTTGTTCAATGAAATTATAAATGCTTTTAAGGGCAGATAGTATGCAGTCATTGTGACTTTTTGCATTCCCCATTCTGCCATCCAAAGACTGTAACTTCTTGAAGACTTCAGCAATAACCCCCTCTTCATCATCACTTTGAAGTATTCCTTTTCCCTTAGCTTTTTCCATATTTTTTATAGTCCCTTTGAGCTCTTGCATCTCCTTTTCCAACCTGTCCACTCTGTCCATCAAGTCCTCCTCCTTGGGTTCCTCCATTGGTTTGCTGATATGCAGGAGGTTCTCAGCAAGTTCCAGGTCTTTGTGGCTCCTGAGGACCCGTTGAGAAGAAGGGATTTTAGTTTTTATGCTCTTGCTTTTCTTGCTTTGGCGGCAGGGGGAGTGGAAGCGGTGTGAGCAGGTGGAGGTATGGAGGAAGAGGGTGGGGTAGGATTCATGGGGGGCAGCTAGAATAGTGGTGATGGATCAGGAGGATAAGCCCTTGGTGCAAAGGGACAGCCCTAGAGTGGCTCTGAACTTCCCTAATTGGTTTCTCCAAAGGTGATTTTATCAAATAGTGAGGGAAGTTGATGATGATATTTCTACAAAAGTGACCATACAACTTTTCATTACAAATAGGAATGATGAATTAATTATTCATAATATATTTTTAGGATGTAATATGACCATTCAAATATTTTTCATGTGAAACCCAATCTTTAAAAGAAATGGAAATCTGAAAATTGAATCAAAATACTTCATGGATACAATCAAGTAAAATATTTTTCTAAAAAAACACGCATATGAGACATTAATTAATTTTGTGTGTACCATTTCTTTGAGTATGTAGATGAAAATATAATTGAATTATGGGTGAATGTGTAAAAAGGATAGGATAATTGTGCAAAATCCCTTCATTTAAAAGGATAAAGAAGAAAATTTGAATTTTAAGCATATAATAATCATTCCCTAAACAACATGTCAACATAATGCACCTTAATGCAATTTGATTTAAATAAAATATAAGGATAATTATATTTGTAGTTTATAAAATTATACCTAAAAATTGAATTTGACTTCACCTATGAATAATTTGGACTTATGAATAAAGAAAACTACCAATTGTGTGTGTCATCCATATTTCATTTTTATTCAAAAAAATATTTCTTTGGGTGGGTGTGCGATGAGTAATATTATATCATAATTTGGCCAAATTAAAACACCTAAATTATTGGATTTTACATCAATTGTATAATACAAGTGATATCCTTCCATCCTATAGTTTTATCTTCTCGTAACAATTCCCAAGTATGTGGTAGATATATTCACATGTTTTAGTAACGAGAATATATTCATATATAATGGATTTTCTTAACTTTCATCTTAAGATAGTGGGATGGAGTGAGAGCGAAAGGAGGAGAGGGATTTTCTAGAAACTTCAAACAAAGGACTTGAGCGGGAATCTCCAAAGGGGTCGAGATAGAGCATTAGACTAAATGGACCTTGCACTAGGTAAACGACCATGTGATTATTGCCCCCAAGGACAATAAGGAAAAGGATGGGGCTACGAGCACGTGGGCTAAACGTTTGGTCGGTAAAAGCTTGGACAAGGCAATTTTGGAGGGGTTGGAACTGTCAAAGGAGAAAGGTAACTTATCCCTTAAAATCCCTGAGACTCTTTTGGCAAGAACTAAAGCCTCCATAAAGCACTCTCTTTGCAAAATGCCTTGGCTCTAGACCAAATATTGACTACTTTAGGGGTTGGGTCAAGAGACATTGGGTGTCTAATGGAAATGTTGAGGTTTCAACTTATGCAAATGGTTTCTTCCTAGTTTCTTTACCTAGCAAAGATCATGGTGGCGAAGATTCTTGCTGGAGGTCCCTGGTTTATTGGAAAATCTCATGTGGTTGTTCGAAATGGAACCAAATTTTAACCTATATGTGATGTCTGTCTCTAAGTTCCTATCTAGGTCAACCTTCTAGGCTTACCCTGGAGTTTTGGGAGCCAAAAGTCCTTATTGGCATTGCTAAAATCCTAGGAAAGCCGATGATAGCCTTAGATCCAGTCACTAAGGCTAAATCTAGATTAACCCATGCCATATTCTGTGTCAATATGGGTCAAGATGCTCCCTTAGAGAGTAATATCAAACTCTTGACTTCCGAGGGGTTTGGTTGCAGAGATTTGATTATGATTTGTCCCCTTTTCCTATAGAAAATGTAAATAGGTGGGTCATGATCACAGGAATTTTTCTCTTCATAAGAAAAAAATTGATCCCATTGTCGGTCCACAAAAGACAAATAATAAGGAGGCAAAGGAATGGAGGCTGATTGGAAAAAATGGAAAAGTTATAGAGATAAAGGATCCTCTTATCATCCAAAATTTTTTCAAAGAAGTGATTCCTTGAGCCATCATAAAACCCCTATAAGGAACTAGTGGTCAAAGAAGTGATTCCCTTGAAAGATAGTCACCGGGAAGGATGTATCTCCTTTGGATCCTCATGAGGTGTTATCACTATGTGGGATCCTAGTGTATTACATGGAGTTATAATCCTCTCCTCTCATGTCCATGTGGTTATGAGTTTCACGGAAATCATCTCAAAAAAATCCTGGTATGTTTCTAACATTTATGCTCCCAATAAACTTAGTGAAAGATAGAATTTCTAGAAGGATCTCTCTAGCTTTAGACAACTTCTTAATGATAAATACTTGGATAGTTGGAGGAGACTTCAATACCCCCCTTTCCCCTGGTGAAAAGAGAGGGGGTTTGATCTCTTATTCTAAAAGTATGGAAGATTTAGCTGACTTCCTAGCCAGTAATAGTCTGTTTGACTTAGATTTGGAGGGATCCAAGTTTACTTGGGTAAATAGAAGGATGGGATCTAAGCTCATTCAGATAAGATTGGATAGATTTTTGGTGAGTCATATTTGTATGATCAATCAACTTTATTCTCTAAAAACTCTTCCCGAATTGGCTCGGATCATAATCCCATTCTTCTTGATTTGGGAATGAATCATCTAAAAAAGCTAGGCCTTTCATATTTGAAAAGATGTGGTTAGACCACCCAGATATTTACAACAAGATTCAAGAATGGTGGGATATCCAGGTTTGTGGGGTTGCTAGTTTCATATTGTGTTTTAAACTGAAGCACATCAAAAGTAATCTTAAAATATGGAACAAGGAGACTTTTGGAAATATTTTCTAGGAAAAAGTAGAATTGTTGAAGATCTCAGAAATATTGAGGAACTTATGGAGAACGTTGGTCTTAATCCGGTTCTCAAGGATCAAGAACAAAAACTCTGGTTGATTACCATGGAATTCTGGCTAAAGAAGAGGTGTATTGGAGACAAAAATCTAGGGTCAAATGGCTTAAGGAGGGGGATAGGAATACTAAATTCTTCCATTTCTCTACTACTTCTAGAGCCAATATCCTAAAGATTAATGAAATAAGAGGTGAAAATGGGGAGTCCTTTACGGATAGCAGGGACATCAACGCCTCTATAATAAATTACTTCAAGGATCTCTTCAAATAGGGCGAGAGGTTGGAGAAGTTGCTTCCGAATAAAGTCTTGGATATTTTCCATAATGTTATCACCCCTCTTAAAAATAGAGATATTTTAAGGAACCCCTTAGAGGAGGAAATATGTTTTGCAGTCTTTGATATGGAACCTAATAAATCTCTAAGGCCGAATGGCTTCCCTACCTTTTTCTTTCAAAAATTCAGGAGGTGATTAAATACAAGGTCATTGAAATGGTCCAAGATTTTTTCAACAATGGTCGCATCTTGAGGAAAATGAATAACACTTTTATTGTCCTGGTGCTGAAAATTGTTAGGGCTAAGGAGGTTAAGGATTTTAGACCTATAAGCCTATGCAACACCAGCTATAAAATTCTGACTAAAATCATAGCTGGGAGGATTCGGATGGTTCTTCCTAACTTTATCTTTGGGAATCAAGGGGATTTTGTTCCAAGAAGGCAAATTACTGATAGCATTATTGTGATTCAAGAAGCCATCCACTCCATTGAAAGCTCTAGAAGATCAGCTATGTTTCTCAAGTTGGATATGCATAAAGCCTTTGATAGGATAAAATGGTCTTTCCTTCAGGCCATCCTACTAAAGGTGGGTTTTGATAACTTTCTGGTTAATATGATTATAACATGCATTTCCACCACCGATTCTCGTTTCTAGTCAATGGAAAACTAGAAGGTTTCTTCCAAGCTGGTAGAGGGCTGAGACAAGGTGATCCTCTCTCACCTTTCCTCTATGTCATAATGGCTGAATCCAAGTAGAATCTATCAACTTGCCATGATTTCAAATTACATCTAGGGTGTTAAAATCTCAAATGGTCTTCCCTCTATTTGTCTCAATCAGTTTGTGGATGATAAATTTATGATGGGTAAGGCCTTTGTCCATGAGGCCTCAAATTTTAAGGAGGTTCTTAATGATTATGAACAGGTTTCTGGACAGATGGTTAACTTCCATAAAAGTGATTTTTTTCATAAATGTGGAGAATCATGTTCAAGCCAGATTAACCCGCATCTTGGGCTACAGAATTAAAAAATTTCTAGATTCTTATCTGGGTATGCCCCTGATCCATAAGAAGTCTGACCTCATGGTTTGGAATGCTCTGCTAGAAAGAGTTAATAGTAAACTCTCGTCTTGGAAGGGTCTCTTGCTCTCTCAAGCTGGTAAGATTCAACTGCTCCAAAGCTCCCTTCAAGGCATTCCCATTTATGTGATGTCTCTTTTCATGCTCCCTGCTAAAATTAAGGAAGCCTTAGAGAAAATCTAGAAGAGGTTCCTCTGGATGGGAGCTGGTGAGAAGTTCAAATTTCCTCTTGTGGCCTAGGATAAAGTTACTAAACCTAAGCTATGTGGAGGATTGGGGCTAAAAATATTTCTCTTATGAATGAGGCCTTAATTGCCAAGGTGGCTGGAGGATTGCTAGAGAGGAAGGTCTTTGGGTGTAAATTATAAAGATGAAATATTTACGGAATATAGGTAGAATGGAATCCTTTTTAACCAAAATAACCTCCCTAGAGGGTCTCTCTTCTGGAATTCCTTTGTTTCCTCTAAATAAATCTTAACCAAAGGTATGATATGGGAAATTGGCAAGGGCTCTTGAATCAGTTTTTGGTATGATAATTGGCTTGAGGATTCCCCCTTAGCTAACTTGGATTTCTAGAAAGAATTTTCTCAATACTACAAGGAATCTGGAAAATTTTGGATTCGGGACTTTTATATCTAGGAAGATATTGTTAGATGGGAAATCATTCAGCCTCCTCTATATTTTGAGGGCAACGTCCAACCTTTCCAAGATCTCAACAATAAACTTAAGGATTTCCACATCCCCATGTTCCAAACCAAGGAGGACTCCATCAAATGGAAAGAAGAAGAATCTGGAAATTTCTTGGTTAAATCAGCCTACATGTCAAATTTCAAGAATGATTTGCATAAGGACTACTGGGGTAAAATTTGGGTGAAGTATCTCATCCCTAAGATTAATATATTTTTTGGGTTGGTTGCCCAGAATAAAATCCTGAATGTGGAGAATCTCTAGAAAAGGGGAATGAAGATTTCCAATAGACGTCCTCTTTGTAAGAAAGAGGAGGAAAATGTCAACCATCTCCTCCTTCATTGCTCCTTCTCCCATGAAATCTTTGCTTCCATTCTAGATCTATTCAATATCCAATGGATCCTACCCTTGTCAATTGAATATTGTTGCTTTCAATGGGAGAGCCCTTTCTATTTTCCTATCTTGATCTGGGCCTAGAATATTTCCCTCCCTCATTTTTGGGGGTTTATGGAAGGCCAGAATGATGGTATCTTCTACAATCAAAAATCTCTTCTCTTGAAAGTTAGAAGAAAACTTTGAATGCCATAAAGGAAAACATTAAATTATTTAAAGGAAAAGTCAAGAAACCCTTCCCAATTAGTGAGTAGACAGTTATTGATAAGTTCACCCTTGGTCTAGTGGAATTACTCATACCTAAAAATAATTCTAGTAGGAAGAGGCCTGGGAAAATTTTGTTAATTTAAATTTTTATGGAGCTTCAAAAGGGAATCTGGGTCCTACTGGGGGAGGGGTAATTATAAGGAACAATGAAGGAGATTGGTTATATGCCTACGTGGGTCCATTAGGTCAACAAACCAACAACATGGCAGAAGCTAGAGCTCTTCTTTGGGGGGTTTTGTTGGCTAAAGAAAAAGGTTTCAAGGACATCCAGATTGAAGGTGACTCTCTCCTCTTAATTAATGCCCTCAATAATCAAGGTTCCATTAATTGGGCCATTAGAAATATCCTTAATGATGTGAAGGAAACTTCAAATTTTTTTGATAGCATTTCTTATAATCATACCTTACGTCAAGGGAACAAATGTGTGGATAAGATGGCCAATTATGGAATCAATTGTAATGATTATAGGATATGGTGTAAAGTTGATAAATTACCTACATACATTAATGAGACCATCAGTAGAGATAGAGGGCACCAAGTTTTATAATGTTGGCATGAGTGAGCCCTGTGGTGGTGATAGCTTACTTAATATCTTGTTCTCCATGATTTTTTCTAGTGCAAATGAAATTCCTTTTTTGAACAGTAGTAGCAAATAGAAGAAATTCAATCTTGTGAAAATGGGGGGTGATAAGATTAGAGTTGAACCTACCAGCCAAAGCATTGAAGCTTTTAATCAGCCTCTGTGGAATAAGCTTAGGATTGGGGGTTTCAGTAATTACATTACCTAATTAGATGGTCATCACCCCTCCCTATCTAATGATTTTGGAAAAGCTTGGAAAGAGGATAAGTTTGAAGTCATAGGGATGGAAATTGAGGTTTTGAGTTCACCATTTCCACGCCACGGATATGAAAATGGACGGGCTTAAAAATTTTAAGGACAGAACACAGTAGAGAACATGAAATTGATTTTTTCTTTGTTGGCAAGAAAATATTTTCTTTCTTTATGGATGGTATTGACAGTTCATGTATTTTGGGTATTTGGAAAGAGGTGTTCCTTCAAATCATGAAGTACATCACCTTGGAGGACAAATACCAAAAAATCTATACTCACCATATGAATTTTCTGAATATGTTCCACCATAAGGTCATGGTGAGAATCCCCTTCTTTCTATTTATGTCTCTGACTAACTCTTTAAAGGATTTCCAGTAGGAGAAAGTGGAGATGCCTCTGCATGAAGGGCTCATTCTTCTGATGTTTGAAAATGGGAAACCTGCTCTATCCTCTTCCCTGAAAGAGTAGGTGGATGAGGATGACCTCACTCTCACTAATTTCCTTTCTAAGATGAATACCGGAAAATGCAAAATTATGGGGGAGGATTCTGGTAAAGAAATGGGTGAGGATGGTCGTGGGGAAGAGAGCTCCTCAAGAAAAATAAATCGTGAAGGTGATTTAAAGGGTTTCAAGGATTTGACCAAAAGTTCTAGTACTTAGAAGGGGTGCTTCAAGCGATGGAAGAAACCAATGATGGATGTCATCAATTCTTCTAAGAAAATTATCACTGCTCAAGTGAAGTCCAAGAAGAAGTTTCTGGAATTGGAGGACCAGGTTAATAAGCTAAGAGACAAGTTGGATGGAATAGAGGAGGGCACTAAAAGAAGGAAATTTAACTTGTGCATCAGTAGCTCCAAGGACGAGTTGGAGGAAGATACTAATGACAAAGGTGCTGAGGGTGACAAGATCAAAGACAGTCATGATGGTAGCAGTGGGGATCTCCAAAAACTAACTTGTGGTTACTAGACTCATAGCATAATTTTGGTGAACTTCATTGTTTTGTTGTTTTGTTGTTTTGGAGACTATTTCTCCTTCACCCTGGTTTTCCCACTTTTGGTTCATAATTGTAAGAGTTAAGCATGTTTAAATCCTTTCTTGGAATTTTTCGTTTCCTTCTAGTTCGTTGTTTTTGTTCCTCATCTTGTAATGGCCCCTGGGAATCGATCCCTATTTTTACCTTATCTAATAAAAACTAGTAACGGGAATAAATAAACTATATAATATTATAATATTTTATATTTTATCCTAGTAATATTATACTATATATTATAATAATATATGTAGTAAATTATAATTATATATATATATATATATGAATAAAATATATTAATCAATAATATATTATATCATATACTATTAAATTAAATTAAATGAAAGCACACTAAATTCCTCAATGAATGGCTTACTTTGAATTTCTTATTGTAAATTACTATAGAGATAAGATACCATCATTCCTTTCATTTCCATTCCAACTTTTAAATATTGTCTCACTACTTCCAAGATTCATTTAATTTTAGTCTATAGAATACATTTTTCTATATCTTTAAAAACATGTGTAAAGGAGATGATGTTGTTGATGTACTTAAGTTAATTTCCAACTATTATATAAAATTAAATTTGACCCATTTAATTAATGTTAGTCACACAAGAGTTCTCAAAATTTTGGATCTAAAAACTTTAAAAGATTCTATTACAATAAGGATAAAATATTCTTATCAAAACTAAAGCACCTATCAAAAATTAGAAAAACAAATTTCATTGATTTTATGTTTATTATTAAAATGATTTAAATATTATATAAAATAAAGAACTATATAAATGAAAATAATTTATCTTATTAATTGTATAGAAGAGGAAAATTATTGTGTGGAGGTCAAACTGTACTGCAGATTTTATTATTTCATATTCTAAGTTAATAAAATGGAATAACAAAACCAAACTGACCTTAGAAGATGGCAAGGTTTATTGATACCTATGGTGACTGATGTTGATATTGATAGACAAATGACATTGACGGATCCAAGTGTGCACACAACTCCTTCTTTCCAATGGGATAAGATACCTATAATGCACAAACACTCAAAAAATGATAGGATTAGATAGATATATGGTAGATTTCTTGGAAAAGGCCAATCCCCAGAAGTCAATGGACTTCCTTGCAAGGATGTCAATCCGTGTTCAAGAAATCAATCTGATAATGATGAGATAAAATGATAAAATAGATGATATAACCAACAATGCAAAGGAAAAGGGACTGACGTGGTCCACAACTATATGATGGTCTGATGATGTGGTAATACCTTATCCAAAGGGAGTCTAGGGATTATAAAATGTCCAAAAGAAGAAATTATATAGATATTTATACACTCATAAAGGCGATTAGGGTGATAAATTTTATTTAGATGACCGATATAAGAACTAGAGATGGCTCAAAGGAGATTGATAGGGTTGGACAAACACCTGCAAAGGTAGAGTGGTAATAAGTGATGGGATATGGATATCTGAATAATAGCAAGATTATGGGTCAAAATACCTTTCAAATAGGAATCATTAGAAATTATAGGAGTCAACAGCTATTCCGAGGGAATCATCGGTGATTGTGGGGAATCGTCAAGGATTATGGGGAATCATTGGTGATTCTCGGGAATTATTGATGATTCTAGAAAATCTTCAGCTATTCTAGGAAATCGTCAATCGATTGATTGCTTTGTGAAAATTCATAGTTCGAAAATGTACAGAGAAAATGTTCTATAAACATGCTAAAAAGGTTGATTTAACCCTAGATATGATGCATGAATACAATGATTAACTGAATGAAGATATGTACCTCATATATGTTGATAAATTGAGGTAGAGAGATGATGTTACTAAGAGAAGGGAGATTTTTATTGATTCCTAGGTTGAGAGAGATGTTATTGATTATATCTAAAAATCCAAAGCTCCATGGTGAGGACGCTAAATCTTGTGGAAAATATCTACTAAGGAAAGGCTAAAGAGAAAGATTATTTGTTTTTCGGAGAGAGAAAATCGGGACCAACTTCTATGAACCAAGCTCTAATACCAAATTGACCAACCTCCTGAAAGGGGGTCTGAAACAAGTTTATATAGAATCATCGGTGATCTAGGAAAATCATTAATGATTTGAGAAGATTGTTTGACAATCACAGAGTTTGGTTAAAACCAACTCCAACTGAGTCATTTTTCTTTTTTATTTCATGTGAGAGGGGAGATATGTGGGTGAGGGGTTATAAAATGGTTGGGAAGTTGTTTGTTCTATTTTTTCCTTATTTGATTTTGTTATGTAAGTGGTTTTGGTGGTTTAGGAGGGTGTAAATTAGGATTTATAGATGTAGGATAATATTTATGGGGAGTAAATATGATGGGGGAGAAATAAGACTTAGGATAGAGGATTATAGATGACAATATTGATGTGATAGTGTTGAGGGGTTAACGAATGAGGATATGAGGGATTAACAATGCTAATTTTAGGTGTCTACAGAAACCCATAGTAACCTATTTACAATAGGAACTAATAATGATTATACACCCAAGAAAGGTTGCCACAAGGTGACACTACAAATTCAAGATTGATCATATGGAAACTACTTGTATTAAATAAAGAGTGGATCTAATCTTCCATTTCAATATTTTTCCATCAAAAATTACATCACTAGAAGGTGAGGGTGGGAAGATGGGAAGGAATGGGGGTGTTTGTGATAGATAAATATATTTTCACTACTTATTTATATGAATTATTAGTAATACCTGCATTATTGAATACCAATGGATGATGAAGTGTCTATATAATGAGGGATTTAAGATTAGGGAAAATTTGTAATAAGCATCTTGAGTTTGAGTTTGATGGTTGATGATTCTATGCAAAGGTATGAAATTGTAATATTTTCATGGTTTAGGATGTCATCATCTTCCCTTGGAATTTGAGGAAAAGTTTTATAAGCCTTGTCTTAGGTGAGGATAGGAGGCTCCATCCCTCAAAAATTACATAGGGGATTGGTGAAGAAAATTAAACAAAGAAATTTACTTACATAAAGTGGAGAAAATGGCAATAGGGATCTCATGTGTTGAAGCTAAAGTGTAAATTTTGGGACCTATACTATTTAATAGAAGAGAGAAAATGTTGATGCAAATGTTTTAGGAGGGACAAGGCATTATGAATTAATAGTTGCATTGGGACCTAGTTACACATGCATTAGGGGAATATCAAACATAGTTTTAATATGAAAAAACACCTTTTTGATTAGTTAGGTAATTAGTATATGATATTGGTGATGAGAGTCATATATAGACAATGTATTCTTGTGTTCTAAGTTATTCTCAATTTAATTTAGTATAAGCTTGAAAAAATTTAAGCATCAAGTGCTAAGTTTTGAATAAAGTGATTGATTGGTAGGCCATATGGAGGAAAATAGGAGTATTTTGGGTGATTTTAGGAGATTTGCATACTTGAAAGTTTGAGAGACACGAAGGAAAATATGGAAGGTTTAAAATCCCTTAATGATATAGGACTCAAGAATTAAGACACATGTTGTAATCTCACCACCTCAAATGCCATTCCAATTAGAGAACTAATTTTTGAGAGAAATTTATTTATGACCTAGAGGCCCCATTATATCATTACATGGTAATATCATGTGGTATAATCAAGGGACATCGAGAACCAACCACAAATAATATCAAAATGACTATAGTTGGGAAATAATTTTTACAATAATTTGGAGAAAATTTTAATCACAAATAGAGTTTCAAATCATTAATTATTTACTCATAAATTTTTCATATGATCTTGATTTCATATCCATTTATGGCATTATAAATTTAATTTATATAGTTGCAATTAGTGTAAATTTAGGAAGAAATTGATGGATGTAAAAATAGTAGTTCATAAATCAAATTTGTGGACTCCTTTCTCTCGTAGTGAAAAATATGAACTTACAAACATGATTTGTATTCTTTCTTATTCCTCAATATCCCTATATTTTATATTATTTATATATTTATTGCATTGAGTGATCCATATGTGCATAATGAAGTGTTTTGATTGGCTCTTTCTTGAGTGTACACATCCTCTGCCACATACCACCATACTCTCTCTAGATTTCTCACTACTTGCACATATGTTCAGCTTCTTGAATATTCTTAAATGTTCTTAGTTATTTGTGCTTCACAATGGAGTTTATTTCCTAATTAAGAAGTGAGTTCTTACTATTTTATTTATTATAGGACATAATTATACTACCACTTGTGATTTGATTTTGTGGTACTTCTTGAGTAATCAATGCATGTTGATATTTATTCTCTCATTGGTCCACTATTATGATATTATCTTTTTCTCACACTTTTAAATTGAACATGCATTCCCTCCATTTTCCAATTTTTATTGTTTTCATCTATCTATAAATTTGTGAATTTTTACTTCATCCGGTATTTTTCGATCAATTTTTCCACACCCATTTCTATTCCATTTGCAATATGGAAAACGTTGAATGTCTTAGCATGGTGTCTCGCTTATGTATATAATTATTTTTCATCAATAGTGTACTTTTTGTATAATATTCCTAACTCTAAATTGTATAAAATTATTAAGAAAATAATATAATGTCGAGAGTTTTTAATTGGTCATAGAGTACAAGTCTATTGTGTAAGTAACTTCTTACAATATTGTAAAATATCTCACTTCTCTATTGATATTTTTATTATTTCCGTTCACTTCAATGTATTGATTTTTTCATTTATTTTCAAGCTAAAGCTACTTATGAGGTTAGCTATTTAGTGTCTCTTTAAGTAATCATTATCATTATTAGTGTGAATTTTCTTCTCAAGTTACTAATATCGCTTTAAAATTTAACTAGGATATTTTTTACTTTTTCTAGGTTGATTATAACTTTATTGGCCCATTGAACAAGGTTTTAATCCGTATAATCAATATCACACTCTATTTTTAAGGGATTCTCCTTTTTATATGTTGAGACTTCCATTCCTTTGACATAAAAATCATTCTCTATTTTTATTATTTAAAATTGTGCATTATATTGACCATTATTTTTTATATAATGTGTATGTGTGTGTGTCATAGGTTCATCTCACAATCATTTTATATTGATGTAAACACATGTTAGAACTGAGATAAAATTAAAAATTTGTTATCTCTCTTTACACATATTTTTGTATGTTGAAAACCATTCTTAACTCATCCATTTAGCATGTAGATATGTGTCATTTACCTTTTTTGTTTCCTTTCTAGATCATTGTTGGAGGTTTGAGATGTGCACCCATTATAATATCTACAAAGTTGAATCAATTTTTTATCTCAAAAATAACATTGAACTCATCTAAGGTGTGAGACTCTTGTCTCCTTGAGGGATACCTATAAAGAAGGATGGATTCCTATCCAAACCACCTTAATGATAAAACTATACTATTATAATCTACTAATTCCAATAGAAAAGGGATGAGAAAAATATGTAAAAGGAATGTGGTGATGCACCAAAGTGAAAAGGGATCACTTCCATGTATGATTTTAATGAATGAGAGGAAAAAATCTATATCTAAATGGAATATATCATCCATAACCAAAAAATGCATCTAAATCAAACTCTTACTCTAAACCTTAAGATACAGCGAATCAAGACTCTACAAATGCCACATAATAAATCATGGAGATAAGAGAGAGGTAAGGGTAAATTAACACAAATACAAATTCCATAGATCAACCACAACCATAATTTTATTAAAAGGTAAAATATACATAGTTTGTTTCCACCATAACTCAAGGTGATCATTCATCTGCAAGGCTCAAACCAGAGGTCATATACACTCAAAAAACTTGGCCCCAAAAATATCATAGTGACCTTAATTTTAAGGAAGAAAACCCATTTGTAATTGTTCCCGGTTGCACGTATATAGAAGAAGGATGAGATAATAGATGAGAGAATAATTACCAAGAATATACTTGAAGTATATCCTCTATCGCATGATTATCTCTTTAAAAATATCATAAATATCTATAAGTTCTGAACAGTGTGCTTAAATAAATATGATCCTCCCAAAACCACCTCTTTGAATATTCCAAGGATTTCTATGTGTTTCAAGAAAAAATTAAGATTGATCTCTGAGAATACACTAATGTAATCCCATGAGATCATAAGGATTAGTGAAGACAAATTTATCACTTGATGAATTAGATAAAAATATTTAGATCATTATAACAACTCATTTTTTTCTCTATAAGTCATTTAACTCCTTCCCCTATATTTTTTTGGTACCACAAGATATATCCACCTTAACATAATATTCTAGAAGATGATAGAACTATCCGTAAGTATAATCAAGTGATTTAGGTGTCACTATATTGAAAGAATGGGAATAAAATGCATAAATATTCTTTCATGAAAACATCATGTATCACTCAACCATTCTCTCTAAAATTAACATCATCATGTATCCATTTAAAATACATTTATATTGGTACCATTTATAGGTTAAGTGAAGCTCTTAGTTGAAAGTTATGAGTGAAAACCTAGTCCTCTTATCGAGCATATGTGACATCCATGAGCTTTGTAGGAGGAGACAATGTATCATATAATACTTAACCAATTTATTCCATGTATCATATTTCCACCTTACTTCCATCAATATCTTGGCATCATTTAGGGTGAGGGAGCGAGGAAAGAATCTTTGAGAGGTTACAAAGCACCGATTTTTGTCGCTTGTCTAGAATCTCCATATTTTAAATGTTGGTGGTTTGTGAAATATGGGATGACGGTATTTAACCTTTAGACAAATTTCAAAGAACGTATTTACACCATTTTTAATTTTTTTATATTTTTTTAATGCAATACACAACAAATAAAAAGCTATGTAAGGTTAGGAAACTATGAGATATTCTAATAAATTAAATTCCAACATTAATTATACTAAATCATAATAACATATTGGTTCTCTCAATACATGCATATAAGATAAACTACATAAGAGATAGAGTAACTTCTCTATACACAATTTTATAGGAATAATCTTGGAATATAGACTAGAGAACTTGAAAGTGTAGAGCTTGGAAAAGTTTCAGTGGTGAAACTATGACTTGAAACCCTCTTAGTGTAGGACCATACAATCTAGTCAATCTGTATAGTCTGGTCCTAACCTTTTTATGGCCTTGGATTCCTTTAGAATTGGGATTTGTGACTTTTTGGGTCCTTTGGTGGCTTGAAAATGCACTTTGTTGTCAAACCATAGTTATTGAATAGTCTCAATATTATATGTAAGTAGATGAAACACTCCAAAACCATAACCATGGGTAGAATACCTTGCAAGAAGGTTAGTTTTTAGGTTTTGGTGCACCCCGTGTACCACCTACATTGGAAATAATCCAAATATACCTCAAACCACATGTATTTCTCCACCTAACATATGATATTTATATGGATGTTATTAGTTGGAATTTTAAACCCCTCGATCGTGGTTGATTTTATTGTGCTCTTATCAAGAATTGTGGATAATACCTTTGTGTGTTTGGATATAAGGTAAGATAAAATTATTGACCTACTTGAGTTCTTTATAAATGTAGTATTGGTTTCCTAATTGATATGCATTAAATTTAGGAGATTTAGGAAGCCTTTATTTCCTTTTGTGTTATTATTTACAATGATATCTCATGAGAGTGACAGAATAAATTACATAGTGTTAAATTGCATATATAGGGTTTTGAAGGTAAAGTATTATTATAAGGCTGACCCAGGAGATAAAAAGACCTAAAAGATAGTGCATCGAAAATAGAGTTAGATAATATGTCAGTTCATAACCATATAGATCATCTAGGACTGAATTATAAAACCTCATCAAGTTATACAATTTTGGACAGGGGAAAAGGTTAATCGAATCTAAAATTTACACAATGACCGTAAGAGATTAAGAATTTAATTTATGGAATTATATTCAGAATTTTTGACACATCATTATGCACAAATAAGTAATCTAGAAAAGGTATCACAAGATATATTGAGTGGAAATAGGATGTGGGTGTTTGTTTTAGTCAAGAAGCATAATTGGAATAAGCAGATCAAAAGGATAAATTGCCAAATCTAAGTGTCTATATCTGCTCCCATTTAAGTATGAAATAAAAATTACATGCTTACAGGAAAGATGCTTGAGTGTGTAGACACACTTTAAATTTTATCATACTTTTTGTTTTTGAAATGTGTTGATGTTGTCATGGTCCATGATGAAACCTACAACACATAGTGTAGTCAATGTCTAAAGTAGAAAAGTGAATTGTAACTCAATGGTAATTATATAATTTAAACTTGCATAAAGTGAAATAAAGAGGTGTAAAACATGGAAAGAGTACACATGTTTGTGAAGGGAAGAGCTTATGTTCCTTTCTTACAGCTTGTAGATTTAAATATTTGGATTATTATTGTTAAAATTTGTTAAAGTATTGGGTGTGTTTAGTCCCCAATTGTGATGGATGAGAAACAAGATTATTGGGTGCATGTAACCCAATACCAAATGAAAGGTAGAGAGAGGAGAAGAGAGAGGTACAAATGAACCCCATGAAGGAATAATATCGTGTTAAAAGTCTTTATTAACTCTTATATATTCACCTTTAATATGAGGAGAGGAAAGACTTCCTATGAAGAACTTAGCCGATTCGATACTTTTTATAACCCCATGGACCACACTCGCTACAAATAGATCTAGGCTTGATTTTTGAGTGTATAAAGGCAAGGTATAAAGAGAATGAGTTCCCCATGATTTTCTTGTGTGTCATAGTACTAAGTAAAAGTATGTAATTTTCTTAAATATTGATGGAAAAAGAGACATGTGTCCCAAAAACACCTATATTTTGCAAATCAGAATTGAGAACTAGAGAGGAGAAGGATTAAAATATTTCACACCCCATTAAATTAATCTAAATTGTGTCATCTAATTCTGACCCTATGTACTTTTCCCTTCAGTAATATGAGGAGAGGAAATAATTCCTATGAAGAACTTAGACGATTCGATACTTTTCATAACCCCATGGACCACACCGCTACAAATATATCTAGGCTTAATTTTTGAGTGTATAAATGCAAGGTATAAAGAGAATGATTGTCCCCATTATTTTCTTGTCTATCATAGTACTAATTAAAAGTATGTAATTTTCTTAAATATTGATGGAAAAGGATACATGTGCCCCAAAAACACCTATATTTTGCAAATCGGAATTGAGAACTAGAGAGGAGAAGTATTAAAATATTTCACGCCTGTTAAATTAATCTAAATTGTGTCATCTAAGTCTGAGATTGTGTAAAAATCCTATATTTTTATGGAGAATATGAAATTGTAGAAAAATATGGTTTTTTCTCGTAGGGAAAAAAACGTATGGTATGGTCAAGACCATTTGTGCACGGTCTCGACCCTTCGATATGGTTTTGACCCTATGTATTTTCTAAAATTTGATATCTAAAGTTGTTTCTAATTACTTTTCCCGTGAAAACCTATGTTTGAACCTATTATTTTTCATATAAGTGTAGAATATACCCCAATGAATTCCCCTCTTTTGAGGTGCATGTGAAAAACCATTTGATCATACACAAACTCAAAACAAAATATGTGAGCTCATGTACTATATGTTTGAATATTTATAGAAGAATGTAGAATTATAAAGAGGTGGCCACCTTATAGAACGTGTACCCACAAAAGGTGGTTAAGTGTGATGGAAATCATGGCACACAAATAGATAAACAACCATATCAACTAGATCAAGATTAGTAATGATAGTAATAGGAACAAAAGTAATAAAGAATGAAGACGTATGTAAGAGAACTAGAATAGATACTAAATAATAATAAAACAAGTAAACACAAGAAATAACATGTAAATAAGATTCATAAAAAGTGATAGATCTCAAACATGGGACAACCGTGGTGTCACAATAAAATCAAAGCACTTGGGCCATATATAAGAGAAGTGATGTCACACAAGAATGCATAGTTCCACAAACATGGGAAACATGCAATTTCATATGACAAGTAAGGAACTCAAATTGCATGCAATGAAGTAGAAAAGTAATAACACATATAATTAGAAAGCATGCATGATAAACATTAATTTCAAAAAGTGATTAAACCATGATTGCAACTAGTAAAGAAACTAATTAAGTCATATGTGTTAGCATTGCACAAGACATATGTGTAATTCATGTTAGTATAAATAATAGTATACAAATGATATATGTAATCAAGTGTAATGAGGAAGTAGAAAGGAACTATAATTAAATAATAGCACTTATATAGTGTGGAGGGATGGCCCCAAAAGAATAATATAAGGAAACAAGGTATCTCCTATTACTATGAAACAATATGAGTGTCCTACATCAATTTCAATATACCTCATGAATGAATGTATGTAAAGAGTATAAAGGATATGTTATTAATTAAACCATAGTGAAAATAAACATATGTAATGTAATGTGTTAACAATCCAATTTTTTTGTATGGGTCATAGTTATTGTATTTTTCCCAAATATATGAATGTTTTTGTAACATTGAATATAACTATATACAAAAGAGGGGGAAAATGTTTCACTTGATTCTAGATTTGTTTCTTTGAATGTTGATGAAACAAATAAGGGTAATGGGCTAGGAGGATTACCTATTAAGATGTCGGTTGTAGGTTGTTGCACGTGTATGACTTCTGAATCCATAGCTGATCGTGAGAGCTTCCTTTTTTCTTGGAGGAACTACCTAAAATGGAAAATAATACCACCAAATAAAAGTTAAAAAATATATGCAATGGACTGCCTAGTGTGTGCTAGATCCGGGAAGCGTGATACTTCCTAGATGGTTGTCAACCCACTATTTAAAACAACTTAATGCTTATAATAAATAAAATCCTACTATAGTTAAAATGATTTAGGTATCTCATTCATCTACAATAAGAAAATTCATTCACAATAGGCTAAGCTATGATTGAATTAGAAGGTCAAAGTCTTGGTCAGGGTACTGATATGGGTCAAGGTGAGATTCTGGGTGGTTTTGGGTATTTGGTGGAGGTTTAGGAGCTTTGTTCTTGGTTTCTGGTAAAAGACACAGAGACCAACATCGGTTTAGTATGACCGGTGTCAGTTTAGGTTAACCAACGAAGGTGGTTTTGGATAACCGATGTCTGGTATGGTCGTGGTATAGGGAATTCAATAAAACTCAAGGTGAGGGTAGATCTAAGGCTAGATGAAGATGGAAGGGTGATGGAAAGATTCGACTGGGTATTAGGTGTGTACATGAATGATTAAGATCCGGATATGGGAAATTGGGGGTATGGGTAAAAGGATGGTCAAGCTTGCATGGAGGTAAAATGGTGGTGGAATGATACCAGCCGGTAGCCGAGCCGAGGAGGAGACTGGAGAGACTGACATGGAGGATGTCCGGCAGGATGAGGCTTGATGCCCATTCCTATATTTTGATGTATTGTAGTCATTTTTTTATATATACCAGCCTACGTGCCGAATATGGTGAGGATGTACTAGAGTTTTGTATATTTTGATCATATACCAGCCTACGTGCCAAAGATGGTGAGGCTATATATGAGAGTTTTGAGAGATTGGATTATATACACATCCTATGTGCTAAAGAAATTTGACAGTTATGTAAATGCGTATACATGTTTAGATATTGTATTTATATAGATGATGATTATGGGCATTGTGTGTTTGTGTTGATAACATTTTATTATTATGCATAGATGGACTTATGGTAGGTGTGTTAGGCATGGATTGAGTCAGGTCATGGATTTAGGCATGATGGAGTCAGGTCATGGTTTTAGGCATGGATTGAGTTAGGTTTTGGTTTAGGCATGGATTGAGTCAAGTCATGGATTTAGGCATGGATTGAGTTAGGTCATGGCTTTAGGCATGGATTGAGTTACGTCATGGATTTAGGTATTATGGAGTCAGGTCGTGGTTTTAGGCATGGATTGAGTTAGGTTGTGGAGGTTGTAATTCATTAATTTTTTCAATGAATGATGATATGGGTCATGTTTAAGATGTTTTATAAGACATACATGACATTGGTAAAGAAATGGTAATCAAAATAAATGTATGTTTTGATGATGAGAAAAATGTGAAGCAATTTGTTGTTTGTTTGGTTTAATTTCCAATTTTTGATATAAAAAAGAAACAAAGTAGGGTAGAATGTGGTTTAGGAAAATAAAAAATGAATTTGTTAGGGTAGAGAGTGGTCGAGCTAACCTCCAAGGGCCCCATGCCCATGAAGTGTTGCCTACATAGTCCCAAATAAAAGGGACCTCAAAGCCGATGTAGTTCTCCCATAAGCTAGGGAAGAATATGAGGAGGTATGAGAATGAGTTGGTAGGTTTTAGGCATGATTTGGGTTTAGGTCTGTTAGGTGTGGGTGAGTTGTGGGCAACTTGGTATAGGTGATTTCGATTGTGGTAGAAGAAGAAGATTACCCAAAGGTAAGCGTCGAGGACCAAGTCCTATATAAGGTAATCAATACATAATAAATAAGGTTAAAAGATAAGAGGGGGAAAGAAAGCCACCTGATTGGTGAGGATCATAACTGGTGGACCATACCGTAGGTAGGCTAGTGAACATAAGACCCTAAATACTTTACATGAGTGATTATCCTAAAGGTGAATAATAGTCACATGATCACCAAATGTCACAGTTCCAAGAGGTCCCTTGAGGTGGTAGGAAATGGGAGTGCGAATGGTGAGAGGGATGAAAGGTGGTTAATTTTTATATGGTACAAGGTAGCATGCCTTTGTAGCAAGAGATCCAAGGTCACAATGGGCAAGTCCATGACTAAAAGGTTGTTTTTTTTTACTGATGTGTGAGATAGACTGATCGATGTGGGAATTCCATATGGGATGAATAAATTAATTCCTTGAGGTATTCGTGAAGTTGATCGATGCGGGAAGCTTCAGATTCTCTCTCTTTTTATTTTTTTTTCTTTTTTTTGGAAGATCTTTATATAGCTATCCTTTGAGGGAGCAGTCTATTTATAGAGTGATTGTAGAGAGAGAGAGATGTCCTTTTGAGGGATTCATCTTTTTATTTGAAGTGTGACTCAAGGATCCGGATCCCGTGTGATGGCCTTTAAGTCATGGACAATACTAAGGTGAAGAATAAGATTCTTGTTCAGAAAGCATGGTGAAATAACCATGGGATCTCATCTAAAGGTAGATGAAAAGTATCCATGAGAATCATGCTATGTGCAGCGCCATGGTACACATATTCAAGAGAAGATAACAAGTGACGGGTACACACATGATTCTTGTTTAATCATTGGTGATGGTGTAGGAAGTGGATAGCACTCAAGGGACGAGCATGGAAAGAGGAAAAAGTGAGGTAGGACTAAAAGTCAATAGTAGAATGGTCTAAGATGCAAGGCATTAAGGGGCTCAGGTTTGGGTTTACCATCAAGTGAAGATAAACGATAAGCACCTGATCCATAAGTATGGGTCACAATGTATGGTCCAAGCCAATTAGGAGCAAATTTTCCTCATTTACTTTTTTCTGCTTTAGTTACATGTTGATTTTCTTTCAGGATGAGATCACCAATGTGAAAGGTTTGTTTATGGACACATTTATCATAGGCACGTTTGATACATTTTGGTAAACTTGAAGGTGGTCAAGAGCGTTAAGATGATGTTCATCTAATAACTCAAGTTGTGCTAAACGGTCTTGACGAAAGTTGTAATCATTGAGCATGTCATGGAGAGAAATGCAGAGTGAGGGAATCTGGACTTCAAGAGGTAGAAGAGCTTTTGTACTATAGACCATAGAAAAGGGTGTGGTAGTAGTGGAAGTATGGATACTAGTGTGGTATGCCCACAGGGTGAAAGGAATGTGCGTATGCCAGTCCTTCCCAATATCGTTAACCACTTTCATGAGAATTTTTTTAGGGTTTTGTTGGTGGATTCAGCTTGGCCATTAGTCTATGGGTAATAAGGTGACGAGAAACTTAGCTGAATGCCGAAGGCATCACAAATTTTTCACAATGTTTTATTTTTGAATTTTTTTCCGTTATCAGTGATGAGGCGATGAGGAACACCAAAGCGACAAATGATGTGATGATTGATGAACTCACATATTTTCTCAGCTTTCATGGAGATGAGTGGTATGGATTCAACCCATTTTGTGTAGTATTCGGTAGCGGTGATGATCCATTGATGGCGTTGGGAAGAATGGGGATTGATCTCTCCGACAAGATCCAAACCCCATTGAGAGAAGGGCCAAAGGTCATGGGTGACTTATAAGGCATAACTGGGTGTATGATGGAGGTTTTCATGTTGTTGGAATTTTACACAACATTTGACGTAGTCGCAACAATCATGGTTGAGGGTTGGCCGGTAATTGCACAGGCAAAGAATACACTTAGCAATAAAGCAAGGCCACCAAGTGACCTCCACATATGCCATCATAAACTTCCTTGATGGTATAGGTAATTTCAGGACTCATGAGGCATCGTAAGAGAATACCATCAAATCCACACTTATAGAGGAGGCCCCCCATGATGACATAATGAGAGATATTTTTAAAAAAAGCACGTTGTCCATTACAAGTGAGGTCAGGAGGTAAGATGGAGATAGAAATATAGTCAAAGTAGTGTTTATACCAAAGGTCACTCGGTCAGGGTAGCGGTTCCTAAGGAGTAAACATCATGAGGTAAATAAGAGGGTGATTAGAGTCATTATATGGTGACAAAGATTTTAGAATCGGTGGCAAAATTAGGTATTTGAGAAGCCAAGAATGCCATGGTATCGGAAAATTTGTTAGTTGAACATGGGATGGTTTGAAGAGCGTAGCGGTCGAAGGTGGTAAAAAGTATATCTACGTGATGTTTGTACTTTTGAAGTGTCTCATTACAACATTGGTATATACCATTGACTTGGTTTACGACCAATTGGGAATCACCAAAGATGTTAATGGATTTGACATCTAAGACATAGGCAGCTTGGAGACCTAATACAAGCGCTTCATATTCAATAAATTTTTTTGTACAATCAAAATCTAGTTTGAAAGACAAAGGCATGGGTTCACCATCAAGTGGAATGAGGATAACACCAGCCCCACCCCCATGCTGATACTTGGAACCATCGAAGAAGAGTGTCATTTGGTAAGCGGGTTCATCTAGGGAGAGGGTAGTGATTGACTCATCAGAAAGTCAAAGTTAGAGGGTTGGTCCCCGTAAAATAGGTGTAGCACCAATTGGTCGGTGATTTCTTGGCCCTATATGGAATTTTTATGAATGAATTTGAGGTTGAGGTCAGCCGTAAGCATAAGCCAAAGATACAACATGTTGATTTTGGTAAGTTTTAGCATACATGAAGTGTAAGGGGTCAGTGTTGGTCACAACATAGGTTTTGTGATTGAGTAGGTAATGGCAGATTTTTTTGGTAACAAAAACTAAGGCTAAGAAAAAAATTTGAGATGTGTGTATCGGGTTTTGTAGTCTAAAAGAGTATGGCTTATGTAATAAAATGCCTGCTCTCTATGTTGTTCATCATGATGAGTGAGCATGGCCCCCAAGGAGTGGTCGGTAGTTGAGATGTATAGGTAGAAAGGTTGATCTTCTTTAGGTGGAATGAGCATAGGTGGTTGAAGAAGTTATTTTTTAAGGCCTAAAAATATTTTTGGAAGTCATCATCCCATTTAAAGGAGACATCCTTCTTGAATGATGATGAAATGGTTGACATCAATCGAGATAATTGTGAAATGGAACGTTGAATAGATCGTAACTTACCTTGTAGGCTACAGATTTGCCTAAGGTTAGTAGGCAGAGAGGCATTTCAAGAATGGCCTTAACTTTAGCAGGTCAACTTCTATACCACGTAAGGAAATGATAAATCCCAAGATATTTCTTGAGAGAACCGTGAAGACACACTTCTTGGGTCGAAGGAAGACTCAATATTTAATAAGGTGGTCAAAGATGGTTTTTAGGACGGTGAGGTGGAGCGGCATTTAGATTTGGCCAGGATATTGTCCACATAATCTTCCAATATACGATGCACAATGTCATGGAAGATATAAGTCATATCCCGTTGATATGTGGCACTAGTGTTTTTAAGGCCAAAAGGTATGACTCAATAGTAGAAGGTCTCCCCAAGGGGTGATGAATGTGGTTTTTTGTTGATCTCACGGGGTAAGCAAGATTTGGTTATAACCCGAGAAGCCATCCATGAGTGATAGCATCTCGTGACCAGCGGTAAGGTCAACCAAATTACCAATACCAGTAGAGGAAAGTCATCTTTTGGGCAAGCTAGATTGAGGTCATGGAAATCCATGCAAATGCGAGTCCCCCTATTACCTTAGTTACAGAATGTGTTATAAATCCAATGAGGATAATAAATGGGTAAGATGAAGGAAATAAAAAGAAGGTGTTGAAGTTCTTCTTTGACGAGAAGGGCAATACGAGGGTGCATTTTCCTCATCATCTTTTTTTTACAGTTTGCATCGGGAATAGTGACGATATTGTGGACCACTATGGTGGGGTCAATACTTTGAGCATGTCTACGTAAGACAAAGCAAAAACATGGTTATGATCTTTGAGAAAATTAGTGATGGCTTCTTGTTTAGCAACATCTAAAGATTGACCGATCTTTAGGATGTGCATGTCGTCCTAAGTATGAATGTTGATTTCAATAGTTGATTCGTTCAACATGGTTTACATCTCAGATGGTAGCAACTGATGAATATATGAGTCTTCTACACCAAGGTAGGTGAGTATAGATTCATCATCCCGACATTGAATGATATTTATCAAAGTTGTATCGTCATTAATCATTTTAGGATATAGGAAGGGAAGAGAGGAGGGAGCCTCACCCTTGTGTTGATAAGTCAAAGGCCCAAGGAGATGGTGTTTATGAAAAAAAAAAAAAAGTTAGGAGGAATGGATTCTATATCTATTGACTCACCGATGAAGATGCCGATGGGGGTGTCGAAGGTGAAGAAGGGCTAATGTCTTCAATGAGTTCAACACGGGCCTTATTGGTAGGTGGTTTAGCAAAGTCGATACCACTAAGGTCATTATACTTGTGAGTAGTACACGTAATAAAAGTATGGTGGCCTTACTCGTAAAATAAAAGCCAAAACCCTTCCACATACATCGGTGTAGGAAGGTGTGAGAAAAACAGAGATTGGTGAGTGACTGAAGTTAGCGGAAACTTGGTGAGTTTGGGATGGTGGTTCAGTGTGTAAATTGTAATATTAAATCCCCCATAGGTGAGATTGGTACGAATGTGGGGAGGACCATAAAGGAGGCGTTATCCTCTATGGTGATCATAACAAGGGTGTTGGTGAATACTTTTGTATTCTTTTGGAGTAAGGAATGTGTTGACACTATATAGGCGATACTCCCCCAGAGTGAGGCATTGAAAAATGCTCTCCAAGGGATTAGTGGTTGGTATGTACATAGCTTTAATAGACGATGTGGTAGAGGTCGGATCGGGGGTGGAACTAATGAATTAGGAGGCCGATGGTTTGGCTGTGGAGGTTTTGGTAGCAGTAGGAATGGAGGATGTAGGTATGGTTAAGGTAGTGGCTGCACTGGTGAGGGGAGGTGTAGGTGACTTGGCAGTGGTTGTGGAGGTAGATGCTTTGATGGGTATGAGCACGTCATTGGGTCGGTAAAGCATGTTATAAGTTTTGAAAGGTGATGGGTTAGTTGGAATGGTATAGGTGTGTCCTTCATGCTCAAACTTCACACAATGATGCAAAGTGGAAGGAACATAACCCATGACATGAATCCAGGGTCTACCAAGTAATAGGTTATATTGAAATTCCCCCTCTAAGATGTAAAATAACTCTAGAATAGTGTGGGGGCCCACGGAAATGTGGAGGATGATAGTTCCTAGTGTAGAGATGATAGTGTCATTGAATAAACGCAACATGATAGGATGTTTATGCATGTAATTGTTAGGTATGTGCATTCGAGTGAATGCATGGGATGAAATGATATTAATGTTAGCGCCCCCATCTATCATGACACGTCGTACACATATATCATTGATGTGGATAGAGATGAAGAGAGCTGGGTCTGGGTCATCTGTTTGGCAAAGGCGATCTCTTCCTCCGAGAAGCTAGCAGAGGCTACTTGGTGAGTAGGTTGAGGTGTGGATAAAGGTGGAAATTTGGTGAGAGAGGCTACATGATGGGGTGTGATAATGGAGGCTATGGGTGTAGGGTCATTGGGTAAAACCTCAATAGATTACAAGACCTCCATGAGAGCTTAACGATGGGATTCTGAGGTTTGGATGAGGTCATATAAGGACATTTTGAGGGGGACCGGTGTAGTTGTTTAAGCATCACGTGGTGTGTAACCTCAAGAGAAATAGGATATGTGGGGCCGTGGATAATGATTTTAGGTGTGGGTGCAGATGGTATGTTGGGTATAGAATTAGTTGGTGAGTTAGTTTCCTTTTCCTTGCCTTTATCCTTCGAGAACGGGTAGTAAGGTGGATCACGTTGATCCGAGGTGGGGAGGTAGGTGAGGTAGGTGATCCATGAAAGGTATAGCGACGTGAAGGGAAAAATCCCAATGGTGGGAAGAAACTTTGTGAGATGAGTTGGGCACATCGACATTTGGGTGGAGGTTTGGCGAGGTCATTGATGCAAACCATGTTAATTTCAAACCTTGGGGGTGGCTCTAGGAGTTGTGGAGGTCTCAGTCACTGAGTGGGAAATGAGGGAAAAATTGTGGGAATAGGTGTTGGTGAAATGGGGTCTTCATCGAGAAGGTCATCATCATCAAATTTTTCTTCAAGAGGGCACAACTGGATAAGAATATTTTTCAAAGCCTTACAGTTCTCTACATCATGTCCTAGCACACGATGGTAGGCACAAATTTTGGTGTTGTAAAACCCCTTTGGTTTGGGTTTGATAGGGTCATAAGGTCTGAGAGGTGGTAATGTGATGACAGAAGTTTCAAGGAGGTCGGTTAAAATTTTGGCGTAGGATCCTGCTAGTGGATCACAATGGGAAGTAAAAGTGGGTTTAGGTGTAGGCACATCTGATTGTAGAGGATGGTCCTTACACAAGGGGGGGTAGGTTGAGCTATGGTTTTAGGTGTTGGTGTGAAATTAGGCATTGGTCGTGTTTGTTTGGGTATGTGTATGTTAGATGAACTGGCAGGAGAGTGTGTGGTTGTTTTGACTACCTTATTGGAGGGTAGCAGATTTTTGTCTTTAGGTTACACCTTCTTGGGTAAAGGTGATATGGGCACATAAGATCTAGAGGGAAAGGTGGATGGTGGAAGAGGGTGCATTACCCATGGGGATAATAGAGGTGTTGTGAAGGTAGATGGTGTAGGTCATTCTAGAGGTGTGAGGGAAAGAGACTAAAGTGTCATGAGTAGTGAAGGAGTGATCGATAGTATTAGAGGTATGGGTGGTAAATATGTTGTAGATGTGGGTGGAAGTCATGGCGGGTGCTTAGATATGTTTGAGATTTTCTACGGTGGAATGGGTTGTTGTGTTTTTAGTTTACCGTGGAGGTTTCAGAATCGTGTTAGAAGGGTGAGGTCCTAAGACAAATAAAGAGGGTGAAGGTGATGAAGGTGTGATCGGTGAGGTTGGAGTATGATATTTATGGGGTTGGCTCTTCTATTTGGGTGTCGAGTAGGTTTGGTATTGGCCTTGAGGATGTATCTATATCTAATTTTATGGGTGGATGAGTAAGGTGCAAATATGATGACCCCTAAGGTAGTGTTGGGTTTAAGCGAAGAAGATGATGTAAGTGTAGGCTTGGGTGTATATGCGCGTTGGGTTATGGGGAGGGGTGTGGTTTGAGCCATGGGGGTATCGTGGAATAAGTTTTGATAGAGGTGGTTATGCTAGGTTCAATTGGCCAAAATATTTTTGGGTAGATAGTGGAAGTGTCGATGAAGTGACGTCCGCATTTACGTTGAGACAGAAGTAGAAGATGCCCCAAAAGTAAGGCTCTATCCACATAATCTAATCGATCACTAAGCATGAGAATGAAATAGCTGTAGGTAAGGTTGATGAGGACCAAATGGAAATTCTCATAAAAATTTTCTTAGAGACAAAGTGAATTTTCTAGCTTCGACTTCCATGGGTAAAAGAGCCGAAAGCAAGTCCATGCAGCTCTTGGGTAGGCTGATGGAGAATGCTCACCTAGAGGAAAAGGTATCTCTACCGATCTTTAATGGGTGGAGGGGCTGATGGGTTCTCCTCTTTAGGTGGAGGAGATGATGGGTGCTCCTCATGGGTGGAAATGATAAACATGTATCCTCCTTGATTGAAGAAGTATTGTGGGTGATGGTTCCCTAAGTGGAGAAGCCAAAGGTGAAATAGTTTTTATATTAATGTAAGGCTCCTCCATGGGTGAGGAAGGAGGTGAAAGGTGTTCCTCTATGGGTGGAGGAATAGGTGAGGTGGATTCAAGTGCAAGTGGAGGACTTCAGGCTAGGATTTCCTTGATGGAAGGAATATGAGGTAATTGGGCAGCAGCAGGTGTATTGCTGAAAATAGCATGGACCTCGCGGGTATGACTATCATGAGTTGAGGTCTCTCCCATTTGATCAGAAGAAGGGGCATGATTAGGAAAATGTTTCTTGAAGATATGTAGGTTTTTATTGGTAGGTGCATTAGGATTATCCAAGGTTAGCTCACCTTTCTTGAGAATTTATTGAACAATGTTTTTGAAAGTGATGCAATTTTCATCACTATGACCCTTTAATCGATAATAATTGTAGAAATTATGCTCTTTATACCATGCGGGTGTGGGGCAAGCAGGTTCAAAACTGGTGTGTGGTTTTACGAGAGGAAGGGTGATGGCCCCAGCTTTGATGAGCTTCTCTAAGACAGAAGAATAAGGTTCCCCAATTGGGGTATATTTCTGTTGTTCCCATCTGAATTGAAAAGTCTAAATGAGTGAGAGATTAGATGAAGGGCTAGCCTGATTTGATAAATGAGCTAGACTAGCTTTGAGTACCATTGTGTTAGTTGTCCCCTTGGCCTTTGAATAATTGTTCTGTGATTTTAAAGAAGAAGAGGTATCATTTGACTTGAATGTCGAGTTCTTATTGCGTAATTGGATTTTCTTCTCTTCAATGGCCCGAATCTCAAGCTTTCGTGCCATGGTGAATGCTTCATCAAGGTTCGGAAGGTTTGGACCTATAGATTCAGTGAGATATTCCTAGCACAAGCCCGCATGAAGATTTTTATGAGTTCGGTTTGTATATTTGGAATGTGAGTTGATTGATCGTGCTATGCCAACGAGTAAAAATCTATAATGGATTCATTGTCATACTGACGTGTAGAGTAGAGGTCAGTCATGGTAACCTTCTTAATGATATTAATGGAGAAGTTATCTAAGAAGGCTTGGGCTACCTAATTAAATGAGAATATAGAGTGTCTAGGTAACCCACTATACCAATCTAATGCAGGCCCAGTCAAAGACATGGGAAAGGTCCTTAGGAGAAAAGCATCATCATGGGCGATCAGATAACACCCGTGTTTGAAAGACCACAAATGTTGTTGTGGGTCTTCTTTTCTATTAAAATGGTTGAATTTAGGCATTTCCCAATGCAAGGGATATGGATGGATAGGAATAGATGGGTGTATAGGATCATTACAAATCTCATCATAGGTGAGAGTGTTGCGTGAGTCAGAAATTGATGCCTCCAATGTTTGCATCTTGTCCATCATTAACTTGATTAGGTCGTTGGTAGGTTACGATGGATGAGTGACTCTGTAGCATAAGAAGGTTGGTGTCATGCATATAACGAGGGTGGAATTCTAGTATATGGTGCTTCTATATACGTAGATTGAGAAGAAGATAAAGAACATAGGGGTACGTACTCAGAGTGAATAATAGATGAAACAGAGGTTACCGATAGTATGTATATGGAGGTGGAAGGGTTGTGGTGACCCTAGTGGTAATGGGGGCTAAATCTGTGGAATAGAAAGGAAAGGATGATGTTTTGAAAAGGGGTAGGGGTCACCGACAATGGGGGTGGTAGTGTAGCTACGGGTATATGCAAGGTAATAGGTGTGGATGAGGTTGTGTTCGGTGGTTGATAAAGTTATAGTGGATGTAGGGGGTGCAATGGATGTAGTAGACGTGGCATTCATAAGCAGGTATATGGCCTAGCTACGAAACAACTAGGGCTAAAGTAGATGCGAGTAGCGCAGAGATAGATGCGGCTAACCTAGGAATGGGAATGAGACTTAGGGGATAGATACAGGGCATGTCGTATATCAACCGACCCGAGGCATCTCAAGTGGATGAGTGGGAAAGATAAAACTATAAGGTGGTATGATTTTGGTCAAGGAGTCATGTGAACTCCTCGTCTCTAGGTGGCAATAGAGATAGGTTGGATAGGTTTCATGGCTAGTGATAAAATGGAAGGTGGTGAAGGGATAGGCGGGAGTGGTTGACAACTGGCATGGAATACGAGGGCGCTTGCTTGTCGATGCTTTAGTACCATCTAAATAGGTACTAACATGGTAATATTGCTTTCCTAAATGACACGTAAATACAAAGACGGATAGGATAAATAGGCGGTGGTAGGTGAATTGGGGTTAAAATGTTAGTTAGAAAATGACACAAGCTAACCAATGTCAGCTTAAGTTAGACTAACGCCGATCACAAGTAACCACCGCTAATACTATGGAAAGTGGACAGTTGGTCAAAAACAAGGTATAAGGCCAAATTTTCCAAGTATGCAAAATGTTGATGGGACTTACCAGGTCAATGGATATTATAAGAGTGACAGAGACTCTAAACAACTAAAGTAGTGAAATAGGTGTTCTTTTGGGTAGGTTAACCAAAAGAACAGTGAACCGATGCTAGTTAGGTAAAATTGATGATGGTTAGAGGGTAACCAAGGACGGTCATTGGACCGACACTAGTTACTATGAAATTGAAACAACGATGAAGAAAATGTGGTCGTGAGTTATAGTTAAATGTGGAATCAAACCCGCACTCGAGAATGATGAGAATAAGGTCCAGCACACTCAAATGAAGTCGAATACACCAACTATGATGAGGAGTGTGCAAGGGGAAATAAGAAAAAGGAAGAACGTGACCTCTCACCTTAAAACACAATCCAAGCAGAAAAAAGAAAAATATGATCCTAAGAGTGTTTTTTCTATTATGTTTGTTTAGCTTATGCTATTTAAGGACTCGACTCGTGAACTCGTAAAATAGAGTTTTTTGGTGAGGATGGCTTCCTACGAAGAAGGAGAACTATAAGGAGAGGTTTTAGGTATGTTATGGTGGGGGTGAGCCATCCTCCGATGGGGTATCGGATGAGATAACCAAGGGGGTGCCCACCGTGTTGTGATCATGTGATCACCTACACTTCTTCCAGTGAGATGTTGTTTAAGAATGTGTATATATTTTAAATTTGTGATGTTTGGGTAAGACTCGAGGAGAGAAAAATAAAGGAAGTGCTTTTCTACTATATGTTTGTCAACCATCACCTAGTAATGACTTCCAAAGATATAGGTTGCCCTATATTAATGTGAGCTAATGTATAAAAGTAGAATGAAATTAAATTATTTTTAAACCCAAATCAAAATGTAGAATTCGATGCCACAAATAGATGAACAGAGAAGGGATGCTCTTTCACTATCTGCGATACTAATGAACGGCAAGAAATGTTTGTTTTAAGCACCAAAATAAGATTGCTCTTAGACAATAGAAGAGAAGAAGGTTCCAAGGAGAAAATTTTAATGTAAGAACTTTTAGAAAAGAAACAAACATACAACGCTTTTCACCTAGAAATGAAAGAATGAAAAGAACCCTAAATGGGTCCCACTAGGCATGCCAAGATGTTTCACCTGATTCTAGATGCATTTCTTTGAATGTTGATGAAACAGATAAGGGTAGTGGGCTAGGAGGATTAGATGTTAAGATGTCGGTTATAGGTTGTTGCACGTGTATGAATTCTAAATCCATAGATGATCATGAGAGCTTCCTTTTTGCTTAGAGGAACTACCTGAAATAGAAAAAAAATACCACCAAATAAAAGTTAAACAATATATGTAGTGGATTGCCTAGCGTGTGCTAGATCCAAGAAGCATGATACTTCCTAAATGGTTTTCAACCCACTGTTTAAAACAACTTAATGCTTATAATAAAGAAAATACTGCTGTAGTTAAAATGATTTAGGTATCTCATTCATCTACAATAAGCAAATTCATTTACAACAGGCTAAGTTATGACTGAATTGGAAGGTGGTACTGATACAGGTCAGGGTGAGATTCTAGGTGGTTTTGGGTATTTGGTGGAGGTTTAGGAACTTTGTTCTTAGTTTATGGTAAAGACACAAATACCGACGTCAATTTAGTATGATCGGTGTCGCTTTAGGTTAATGATGGTGGTTGTGGGTAACCGATGTTAGTATGGTCGTGGTACAGGAAATTCAATAAAACTTGAGGCGAGGGTAGATCTAAGGCTAGATGAAGATTAAAGGGTGATGGCAAGATTCGTGTGGGTATTAGGTGTGCACATGAATGATTAGGATCTAGATATGGGAAATTCAGGGGGTATGGGTAAGAGGATGGTCAAGCTTGCATTAAGGTAAAATGGTGGTGGAATGAAAATGAGGGTAGAAACTAGTAACAATAGCAAAAGGATCTACCCAATGATAAATGGACAAATGTTGGTTACCAAAAGCACTTACCGCTTGTACGAGCTTGACATCTAGTTGGTAAAGGTAGGTGATCAAATGGAATGAACCTGGTATAGTGTTGGTGCTTCCCTAGATGCTCCCGTGAAGGCAGATGGCTATGTGATTACTTCCGGTGCTAGCTATGGATGCTCTGATGTGTGTACTAACATTGGTTCTGCTTGCATGTAGCTCTAGTTTTTGTCACTTGCTCTCAAAAGATGTGTTAATCTCTTTGAAATGTGCCAACCTTGAAATAAGGTTGTTTTGGGGGTTAAATGGTAACCGACGGTGGTTCCAAGTTTACCGGTGGTAGTTTAAGGTGACCGCATCGGTTAGGGTGGGATTTTCTAGGTTTTTTAAAATGGGCATATCCTTTTGATTTTATTAGATCTTGCCCATTTTTTTCTCCACAGAATAGAATGGAAGCTTCCTTCTAACGGATGGGAATGTGGTTAGAGGGAATATAGGCTTTTATTTTTAGGGTTTGGGTAGGTCTTAGTTAGTTATGGCAACATACTAAGAATAGGTCTTAGGGTGAGGTGGCTAAGTGAGGTGGATAGGTGAGGTGGATGTGTGGGTATTATCCAATTAGGATATTTAAATAACAAATATTGGGAGGATAATGAATTAATTTAATTAAATTAATTAAATTAATATTAGAGTGGGGTGAAGGGGGCCATGGTTAGGTGAATGTGTTCAAGGTGTTTATTTGATGAGGGACCAAGGAGAGTGTGACCCAATTTTGGTGTCTACAGGGATTGCCCCAAAATAATATTACAAGGAAACAAGGTATCTCCTATTACTATGAAACAATATGTGTCCCGCATCAATTTCAATATGCCTCATGAATTAATGTGTGTAAAGAGTATAAAGGATATGTTATTAATAAAACCATAGTGAAAAGAAACATATGTAATGTAATGTGTTAACAATCCAATTTTTGTGTATGGGTCATAGTTTTTGTATTTTTCCCAAATATATCAATGTTTTTGTAATATTGAATATAACTATGTAAAAAAGAGGGGAAGCATAAGATATACCTGATGTAGGCCTCATAAATAGGTGAAGATTAGTCGAAGAAACAATAGGTATGGAAATAAAGTGTGCAATATCTTTTCATAAGCAATTGGTGTCATAGTAGATCATGTCCCATAGAGTTTTCATTGAGAAAACAAAGGAAGAAATCGAGTTGGAGGTAAATTTGATTATCAAATTGAGGAGGATCTCCAAGGTAAGCAATATATTTTAACCAAATATAATGACCCTCATTACTCGCATGTTTATAACGTGTTTCACTTTTTGAGGATTACATTGATACACCAAGAGCATCATTAGTTGTTGCAATGGGTCGAAGAGATTCATGGAAGGGAGGAAGATGAGTTTGAGCTCTCAAACCTTTTTGTTTGAAAATGAGTAAAAGGATGAGGAATTAATTACTAAATTAGAAATCATCAAGAATGTTGAATTTCTTGAAGAATCAAGATAAAAATAGATCATATTGCAAACACACTTCATGATGGAATGGATAGTGAGTTTGATATTTCAAACATCTTGTTTAAAGAGGAAAATGAGGAAAATTAGTATGCTATAATGGAGGAAAATATGTTTGTGAAATAGAAATCAATACCAAGCCCAATTAAGCTTTTAAAGAGGAAAGTGTTTTTTCTACTTCCATTGTCGGATATGAATGTGAGAGAAATGGGAAAATCACAAGGTACATTCATTCAACCCCCAAATCATCTTAAAATCATAGCTCTTTGTGCTCTATCCTTGGGAAGAAATCAAGTATTGGGACAATTTACAAGTTTTATAAAACCTCCCGAGAAATCAACTTTCAAGATCTGGAGTAAGCAATTCCAAAGAATCTCTAAGCCTATATAGATCCAAGGGTAATATTTTCAACTTTTAAGATCATTTTTCAAGTTTTTCAGGCTTGACTCCATGCCCAATTGATGTTCAAAAGGACATTGGTTTTCTTTCTAGCATAAAGATATCCCCGAGGTTTCCAAAATTGTTACCTAAAATAACCCCCAAGCTATTTTGATAACTTACATTTTGATTTTGGACTTAGAGAAAATATTGTTGAAAAATCCATGGAACAAAGGACTTAGAGTTTTGTGGATTGAATAACTTGGTGTTTCATGGGTTCCCCTAACCCACAGAACAAAGGCGAGTAGTTTTAGTGTTATACAAACTCTCCAAGTCCATAGAATGAAGGGAGTTGAGTGGAGGACTTAGGTTATAATGGTGAAAATAATTAAGTGATTCGTGGCAGAAACACAAGGGTGCACCCATCATTCAAGATTTGTGATACACTATGGACAAGTCTTGAGAGTTGAAATGAAAAATAATGAGATTTTAGTGCAACCAAAGTTTGAAGCCATGGAAAATGGATTTAGTGTTCTATGGACTTCCCAAGGAATAGTGTTTCATAGACTCTCTAATATTGTGGAATAAAGGAATTCAATTTCTAGAGTTTGGTGGGATTTAATTATCTAAGGCCATGACGTATGGAGGATAAATTCATTTGGTCCCATGCAAAGCATGAAGGAGTTTAACACTCCCAAGCTTTAAAGCCACAAAACAAGGGATTAAGTGTTCTACGAAATTCCCAAGGAATAGTATTCTACATACTCTCCAAGTCTATGGAACAAAGGAAAAGACTTCCATGGCCAAGGAAATGAGGTCTAGCATGGCATGTAGGGAAGCAAGCAAAATTCATGGCACATAAAAAAGTTGCATAACAAATAAATAGTCTTTTGTGGCATGTGTGGAAACGAGGAAAGGTTGCTAAACGTAAAAATCTACATGCCAAACGATTAAGCCTTGAAACTTTAAAGTATCATGGAATGAAGGAGAAGCAAGGTTTAAATGTAGCTACATTTTGAAGACGTGGAATACTAACCTAGTGTTTTGTGGGCTTCTAAAAATTTTAGCATTCTATAGACTTCACAAATTAGTGGAATAAGGAAACGAGGTGTAGGAGATATGAATGCCACAAAACAAGAAAAAACCCATGGGATTCATGAAAATCTATGAGACAAAGGAAAAAACACTTTATATGTCATGGAACAAAGGCTTTTTCATGCTAGGTTGATTTAGTTTTTTCATGATATTTTTTTCTACAAAGCTCCATTTCACCTCATATTTGATCTGTTATAAACATCTTGGAGAGTCCTTTCAAAAGAAGGAAACCTTATAGAGAATGATTAATTATTTTGGAGAATCAAAGTTGTGGATTTTGAAGGATGTTTCATATCATTTTCAGCAGTCATAAGATATCGAGTTTCGGCTTATAAGATGCTCATTTGATCCTCCTTTTCCTCGGGGACCCTTTACATGCCTCAAAGGGAGCATATTCTTCCATGCCTAACTAAAATAATGGATAATGGTGATTCACGTAACAATAGTTAGAAATTTGGCATTGTCACATTCCTCCATCTCGAAAATTTCGTGGGCATATATTGATCTACGGGTTGTGCTTATCCACAAGGAAATATCTAGAGTTTGTTTGCAAGAAAAGGAAACTCCAAGAGCAAGAACCATCATAAGGAAAGGATATTACCTATCGGGGGTGGCTTAGGAGGTTTTAGATAGGTTTATCAGTCAATCATGTCTCCCAAAGATCTTTTAATCCCCTCTCTCTCCTCTCTTCTATAAAAATGTAATGTGTTTCTTGATAGAAGGAATCCTCTCTTGTTTGGTAATGTTACCATGTCAAAATTGTGATAGAACCAAGGAGTTGCAGACCCATGGCATGTGTTTTGTATGATGCATATTACCCATATTGATTGTAGCATTTTGTGCATATTTACAACAATAGTATAATGTCAAATGTGGCTTGAATCTTCCCATTGATTTGCATTATTGTCTTCTTGCCTTCTTTTCTTTCATTTGTAATGTGTATCCACCATGTTTTATAGAGTTTCATGTCATTTGTGTCACATTAAACAGGGTTGTGAACTGATTTGATTACAGGGTTGAAAAATGGCTAGCATTTTCCCCTTTATCCTTTCATTCTTCTTTGTTACTTCAAGATAGGGTGATCACCCTTATTTTGGTGATATCACCACCCCATTTTAGCTTAGGATTTGATTTTTATGCAGTCTCTCTAACTCTTGTCCATGTGAATGACTAGTTTAGACTTATATAGTTGTGTTTCCATCTATAAGAGTAGTGTTAGAATTAGGTTAGTTAGGTATAAGAATCATCCTTCTCTGACAGAGAGTGGGAGTGATAGTAGGCATAACACCATTGTGGCCATGTTGAGTGAGGCATGTTCCACAACTAGGTAGTAGGCGGTAACAACATAAGGGAGGAGGTGTAGAGGGACCTTGGATAATAGAGGTAGAGGATATTCCCGAGAGATAGGCTTACAGAGAGGAGGATCAAGTAGATAGTCCATGTAGATAGCACTACGATTGGAAACTACGGAGACCTAGAGGAGGATATTTGTATAATAAAGAGGCCCGAGATATTGATGTATATGATGAGGGAGGTAGAAAAGAGGGTATAGGCTCTAAGGATATCTCCCATCATTTTGGTACCTTGATATAGGTAAGAAAAATTAGTAGGATCCCACCGAATGATATATAAGAAGGAAGGCTAGTTTTAGAAGGTTGGGTAGATGGATTTGTGGAGCATCTAGTGCAGCTAGGTAAGCTTTTGAGAATATGATTAATAGGACATTTTAAGAGCATGATGAGGTATATGTCTAATGTATGGTTGGTTTTATTTTGTAGTTCAGTTATTGATGATTGGCATGGGATGATTAAGGATATGTGTCATGAGATCCTAGATGGTGTCTAAGATCTAATAGATGATACTATGATGCCAAATCTAGTAACAAAGTGACAACCGTAGATTCAAAAAGAACTTTTAGATTGGTGGGTGAGGTAGCTGATGAACTAAAAATGTATAGAGATTCTCTGACAGTGGTGAGTGTTGGAGATATGGCATCCTTGGTGTAATTTCTACTCCATAAACAAGTGGTACTGGCATAAGAATAGGGAGCAAGGTTCATGGATGCACAGGGTGTCGTATGTTGTTAGGCGGTAGATGCACTGTATTATGATGTTGGATGTTTACGTGGCTAGAACTAAGGGATATGTTATAGGTACTGGTCTAGAGCCACATATTTCACACAATCCTTTTAGGATACTAGCCAAGCACCATCAACTTAGACATTATCTTCCCTTCATCCTGAGGGAGGGGATGACCGAGGGATATTTTTGTATGATTTTATGAGTCGAATATGATGTATAAAATGATTTTTTCATATATATGAGATATCATAGTTTTGGTGATATCGTTGTTGATGATGTTAATGTTGGTTTACTTTTATTATTCAATTTTCTTATGTATGGACATTTGTTATTAAGAGGAATGAAATGATAAAATATTTTTGAGATTGATAGAGTAGGAGTGGTGGATAGGATATGATGGGATGGAGACCAATGATAGGGTCATCCCAAGTTAGAGGAGGTAAACCCAAGCGAGAGATAAGATAAGGATGAGGATCGTAGTATCTAAAGTAGGAATCCATGACCATATAAACCCAAGTGGGATGGAAAACCCAAGTGGGAGATAAGTGAGAGTTATCAAAATACCTAAGATAGGAAATGATGGTCATATAAACCTAAGTGGGATGGATAAACCCAAGTGAGAGATAAGTTATAATTATAGTGAGATTCCCTAATGATGATGTGTGAAGTATTAACATGCATTATTAATGATGTCAATGGCATCATTCAATATTTTTAGTGAGTTTGAATCATGAGATCCTCGATGTCATCTAGGATGATATTAATATCATTATGAACTTTGTATCATGTGGAAAAGAGGGAATCATCTATCCTATTAGAGATACATGTGAGGATGTCACAATTGATATCATCAAGGAGTGACAGGGGGAATGTTCATAGATATAGGTTGGAATAGAATGATGTGAAGGAGGGCATCAGGCTTGACACTTAAATGCATGAGGAGAGGTATCTCTGGATCAACACTTTTAGGACATGACCAACAAGTATAGTTTGTATGTGATTAAAATCCATGATGAGAACAAAAGAGTGGTGCGATAGGAAAGGGTTGTGTATCTCTCTATTATTGGTATCACCTAACATCTACCTTAATCTTCTTCATATGTCATCTATAGGTTCTACAATCATAAATATCATGTTTAGTGACTTCATTCCATGTGTAGTATGGCTCTTCCACTAGTGGTCTAGGATATAGAATGGAAAAAAGAGTTGGTGGTGATGTTGTGCAAGGTAGAGGTATAGCGGAATCTAAAGGAGTGAGAGACACAAAGAGAGGAATATGTCATGATATGTTGTTTGGAAGGGTAAACCGATGGATTAGACTATATCTCAAGTGTCGAACCACCGATGAGAGGATTGTAGGTTAGAATTTTATCCTTAGAGTCATAATATGAATAGAGATTAATATCTTCCATAAGATTTTCCACCTCTGGATTGAAGGGATAATATTTTGTAGAGACGATGATAGCATTGATGTTATGACTAGAGGTAGCATGTTGGGTATCATGGTAGCAAAGAATTTCTACATTCTTATCCTAGGCATAACCTACTAAGAAGGGAAAATTGAGATCGTAACCATCATCGTAGTCAAGTGTAATGATATCAATGGTATGTAAATTGATGATATTTTCAGGTTAGACAATATGTTATAAATGAGGACATCTAGTGTGAGTGATGGTGATAGGAATATTATCGGCATATTTCTTTCATGATCATGGCCACAAGGTGGGAGGAAATTGAGAAATAATGGCATCAGGAAGATCAAAGGTACTAATATGAAGGTTAATTTTTTCAATCTCATCATCATTGGAATCAAGAAGGTTGTGTGGATCATGGCCTACAACCTTGAGATGACCACTATATCCACAAAGAGAATCCACCGATAGTTAAAGAATTGGTATTCCCAAAATGGGATAGTAGGCGCTTCTTCAAGGGTGTAAATTTTGAATATGCCATGTTGTTGAAATTGGTCAAAGTTCCAAGGATTAGTGTCTCATTATACTTTATATGTAGTTCCTAGTTGTGAAAATTTAACACATATACAGGCATATGACAGAGTATGTATGTGCATTGGGTCCACGGTTTTCCTAGGAGGATATTATAAGACATGAGGTAATTGAAGAATGTGAATTTAACATGAACAATATGAGGAGACACAATGATGGGGAGCCAAATGTAACCCATATGAGGCATTTTTATATGATGATATCCCTAACACATGCTTTTGGTGGATGTTATATTGTCTATGGATTAACCAAGTGTCTTAATGATGTCAAGAGAGGTGACACAAGTACCATAACCTTCATCTATGAGGGTTCACTTAACTATAATCTATCCAATTAGGATTGAGATAAAGAGGGAAGGATCGTTAGCATAAAATAGAAGCTAATTGGGGATCATAGAGTCAAGAGGAAATCAAAAACATGAATTACAGTCAGTGGAAAGGTCAATGGAAATAGATTTCTTCACATTTTTGTATAATGTTTTCTTCTAAACTACTTGTAAGGAATATTTCTACTCCAAATTTGGTGGAAAAGGAAATTTCATGGTGAATAATACAATCATTAAATTCTCACGATGTTATGGTGAAGTACTAAGGAGTTTTAAAAATAGAATTTGGCTAGGAAGGTGGGAAAGTTCTATACTAGGATCTCATTCTTTAAAAGTAGGTTGTACATGGATTTAAACCTTGGGAGGATAAATTTGAATAGGTTTTGAAGAAGGAGATATAGAATAAAGTTTTATAATTTGGATTTCAATTTATATTCATATGGTATCATCCATGGTATTATTTATACCATGGGGTTAATGGCATAAGGATCAATACATGTTGAGATGGACAGGATCATCCCCGTAGGAGTGTCTTCACATGGGCTAATGGCATTCACTTAGACTCGGAATGGGGTATAGAATATTATTCATCAGTTTTCTTTCATTATAAATAGGGATGAATGGTATTTTAGGAGGTAAAATGGGTGAAGTAAGGATAAGAAGGTTTGATATAGATGATAAGGCATTTACAACTATTCATATGAACTATATTTTCTATAGATGCACTATTAGAATGATAAGAGGTATCAATAGCATTGGTGGTTGTCTTACAATCTTGGTTAGTGTTGTATTTATTAGGTTTTCAGTGATTAGGAGGGGTTTAGTGTGTATTTTGAGACATTTTTATATTGATGAATAGCCTCATGCCGATACATTGTTGGTATTTTTCTTGTTCTCTTGATGGCATCGCTTAACATTTTGTCGGTGATAGCTTCATGGTCAAGGTTGTTACCAAGGAGGAAGGTGTAGGCAAAGGATCAAAGGGCATGATAATTGTCATATGAGTGGCCCCAATTGGTGTGCCACCAACAAAATTTACTATCATCATGTCATTGGGGTATAGGATGAGAGGGGTCCACCACCATGGCAAATGGGTGAGGTAGGCATCATCGTAACTCTTCCTTGGATAGAGGTTGGTGACAGTTAGCTTAGGAGGAAGTAGACTATGATTAATTAGCATGTCGGTCAATTTTAAGGATGGTCTTAATAGAAGAATTTCCTTGAGGAATAGTATATATGAATCCATCATCATTAGCATTTTTATATTTAGTGCACATGAGGACTTGAATGTTGTTAGGATTTTTCTTCTTTGGATAATTATTTCAAATTCTCTCATGATATAATCTTGGCATTTGTATTTTTGAATGATTCTTCCAAAAACGTAGGATAAAATGATCTAACCTTTAATTAAAGGCAAGGTTCAAGTGCTCTAAAGAATGGTTGGAATAAACTCCCATCATGCATGTTGTGTTCATCTCGAGTGGATAAATTCTTCCAAAATTTGATGAAATATTTGGTAATTCGGTGTCCATCTAATTGCAATTAATGAAGGCCTTAATGTTATTTTCAGAAGGTCGTAGTATTGAAATTCATTAAATAGGAAAATACCAAGATTTCTAACTCAAAAATGGATTTGGTTGGGAGGGTGTGATACCAATACAAGGCATCTCCAATAATATTCTTAGCAAGAAGCTTTGTTGTAGCGTAAGAGTTGTTTTTTACCCGATCTTTTATAGATTTCCAAAATCCTTAATATGGAGAGTAGGATTGGTAGAACCATCATAAGTGATGGAAGGAGAGACACCTCCAATGTCCATAACAATGATGTCGGTGGCTAATGATTCTATTTTAATATCTTGAAGTGTCTTGTTGTGAATGGGAATTTGAGTAATAGGAAGTCCATTAAGCCCAACCAGAGTGGAGGGGTTAATCTTGGTTGGTCATGCCTCAAATGATCATTCAAGGTCAAATGGCTAATGAGTTAGGATTGTATGAAATTGTATAAATTGATTTGTATTCATGGCTTGTTGCTAATTCAAGTGATCCATGATATATATAATTAGTTGATTAGAATATATGTTGGAAGGGATGTCGGTATTTTTTTCTAGATTAGAATCTTCTCCATTTGTAAGAGGTTCTGGGGGTTAATGTCGACATCCAATTTCTAAGAAAGGTAATCCTCAAGATGCTTGCATATAATCTTGGGTGATTATCCTATGTACTTGGGAAATTTTTACAAGAATTTTTTCATAATAGAGATATAATAAAATCTAGTGGCATCCTCATGCATCCCTTTTCCTTCAACATAAAAGATAGGGTTCGGGATGTTGGATTTGGTTTGTATATTTCAAGGTGATGGCTTTTTTCTTAGTGTTAGCTCTTATGGCATGACAATCAGCATAATGTGGAACTATCTTAGGAAGTTCATGACTCTAGAGTTGATATGATGAGATAATATGGCTCAAGTAAGGAGGAAAAAGGATCACCCAATAATTATGTTATCATAAAGTGAGATTACTTTGGGAATGCTTAGCAAAGAATATTTATAGATAGGATTGGCACATTCATACGTTTTCATAATGGTCGATAGCATCCGGGAAGAGAAATATGAAGAAAAAGGAAAATGTCAAATGGGATCAAGCCTATGATAAATTATGTATTGGGGAAATGGTGTTGAGATAGGAAATGCAAGTTTATATTGGATTGGTCATGTAATATAGTTATGGACAAGGGGTGATGATGTTAAAAGAGAAAGAAAAATAAAAATATATTGAATATGACCTAGTTTTAAAAAAAAATTGATTCAAGTCAGGTTCACAAGAGTGTATGATGGTTAAAATAGAGGTTCCCATTTATGTTCTCAAATTTACAGATTCAATCTAATATTGGCCACACCGCAGATACAAATGTTCTTAGAGAGCACTAATGTCATAAATATAGAGGATATTAGCTCTATCCCTATGATAGCTATAGGTTTCCAAGGCCTACAAGAAATATAAATATAGTTATCCTAGTAGGATTCTAAAATAGAAGAGAGATAACTAAGGGGTGGATAATGCTAAGGTTTGTAGAAATAATAATACAAAACAATAAATCAAATAAAATCTACATCTACACTAATATATAGAAATGAATTACTAACAACAATAAACATGTATATACATACAAAATAAGATATTAAAGAGAGTTATAAATATTTACCTATAGTGTGTATATAATTGTTGATGTATAATCCTCCCCGAGAGACATCAACATCGAGAGATAATCGTCATGCATGGAGAAGGGAAAATCTCAACAAGAATATCTTTGGTCCTAACTCGCTATTGTGACCCAAATAAAAAGAGGAAAGCTCCAAGACTCCAAAGTCAGCTAATAAGTGTGAAATAGTGCGAGAAAGAGTAATTATGTGCATGTAGTAGTCATGTAAAAAATTGATACCAATTGTGATGTTGTGGTGGTACTACTAAGAAAACAAAGGGGTATATATACTTGATGTTATTGCCCATAGGTAATGGATTCGACCATGAAAAAACTAAAACAAATGTCATTTCCTATGGCATCAGCCTTGGAGAAACTCTAAGGTCAAAGGTTGAAAACATGAGGAATGGAGGCCAAGAAATAAATGGGAATGCATGGTGAAGGTCCTTAGTGACCAAAAGTAAGGATAATTGCATGCAACAAGAATAAGCAAGTGTGCATGAGGGTAGAATTAAACATAATGAGTGAAATGTATGAACAAAGGGAAGAAATGAGGTAAGTATAGGGTAACTATGGCTAATCGTGAAATCTCTAAAATGTTTTGTTTTGATCATACCCCAATCCCGACACGCCTCTTAAGGAAATTTCTCAGGAAGAGAATGCATCAAAATCACTTGTACAAAATAAATGGTTAGTAATAATCAAAATATGGTGTATATAAATGCCCAATGAACTTGTTGATAAAAGAAAATAAAATGGTCAAATCGGTATTAGAATGCCTAGATGGAAGAGTTCCAATTTTTCCTTTTTTCTCTGCATAACCGAATCGGTTGATTAAGGAATAAAGGGAACAAAGTGGTTAAGTCAGTGATTGGAGGAATAGATGGAAATATTCCCTTGTTTTGTCATTTCTTCACAACACCAAAAGACCTGACCCAAAAAGCCTGCATGGTCCATAAATGTTCCATTTTTCTATTTTTAGTTATTTCTCATGTAAGCAAGACTCTATTTTTATCGTGCAAAGGCTAAAATTGGCAGGATCAAACAAGAAGATTTTTTTAATCATGTGTAGGATGATAAGATTAGCAGGGGTCATGCAAGAGGGAACTAATTTCTATTCTTTAGCATGCAATTTCATCCATAATTATGGGATTTACTATTTTTAGCATGAATTACTCATTCCTTACATAAATTTTCTTGTTTCAAACAACATCGGATATTTCTAAAGAAGAAGGGAAGAATGGACATGCAACATTCTCATGACTTTGTATTTTTAACTAACCAGACTTGCATATGTGCACTTTTCCTCTCCTTATCTCTCTAAATTCTCCATAAAAATCTTTGGAATTCATTGTAAAAGATATATTTTCACTTTCTATTCATTATCCTAGCGTAATTTATCATTTTGAGTGGAAGAGAAGGGTTCATGAGTGATATTTTTATTGGTTTCACCTCTTAGATCAATAAAGGGTCTATTTTTACCTTCTTACAGCATGTTTATTGTGCAATATTGTGTTTTTTAGCTGATTTTATCTCATGATATTGTTTTATCCCTAATTTGTAGTTTAATTTCCATGCCTTTATGTAATTATATGTTAATTTCTAGGTCACATATTATGTTTAACAAAGTGTGTACATGATCTAGTTGAGGAGCTTACCAAATTTCCCTTTTGGAGCCACTTGTTTCCCTTCATTATTTTTCATAGATCAAACCTTTCTCTGAAAAACTTTTGCATTGACATATCAATTTTTAAGTTGTGTATGGTCTATATGGTTCCTATGGTCTATTTGTGTGGTTCAAACAAGTCTAAAGATCCTAAAAAAAATTGGTGTATCACCCACTTTTAATGTTTAGTATTTCCTTCTCCCTTTCCCCATTTCATGAAATAGAGTAGAGGTTAGTTTTGTGTGTTACACTAGGGGAATCACTAGAGACTCACTCCAAATTTAGGTCACCCACTGCATAGGATTGTTTTAATTTTTTCAATTAGAAGGGGAGTCATCACACCACTCCCCAAAGGGTGCATTCCTCCATGACAATAGTTATCAATCATCAAAAATATGGTGTATATAGAGGTCCCGTGAACTTTCCAAATTTTGATCTAATGTGGTCCAATCATGGGATGCCATGTGGTGGCCAAAAATACTTGAGAAAATAACTATAGACGAAACATTTTTTTGTAAAAATTTGGATTTAATTTTAATCATGAGTAGAGTTTTAGGAATTGTTCATGTTGATAACTTATGCATATGTGTTCCATATTCATGTCCATTTGGGATGTTGGAAAGTTTGATCAAAGAGCTATGTGGTGGTACAAGTGTAGGGAGGAATTAATGGCTGTAAAAGAGCAATTCACAAATGAAATCTTTGACACCCTTACTTTGAAGTGCAAAATTTGAACTTGCAAATACTTTTCTACTTCTTTCCTGATTCTTTTTGTAAATACACCTTTGGTATTCATTAGTTGTCTCTTGAATTCATTGAATGATATGTATGTGCATAGTGAAGTGTTTTGATTGGCTCTTGTCTTGAGCATGCACGTTCTTTCCCACATGCCACCATGCTCTCACCATATTTTTCATTGTGTGCTGAGATTCTCAAATGTTCTTATTGATGTGTGCTTTCTTAATTGGGAATTGGATTGTGACCATTTTTATTTGTTGTAGAACACAATTTTATTTTCACTAGTAATATCATGTTTTTGAGTGTTAAATGAGTAATACATGCCTGTTAATCTTCAATCTCTCATTGGCTCACTGCGAATATTTTCTCCTTCTCATATTTTTCAATGTATCATGTATTCCATCCATTTTCCAATTCTTGATGATTCTAAAATCTATAAATTGGTGAAGTTTTACATCATCCAATATTTTTTGGTCGGTTTTTTTTTCACCCCTTTTAAGTTTGTGAATTGGGAAAATGTTTCTCATCTCATCAAGTTTTCTCTCTTATGTATATAAATTAGTCTTCAAAAATAGTATATTTTTTATATGATGGTCCTAGATCCAAATTGTATAAAAAAATTTAGGCAATAATGGAATGTTGGAGAGTTATAAATTGGTCATGGAGTATGTGTCTACCATATAAGCAATTTCTTACAAAATTGTAAAATTGTTTTCACTTATTTGTTAGATAATTTCAATTATTTTCTTTCACTTGCATATATTGAGTGTTTCATTTCTCTACAAGTTAGACATGTTTAGGAGGTTGATTATTTAAATAAAATTTAAACAATCAGTGTCATTATTTATCTAAATTTGTTTATGGAATGCATAATTTTGCCAAAAAAATCACCTCAAAGATTCTATACTTTTTGTACATCAATTGTGACTTTATTGATGCATTAAACAATGCATTAACCCTTACAATTAATATCACATTTTATTTTTCATTTTTTTCCCTTTCCTAGATTATTGTAATGTCCCCTTTTCAAAATAATTCATGTGAAGTATTCTTGCCCATTCTACATCCCTTGGGAAAGAAGTAGATGAACAAGGAAGCCCTTGGTTTATATTTTAGTTTTTCTTTTAGTAATAATTGTATTTTTCCTATAAATTTGTTCGGATAGGTTAGAGATATTTAAGAATAGCTTAAAGATAAAATAAAGCTTCTTAGAGAGGTCGGTTTTGGGGAATTCTTCTCTAAAGACTCTTAGTGCCACCATAAGTATATATAAGGGGTGGCATATTCTCATTTTGGGCGTGTTTTACTATTATAAATTTATTTATTTGGTTCTATAGATCGTTGCTCTATTCCAATCCACTAAGGGGGAAATCCTTTGACGTGGGAAGCAAGGAAGAATAAACCATTTGTTGTTAAAGGTTGGAGAATGAAACTCTCCAATTTTTGGTTCGAAGGACTTGTAAGAAGACTATATTGTTGGTTGGATAGCTAGAGCGTTGAAGGAAAAGAGATTTCAAGGGTTCTACATCATTCGACACCCTCTCCTAGGGTGGCAACTTAGGTAGAAGAGTATTTTGGTGCCTTTTAGGACACATTTTGGTGTCTCAAGTGGATATTCAGATTTCTTCTAATTTATAAGACTGATCTATTACTTCTTGGTATTTTAATAGGATTTGGAGACCTCATTTTCATCTAATTTTGTGGATTATATTTTTGTTGATTATTTAATAATTATATCTATGTGTTGGAACTTATTTCTCCATAATTTGTGAAGGACATTGTCTGAACAATTTCTAATTGGTTGATTAAATTATTTGGGATCGTTTCATATCATTTTTGGCTATATATTGCATGTGAATGGTTGTTCCTAAGTGCTTGTACAGTTTGCTTCCCTAGAGGGTTAATAATTAACGCCTAAGCTAATTTTGATACCCTAAGTGTGTGGTGTTAGTTGGATAATAGGGTTTGAATGTTGTTGTTACCAAAATTTGAATTATTACATTTATGCTCTATGGAAAACCCTCACTTCTAAATCAGCCCTAGAAAGGGACATTATAGTTGTATCGATCTTTGATCTTCTTAGCCTAAGGGTTTTCATGCAAGATGGTAGTAAGAGATACATTTTTATCAAAAATGAGAAGATAAAATGGTAGACATATTTTTGGTGATGCTAGACTTGAAAGGATTTCCTAGGGTGAGAAATATTGGCCAATAAAATAGATCAATTGATCCATACCATCAAGATCTAAATGGTGGATGGATCTCTTCAAAGGAATTCAATAATACTCATCCATCCAAAGTGGAAAACATTGCTACATGGTATGAGGAGTATAGGGCTCTTCTAGAGAAGATTCGTGATGCCATGTCATTTTCTAAGTTCATGGGATTAGTAAAGGTAAGATCAAGGCCCAAGCCTAGGTCACAAGCTACACAAGAAGAAAAGTTACGGTTGCAAGTAATGGAGAAGAAAAATCCCATAGAGGAATCCATCTTGCAAGTTGAAGAGGAGAAATCCTAGAGCTTGAGCTAAAGAAGGAAGAAAAATTAGATCTACAAGTTGATAAAGAAAAATTGGGGATTGAAGTCAATTTACAAATGTGAATTTTAAAGTACAACTTGTTGGAAATTTAAGAAAAACCATATACATGAAGCAAGTAGATGATGTATATGGCCTTGTAGACAACCATGAAAAGGTTATGTGCATGCATCAATAAAATTTAAATGAAGTGTAAGCAAAAGGGACATCACTTGTGGTATACAAAGGGCTCAACTTAGAGGAATTTGATGTTGGACCTTTGTCATTTGTCATATATGTTGTCATTGATGTCAAGTTTCATTGATGGAAAAATTATTTGATGTCAAGTGGCATTGATGGAAAAAGGATCAATTGGTAAAGTGAGAAAGTGAGAAAGATGAAGGTTGACTGGTATTGTCAACTCACAAAGGATTTAGGATGGTTAAGGATAAGTTCTAAGGGACTTAATTATCTTTTGTGCAAGATGTGGACATAACAAAGTAGCCGCCGAAGTCTCAGGAGGCCGCATAACTCTAGAAGAATTTGCGAGAAGCTTAGTGAAGGTTGCAGGTAAAGTATTGAAGCCACAAAGAAAAAAGAATCCAAAGGATGATCTATGGATGATAAATATGAAGCTTCAAATGTGAAGGAAGAGTTGTACAATAAAGGGTAATTAACAAGAAATTGATGCACGCATAAATGAGGAGTGGTATGCAAAAATGCAATACCCAGATGGAGTGTTTTTGGGGTAGGAGTGGGAGTCCCATCTGAGGAACATGTCTATGAATGACTACAATCATCGGACAAGCACAATCGAGAAGGATATGGCACTAGAGTTAGTGTGCCCAACAAACAAAAGGACACCAAAGGGTTTTCCCATTTATAATGATGATGTGAAGGTTAAGCTAGAGAAGACAGGGTTATTACAACTCTTTGAGTTGCCCTACTTGAAACCTGAGAACTTATATCAATGGCTAATGTCACACATTCATGAGGACTACTTCCACTTCGCAGGGTGCAAGATGCACATAACCCCTCAGCTCATTTCACATTTCACAGGCCTCATCTATGAAGCCAGCAGTTTAGAGGATGACTTGACCGAAAAATAAGTGGTTAAGGAAACTATCAATGCTCATGCATACAATAAGGGTTCAAAGTATTATGATGTCATAAACATTAAGGATCTAGTAATGAAGATGGCTACACACCTGGTGTCAAATTTAAATGGCCAGGAGAGATGGACCTAGGTTAATAAGCCATGGTTGAATGTTTGCAGGAAAATTTCAGAGGGCACCATCTATAACTTGTCTGCATTCATCGTGGATGAGATTATCAGCTGCATGAAGGAAGGCGATAGGATCCTTTTTGGAAATGTCCTATTAACCATTGTGTTTTCAGAGATTGGGGTACTGGATGCATCAGAAAAGTTCGTGTGGGAGTACCTTGCTGAAGACCCCTCACCCGCAAAGAGGTTTGAAAAATACACTTGTGACACCATGACAATTGTGCACAAGGCACGCTTGGAAAAATGGTATACACGCCTAAGGAACGTGTTCGGGCGGAATGGAGAATTCCCAACAACTTCCAGCATACACCAGGGGAGAAGTGGAATTTGCTGTGTACCAACATTTCTACCTAGGTAGATTCAAATTGTCAGATGAGACATGGATCCCATGGTGCAAGCTCCCCTTTGCCTTCACAACTCAATACTTCCAAATAGGAGTAAACAGGTTTAGGGAGTCCAAGAAGTTTAAGTTGGACCTTGGTAATCTAGACCAGGACCACAGGGAAATGCATAAAGGGTTGGTCTACCCTAGAAAGCATGTGTACATGGAGCGATAGGTGTCGAATGAAGTTTAAATGAAAATGCCCATGACTTTTCCCATTACATAAGGATCCATGGCGCGTATGTACATTTTCATAAGACCCAAGTCTGAGAAAGGTGCATATCTAGAGAACTAGGTATCTATACCTCAGGATCCAACTAGTAGGAAGAGACCCACACCCAAATGGGAGGAAAAAAAGTTAGAAAAGAAAATACCAAGTGTGGTGGAGACACAGAAATAGGTTCCTCCTAGACAAGTGTCGAACTAGTATGTACACACACACACAAGAAGAGGCCTATAGTAAAAGAGAAGAATCCAGAGCCGTAAAATCCATCGACAAGTAGTCATCATGAGAGGAAGAAATGGAGTCACCTACACCATAATCTTCGGTTAAAAAGAAGTAGAGGGTAGAAGAAGAGACCATCTCGGAAGAGATTGAGAATTTGGACAAGTGCATAGGAGAAAAATATGAGAGCAAAGAGGATGAGAGTGGAGAATAATTAAGTGGGGAAGAGGAACCCGTGAAATATTGAGGGCCACCCATCTTCAATGTACATGATTCAGAGGAGGAAGGGAGAGGCTAGAGATGGGTTATATTGATGACCCCAAGAAAGTGTTCTACTCATAGTTCCAAAGTACTATTCCAGTAGAGGAGCTTGTATTAATGTCATATTTTGACAGGAGGCTGCATATCCATGGACAAGGAAGATGCTCTCATGGGAAATAGAGTCCCACCTTGATGAGCCAAAGTTTGAGGTAAGCCACGGGTAATAATAACATTGTCAGGACTAAGAGAAGACAACCCAATGGTGGATACCTAGCATCTCTCAGATGAACAACTATGCAACACGCTCAAAAAGTCTTCGTTGAGATCAAAGCTAGACTCTTCGGGTGGAATGATAGGATCAGAGATCTAGAAGGGGAGATAAAGAAGAAAGAGGAAGAGCTAGCTGCAATGACAAAGGAGCTAAGCCAGGAGAAGTTGATCAGCACCCAGTGGCAACGTGAATTGAAGGATGAAAAGGCTAAGGTATGTGTTGTGTACAAGAAGGTGGAATCCATCAATGAGGCTATAGTATTGAAGCATCCAGACCTAGCATCGCCCACACAGAATTATGGATCTTCCTTGGGATTCCTAGAGCATTTAGAAAGGATCCTCACCATGGAAAGACAACCACTAGCCTTGGAGTCTGTAGAAGAAGTTTCTATGCACCTAGAGAAAGAGGATAATTTTAAGATCATAGCACTCGTCATGGAATACAGCAAGGTTCTTGTTGATGTAAGGGTTGTTTCCCAGACTGTTGAGGCTGTGTATGACAATTGTGCAAATAGAGACAAAGTGGCAGGCACCTTGGTCGCCACTTGTGAAGTAGAGCTCAAGGATTTCTAGGAGAAGAACAAGGGAAATAGGGTGGAAAGGGATAAAATCCTTGCTGAGGTCGAGAGGAAATCTGAAGCCATTAAAACCTTAAGGGGTTCAATCAAAAACCGTTGAAGGAACTATATCTCACATATTACACAAAGAATGGACATGCTAGAGGATATAGGCAAGGAGTTAGAGAAAATTATTGATACCATGAGTGTGCAAGGAGATGGACTAAATTTTGGGGAGGTGAGCACCTTGGTCGGTGACCTCTGTCAAAGAGCGCAAGAAGAAGTCGATGCCTAGAACAAGTTAGAGGCTGACTTACAAAAGGATTTTCCTAGATTTTTGCTTTGATTCCTTCACTCTCCCATTCTTTCTTCTTCCCCATTCTTTCATCCTCTTATTCTTGTTCCAAGACATAAGCTTGTTGTATTCTTTCTTTCACTAGAGAAGTGTTCCCACGGATGGAGAATGATGTAGTGTGGGGTGATGTTGGGCCCCTAGAATGTTGGCTAAGTACAAAAGGCATGTATGCACATAGGTCTTATTTGAAGAGAGGCGCGCAAGGACAAAGCGCGCAGGGAAGGGTTTAAGAAAAGGGTTTAAGGAAGCCCATGGCACACGTAGCACGTGATGGACGGACAGAACCAAGGGTTCGAGACTTATCCAAATTGGGCGTCGGGATAGGACATGTGAAAAGCATGACCCGACTATGCATGCTTTGAGTGGATAAGGTGCCAACCTAGCGACAGTTGGCCCAAAAAGAGCATGCCTACGGTAGAAGCTTTTAGAAGCACATCATGGTGAAAATTGGAAATCTCGGGCACTGGGAGAGCATGCTTGCATAGAGGACCACATTCAGACACTTGACATTGGATCTGAGGGCACTGGAGGATGAGTTGGCAGCCCATAAAGGCTATAAATACAAGCACCTGCAGAGTAAACAAGGAGAGAACAAAAAGAGGGCAGAGCTCTACAAAAATACTACAAGAACTCTATTAGTGGATAATGGTATTTGGGAAAGAATGTATAATGGGTATGGGGATTGTAATTTTTCTTTTGATAGCCTAGCTACATTAGTCCAGTTGTAATGCATGATTGTGGTTTGTTTCTCTATGACATTCTATAATGGCTCCATGGATGTAATGAGGTTACCAATTATATGAATATGAATATCAATGATTTTGATGCATATGTCTTTCTCATAGGTTCTCTTTCATTTATGTTTATGCTAAGTATGGATGCTTGTATACTTCTTTCTGTTATGGTACAAGTTATATAATTTGTTAAGTACTTTCTATCTGTAATGACTGCAAGGATCTAGAGGCCGTTCTGAGCTCTATGGTTCTTGAATGTCTTAACTCCTTTTAAATCTCTTAAGCACAAATCATAGATGATGATGTTTCCCACTAAACTCACATAAAAGAGAGACTCGGCACCCGCACGTGCCTCGGGTGAGCGCCAACATCCATTGGGTGATAGGTCGGCATGCATGGGGTACCTTTCTTTTGTGATAAGGGTAAAAATGACTACATGTGGATAATAAATATGAAGCCACAAATGTAAAGGAAGATCTACTGTGAATAAAGGATGGATCAAGGAAAAACGTGGAAGTAAGGGATGTTCAGAGGAAGTCGCGAAGAACTAGAAAATTTGTGAAGAACTATAAAAGACGTGAAGGACTAGATATAACCATGGAAAACTATAGAAGCTACACATAAAATAAAATAGTCGCAAACATGGGACAAAGCCACGGGAAGGTAGCATAGAAGAAGGAAAGTTGTATAACATTGTAAAATCCACAAGAAGCAAAGAAAATTCCCGGATGACTAAAAATCTACCAGGAGAGGAGAAAAATTTGTAGATCAAATAAAAATGTCACGATACAAAGGAAAATGTCAAAGAAGCTTATAAAAGTCATGGATTGAGAAAATATGAACTGGACAGGCTTGAGGACAATCAAATGGAGTTAAACATGGATAAGTGAGATTTTTTTCTCCAAAATTGATGGTGATTCAATTGTCTAGTGATTGTAGCTGAGCATACAACTTGAGCTCCATGAAGAATGAAGAAATCTATAGTTCCAGTTGTCTACATTTAATGCTCATTGACTTTTTGGAAATACAATTGTAGTTCTCTATGGGATTCTTGATTTCAAGGAAGAATTAAATATCAAAGAATAAAAATGGCTCGCTCATCTTGATCATGTTGGAAATCATAGAAAGATGAGAAATATATTTTTAGGTATCAGCTAATAAATATTTTCTGGTGAGTGCATAGAAAAAGGTGAAATCAAGCCGAATATAGCAAGAGCAAAATATGGAGTTTGTTGTATTCATTTAATGAACCAGATTTTCAAGCGATAAAGCAGGAAAGGGTGCACAACTCTCTAATTGAAGAGATGGAATGGGTCAATGGTCAATAAAGAGACAACTTGAAGCCAATTTCAATGTTGCTCAGAAATGAAATAATACATTGGAGTGAAGGAGTGATAGAAGAAGAAGTTTCTCAAGTGAGAAGATGATGCATTGAAGCTGAGAGAGCTATAGAAAGAAAAGAGAGAGGAAGGAGAAGAGTAGATAGATGAAGTAAACAAGATATATCAGATGAAAATCAGTGTGGAAGATTGATTGAGCAAGAAGAGTTTGAATCAGATGAGCAAAAGAGAGTGAAAGAGAGAACACAGATAGATATAGAAAAGTGATCATAATCTATTGTGTAAGCAATGTTTGTAACTAGATGATCAAAAATTGTATGTAAAATAATTCTAAGTTATAGCTTAGCATTTTCAGGGGGTTGCAACCTCCTTGTGGGTAGGTGCCTACAAAAGATCAGTTGTAGTTGATTAAATTAGGGGTTGGTGCTCCTTGCAAGTTGGTGCTTGTTAAAATTCATTGAGTGGGTGCTCAGAAAATATTCAAGTGGGTGCTTGAAGTTGTGAAGTGGGTGCTTCACAGGTTGAGTGGGTGCTCAACTAAAACCATTGTAAGCTTTGGAATTTGTGTTCCTAATAAATCCTTGGTTTTAAGTGGGTTTTTCTCCTAAAAGGGTTTCCCACTATAAATTTTTGTACAAAAATTTTTGTCTGATATATGTTTGACAAAATGCACATGATGTAGTAACATCTCAAATTTAAGAAATTATGGATTAAGTATAACTCTGAAATTAATTTTAATCCACACTGATTCACCCACCCCTTCTCAGTGCTTGTGATCTCTAACACTTGCACTATCCTTCAAGATTCCATTGACTAATTTTTAGAACATCAATATGAAGGGTCAAAGGTTCAAGGAAATATTGAAGCATGGTCCTAGGGATGAGAAGGAAATCATGAAGCATGAGTTGGAAGGTAAAAATTATTTGATATTCACTAATGACTCATTTATTTCTAATTATGACATGTGGCAGAAAAATGAAGAAGAAGAATTATATAAGAATGACATTATGGAAGGGTATTTCCATAAAGAAAGGGAACTTCTTATTCTTTTTGGTTACTTTCAACTTGTTGGAGTTTTCTAAACAACAACGAGTAGTGGGCAGCCAAGGACACTTTGGAATGGTGGACAACCAAAGGGACAATTGGGACAGCCAAAGACCACATCTTTGGACCAGCCAAAGAGGCCATTTCAGTGAACACCCATCATTCACAAAGAGCTGTCCAAAACCAGCAAAGAAGGAGAAACAAGGAATGAGCTAAGAAGAATGATATTGTGTTTTTCTTGTAAAAATACTTGGTCTCCTAGTCACCATTTCCTAGGTAAGGGTAATGGGAATTATATTGAGGTATTTTTAGATGGGGAATAAGAAAAATAATCTTTTATTGATGATAGCTAGGTTGAAAAGATGGATTCAAAGGTGGAATATCTCAAAGGTTTAAAGGTAAAAATAGTGGATGGTTATTCCATGCCATGCACAAGGAGGAGTCCCTAACTCCTTTTCACATTGGGAGAGCATGAGGTGTGTAATTAGTTTTATATGATTGGTATAACTGATACAAATCTTGTGCTTGGGGTCCAATGGTTACATTCATTAGGAGATCTCACTCTCAACTACCAAAGTATGGAGTTGAGCTTCATGGATAAAGGAAAGAAGGTGATTCTTCAAGGTATAATTCTACAAAACCACTCAAATCAAGTATTTGGCAGAAGATGTTTTTACCTAAGATAATAGAATATTGGAAGTCTTTATTACATCTTAGTATGATAAGAATAAGTTTTCTAGTGATGTTTTTGAGGGAGAAATTGTGGATGAAAGGTATAAGATAATGGATGGGCTCATTCTCTATAAGGATCGGATCTAATTGGTTTCGAATCAAAGGTGAAGAACAATATATTGAGGGTTGTTCACGATGCCCTATTGGTTGGTCATTCGAGCTATCTCGAGAGATACAAAAAGGTGAGAGAAAGGTTCTTTTTGAAAGATATTAAAGAGGAGGTGATTCAATACATACAGGAATGTTTGGCCTACTAAAAAAATAAGGTGGAGCATGAATTTCCATTTGGACTATTGCAGCCCTTTCTTATTCCCACTCAAATTTGGGAAAACATCTCTATGGAATGCATCACCAAGCTACCTACGGTTCAAGGTAAGATTTTTTTATATGTTGTAGTTGATAGACTCACAAAATATTCTCAATTTTTCTACTTATAACCATGTATAATGTTGTAGTAGTACAACATAAGCATGGTGGAGCTACTCCATGGCTGAGTATTCATCCAAGATATCACCAACAAAGTATGTGGGTGGTTAGTGGGAGGAATGTACCTTGGAGAACTATCACTCAAAATTTCAGACTTGGTGCTATTTTCATTATTCATAACAGCCACCACATGATCTCATTTGCATACATACAAGTGGGTAGGCAAGCATTTTCAGTCAAGGGATGGAGCATTTTTTGATTGGTAGTTGTTGGGGAAAAATTTCAGCCTTTACAAAAGTGTTTTTAGTCATTGCAATGCTCACATTTCCTAATTTTGCAAGGAGGTTTTAGTTTTGTAGCTAATGTTCCATTTTTAAGTCACTGATTTTGATAAAATCATATTATAAGTTGTTATTTTCCAACTTGAATAGCTGCAAGATTGATTATCTTGGGATCACTAAATCATTGGGCAATATTGGAAAATGGTTTCAACTGAAGAAAACAAGTACTTTATCCAACATAGCTATGATTTGGGTAGAAAATCAAGTGATTCATGAATATCATAATTTTTTCTATCCTACACATGAGATTATTTGTGTATTTTTGTAGAAGGAACGGGTTACAACATCGTTAATGAAGCTCATCTCAAGAAGTTATGTGTTGTGAATTATGCACATTTGATGATCAAATTATTTTTGAGTTGTCAAGATACATCATTGTTAATAAGGTTCAAAGCTACACTTGTCGGAAAAATTGTTTCACCTGTTAAGCAAGAGAAGTGATTTTAGAAATTGTATGGAAATTTTCAAACCTTGGAAAGAAAAACATTTGAAATGCTTGCTCATATTTTTGGTCCCAAGATGGGAAGCTTGTACCTATGATATAGGGAGATATGCACATCTTTTTGCTTTCAGCCCATATGGAAACGAATTGTCTTTCAAAAGGTGCATTAAAATAATGAGGTGGCAAATGCTTTGTCAAGGAAGCCACTTCCTTTCTCTTGGGATGATGTTGCCATACAAAATGGGAAGATGAAGGATACAAAGGTTTGATCAACCAAGCTTGCAATTGCTTGAGGGCAAGCAATTTTGGGAAGGAAGATTATAATGTATCCTTTTTCAAAATAATTCATTTAAAAGTTTCTTTCCCATTCTACTTCCCGTGGCAAGAAGTAGATGAATGAAGGAAGCCTTTGGTTTATATTTTAGTCTTTCTTTAATTAATAATTATATTTTTCTTTTGTATTTTCCTATGAAGTTGGTCAGCTAGGTTGGAGAGCTTTAAGACAAGCTTAAAGATAAAATAAAGCTTCTTAATGAGGTTGGTCTTGGGAATTATTATGTAAATACTCTAGGCGCCACCATAAGGATATATAAGGGTCGCATGGGCTCATTTTGGGCATGTTTTTTTACTATTATAACTTTATATATTTTATTCTAGAGGTGGTTGCTTTATTCCAATTCACTAAGGGGTGAAATCCCTTTGGTTTGGAAAGCAAGGAAGACAAAACTATTCCTTTTTGAATGTTGGAGGAAAAAAAATCTTGATTTTTTTGGTTCTAAGGACTTATAAGAAGACTATGTTGTTGGTTGGGCAGCTAGGTCATTTAATTAAAAGAGATTTCAAGGGTTCTACATCATTTTAGCACTCTCTCGTAGGATGGTGACTTGGGTAGAAACAAGATTTGGGTGCCTTTTATGACACATTTTGGTGTCTCAAGTGGATATTAAAATTTCTCCGAATTTATAATACTTTGGTCTATCACTTCTTGGTATTTTATTAGAGTTTGGAGATCTCATTTTCAGCTAATTTTGTGGATTGTACTTTTGCTGATTATTTTAATAATTATAGTTGTGTATTGGCACTTATTTCTCCATAATATAGGAAGTATATTGGCTAGAATAATTTTTATTTGGTTGATTAAATTATTTGGGATCATTCTATATCATTTTTGGCTAGATTTTGCATGTGAATGGTTGTTCCTAAGTCTATTACAGTTCTCTACCTTATAGAGGTATTAATAAAAATTTTAAGTTGATTTTGATACCCCGGTATGTGGTTTCAGTTGGATGTTATGGTTTGAACACTGTTGTTACAAAAATTTAAATTCTTACATTTAGGTTTTGTGGCGAACCCTCACTTTCATATCAACCCTAGAAAGGGACGTTACAATTATCGAGTATTTCATGCTCGGACATACAAATCATTCGAGTTCTTATTTCATTGAAATCTTGAATTATATTGTCCACACTTTTCATAGATTTATCCTATTTGTACAATGCAGATGTATTCCATGGGTTCATCCCACACCCATTGTGTATTTGTGTAAATCCTAGTTAGGAATGAGTTCATATTGTAAATCTTATGTCTCCCTTAGCACATACATGTTGTATGTTGTGAAACAATGTTAATTCATCCATTTAGCATGCATATATGTGTCATGTATTTTCTTTGGCAAAAATCTAGCTTGTGTTCATTGCGCACACTGACAAGGTGGGTTTTGCTTGTTCTATAGATATGGTGCACACTTTTGGGTGTTTTGTGTAGATGCATGTGTGAACCCCTTTAGGGACTCTTACTTGGGTTCTGTAGAGCCAAAAGTAGTAAAAGAGTTGACCCTCACTCTCATAATTTGTGAGAAGAATTAATGTGATCCACTTACACTAAAACCTATTTTCCCATTTTCTCGTTTGTTTTTGTCACTAGATTTGAGGGTGCAAATTTGAGAGCCAATAGGTCACATTAGTAGCATATGATAATTTTTACATTTTTAACAATTTATAAGTCTCCTTTTACATTTTGTAATGCATTAGGCATATCTATAACATCTATTAACATTGTTGGATGTTCCAAATAAAGGTATAAGAATTAATTCTTAGTTGTTTATTTTTATAGAGAAGTGGACCCTATTAATTAAGAATTTGATAATCCAAAAAGGGCAAGGATGAGATACGCCCATTCACAACCTAAATATTTGATCTTTATGTCACAAGTATATGAAATTTCAATTTTTCAAGTTACTTTTTTCAAATTATTGGTTTGAGATTGAAAGGGTCATGGCATCATATGTCACATCCCGAACTAGTTATTTATTATTTTGATACATTTGGAGAACTGAGTGGCGATGATCACCATAGAGATAATATGTTGTTGATTGATTGATCTTGCTTGATTAACATTTTGATATGTTTTGGATAAAAGCATTTATTTTCAGTAATTAAACAATTATTAGATGATTATTAAATGTTGAATTACAATTATGGATTACTATTGTAACATGTCATTTCAAATTTATAGAAAGTTGATTTACTATTTTGGACATGTAATGCACTTGGTATTGTTGTTTAGCTTGTTTTTAGATAAGTCCCTCTTAACAAAAAGTTGGATGGTTATTCTATGATAACTAATCACATTAATTTATTTCATAATAAAAATGAAATGTCATTTTCTCATTACAAATAACTACTTATTATCATATTATGAGAGTGGTATACAAGTGATTTTAAGAATTGGATCGTAAAAGCTAGAGAGATATGTCCCGTATGGAAAAATTGAGGGTGGGGTGGTTAAAAAAATTAAGTTGTAATATATTTCATTCTTTTGCCCAAATTATAAGTTGAGACAACTCTTTGGACCTAGAGTCCGAGGTAATGCCGTCAAGCTTTGCCAAAATGGTGTGGGTGAGTTGTAATCACCAAAATTACATTTTGACTTGGTTCCTTATACTAGCTAATTCACCCGAACAAATTGATAATTTTGAACTCCCGAGGCCAATAAAATAACTTGAAAAGCCAACATAATGTATTTAATAAAACTCTCTATGTGTCAAATTTGGGAAACCAACACATTGAACCATGTGGCGCATATAATCACTAAAATCTGGAGAAGCCTCAAACCTAGTAGTGAATAGGGGAGAGACACCAATAGTGGTGCACCCTAAGCTAGGGGGCCCATAAAATAAATTCTATAAAATGTGGGAACCTAATTTTTTCACTAGCACGTAGTTCAAGATTTTTTTAAATTACATATATTTTTTTGAGTGTTGAATTGGAGGGAAAGATATATTTTGAATTTATTTAAAATAGTAAATTTTAGTTACACTACATTTTGATTAGGACCCATATTTGATCATGGGTGATAATGGTTTAACATTTAAAATTTTAAAAAGGAAAATCTTACTTGACATGATGTCATTGGGTGTTGCCATGTCAAAAATGACTAATCACTAAGTACTTTAATGACAACTATTGGGTGTTGTGTATTCAAGAAACTATATCCACAATTAGACCACGCTCAACTATTGGTGTCTCTCCCCTAACCATTATCTAAATAGATCCATCCAAGATGGACACCATCGAATGGGGAGAGAAATATATAGAGAGAGAGTGTGTGTGTGTGTGTGGGTGGGGGTGGGAGGGGCGGACACGTAATAGTTAATCAGTAAATAAAAAGAGGAAAGATGATAGAAAATTAAAGTGCATATATTTGGGACATGGAAAAACTTTAGTGGAAAAGAAAAGAAAAGAAAACATCTTATTACAGTGTAAAGGTGAATAGACATCCCAAAGGAGTTAAAAAGTTTAGACATGGAGTTTAAAAATGTATAGAAGTAAATAGTTAAAAGGAGGGAAAAGGGGAGAGGATGGGCAGGTGGAGCTAAGGGGAGTGTGAATTTTTATATTTAATAGGGAGAGGACCCCATAACCGTGCACCCTAACTTTAGGGGCATGTAGATATATGTAGGGGTCTCATCAGCATAAAAAAATTATATCATCATGTAGCATATCATAATGCCACATCAACATTTTCATTTCACGTGTTTATTTGGAGGGAAAAGTAGTTTTTGAATTGATTTAAAATGAAAAAAAAAAATATAAAGCATTTGAAAGAGGTACCAATGACCGAGTGCCCTATGTGTCACATTGTCATTGGCTCTTAAAAAGTGTCATTAATCAAATAGTGAACAACTATTACTCATTTTTCAAAAACCAATGGTGAAAATCAATGTACATATTTTGGTACCTGCACAATTATGGGGTCCTCTCCCTAATCCGAGATTTTAGCATGAATATTCTCGAGTAGATTCCAACAAATTTGATAAGAAATAAATGAGGAGATTTGGGAGAAAACATTTAGCATTGGGAGAAGGAGAAATTGAAAATACTCATGAGAGAAATAAATGGTAGGAATTGAAAATGTGCAACAAAGAGAGAGGGAGGGCATACGTAGCTAGAGGAGTTTAAGAGAGAGAGAGAGAGAGAAGGCAATGCATTGGGAAAATAATAATACAACAAAAGACAATAGGAAACAACCAGTTTTAGCATCAAAACCAAGTTACACTTCTATCTTTTCTTCCTCCTTAAATGAAATATATATATATATATATATATAAGATACAAAAAAAAATGTGTAAATCTTTGCTTGAGGAATGTCTGGAAATGTAATGAGCATAGGGAGGGAGTAAAGTGTTGATCCTTACTTTAACTTGAGCTTAATGTCGAGCTTAATTTAGGTACTATATAAAGAAATAAGCAATAACCCAATTCATGGCTTGAAGCAACCATAGTTTAGAAATACCAAGGCGGCGGGATTCGATCCAATGGAACCGCTTACTTTTCTTTTGAAATTTTATGATCATTGGTTAAAGAATTATATCAATAATAAATTAATGAGCATTGGACGCTTAGCTTAAATTTAAATTTTTGGAGAGTGCCTTAATTAGGTATAAATTATGAGCCCTAAAAGTAAATTTTTAATGGTGCTTATAAAAGTTGTTGTTATCCAATTTCACCCCCGTGGTTGAATTGGTAACATACATCAGAATTCTCAAGTCCCAGGCAAATTGATTAATCCCAAGAAAAAATCATGTTTCTAGGGTCCCTTCAGAAATTTTTCTAACTCTCCTGTCCAGGTTGAAAAGAGCAAGCTCTGAGAAAATGTGAAAAAGTTACAGAAAATAAGCTTGGGCCGGAAAAAATTGTGAAAATCGGCTAAGTCCTTGTCCTAGGACAAGTGGGACATTTGGGATGCCAAGGCGTGGATCGGCCGAAAAGCCTACAGTGGCCCAAACAGCAAAGGGACATTTGGGATGAAGATACGCGAAGGACGCGAATCTGGTTGGTTCGGCCGGAACGGGGAATCGAAGCACTGGGACATTCGGACTAGAAGGATGCGTGGGACGTGGAAAGCCGGTTCGGCCGAAAGATAAGAAAATCGACTAACAGTTTGGGACATTCGGGCCGTGAGTACATGAACCACCCGGATCAGCCGAAAAGGAGAACTTTTGCACCAAACTTTCGGGACATTTGGGCCGTAAAGACGCGAATCGGCCGGATCGGGCGAACCGGAAGAATTTGTCCCGCGAAGCACTGGGACATTTGGGACAAAAGGACGCGAACCGGCCGGTTCGGCCGAAACAAGAAACTTCGGCACAAGGAAAAGTGGGACATCCAGGACAAAAGGATGCGGTGGACGCGGAAGAGCCGGCAGACCCGCGGACCAACCAGGAGGTGACACGTGTCACAAGGGAAAAGTCCAAAAGTCAAAAGGTGAGTTTTGAAGGGGCAGCCCGAGCCAATAGGAATTGGACACGTGTCCAATGGAGCAGGGAAGTGTGGAGCTTAGGGAGAAGTTAGAGAATTTGGCCGAGTTCGCCAAAAAGGGGTAAAAGTGAAGTAAGACCCCGCGCCCTGTCCTCCAACAAGATCATGCCACGTGTCGTCCAAGTGGCGGGAGCGCGGAAAAAGTGGAAAAAGTCCCAAAATCATCAAAAAGGTCAAAATTCAAGAAAAACCCACGGGTAAGTGAAGGAGAGAGAATCACACGACCAATCAATGCATGCCACGTGTCATCCAGGGCGGGCGCGGGAAGAAATTTAAAAATCCGTTTTCACTGTTTTTGTGCCCTAGATCTTCAGATCTCCATATCTTTTGATCCAGAGCTCAGATTGGCACGTTCTTTATATCAACGGAAAGCTTGTGAAATTATCTACATGATTCTGGGGTTAATCTTGAGTTTTGGTGCAGTCTGAGAGAGAAAATCAAGAAACAGATCTGACACGTGTTCATGGCCAGAAGTGACATTTCAGCGACCAGATTTAATGCAGAATGGGTCGCATTCTCCTGTAATCTAGTCAAAATGATAGGGTATGGGTTTGTAAGGTTCCCCATGCCGTTTTAATGCATCTACATTCAAGGAGGGATGGGCTCCCATGCTTTTGTATGTTTTTGTCCCCTGGGCTCGACCCATGCATGTAAAAGCCAGATTTGGCTCATTTCTAAAGGGGGGAACAATTTTGACATAGCAACTTCTTCTTTCAGCTCCAACAAGTGACTGAAGCAAGGATCAAACCTCTCCAAAGATTGTAACAGTTTTCTTTTACCTCTCTGAGGGTGTAATGCGTGTTTTTGACACTGAAAAGATAATGCAAGCTCTGTGAATGGGTTTCAGTCCTCTGTTTGTATTATTTGCTTCATTTCAGATCCTAAATTATACCTTATCAGTCTGTGTATGTTTTATGTTGTGAACTTTGGTCTGTGTTTATTTGCATGACAAATATGTTTCACCACTCCTTTTGGTGCATCACCATCTTTAGTTAGTTTCAATTTTTGCACTTCTACCCCTGTCTCCTTGCAAGTTAGAGTAGGATTAGGATCTAAACCTCTGTAATTTTACAAAATAGAGATTTAAATCGGAGAGGATTTTGAGGAACCACCTCTAACTGAGATTCCTCTCTCATTTTTACAAGTCCCCACACTTGGAGAGAGGTTTCCATGTTGTGCAATCAAACTGGATGCCAAAGTGATCAACCTAGAAGCCGGATCTGCATCCAAGGGTGCTGTGAGTCTGCAACAATTGTTTTGGCACACCGGGTGGGACACTAGAGTCTCATTTTTATTACAGAAAGTTGATATGCATCTCGCTGTAGTTTTCTTGCTTATAAGAGCTATTATTTGCATATCCGGTGACTCTAAGGGGAAGAATCAATTGGTTTCGATGGTGCAGGCCTGAAAACTCATGAGAAGAATCACCACAAGGTCAAGAGTCAAGAGAAGAGGTGTTGTTTGAATACCTGTAGTTATCTCCAAGAAGAAGGCAAAGAGGAAGAAGGATTCAAAGGTCTCCATCTCCACCAAACAGAACTCTCTCAACTCTCCACCTGACAGGCCTTTCTTTCAATATACAAGGGTTTTAAGACCGATCAGAATGGCTTAGAACAACCCCTATGTCAACTTCATAGGTAGCAGCCCACTTGCTCTTAATGCACAACATCCAGTTCCTATTGCAGCCTCAAGAACATTCCCTACTTCACTGGAGAGAATCAGACTACTCCAAGAGATCATGTTAAAGATATTGCTAACCTTTGTGTAATCCATGAAATCGATGAAATGCAAGTGGCTGTCAAATTACTGGAATCTTCATTCAAAGGTAAAGCATTACAATGGTTTAGGAGCCTTGGGGCTGGTTCTATTACAAACTGGAATTAGCTGTGCATTGCACTTCACGAGCAATTTGGAGAGAAGGGAGACAACTTGTCTCTTTTGGAGCAGTTGACAACTATCAAGAGAGCCCCCAACGAGCAGCTCACTGACTTCAACTTCATATTTCAAAGGTCTTGGGATAGAATTCCAGTGGCGGTCAGCCAAACAGTAGAAGGTGCTTTTCTATATTACCTTAAAGCTTTGAATTCGATATTTCTATGTTAATTCAATCTATGGGAGGCACAACCTTTCCCTGCTGCTTATAGCATCGCCATTAGAGCCGCCGTGTTATTCAAGCCGGTAAAATGGCTCCTAGGCCTCCCATGCCCTTGTATCCAAACTTAGAAAATCCAAGCACTAGTCAAACACCCACTTTGGCTCCTGTTCCTATGCCTAGAAATCAAAGTTCAAATGAAACTTCTACTTCATCCTCTAGTGCTTCAAATGAACTCCAAGAGGTCATGAAACAGTTGCAAAACCTAGGCAACAAGCTGGTTACTCTCAAGAGACAAAGAAGCCCAAGGTTAGTTTGAGACCTTCTTATCAACCCCAAGCTCAACCTAATAGGCAGCCATACCAACAAAATAGGTCACCAACTCAAACTGCAAATCAAAATCAAAGCCAAGTAAGGCCTCCCGCTAATAGGCCATTTCAGCCCTATAACCCCAATGTTGTATCTGCTTCAAAAGCATTAGTGCCAGTCCAAAATAACATGGCCCAAGAATATGATTGGTGTTTCCCATGTAGTCAGCCACACAACCAATCAATGTGCTTTAACGGTGCATTAAATCAAGCCCTGATGGTGCAAACCGTCAGTGGGTCGCAAGAGTCCAGCCACGAAGGAGATCAGCAGCAGGAAGCATCTCAGCAAGGGACATCTCCGAATGAAACTACTCTTGTCAATTGGCAGGCTGAAGATTTCTGTGGTATGAATCAAATACCCTCTCAGAGTGTTGCAGCCAACACAAGGTCAAAGAGAAGAAATTTGGGTGAAGAACAGCCATTGGCCCCAAGTAGTTCATGACCTTCTGTCACTCCACAAGGTGTTGGCAAACAAAATGTAGTTCCAAACATGCAAGGAGCACCCAAACCAGCTCCTAAACCAACTCAGATGCCAGTTGTTGCTGCCCACGTGCAAGGAATGAATGCGCAAGCTAGGGGATAGCAGAGGGATGCTTCATCCCCATTCAACATCATTGACCAGATGAAGAAGACAAATGTAAACATATCAATGTGGGAATCACTATCCATCCCAGGCCAAAGAGATTTGCTACAAGCTGCCATGAAGGACTGGTCAACTTCAAATCAACAGGTCCAAATGCAAGAAAAGGTACTCACAAATGCTACCCAGCCTGAAGGAAATCATGGAGGTCAACAAGGTAAAATGTTGAAGCCCCCTCCATTTTATGTTTCATTGATCATAGGAGATAAGTTGGTACATAATTACATGATTGACTCTAGGGCAAGTAGTTCAGTAATGCCCAAGCAAATAGCTGATCAGCTAGGGCTTCAATATGAAGTCATCTCCAAGGGTGTAGTGCAATTAGATGGGACAGCAGTGACAACGGTTGGAGTAATCAGAGGTTTGAGCCTCACACTGCACGCATGTCCCAACATAATAGTGTTACAAGATGTGTCAGTCATAGACCTGCCACCACTCTTTGCATTGTGTTTGTCAAGGGACTTCACGGCCAAGATTGGAGGGTATTTGTCTGCTGATTGGTCACACATGCTATTCAGAACAAGGTATGGAACCAAGGCCACAATCAGGTCTGAACCTATTGCGAACTTTCACATTGAGCCTTACACTACCAACCAAATTAATGCCAATTTCTCAAAGATTTGATCAAGAAGATCACCCTAGCACTCGACGCCCCGACACCAAGGTTGGAAGCATCCCAGATTTGACTCTTGATGAATGGGCAAGCAAGGTGCATGCTTTTGATCCCTATCAAGAAATAGAAGAATCTGAGCTAGGAGTTTATTGTTTACATGAAGAGGATCAACCTCTCCCCAGCATCACCAAGCCAGATCATAAGGACAAGAATGAAGTATGGCAATTGTTCTTTGATGGATCAAGGAGTAGACAAGGTGCAGGAGGAGGAGCTATGCTCATTTCACCGCAAGGTATAAGGTATTACTCAGCCTTCCATTTCCAGTTTTCCTGTTCAAACAACACGGCTGAGTATGAAGCCTTAATTCATGGACTGCACTGGCAATGAAGAAAGGCATCAGGAATTTACAAGTATTTGGTGATAGTGAGCTGGTCGTAAACCAAGTCAAAGGAAAAAATGCTGCCAAAAATGATCTGCTTAAGTGCTACAAAAATTGGGTATGGGATCTTATTGAATATTTTGAAGCTTTTAGCATCAATTCCATCCCAAGAAAAAGAATGAAGCCGCTGACAGACTTGTAGCAATTGGGGCTGTGTTTGATGTTGTAGAGAGTATCAAAAGTGAGAAATCTTAGCCTCATATCAAATTGGTTGTGAGACCAGCTGTTCCAGATAACGGCATGAGTTGGCAAGTCTTCGAGAATGATCAACAAATTGTTAATTTCCTACAAGAAGAAGCTGAGTTCTCCGCCAGAAATCAAGACAAGCTGGAGCAGCAATATGGTGATCAGGTAGTACAGCTGAGAACTAACAAATTACCAAAAGGCCTCATAACCTTGGAGTCAATCTTCAACCCGAATGATCAGTTCCGGAAGGAGAAAGTGAACATTCAAGTAAAGGGAGAAGATTCAGAGCCTATTTTAGTGGGAGAAAGCAAAACATTGCAGATTGGCAAAGTAAGTACCTCACAAGAGAAATCTGATTTTGTTCAGCTTTGTCAAGAATTCCCAGATGTTTTTGCTTAGACTTAAAAAGATCTGAGAGGTTTCAACCCAGAGTTGGCACAACATACTATTGAGTTGGATCCGGAATCCAAGCCTGTCAGGCAAAAGCAAAGGCCAGTGAATCCCCATATTGAACCTCTAATGAGAAAAGAGTTAAGCAAGCTTATTGAGGCTAGTATCATCTTCCCCATCAAACACTCAAGCTGGGTCGCCAACTTAGTCCCAGTCAGAAAGAAAAATGGAGAGATCAGGTTGTGTGTTGACTTCAGAGATTTGAATAGAGCCTCTCTCAAGGATCATTATCCACTCCCTTCCATGGAGAAATTATTATAGGTGGTGGCTGGTTTAGAAAGGTTTTCACTACTTGATGGCTACTCAGGCTATAATCAGATTATGGTGAAGGGAGAAGACCAATTCAAGACAGCTTTCACAACTAAATGGGGCACATATGCCTACAAGAAGATGCCATTTGGCCTATCAAATGCCGGAGCAACATTTCAGCGAGCTATGGATATGGCATTCAAAGGCTTAATCAACAATATAGTGCTGGTATACCTAGATGATATCACTGTCTTCTCAAAGAATGCAGCAGACCATCTCTTTCACCTCAGGCAAGTGTTTCAGAGGTGTAGAAGGTTTGGAGTGTCATTGAATCCAAAGAAGTGTATATTCTTGGCACACGAGGGCAAATTGTTGGGCCACATTGTCTCTAGGGAAGGGCTAACAATTGATCCTGAAAGGGTTGAAGCCATCCAAACACTCCCATTGCCACACCACAAGAAATCTCTTCAAAGCTTCTTAGGAAGGATAAACTTTGTCTGCAGATTTGTGCCTAATTTTTCCACTCTTGTGAAGCCTCTAAAAATGATGTTGAAGAAGAGTCTGGCATTCAAATGGACAAAGCGAAGGCAAAGAGAGTTTTGAAAGCATCAAGCATGCAATATCACGAGCTCCAACTCTTATCAACCCGACATTTCAAAGGACTTCATGTTGTATGCGTTTGGAGGATCGAGACACAATCTCAAATATCTTAACACAAATTGAATAGAGAAGGTTCGAGAACAGCCCATAGCATTCTTCATCCAAACCTTGGAAGATTACGAAATAAAGTATTCTTTCATCGAAAAGCATGTCCTTGCTGTCATCAGGAGCTTGAAGAAGTTCAGACATTTGGTCTCAAACAATAAGATTCAACTGCTTGTCTCACATGCTGGGGTTAAGGACTTCCTCCTCAACAAGGATTTGAATGAGAAAAGGGTAGGTTGGATCACCCGTGTCATGGAGTATGACATTGATATCAAGATCACCAAGCTGGTAAAAGGGAAAGGACTGTGTGAGCAGCTAGTTTTGGGGAAGCAAAAGGAAGTATGCAACGAAGAAGAGGCTGTTTTGACAGTCCAGGACAGCCATGAGCCAAGTGGCAATCAAGAAGAAGACAATGCTTCCCCCACTCCTTGCTGGACCCAAGATATTATGCACTTCCTAAGCACAGGCCTATGCCCTCCGGAGATGAACAAGACCCAAAGGAGACACTTCAGATTGCAGGTTGTCCCATATGCCATTGTTGATGGAGTTTTGTTCAAAAGGGATGTAAATGGAGTGCTGCTGAGATGCATTAGCACAGGTCAGATTCAAAAGGTGTTGGAAGAGTTTCATGGTGGACCAGCTGGTGGCCATTTCGCACCAAGAGTGACAGCTCTAAAAATCATGAAGGCTGGTTATTATTGGCCTAAAATCTTCAGTGATTGCTATGCATGGATCAAGAGGTGTAAGAATTGTGCATTCTTCACAGGAAAAGAGAGACTTGCTGCCCTTCCATTGCATCCAGTCTCAGTTGACCAGCCATTCATGCAATGGGGTTTGGACTTCATCGGAGTCATTAATCCCAATTCAAGCCAAGGGCACAAATGGATTTTGACAGCCACAGACTACTTCACCAAATGGACATGTAGTGAGCACTCCAAGAGGCAAATGAGTCTAGCATCTTAGACTTTTATGAGGGGATAACAACTAGATTCGGTGTACCTGCTACAATAATCTCTGATAATGCATTGGCATTCATTGGATCTAGGGTGACTGAGTGGGCTGTCAAGAACGGTATTTACCTAAGCACTTCATCGAACTATTACCCTCAGGGTAATGGCCAGGCCGAGTCTACAAACAAGAATTTGTTGAGGATCATTAGGAGGACTCTTGATGAGAATCAGAGGTCTTGGCATACCAAGCTGAAATCAGCCTTATGTGCTGATAGGATCACTCCCAAAAGATCCACAGGTAACTCTCCCTTCAAGCTTGTCTAGGGAAGAGAGGCAATCTTGCCCATGTCACTTGAGTTGCCAACATTGGAACTCATGAAGCAGCTGGAGTTACTTGAATTTGAGCCCATGGAAGTGAGGTATGTAGAGTTGATGGAGCTGCAAGAGATCAGAAATCAGGCATCCCAAGCAATGGAAAAGGATCAAGCTTTGATCAAGAAGACCTTTGATAGGAAGGCCAAAGATAGATCTTTTCAAGTTGAAGATCTAGTGTTGAAATGGGATGTGGATAGAGCAAAACCGGAAGGCATTCAAAATTTGATGCCATTTGGAGTGGCCCATACATGGTCACAAAGTGCAAGAATAGCAATGCTTTCCAATTGGCCTCATTGGATGGTGAAGAACTGCAGATTCCAATCAATGGAATCTATCTCAAGCGTTGCTTCTAGAGGGAAGTTCACTACCTCTGTAAATATTAGATTAGATTTTCTTTCCTCCAAGTGCTTGTGCACATTGTTTTGCTGTAGGTTAGTTTTGTTTTCCCTAAGTGCTTTGGCACAGCTTGCTGTCCATGGAGATGTTTTGCAGTCCTTGCTTTCATCAGGTAACATTCCATCTTCCTCCTTGCACATTCTGAGTCAGTTAGGGTCCTAAACAGAATATTCGATGACTCCATGCCCAATGGACTGCTTCAGGCAACTGGTCTTTTCATCTAGCAGGCAGATGACCCCGCTGAGTCGCCAAATTGTTATCCAATTTCACCCCCTAGGGTTGAATTGGTAACATACATCAGAATTCTCAAGTCCCAGGCAAATTGATTAATCCCGAGAAAAAATCATGTTTCTAGGGTCCCTTCAGAAAGTTTTCTAACTCTCCTGTCCAGGTTGAAAAGAGCAAGCTCTGAGAAAATGCGAAAAAGTTGCAGAAAATAAGCTTGGGCCAGAAAAAATTGTGAAAATCGGCTAAGTCCTTGTCCTAGGACAAGTGGGACATTTGGGACGCCAAGGCGCGGATCGGCTGAAAATCCTACAGCAGCCCAAACAGCAAAGGGACATTTGGGACGAAGATACGCGAAGGACATGAACCGGCCGGTTCGGCCGGAACAGGGAATCGAAGCACTGGGACATTCGGACCAAAAGGACGCGTGGGACGCAGAAAGCTGGTTCGGCCGAAAGATAAGAAAATCGACTAACAGTTTGGGACATTCGGGCCGTGAGTACGCGAACCACCCGGATCGGCCGAAAAGGAGAACTTTTGCACCAAACTTTTGGGACATTTGGGCCGTAAAGACGCGAATCGGCCGGATCGGGCGAACCGGAAGAATTTGTCCCGCGAAGCACTGGGACATTTGGGACAAAAGGATGCGAACTAGCCGGTTCAGCCGAAACAAGAAACTTCGGCACAAGGAAAAGTGGGACATCCGAGACAAAAGGACGCGGTGGACGCGGAAGAGCCGGCAGACCCGCGGACCAACCAGGAGGTGACACGTGTCATAAGGGAAAAGTCCAAAAGTCAAAAGGTGAGTTTTGAAGGGGCAGCCTCGAGCCAATAGGAATTGGACATGTGTCTAATGGAGCAGGGAAGTGCGGAGCTCGGGAGAAGTTATATAATTTGGCCGAGTTCGCCAAAAAGGGGTAAAAGTAAAGTAAGACCCCGCGCCCTATCCTCCAACAAGATCATGCCACGTGTCGTCCAAGTGGCGAGGAGTGCGGAAAAAGTGGAAAAAGTCCCAAAATCATCAAAAAGGTCAAAATTCAAGAAAAACCCATGGGTAAGTGAAGGAGAGAGAATCACGTGACCAATCAATGCATGCCACGTGTCATCCAGGTGGCAGGGCGCGGGAAGAAATTTAAAAATCTGTTTTCACCTGTTTTGTGCCCTAGATATTCAGATCTCCATATCTTTTGATCCAGAGCTCGGATTGGCACGTTCTTTATATCAACAAATATTGTGAAATTCTCTACATGATTCTAGGGTTAATCTCAAGTTTTGGTGCATTCTAGAGAAATAAAATCAAGAAACAGATCTGACGCGTGCTCATGGCCAGAAGTGACATTTCAACGACTAGATTTAATGCAGAATGGGTCGCATTCTCCTGTAATCTGGTCAAAATGATAGGGTATGGGTTTGTAAGGTTCCCCCATGTCGTTTTAATGCATCTGCAGTCAAGGAGAGATGGGCTCCCATGCTTTTGTATGTTTTCTGTCCCCTGGGCTCGACCCATGCATGTGAAAGCCAGATTTGGCTCATTTCAAAAGGGGGAACAATTTTGACATAGCAAAACTTCTTCTTTCAGCTCCAGCAAGTGACTGAAGCAAGGATAAGACCTCTCCAAAAGATTGTATGTGAGCTTTCTTTTACCTCTCTCGAGGGTGTAATTCATGTTTTTTGACACTGAAAAGATAATGCAAGCTCTGTGAATGGGTTTCAGTCCTCTGTTTGTATTATTTGCTTCATTTTAGATCCTAAATTATACCTTATCAGTCTGTGTATGTTTTATGTTGTGAACTTTGGTCTCGTGTTTATTTGCATGACAAATATGTTTCACCACTCCTTTTGGTGCATCACCATCTTTAGTTAATTTCAATTTTTGCACTTCTACCCCTGTCTCCTTGCAAGTTAGAGTAGGATTAGGATCTAAACCTCTGTAGTTTTGCAAAATAGAGATCTAAATCAAGAGGAGTTTGAGGAACCAGCCTCTAACTGGAGATTCCTCTCTCAATTTTACAAGTCCCCACAATTGGAGAGAGGTTTTCATGTTGTGCAATCACACCGGATGCCGAGTGATCAACCTAGAAGCTTGATCTACACCCGAAGTGGTGAGTCTGCAACAATAGTTATTAAGATTGGTGGTGCAGAAATTGAAGTAGTATGAATAATAGAGTAAACCCTTTTAGGGTAGCAATTATTAAGGAGGGATTAATAGAATAACCAAGATGTAAATTGGAGTATATAATTACAAGCACATCATTAGGAAAAACAAAGGAATTTAACAAAATGATGGAGTAATAATTATGGACCCAAAAACACATCATTTATATTTATTAGACGTTAATTTTAAAATAATTTAGATTCTCAATTTAATATAGGTCTATTAAGGAAACCTTAACATTTGTTTGGTAGTTGATTGGTCGGTCAACAAAGAAAAATAGGATTTAAATAATAAGTATGTGGATTTCATTCTACCTCCCTTTGTTCACTAAGTTACCATTGATATTGGTTATCATTATATAAAACCTTAGACAAGAACCGTCCATTGCACATATATCCTTAACAAAAATAGGTAAGATCGGGAATAGAGTTGATAAGTCCTTTGCATTTGGAAATCCTTAGATAGGTCGTATTATGATAAAGATCTTATTAGGTGGTATGGGACACCTAAGAGGTTGGCATTGATAGTTCCTATTTAAGAACCCTATTAGCTCTAACCCAAATATATGGTATGGGACATGTGGAAGGGTTAGTGTTGTTAGTGGTCTAAATATTGGTTGTGCATTTGATATCGGTTTTAGTGAAGTTTTTGAAATTTTTAGTGGGGAAAGAGTATAGTTGAGAGATGTGTTAAGCTTAGGGGTATGATACTACATTAGTGGCGAGCAACCCGGTACATAGAATCGCATATGACAAATGTTAAGAGGAGACACACGGTAGGTAGTGGACCAACACATAGACTACCCTCTTGAATTATTATTCAAATTATCTATGTTGTAGTATCATGATGGATTTCATGGACTAGGTGGGTACCTACTGATATCTGTAGACTTTTGGCCAAAATTAAAATCATAGGGTTATGATGTTAGGATTGTTTATGGTAGATTTTGATTCACTTTATTAAATAGAATAAATCATGAAAAACCCATAGGACAATGAGGTTTAATGATACCTATGTCGACGAATGTTGAGATATATGGATACAAATGGGCACTAGAGACTCCTTCCAATGAATGAGATAACCTGCACACAAACAAATAAATGGAAAAAAGAGATTAAATAATATGATGATGAGTTTCTTAGAAAATGCCAATCCCAAGAACCAAAGGGATTCCTTTGACGGGTGTCAACTCATTTTAGACAATCAAGTGATAAATGATGAAATAGATAATATGATAAAATTATGATATTAAGATAATACAATGACTAAACAAAATCAGTCTTCCATAGGGATAGGAAGATCTCATTTTGAGTAATAGATGGCCCAAGAAAGGTAAATGGTGAGATAAATTTATTTGAAATACTCGATCCACTCTTTCTCGATGGCATCTTGTATTTCTCGATGATTTCCAGTTTATCCTCAATGCCATCTAGATTTAGTCTCAAGACGATGGCGCAGAGGCTCAACTCTTAAGTGATCTCATATTGATCCCAAAAATGGGTTGGGAGATGATCGGAAGGTTGTAAATGTTATTAATGGGATGTGCTTCACTTGGAACAGTCATCTATAGACAGAAGACACTTGAAATCCAAAAATTAGTAGAAAACAGATTACGATATTGATTGAAAATGTGTAATAAATGATAAAATGACTGAGAAACAAATATCGATGGTAAATAGGGATTGCTAGAACTCAAAGGGAATCACTTGGGATTCAAAGGAATCACGAGAATTGTTGTGTATGGACATATTTGATAGAAATGTAAAGTTTACACCTTGAAAGCGTGATTGAATGATTGGATTTCTCTTATAAAAGACACATAAATAAGAAGGTGTAAAAAGGAATAGTACCTTGTTTATGACATGAAATACAAGTGATAATGGATGCAGAAGGACCTTATGATGATACAGACTTTATAAGGGCTTTTTGTGGCTTGACAAAATGCTAGGATGTCATAGGTAATGTCATTTCAATCTCAGGAGGCTCAGGGCTTCATTGCAACATCCAGGGATCATGATTTAGTATAGCTGATGATTTTATATAGAATTATCAATGATTAGTTAGAATCGCTAATGATCCATAAAAAGTGGGGAAACCCGCTTGGAAGTTATTGAAACTAATTCCAAAGGTGTTATTTCAGGTTCAGTGAGTGAATATGAATGGGTAGAGATGTGTTAGGGAGGTTGGGAGGTTGAGAGGTTTAGCCAAAATAGGTTTAGGAGGTTTAGGATGGGGTAAATAAAGATTTACAGGGGTAAGATATAGTTTTATGGGGATAAAATATGGTTTATAGAATAATGGGATAGGCTTAGTGTTTAGAATGTAAATGTGAGGGGTGTGGATAGGTCACTAAGGTGTGCGAGGAATTGGTGTCTACATTTTCCCTTTTTTCAAGTGGTTTGTAATGGACAAGCCACTAGACAAAAACAAGTGAGATGGTTGGATTTGTGCTAGATAGGTGGTCCCCTTTCAATATGGGGGTCATTACAATAATGTGCAATGGTCCTCGGTTTGAATGGATCGGTATAAAAAAAGGCTTTGTAAGGTTGTGTATATAATTGGATGTGTTTCAATTTAGGATGCCCCAAGACCGGGCATGGAATATATTTCCAAAAAGGTGGGCTTATGTGACCAGGAAGTCAAGTGATAGGGGAACCAATGGGTCCTCAACCTATAGATGTAATACTTATATGAAGCGGTGAGAAAAGGTTCCCAAAAAGATACAAAATCTATGGTGTAACGGGAAATGTGGGCTCGGTATGAAATATATTGCCAAAGGTGGGTGTGCTTATGCAACCAGTAGTCAAGTGATAGGGGAACCAATGGGTTCTTGACCTATAGACATATGACTTATATGGTGGTGCAATAGGGAAAAAGTACTAGAGAGACTCTAAAATCCATTGTGGGTTTGATAGACATGGATTCACATGATGACGTTAGATCTTAAGAGGGTCTTGGGATCCCAACAAAAAGAAGCAAATATTTTGAAAATGTGCAAGTTTACGAGGGATGTATAACCAAAGGACTGCTAAAAATGGGTAAAAATTAAAAAATATGATTGATGATCAAAATGGGAGTTTTAACAATTCTTGGTCATCAAAAAAGGATGTTTTAATTACGAGAGAGTAATCGCTAGCAATTACTCAAGATTTTTGGCTATTTATGTAGTCACTGACGATTAGCCAAGATCATCAACGATTAGGAGACAACAAAAAAAATTTGATATAAAATGGTCCCTAAGGGTCATGTGTGTTATTGTGATTTTGAGAGCAAAACATCCGATAAACCCTAATATTGAAAAAATTTAGTGTTTTCGGATTGATGGAGGCAGCCAAGGTGTTTAATGACATCAAAGACCTACCTTAGATAGAGGTAAGTGGATTTTTTTGAATTTTAAAAAAATTTTATTTGGTTTATTCTAATAAATGAGGAAATCACATGCGATTTCTTATGAAATTGATAGAGCTTTTATATAATTGCCTATGATTATGATGGGTCATCGGTGATTATACTAAATTGCTAGAGATTCGAGAAATTTTGTGATATTAAGTTGTATTTGGATTTTGCTGAGTGATTTTGATGATTTTGTGTTTGATAGTTTTTTGTTGTTTTATGGATGCAGTGAAAGAGAGAATTGACCACACATGATCGGATCCCAAAGTTATTGGTCAGTGTTCATGATTATATATCGATGATGCCCGGGGACATCTAGAGGAGGTTGGTTTGGGTGGGATGCATCATTACAGATGTATCCACTAGGATATGGGTTTATTATTGGCTTTACTTGAGAGGTGGGATCATGTTACGGGGACCTTCTCGGTTGTCAACGTGTGAGATGACCATTACTTTGGAGGACATCCACATTCAATCGTATGACTACCAATATAGGGTGAGCATGTGTATGTTATTGATGAGGCGGATACGGGCCAGATATACAACATTTATATGGTGATGATGCCCTAGATGTAGTATACTCATCTAGGGTTTTGCATATGACTTATTTTTAGTGATGATGAGGATGGTGGAGCTCTAGTGACTATGATCATGATTGGTATTAGCTGTTATTCCCTACCAGATTCAAAATGTGGTAGGTTTTCTTGGATGTTGATTGGAGTGGTGAGGGATATGATGGAGCATAGGATGATATTTGTGTGGGTTCCTACCTTACTAGCTCAGGTATAAAGGAAGTTATGGTCATGGATGACAGGGAGGATATTCAGGGTCGATGTTAGTTTTTTGTTGGAGTTTTAGGCATATGAGAAAATAATAGTGGCTCAGCTAAGAGGATTTTCATGGACCTTATGGGTTACCTTGCATTATCATGTTGGTTTCATGAGATGTAGATCTGATTTTGTAGTGACATGGCTTGTGAGGGGTGAGGAGCTTTACAGATAACTCCTAGTAAGATTCCATGTTGGGGATGTAGTGTGGAGGTTTTAAATTGGTTTTCTAATGTGGTCTGGGGAAAAGGGAGACCTGAAGGAGACTCGTCATGATATGTGGGTACAGGTTCAGTGAGTCAACCATTATGAGTTGAGTCGAGTTTAGTTTGGTTGTGCAATGAGAGTTTGGATTGATACATGATATTCTTGAGTCTTTTATGGCTTACAAGCATGATGATGGAGATATAGATGTGGCATTTTTAGTAGTGTGGGAGCTAGTTTCAATAGTACATGATGGAGTGGGGTTTGGATTAATGCACAGGGGATGGTGATAGGTGTGGATGATGCTAGATTACTGAGGCATATGTTATTTTGTGGGAGATTCGTGTGGATGGGTTTTAGCGACAAGTGCGAGCACGTGTAGAGGCTCACATGAATGTGGTGTTAGGGGGAGGAGAGGGAGGGTGGTGTTGATGGAGCGGAAGTGCCACATAGGAGGTCAAAGTGAGTCAAGGAGGAGATGGTTGATAGTTAGTTGAGTGGGCAACTTTGATTGTTAAACGAGATAGTGGTATAACTTCTCGAGATGTCATTACGACTCGAGATATGGGATGAGCCAAAGATCTCATGAATGTGTGCAGGGGTCCTACCCAAGTGAGAGTGGATAGAGATAGATACCGCCATGAGCGAGAGACTCTAAAATGATATTTTTGGGTGATGACAGGGTCCATATCGGATCTGAAATTGAGGTGGCCATGGCACATGCTAGTGGACAAATGGGGCCACCTAGTAGTGTGATTTATCTCATTATCGGGCATTAGGAGATGAGTTACACTATTATGAGGATATAGTTAGGGGAGGATTCCAAATGAGCCTAGATATAGTGAGCATTTGGCTCGGCGATGATAGACTCCATAAGGGAGTGTTGTGATCGAGTGTGGGCACCCTCCGAGAGGTCCAGGTGAGGGACCATCTAGAGATCTTAATGGCTATTATGGGACTAGTGTCAAAGGTAATGTTCGATTGATAGGTTTATAATTTACTACTTAGTTGTAGGCCTATTTTGAGAGATTTTGATGTATGATACTTTTTATGAGATTATTTTCAATCCCTTCATTATGTATATACATTTTGATATGTGAGGCCCTTAGATGCCCTTGATAATGTACAAACATTTGGATATATAATATGTGTGTGTGTGTGTTTGATTTTCGTTTGGTGTTATGTTTTGAGTTTTGTTTATGATTTTGAAGTGATGTGTTATGGAAAAATCTATATGCTTTATAATGTGATTTTGATGATCTTAGATATTGTTGTGACAAATGATGAGCTTGGTGTATGATTAATGCATTATACGATGGATAATAAAGTGATGTGGTATGTTGGCTTCCTAATTTTTCTCAGCATATATAGCGTGTGATGGTAAACATGTTATATGTGTGACATTGCACATGTGACCTTGTTATTAATGTTAACATATGACTCACAATGGTTATTCATACTAGGATCATAGATGGATGTGGGATAGTTTTATTTACCCTTTTCCAACATGGGAAATATTTTTATGTAGCAAGCACAAGAAAATGAGTCATTCTTGATGATTTTCAGATTTTTCCCCACTTTATTATATATTGCACAAGTTGATCGATATGAGAATATTTCTTGCGATGGTTTTATTTTTTAGTTTGATATGAGGGTTGATCGATGTGGGAAGTCATTTTTTTATATAAGAACTAATCAATACGGGAAATCCTTTTTGTGTATTTTGATTTGGTAGCCATCCTTTAAGGGGGTGGTCTACAATTTTCTTGATTTTTTGATATTATGGTAGCCACCCTTCAAGGGATTGTTCTACAATTTTATTCAATTGTAATGTTCTTTTGACAATCGTCCTTCAATGGATCAGTCTGTATTTTGATTATGTCCATCCCATAGATTTTTTAATTTTTTGAGCTAAGGATGATCTTGGGTAGCCATTTAGAATGGGATAAGTAAATGCACTAGATATGTGCATATATCCTTAGCATGTCGTTAAATAGGTTAAGTATAAATAGTGTGTGAGTGATGATTACGGGGTTCCCTAACTTCAAGTAGGGAACTTGTCCATGTGGAATATGTTATGAGCATAGCCATGGTACCCATATTTAAGTTCATAAGTGGTATGTTGTCGAAAGACCACACAATTCCAAATCATTACAAAAGTGATGGAATGTGTGGGATGATGGGGGATATCTTAGTTTTACTAAGGTCTTATGATTCGATATGTTAAAAATAAAATGGTTGCAAGTGCAGGGCATTAAGAGGTTACTTTTTAGGTTTACCATCAAGGGAGGCTAAATGATAAGCTCCAAACCCATATTTATGAGTGATAATATATGGTCCAATCCAATTAGGAAAAACTTTCCACATTTACTCTTTTCCATGTTACTGAAATGTTTATTTTCTTTTAGAACAAAATCACCAATATTGAAGTCACATTGTTTGATATGTTTGTTATATGCTCTTTTGATTCATTCTTGATAAATTTTGATATGTTTGAGGGTAGTTAGACTATATTCCTCATTGGAGATGAATTCTTGAAGAGAAATGTGAAGAGAGGTAATTTGGACTTTGAGAATAAGAATGACCTCGATACCATATATTAAGGAGAAGGGTGTAGCACCCGTAGGGGTTTGAAATTTGGTTTTATGTGCCCATAATGCAAATGGGATTTGAATATGCCAATCTCTATCAGCCTGATCTACATTTTTTATAAGGATTTTTTTAAGGGTTTAGATGTTTTATTTTGACCATTTAGCTTGTGGAGATTAAGGTGTGGAAATTTTAATCTTGATGTTGTAGGTGTCACAAAGTTTTTAAACTTTCTTATTTTGAATAGTTTACCATTATCTGTGATGATTTAATGAGTTATACTAAAGTGACAGATAATGTGATGATGGAAGAATTTGAAAATATTATCTACTTAAGAACAAATTAGGGGATTACTTACACCCATTTTGTAAAATATTCAATTTTTGTAATGATGGAATTGTGTTGTTGTGATGAACGAGGGTTGATAAGGCCAATGAGGTCAAGCCCCATTGAAAAAAAGGACAAATATATTGAGATGGTTTGAGAGCATGACTAGGGATGTGTGTAAGATTGGAGTGTTGTTGACATTTGATGCATTTCTTGACATAGTCACAACAATATTGGTTAAGCGTAGGCCAATAGTATCCCATGTGCAGGATCCATTTAGTAATAGTTAAATCATTGAAGTGTCCACCACATATGTCATCATGGACTTCTTGGATAACTAGACGATCCTCCAAAGTTTTAAGACACTAGAGGAGGAGGCCATAAAATCCTATTTTGTAAAGGATACCCCCTAATATGACATAATGGGATGCATGTTGTTGAAAATATATTTTACCATTTCTAGGATAGATCTGAAGGTATTTTTCTTATGGAAAGATAATCATATGTTTGAGTATACCAATTGTCAAATTGGATATCTTCTATATGATTGATACTTAGAATTCCAATGTTTGTATAATATGGTTGATCAAGTTTGTATACAAAAATGAAGAGTTTGGAATCATCTAGTGATAAAGAGATGAGAGAGTCAAGAGAGACCATGATATCCACAAATTTGTTAGATGAGTGAGGGGTGATTTGGATCTCATAATGGTCAAAGAGTTTTAGGATATCTATGATGATGGTTTTGTATCTTTGCAAGATATCATTTTGATATTGATATATTCTTTTGATTTGATATATGACAAGTTTTGAATCCCCATAGATGTAAATGATTTGTACACCTAAAAACACAAAGAATCAGAAGTCCCATGATGAGGGCCTCGTACTCTTCCATGTTGTTTGTGCAATCTAGAAAGAGTTTGAAGGATAGTGGAATAGGAGAGTCCTAGGGGAGTATTATGACTATTCGGCACCCCTCCCCTTCTCGTATTTCAACCAGGTTGAAAAATAAGGTCATTTTGAGAGGGGTATCATCGTAGTTCTGGGTTTTGATATATTCATCAAGGAAGTGTTCGTAAGGTGGTTTATTAGTAGGAAGGGGCTTTAGCAAGATGATCAACAATGACCTACCCCTTAATGGACTTTTGAGAGATAAATTTAAGGACAAAATCTATCATGAGTATGATCCATCTGGTTTTACGATCAGTGTGATATGGTTTGGACTAGATGGATTTCAGTGGATTAAAATATGTGACTACATATGTTTTTTGATTGAAAAAATAGTGATGGAGTTTGAAAGTAGAAAATTATAAGGCACAACACAAATTTTCTACTTCATAATAACGGGTTTTGTATTTATGAAGGGTGTGGCTTATGTAGTAGACAACTTGTGCCCTAATTCATGCCTCAAAATTTGTGCCCGAGTTTATGCCCTGTTTTTTCCCTAAAACTTTAGATGAGCATATCTTTCAATCCAAAGATCATATTTGAACAAAATCAGACTTTTTGGAAAGGTCTCGAGCCCCTCTATGCATTGGAGGAATAAAAACATCATTTTTTACAGGTTTTGATGGAGAAAATGTTAAAAACGTCTTTCAGGCTTTTAATGCAAACCAGATTGCTTCAAATGAGTTGTTTTTGCTCAAATCCGCCATGGTTGCTTTCTCCCACACACCAAGGATGAAGAATCAATTCGTTTTTTATGGGAGAAAACCTAAAATGTCTTCTCACACCATAAATGTGAGATCAGATTACTTTGAGAGTTGTGTTTCACCAAATTTATCATTTTTTCTCTCCAACATGCAAAACAGAAATAGAGGAGGTCGATTTGATGGATTGTAGGCCGATTTGAAAGGATTAATGGCGGGTGGTTGAGGAAAAAGATCAGATTTTGCTTCCTCCTCTGTTTTCCCTCTCTTTTCTTTAGCTATAAATGCAAAGGATGTAATCTATTGTAATGTTGGACATTTTTCTCTTGCAAGCTCTCTTTTCTTCCTTAGCAGGTAGATTTGTAGAGTTTCAGACCTCTCATACAGCCGCAAAGACATATTTTTGCCTCCTTGCCATTGTAATGCATTGTATTAAACTTGGGAATGATAATGTATGTTCTGTGATTGATTTTCCAATCCTCTCATGTGTTTATCATTGTCTTCTGATCTTTCATTATATTCGGAAATTTGTGCATGTTCTGTGCTACATTCTTATGATCTGTGTTTATTTACAAAATAGAAGTTCATCACTCCTTTGGTGTATCACCATTTTAGCTTAGTTTTGTTTCCCCTTTCTTGCATCTTCAACTCTATCTCCTTGGAATTTAGAGTAGGAATTAGTATTGAACCTCTACAAATTCATGCATACACCTAAACAGAGGAGTAAGAACCAGCTTCAATCTGGAGAGTTTTCTCACCTTGCAAGGTCCCACACCTTGGAGAAAACTCAATGTTGTGTAATCACACTAAATGACCCAATTTTGGATTGCAGATCTGAAGGTCATTTTGGGGTGTTTTAGATTTACACTAACAATTTTGGCACACTGGTGGGACCTTAGAGGTCTTCATCTTCATTACAATAAAGTTGATGTGTAATTGTTGTAAGTTTCTTGCTTGAAAGAGCCCTGATTTGCACATCTGGTGACTCTAATAGGATAGAATCAACAGTTTCAGAAATCCAAGCTTGAAGATTCATGAGAAGAATCCAAACAAGGTCAAGGGCTAGAGAAGAGGGATTGTCTAAGTATCTACAATTATCCCCATAAATAAGAGAAAGGGGAAGAAGGATTCAAAGGTCTCCATCTCCACCAAATAGAACTCTATCAACTCCTCCACCTAGTAGACCTTTCATCCAATCAACAAGGGTTCTCAGGCCAGTCATAATGGCACAACCCAATCCTTATGTCAACTTTACTGGCAGCAACCCACTTGCTCTCAATCCACAAAACCCAGTTCCAATTGCAGCATTGAAGAACATTCCATACTTTACTGGAGAAAATCATACCACTTGCTGGTGATCATGTCCAAGACATTGCTAATGTTTGTGCAATCCATGAGATTGTTGAGATGGATATTATTGTCAAATTTTTGGCATATTCATTCAAAGGGAAAGCCTTGCAATGGTTCAGGAGCCTTGAGGTAGGCTCTATCCAAAATTGGAACCAATTGTGCATAGCCCTCCATAACCAATTTGGAGAAAAAGCGGACAACTTATCTCTATTGGAGCAACTAACAACTATCTAGAGAGATCCCAATGAGCAACTAACAGACTTCAATTTCAGATTTCAAAGAACATGGGATAGAATCCCATTGGCAGTGAGGCCAACAGGTCAAGGTGTTTTCTTATATTTTCTCAAGGCTTTAAATTCTGATATTTCTATGTTGATCCAATCCATGGGAGGTATAACTCTACCTGCAACTTACAACATCACCATTAGGGCTGAGAATTATTTGATCCAAGCTGGTAAACTTGCACCTAGGCCTCATATGCCCTTATATCTAGAGTTGGGAAGCCCAAGTACTAGTCAAGCACCTACTTTAGCTCTTATTCCCACCCCTAGAAACCAAAGCTCAAATGAAACTTCTACTTCATCCTCTAGTGCCTCAAATGAGCTCCAAGAAGTTATGAAACAATTGCAAAATTTGGGGAATGAGCTGGTTACACTCAAGAGACAGCAAGCTCAAAGCTTTAGGCCTTCTTATCAGCCTCAAACTCAGCCTAATAGACAACCATATCAGCCTAATAGGCCACCCAACCTAGCTGCAAATCAAAATCAAGTAAGGCCTCCTACCAATAGACCATTTCAGCCCTATAACCCCCATGTTGCATCTACCTCTAAAGCCTTAGTGCTAGTGCAAAATAATATAGCTCAAGAGTATGACTGGTGTTTCCCATGCAATGAACCTCATAGCCAATCTATGTGCTTCAACGGTGCTTTGAACCAAGCTTTGATGGTGACAACAACTGGTGTGGAGAGTGAAGCAAGTGGAGAAACAAACCAACAACAAGGGACATCTCAACAAGATACAACTCCAGATGAGACTACACTTGTCAATTGGCATGCTGAAGATTTTTGTGGTGTGAATCAAACACCTTCTCGAGTGTAGTAGCCAACACACGATCAAAAAAGAGGAATATTAGTGAAGGGTAGTCATTAGGTCCAAGTGATTCACAACCCCCCATCACTCCACAAGATGTTGGTGAGAAAAATGAAGTTACAAATGTGCAAGGACAGCCCAAGCCACCTTCTAGATTAGCTCAAATGGCAGTTGTTGTAGCCCATGTACAAGAAAATAATGTGCAGACTAAATGGTAGCAAAGAGATGGTTCATCCCCATTTAACATCATTAAACAAATGAAGAATACCAATGCAAACATATCTATGTGGGAGTCACTATCCATCCCAGGACAAAGAGATCTAATACAAGCTGCCATGAAGAATTGGTCAACCCCAAATCAGCTAGCTCATGTGCAAGAGAAGGTACTCACAAATGCCACTCAACCTGAGGGGAATCATGGGGGATAGAAAGGTAAAAATTTGAAGCCCCCTCCATTCTATGTTTCTGTTATCTAATTTTGCACACGTGGCAAGATTGGACAACGGGTCCTATCACGTTCAAAATGAAATAATAGTCCCAGGAACCCACCTCTCGGTTATTATCAAGATACAATAATTAAAAATAATTCCTAAATTGCATATGAAGAGATCACCTAGCATTGAAAGGCACCCAGTTGATCTCAACTCAATGAAGATTTCGGGTCGAGTTGATAGAGAACCCGTGTCAAATTGATAGTCATCTTGGAAATCATCTCGGTAGAGTCTCTTAGTTATAAGAGCTCGATGAGATCTTGTTAATGCAAAATATAGCTAGTTGAAAATTGATGAATGAAGGGAACTCTATAAGGATCTTGATAGAGATTGATGTAAAAAGATATGAAATCCAAGTCAGGGAAAGCTAAGTTAACATGAGGCCAGATCTAATCCATTAGACAATGCTCAACCAACCACTTGGGAGAATTATCTTGTTTGACCGAGATGATATGAGATTATGCAGATATGACGATGAGGTCATCTGGTAGTGTTTGAATGAAAAAATGTTTGCAACCAAGCAACCAAATACATCTCAATCAAAATCTCGTAGCACTCTGTGGAGAGGGTCACTTGAAGGAGGCACTACATGTTCTTCTTACAACACACAATCCGTCTGTAAATTCTTCAACATATCTTCATCTACTACAGGCTTGCATTGCTAAGAAATCCCTTACAGAGGGCAAGAAAATCCACTCTCACATCAATGGTAGGGACACATGTTTGGAAGACGCACACTACTACCAAATAAACTTATCTACATGTATGACAAGTGTGGAAGTTTGACGGATTCTCGTAAATTCTTCGATGGCATGACTGAACCAGATCTCTTCTCATGGAATATGATAATTGCAGCTTACAAAAGGCATGGACATCCTATACAGCACTCAAACTATTTCACGAAATGCCACAAACACCTGACCACCCCGATCACCTAAACATTCATGTATAGCTTGGCCAATGAAAAAAAAAAAAAAATCATGGTGATCCCGCACACTGGTGGGAATTGTGGAGATAAGGAACTTACTTGCCAAGTTTACGTGGTGAAGCTAAGGTCGGGCCCCGTGGATTAATGTGGCTAAGCCATTACATAGGGATTTAGAGCTAGTATGCCAAGTTTGAGACTTGGATGTTGGCAAGCCATTGTAGTAATCCCGTGCATGGGAAACATTTCACTATATTTCCAAGGTCGAAATTTGATGATGGTAGGCCAAGTTGGTATTTCCACATATGGGATAAATTCATCCCAATTTCCATGGTGGAAACTTTGCAATGACAAGTCATCGTGAGGTTTCTGCATAGAGAAGAATTCGAGTTTATTTTCGAATACCAGGTGAGTCATCAAGTGAGTCAAAACACATTGGAGTGGTAAACGAGAACGTGCTCGTGAAGATAGCCAGATTATCAGTTAAGCCATCCGGTGCATGCGTAAGGACTCAATAAGTAAAGCTCAGTCAAGGACCAAGTAAATAGGAAAATTGGTTGGGGAAGATCAACGTAACGAAGACCCGTTCAATGTGGAGGTGAATCATGAGTAGTCGAAAGGTTCAAAACTCACCATATTACCACTTCTGAGGATGCTTACAGTGGTTCATTATCATACTGGTACAACTAAATTGACATTTCCCACACTTTAATGCAATGCTAGTGCCAATGCCATCCACTTTAAATCTCAATCTCACAGCGTTATGTACAGAAGGTTGTTTGAAGGAGGCTCTACACATTCTTCTTACCACACACAACACCCCTGTAAACCCATCTACATATCTTCAACTATTGCAGACCTGCATTTCCAGGAATATGCTTTCACAAGGTAAACAAATCCACTGTCCCATCAATCATAGAGAATTTGCATTTCCCACACGCACAACTATTCAAAATAAGCTCATCAATACGAAGCATGGTGGAAGAATAGGAGGCGGACCAAGTTGCTCACTGACAAGAATCTCAAGGCATCATAGCGGTAACAATGTAACAAGCTCTTCTTACTAATGATCAAACTGTTGAATGGAGTGAAATGACCCATCATTGGAGAAGTGTTGTAGAGGATTTTAGGTGAGTGAACCATCTGATGTATGGAAGGTGAAACTCGTAGCAAAGGGATTTGCTCAGTTTTGAGCTTAAACACATGTGCCGACAGTGATGATTCATTGAAACCACGGTGAGATCTCATCCGGTTGACAGTATTTAACCAAGCAGTAGGCATGTTGCAATATAGTAGAAGCCTCTTTTACCGCTTCCAACAAGCAGTTGTCCAAATATGTTGTTATCTATTCAATATCGAATACATCCTCAAGTTTGGGAATTTCCTTCAAGATATTTTTATCAAAATTGATTAAGTGATAGTGAGAGTGTTACCAGGAGACCTGATCAAATTTATTACAAAGATTCTCTATTGAGACCTTACTTGTTTTACGATGTAACTCATGGAAGTGAATCTCATAGAGGTGGATCTGTTTCATATCAAAATATTCATGAAGCACAATTTGCTTTGCAATTATATGAGCATCTTCAATGAGTCACTAAGTTGGTAGGCATAAAGGATTCTGTTGGAATTATCACACCTTACAAGCTACAACTGAAATGTTAGCACCGAGAGTTTGATGTTTTCCTCAAATCTGATGAAGGAAAAGGTTTATATATCAATATGGTAGATGCCTTTCAGGGCCAGGGAGCTGTATAGGTGATTCAAGTCATTACAGAGTGTTGTTTCATGGAGTTTGAACATGGAATGCATGTGAATATGTGGTCCAAAACAAGAAGAAATAACTCTATCTGTCAAGCTAGAGCTATCACAGAGAAATCAATTGATTGAGTGTTGACAGGGCCACGTGATGTGATCCCTAACAATTTTCATAGCTCGAAAATCATTTCTAAATAGCGCAACATACATGAGTGAAATAATTTAAATTCATTGAATTGTTTAACCTCTATGGGTCACCAATGTATTATAGAACAAAGCCACGAAGTATGATTTAGAGTCAAACTTTTCATATTGTGGAAATTTTGGTACCAAGTCGAGATAAAGACTAAGCTTGCGGGTGTCGAAGTTTAATGTATTTGTAGAGGCTTTCAATTTTGAGCTTAAAGCTTCATGTTCACAATGCATGTAGGTGGCTTGGTAATTCAGAATGGCTTGATTTGGAGTTTGAAGCAAGACCGTAGCAGTGGCATTCGTGAGGTGAGTCTTAACTTACATCAGGCCAGGTTCACAGGATCTACATGCATTTTGGCTTAATGAGGAAGATATACAACTCAGTCAAGGAACCCTATGCATGAGCATCAAGAAGAGCTGGTGAAAGATGAGTTGTGGAGAATTGAGTTCATTTTGATTAGCTCACAAGGTGTTCAAAAAGCCATGACGGTGGGGTAAATTGGCTCTAGTCGAGCTTATAGAGGATGAGCATGTAGAGAATGAACCAAGCTCGTGGAAAAATGGAACTCGGAAAGGATAAAACTAACCAATGGAGCTCGGTGACTTCGTGGGGAAGCTCACATATGTTTCACGAAAGGCAATGTGGAATGCATAAATGGCCTCGAGTTAACCAAGGAAAATGATAAGAATCAAGTTTGATAGCTCACCATTCAAAGGACTCAATGCAAAAGAGCTCGATTTCCAAGGCAAGGAAAGAGTTGGTGTGGGGTTCAAAATCGAGTGCAACACCGAGTTAGAGGATTCAAACTCACCGAGTTGGGCTATGTGCAGACTCTATCCACATGGACCCCCCTCCTCTTCAAGTCAAACAGGTCAACAGGGGGTCCCGACATTATGTTAATTAATTTAATATTTTTATTTAAATATTTTAATAATAATATTTATTATTATTATTTAAATATTTTATTTAAATATTCTTTTAATTAATTGAGAAGACTAGGTCATCAAGCAATTAATGACCCATGATGGAACCTTCTCAGGTGGTTCAACTAATCTGTTGGTGTCGAATCACAAGGCACTTCCACAGGACTCTACAACACGATGGGTTGAAAGTCTCAGTGCGATTGCACAACATGGAGCTTTTCCCAAGTGTGGGACCTTGCGAAATTGGAAAAAGCTCTCCGGATTAAGGCCGGCTCCTATTCCTCTGTTTAGATGCACACATAAAAATGCAGAGGTTTTACTCAAAAATATAAACTAACTTGCCAAGGAGACAGGGTAGAGAATGCATAAAAATAAAACCTAAACTACGGAGGTGATGCACCGAGGAATGAAGAACACTCGTTTTGCAAATTTAACACAGACCACATAGATGCAATACAAACACCATGTACAGGTAACCAAACTGCAATAAGAGATCAAAAATGATAGCAATGAATACATGAGAGGGTTTAGAATCAATCACAGACATATATATATTGCTCAAGGATCGATACAATACATTGCAGTGGCCAAGAGGCAAAAAATGGCATTACAATCCATATGGGAGGTTTGAAGGTTCCACAAATTCTCTAGCAAGCAAGGGAAGAAGGGGGCCTGCAAAACGAAAATGTTCAACACTTTACAAAGAGCCTCTCCTGCCATTTATATGAAGAAAATGAGAGAGAATAGAAGAATTCGGAGTTTCCCCAACCACCTCCAAGACTGCACCTAACTTCAACAAATCATGGCGGTAGGTAAAAAACTCAACAAACTCAAAACATGGCGAACCGCTTATTTCCGCGTCAGGATTTTCCACCTGTCGGGTTCGGGGTTCTCTTGTGCATTTGCATCGGGTTTGGAGGATGGCTCGACATGCTGCTTGATGTTTGCGTTTTCCCGAAACCCGCTTCCGCCAGTATTTCCGAGTTTTCCTTTGTTGTCGGGGCGGAAGATGAACTTGCATGTGCATCGGGTTCGGAGGGTTGCTCGACATGTTTTCACCCCATGCTTCCCCACCGTGTTTCCCGACACCGAGACCCATTTCCTTTGATGTCAGGTTTTCCAACCCTTTCGACATGGTCCTTTTGCGTCGGGTTTTCCAACCCCTCCGACATGCTTCTTCGTTGTGTTTCCCCGACGTGTTTCCCCGACGCCGAGACCCGATTTCCTTTGATGTCGGGTTTTCCAACCCTTCCGACATGGTCCTTTGATGTGTTGATCTATATTTACCCGGGGGTAAATATATACAACAATTTGGCGACTCAACGGGATCACCTGCCTACTAGGTAGAAGATCAGTGGCCTTTTAGCAATCCATTGGGCATGGAGTCATAAGAAAGCTAGAAAACTGATATGAACTTTGAAAACTTCCCTCTGAGCCACTTGAAACCCATTGAACCTGGAGTTGACCTCACCAAAAAGCCACTGAAATGAACTGTGCCAGAGCAAAACCAGCAACACCAAAAACTATGCACAAAACTGAAAATCATACATGCCTAAATAGAACATGCAGAGTGTGCACAAGCACTTCTTCTACTGAAAGCAAACCTACCTAATCTACTCTAACTGGAAGCAAAGGTGAGCTAAATGAACCCTGCAACTGGTTGTGTAAAATAGCTTCCTTTCTTCAAAATTGGCAGCCATGCAAATGATTTAGAGCTGAGTATGGCTGATTGGATGAGTGGAAAATCAACAAGAAGATGGTCTTCTACCCAAATTAGTAAGGTGTGAACTAAAAACAAATCCAATACCTATTTTAGTTGCTCTGCATTTGGATTGGAGAGGTATGACAGCTGATCCTTGGAACTTTACAGCTCATCCTCATGCTTAGAAGCAAGCATGACTGGTTGTGACTTCTCCTTTGGCTCTAATGAAGCCAAATACCTGATTGGGCAAGGTCTGGTCCGTTTGATATGCCCATAGCTCTGATTTTCAACTCCAAAAATGGAGTCTTCTTGTAGACCTTCTTGAATGGATGGTGTGGAAGAAATGGTGAAATTCTTTTGTCCTTTTTCTTCCTCCAATGAAGGACATGAAAGATTAAAATCTTCCAATCTTGGTTCCAAAGAGCTGCTATAAGATGCAGGCTCCTGCAAATGTGTGCTCTCCTTCATGATAGCAGGCCCTGGTGTTTGGAATGTGGATGATGAAAGAGAGAATGGTGGAAACTCAACCAGTTCTTCTTCATCAAAACAGTCCTCCAAATCTGACAGATAAGCTACCTCATTGTTGTCCTGCTGCAAATGCTCAACTTCCTCCATGGTGTCTTCTTGATCTGTAACTTGACCACCATGGTTTCCTTCATCCTCCAACATTGAGTTTGAGAGATCAAACTCCTCTTCGACATTGGAGCTAGAGAGAGATGAAGTAGAAAGAAGAACTGAAGGTTCTCCCGTAGCCTGCTTTGTGCTCAAAGCCCTTGGATCTGCAATTTTCTCCTCCATAACTAGAATGTGCTCCTCTTCTTTTGGATTTGGAGCAGCTTCTCCTTCCTCCAATGTTTGAAGACAATCTTGCCCTTGATTGAACTCTTCCTCCAGCATGAAGTTTGTCAAGTCAAACTCTTCAATCTTCTGCTCTAGAGGACAAGTTGGGACTGCAAGATCTTCTTCTTCTGCTGCAATAAAATCAGTCCTAACCACCATTTGTTCAACCTTAGCCTCTTCTGTAGGCTTTACCAGCAAAGGGATCTTCTCAATTCCAAATTTAAGAGCCAAACTTACTAAGCTCTTAATCATTTCTTCTTTTCTTGGCTCTTCCTCTTGCTGTCCTTGATGACTGATTTTTTCAATTTCCTCTTCCCCACATGGAATTGGGAATGCAAGAGGAGGGATGGGTTGTAACTCAACTGATTTTATAATTTTTTGTGGTGGTGGAGGAGGTGAAACCTCTTGTTTCTTTGGAGTGGAAGATATTTCATTTAGCTCTTGTGGAGGGGATGACTGTTTGGAAGGAAAAGGGAAAAAAGAATTGAGATGAGGTGGAAAGTTAGGGGGTGGAGAAATGGATTCAACACTTGGGACAGCAGATGGAGAGTTTAAAACTTGACACTGCTGAGATAAAACAGATTGGGAAAGAGGAAAAAGAAAGGCATGAGATGGCGTGCTTACCCGTTGACAAGGTTGCTGAATACTCCTCTCATACACCTCTATTCCTTCAATCCACCTTGTAAGCAATGGCAGTGTTGCAATCATGAAGTCCAGCTTCTCTTGAGGGCTGTAATGCCTTGGAAAAGGTCCCACCCATGGACAAGGTGCTCCACAACCGATTCCAAATGCTTTCATTTGTGCTTGAGCCCTGGACTGCACCATGTTTACCTCCATCTTTTGGATTTTCTCCAACAGACCAGCATCTTGCATCTGATGGTCTTCATTATATGCATACTCTTGCTCTTGATGGACTTCATAGCCAAACTGACTTTGGCACTGCTGTTCATATGAGTATGCATGCTGATCTTGAACTTGACCAAAATGCTGATTTGGAGGATTTGTAAAACATGTTGGAGGTGTGATATACTGTTGTTGTTGATGTGAATTCCATGATGGAAATGAAGTCATGATTGCACAACTTCATGGAATGGAAAATAATGAAAATGATGGAAAGAAGAATGGATGGAAATGGATGGAAACAGGTCTGCAACTCAGAGAATGAGTTATTTACCAGATGGAGTTGCCAGATGTGCTTTTGAAAATGCCTCTAAAAGGCTGGATTTGTCAAGTTACACACCAAACTTGACAATATTAAAAATATAATTTAAAATTCGAAGGACCCAGAGGAGACAATCTTCAATTCAGAATTTGGGCCTTGTTGTGCAGCTGCGGATCCCCGAAAAGTACAGAGGAAACTCAGGTCATGTAATGCAACTCACAAAACCCGAATTGCCATGTGTCGAACTTGGGACATGCCCGACACCCCAGAAAACCCGAAATGACTGTTGTCGGGAATAGGACCATGCAATGCATCCCCCAAAACCCGAAATGACTGTTGGGTCTGCTTTGATGTTCTCGGACCCCAAAACCTGAAATCACTAAAAACCTGAAATTTTGAAAATCAAAATATCAAAAATCTAAAGATACCCTTTTGAAGGTTACCCCCAGATCTACCAACTGGTGAAATTTTTACTGGTTTTGAGCAAGATAAACCCTTGAAAAATGATTTCGGAGTTCGGCCTGGTCGGAGCAAAATCTAAAATTTTAAAACTTGCAATTTCTCAGTCTGAATTTCATGAAAACTCCTTCAAATTTTGTCGAATGACCTCTTGGTCCCACCGGGCATGCCAAAACTGTTGGTGTCGAATCACAGCACCCCTGGGACTCTACAACACGATGGGTTGAAAGTCTCAGTGCGATTGCACAACATGGAGCTTTTCCCAAGTGTGGGACCTTGCGAAATCGGAAAAAGCTCTCCGGATGAAGGCTGGCTCCTATTCCTCTATTCAGATGCACACATAAAAATGCAAAGGTTTTACTCAAAAATATAAACTAACTTGCGAGGAGACAGGGTAGAGAATGCATAAAAATAAAACCTAAACTACGGAGGTGATGCACCGAGGAATGAAGAACACTCGTTTTGCAAATTTAACACAGACCACATAGATGCAATACAAACACCATGCACAGGTAACCAAACTACAATAAGAGATCAAAAATGACAGCAATGAATACATGAGAGGGTTTAGAATCAATCACAGACATATATATATTGCTCAAGGGTTGATACAGTACATTGCAGTGGCCAAGAGGCAAAAAATGGCATTACAATCCATATGGGAGGTTTGAAGGCTCCACAAATTCTCTTGCAAGTAGGAGAGAAGGGAGGATGCAAAACGAAAATGTCCAACACTTTTCAAAGAGCCTCTCCTGGCCATTTATATGAAGAAAATGAGAGAGAATAGAAGAATTCGGAGTTTCCCCAACCACCTCCAAGACTGCACCTAACTTCAACAAATCATGGCAGTAGGTAAAAAACTCAACAAACTCAAAACATGGTGAACCGCTTATTTCCGTGTCGGGATTTTCCACCTGTCAAGTTCGGAGTTCTCTTGTGCATTTGCATCAAGTTTGGAGGATGGCTCGACATGCTGCTTGATGTTTGCGTTTTCCGAAACCCGCTTCCACCAATATTTCGAAGTTTTCCTTTGTTGTCGGGGTGAAAGATGAACTTGCATGTGCATCGAGTTCGGAGGGTTGTTCGACATGTTTTCGCCCGTGCTTCCCTCGTCGTGTTTCCCGACGCCGAGACCCGATTTCCTTTGATGTCGGGTTTTCCAACCCTTCCGACATGTTCCTTCTGCGTCGGGTTTTCCAACCCCTCCGACATGCTTCTTCGCCGTGTTTCCCCGACGTGTTTCCCGATGTCGAGACCCGATTTCCTTTGATGTCGGGTTTTCCAACCCTTCCAACATGGTCCTTTGATGTGTTGATCTATATTTACCTGTGGGGTAAATATATACAACACTAACTATGATAAATACATCATCGGCCTTCAATTTAGGAATGTAATTATGACCTTTCCTCTTCTTTCTCGTATATTCTTCTATAAATGTAAGTTGGAAGCTCATTTCAAAGGGTTCCAATAGTTCAGACAAGTTGGATAGTTAGATATCTCAGGCGAGTGTATGCTTTTCAAGAGTCCTCTCTCTTCTGCAAGTTGTTCTTGTGTGTTGAGAGAACTTTCAAGCTTCCTCTTCAAGACTGTAATGGCAACTATTGCCTCTTCTCGAATGTATGATGCATTGTGCATGTTATTGAAGCAATAAAAGTTTGTGTTTTGTGACTAATCTTGGTCCTTTCATCCTTCTGTGCTTCTTTGTGCCTTTCTCATACTTGCAGTACACTTTGTGAAAGTTTAAGTTTCTATTACATGATCTTGGAGTTCTGTGCTTATTGAGTGGTGGAGTATTGGATGCAACCGAGTTGTGGTGTCTATTCACCCTTCTTGATTTCATCCTTATTCACTGGGAAACTGGTATATTTCTTGGTCTGATAAAGTTTAACAAAGGGAATGCATGTCTCTTTGTTTGTGGTATCATGTACCCTCTCTAGGTTGCATTAGGTGAAGTTGACCTGTGGTGCACACACCCTCTTCAAATTAACCCTTCCCGAGTTTAGAAACACCCTTTATTTGGTGCATCACCATCCCTAGTATAGTTTCATTTCTGTAAATCTCTTTCCCTAAAACCCCATGAAGATGTTAGCATAGGATTAGATAATCATTTTTATTACACTAGGAGTAGTACAACACTTAGTTTAGGAAGAGGAATTTGGCCTTCTCTGGAGGTTCACTTTGAGCCCAAGTCCCATAGCTTGAGAGGTGATCCCATGTGTCCTAATCACACCAAACATCCTATTCACATCCCGGTCATTCGGAGGGTGCAGAATTTGGTGACAATATTTTCATTGATCATTGGGGATAAACTAGTACATAATTGTATGATTGATTCTGGGGCAAGTAGTTTTGTGATGCCCAAGCAAATAGCTGATCATCTGGGCCTTCAATATGAAGTCATATCCAAGGGGGTGGTGTAATTAGATGGGACAACAAAGTAATAACAATCGGGGTAATTAAATATTTGATCCTTACCTTGCATGCATGCCCCAATGTCACTATTTTGCAAGATGTGTCGGTGATAGATTTGCCACCACTCTTTGCCTTATGTTTGTCAAGGGATTTCATAGCTAGAATTGGAGGCTACCTATCTACTGATTGGTCACACATGCTATTTAGGACAAGGTATGGAGCCAAGGCCACAATCAGGTCTGAACCTATTGCAAACTTTCACATAGAGCCTCATACTCCAAGCCCAATCAATGCCAATTGTTCAACATTTGATCAAGAGGATTATCCAAACACATGAAGCTAACACCAAAGTTGGAAGCATTCCAGATTTGACTCTTGAAAAATGGGCAAGCAAGGTACATGCTTTTGATCCCTACAAGGAAATGGAGGAATCTAAACTAGGAGTCTATTACATGCATGAAGAAAATCAGCCTCTTCCTAGCATCACCAAGCCAAACCATAGAGATGGAAATGAGGTATGGTAGTTGTTCTTTGATGGATCAAGAAGTAGACAAGGTGCAGGAGGAGGAGCTATGCTTGTTTCACCTCAAGGAATTAAGTATTATTCATCTTTTAGGTTTCAATTTGCATGTTCTAACAACACTGTTGAATATGAGGCTTTGGTACATAGATTACATTGGTCAAGAAAAAGAGGCATCAAAACTTACAAGTCTTTGGTGATAGCGAGCTGATTGTTAATAAATTTAAAGGATAGCATGCTGCCAAGAATGAATTTCTAAAAAGTTATAAGAACATGGTGTGGGATCTCATTGAATATTTAGAGGGTTTTGGCATCAACTCCATCCCTAGGAAAGAGAACCAAGTTGTTGATAGGCTTGCAGCAGTTGGAGAAACTTTTGATGTTGTGGAGAGTATCAAAAGAGACAAAATTCAGCCAAACATCCATGTGATTGTGAGGCCATCAATGCCAGACAATAATACAAGTTGGCAAGTGTTTGAGAGTGACCAACAAATCATCAATTTCTTGAAAGAGGAAGCTGAGTTCTCAACCAAAAATCGGGAGAAGTTGGGACAGCGATGCACAGCTTATCAAGTGGTACAAATGAGAACCAACAAACTACCAAAATGACTTGTGACTTTAGAGTTTATCTTCAATCCTAATGATCAATTTAGGAAGGAGAAAGCAAACATCAAATTCAATGGAAAGGATTCGAGCCCATCTCAGTTGGAGAAGGAAAGTCACTTCAAATTGATAAAGTGGCAACTGAGCAAGAAAGGTATGAATTCATACAAATTTTCCAAGAGTTCTCGGATGTATTTGCTTGGAGCTATGAATACTTGAAAGGTTTCAATCCCAAGCTATCTCAACACACAATTGAACTAGATCCAAGTGCTAAGCCCATCAGAAAAAATAGAGACTGGTCAATCCACACATTGAGCCTCTCATGAAGAAGGAATTGAATAAGTTAATAGAAGCAAGTATCATATTCCCCATCAAGCATTCAAGATGGGTTGTAAACTTGGTTCCAGTTAGAAAGAAGAGTGGAGAAATCAGGTTGTGTGTAGACTTTAGAGATTTGAACAAAGCATCCCTCAAGGATCACTACCCACTTCCTTCTATGGAGAATATTTTACAAGTTGTTGCTGGCTCTGAGAGGTTTTCATTGCTAGATGGTTATTCAGGTATAATCAGATCATGGTAAAGGAAGATGATCAGTTCAAAACATCCTTCACCACCAAATGGGGAACCTATGCATATAGAAAAATGCCATTTGGGTTGTCTAACGCTGGAGCTACTTTCCAAAGGGAAATGGACATGGCATTCAAGGGATTGATCAATAGGATAGTGTTGATATACCTAGATGATATTACTGTATTTTCTAAAAATGTAGCAGACCATCTCTTTCATCTGATACAAGTGTTCCAAAGATGTAGAAGATTTGGGATATCCTTGAATCCCAAAAAATGTGTATTCCTAGCTCATAAAGGTAAGATTCTAGGCCACATTGTTTCTAAAGAAGGGTTAGCAATTGATCCAGAGAGGGTTGAAGCAATAAGAGCACTGCCATTGCCAAGTCATAAGAAGGCTCTTAAAAGTTTCTTAGGAAGAATCAATTTTTTTCGAAGGTTTGTTCCAAACTTTGCAGCCCTTGTCAAGTCAATAACTGTGATGTTGAAGAAAAATATGGCTTTCAAATGGACAGCTGAAGGTAACGAAAGTTTTGAAGCAATCAAAAAAGCTATCTCATGGGCTCCAACTCTCATTAACCCATATTTCTCCAAAGACTTCATCCTTTATGCATTTGGTGGTGGTGATACAATTTCTGCAATTTTAGTACAGCAGAACGAAGAAAATGTAGAGTAGCCAATTTCCTTCTTTAGCCAAAGCTTGGAGGACTATGAAGTGAGGTATTCCTTCATTGAGAAGCATGTTCTTGTAGTGATTAGGAGCTTGAAGAAATTTAAGCATCTAGTTTCAAACAACAAGGTTCAACTGCTGGTTTCTCATGCGGGAGTTAAGGACTTCCTCCTCAACAAAGATCTAAATGAAAATGTGCAAGGTGCATTACTCATGTCATGGAGTATGACATTGAGATCAAATTCACCAACCTAGTTTGAGGAAAGGGATTGTGTGAGAAATTGGCCTTGAGTCAACCAATTGAAGCAAACAAAGAGAAGAATGTTGTTTTGATGTTGTAGGACAGCCAAGAACAAAGAGATGTTCAAGAAGAAAATGGTGGTGTGCTCACTCCTTGCTGGACCCAAGACATAATGCACTTCTTACAAACATGCATATGCCCTCCAGAGATGAACAAAGCCAAAAGAAGACACTTCATATTGCAGGCTATCCCATATGCACTTGTTGATGGTGTCTTGTTCAAAAAGGATATCAATGGAGTGTTGCTGAGGTGCATTGGGACAAATTAGATTGAGAAAATGTTAGAAGAGTTCCATAATGGATCAGCTAGGGGTCACTTTGCTCCAAGAGTGACAGCTCTCAAGATCATGAAGGCTGGTTATTATTGGCCCAAAGTGTTTAGTGATTGTTATGCATGGATCAAGAGGTGCAAGAATTGTGCATTCTTCACAGGCAAAGAGAGGTTAGCAGCACTTCCATTGCACCCAATCTCAGTTGACCAGCCATTCATGCAATGGGGTTTGGACTTCATTGGAGTCATTAATCCAAACTCAAACCAAGGGCACAAATGGATTCTAACAGCAATAGACTACTTCACCAAATGGACTGAGGTGGTGGCACTCAAAGAGGCAAATGAATCCAGCATTCTAGACTTCTATGAGGGGATAGCAACTAGATTTGGTATACCTACCACTATAATATCAGATAATGCATTAGAATTCATAGGATCAAAGGTCACCGAATGGGCTGTTAGAAACAGGATCTATATGAGCACTTCATCAAATTATTACCCTCAAGGTAATGGCCAAGCTGAGTCCACAAACAAGAATCTATTCAGGATCATCAAGAGGAATCTTGATGAAAATCAGAGGACTTGGAACACTAAGCTCAAATCATCTTTATGGGCTGATAGGATAACGCCCAAGAGCTCCACAGTAACTCCCCATTCAAACTTGTTTATGGGAAAGAGGCGAGTCTTGCCTATGTCACTTGAGTTTCCAACATTGGAACTCATAAAGCAATTGGAATTGTTAGAGTTTGATTTCATGGAGGTTAGATATGTAGAATTGATGGAACTCCAAGAAATCAGAGAGCATGTAGCCCAAACAATGGAAAAGGACCAAGCATTGATCAAGAGAAGCTTTGATAAGAAAGTTAAGGCTAGAACTTTCCAAGTTGGAGATTTAGTGTTGAAATGGGATGTAGACCAAGCAAAACCATGAAGGCATTCAAAATTTGATGCCATTTGGAGTGGCCCCTACATGGTCACAAAATGAAAAAATAGCAATGCCTTCCAATTGTCTACATTGGATGGTGAGGAACTGCAGATTCCAGTTAATGGAATCCATCTAAAGCATTACTACTAAAGGAAACTTCTCACCTTGTACATATTAGCTTAGATTTTTCATTCCTCCAAGTGCTTATGCACATTGTTCTATTGTAGCTTAGATTTAATTTTCCCTAAGTGCTTTGGCACAAGTTTTTTTGCCCCAAGGATGCATCTTTTGCAAATCATGTCCCAAGTCAAAGTGGTTTTTCTACTCTCACATCTTCATCCTAGAGATTTTCTAATGAATTGAGAGTAACAGTAGTTAATTTCATGACTTCGTGCCCAATGGATTGCTTCAGGCACTGGTCACTTCATCCAACAAGCAAATGACCAATCTGAAGTCGCGAAATTGTTATCCAAAATAAGCCCATGCTTATTTTTGGCTAACTCCTCCTCCATTTCCTTTGCTGGTACTTAAAATGAAATTTTTGCATGCTTTAGGGACTCAAAATTTTCTAGGTATGATTCCATCAGATAGAAAATTTTCTCACCTTTCCAGAAAGGTAAAATTTTCCTCCTAACTCCTTGTAATTTTCAAGTTATGGCTCGGTGGAGTTTTTTGGGGAAATTTTCCCTAGACAGGCCCGTGGCCAATGAGAAACCGACACATGGCAGGGTGGAGCAGCGGGCGTGGGGAAGTTTAAGTTTTGGCACTTTGGTCAAAGGGTGCAAAGAAAACATTTTTCTGCAGGCCCGCAAAGAAGAAGGAAATGGGTCGGCAGAGGCGCGGGAGATTTGGGAAATTTTTCCTTTTGGCTAAAAATGCCCAAAGATAGATTTTAGCCCAAGGCCCATGGATCATTTTGAAGCCACCACGTGTCCAATCGGTGGAGGATTTGGACCGGCGAGAGGAAGTTTTGGTTTTTTGCCAAAACCAAAAAGGGTCAAAGAAAAAGATGAGGCGCATCCCTACCAACCAATGAGGGAGCGCCATGTGTCCAATCACAAGGCGAAGGCGATAATCGGAAGTAAATGGGAAATTTTCCCAATGAAAATTTTCAAAGGAAAAAGACAGGTTTTCAGCCCATGATCCCATCAGCGAACCAGAAGGTGACACGTGTCCTCGGATGGCGAAGGTGTGGAGATTTTTTGGAAAATTTTCCAAAAGTGCAAAAGTAAAATTTGACCCCATGGACCCGTTTTCAAAATCTGATTTTTCCGCCAAGTGTGCCCTAATTCGTGCCTCAAAATTTGTGCCTAAATTTATGCCTGTTTTTGCCCTAAATCTTCAGATGAGCATATCTTTCGATCCAAAGATCATATTTGAACAAAATCGACTTTTGGAAAGGTCTCGAGCCCTCTATGCATTGGAGGAATAAAAACATCATTTTTAGTTTCGATGGAGAAAATGTTAAAAACGTCTTTCAGGCCTTTAATGCGAACTAGATTGCTTCAAATGAGTTGTTTTTTCTCAAATCCACCATGGTTGCTTTCTCCCACACGCCAAGGATGAAGAATCAGTTCATTTTGATGGGAGAAAACCCTAAAATGTCTTCTCACACCATAAATGTGAGATCAAATTACTTTGAGAGTTTTGCTTCACCAAATTTATCATTTTTTCTCTCCAACATGCAAAAACAGAAACAGAGGAGGTTGATTTGATGGATTGCAGGCTGATTTGAAAGGATTAATGGCGGGTGGTTGAGGAAAAAGATCAGATTTTTCTTCCTCCTCTGTTTTCCCTCTCTTTTCTTCAGCTATAAATGCAAAAGATGTAATCTATTGTAATGTTGGATGTTTTGCTCTTACAAGCTCTCTTTTCTTCCTTAGCAGGTAGATTTGTAGAGTTTCAGACCTCTCATACAGGCTATAGCACATATTTTTGCCTCCTTTCCATTGTAATGCATTGTATTAAACTTGGGAATGATAATGTATGTTCTGTGATTGATTTTCCAATCCTCTCATGTGTTTATCATTGTCTTCTGATCTTTCATTATATTTTGGCAATTTGTGCATGTTTTGTGCTACATTCTTATGATCTGTGTTTATTTACAAAATAAAAGTTCATCACTCCTTTGGTGTATCACCGTTTTAGCTTAGTTTTGTTTCCCCTTTCTTGCATCTTCAACTCTGTCTCCTTGGAATTTAGAGTAGGAATTAGTATTGAACCTCTACAAATTCATGCATACACCTAAACAGAGGAGTAAGAACCAGCTTCAATCTAGAGTTTTCTCACCTTGTAAGGTCCCACACCTTGGAGAAAACTCAATGTTGTGCAATCACACTAAATGACCCAATTCTGGATTGCACATCTCAAGGTCATTTTGGGGTGCTGTAGATTTGCACTAACGAGATGTCTTATGTTGGTTTTCTTGTGCGATGAGGATTTGATTATAGCCAGAGAAACCATCCATAGGAGACAACATTTCATGTTATGTTGTTAGATAGATGAGCTAGTCGATGTTAGGTAGGGGAAATTTGTCTTTTGGGAAAGCAAGGTTAAGATCTTGAAAGTTTGTACAAATGCGTAATTTCAAAGAACTTTAGTGATAGGTATAATATTATAATCCCATTAAGGATATAATCAATAGGTAATGTGAAATTGGCTTAGAGGCATTGAAGTTCCTTCATAACTCGATAGTGTGATTCAAGGATGCATCCTACGAAGCTTTTTCTTCATGAGCTTAGCATACAAGATAGTGACGATATTATGGATAATGATATTAGCATCTATCTGGGCATATCATCGTAAGACTATGTGAAGGATTGACTGTGTTTGGAAAAAAAAAAGTGGTGAACTGATGGAATTCATGGGGTCTAAGGCTTGGCTGATTTTGACAATGTGTTGTTCTTGTGATGTTTCGATATTAACATCGGTGGTTGATTCATTGATAAGTGTGGATGTGTTAGGGGTAAATATTTTTCAAATACCGATCCTCAAATCCCATATAATTTAAGATGGCATCATCGTCATGACAATAGAGAACATTTATAGTGGGAGAATCCTCTTCGATCATGTGTAGTAATGTCAAAGGAAGAGATTCATTTTTACCATTAGCTTGATAAGTTAGTGGTCATAACATGATAGCATTGATTAAAAATTCAAGAGGGATGGATAAGTAACGTCATTGTCGAGGATAATTCTAATGATGGTAATGGGTGTGGTTGCAGTTCTAATACTAATGTTGATGGGTTGGAAGATGACACCTTGAAACTCGAGGCCATTGATGGGGGTCATCAATCCTCTTCATTAATAATGTCAATCTATGGTTGGTGTCTAAAGGTTGTATGCATTAAGAGAAGAAGATCTTGGAAAGCAACTCCTTTAAACACAATCCAAACTTGCATAAAATAAATCACACATGCAGAAATTTAAAGGCACACTTGTAAAAATATAAACACACTTGCATAAATAAATCTTGCATGAAATAAATCAAACTTGCGTAAATGAAATTGTTGAATTAAAAATAACTGAAAGATAAAAAGACACATGCATGTTCACAACAGAAATTGTACTTGAAGAAGGATCACATAACATGAAATCAGAAGTTTACAACAAAGGAGAATGACAAAAATAAAGAAATTAACATAACACATTGATCCATCTTCCTTGGAATGAGTGGCCAACTCATTCCTTGGAAGAGGACTTAATTCATACTTTTAATTAAAAACTTGCAGAATGATTTCACTCAGAAAATTGGAAAGAAAGAATGGATCTTTATTCCTTGGGAGAAAATTACATATCTTAGTATGGAATGTTGCATTTATAATTCATGCATCTAACCACCTCATTGTTTTAGGAAATACAATATAATCTTATCTTTATTCCAATCCTAAAAACTAAGATCTTCATCTCCACAAAATATGGAGAGAGAGATATTATTAGAGTCAAAGTCTAATCTCACTGCTTTTAGGAAGATTTACCCCAAATCTTCTCCTGCTTTTTGGTAACAAGAATCACAATTATTTTATTCTCCTACATTAGTAGAAGGATTTTTTTCCTCAAAAGATGATTTTGACCAAATACCTTTCCCATTTTCCATTTGACTTTGTTATTTTTTATTGTGGAACTTTTGACGCTTGTCTGATACATTTTTCCTCGAACTGCAGTTCACTAAAATTTAGATTTATCTTCATTGGTAAAACTTGTAGAAAAATGAATGAGGTTTTTGTTAAACACATTGTTATGAACAAAACCCTCTCTCATATTTTTCGTTTGACTTTTCTATTTTTGTTTATGGAACTTTTAGTGCTCATCTGATACACTTTTTCTCATACTACAACTCACTAAAAGTTAGATTTATCTTCATTGGTAAAACCTGTAGCAAATCTAAATGATTTTTTTGTTAAACACATTTCTATGAATAAAAACCTATCTCATATTTTCCGTTTGACTTTTTGTTTCATTTATGGAACTTTTAGTGCTCAAATCGATACACTTTTTCCTCGGACTCAACTCACTAAAAGTTAGATTTATCTTCATTGGTAAAACTGAAGAAAATATGAAAGATATTTTTGTTTAACACATTTCTGTGAACAAAAATATCTCTCATATTTCCCATGGGATTCTCTAATTTTCACAATTCCTCAAAAGTTGGCATTCCATTGATGCAGGTTCCAAAGCTAACGTTACTCTATTGATGCAGGTTCTAGAGCTAACGTTACTTTGTTGATGTAGGTTCCGAGCTAAATCCAATTGTTCCAGAGATAACGCTACAAGTTTCGGAGCTAACTCCAATGATTCTGAAGCTAACATTGCAGGTTTCGGAGCTAACTTTGTAGGTTCTGGAGCTAACTCCAGTGGTACTGGAGCTAACGTTACTTTGTTGATGCAGGTTTCTGGAGCTAAATCCAATGGTTCTAGAGATAACATTGTAGGTTTCAGAGCTAACTCTAATGGTTCTGGATCTAATGTTTCAGGTTCCTGAGCTAACTCGTAGGTTCCAAAGCTAATTCTAATAGTTCCGGAGCTAACTAAAACAATTATAGCTTTTACATATGATCTCGGATTGAGATGATTATTTTTTTGAACTTGCATAATTTTTTGAGAGAAATCTGAATATGAAATCATATTTGAGTTTAGATATACCATCCATGATCAATTCCACTTTTACCAGAACTAGCATTATCTTTCCTTTATGGTCTGCATGCACAAGACTTTGCATCTTTCCTAAATAATCAATAGGATTAGTCAACAAAATATTTATAAAGAATGAACAAGATATATATCCTATATTCTATCTTAAGAAAACTATAAGTTTCAAGATTACATTTAAATTCACTTTCAAAGGTAACTTGGAAGGACAAAATAATGGTAATTTATGGCCAATTTATGGCCTCATCATTTCCCAACACTTAATCTTATGCATGTCCTCATGCATTATATTATCATATCCTCTTCTTAGAGTCTTCTCTGCATTGAGCTTATGCATGTATGCATTCCATATATAGTTCAAGGACAGGTTCTTGTGGATCTCCTTCTGTTGTTTTTAATTTCCTTTCTTTTACAACAGTTCTTGTGTGGATCTCCTTCGATGTTTTTATTTATTTTCTTTTACAGATTGGTTCTTGTTTGGATTTCCTTATGTTATTTTTTATTTCTTTTATTTTATAGCAGTTCTTTTGTGATCTCCTTCTACTATTTTTATTTCTTTTCTTTTACACAAGTTCTTGTGTGGATCTCCTTTTGTTGTTTTTTATTTATTTTTCTTTTATAGCAGGTTCTTGTGTGGATCTCTTTCTGTTGTTTTTTATTTATTTTCTTTTACAACAGGTTCTTGTGTGGATCTCCTTCTATTTTTTATTTCTTTTCTTTTACAGCAGGTTCTTGTGTGGATCTCCTTCATTGTTTTTTATTTCTTTTCTTTTATAGTAGGTTCTTGTGTGGATCTCCTTTTGTTGTGCCTCATATTTAAAATCAAAATGCATACCTCATGTTTCTCCTTCTCTCCCACACCTAAGCTCATGCATGTTGTTTATTCATGGTTGCCCATAAATTAGACTCTAAAATTTTGATTGCAAAGAGGTGCATATATTTTCATATTTGTAAGTAGGGAATTTTTTATCTTGTCTTCCTTAGAGATCTTAAAAGTGGATCTAGTTGTAATAAAAAAACTTACAAGAAAGCTTAAAAATAAAATAGTAGAACAAAATAACTTGATCATACCTCTAGTTGTCCTTGTCGTCATATTGTTAACATGGTCAAATAATGCCGAGAAGGAAGCCACCGAGAGATTGTTGATTACCTTTGTAGAAGATCTGTCTTTTTTTTCTTTAATTAGCCAGTAAGTTGGTTTTCCAATCAAAGTTTTTTTTTCCTTTGATTGTCCAGCAAGCTAGTTTTCCAATCAAAACTTTTTTATTTTTATTTTATTTTTTGCCCTTTGATTGACCAACAAGATAGTTTTCCAATCAAATTTTTTTGCTGAAATGATAGCATGAGAAGGATTAGAGAAAAATTGATCCATCATCAGACTATATTCATCAAAGTGCAGCCTATGTAAAATAAGAAGCAATGTCTGAGATCTCATAAAAACCTTTTTGCATACTTGATAACTCCAAGAAGATTTCTAAAAATTGTGTAGACAATTTCTAGGTCTTCAAAGCCCAAATTGAATTGTGCATTATCGAATCACCATAGTAATCTTCAAATCCCAAACTAGTGATCTCAGGAGATGGATTGTGTTATGTATATGTGGGTCCCTCCAAACTGCTCCTTGGTTGATATTGTTGGTGTGCAAAAATTTGCATGTTAGTACCAAGAACAACTCTAGAAATTCCTATGGATGTTAGCATGAAAAAAAGTGTTTTTCTTGATATTCACAATAATTGCTTCTTAATGTTATACAAGCATATACAAAAATGAAGAAATTGAAAGACATGAAAACAAATTTTTCTAATGGATATGGTTTAGGGATTGAATTTTATTATGGGATGAAAAAATAATTTGGATGGGTGGATTTATTATGAGTGGGTTTTTATTTTGGCTCTAATGAAATCCTGAATATGGATGGAGTTAATTAGAAATGCTACCACTTCATTATTACAAACTGGATAAGCCAGTTTTTGACTAAGGTTATGTGTAATAAGATCACTGAGTTGTTAGTTGATACAAGGGGAAATGGTGGTGGTTATCAAGAATGGCATATGATATTTCATCAACTGGATCTAATTCTAGATTCAATATCATATTCTACCATTTCCATATTTGAATTTTTTTTTCATACCATTATACCTTCTTGATCAAACATCACAGTCATTTTCTTATATACATAGTTAATTTATGGGAGATAAATATTTACAATCTAACATTCTTAATTATAGAAATAAAATTTTAATCTATATTGCATGAAATAAATATTAAACTATTTACTGAAAATAAAATTTTAAAAAACTACCTCTAAATACTTCATGTCACAAAATTTTCCAAGAGGTATTCTATTGTCACTAGAATATTCTCTTAGTAAAATATGAATCTCTTAATAACATCGTGTTCCCGGAAATGGTGTCAAAATGATGGGGGTCGTCAATCCTCTTAATTAATAATGTCAATCGAGGTTAGTGTCTGAAGGTTGTATACATTAAGAGAAGAAGACCTTGGATATCAACTCCTTTAAACACAATCCAAACTTGCATAAAATAAATCACACGTGCAGATATTTAAAGGCACACTTGCAAAAATATAAACACACTTGCATAAATAAAGCTTGCATGAAAGAAATTAAACTTGCATAAATGAAATTGTTGAATTAAAAATAACTGAAAGATAAAAAGACACCTGTAGGTTCACAACAAAAATTGTACTAAAGAATGATCACATAACATGAAATCAGAAGTTTACAACAAATGAAAATGACAAAAATAAAGAGATTAACATAACACATTGATCCATCTTCCTTGAAATGAGTGGTCAGATCATTCCTTGGAAGAGGACTTAATTCATACTTTTAATTAAAAACTTGCAAAATGATTTCACTCAGAAGATTAGAAAGAAAGAACGGATCTTTATTCCTTGGGAGAAAATTACATATCTTAGTGTGGAAGGTTGCATTTATAATTCATGCATCCAACCAACTCATTATTTTAGGAAATACAATATGATCTTATCTTTATTCCAATCCTAACAACTAAGATCTTCATCTCCACAAAATATGGAGAGAGATATATTATTAGAGTCAAAGTCTAATCTCACTGTTTTAGGAAGATTTGCTCCCAAATATTCTCCTTACTTTTTGGTAACAAGAATCACAATGATTTTATTCTCCTACATTATTGGAAGGAGGTTTTTCCTTAAAATATGATTTTTACCAAATATCTTTCCTAGATTTTCCATTTGACTTTGTTGTTTTTTATTGTGGAACTTTTGACACTTGTTTGATACACTTTTTCCTTGACTATATTCACTAAAATTTAGATTTATCTTCATTGGTAAAACTCAGTATCAAATCTGAACGAGGTTTTTGTTAAACACATTTCTATGAACAAAACCCTCTCTCATATTTTCTTTTGACTTTTCTATTTCTGTTTATGGAACTTTTAGTGTTCATCTGATACACTTTTTCCTCGAACTACAGCTCACTAAAAGTTAGATTTCTATTCATTGGTAAAACCTGTAGAAAATATGAATGATTTTTTTGTTAAACACATTGCTATGAATAAAAATCTCTCTCAAATTTTCTATTTAAATTTTCTATTTCTATTTATGGAACTTTTAGTGCTCATTTGATACACTTTTTCCTCGGACTACAGCTCACTAAAAGTTAGATTTCTCTTCATTGGTAAAACCTATAGAAAATATGAATAAGTTTTTTGTTTAACACATTGCTATAAACCAAAATCTCTCTAATATTTCCCATTGGATTCTCTAAGTTTTCACAATTCCTCAAAAGATGTCATCCTGTTGATGAAGGTTCCGAGCTAACGTTACTCTATTGATGCAGGTTCTAGAGCTAACTCCAATGGTTCGAAGCTAATGTTACTTTGTTGATGCAGGTTCCAAAGCTAAATCCAATGGTTCCAGAGCTAACGTTACAAGTTTTGGAGCTAACTTCAATGGTCCCGGAGCTAACATTGCAAGTTTCGAGCTTTGTAGGTTCCTGGAGCTAACGTTACTTTGTTGATGTAGGTTCCAAGCTAAATCCAATGGTTCCGAAGATAACGTTATAGGTTCCGGAGCTAACTCCAATGGTTTCAGAGCTAACATTTTATGTTCTGGAGCTAACTTTGTAGGTTCCAGAGCTAACTTTGTAGGTTCTGGAGCTAACTCCAATGGTTCCAGAGCTAACTAAAACAGCTATAACTTTTGCATGTGATCTCGGATTAAGATGATTCATTTTTGAACTTTCATAATTTTTGAGATAAATTTGAATATAAAATTTTATTTGAGTTTAGATATACTATCCATGATCAATTCCACTTTTACCAGAACTAGCATTATCTTTCCTTTATGGCCTGCATGCACAAGACTTTGCATCTTTCCTAAATAATCAATAGGATTAGTCAACAAAATAGATAACAAAATATTTATAAAGAATGAACAAAATATATATCCTATATTATATCTTAAGAAAACTATAAGTTCCAATATTTAATTTAAATCTACTTTCAATGGTAACTTGGAAGGAAAAATAATGGTAATTTATGGCCAATTTATGGCCTCATCACCATGTTTTTCGTGAGGTTTCCTCAAGTCTTCAAAGGGTAAGTCATGTGGACCTTGTTCATACCTACCCAGACCAAATTCTTTCCACATGCAATAGTGAAGGTAGGTTTGGGAAAACTAAGGCTTATCTAAGAATGAAAATTTTGAGGAAAATGGTTAAGCGTGATGTTGGCTTTCAAGATGGGAGGAAGGGCGATCGATGCCTCTATACACAACTTGTGTTTGGAGGAACGGGGGACTGAAGGAAATGATATTTCCTAGATTAGGCTCATAGAGTGGTTATTTTTAGGTCTCTCATATGTCTTGGGCATAGAGAGTGCATTCAAGGTTATGATGTGATACTCCCTAGTGAGATACGTTGCATGATGTCTTCTAAATATTGATCATTTGGTAGTTTGGATGCGGGGATAGAGGAAATTGTAGAGGACTAATTTAAATATGTAGAGTTATATAGGGAAGAATCACGTCATTGGGCATGTATGTCCTATCAAAAGGTTTAAGTGGATTTGGATCAGCATGGATGACAATGGTCTTACCCTCATGTTTGTACTTTAGACACCGATGTAAAGTGGATGGGACATAATCTATAGCATGTATCCAGGGACGGCCTAACAGTATGTTGTATTATAACTTTCCTTCTACAAGATAGAAGAGTTCATGAAGACATTTGACACCTATCTTAATAAGGAGGATGATTATGCCCAAGGTGGGAGTGTCGGTATCATTGAAATGGTCTAATACAGAAAGCAATTGAATAACGATGGTATTGGGTAATTGAAGTTGTTTAAAGGTGTAAGACGAGATTATATTGATGCTAGCACTATTGTCAATCATAACTCTTTTAACCAGAGTATCATTGATCTAGGTGATGACAAAGAGAGGGAGGTCATGATCCTCGTGTTGTAGTGATGGAATTTAGAGTCATTAAATGTGATGGTTGTGGTCATTTTTAGGGCACCAACAAGGTTGGAAAATGGTTGGGGCTCATCTAATGGTACCAAGATGGCTTGAATGGCTTCGATCATGGTTTTTGATGTTGTAGGGAATTTTGGATAAGTTCATAAAGGGACATTTTGACAGGTGTTTGATGTAATTATTTGAGAATAGTATTCTATATAGATGTTTTGGATTTAGTATGAGGTGTCGCCATAATAGAAACCTTTGTTTTAGAAGATGATGGATTGGATGATTTAGGAGGAGCGGTGGAGATAAATATTTTAGGCTATTCTTGATTATGGGATTTCAGATTTTGGGTGCACGCTCTCGTGGCGATACGGATGGCATCTATTTGGAAGAGAGGGGTCTTACTAGAAGAGGTCGTGTTTTGACTAGACAAGGCACCAAGTGATGGTTTAGGATCATCTAATTTAGGAGTTTGAGAGACATATTTGGTGGATGTTTGGATATTTTGATGTTGATATCAATAGACATACTAGGATGGTTATTATTTGTTGGGAGGATTCCATTATCGGAGAGACTCGGATTACGGCGTGGAGGGATTCGCGAATCCTCTGTGTAGTGTCTTGATATCTTATGGTACACATAAAATTCCTTGAAATTATACCAGAAGGCTTCCACCCCTTAGGATCATAGGGCTTGATTGATGACAATGTTATGGTTGATGATTGCATAAGTTGTTTGAGGATTTTGGTATAATATCCTAATGAGGCTTGTTGGGACATAGATGAGGGTGTAGGACTTTGGATTTCATTTGATGGTTTAGAGGTAAAAGATGCTCAAGTATTTTTTATAGCACGTTTAGGTGTGAGTTTGAGATCAGGTTTAGGTTCTAATATTGTGATTGTGAGTTTTGATGAGGGGTGTGGTTCCAAAATAGAAGGTAAAGATGTTACATCCTATAAATGACGTTTGTCTTGTGATGATTTTGGGAAATTTCAGTCCTTTTGTGTGGATGGCTTGCTAGATTTTGTGTCGGACTACCAAGGTTTTTAATTTGATGTTGAGATACTTTGTCTTTGGATGGGGTTTTTATGATTTTGATAACAAGTTGTTTTTTTGTGATTTTGAAGGGATAGTATCAGGGGTATTTGTGTGTGCGGATATAATAGGGTTTGAAAATTGTGACGTGGATGGGTCTAAGGACTCAGTGGTAAGGGGATCTGAAGATTTTGATTATGTGTTGGGTGTTTCAATCGTGGAAACACATGGTATAATGGGTGTAGGTGATAGTTGGCTAACATTGTTTATAATGTGAGTTGTAAAATTCTTGGTCTCTATAGCATTGGTTTGATTGTTAACCAGGGATGGTTTAGAAAGAGTTATTTGAACACATCCAAGTTTTGGTTAGGAGGTGCATTTTGATTGTCAAGTTTTAGTTCACCTCAATCACCAATATCTTAGAGAACATTACTAGAAGAACGAAACCTTTTATTGTCATGTCCTCAGACATGATGATATTTGTAATAGTCTATGGCTCTATACCATGATGGTTTAGAGGTAGATTCATCAATGGGTCAAATGGGATGTATTTTTACCATGAAAGAAACCAAGAGTTTTTCAAAAATTGAGTTATATGACTCCCTAGAGGTGTATATTTATGTGGAGGTCGTTATCGATCATAATCTGAATGATTCTTAGACATAGTTTTCAAGACAACTGTGTTTGTTAAACCCTTGGATTTGTCATTGTTGGAAGAGGCTTTAAAGGAAGAATCAAGTTTGGGTTTCTTAGATCGTAATTTTACCTTACCTTCCTTGATGGCCATGATTTCCAACTTCGAGCCATGGTAAAGGCCTCTCCGAATGTTTGAAATGACTAGATCTTAAGGGTGAATGATATGTGTTTTTGTAATACCAAACAAACAACTCAATGAATTCATTTGAGGAAGAGATAAGGATAGTTGATTGATAATTCCTCTTCATCTAGCAATGAAATCAATGGACTCATCCTCAAATTATTTGATAGCATACAATTTGGTGATAGATATCTTGCTAGCGATATTGATATAAAAGTGTTCTAAAAATAGTTGTGCAACCAATTAAAGGGAGTGTTGAGGAATACGGTTATACCAATCGAGGAAAGCCTGAATAATGAGATCAGAAATTTCCTTAGCTTGAGATCTTGGTTGTGAGTTATGAGATAGTAGGCATGACGAAAGGCCCTAATGTGTTGTTGTGGGTCTTCCTTATTGTAGAATTTGATGAATTTTGGAAGCTCCCAATGCGGAGGATAAGGCTTAAACGGTACGGACGTGTTGATGGGTTCGTTGTAAATTTTTCATAAGAAAATGTGTTTTTAGGACCCATGATGGTAGCTTCGACATAGGATCATTCTGAGGAGGTCAGATGTTTGAAGAGGATAGGTTAGCCTATCCATGAATGAAGGGGTTTGATTGTTGATATTGATAGTAAGGTAAAGGGAGGTTTTTAAAATAAGTAGTATTTTCTGGTATATTATAGGTTGACTGAGGAAAAAATGGTTGTGAAGAGGATTGGATGTATTGATAGGGATAAGGGATAGAAGTATAGACAGGGGGATGTGAAAGTGGTGGATTCTGTTGAATCATGGGGATTGTGGCACACTTGTTGAGGAGATAGGATGTGAGAGGGACGAGAGTTAGTGTTGAAACTCATGTTGATGGGTGGTAAGGACATAGGGATAGACATTATTAAGTTTTGAACTATGGATGTGGATTGTTGTGAAATTATGGGTTGTTTCATGGCCAAGGGGTTCAAGGAAATAGGCATACTGATAGAGCTTGTCGGGGGAGGAAGAGAAGGGTAAGATGTGTGACTAACTATAGGTGATGAATTAACAATGGGATTTTAGACACCCTACGGGTTAACTGAGGACACGGATGTTACAGGCCCTTGTTGACTAACCAAGGGTGATGTAGTAAAGGAGGGGTTTTGAGCACCACGAGAGCTAGACGAAGATGCAGATGGTGTGGATCCTTATTGAGTGGCCATATTTTATGATGAGAATTTTTGAGTTCGAAGCTAGCAAGTGTAGATGACATAGGTGTTGATGTTCCCATGTCACTAGCGATAGGATAGGGAGCAATATGCTCTATAACCGGTTGATATAAGGGGTCGATGAGCTAGGAATTATTGTAAGTAAAGGTGGTAATGGGTGGGTGATATTCGGATTAAGATTGTGGAGATAGACCCCTCACAAAGTAAGGTAGCTACTAAGAGTAATAAGTTTGGTGTCTAAGAGTTCTTCAAATATTGGGTCACCACTATTGAATAACTACGGAATGGATGGATCGAAACTTTTGATGTCTTTGACTAATTGTTGGGAGAGCACAGAGGCTCTTGGGCTGTTTCATTGGATTGTTGGAAGGGAAAAACATATTTGTAATGTTCTGAAGATGATATTGTTTCCTAGTCAAGACCGTGAACTAGTAAAGCAAGTAATAAAGAAATAGAAAGATGGTTGTTAAGAGAATAAAATCCACACAATCACAAGAGAAATTTCTTAGATTATCTTGATTAACTTAGAAATATGTGAAGGAAAAAAATATTTACAAAAGGTACTAATACTTAGGTATACTAAAGTTGGTTTCAAATGTGTTAAGGTTGGAGTCCTCGATATACACGAGGGTAAGAGAGGCCCAAATTTGTGTTGGTGTCGATATGAGCCATGATATTGCATCTTACCCCCTTAATTTACAGATCCCACAGTGATAAGGGTACCGTGTTCTTAGCCTATATACTATTGTTGGCGAGAAAATATTTTGGGTAGAAAAATTGGTGGATTTCTTGCCAACACTCTAGAAATCTAAGTCCATCTACTTGAACAAGTACATCTCTGTGTTTATGTGCGCGGTGAAATTTTTCTTTTTTTGTGGCCTTTTGGTTAGGGATCCAATAGGGGAACTCCATTGTTCTGTGGAAAAATATATAAATCACTTACTAGAGAATACTTTTCCGAGAGATTAGGAAAGGGAGTGAGAAAAAGGGAGAGGGATTAATTCTATAGGTAGAAAATCAGAGTCCTACACCCATTAATCAAAAAATTCCAACACACATAAATTAGAAGAAAACAATCCTGCAAACGGAAACAAGACCAGTTAAGATTTATGAGCACAAAGTATCAATAAATCCCCCAATCAAAAAAGGCTAGAAACTCCTTCTTGTATTGATGCTTGAGAAAAATTGTACATGGCAAGAGTGGAAGAATGTAGAAATGAGAAGTAGAAGAATTGCTATCTATTTGCTTCTTCACAAGGAATGCTCTCTCATGAACTCACAAAAATGACAACCCCTTGGAAAGAGATTGTCTTTACAATTTATAAAAATTGAAAATGAATCTTCGTCTACCCCCCAAATGGTCCTTCATATGCCTTCACATGACTTGTGACTTTTCAAATGCTTAGGAAAGAATTAAGTCCCTTTTTATGAAATAAAGGTGACTTATTACATTATAATCCTAAAGTCACTTTTTAATTACAAAAATAAGGCATTATGAAAAAGTGCAACCCCAATGAAGAATTAGAATGTGGAGGAGAGATAAAGTTGGGGGAGAGAAAGAAGAGAGAGGAAGGATAAGGAAGAATGTCGGTGAATAAGTTGCTTCTAATGAAGTCCACTGATCCTTGTCAATTGATCGATGAACTCGCTCCAATATAGTGAACTCTGAATCCTTGAATGTTTTACACCATGAGAAACCTCCTTTAGATGACCCATGGACACTGCAAACTAAGTGTTTAGAAACATTATTGAGTGATTTCATTGGTGACCACAAGCGTCGCTCATGAAGATCCCCTCTAAAGAGATAGAAGCTCGAAACCAACCCTGTTATGACCTTTGTAACATGGACATACTATTATGTTGAATTGAATATTCCGAAGAAACACACCATGGACAATCTGACGATAATGATCACAAAATCCACCTCGCACATGATACATAGGAAACCTGAACAATGAAATGGGTTTCAAAGACACCTGTCAAGATTTCCCGAGGTGGATTCCGGATGACTTGTGAGCAATGCTTATGATGATCCATTGTGACACTACCATGTTCCCCGATGAAGATGATTCATGAGCTGATGCATTCACCCGTATACATCAAGGTTGTGGAGCTTGTTTTCATGTGAGAAAGTGTTGAAGACTATACACTAAGAGTATTGTACACTTTCCACAGTTGTCTCGCCAGGGTTCGAAGGCGCAGCCCTAAGAAAAAAATTGCCTTAAAACATGCCCGATATACCGAGAAACGTTTTTTCTCATATGGGTAGGATTTTTGACCCATAGGTTTATGGGACGATTTTTGCCCATGGTTTTGATACCCACGGTTTTGTAAAATTGCTTAAGCAGTTGTCTACTTATATGGTTTTATGCATATGGTAGGTAGTATGTAACATTGCAAATGTGTCTGAATTCGGGTGTGAATTCTGTAGAGTTTGTTGAGCATAGCTCCAAACAAATCTGGGTATTGTATTGATAGAGCGGTGGCTTGTAATAAAATCTGAGCAAGTGATTCTTGGTGGACGTAGCCCAAATTGGGTGAACCATGTTAAATACTATCTCTTTGTGTTGTGTTATTTTTATTACGCATTTTCTTTCGGATCTCGTAATATTTTCTACATATTAGTTCCTATTGTTGCGATTCTCATGAGGGATTATTCTGTATATTTTATCCATTATTTCCTAACAAATCCATTATGACACCGCCATGTTCCACTTTGGCGAAGATGATTCATGAGCTGATGCATTCACCCGTACACATCGAGGAAGTAAGCCACGAACATTGATGAAGAAACCATTGATAACAAGTGAAGAATTCCCAATCTACAAACATAAAACAACCAATCCAAGCCATGAAATACCATCATTCCTTTGATCTTATGATCACACACATGAATGAGAAACTGAAACAATATGTGAAATTGAATTTCTTGCTTCTTGGAACACTTTATGCACCTAGAAAGGAAGGCTTACTAATTTTAGTAATTGGAAATTTCTACCCTTTTCAGCTCCGACCACTGATATTTTCCTTCTAGATCACTTATGTGCACAATGCTTCTATCGAAACTACTATTTGAGATCACTTACTAAATATAGCAAGTACCTGTGTAGGAGGCTTACTATTTTTAGAAATTAGGGATCTGGATCTCGAAATTCAATGAAACCAACTTTTCTGATATGGATTTTTTCTCTTTAGTGTACCTCTAAAATTTCAAGTCCACCCGGTGTCTAGAAATGGAGATTTTAATTTTCAAAAGTTTTCGCTATAGAAAACTGGGGTTTCTTCATTGTAAAAAAATTAAAATGAACAATAACCAGATCCTACCAAGCCAAGAACACAGATGTTAATCAAACACCACGATCAATAAGATGAAAGCAATTCACGAAATAGCTTTACATAAAACCTTTGCAAACAAATGAGCAAAGCAATATCATATATTACTATGGAACTCAATGCAATACATTGAGAATGGGCCTTGCTTAAATAGGCAAGGAATAACAATTTAAGAACCAAATAAAGGTCATAGATCAAACCATAAATCAAGGAAATAACTAGTCATCAAAGAACTAGTCAAGACCATAGATTTTGGAGAGAACTAGACATCAAGGATCTAGTCAATACCATAGATCAAGGAAAGAACTAGTCAATACCATAGATCAAGGAAAGAACTATACCTAACAACTAGATAATATCCCCTAATATCTAAATAAAATAAAATAAATATCCACACACATAAGTGGGTAAGGATAAATACAATAAAGGTAAATAAAGTACCTAGGTGAACATGAGCTAAGGTAAATACCTACTCTATCACCCCCCTCAAGTGAAGCTAGGGGCTGAAATAGAAGTGGCATGTCCACAATATGAATCCCAAAAACTAGGCCTAATGAGGTACTCATGTACAATAACTAGAAAAAAGGGACACCGCAAGGTACTCAAAACCAATAACAACAAAGTGCAGAGAGTAAAAACCCGCTCCAAGGCATCCCAAGAAGCTCAGCTTAAAAACTCATACAATGTTGAAGAAGTTTGGTGTGCACTGTGGTCTGAATCCACTACTTGATCACAAAACTCAAAAACAACTAACACTAGGTTTCACTAGAATAGCTCCATACAAGGAGACTGTCAACGGAGTGATGTCGAAAGTGTAAAAAAAATACCAAACAATATTCGATCAACTGCTGAAAATAAGTGTGCCACGATCCAAGAACAAAAACCAAAGCAACAAGGCAAGGACACAAACTCCAGAGTGTCATGATCCAAGAAAATCCAAGGTAACAAGGCAAGGACATGAAACCTAAAGAAGCAGGATCAACACCACACCCTCCCATATTGTTGAATGGGTGGAGTGACACTACAAATTGGTATGAGTTGTCAAAACAACTACTCAAACACCGACAAACTAACACTGGAATGCATCGAATAGATCCCCATAAGAGATACTATCAACATGCTAAAAGTGTCGAAAATACGATACAAAATCTCTCAACAAATAAGAGAGATACACTACGTCTCAAAGAAAAATGCTCAAAACAAGAAGCATCACAATGCAAAAGGTATCAAAATTGGAGCAAGAGGTCGAATGGTGGAGGAGCCACGCCTGTAGAGTCCTCTCAATGAATGCCTATGTCGCCTCCACGAGTGATCAAATATCCACCCCAAATCAACATGGATGGATGAAGAAGATGTCTGCATATGACTTGGTGCAAAATGCACAATGGGTGCATGTAAAAGAACATCAGAATGTGTGTCAGGTTGATCATGTCTAACAACTGAAATCTCAGGTTTCTCAAGCCTAAGTGAAGATGTAGAACTCATGTGTTGCTCAGGATCCTCAGAAAGAGTCGAGCGAACAAAAAAAGGAGCTCTATCAATGTGTGATCCCAATGAAGTATCTAGCTCAAAACCAATGTCATGACAAGAATTCCACTTAACATGTGGAATAGAGGAAAAAATACCCTGTGAATGTCTGCCAATGACTCCGCTAGTGAGACCCATAGAACGGAGCATGCGAGAACTGAATGCAGTAGTATGCTTCTCAAAAAAGCCATGCAGCTGAGCAGAAATAGGATACACAACATGTGGTATTGTAATAGGCACATATGTGGAAGAGTATGCGATAACAATCTTCATAGGTATATGAGCATCAAGAGTAAGAACAGACTCAAAGACCGATAAATCAAATGTTAGTGGGTTCGGGAGCAATAGCCATGAAGTGCACTAGGAGCATGGTTGTGGTTGTCCACAATATGATGGTGATGTTGTAGGCTAGGAAGTTTGTTCTGCAGGGAGTGTATTATTGTATCCTTATTGTGAATGAGTGATTGTAGAATAGAATTTTATTTCTTGAGCGATTTATTTTCTTCCACAAATTTTACAATATCCTCTTGAAGTCCACACACTTCGAGAAAAACATATCATTCTCGTAATCCATGATAGGTACAAACTGTAACTCCCAAAATTTTATGACGTCGGGCTCAACCGAAATTATGTCCACAATTACTTACAACACTCCTCTATATTTGACACTTTATAATTATAGTGCAAGTCTCAAAATAAATATTTCCAATGGAAAGAGTAGAAAAAACGGAACTCAAAACCGAGTTACCGATCAAAAGTTACAAGCTTTTTAATATTTTGCTCATTATTTATTTTAGGTGCCACTAAAACAAAATAAAATATTTTTGCCTTCACCACACAAATAAAATTAAAGGGGCTGAAATTAAGCACCTACTAATAGGAATCACAAGCTTTAAGCCCTCATATGACGATACCATATGACCAAGGGCTAAGGACTTTAATGGGTAAATAATATATTTGCAAAATAAAACTTACAGAGACAGATGTCAACAAAGAATCTCTAGCTTTGATACCATGAAAGGAACGATAACCGGATCGTACCAAGCCAAGAACACAAATGCTAATGAAACACCACGATCAATAAGATGAAAGTAATTTGCGAATATCTTTACATAAAACCTTTGCAAACAAATGAGTAGAAATATCATATATTATTATGGAACTTGATGCGATACATTGAAAATGGGCTTTGCTTAAATAGGCAAAGAATAACAATCTAAGAACAAGTCAAGGTCATAGATCAAGCCATAAATCAAGGAAATAACTAATCATCAAAGAACTAGTCAAGACCATAGATTTAGGAGAGAACTAGAAATCAAAGATCTAGTCAATACCATAGATCAAGGAAAGAACTATACCTAACAACTAGATAATATCTCCTAATATCTAAATAAGATAAAATAAATATCCACACACATAAGTGGGTGAGGATAAATACAATAAAGGTAAATAAAGTACCTAGGTGAACATGAGCTAAGGTAAATACCTACTCTAACAAAAATATGGAATTTCCATGTAAAAATTTCTTCTTGGATTCTCATGGCCTCTAAAACCTATAAGATTGCAAAAATGGCATGCCGATTCGTTCACCGGTTTGTTAGATATGAGTAAATCTCCTTCACGGGATTCAAAGTTTCTTTAAGCAAAGAATTTATATTTGTTCTTCACAAATCTGGATTTTCTTGTGTTCTTTTTTATTTTTTCACTTATTTAGATCAAGGGGAAAATTCAGAAATGGATATAGCATTAAGATGGTAGAGGAATGATTCAAGAAACATTCCGAGAGAGTTTCGATAAAGACGGGAGCATGTGAGGGGTTTGAGCAAAAAATGGCTAACTGATCATATTTATAGTGTTTGGCAATGAAGAGAGGAGGTGGGGAACAAAAATTTGTCTGCATTGTCCCTTTGGTTTTGTAAAATAGGTGCAAAAAAGTGTGCCTTAGCCATATTACAACACTTGGCACACATGCATTCAATTAGAGGAATGGAGGAGGGAGCTACATTTGAGCACCTAGGGGCCAAAAAAGGTCGTATGAGGAACCTAGAGGCTAAAAGGGGGAGGGTGCACTTTTTTGCACCATTTGCACCTTTGGTTTGGTGCAATGGGTGTAAAAATTGTACCTCAACCTCGGGTTGACGTGTGTCCCAGGGTAAATTTTGACTAAGTATCGAATGACATACCTTGGCGGGCGACTTGGAAAGGTCATAACTTGAGCTCCCGGATGAATTTTCACACATTTATTTATATTATTTCACATGGAAAATACATGTTAATAAGAATGGGAGGGGTATCATGTCTTGATTATTCTTGTAAAACCTCTTGTTCCAATGAATGAGAGAACTTGCACACATATGAGTAACTGGAAAAAATAGATATTAGATAATATGATGATGATTTTCTTAACAAAGGCCAATCACAAGAACCAAAGGGTTTCCTTTGATGGTGTCAACTTATTTCGACAATCAAGTGATAAAAGATGAAATAGATGATATGATAAAATTATGATATTAAGATAATACAATGACTAAACAAAATCAATCTTCCATAGGGATACAAAGATCATATTCTCATGTAGTAGATACAAATTTATTTGAAATACTCGATCCACTCTTGTTCGGTGGCGTCCTATATTTCTCGATGATTTCTAGTTGATCTGAATTTCCTCTGGATTTGGTTCCATGACGATGGAACAAAGGTTCAACTCTTGTGTGATATTGTATTGATCCCAAACAAAGGGTTGGGAGAAAATCGAAAGGTCGTAAATTCTATTGATGGGATGTGTTTCACTTCGGAACAATCATCTACATAAAGAAGACACTTGAAATCCAGAAATTAGTAGAAAATAGATTACGATATTGATTGAAAACATGTAAAAAATGGTAAAATGACCGAGAAATCGAGATCGTTGGCAATTAGGGAGATCGCTAATGACTCAAAGGAATCACCGGGAATTGAAAGGAATTGCAAATGATTGTTGTGTATGGAAAATTTTGATAGAAATGTAAATTTTACACCTTGAAAACATGATTTAAAGATTGGATTACTATGATAAAAGATATGTACATGAGAAGGTGTAAAACGGGAACAATATCGTGTTTATGACGTTAAATACAATTGATGATGGTTGAAAAGGACCTTTTGATGATACGAAATCTACAGGATTTTTGTGGCTTGATAAAATGTTAGGATTTCATAGGTGATGTTGTTTCAATCTCCGGAGGGTCAGGGATTCGCTCAACATCCAGGGATCGTGATTCAATGCAGTTGAGAAGTTTATATAAAATCGTTGACGATTAGTTAGAATCGTTGGCGATCCGGAAAAGTGGGGAAACCCACTTAGAAGTGGTTGAAACAACTTCCAAATGGGTTATTTTGGGTTTGGGAGTGAATATAGATGGGTAGAAATGTGTTAGGGAGGTTGGGAGGTTGAGAGGTTTAGCCAAAATAGATTTAGGATGTGTAAGATTTACGGGGGGTAGCATATAGTTTTATTAGGATAAAATATGGTTTACATAATAATGGGATATGCTTAGTGTTTAGAATGCAAATGTGAGGGTTGTGGATAGGTTGCCTAAGGTGGCAAGCAACTAGTGTCTATAATGATGTATATTATTCCTACCCAGTAGATATTTACTAGTTGATCGGGTAACGACTTACACATGAGACTCTCTCTTTCCTCATTGATTACCACATCTTCCTTCTCGTGAAGGGTAGGGCCACTCTCAATATTTGAGAGGTGTGTGGGGATCCGTATGGCAATGTGGTTGAAGGTAAAGCGATCTAATTATGATCTTTCTCTTGCTGCAGTTGAACAACAAAACAATGCTCTACAACTTATCTCATGGTATTTTGTGGTAAATTGTATCCTCGTATATCCATTGAGACTTAGTAAAATTTACAAGAATTAGAGTTGTAGACCTTTTTAATGAGAGTTGTTTTTCTACATTGTATAAACTATGTAAAGTTATTATGGTTGTATTAAATATGAAGAGTAGTTTTCTTGAAGGAAGTTGTTATCAAAATGGTTGAGAAAGTCGTAATTGACAAAATGTGTATATGTTATGGATGTTAAATCTATTTTAATAAAACCATGTTACGGGGAGATAACAAGTGGTTAAAATTGGTGTGATGGATTTGTGTACATTGTTATATTGAAAATAGAAAGGTAAATGAATAAATAAGTGATCTTGATTTACAAAATAGTCAATCAAACTATGTTGATTTATATGTTTGATGGCATTCATTTGGAATTATTGACTCACTTGTCTTGATTTAAATTAAATGCTTGATGTATTATTAAGAACATGAATTCCACAAAATTAATGTTTATTGGGTTTATACTTAGTTCACATGTTTCATGTAGAGGCAAATTGTACCAGTTAGTGAGATACTTATTTTGTTAGTTAAGTTGAGATGAACTTTGAATAAGGTATGTTAAGTAGAATAATTGTTTTCCTTTCCTTTGATGATAGGTGATCATGGAGTTACTTTTGTTATTGTATACAAAAAAATTAATACATGTCTTTATGGTCACTAAGGGGAACCTTACATTTTGGTATCAGAGCTTAGGTTCAACGCTACGGCCATATATGTATTCATTATGCTTTTCAAAATTGTAATTACTCTACCTATGTTATGCAAGCTAAAAATGGCAAGAACAAGAGAAACGTCATGAAGTGGTGACGCAAACAATACCAATGACACAAATGGGAATCCTAATGTCAAGGAAGAAGCTCGAAGGAAGCAACGAGAAATTTTGGATCAAATTCGTGTCTTGTTGACTAATACTCGAGACATGCTCATTACACTTGAGCGGGAGGTTTTGGAAGAGGAACCCGTTCTTGGGAATGATCGGGGAGATGAGGCCGAATAGGGTGATGGGTGTGCCATGAAAAATGTTTGTGATCATATGGTTGAACATGAGCCTAAGAGGGCTAGTTTTGAGACGAGAACATGCTATGGACCTTAAAATAATTGTCCCACCAAAGTACTCAAGAGTGGTATTAGGAGATGGAGCTGAAGCATGGCTAATTGGAATGGAGAACTATTTCGATATTCAAAATTTATCAAAGGAGACAAAGGCAGTATAGGCCGCATATCAGCTGACAGTTGAAGCATCCACTTGGTGGAATAACAAAAAGGATGACAAAAATTTGAGAGCTGAGAACACCACTTGAGAGTTATGTGTGACTCTTTTCAGGAAATGATGGTAGCCATGACAGTGTATTTTGATAAGGTGACATAGTTTTAGAATCTAATCCAAGGAGATCTAATAGTCACCCAATACTAGGAGAATTTCATTAAACTTCTCAAATATGTGCCCCAATACCAAAAGCATGAGTGGTTCTGAATCCACAAGTTCATGATGGGTTTGATCTCTCGTATTGGATCGAAGTGGATGTTCATGGGCCGAACACGATGGATGAGGCTTTTGAAAAAACAATGAAGCAAGAGCAAAATTTGCGGTTAATCTATGCTTCTAAAAAGGATTCTAAGGCTCCAATGGCTGGACCAAATCAGTAGTCAACAAGACCATTCAAGAAGAACTTTAACAAGTTCAAAAGAATGGAGGAAACAAAAATGGTAATACTTGGAACCCAAACAAGTTTGGTAATTCACCCAAGCTAGGAAACAATCAGAGGAACCGACCAAGTGGGAACAGTGGAAATGGACAGAATAGGAGTACAAGAGAGAGTTTTCGCGAGAGGAAAAGGTCGGTTATAGGATGTTATAAGTGTGGAGGGGATCATTATGCCATAAATTGTCCCCAAAACACTACTAGAGGACCTCCTACACCATCTCAAAATCAGCAACACATTCACGCCGCAATTAACAACTACCAAGATGATTTTCACACCACTCCAGTAGAAGTGTCAGGTAAATTTTTTGGTCTTTTGTTTCTATTCTAATTGACACTAGAGCTATTGAATGTTTCATTGCACCAAAAATTTTATGTAAAATATCTAGACATGCTAGTTATATGGATAAATTTTGGTCAATGCAATATGGAAATCGGATGGAAAAGAGAGTACAAAAATCTCTATCCATGCAAGTGAACTAGAGCTACCGGGTTTCACAACTGAGGTGAACTTATATGTTGCACCCTTGGGATCCTATGATGTCATTCTAGGGGTGAATTGGTTATGTCAACACCGTGTTAAGGTGGATTGTCATGCAAAAACCGCATGACATGCCAAGACAATAGTGGTGAGCATCAAAGTTTCGCAAGGATTTAGAAGGCCACTAAGTCAAAGCAAATCACAACCATGCAGTTGAAGAAGGCACGAAGGAAGGGTCTTGTGATGTATGCAAGTACATATTGATGATGTGGGTGAGGAAAGAGAACCTACATTAGAGGACTACCCCTTTCTTCAAGATTTTAGTGATATATTTCCAAAGAGTTGTCAAGGCTTCCTCCTCGTAGGGAATTTGATTTCTCTATAGACTTAATTCCAGGGTCTAAACCAAAATCAAAAGCACCTTATCAAATGACCACAACAGAGTTGTTTGAATTAAAAGTGCAATTGCAAGAGATGTTATCTAAGGGATTGATATGCCCTAGTGTCTCGCCATGGGGAGTGCCAATTATTTTTGTGAATAAGGATGGGACAACTTAAGCTTTGTATTGATAACAAGTTGTTAAATAACACAATAATTAAGAATAGGTACCCATTACCATGCATTGATGATCTATTTGATCAAATGCAAGGAGCTACAAAGTGTTTTCCAACATTGATCGAGCTTGGGTATCATCGGATGAGAATCAAGGAAAGTGGCATACCTAAGACAGCTTTCCAAACAAGGTATGGTCATTATGAGTTTATTGATCTTCCTTTTGGACTCACGAAGACACCAACAACCTTCATGAATTTAAGGAATAATATGTTCAAAGATTATCTAGATGTGAGTGTGCTAGTTTTTCTAGATGATATATTAATTTACTCACGAATGGAAGAGGAGAACATTCATCATTATAGCTAGTGCTACAAAGGTTAAGACAATATAAGCTATATGTGAAGTTGTTGAAATGTACTTTCTTCCAAATGAAAGTGCATTATTTGGGCCATGTAATATCAACAGATGGAATTGCAGTTGATCCGGCCAAGATAAAGGCAATCATGGAATGGCCAACACCTAAAAATGTACATGAGGTACGTAGTTTTATGGGACTTGCGGGATATTACAAGGAATTTATTGAAGGGTTCTTAAAAATTGACAAATCCTATTACCTCATTGCAAAAGAAAGGGAAGAAATTTCTATGGACAAAAAAGTGTGAAAAATATTCTCAACTCCTAAAGGAGAAGTTGCATAATGCACCAATTATGGAGGTTGGAAATCCTAATTGAGAGTTCACAAGTGGTTACCAATGTGTCGGTGAAGGTTTTGGAGGAGTTTTAATGTAGGATAATTAGGTAGTGGCTTATGAGTCACAAAAGATTAGGCAAGGGGAGTTGAATTATGCCCCACATGATCTTGAGCTTGTTGCAGCGATAGTACATGCTTTGCAGATGTGGAGGCATTACCTTTTAGGTAAGCCTTTTGTTCTTAAGACTGATCATTCAAGATTGCAATATATATTCAATGATCCGGAGGTCAACATTGGGCATCAAAAGTTACCAAGCTCTCTCAAAACATGTTTCTTATGGAAGAGCAAGTCGAGAGCTTTTTGTCTCTGTTTGAACGCAAAAAACCACAATGTGTTCTTCAATGCATCCACACAAGAATAGGAGTTGTAGGGGCGAAGCTAGGGCACATGTGACACATTGCCCAAAGCACACTTTTAAAATTGCAAGTGAAGTGGTATGATGCGAGCAAAAGAAAGTTTGTGAACCTCCAGTCTTCGATGGTCGATAAAAGGGTTTACAACGGTGAGATCCACTCTTGTTTCAAAGGACTTCTGTAGAATTCCAAGTAGCTCATCGAGCTAAGACCAAATCGGGCTCAAGATCAAGCTAGAAACCAAGTCGATGGGTGAGCTTGGCATCGAGCAAATAGGCGAGCCGAGAACCAAGCTCATTGGTGAGCTGATAGGCGTGAGTTGGACGAGTTACCACCGAGCTCATGGCGTTGACAACCTAGCCACCTCACCATGCAACTTGATGAGTCCAACGGCGTCACATTTCGATGTGGCCAAACCGTGGTAAAAAATGGTAAGCTTGGGCTATATTAAACCCTCACCACCCCGTAGCTGCGGCATGTGGGATTATATCCCAACCAACCCACGAAAAAGGGAGGCATCCCCACTTTGGGCGACATGGCAACTCGGTGAGTTCAAAGGGCAAGGCAAGTACCGGAGGATGGTGTGGTCGAGCCGAACAACAGGCGAACAAGCCAAAACAATCGGCGGTGATTTCAATCGCAACCTACTCATCCAAAGCGTGTGCCCTCAACTAACTTGGCCAACCAACTTGGCATAATACGAGTTGGCCTATAAGGCTTTTGAGCTAAAGATTCGGGCCCACCCATTGAGCCCGTATAAAAAAAAGGGGTCAAGGCCATTCACCAAAGCACAACACTCAAGCTTAGTGCGAGGAAGAAGAGGTGATGAAGAGTATTTTAAGGCATGGTGAAGATTTAAAGACCTATTTTTAGGCATTGTTATTTTTATTGAGTTAATTATTGTAACTCAATATTGTTTTGTAAAAGGCTATTTTAAGCCTTATTCTCGTGTCAATAATGGAGACTCAATTGTGGAGGTAGAGGATGTTTAAAAGCAACTTAAAGGAAAGTATTGAACAAGAGCTCGATTCTAGTATTTGTTGGGCATGTCATAAAGGCCGGTATTGTAAGAAGCTTTATTGGAGTTAGCAATATTTGGAAGCCGCGGAGGAGGATCGTATTACGAAGCTCATCGACGACGTTAGATCGAGACTTAGCTGCATTGTAGAGACTAGAGGTCGTGTAGTAGAGGGAAGTCTACGGGGGTGTTTTAGACAATTGACACTATTCGAATTAGCTTTGTCTAGAGGCTACGGGTTGTGCGGTAGAGGGGAAGTCTATAGGAAGTGTAAAGTCGAGAAGTTGTGCTTTCCTCACTAGGCAAGCTTTTCAAGACCAATCTAGGTTCTATTGGACCGATTGGCACCAAAGTTCAAAGTTAGTTTGTAACATTAATTTATAGTATTATAAGTTTCCTTGTACTTACAATCAGGACTTTATAATGAATCAATCACATTAACGAACACGAGACGTAGGCAATTGCCGAACTCTATTAACAACTTTATGTAGTGTCATTATTTTTGCATTGCATTTTCTTTAAGTTGATTTTATTTTCGGGGTTAAAATCGGCATTAAAATTGAATAGCCTATAAGGATTCATTGGTTGAGTGAAAAAATACAAATTTGACGATCATTCGCTAAACCAAATTTGAATGCATGACAACATTGGTTAGAATTTTTGAGTGAATATGACTTTGAGATAAGTTATATAAAGGACAAGGAAAATTGGGCCGTGGATGCCCTTAATAGGAGATGGCACATACATAGCGGTCATGGCCTCGATGAGGACCACTTTCAAACAATAGGTTTTCAATAAGCTATCGTGATACTTTTATGGAAAGGTAAAATCGTGTTGGAAACTAATAGTCGAGATCGTAAATGTGAGGGTTATCAGTTTGATAAAGATGGACTTCTTCGATTCCACGACAAAATATATGTACCTAACCTCGATGGATTGAGGACCCTAGTATTGGAGGAGGCACACAATGCTCCTTATTCAGTCACCTTGGAGTGACAAAGATGTTAGTTGATCTCAAGCTGTTGTATTTTTGGCCAGGGATTTAAAAGGATGTTGCAAATTTTGTTTCTAGATGTTTGGAGTGAAAGTTCAGCACGTACATCCAACTGGGCCTTTTTCTACCCACATGAACCTCCCGAATGGAAATGGTAGGTCATAAGTATGGATTTTGTTCAAGGACTTCCAATGTCCAAGAACAAACATGACATTATATTGGTGGTTGTGGATAAACTCACCAAAGTAACCCATTTCATTCTGAAAATTTGAAGGATGATTCGCCAATCTTGGCGAAGAGGTTTATTCAGGAGATCTTTCTGTTGCATGGAGTGCCAGAGAAGATTATATCATATAGAGATATATGTATGACATCAAGGTTTTGGCAAACGTTGCACTCTACCTTAGGAACTAAGTTGAATTGAGTACTGCCTATCACCCGAAGACAGATGGTCAAACAGAGAGGGTAAATCAGGTTCTCGAAGACATGCTAAGGATGTATTGTATGGATCAACAGTACAAATGGGAAGATTACTTCCCATATAGGGTATGACACCTTTTGAGGTTTTATATGGAAGAAAATGTCGAATGCCTATCAATTACAATCGTGTTGAGTATAGGGTGGTTATAAGGACATGGAAGAGTAGGTAAATTGATTAGGTTTTGCTTATTTGAGGCAACAGACAGTGCAGAAAAGTTATGCAAATAGAAAACAAATTCCTAAAGAGTTTGTAGTTGGTGATAAGGTTTTTCTGAGAGTTAGACCAAAGAAGAGTTCAATCAAGTTTGGAAAGTCTTCCAAACTAGCACCTCATTATGTTGGGCCATTCGATGTTCTCGAAGTGGTCAACCCAATGGCATATAGACTTGCACTACCTCCAGCTCTATCCCGATTGCACAATGTTTTTCATGTGTCTTTATTGAAAAGATATCATGTTGATATGTCTCATGTTATTGATTGGAAATATCTACGGTAGAGGATCCATGGGTTCTTACGGTGAGCCCCTACGGGTGCTTGAGGTCTACTTACTAATATAATCGTTTATTGGTTGAGGGATGAGTATGTTTGCTTTCTCGACCCTCCCTCTCCTCTATGGCTTTGTAATCCCAAAAATAATTTTGTAAATTTGTCTCTAAATACATGTCTAACTTCCCCAAGTCAAATTTGCATCTTCAATTTATCTTGGAATTGCTTCTACAACTCTTAAAAATCCTCATTCAATTAAAAATTAATCCCACATTGGTTGGTTGGCTAGGTCCACAATAACATATAAACCCCAATATATCATGATCCTTATGCCAATAGGGTTGACACCATGATAGAAGTGGCCCGATTACTAACATAATGGTTGATTGGTTGTAAGTTGAGCATGTTTGCTTGCTCGGCCTTCCCCTCTCCTCCTTTATGGGTTCATAATACCAAAAAAAAAACTAGAAAATTACCTATGAATACATGTCTCACTACTCCAAGTCGATATGTCTCTTCAATGCATCTTAGAATTACTTATATGACTCTTAAAATTTCTCATTCAATCAAAAATGAACCCAACATCGATTGGTTGGCTTGGTCTACACTAACATACAAAACCCCAAATATATCATTATCCTTATCCCAATAGGAGCAATGTCACAATGGAAGTGGCCCACTTACTAACATAATGGTTGAATGATTGCAGGATGAGTATGTTTCTTTGCTTGATTCTCCCCTCCTTTGTGGCTTCATATTCTAAAAATCTTGTTAAATTGTCTTTAAATACATGTCTTACTATCCCAAGTCAAAAGCCTCTTTAGTGCATCTCGGAATTGCCTCTACATATCTAGAAAGCTTCATTCAACCAACCTTTTGGTAGTAGAGTCTCTTAACCCTAAGTACCTTAAGCTAAAACAACATTTTGTATAAAAATGATTCTATTAGAGTTTGCCTCTAAATATGTATCTTACTATCCCAAGTCAGATATGTTTGTTTAGTGCATCTTAGAATTTCTTCTACAACTCTAAAAATCCTCATTCAACCAACCTTTTGGACTAGGGTCTCTTAACTTCAAGTACCTTAAGTTAAAAACATTCATTTTTGTACAAAAATAATTCTATTATTGTTTCAACAGCAAACAAGTATATCTAAATGTTTCATTCTTTCCTAAATAAAATCTACAAATATCAATCAATATGACACTACACAAAATGAAGTAATATCTAGTCCGTCTCCGTTACATTTTATTTTCATCTAATTGGCTTAATTGATCATGCTTACATTCTAAATAAAAATGCAACCAATCTTCACAAATTCTGCTGCACATACCAATTAATGTGCATTGTTTCATCAATATTATTGGATACTCTAGAATTCCTCTGCCGACGAGTCTTTACAAAAGTTTAATACATACAACGCTTCATGCTTCAAACATGAATAATGAACCTAAAAGGACTAGTAATGTTGTGCATAAAGATAAGAATTATACAAAGCTACAAGATTATTTCCTCTTGTACGCTGACATTAAGCGTCTTGTGGGGAAGTACAATACAGTTAACCACTACTATCTCGTCTTCAACTGTAACACCCTCACCTGGTAAGCCATATCACAGTGAGTACTAAAGATTCAATGAAGATAAAAACCCAACTATTTTTCAGCGACCTGAAAAGAAAATGGTGCTTACCAAGAATTGCAATCCCAAGTTTTGATGTATAGTTCCCTTCACCCTGAAAGACAGAAAGTTATGGAAGGGGTGTCTCTGCTATAAAATATAAAGAGCCTGTTTAAATGTTTTGCAACATCTTATGCGAACAAAATCAGAGACTTGCCTGGACCCTTGACCACCTTCCTATTGAGGACTTCCAGCCAACAATGGAGTGCATCACAATGGAATTCTCCTGCCACAAAAAGCAAAGAGTAAATTTTAATGTACATTTACAAAAACTCCCCAGCCAGCACTCGTCTCCAAAAAGTGGCTTTTACCTTTATCTCAACATCATCGAGAATAATGCAACCAATTAGACGAACACCTGCCCCAATACGAGCATTTGCAGAAACAGAAACATTTGGCCCTATCTGTTCCAGGAAAATATGATTAGGAAGCATTTAAAATGTGGCCACAAAAAGAAAATGAAAACTGAAATGTCCCCCACCTTAGCTGTTGGATGTACTTTTGCTGAAGGATGAATGTATACATTACCAACAATGGCAGCAGTCCTAATACCATCTCCCTTTGCTAAGAGATCAGGACTAGTGTGCTGATATTGTGAAAGGTACAGTGCAGAACATCGCAAAGACATCCTGGAAGAAAAGAAACAAAATCTAGTTATTCCCGGGGCATAGTATAATCTTTCAATAAAATTTACTTAGATGTTCTCGTGTTACCCTGGAGTCTTAATCTGCTCCCAAAATTCTGAGGTCTCAAATGTGTATAATTTCTTCTTGCCAGCAAGAGGGGTCAAAATGTCCTGGTCTAACCGAACAAAATCAGTTGGAAGTGTCCTGTCAAAAGCACCAATCCAGATAACAATCAGAAGCAAGTTTAGCAGTCTATTTTTAACTGCCCCAATTTAGGTTTTTCTCATAACCTTTTAGTTTCAACTTAATGGCAAGAAAAACATTTCATGTGTATATTTTTCTAATGCAAGATCTCCCAATGTGCATCCAATGTTTATTACAACAGATTGTTTTAACATTTTTCTCAACATCACTCACTCCACAAAGGAAATGAACACAGGATTTTAGAGAGCATTGCATTATGTTCGTTTATTAAACATGAAAACTATAAAAAGCTTCACTATTAACCTACAACATGAAATAACAGAGACAGACCACAATTAACACACATCTATTCATAAACGGCTTTTAAACCGCTTGTAGCAGACTATAAGTATGATATGAAATCAAAAAATGAACTATAAATCTGTACTCACAAAATAATCAGAAACCAACAACATAACCATGCTTGAAATAATCAGAAATGACTTAAAATGTATCAAGCATATATGTATTTTCTTTCTTTATTAAATGACAAACTCCTACGTACATACTATGCATTGTGTGCTGCCCTTGCCCCTGATGGGAAAGGAAGCAGACATCAAAGCTCTGTTGCAACCACTATAACACATTATTCAAGCCTCTCAAAACTCTACCAAGAATAAAAACAAATCTGTTTCTTTCCCCTTTCTTGATTCACTCATCCTCTTTTATACAAATCTGAGGATCCGGTATGCTGATACGGCAATTTTTTTGGGGCGGGGGCGGGGGTGGGTACGGCAGTACAATATATATATAAAATATTTAAAATATTTTTAAAAGTAACCAGATAAGCAAAATTCCAGCCTTACACATGCATAGAGTAAACAAATTATTAAATAAGTGAAATATACATAAGTGAAATAGCCACAAAAGTTAAAACGTATTGATAATTCAATGCATTTTGTCATGATATTCATTGTTCGAACTTATAAGCAGTACATTGTTCAAATCAAAATGTTACAATGTAACATTGTAAACACAAAAATGAAGATACATCAACATTCTAATAGTCTAATGGCTCTGTATCTTCTCCAATGTCTTCAATGAGAGCATCACTACCATCACGTGGTTCATTAGAACCACAAGCATGCAAATGTGAGGTAAATGAGTTGTTATTGTTGTAGTTACAAAGTTTGGGGGCACAAATTAGGGTTTAAAAGAATTATTTAATGTTTAAAAAGTCGGTTTGACTTTTTTTTTACCCAAAAAAAAAAAAAAAGCCCGTATTTAACCCGCAGGTATGGCCGGGTACTGGCGGGGGTTCTTCTGTAGGGCCCAGTACGTCCGGGACGTTTGTGGGCGTTCCTGCCTGCGAGAAGAACCCTTCCCGTAACACCCACTTTTCAAACCCATACCCCATACTTTGGGAACGCACTGCTACATAGCCACAAGACAAACTGTGAAACCACTTTTATACAAATATGTAGAATATTCCATATTTTGATTCTCTGTCAATTAAGTTTTTAAATTTTTTGGTGGCAAATGACACTTGAGTATGCTTGATGCCCCAAATGACACTTGAGTGTGTTGACACCCAAAATGATACTTTAGCACATTTAATCCCCCAAATGACCCTCCACAGGCTCAAGGTCCAAAATGACCCTCCGACACACTCAAGGTCCAGTTACTAACGAAAAATACTCTTTAAAATCATTTGACAGAAGCCACGAAACAATCGGAGGCCATCATATGCAATCCTAAACTAGAGTTCAAGAAACCTATTCAAATAATAATTAGCATTGTACGGATATGCCTGCATCTAAATCAATAACAAATGCAAGCAAATTTCAAGCTGAAATGGACATAGCAAAGAATTGAAGATTGTAATTTATCCACCACTTGTATCTTGTAGAAAAAGAAAAAGGAAACATATAAATATGGTTTAACTATTATAATATAGTATTTGAACCCCTTCAAAACCATGGGTTTAGTTAAAGTAAGTTGGCAAGGAGCTTGACTAAGGGCCCCCTCCTGCTAGCCTTCCCCGAAGCTGAATTTTGATGGTGCCTCCGAGGCCACCTATGCATGACAGAGCGCGGGGGCATCTTTCCGATCATACAAGAGAGGTGATTGTTGCATTCTCAATACAATTGAGTTCTGCGACTTATAAGTTTATAACATAACTGAATTTTGTGGTGTTGCCAAAGGCATCAAAATAACAAGAACCCAAAACTTCAAGAAACTCGTATATGGCGACTCCCAAACCATTGACGGCAAAATGAAGAGAGGAGTTCCCAAACCGAAAGATTTATAGCATTCTTGGTGAAGGCGAAAGCGGTTGGGATCTTTTGATGAGGAACACTGGACTCGCCATTACCACAAGGCTAGCCAAGTAGTAGGCCTTGCAAATCATGGGGCAGATTCTAGGAGATAGCAGGTAAGCTCTCGAGGGAATGGGAAGGTCTCATGTTACTTTTAATAGGGGAAGAACTCATAGTGGAAGGTGACTCTGTTATCCCGTAAAATTGACGGGCAATTTTACAGGTAACCATACCAAAATTTTGTCCTGGTCCCTCGTCAGGGACCCCTCTGCGTTCGGAATGTTACAAAATCCCTTTCCGGAAATCTAGTTCTCCGAACTTAGTCATTTTGGTCCCTTTTTGGCTGGGCGCACCTTTTATCTGATGTAACACAGACTAAATTTGCGCCCCCTTCATTTCCTTTGGCGCACCCTTTGATGTGTTGACACATCAATTGTTGCGCCTTCCCGTGATGCGCCTTTCTTGCATGCGCCTTCATGTTAACAACTAAATTGTTGCACCGTGTTTTGGTGCGCCAAGGCGCTCAAAATGAAGTGTTGACAGTAGTAAATTTGCGCCAATGGCGCAAATATTTCCGTGTTGACACGCGTTTATCTGCGCCAAAGGGCGCAAAGTTTTACGTGTCGACACATGTTTTGGTGCGCCCCTTGAAAAAGTGGTTGGCGCATTTATTGCACCTTTGCCTATATATAGGCGCACCCGCCCTATCACTTTCACAATTGAAAACACGTGATAAACTTTATTCCTCTGCACCTGTCAGCACGCCCATCCTCCTCATATCGTGTTCGTGGACCCCGCTTCGTCTCTCACTTTCTATATATTTCCGGGTAAGTGGTCCTCATCCCTCTTGTGTTTCTGTTCTTTGCTTGTTTGTGAGGTTGAATGCATTGTGTCTGAGGCTTAAACCCCCGCTGTTCTTGCAAATCTCTCTTCCCAAGCCGTTTCCATCCTCTTTCCAGATCTGCTAGCCAAGAGGGCTCTGCCTCGAAAACAAATCCAAACCTCTTTGCTTCACCCCCTTCACCGTCTAAATCAATACGGAGTTAAGCCTAAAGGATCACAAATCCATCGAGAGAAAAGAAAACTTGAAAGATTGTTTCCGGGCTGCATTTTCCCCTTGGCGCAATCGCCACCCTTGCTACAGGAAACACAGTCGCCTTATGGCGCACCGACCTTGATTGCAACACATAAGCTCCTTGCGCTATATATAAACCAAGTAAATCCTAAACCTGGCGCAGGCGCATCCCCGCTTACAACAACAAAATGCCATGCAAGTTTCCCTGCGCCGCGCCAAAGTCCCCTTCTGCGCACCTAAAGTTAGTGCTACACGCAAAAACTCCGTGCCCTTTGGCGCACCAAACTTCCATGTTGCATGTCAAATACTTGCGCCATAGGCACACCCTGCCCCCATGCAACACCAATTATTTGCGCCAAGTATAAAACGCATAAACGGCACAGCGCATCCCCGTTTACAATAACAATAATGTCATATGCAAAATCCTTGCGCCTGCGCCCTGAGGCCTTAAAATTGCTAACTCCTCATTTTGTAGTGCTTTAATGGAAGATCTGACAGCTAATATGGCTCTTTGGCGTTGGACTTCTCTTCTCCTTCTTGTAGATCAGCAACTGAACTCGGATCCATATATGTCTACATCAAGCAAGAAGCCAACCAAGTCAAAGGGTAAGGCTAAGCTTACAAAAGAAGAGATGAAGTATAAATACCAGAGGGTCAGAATGCCCGAGTCCCAGGCAGAATGTGACCTGGACATAAGAGACTCCGAACTCGGTCACATCGACATGGAGGATTTCTGGGCCAGAACCAGGAGAGTCACAGGAAGTCCTTGGATGGACAAGTTGGTGGGCAATGGACTGCATTTCTTTGGGGGATCCCCGTCGGTCAAATGTGATGAATTTATGATGGTAGTGGCCCATTGTTACAACAAAGACACAAGGTGTGTCGAAAATGAAAAGGGCGAGGTCATAATCAACCTCACTACCCGGCACTTCGAAATCATGCTAGGCATCCCTCACCACCGACACTTTGTGGCTGTAAGCCAAGAGGACTGCACCAAAGCATGGGAGGATAATGAAGACAAGTGCATGTAGCTGATGAATGAAGTGTACTTGAAAAACAAGAAGGTAATAACCAGATGGCCACAGGTTATTCACCGCAGTGACTTCTCCGAGGAATTGAGCGACACCATCACATTCCTAAGTAGAGTTTTTGGGCTTTCTGACACCCATTACTTTCACAAATGGATGCTCAGGTACCTTGAAACTATGAACAAGAATGTGCCAGATCAACGCTTTGAGTGGGCGGAGATCATAAGCAGCACCATATCCAAGTAGCTCCAACAACTCACCACAACGGGGAGATTCTACATGAACTCCTACGTAGTCTACGCTGCAGCCTCGGAGAGGGATTATCTGGCACTGAGCCGATGCGGGGTTTGGCCCCAGGTAAAAATATATGAGTACTACCCGGAGCTCAAGCTCAAGAACAAAGATCCCGCATCTTGATTTACTAAGATCAACGATGCTTTCTTCTATGGCATCATCTCCTTCGAGGCCAAATATGACTCATGGTCGGACGACCAAGAGCATAGTCACAAAGAATCGAGAAGTGGGGGCACTATTTACCCAATTCCCCACCTTCACCTATCTCGGCGGCCAACTTCTTGGGGAGCCCACCAAATTGCCGAGATATGTTGGCCCCAAGTTGATCTATTGGAGCTGTCCCGGACGACTCATAACCTACCATGAGAAGTGTTTGAAGAGAAAGAAGGGTGGAACTCCTTTCCCCCTTACAGTGGGCAGATACACTGTGTTTCTCACCACAAAGCCCGAGAAATGTTTGCAGAGCTAGAACTGCTCAATCTAAAGCACAACTTCCCGGCGAGGCCCACTTTTGATCCAAGGAATTGCCTTCCCAAGGAAAAACTCGATCCAATCCACATTCCACAGATCGAGGACATCTATATCGACCTGTATCATGAGGTCGAACTTAGAAGGAAGGACCACTCCCACTTGGCCTTGGCAGAGATTATTCAATACGGCATGGCCATTGTTCCAAAGGGTTATCAAACTACCGATCAAGAAGTTGATCAGGTGTATCTGGACACAGATGGGGACAACTGGCCGTTTGCTACAATTGACAGGACAAAAGCGCCCCAGACCATTGAAGAAAGGGTCAAGGAGACATTGTGGAGGACAGAACACTGGTGCAGAATGAATGGCCTTATCTACCTTGGGGTAGATTTCACTACATCCCCATTGGGCAACGCACCTATCAGGCCGAAGCATCTGCCAAAGGTCAAAGGCAAGGATAAAGAGGGCGAATCAAGCTCTACTCAAGAAGGAGCTCCTGAAAGCCCTCCTTCCGCCGCACAAGAACAAGTTGTAAGTCTGGTATCCCCAGAGAAAGAAGCGGCGGAAGGTGTTCCGACGGGCACATCCACTCAGGGTGTCGCCACTACTACAACTATTGAGGTCCCTTCTATCCCTTCTCCCTCTCCTCCTCCTCGCGTGACTCAAGCGACCATTCCTTGGTCGTATCCTCTCCCCATTTTCTCTTGTTCCCCCTTCCTCATCATCCATCTTCTCTTCTCTCGCGGGCTGTCCCCCACCATTTCTTCTCTCATCTCTCGGCTCCCTTCCATTCCTGTCTACCTCCCTACAATCCCTTCCTCCCGTGAGCACTTTCTCGGCCTCCCTCTCGATGCCACCACCAAGTGTCTCTACCCATTTCCCCTCATCCACTGCAGCTGCTCCCTCTTCTACCTCTGGTCCCGTTCCCTTAAGTCCAACATGGATATCCCAAAGATCTCGAGCCAAAGAAAAGAGGAAAGTCCCTATCGCACCGATGGACTTCTCTGTCATCCCAAAAAAGGGGGCTAAGAAGCAAAAGCCTATAACCCACTTCTCTCAAAGTGCATCGGGAGAAAGAGTAATGGAGATTGCATATCCCGATCCTTCAAAGGGTAAAAAGGATCTGTCTCCGATAGATTATACAATAACCCAAGTCACAATGGGAACGTCTTTGGAAAGTCTTCAAGGAGAGGCCCTATCTGCGGTGGATGCCCTTTGCAAGAAACTTCAAGAAGCAAAGGAGGAGAAGAGGTTACTAAAAGAACAAAACAAACATCTTCTCCACGCCCTGCAGAAAATGGGCAATGCACCTCCTACAACTGCCACTGAAACTCCTGAGGTCCTAAGCCAGGATAAGATAAACGAGTACGCCAAAATTGGCGAACAAGGTATGGCAGTTTCCGCCTGGAGAGATCAAATCCTCAAAGACAGCGAGGAGGTAATAGTCAAGTTTACCGAATTATATCAGAATATCAATCGGGCGAACAATTGGACCATGTAAGGATGCAACACGAGACGTTCCAGAAAATGCTCATTGCTCGATCGACGATCTAGTGAAATTCGGCATTTTCAATCACCCCGGGGGTACCCAAAGAAGATCCTTGCTACGTTGGATTACCGGGTCAATCGGATGGAGTTCGTCTGGAAAAGATTGACAAAGTCAAGGAGGAAGCCCGGATGCAATGCATCAAATGGAGCAAATTGTTCGAGAATGTCTCCGTGGCTTGCTTACTCCTTTTGCCTTGAGGAAGGCAGACGAAACTATCCGGATCTTTAAGGAGATCGTCTCGCAAGGGTTAGGGCCAGAAGCCACTTTTGACACCGAATGCATCAACAACCTTCTGGCTTGCCGTGATTTTGTGGGGTTCTGATGGAGCGAGCAATGAATATTTCAAACTCCTGAAAACTCGAGAGATGAGCGGGAAACTTGTGAGGTCATCGGCGATCATACGAAGGGTCCTACCCAGGATCAACTTCAGCCAATGATCAGTAAATTCATGGAATATCGGACTCAGTTCCACATCACCTCTCCCGAACAACAGTAGAAGCAAGATACCCCCTTCCAGCCGTGAGACGACGATGAATAGCTTTCTTCCTCTTGGCTTCCTTTTTGTAAATATCTAAGAGTATGTTGGTACAAACGATGACCTCATCCATGTTGCACCATGGGATGTTGTCATCCACCAAGTTGTCCAAAGTCAACATTGACTTTTAGATATTTTGTAATTAGTTGTTGGTTGCCTTTTGCCTTCTCTCTTCTCTTTCTTCTATATATACTTGGATACTTGTCGTATGCCAAGGTGGTGGATACTTTTTAGATGAAAAATAGAAGTTAGAAGAAAAGACTTTGAGCTTTTTGTAACAGAAGAAAACATTAATACAAATATTAAGACTTTGTGCTGAATATGTGTGTTATGAGCATTTTAATCTTTCTTATGTCAGATTTATGTGTTTATTCTGTTGAATCTATCTCTACTTTTTGTCATTTATTCATCAGTATTGCTTTATTCGTCTATGCAAGTAGGTTCGGCTCTGTTTACTACCAGCCCAAAACATAGACCCTCTGACCTTTCTGCTTTGGAATTCATTTCTTTTCTCCCTTCAAATCTATTCTATCTCCCCACCTCATTTCTTTCCCTTCTTTTCACAGTTGGAAATACCTCTACTGGGATGAGATCCCAACCCCGAAGGCTAGAATATTGTGAGACTTGCACAGATTCCTGCTGGTAGAATAGCAATAAACCAGTTTCGCTTTGCTGACTCAAAGAGGGGCTATGCCCTGCACACTGTTGGCTCGTCTATCCATAGATCTGTCCACCTCGACAGATTTTCGGACCAACAACTCCCAAATCATTGTGAATGTAATGGCCGATGACTCCCAAATTGAAAGATTGATAGCATTTGTGGTCAAGGCAGAAAGTTGTTGGGATCTTTTGATGAGGTACACTGCAGTCATTATTCCCACAAGGCTAACCAAGTAGCGGATCTTCTTGCAAATCATGGGGCAGATTCTAGGAGACTGCAAGTAAGCTCTCATGTAAGGAATAGACAGGTCTGGAGTTACTTTGTAAAAGGTAGTTAATTATCTCGAATATTGAAGGCTTGTAATCCCCTTTGAATTTAAATGTCCTCTCCTTATGTTGGAACTTCATATTACACCTCCTAAGGATTATCATGATGAAGAAAGGTGATTTCTGCAAAGTAAATGAGCTTTCAATGAATAGACATTTCAATAATAAATGACACTCACAGAATTATCAAGAGGCTCTTGCATACATTTTCATTTTCTACTCTTCCATTTTCTTTCTTCACTCTTTCTCTTGGCATTGCTCTGATTTGGTATCTCTGTTCTAGTTATCACAGCTTCCTCTGTTCAAGATAAGGGCTAGGAGATTTCAAAGTCATTCCAGTTTCTGATAGAATTCTATATAAGGTATTCACAGTATTGTATGCCCTGAAGCATCTTTGAATTCATTTTCAGTGAACAGACGCTGCAGCATTTCTAGGGGAATTGAAGCCTTACATCATCAATTCAGTAAGGATCTGGGGAAGTTGGTGAGAAACATGGAATTTAAAGCGTTTATATTATATTAGTACATTTCCCTCAGGAGTCATGCAGGAAAGGGGCTCTACAGCGGGAAAGCTTAAGGAAAAGGCAAAGAACTTGGAGATCAAGCTGCGAGTCCGGAAGGAGACCACTATGGAGGTAAATAATGATGTTGCACCCCTCAAATAGCTCGGGATGGATTCATACTTCATGTAGTGAGTGATGCTATAAGGCCACATCTGCCTATTCATGTAAGACAGAGTCCTTTCCATGACCGATTGGACAACGAGATTCTGGAGGAGGATACCACAATCTCAGCTGCTCCAGTGGATACGGACACGGCTAAAGTGAGTTCTCTACCGGCGAAGTATAAAGGGGATTCGCAACAAAATCAGAACCGGCAGCAAGAAAGAAGATGGTTGTATTGACCATGCAGCGGTTGGGAAAACCCTTCTTGTAGCAGGAGCTCACAGAAGTCACACAAAGAATGTCCAACTCACAGCCAGGAGACGGCCGAGGTACAATGAGTCCAAAGGATGTCTTGAGTTCTCAGGTTTGAATGTCATGATCATATCCCAGTATTCTGTTTTGTTTTTTGCTTTCAATTATGAGATTTTTCTATCAAATGTCATTACTTTAGATGTTGCCAGGCCTAGCATACTTACAAGGGTCTATATTACAAACTGCTTGGTTTTAGTTTTTTTTTGTGTAGAGACAATCGTTGTCATGCATCCCTCATTTTTGGCTTTTAGTGTGGAAAGCCCAATGCCAAGATTTTTCTTACTAATAAAAATACACTTTAAAACCATCTGACAGGAAGCCATGAAACAATCAGAGGCAATCATATGCAATCCTAAACTAGAGATGAAGCAACCTATTCAAATTAATAAATAGCTTTTAGAGGAGCCTGCATCTAAATCAATTACAATATCAAACATCCAACAAATGCAAGCAAATTTCAAGTCGAAATGGACATAGCCAAGGATTAAAGATTATAATGGCTTCACCACTTGTAGAAACAGAAAAAGGAAACATTTAATTATGGTTTAACCATTCTGATGTGATATTTGACACCCCTGAAAAAGCCATGTGTTTAGTAAAAGTAAGTTGGCAAGGAGCTTGGTTAAGTGCTCACCCCCTGCCGGCCTTTCTGAAGCTGAATTTCAATGGTGCCTCCTGAGGCCACCCATGCATGGCAGGAGTAGGGGGCATCTTTCCTGATCATATAAAAGAGGTGATTGCTGCATTCTCAATACACTTGGGTTCTGAAACGTATAACACAGCTGAATGGTGAGGTATTGTCAAAACCATCAAAATAGCAGAAGCCCAATACTTCAATAAACTCGCAGTAGATGGTGACTCCCAAATCATTGCAGGCCAAACGATGAGAGAAGTTGCCAAACTGAAAGATTTATAGCATTCTTGGTGAAGGCAAAAGGCTGTTGGGATCTTTTGATGAGGTATGCTGGACTCACTGTTACCATGAGGCTAATGAAGTAGCAAGATCACCTTCAAATCATGGGCCAGATTCTAGGAGATAGCAAGTAAGCTCTCGAGTAAGAGAATGGGAAGATCTGGTGTTACTTCTAAAAGGGGAAAAACTCATAGTGGAAGGTGACTTCCAAATCATTGTGGACCCAATAGAAGAGGGCTCCCAAATTGAAATATTGATAGCATTTTTGGTGAAGGAAGAAACTTGTTAGGATCTTTTATGAGGTATGCTGCAATCATTGCTACCACAAGGCTAACCAAGTGGCAGATCTTCTTGCAAATCATGGAGCAGAATCTAGGAGATTACAAGCAAGCTCTCATGTAAAGGAATGTGACGGTCTGGTGTTACTTTGTAAAAGCGATTTAATTATCTCGAATATTCCAGGCTGATGATTCCCTTTGAATCAATTTCCTATCCTTATGTTGGAACTTCATATTACAACTCCTGAGAATTATGATGATGCAAAAAGGTGATTTATGCGAAGTGAATGAGCTTTTAACAAAGAGACATTTCAATTATAGATGACACTCACAAAATTATCTAGAGGCTCTTGCATAGATTCTCATTTTGTACTCTTCCGACTGCCCTCTTTGTCCTTTCTCTTGGTATTGCTCTGGTTTTGTATCTGCATTTTACTTATCATGGGTTCCTCTTCTCAAGATAAGGGCTAGGAAATTTTGAAGTTGTTCCAGTTTCTGATAGAGTTCTGTATAAGCTATTTACAGTATCATATGCCCTGAAGTATCTAAAATTCATTCTCAGGGAACAAATAATGTAGCATTTTTAGGCAGACTGAAGCCTTCATGAATTCTGCAAGCATTTGGGGAAGTTGGTGACAGCCAACGAATTCAAAGTGTTTCTATTATATTAGTATATTTTTGACAGAAATCGCCCTCAGTTGATCGTGCAGGAAGGGGCCTCTACATTGTGAAAGCTGAAGGAAAAGGCAAACAACTTGGAGATCACGGGATGGATTTATATTTCATGTACTGAGTAATGCTATAAGGCCACCTCTGCCTATTCACATAAGACCAAGTGCCTTCCATGGCCCATTTGACGATGCAATTCTAGAGGAGAATACCAAAATCCCAGCTGCCCCATTGGGCGCGAACACTCCTGAAATGGCTTCTCTACCAGCAAAGCATCAAGGGGGCTCCCGCCAAAATCAGAACCAGCAGAAAGAAAGGAGATAGTTGTATCAGTTATGCTATGGTTGGAAAACCCGTTCTTGGAGCCGAAGCTACAGATCACAAGCAAAGAACAACCAACTCATAGCCAGGAAGCTGCTGAGGTACAGAGAGCCTAAAGGATGTCGTGGGTTCTAAGGTTCCAACGCCATCATCATATCCCAGTATTCTGTTTTGCTTTTGTGTTCAATTATTAACTGGTCATGTCAAATGTTGCCAGACCTAGCAAACTTATCCCCAACGCCCAATGCCTAGCCCTATTTACCTAATTTTAAAAACATATGATGTAATATTATTCAAGACCTTAGGTAATACAATAGGCATTTCCTTCTCTCTTTATCCCAAGCATGCAACTAAGGCTACATCAAAAGATCGCGAATCAAACCTCCCTAAAAGGTTGTTGTGATGTCCCTTTTTGGGGGACTTCCGGAAAATAGCTAGGGCTGAATGAGAGATGACTGAAATTAATTTTTAGATGGCTGTAATCAGACTCCCAAGGGCTGGATATGACTGAAAATGCACACTGAAACCTGCAATTTTTCTCTTCCTAGGGCAGCGACCTGTTTTGAGAACTCCCACTCACTTTTGGATGCCCTAAACTCGCTGAAAATGTGCCCAATCAAGCTCAAAAATTCTGATTAATTACCAGCAATCAAAATATGAAGGAAAACTGATTTTTAGTGCCCTAGAAATGAAGATATGAATTTTCTATAAACCCTCTATCTGCAGAATTTATATATCACTTCAAAAATTCATAACTTTGCCTAGGAAGCTCCAAAATTCACGAAACTTGGGATCTTGGGGTTTAAAAATATGAAGAATGCAAATATCAAATCAGCTTGCCCAAACATCCACCCAAACATGCCAGACCTGCCCTACAAGCAACTCGCCCCTCTTGGAAATGCCCTAGAAACCATGCGAGATCACTCCAAATATATTCAGAAATTATTATTTAAACTCAGCAATCAATTGGTGAAGGAATTATAATTTTTGGAAGCCTAGAGATGCTGGAATGAATTTCCTTCAAACCCTAGTTGCTGCAGAAATAAATAAATATTTTCAGATCTGATTATGCATGCCAAAACCCTCCTAATTTCAATGTAAAACCAGATTTCACCCTTATAAATTATATGCAATGAGATGATGTAATCCAAACACATAGAAGACCCTTGAGTACTTCAAAACACCATTCAATGTTGGTCACCCTTTTAGAACAGCCAAATAATGTACCAAATCACTCCACAAATGAGTCGCTCCACTTTGAAGGGAGCCAATTTTGCATCAATAACAAAAGGAAAGCAATATCTTCAATATTTGACCCAAAGAGCTCCTTAGGGCAACTCACCTAGGGCTAAAATTAAGATAACAGTAGCAACGAGATCCCTAAAGGGGGTGGAGTCTCCCGTGTTGAAGTCTTCCATGGTCTTGGTGAAGGGTTTCGTCCTCACACAAGGCTCTCCAAGGGTTTTCATCCTTAGGAAAGGGAGAGAGATGCTTCACAAGCAATCTTTCCGAAATAATAGAATTCACATATATTCATCAAATGGCCAAGCAACCTCCTTTTATAACAATAAGGGGTGCTACATTTCAAATGATGGCCGACCCAATTAAAAAGTACTTTTTAATTATTTAATTTGTATTTGGAGCCTACATGCTCAAAATACTTTATTTTCTAACTAAATAAGTTTTTCTATTGGAGCACTTGGCTTCCCAATAGGAATACATGATAATAATGAAAATATCTACTTAGAAAATGTCATCCAAGTCTTCCCCTTGCTTCCTTCCTTAAACCCGGGGAGGAAGAATGGGTTAAGGTCTTCAATTCCGCTAGTCTCCAAAAAGGGACATGACAGATTGCTTAAGAAAAGCATAACTTCCACTCCCTAAGACCGGTTAACGCCTAGATGCACGCCCCTTGCATGTTGGTTGTTAACCTAAGCACAACGTTGTGCAAAGATCTCCATAATTTGACATCTCATGTTTTCTAAATTTTGCATGCTACCCAATGTATGGAATGATTGAACATAGCCCATATTCTCATATGTAAAATAATAAGCCATTTTGTTCCACATCATGCTTAAATTAATCAATTCTCCTAGTGATTTTTAGAGAAATTGAGACAAACATGAGACTATATAAAATAGACATCACTTAATGATGTTGGTATTGAATGGAGTATATAAGCATATTACACGTGTAGGTAGGACTAGCAATTGCACCCGAGCAAAGGTCTGCAATGGGGTCGTCGATAGGGAGGTGTTGAAGAAGTTAAAATAGAAGGATTCAAGGTGTTGGAGCCCAAATATGCGCCCCTTGGGGATTTGGAGGAAGGAGCAAAGGTGGATTGTTGCAGTGAGGTGTTCCTTCTCAAATTGGGCTTGATTTGAAACCAACAAATGCGGAGGTGATAAACTCCTTACTCTTCAAGCTTTACAAACCTAGGTGAGAGACTCTCAACAACCAAAAAGTATGAACATAGCACGAGATCATCGGGACAGTGTACAACAAACCCAACTAACAAGCCCAACCACTAATTTCCCACCCAAGTTGTTGTCACTAGCAAGAAGAACCATAAAGATGTTAAAGATTGGGCAAAGGTTGCAAGCAAACAGATATTTATAACAAAGATATCCATGATTTGTAAACTTACCACTCCATGAAAAGTAGAATAAACAATAATAGAGTTTACAAACCTGAATCCTAAGTTATAACAAAGAGAGATCTCAAGGAACTTGCAAAACCTAGCGGAGATCTCGGTAGGGCACTAATGTTTATGAAAATATTATAAAAGAGTTTGATCAGATGAACCATGACCAATGCCTAGGATCCATTGGGCAAGGAGTCTCCGAGTTTAACAAATTGAATTAATAATAGTCAAAAGAGGACAACAATTTACATAATTATTGTACACTCTACCTAAATTCAGAGTTTTAACAAGTTGATCTTACACAGACCCCTTATGCATCAGAATAGCATATCATAAATCATCAAGACGGTGATATTGAAAGGAATTGTAGAAATAACATTAAGCAAGGATTTTATAAATCAATAGCTACAAATGTCTACACACCATAGGCAATTATTTCAACAACAAACTATGATCCTCAAATAAAATTATCTTCAACAAAGCTACAACATGTGTTCAACATTCCATGATAGCTACACTTCTAATCAGAATGACTATTACTAACAATTGCTTAAGACTAGAGGAAAAAAAAACGTTATTTTTGAGACAGAATTTTGTAGTGAGCCAAAAGACTAGGATGAAGGATTTCTTCATCAATTTAAAACAATTTTCCCCCTCTGCAAAGAATTCCAGAAGTGGAATGCAAAGGTACTTCAAAAATTCCACAGAAATAATTTGGGGCTGAGAAAAAGCTAGATGGCAGCACAAGAAGAGATCAAAAATTCATTAAATGAATGGAGAGAATAAAGTGTGCCCAGATCACTCGAGAGATACCTCAATGCCAAATTAAGATGGGGAAGCACAAATGTGGCTTGAGAACAAGCCAATTTTGAACCAAAAGTGTGCCTCAAGAAAGCACAAATGAATCTTTCTACAAATGAGTATGTCCACTCCCGGGAATGAGGAAGCTCGAGAGAAACATGGAGCTGCCACTTGTCCACTCAAATTTAGTCCTTACACAAGCAAAAATGAGAAATCCTCTATGTTACACCAAGTTTCTGGGACGGGGACGGGAGGACGTGTTTTTGAGACGGATTTTTTTGGAGGCCATTTTTTAGGGGACGACAGGGGACGACTATTAAAAAATAAGGGAAAATTTTAAAAATATAGGAAATTTCAAATATTCATATGATAACATTGATAAAGCATTCATCACACACATTATAGAACCTTAATACATAAAATTGGAGCTGAATTGAGATTTCACATAAGATTCAAGTTTCAATTACAATAATAATTACAATGAAATGCCCAAGGGCTGCAAGTTTCAACTACAAAATGTCTAAAACATAGAAAATGAAAATATATTGTTGCCCCTAATCAAAATCCGCTAAAATGGCATCAAAATCAGACCCTGAGTCCGAGTCACTTTGAAACTATGAGGGATTGCCTCATCCAATGGAACCCCAACCAATCCCACCTGTGCCTCCTCATCAACCTATGTGGCATCTTCGGGATCAACATCCCAACGTGCAGCTGGAGTCTAACAATACTCAAGAGTCTGTCAATTTTGAAGTCACAAGGCACTATGCACGGCTACTAACTTCTCTGCTCGTCGAGAGGTAAGCTTGTTCCTCTTAACTAAGTGGATGAGGCCGTATGTGGACCAATTCCTCTCTGCAATAGAGGAACTAGCAACCTATGAAAGGAGGCAAGTGGCAGGAATCCTCAAGTCTAGTGCATCCTTGCCATGCCATGTCCACCATCCAATAGCGTTTATTTGAGCTAATGTAGCTCTATTTGTCCTCGCCTCTAATTTGCTAAATGTTGGACCACGGAGATTGGAAAAGTATGTCTATTGTGTCCGCAGTAAAGTGGACTCCTCATCAGTGTACATCTTTCAAAAGGCCTTCATGAGCCCTTCTTTCACCTCTTCATCATCAGATGGAGGCATTCTCCCAGGCCGTGTTGCATACCATTCGGTATTTAAAGCATAGGCTGCCATATGAAGCGGTTGTTCATTGTGTTCCACCATTGTGTCACAATGGGCCTATTATGTTCCTTATAAAATCCCAAAGTAGGATCCCTACTACAAATGACTTGCTTCATTTGCCCAAGCATGTTGTCAAATGTCTCATAAATCTCTTCAAGACTAGGGAGAGTTTTTATCAAAGCATATCTTATGACCCCCACTAAAGGTAGACAATGGAGCAAAAATATTTGCAAACAAGTTTTAAAAAATCCATACAATATTAAGAATTTAAAACTCAAAGAGTGAATCAAAATGCTATCACAAAGAATGAAAAATTAAATAATTTTCAAGTCAAAACATGGACAAAAATATTAAAAAATTAAAAATTCAAATATAATATTAAATATATAAAATCAGCAATTGCTTACCTCACTGTGGACCACCAATCATCATTGAGGATCTTTTGTTTCACACTTTTTCCTTCAGCAGTGTTTGCCTCTACCCATCTACTCCACTCTTGATTAACCAGCATTAATTGTAAAGCCTCCTACATCTCAAGCATCTTCTCTAACAAAATGAAATAGTTGGCATATCTAGTGTCTACGGGCTTGAGGAATTCCTTCCTCGAAAAAGACCTGAATAGAGTAAGTGAGGTGTGATGGTTGCAAATGAACATATGTATGTGTCTAGCCTATGTCATCGTGTCTTCACCCAATTATCTTTCCGATGTCTTTCAATGCATTGTTTAACGCATAAACACAACATGGAGTCTAAAAAATGTGCTTGTAAGCACCCTACACCATGAAGCCAGCTACCTTACATACACGAGCTCAATCTGTCACCACTTGTACAACATTAGAGGGCCCAATCTCCTATGGCATCCTTCAAATTTTGAAATTGAAAGGTTGCATCCTTCATCTTCCTGTCTGATCAATAGCTCTAAGAAAATATGAGCCGGGAAGACATCTAACAATGATATTGATGAGTGGTTGATGTCTAATATCAGCCCACACATATCCAAGTTTTCCTCATCCACTCCATCACCAAACTCGCCTTAGAATATTCTTTATCAAGGAGGCTGGTCCATAGTTTATGTTCTCCAAGAGGGACATACGAGGAACCAACAACAATTACATCTTTGAACATTTGTTTGAAGTAAGGGGAACGTGACACATGAAATGGTATTGCATTGGCAAAGAAGAATTTGGCAATAGAAGAGTCAGCTACTTCCCGTGATTGCACATTGAACATCCCCGCAACAGTAGTAGCCTTTCTCTTTCCCTTGGTAGAATCCTCTCCCCTTTGACTTTCAACATCCACGGATTGGGTAGGCAATTGTGTACCATGCATAGTCTCCAATGGCATCCCTTTTTTCTTGCCTCACCCTCCATGTGCAACCTAGTCACTTCGGCCTTCTCAGCTAATGTTATTTTTCACAACCTTTTACCCCCTGTCCAGCTATGCCCAAAAGATGACAATAAACCCTTGTGTAGCTGCCCCTAAAATCTTTGTTGCAAATATGACACAACCACACTCTACTCCCCCCGAGTTTTTTTCTTTGTCAATGGTTGTTGTAAATTGTGAAAGAGGCTTTTTAGGATTGAATGGGCCCTTTGCATAGATTTTGAGGAGTTGAGAAGGGCATTCAAATGGATTATTTGAACCCACAATTGCTACAACACTCTCACTCCTGAAGAAACCCTATTTCTACCTCTATGTTGCATTTGAATCTCTTCACCCTCACTGTTGCTCATTGTTTTTTATTGAAAATGCAACACCCAATTGCAACTGCAAGTGCAAACAAAAACAAACAAAAAATAAAACCTCCCTAAGTCTTTGAAGTTTGAAACCTTGAAAAAACAAAAACAAATGAAAAATAATTTGTGTAAATTTGCAAAATGAACAAAGGATGTGAAACATACCTCAAATGGTGTAGAATATTGCTCTCTTGCCTTCTTCTCATTGTTCTCTTTTCTTCTCTCTGTTGTTTTCTTTCTTTGTCTTCTCCTTCACAAGATGGGAAATGACAAAAATGAGCTTCTTTTTTGTTTTAGTTGTAAGAGAGGTTGTTTTAGGTTTAGGTTAGTTAGGAATGAGTGTAGGGGTCCTTATGGGCCCCCACATTCCTTTTTTATTAACTTTGAGTTTAAAAAAATAAATAAATAATGCCTTTGTTGGGAGGTAGGGGACACCCAGGACGTCCACAAGATGCGGTTGGGGGACTTGAAGTCCTCTAGCCGTACTGTGGGGCGTTTGGGTGTCCCCTACCATCTCCCTTTTTTCGGCATCCTGGGAACGTCCCCTGTTTTTTGTGTGAATTGGGAATGGGTAGGGGATGTTTCCTACTCATCCTCGAGGTCCTCAAACGTCCCTATCGGGACAAGCTTAAATATGTCGGGACGCGTCCCCGTGAAACATAGGAAATTCTCCTTTGCTTTATGCTAATGTAGACACTCAAATTTGGTAACTTATCCTTTGACAATGACAAGTTTGACTTTATTCCTATGCTAAGACAAACGCTCGCATTCTAAGCCTAGTCAATATATTGTTGATAATCTAATGAGGTTATTCAATGGTTTAAATCATGCAATGGAGTTATCACCGAAATTTGCACCCTTGTTGAATGTGAGATTCAACATTCTAGGGGAAACATTGAGTGACCTCCACGGTGTGGAACAATGGAGCCTTCAAAGATCAGTCTCCAGAGAAGGTCGACTTCCTTCTAATCCAATTCACCGCAACTAACCTAGCCAACACTAAACTACAACCATATAAACCTAACCTAAGAATTCAAAGGGACCAGGGAAGAGAAAGGGAGAAAATGTTGAAAACCAAAGGGAAGCAATGCACCAAACTAGGAAAGGATCCATTCAGGCTCTAAATGACACAGATATAACTAGAACCGAGCAAAGATTTAATAAAAAAACATAGAGCTATGCAATAGATCGGAATAAGATTGAAACCAACAAAAGGATAGAAATAATCACATTAAACACTAGAGCATCTAATGGAAAGGAATCACACTTGCATCAACAACAAGAACGTGTTTCATTTACGATACGGGTCGAGGCACGAAAACTTCACGAAAGGAAGTTACAGAGGTTGCGAGCAAAGTCTTTTAGCAAGCTCTAAAGGGGCGAGCTTCAAAATAGCAGAAACGAACCCGTATTATGCCTTTTTGCATTTACATTTATAGGAAAATCAGAGGGAGAAAGAGAGGAAAGGATCGATTAGACACGGTCCACCATCACTAAGTACCAATAACCCTTAATATCGTCGACCAAATATGGGCGCCATGTGTTATACGCCATTGATATCGCAAAACAAGCATGGGTGTCAATTTGCTCAAGACGTACACCATCAAATCATCGGTGCAGATTTAAATTCTAGTTGTTGGGGTTGTTGAGTGTCTTGTTCAAGTTAGGCGCGGTTTTGTTATGTTTCTATTATGATCTGTGGCCTTCTAATGTTCTACTTTGATCCAGGGCATTGTTATGTTTCCGCCAAGATCCGTGAGAAACACTCAAACTCCACGATGCATTATACCACCCGCGGCCCTTTATTCTTTGTTCCCTAGCATTCACTATGTTCCGCTTACCTCATCGCGGCTTTTGAACTTGTGTGGCTTTTTCTCTGCACTTAACTTTTCTTCTCCACATGTCATGGTGTTCTACTTCTTTGCCTCACAACCTTTAGACCTCCGCGAATTTTCCTTGTTGTGCGGGTTTGTGGAAACCCGCGGTATAATATACTTCAACATTCCGCATGAATCGCATTTCTTCGTTCCACGGACTTGAAAACCTGCAGAACACTGATTTTCTACAAACTCCGAGGGAACACTACTTTTTGACCTCCACAGCAACCCCCCCTCCAAGGAACAATCAATTCCTTACAACCTTGCAATTTTGGAGAGGAACGTCACCATGACTAGGGTTATGATACCAATGGAGTTTGGGTTGTTGATAACCCAAACCCTTGGCCAATGCAATATGAATGGAGTGTACTTTATTGCATAAATTGCAATCCATCCCCACCTACCTATTTTATCACATGAACTAATGGCATATTCTACCTTGCTAGTACTAATACCTTGGATATAGTACAAGTGGGTATCATCAGTTTTCTCTCTACCTATGGAAATTCATCAAACTTGAGTGTCGACAAAAGTAATTGGGAAGGGTCATACTTTCTCCTAGGACTGTCCAACCAAGCCCACATAGCCTGCAACATTTTACCATAGATATTATCAGATCTTGCATTGATCTTGTGGCAGTGGTGGATGATAATGTCAAAGGCTTTCCTTCCTCCACTTTGAGCATTGATATACACATGTGACAGCTCCAAAATCCTTCCTCAATCTTCATCGACTTCTTTTCCCCATTTCCATCAGGACTCCTCCCCCATTTCCATCGGGACTCCTCCCCCATGTGGCTATTTATATTTTTACTTGTATTCTATGGCTAGTGTTTGGGTTAACACTTTCTTGTTATGCTTTCATTGTTAGTGTTTTGAATTTTTCTTAGTTACTTTTGAGGCTTCAAAGGTTCTTTCTAACCTAGTACTGTTCTATTGTGAATGGATGCACTTTCAAGTCCTATTGACCCAGTTTGGTCACTAACGGGCATTAATATGATTTCTTCTTTTCTTTCTTAGCTATTCTAACTTTATTTTGGTTAGTTCTTTTTAAAATCATGATTTTCTACTGTAACTTGTACATTTGACTCCCATTCACATACTTTGGTCATCCGTGGACATTAATATAATTTTTTTCTTTCTTGAATGGCTCCAAGTGAGGCAGTTATAGATGTTTGTATTTTTCTGTCCACTGTGTTTTATGTGCTATCATATGCAGATTGATGTGGACTTTGTTAACTTGATGTATGTGTAATAGCTTTTTTCAATATGCCTAGGCACTGTCCCATCCTAGTGGCTATAATGTGTGTGCTTCGCACTTCCCATTGTTTTGGATAAAAGCTTTGCACGGTATTTTGCGTTAGGAAAAAAATGAAGCTCTTACCAAAAACAAATCTACAATAAGAGGTTAGTACACAGGAATGCTTTAATGTATATCCCTCAATATTCCTACTAGCAATTAAAATAAGGAGGCATGCTGCAATTTAAGCTGTTATACAGCTTGACATGAGATTTAGAGCTGCATTTATGAGTTTTAATTGATTTTTTAACTAATTTAAAATGAACATGAAACAAACTGCATGATAACTTCAACCATACCTCTTAAGGACAAATCCCTATATTCCATTCGTCCTTATGCTTTAGGAAGATATCAAAAACACTTTTCTTAGCCAGAAATAGAACTACAGAAAGCTTGAAAGCGTTGGCCATCCTAAAACTCAAGGCCAAAAGAATTTGTAAAAATATCAATTTTATCCTCTCCAATATCAGACATTGCTGACAAAGGTAATGAGGACTTACTTTGTTGCTGACTGAAGAGCCTCGAAACTAGATACACGCCGCATACTTGCTGCAATACAGTAAAACATAAATAAGCATTTATAGTCAACAAGTACAGCAAGGTGCAAAGAATACTGGTCTCTTCCCCGTAGATTAAAAGAGCATACTAATGATAACAACTACTAACAGTTTTTAATTTTTTACCACAAGAGTGATACTTGCAATTTTTCATTCTAGAGGTTTTGAAATCTTCCGGCTAGTGTTCTGCTCAGAATTTATGATTGAATAAGATAGAAAATAAGTACTCTCACATTTTTGCAATCCAAACAAATTGTTCATGCAAGTCCCTAACAGCTTGCCTCTTAATGCAAATCGGTATGAACATCAAATGCTTATGTACAGTTGTATTTTCATGCTTTGTTATGTTGTAAATATTATGATTGACAGTGTCACAGACCATAGAAATTACAACTCTCAAAGAGTGCAATTAAAATAAATGGCAGGAATTTCATTCATTTTCAACATGGCAAGAAATGATTTTACCAACATATTTAATCAATGAAGAAAATTCAGAAGTCAAATCAAGGGACGGTGGACAAAAGGATATCTCTCTAGTTCAGGAGAGACAAAATGCATAAGAAAGAGCATAAGTTAAAAAGTGATGATTGGGTAGCAGACCACCTTGATTATCTGAGTTTGCCACGTGATAACGGCAAGAGCTAGACAGGAAGTTTCCACTCCTCAATTGTGTCAATGTCAATCAAGAAAAAAATTCTTTCACAATGTTGTGATAAACAGTGGTGTAACTTAAAGAATATCATTCAACAAAAAAGGACAGATATAATGGTTCAGCAGTCGAGGAGAAGGCTGAAAACAATATTGTGAGATAACATTCACAGGGAAAAACAGCATGATTGTAACAGCATACATTTAGGGAATACAATGCAACTAAAGAGGGAGATTTTGAGACCTTTAGAAAATGAGTACACAATTAAACAGTCACTATAATGATAATTAATATGTTAGTAATTACTAATTACCATTAGGCATGCGAAGGGTCATGTCCATGGTCACACCTAACTGTACAAGGCTAATAAATTATAATGTTACTATACTGGAATTTGTAATGTGTGGCTGTGGGTGCATTCAACTGGTGTGGTATCATAGTATCATACCCACTACCTCTTAATATTAATTCATATTCTTGTCTCTTATTGTACATGTTATTTAACAAAATTGTGCCAAAATAGTACATGTTCGGTGTTGTTTGAATATGTACATTTGAAACCACCCTGTGCTCCCTATAATAGTACATGTTCGGTGTTGCTTGTTCTTTAAGGCAACATAAGGCTCAAAGGACAAACAGGTAAGACCAGTTGGAGGGAGAACGGGAAAGTGATCACCGACAAATGGTGTCATAATTCCAGCAGTGATGAATCTCCAAATTAATCAGTAATTGCCATGAATCAAATTCTGTAAGACTGGGTAAAGAAGCAGAGCCGTGAGGTGAGAAGGCTACAGAATTCAAATTAGTTATAACAACTAAAGTTTAATATGAAGAACAATGATTAACTGGTAAAGAGTTGAGCAAGAAAAGAAGAAAAATAGGATGGGAAGCTCCACTTTTTCAGATATTATTTAAGAACTCTAAAGAAACTTTTTGTAGAGAGGCATCAAGATACAAAAAATCCATGGAAAAGAGGAGAATACTTTATGACAAAGATAGACACTTAAAGAAAATTTGTGATAGACATTTGGCATAACGAGTAAATAAAGACCCCCTTCATAAAGCAAGAGCAACAGATCAAACATATGATCATATTCAATGGAACAAATAATTGTTGATGAAAGTGGCACAAGAGCAAGCAGGAGGATGTAGAGAAGATCAAAGAAAATGGCAGGGCAGAAAGAGAAGTGAGGTATAAGAGAAATCATTTCAGGAGTAGTGCCCTCTGCATATTGTTAAAAATGTGAGGTATGATACCCAGGAAGATGGAATCTTCTAAGCTATATTCCCCCAAAATAGAGACTGCCAGTAGTGCAAGGCCTTGTGAAAGTTTAAACCACTCGTACAGAGCCCAAAAGGGAGAGAAATGAGAAGCCAATGGACAATATGAATATAATCACGAAATTAGGAGGAGAGATTGACATAATCAATACACTAAATAAGTCAGGAATGGGCCTAAATAAAAACTGGTGACATTGCTGATTAATGGCTTTTCATATAATCAGTTAATATCATGGCAGCCATATAGCTAGTGCCCATTCAAGTACGAGGTAAAGGTACATGCACAGATACGTAAGAACATGCTTCAAAAGCATCCAATCCTAAATAGGTGTTATGCAGCAAGCGATTTTTTCCTCACTCCATAGTCGCTGAAGAAGAAAGAGTTCTGTCGACTGAAGTTACATTCAAGGCGTCCACAATTAAATGATGTTATATACATTCATCAAAAGAAGCATCTTTGATATGATGCTCTTTCTGAAAGCTTATTTGTATGGGAGAAGCCTGTATCTATGGGCTAAAGAGCTTACTAACACATTTAATGTTTCCAACTCCATCTTACGACTGTCCAAACTCATTTTCAATTTATTTCTATCTATTCTTTATTTGAATAATTACACTAACCCACTTGCATTTAGATTCGACTGATTTAGACCTAAGTAACTTCTAGTTAACATACTAACTATAAGGGATGTCCTCATTATTCCCTCCTCGCTTTGATCCTAATTTCTATATGAGATTTGAGAACTTCTTCAGAAAACTGACTCCATGAACCAAATGGCCTATGCCCCGATAATCCCATGAGATTTGAGAGCTTCTCTAGAAAATCTGTGTCACAACCCATTTCTAGTTTTTCCTGAAAAACATTATTATTTCAATCAGAGCAACAAGAAACAAAATTGCATTCGGCTACCAGCATTTAAAGCATACCCACCCCATGTGACATGCCCTTTTGAACCATGTTGTTGGTGAAGTTGTGGAGCCTGATTGCAAGTTAAAGTGGCAGTTTGTTTTTCTTTTTCCTATTTTTTGGGAGGAATTCATGGCCATGGATAAAAATAGTATTGTCTTATTAATAGACGGGAGTTGTTATTTTTATTTTTATGCATGTCTTATTTATAAGCATGTGATATTTAGGTTGCTTGTGGTTGAAGCAAACTTTTACAAAGAGGTGCACAAGTTATATATATATATATATATATATATATATATATATATATATATATATATATATATATATGTGCATGGATTTACTCTTTGTAGTATGAGAAAGAGAGAATTGTATTGTATTCCTCGGGACTAAATAAAGGAGAAGGCTGGCTTGTTTCTGGTGGATGTAACCCAAATTGGGTGAACCATGTTAAATCTTAGGTTTATCTTGTGATTGCATGCTTCTTTTATTTCTGTTTTAGTTCCGCTTTTATTGCTCATCTGTATTTCAATCCTACCAGGTTGCTAGGTTTTTTTATAAAACCGGTCAAATCGGTTCAAACCAACAAAAACATATTTTTACAGGAAAAACTGAACGTATTGGGCTGTGGGTTTTGTCTATAAACCCCTTAAAATTGATTTTTTTGTCATATTTTCACTTTCAGGCTGCAGGTAAGCAAATTTTCAGACTTTCACAAGTGATTGCAAACATTGAGTCAGACATTTTGTGGTCATCAAACTAAGCACAGTGGCATGTATTCGAGATTTGCTCTTTCAAACCCTCGTTTTGCTTTTTTTTCATCTGCACGGCATGAGAGAGGTAGGGTTTTTCAAGTTTCCTTTTAATAAACTTCCTAGACCCTAACTATAAGACTCTGGGACAGGGTTTGCAGGATGGCAGAAAAACTCCCAGATTTTGCGGACGGCTAGGAGGCAAATATTAAAATAATATATAAAATTATAAATAGCAAAAAATATACAAATACATATTAAATTTATTAACCAATTTTATTTTACATACTCCAAAAAGGGCCTCTTGACAACTTTTTTCTGCACTGCAGCTCATTCTAGAATTTTTTTGGAAATTTCAAGGAAATTTTAGTAACAATTTATCATTTTTCTCAATGAAAGTTTTCAACAGCAAATTCCTTCTAGCATGAAAAGCATAGACTGGAGCAAGCATGTCTAATTAGAGATTCAACATTTGCATCTTAAAACAAGGAATGACATGTTGGGAGTTTCTAAAATGTGGAAGCCATAGCAGTTTGTGACAGTCAACTGTCCACATTTTGTTAGAACATTACTATTAAGTGTTCTATATGCTATAAACTATAGTTTATAATTAAATAAATAAAAATATATAATATTTTTATTTATTTAATATAAATTTTAGGTTATAGGTTTAATTGATTTTTAAAATCAATTTATAAATGTCGTCATGAATATGAATTTCATGTGAAAACATTTGAAAAATGTAAAAGGGAGAGAAGTGGGAAAAGAAGTTACTGGAGTGTGGAAGTTTCTCACTAAATGGAAATCTTACTTTGTCTGTGGTTTTTACCCTCCGGGGTTTTCCACGTTAAATATTGGTGTTTGTGTTATATGTAATTATCATGTTTTATATTGTGGTTTAATTTGCAATCCTTGATAAATTATATAAATTTTAATTATAGTTTAATTTGCAATAGATGATAAATTATATTAATTTTAATTAATGTTTAATTTGCAATAGTTGATAAATTATATAAATTTTAATTAATGTTTGATTAATAGCATGAGTTTAAATAATTTAAAATTGATTCAGGTTTATTTAATATTGGATGGTGGGTGGTTACAACCTAGGGGCTATATAAAATATGCCCCCACCCATTTCATTTTCACCCACGCTCAAAAATTTACTCTCCCAAAATATTTTATTCAATTCTTTGGTCGTTGCATTCGAAAGTAATTTGGATAGGGCCCACTCTTCATACACAAGTAAGCTTTGTTAAAATATTTTGCAAAGGTTTAAATTTCTCTCCTATGTTTTTCTTCAAATGTGTTGGAAAATCAAAGTCCAAGGTTAATGAGAAGGGTTCTAAATGGGGAGACAATTGCCTTATTGGCCCGTGATAAAACATTGGTTTGGGACCACCTTGCATAGTAAATATTCTTAATAAAATCTTAATGCCCCTCCTTTTATTTGTTGTGTTGGTGGCCTTGGTTGGAGTTGGGTGGGCATCTATAATTTAATACTTTTTAAATCATATAAAACATTAAAACCCTAGCCGCCCTCATATATATTTTTGTTATTTATATAAAAAGTTTAATCCTGTTTTCTAAGCCGGCCCCACATATGTTTTTCCATTTATTTGAAAACCCTTACCTTATATTTGTATTATGTGCTTAGCTTATATTAAATTTCATACAAGTTAAAAGTTATGTGCTTACCTTATACTTGGATTATTTTTCACTTAATGATTAAAAAAAAATTCAAAAACATAAACTATCCCACTCCACCGTTTTTAAATGTTTGGCCGCCCCATACAAATCCTTAAAAGACGTGGAATTATTTGTTTTTTAATAAAAAGAAAAAACTTTAAAACAATGTCGGGTGAGACAGGTTAGGTTTAGGTAAGGTGGGCTTATTTAATAATGATTGGTGGGAGTGGTTTAGGCCACATCCGACTTTATTTAAATCATTTTAAACTCAACCGCCCCCTTTACATATTCATTATGCGCTTAGGCTATTGTGTTTGGTGGCTTAGATAAAACAAGGCATAATTAAATGAGTTTATTGTCTCGGCCATGTGTATTGGTCATTAAGAATTATATAAGCATAGTAATATTTTTTTAATTATTGTTATAATTTTCTATTTTTTATTTTTGTTTAAATTTAAAATAATATTGTGTTAAACATATAAATGTGAAGATTAATAGGGAAATAGGTAATGAATTTTCTATAAGAAATGGTAGGTTATGGGTTCAAATCCCTTCCTCTTTTAATATAAGGAATTTTTATCAAATAAATTCTTTTAAAGTTCGAAAAAAATTATAAATTGAATTTTCAATTTATAAGATTCAAATCAATAATTATTTTTATCATATAAAGAGCTTTTTAGGGATTTTTTTTTCTTTAATTCAAAACTAGAAAAACTTATTTTTCAATTTATTTGTAAAAATTGTGAAATTAATCGATAAACTGTCCTTATTTTGACTCATGGAACATGTGACAAATTAATTGCAGGAAAAAGACAAAAATCTCAAACTTGGTGCGTATTATTGCATCAAAACGACATGGGGATTTTTTTCTAAACCTTTTGCAATTTTTTTTCTGTAAAACCTATTTTTATTGAAAAGTGTAGATTAAGGACTTGAATTGTTTCGTTATAATCTTTTTTTCTCTTGATTTAAGTTTGAAAGCTTTGTTCAAAATGAGTTCTAGTCACTTTAGTATTGACAAGATGCAAATGTTGAATGGAACAAACTATAACATCCGAAGATACAGCTGAAGGTGAAACTCGTGTCACGCAAACTTTGGATTATTGTGAATGGTACAGAGAAGACGGCGGCCACCGGTAGACAAGCGGCAATGACAGAAACGTATCTACATTTCAACAAAAAGTGCAGAAGCGATGTCAATTATACTTTGCAAAGCATGCAAGATGACTTTCTGCTACACATTAGAAACCAGAAAGTCTAAGTGAAGCTTTGACACTGTTAGAATCAATGCACGAAGGTATGCATCTGTCAAAAATTATAAAATTGATTCTTGAGTTAATGACAACTCCCATGAAGGGAGACGAAAAAGTAGTTAATTTTCTAGCAAAAATTAAAAATATTAAATCTCAATTAGATGGATGTAACTGTAATTTGATTCACTACTATATTTTATTATTCAAATGAACATCCATGAGAGGTTTAGGAACTTCACTTCTATTTTAAATTCAAAATATTAAACTCGAACACGATATTACCGGCCTATCTACTTTAAGTGCTCCCTTAATTCAAGAGGAGTTGGTCATGTTGAACTTTGATTCGAAGGAGAATGCCACTCAAGCACTTCTTGCACAAAAACCTAAGAATAACTTTTCTAGGTTTAACAAAAATAAAAATCAAATTTTAAAACACCTAGTAAAGATAAAAATCAGGGAATTTAAGAGTCAGTTTTGATGGGAAATGTCACAATTGTGGGAAATTTGATCACAAAAAGGAAAACTACAGGGTAAACAAAAACAAGTTAAATTTCAAAACTCAGAAAGGGAACAAACCAAATCAGAATTAAAACAAAAACCAAAAGAACAATCAAAAACTTAATGTAATTGTTTTGTATGATGCATTAGTTACTGCAAAGAAAACGAATGGATATTAGATAGTGGTGCATCTAGGCACATGACTTATAGATATGATATTCTAATTGATATCAAAGAATGTAATGATCAAATCTATCTTGGTGATCATTCCATTCTCGATGTTCAAAGTCAAGGAAAAGCTAAGTTTTCAATGGTTTTATAAATGATGTTTTGTGTGTTCCTAAATTGAAAATGAATTTGCTTTCTTGTTCATAGCTAACTCAAAAAAATTATAGTGTAATTTTACTAAAGGATAAATGGTTTATTAAAAATGAGTTAGATGTTACTATTGTTGAAGGCATACAAAAGAATGGTTTATATGTTTTTAAAGGTTTTGCATTTGCTTCATGTTTTTCTACTCAAAATAGGAATGATGTTCAGTTGTGGCATGAAAGATTAGGTCATGTTAATTTTAGGAGCATGTATGACATGTCTCGGCTTAACCTTGTTATTGGTCTGCCACCTATCTCTCATGCTCGTGAAACTTGTGAAGGGTGCTTACGTGGTAAGTAATCAGCAAACCCCTTCCATAGTCATCATGAAGCAAACTCCTCAAAACCTCTAGAACTTGTCCACAATGATGTTAGAGGACCATTAGAAGTTCCTTCCCTAAACGGTTCTTTGTATGTTGTCACTTTCATTGATGATTATTCTCGCATGATTTGGTCCTTTGATGCAGAACCAATTACATACATTCAATTCAAATAGAAATCAGACCACCAATTCATTCAATAAACTTTTTGTAGGGAGAATCACTCGATTAGTCTAAACAGTTCATATATGCGAAATTCACTCTATTACCTCTTTCAATGGCTTACTCACCTTCAATCGCTTGTCCTCATACCTGCATACCCCTTGCACAATTGCAATTTAGTCCTCTAGTTGACCTTTGGTCAGAAGATTCCTTCAACTCTTGTCTTGCTTATTCTTGTTCACTAGTCCCCTTGGTCTTGCCTCCAAACCAAGCTTCTTTTTGCTCTTTAGCCCTTGTTGTTGCTTGCACTTGCACCTGTCTCAAAGCTCAAAACATTGTTATGACAATCATTATACTTGATACAAATGTGTCAAGGAGCCTCTTTCCTTTATCTTGTTAAAACTAGCCGACTTGTATCCTTAAGACAAGCATTTTTGTTTAGTTCAAGGTTAAACTGGTCTAAAGGGTCCATCAACTAGGTGAGAACATTTTTAAGTACCTTCTATCAACCTCGAAGTGTGGTGACAATCTTAAGAACTAACTCACTATACATTTCTCCCAAAGCTACTTTTTTCACTTTAAGGTTTACCTAGCTCTTCTAGCCTTGCTCCTAAGCTTTGTTTGGTTTATCTACACATATCTAGGGTTTCCAAATTCAAAACCACCCTTTTTGAGTGCCCTTTTGCTTGATTTTTCTATGTACTAAGTCATAAGTTTGAATTCCTTCAATTGCTATCACTTCCTTTGTAATTGACCCCCACACTAGGTCTCCTACTGTGCAACTATTCCAAGGATGAGATTGTTATCAAAATCTCCAAAGTTGGCCACTGAAATCCTAAAATTCTTTTGAACCTCTTTCCTCGCTTAGCCACAGTGATTACTTTCAAATTACAAGTGTAAACTCGAGGTGTAAGGGTCTTAACCACTAAACCTCCTATAAACCCTAGTTGTGCATTGTAAAGGAGCCCGGAGGTAATAAATTCCTTATATAATGAAAGGTTTTTGTTTCCACGGTCTGAGGCTTGGCCCTGAGGTTTAATTCATCATCATGCATGTGATTTAATTCACACTGAAAAAGGACACCTTGCTAATCCTTAAAAATACGTGGATTCAATCATACTCAGATTAGGCAAGACTGTAACATCTTAAGAAACAGAGTTATCTTTTAGTAACAAACTCCACCAACATATTCCTTCTAGCAAAGCCTTCTCTTCTTGTCCTTTATGAGATTTTAAGCATCCTTTCCCTATGGATAACTGGGTGTCTTCTCATAGTTGCATATAGATTGATCCATGTTGACTAGGAGTCTTTAAGGCACAAAACAAAGCATTCACTGTTAGGTCATTATCTTGTCAATATATGAACTTTTGCACCATAACTCACATGTGAAGGACCTCCCCATGATGATCACAAACCAAATGTATTAGCTATCTTGCCACAACTCACAAATTTGCTTAACTAAGTAGACTCACATCATTGTTACAGAATTCACAGTCTTTCCAATGTGCACTTAACACACAGACAAAAAAGTCATACAAACTCACCAAGAATACTCTTCACAAACGTTTACCAGGCTTGATCTCTCTCTTGTCCCTATATACACATATTTCCAATGCTCCACCACCATGCATAAGATGCTCCAACAAAGAGTAAGAATACACGGATCAATTCAAATGCTCGTCAACAAGCTTAGGATCACATTTCAATCAACTCTGAGCTCAAGCATTTCTTACATGCACAACAGCAAACACAAAATCATGCCAGAAAATGTCACAAAACTGAGTTTTTCTCCTTCAATCCCTTCTTGAAACTTTACACCTTGAATCATATCCGGATACAATAGGCAATTTCAGTTACAGTATCTTTCTTATAGTCTCTCCATCACCTCTTACTCGAGTTTCCAGCACATTTGGTCAGTTACAACATGACTTATCATGAGATTCCCTTCTAGGAGGTTACTTTTACCTAATAGGCCTAAGTTTAGTATGACTAGCTCTTCTCATGACATGTGACCCTAGAGGATCTAATTACACCACATTTGCCTCATTCCACCCTCTTACAAAGTTCTCAAGCTTCAAGAATGCATTACAACATCAAATCAAGCCAAAATGGCTCCTCAATTTCAAATTTGCATTTAGGAGGGAAAATGCCTCTTTTGAATTTTGAAAATCCTAGACACCAACAAAGACTACTAAATGACACCTAATGACCTCTAGGACTCTGCTATCACACTTGACAAGCCAAAACAAATGTCTTCATGACTTATTTATAGATATAGAGTGATTGCTCCTGCATCATCCTTTATCAAAAATAAATCAGATGTTTTATCAAAATTTAAATAATTTAAAGTTTTAGTTGAGAATAGTTCTAGTCGTAAAATCAAAAGACTTAGAACAGATAACGGAGGAGAATATATTAGTAAAGTATTTGATTCATTTTGTATCGAATCTGGTGTTAAAATATAACACTTTATATAGCATGTAAAGACAGTTATGTAGTTGTTCGGTTTGTAACTGTTCAACCACCTCTTCACATATAAATAAACATCTGCCTGTGTCATTCCAACAGTGCAGTTTGCTCTCTCCTTCTTTGAGTTTTTCTTCTCTTTGCATATGCTAACATGTGGAATACAAAGGGAACTCACTACTCCTTACTCTCCTCAACAGAATGGTATTGCGGAAAGGAAAAACCGCACCATTCTTGAAATGGCTAGAACCATGTTGCACTCAGCTCAAGTTCCTAAGTTTCTATGGGCTGAAGCAATGAATACCATTGTTCATATTTTGAACAAAGTTCCTACTAAATCCCTATTTCAATCTACTCCCTTAGAAAAGTGGACTAATAAGAAACCTAGTGTATCTCATCTGAGAATCTTTGGAAGCCCTACCTCTATCTTCATTCCTAAAGCCTTACTGCTCAGTCTAGTTATGAGTAAACATTTTGGTCTATGCCTTACTGCTTTAATCATCTACACAACCTTTCTCTTCATATAAAATTATACATACCGGCTTTAGTAAGTGGTTATAGCTTCCACAGGAAAAATTTAAATTATATTTATATATAGAGGTTTTTTTAGATGGAAATGAGTTGCTTCCAAAAACCACCTTAAACTACAAAAGTACATTAGGGCCTTCCCAAATTTATTTTATTTTCAAGTTTTCTCAAGCCCAATGCAATGGTGTAGCTAGATTGAGGCCATCCATTATAAGATATCGAGAAATTTGATGAGAAGGGGTTCAAATCATTAATCAATGTAGAAACGCATAAATGGACAAAAGTTGAAACTAATGTGACAAATCCAAGATAAGCACCTTGAGATTGATACATATTGGTGTTTTTCAAAAACCTATGGCTAAGATATCTAAACTAGTTTAAAATCTTTAAAATTAAAAAAAATGAAGAAAAATGATTTTTTTGTTGGGGAGGGGGCATCCCCAAAACGTCCCCTTTTCTCGGGGACACCCCCATCTTTTGCATATGAGGGTGTGTGGGGATATGTTTCGTCGACATCCCCAAGTCCCCAATGGGGAGATAGTAACTCAAACCCTAAAAATTAGGATTCGAGTTAGGGTCTCCAAAGAAATGACAACATTTTCTTTCAAATAAATTAAGATGAGATTGATCCTAATTTAGAATGGTTCACAACAAAGGAGCCTACATTTAGTGAAGAGGATTTGGATATCTTGAATGAGGTTTTGGATGATAGTGACCGTGCTTGTTTGGACCAAATGACCACAAATCTAGGGCTTCAAGTTCAGCTACTCGGTCATGTTTGCCTTGGCATATTTGAATTTTGTAATCTCTAATTTTATTTTGTATATAATTATGAGTAATGACTCTATGACAATATGTGCTATAAGATTGGAAAATTGATACTTAATGAGACCTCTAGAGTAACTGGCAACATTAAATCTTTATTTATGTCTTATAGTTGAAGTTTGGTCTTTGTTTCTCTTTTTACGCACCCAATTTGGCATGAAATAACATTTGCAGGTTTTTTCCGTATTTTTACGAGTATTTCACCATCTTTTAATTTGTTGTGTTTATCCCGCTTTAAACCTATATAATTGAATTCCATTTACACGCCCAATTTGTTGTGTCATTACCGTGTAAATATAGTATTACTATGATTTAAATAAAGTGGCTTATTTATGGATTGAATACATTTAATACAATTATGTATTGATTTGCTCTCTGCTTGAAAGTTCAAATACATGATATTAGTCGGATTGATGAATTTTTGCTCATCAATTGTTAGCATTTATTTATACAGTTAACACTTTAGTAATTATATTGTAGCACCTAATTATCTAATATTCTATAGTAACTTACTTATTTTGATGTTTGCTTCAGTAATGTTTTTATGATACGGACTAACTGCCACAAGTTAACTTAAGGTGGATGCAAGGTGGGGCTTCCCCTCACAAATGTTACACCCAAAGGAAGAGCATCTTAGAGAAGAGGGAGGCAGATCGCAGTGGACACTTCCACAACAAGACTATATTGGAGAACCATAAAAACACACAGCCTGGTTGGTCTATTTGTGTGTTAGTGAATGTGTGCTGCCAATTGTAGTGTTTAGTTCTCTTAATCTTGGTACGCTTTATGTTATACTTGTTGGGGTATGTTGGTTTTGATTGGCATCATATTCAAGCATTAGGGCATCTTACGAGTTGCTTTGCACCTTGGAGTGCATGTAGTGATGTTGACTATTTGTGATATTCGCCATTCAAAATATCCCCAAAGCACCTTGTAGCACTTTACAAGGCGACACGAGCACTAACTCTCAATTGACTTCCACACCACCTTGATACTTAACACTCTTTGTAATGGTTGTGACACTTGAATTATGACTCTTGACTCTTGACACTATTGTTACTAGCAACAAAGTACTAGATTAATTTGGAGAATCTAAAAGTAATAGACTTTGAATACTAGCATATTATTACATTCCACTTAAGCGAAGTAGTACCTTGCTCCTTTTAGAGCAATTGACTCTACTACCTTGATTAGTAACTAATCACTAATCATTTAACTTTGGATGGCATCTTGATGTAGCCATTACTCTTTTGTATGTTGACTTACCACATGATTATGAGACTAATCAACACTCAAGTGATTATTGATAAGAATCCCCAAATTTCGTGGTTGAATGCATGTAACTAGATGGAGATGAAAAAACAAAGTATTGTGGTTTTGTCACTTTCATGAGCCATTCTCGCTTTGGATACTCGATGACTGGTAAGTTTTTTTCGTGGTAAACTCCACTAAATCTGTTGGTGAGGCTAGGACCGTTGAGCAAACAGCTATCTTGAATGACTATAGCAAGCTCATCTTGTTTTCAATGACTATGTCACCAATCTTGTCTTCATTGTAGTAAACTTGTAAATTATTCCTTGACCGTATGTAGACACCAAATTTGGGTCTTACGACGCCCTGTACCTAATATCACCTCACCACCTAAACCTTACACACTTAATTATTTATTAATTACCATATAATTAATAAATCCACATCTCCACCCCGCCACCTCACCTTGCATGACCTAGCCCTAACCTAAACCAACCTAATTATGACCTATGACTTGGTCCAGACTCACACGCATGACTCATCACCCCTCACCCGCACCAAAACAGCCTAATAATGACTTGACCAAGCCCACAACCCCATCCCTCGGGAGAAAAGGAGGGAAAGATGGTTGTTTTACTAAAAATAGCCACTTTGACCTAACCGACATCGGTTCCTACTCGACCACCGTCGGTTACGTAACCGCCATCGGTTCCCTGTTAATGACCTCCCCCAACCAAAAAGAAAGGATCCGGAATTCATTTGCAAGACAGAGACAAGTGAAGAAAAGAGGAAAGGTTGCAAGAGAAGAGCATCGAGCCGAAAATCGCAATCGAGCAAGCTGGATCGTCACCCTCGTTCAAGCATTGGAAAAGACTGAGGATAGCTTCATCAGCTCACTTTCTAATACCGGATCATCCCAACTAAGCCTTACTGTCGCCACCACATTCCTTGGACCTGTATCTTCATCAGGAACCAGTAAGTATTATCTTGTAGTTCTTTGTTATCATTTTGCTTTAATTCATATCAAATGGGGAACTGACCACCTTCGAAAGGAAGTCTAATATTTCTTGGGCCTAAGGCAGTTCCCTCACTTGTTGTCTAACTAAAATCTAGTGGTCTTGCGTTCTTATTTACAGGTAGTCCTTCCCAGACAAAAAGGAGTTCTTCACAATCGATCTGATCTCTCTACGGTACGCGCACACCTTCCCAACATTCAACAGGTATTCCTCCTAGCCCTAACCCTTATCTGTTTCTCAAGAGAATGAAAGGATAGAAGCAACTCTATTCGGAACGAAATTCTGTGTGAAACATTTTGGCACGCCCGGTGGGACCCATTTCGGGTTTCTTTCTTTCTTGCTTGCTTTCATATAGGGAGCATACTTGTTGTTTGTTTCTGCTAAATATTCACAAAATATTTTGTCATTTTGGTAAAAGAATTTGTCTTGCTTTCATATCTTTGCATTTAGTGAAAGTCATCTTCTTTGCTTCATCGAATATCATTTTCGATTTGGGTTTAAAACACGTGCATCACATTCTTGCTTGCTTTTTTTTAATTCTAGTGAACGTAGATTAAGTAACAGGTCGTACACGTGGGGGTGATATCCACGGTATTGACGAGAAATTAATCTTACTCTCACTGCACAACACATACCAAATCACATCATAATCAACACAACAGCTCAAACATCCCCCTTTCCCGCGGTATTCCTCCGCCTGATTGAGGTAACCTTATAAGCCAAAACAAACTTGACATCTCCCTTAGGTCTTTTGTTTAGGATTGACATCATCTTGTGTCTAAGGCATAAGCCCACAATAATTAAAACTAATCCTAGGGTTAGTCTATTGGTTTGCGTGTGCATCTTGCTTGTTTTTAGTTTTGTTTCTCTGTCATACACTGTTTCAGTGATCACTTCAAAACAGTTTGGTGGGTATACTAAGCATTGTTAATCCCAAACCAGTAGCTTCTTACATCTTCTCTTTGCTTTCACAGTGACCGACACCGGTCCTATTCTACCGACATCGGTTAAGCGGCCAAGCCTGGCTACACATTTCGACCACATCGATTATTATCGACCGATATCGATTCTTATCTTTCATGATTCTTGACAAACCAACAACCTATCAATTCCAACATTTTGTTGTTGTTTTTTTTGGATTGATTAAATTCACTTCACTGTATTCCCTTTTCCATGGTTGTTATAACCCGAAAACAAGCCGCAGCCATGGTTTCACATGCCTGTTCCGTGCCTTTGCCTGAATCACCCCCTTCACATCCTATGGGGAATCCTACGGATACCAGTAATTTTCCCAAGATCCCTGTAGGAGATAAGGACTTTGCCAAATTTTTGGATGCTAATCCTAGCGCCGTGCAACATTATTTGTCTCATACCCCTGACCGTACACCCGACGGTCAACTCCTTGTTGGTATGCCTATTAGTATAGCAGCTCATTTGGCTCCTTCCCCACCTAATAACTCCACTTCACCGTCTTCATCCTTAGCTCCGTCTCTCAGCACAGTGGCTTCGTTAGTTCATACTGCACCGATTGGCTTTCCTTTGGTTAATCTGGGGCCCCACATATCACTACCGTCCCTTGCCCTACCTCATCCTCTTGAGGTTGCCTCTTTCATCTTTGCTCTCTGCCACCTATCCACACGAGCTTTCCTTCTCAAGCTCCGCCCACCTTTTCATTTCCACACACTCATCCGGTAGCCTCAACCTCTTATATAGGACACCCTTATTCGGCTGCCCCAACACATTCATCACCATTATCTTATCAACATTCAATCCCACCATTGTCTAGTAGCGGCTCTTGGACCAATCCTCCTCTGTTTACAACGACAGCACCATCATCTAACCCAACCAATGATTTAATCAAACAGATGATGGACAAGATGCAAAATCTTGAGGCTTTTGTTTCAGGAAGTCGTAACACCCTGACATATGAGCAAGTTTGTCAGGAGCCTATTCATCCTTCTGTCCCCCTTCATACATATCCTCCTCAATGGGAATTACCAAAATTTACTCGCTTTAATAGTAAGGAGGACCCTCAACAACACTTGCGATCGTTCAGACATGCCTGCTATCTGATTGCTCATGACGATGCCCTACTACTCCATACCTTTCCCATGTCCTTATCAGGACCTACCTTGGAGTGGTACAGTGCTTTAACCCAGCATTCAATATTCTCCTTTAACTAGTTAGCCCAATCTTTCTTGGATCACTTCTCCATCAATATTGCCAAGAAAGTATCCATTACCGACCTCTATGCCATCCGACAATTTGAAGACGAGTCTATCGCAGATTTCGTTGGACGATGGCGGGGCCTCATCAACCAACTTACTTATGCCTTACCTCGGTGAGCTCATCGAACTCTTTACGCGGGCCTATGCTAAACACATTTCTCCCACCCTCCAAATTCAAACTTTCCGCACCTTTGATGAGGCCTTTACTATGGCTCGGAAACTAGAGATTCGAGCCTTAGAGGAAGAGAAATTGAGGTTACGCAACAAAAGCTCAAATTTCCGGACCCAAGACTCTACCACCAAACCCAACACCACCAATTCTCACACATCGGCTGCTTCGAAATCAAAGGGGCCGTACACGCTGTGACGGTCAAATCTCAAGCACTATCTAATACCCAGCCAAAAGCCACCTATAAGTATAAAGCCGAGCCCATCAATTATACTCCCTTGGGAGAAACTTATGGTGTGATCTTAGACAAATTGCTTAAAGCAGGAGCTATCACCTTGCCTCCTGTTAAACCTCACTCCGGGTTTGATTCCACCCATTATTCCTTCTTGGTATAAAGAAAATGACTTACAGAACTTCCATCGCGTGAAGGGACACGATCCACGAAAAACTGCAAGATGTTGAAAAACATAGTGCAGGAAATGGTTGATGTAGGGGATATAACTCTCGATAATCCTAATGCCCCCGCTAATCGAAATTTAAAAATCTTCAACAAACCATTTCCAAACCATGCATCTAACAATAACACAAATCAAGATACCTCAGTCCGAGGAGAAGAGTGTTCATGAAATCCATGCGATTTTCAACTCCCACCCCAAAAGCTTCTTCCATTGAGAAATTCTGAATCAAGCTTCTCTTCACTAACACGAGGATCCCCCCTTCCCTTCATCGAAGACAAGATGATAACCTTGCCATTCCTTTACCTATAAAGGAATTAACCGCCCAGAGTTCTCTTCTCACAAATGAACCTTCTTACACCACATCCCTGCAAGATTGTGAGCGGATGTTATCTAACTTATCTATTTCCCAAACATCTCCTTCCACCACTCTTGTTGTAAAAGAAGAAGGCTCGCCACTGTTTCTGTCATCCTTAGAAGAGAAACCTCTCGAACCGACATCACCAAACTCCTTAATCATGACGGATCCCCTCAAACATGCCCTCCTACCTATTAGTTCTTCATCACCTAAATCTTTCTAGCGACCGGTTGACCTCTTAGTACCCATTGATACAGTGCCTCCTTTACCCCCTGTATCACACCCACAGTGGACCGGATCACAACCCATCTCTCTTCCATACCAAGGTTCCTGTTCACACGTGAAGATTGTCATCCCTCAGAAGATAGACGAGTCCTATGGGAGCGTTTGAGTACACCATGCTCTACTCAAATGCAGATGACCGATCCAGACACCTCTACCATATACCCGAGGTGTTTACAAAAGCTCAAAATGCCTATGTCCTCATCTTCACCCCCCTCATCTCTACCGAATACCTCATCCACCTCTATTAACCTAACCAAACCTTCCCCTACGCTTGGGACTTCACCAATACCCAGCCTAACACACCCACCTAAACGGTTAGATTTATCCAAAAATAAAGCCGTCCATCCACCTAGGAGATAGACCCAATCTCCTCAAGTCCAATCTATGCCTCTGTCACAACTAAAACCCTCGCCGTCACACCTACCTTCTATATTGGGACCTCACCCCTCCACCTTGCCTCAATACATCATACCTCCTGCGTTTTCTTTAAAACGACCTGCACCTTCTGCACCCATACAGAGATCCACGGGTGTATCAACACCGTCACCCCAAGTATCTGTCCACCTACCAACCCTAAACAAACTCCATCATCAAAGGATTTGTTTGTTGTCACTCCTCTTTCCCGTGGTTGTTTCCTGCCACCACGTCATCTCATGGCCTCATCATCTAACTTAAAACATGACTTCTACGCCGAAGAAGCCACGTTTAGTTAAATCCAATTATCAAAACCCCTTGTCTAAACCACCACCCGTCACGAACCAACCATACCCACCATTACCAAAACCCACCCAATCAATAGCCTCATCTTCCTCGACTTTGACCCTCTCAAAGGATCTTACGCCAAGATCCTTGATATGTTGGTGGAGAATGCGACCATTTCCCTACCCCCACTCGGACCCTATGATCCCATCTAAACCTCGACCTATAGGTTATGATGAGTCTAAAATCTGCGCTTACCACCGCACACCCGGGACATGATGTGGAGGGATGCAAAAGCTTTGAAAGCCATCCTTCGTCGATCACCTATCTCGGATAGAAAGGTTAAGAAAGACAACTTACGAAGGAGAAACCTTTAGCTTGATCCCTCTCTATACCACTTGTCCCCGCCTCACCAAGATCTATCATTATTGCAACCCCACCTCTCGAAGACAATGACTTATCCCTGCCATCTTCCTCCTCTCGTGTTCACGAGATCAACATGATTAGTATTGCTACTCGAGGGCAGAAAAACAATGGGAAAGCTAAAGAAAGCACACCTGCGGCCTCTCTTTCTCCGTCCGCCATCCCGATCGCACCACCACCTAAAGTGGTTATTCGTGGACCTGCCTACCCCGTCTCTGATGGAGTTGCCCATCGTACCATGATCAAACAGCTTCACCAATCACCTGTAAAAATGACACTGTATGATCTCATTCAAACCTCTGAATCTCATCGACAAGCTCTCATTGAAATCCTTCAAGGGATAGAGGTCCTACCTAATGAAACCTTGCCCATTGCCTCCATCTTAACACCCAACCACGTTGCTTCTCTCACCAAACAATCTACCACTTCGTCCTGTATGACAAGCCGCTCTTTGTCGGTTTCTCCCGAAGACGAAATTGTCGTCTTTGGTGCAGAAGATCCTGACCCCGCTCTTTTCATCTCGGCTTACGTCTAGGACATCCGAGTACGTCGTGTTATGATTGATGGGGGCGCTAGCCTAAACATCATCTCTTCCAAAGCCTTCCAACAAATGAATATCCCTTCTAGCTGCATGTGTGCCAACCCCACCATGTTGCGTTCATTCAATGATGCTATTACTTCTACTTTAGGCACCGTGATCCTTAACATTCATGTAGGGCCACGTACCTTACCCGAACTCTTCTATGTCCTTGAGGGAGAATTCCAATACAACATGTTGTTAGGCCGCCCTTGGATCCGGGCTATGGGATGCATTCCCTCCACCTTACATAGATGCATAAAATTCGAGTATGAGGGGAAGTCATACACCGTAAAAGTTGACGCTCCCCCCTTCAAAACCTGCAATATGTTATATCGCCCTAATGATGTGCTTGTACCAGTCAAGGCACCCATTCATCCAACCCAACCATCTACTTCGCCCACACCTCAACCATCCACCTTAGCCACACCTACACCTTCAACCAATGAAACCGCCGCCGCAAATACCACTTCCTTCCCCACGGACAACATCCCAACCTCAGATCCCTTGGTAGATGTTTTTCAACGCCTTACGCTGGGGGAGTATCACCTATATAACGTTAGCACTTTCCATACCCCACAGGAGTACGGACAGTTACATGCGCATCCTACCTACGACCGTCGTGTGGGGGAGGTGATCTCCTACGGACCACCTAATTACCGCACCAACCTAACGTATGGGGGTGTCGACGCATCCTCCGTTACCCCTAAACCTCCCCTTGGTGTGGTTCCCTTCCAATCTGATTTTCAATATCTAACAAATCGTCGTTTCGCCCTCACCTTCTTGACTCACTGTGCTTGGAAAGGTTTTGGTTTCGGTCTTTATGAACAAGGCCGACATACAATCATTCCCATGACTACACGCAAACACAAAGATCGTAGTGGTCTTGGATTTTCTGAAACACTTACACCAAAGAAACCTCGTGTCAGTTGTATCTGGAAGACAACGACATTACCTCTTCTGAACCATCATCACCTATTTTGCCATCTTCACCCACAGAGTCGATAGACCCGGAATCTATCCCTCCTAACTTTTTTTTTCATAAATGCTATCTTCTTGGGTCCTCTCACTTATCAACGCGATAATGAAGACCCATCTTCTCTTCCCCTTCTGTATCCAGACATGATCGAAGAAGACTCGCCTTCAATTAATGTTGTTGAGTGCCAGGATGACGACTCCATCCTCACTTACCTTGGCGCGGACGACTCTTATATTCAACACGCCTTACCATCTGAAACTCAAACCATGTTGAATGAGTCGACTATAGAAATCAACATCCACACAGAGGATGATCCTCACATTGTGAAGATCGGACAATCTCTTAATGCATCGAACAAAACTGCCTTCACTACCTTCCTCCGTGCCCACAACCAAGCTTTCACTTGGTCCTACGCTGACATGCCAGGAATCGATCCTGACATTGCTGTCCATAACATTACTCTGAAACCCGACTCCAAACCAGTTAAACAGAAACTGAGAAAAATGCATCCACGCATTGCCCTCTTGGTCAAAGAAGAGCTTCAACGACTCCTTTCTGTTTCCTTCATCTTACCTATTGACTATCCTCAATGGATTTCTAACATCGTACCTGTCACTAAAGCGACGGGGGACTTCGGATATGTACGGATTTCCGGACCTTAACCTCGCTTGCCCAAAGGATGACTTCCCCCTACCTAGTATTGATCAACTTGTTGATCTCACTGCAGGCCATGAGATGCTTTCTCTCATGGATGGCTTCTCGGGATACAATCAAATTTTGGTAGCCCCAATGATCAACATAAAACCGCCTTCATTACTCCTTGGGGAACCTTCTGCTATCGTGTCATGCCGTTTGGCCTTAAGAATGCTGGTGCGACCTATCATGGCTATGACTTATATTTTCATGACATTATGCACACTATCCTTGAGGATTATGTCGATGATCTTCTTGGAAAATCTAAACATCGCATGAACATCTCGATGTTTTAACCATTATTTTCGATCACTTTATTACAATCTTGTGTTCGTCTTGACCAAAGAAATGTGTCTTTGGTGTCCTTTCAGGAAAACTCCTTGGTTTTATCGTCTCTTTGCGTGGCATTGAGGTTGATCCGGCAAAAGTCAAAGCTATCCTAGAAATGCCCCCACCCACTAACCTCAAACAATTGCGTAGTTTGCAGGGCAAAACTCCAATCTATCCGGTGTTTCATCTCACAACTCTCGGATCGATGTCAACCTTTCCATCATCTCCTTAAAAAGACATTGTCTTTCAATGGAGCGAGGAGTGCCACCAAGCCTTTGAGGCTCTTAAAGCTTATCTCTTGCAGCCACCCATGCTTATCCCACCTCAGGACGATCGCCCTTTCTACCTTTACCTTTCTGCCACCGACCATGCCGTAGGAGCCATGCTCGCACATCGTGACTCGAGCATCGAGAACAAGCAGTTTATTACATAAGTCCATACTCTTGTGGATTACGAGACTAGGTATACACACGTAGAAAAGTTGTGCCTAGCCCTATCATTTGTGGCCACCAAACTCTGACATTACCTCCTGAATCACAAAACTTTTGTCATCACCAATGCTGACCCCATACATTATATGTACGCCAAACCTCATCTAAACCAACGCATCACCTGATGGCTTATGCTACTCGCCAACCTCGACCTTGAGTTTGTACACCAAAAATCAGTCAAAGGACAAACTATCGCAGACCAACTCGCGGAAGCCCCTTTACCTAGGGAACAATTTACCAATTTTACTTTCCCTGATGAGCTCATCGCAACTCTTTCACTCAGTGATGTGTCGTATCCAATGACCCTCTTCTTCGATGGATCTAAATGCCAGCGCGGTGGAGGGGCAGGCGTTGTTCTCATTCCTCTTGAAGGTGAACCTATGCCTCTTTCATTCAGGCTCGATTTCCCCTGCACTAATAATACGGCGGAATACGAGGCCCTTGTTTTGGGTCTCCATGTTGCGTTACACTTAGGTGTGAAGTCTATTAATATTTTCGGTGACTCTCAATTGGTAGTAAATCAAGTTACTGGCATCTACCAATGTAAAAATGAGGAACTTCAAAAGTACAAACATTACGTGGATTCACTTTTGACCTTATTTTCTCATTATTCTATCCAAACCATTCCCCGCTCAACTAATAAATTTGCGGATACTATGGCTTGCTTGGCCTCACAAATTCCTACCTCACCAACTGACTCTGACATATTTGTCTTGGTCCAACAACTCTTTGCCCCATCTTACTCAGTCCCGGATGTTTGTATGGTAAATAATGTATCTGCTAATTCGCAGGATACCTGGTATCACCAATTTCACGACTACCTTACAACCTCTGTTCTCCCACCTGACCTTACTAGTAATGGCAAACGTGCTTTTCTTAAAAGTGTTTCTCGTTATGTCATCATGGGGGGACTCCTCTATAAACGTGGCTTTGATGGTATCCTCCTTCGATGTCTAACCGGCGCTGAAGTCGCTCATACCACCCAACAAATCCATGACGGACTTTGTGGTGGGCACTTTAGTGGCCTCGCCATGGCCAAGCGGATCCTTCACCTAGGATATTATTGGCCTACTCTCAATAAAGACTGCTGCGAATATGTTAAGCGTTGTGTTATGTGTCAACAACATGCCAACCTTCAACATACTCCTAGCCACCCGCTACAGGTCACACGAGATCTTTGGCCTTTCTCACAATGGGGTTTAGACCTTATTGGTGAGATTCACCCGCCTTCTTCGCAACGTCACCGTTGGATAATCACAGCAACCGAATATTACATTAAATGGGTGGAGGCCATTCCACTCATTTCAACCAAAAAAGAAAAAATCGTAGAGTTCATCAACCATCACATTATCTCATCGTTTTGGTGTTCCTCATCGCACGATAACGAGATAATGGAAAATCTTTCAAAAATAAGTTGTTCTGAAGACCTTTGTGACAACTTTGGTATCAAACTTAGCTTCTCATCACCTTACTATCCACAAAAAATGGTCAAGCCGAATCTTCTAACAAAACCCTAACTAAAATTCTCATGAAAGTCATTAACGATTACGGAAAAAAATTGCATGATCACATCCCCTTTGCCCTTTGGGCTTATCGTACCAGCATTCGTACCTCCACTAATGCCACACCATTCTCTCTGGTATATGGTACCGCGGTTGTCTTGCCTCTCGAAATACAAATCCCTCCCTAAGAATATCTCTCGGGATATTCTCACCAATGATGATTTCCGCCAAGAGCGGTTAGCCCAATTAGAGCTTCTTGACGAGCGTCGTCTTACAGCTCTTGACCACCTTCAAATCTATCAAAAGCGCATCAAGCGTGCTTATGATAAGCAAATTCATGAGCGTACCTTTCAGATTGGCGATCTTGTCCTCAAAGAGAATCAACATGTAACCAAACTAGAAAAGAGCAAGCGTGGAAAATTTGCTCCAAATTGGATTGGGCCTTACATTATCACTCACACTTACGGATCAGGTACTTACCGTTTAGCTTCGCTTAATGGTAAACCTGAGCCTGAACCCCTTAATGCCTTGCATCTCCGACCATTCTACTGTTGAATTTAGTGTTACATCACTTCTTATCTACCTTGCGCTCGTCCCTTGAGCTCATTTACCACCTCATACAGTTTGTTTCGTGCATCTCAAAGTAGAATCAACCTCACGTGGTTTGATCATCACCTCCTCTTAAAGATGCCTTCCCCTTTTTAGTCTGGTCCATGACTTAAAAGTATCAAAATAACACGTTCTCAATTATACAATTATGGGATATTCTTGAGTCAAACTTCCTGCAAAACTAGATGCTTCATGTCAAACAGACATCTAGACCTCTAAGCTATAAACTAGATTGTTCCCTCGAAGGACAGCTATGTGCAAAGCCGCATCTGCTATTATAAACTAGACTGTTCCCTCGAAGGACAGCTATGTGCAAAGCCGCATCTGCTACTATAAGTAGACTGCTCCCTCGAAGGACAGCTATACAAAGTCAGCCTCTATCAGAAGCTTCTCGCATTGATCAACTTCGTGAAGACCTCAAGAACAACAAAATGCATATCCCATATAGACTTCCCACATCGATCAGTCTATATCCAGAAAAATAAAAGCAATATTCAAAAGCACTTTTGAGTCATGGACTTGTCTATTCAGGTTTGGTTCTCTTTCGTCAGAATAATCACCTTATAACAAGTTCTCTGCGCCCCAGCTATACCATCCACCTCACCTCACCATTCTTCAAAACAACAAAACTCAAGGGACGTGACGTATATCCGATATATTGTGATTATACAACTCTTTTCACCTATCGACTTCTCGCCTATGCAAGGTACCTAGGGATTCAAGCTCATCCTATGATAATACGTGATTTGTTTAGCTCTTTTCAACTATGGGACATTTTTGCCTCTTTTACCCGAATCTGGGATTATATGTTGACCTTAATCAGGACACGGTTCCCTTATGCTTGGGTAAGCTAACCCTCGCTTCACCTATACCTTACCAACTCCAACAACATTACCCTACCAACATCAAACTTTTACCAACCAACAAATTGCCTAAACACAACCAAATTGCCTAAATTCATCTCTCCCTGGTCCTAAGGGAGAACTACATCGGTCTGAGGCCCCTCCTTGCTTTGTGCAATGGGCTATGTAGGCAGCACTTAGGAGACATGGGGTCTCCCAAGGTTAGCTCGACCATCCCCTACCATAACCTATCATGTGTTGTTAAAATATAAATGATTTCGCATATTTATATTGATAACACTCACCTTGGTCTTTTATCAATTCAAAACATTCAAAACACAAACATTCTTATTATTATCGTAAACTCAAATCAACATACATATTCAGTTTTATTTAGATGTTAAACAAATACATCTTCTCTATCAACGCGCAGGCTCAAGCATCTTTATTTATTCTTCTACCCCTATGAAATTCACTTAGACCCTTGCGCCTCATCCCGAACTGTGGTGATCGTGATCGTCGACACCAAATCTCCATTTTTCACCACCCACCAATCAGCCCGACCCAAGGCCGCAACCCACCAATCGGCCCGACCCAAGGCCGCAACCAACCAATCGGCCTGACCCAAGGCCGCACCAATTAAGTACCTCAACCAAGACCCGCAATTTACGATTCTATCATGTAGTTGTTTGTTCCATCGAGCTCACATGTTCGTGTTTTAGCATAACTAGGATACTTGAATTGATCAGCCGACCAGCATTGCCTAGACCAAGACCGTGTCGTTTATCTCAACCAAACCAACCATTTGGTACTTGCCGAACATGCCTAAACATTCCGGTACCTTACCCGTTATATCCCCTGGAGCTACTTCCTATGCCTTGGATACCAGGATTATATCACCTTGCTTGGATAAACTATCGACCTTTGCCTATGAATTGCTTGTTTGTTCTTCACATCGTGTACCCTGGTCGCACTACTGCATTTCAACGTGCGTCTGCTTCCTTGAACTTACCCCACCATCTTACCATCATCTCAACACCATTCACCCTTTATCAACCCTATCCCTGATTTCACGTCGCCTCAATCTGTGATAGATTTGAGGGGGATTACCTATACCTTTAACTGGGGCAACCACTTCTTATTATTGTCAGTGCAGCTTTACACGACAAGCTACATGACAACAAGGGGCAAATGTAGACACCAAATTTGGGTCTTACGATGCCACGCCCCATATCACGCATATCACCTCACCAACTAAACCTTACACTTAATTATTTATTAATTACCATATAATTAATAAATCCACATCTCCACCCCTGCCACCTCATCATGACCTAGCCCTAACCCTAAACCAACCTAATTATGACCTATGACTTGGTCCAGACTCACACCCATGACTCATCACCCCTCACCCGCGACCAAAACGAGCCTAATAATGATTTGACCAAGCCCACAACTGATCCCTCGGGAGAAAAGGAGGGAACGATGGTTGTTTTACTAAAAATAGCCACTTTGACCTAACCGACATCGGTTCCTACTCGACCGCCGTCGGTTACGTAACCACCATCGGTTCCCTGTTAATGACCTCCCCCAGCCAAAAAGAAAGGATCCGGAATTCATTTGCAAGACAGAGACAAGTGAAGAAAAGAGGAAAGGTTGCAGAGAAGAGCATCGAGCCGAAGACTGCAACTGAGCAACTGGATCACTGTCACCCTCGTTCAAGCATTGGAAAAGACTGAGGATAGCTTCATCAGCTCGCTTTCTAATACCGGATCATCCCAACTAAGCCTTACTGTCGCCACCACATTCCTTGGACCTGTATCTTCATCAGGAACCAGTAAGTATTATCTTGTAGTTCTTTGTTATCATTTTGCTTTAATTCATATTAAATGGGGAACTGACCACCTTCGAAAGGAAGTCTAATATTTCCTGGGCCTAAGGCAGTTCCCTCACTTGTTGTCTAACTAAAATCTAGTGGTCTTGCGTTCTTATTTACAAGTAGTCCTTCCCAGACAAAAAGGAGTTCTTCACAATCGATCTGATCTCTCTACGGTACATGCACACCTTCCCAACATTCAACAGGTATTCCACCTAGCCCTAACCCTTATCTCTGTTTCTCAAGAGATTGAAAGGATAGAAGCAACTCTATTCCGGAACGAAATTCTGTGTGAAACACTGTACTTGAGCATTATTATCATGACTGTGATGGAGTTGACAGTTGTGGTTTTAACTCGGGATTGGGATCTTTTGCTAGTCTACTTCTTAGATCCTCATTTGGGAATTTAAGCGGTAGGCATGGAACTTTTCATTGATTGTAACTCTTGGTATTTATATGACAGCCACTGCTTGTGAACTATAGCTTTGGTTTAAAAAGGTGTTATTCAGACTCTTGTGAGAGTAACTGTTGACTGTAGCATTGTTATTGTTTATGAATCTTTATGCAAGTCATTCTTGACTGTAGCATTATGATTTTGTTGGACTTTTGATGGTCACCTAGACTGTACGATAACCATTACGATCAAACGTCTTTTGGACTAAATCACACATCTTGGACTTCATTTCATATAGATGGGTGACTCATTCATTCATCTGGGCTGTAAATTGTGTGTGTAGGTTGATCGTCATTTTGGGATGTTGTTGCTAGATGTTGGAAACACTTCCCATAGCCATTGTATTACTTAATGCAATTCTCAACTGTAGTCCTCATGTGCAGACTGTTTGGACTATCCCCAAGAGATCATATGAATGAGGTTTATGAGTGAAAAGGAGAGAACATGGTGTGCCTACTATCACACATGCATACCTGTAGGCACACTGGATTTCCATCTAACTCGAATCGTTGAGAATTCAATGGTCTGACCTGGCAATGTCCTATCTGATTTGGAGATTAGACTGGAGTTAGGCTCGAGGTCTTACCATTGTGATAATGACCCTAACACCTGAAATACTCCTTGCTTGGAATGAAGGACTATCAAATTGTGCTTTCAACTGAGCATGTTTATGTTCATGCACTTAATTGTGTAATGGATGAAGAGAGGGACAGTTGTGACTTAAGTTCATGTCCTCAAACATGTTGGTTTTCTACTATATACCCTGGACATGGGAGAAATACTTCTTATTCTCAGCTGTATTTAATTTGAACATCCATGATGTTTTGGGTCTCTCCTTCTTGACTCTAAATAAACTGAATGCTGAATCTGGACTCTTTTAAAGGGTAGAAGATATATAGATGGCGAATTGATTTCTATCACCTCAATCTGAGGATTGTATTTTGTGTTTGACTGTACAGCTAGTGTTCCTTGAAATGATTGTTCACTTTTAATTTTTGTACTTTCCGGATTTCTGTGTGCCCTTCTCTTGTGCTTCCCTTTTGTCATTGTTTGTTTTCGTTAAGTATGGTGTTGAGATGGTTGTGCCAAGTGGACTGTTGGGCAGTGTTTCATTTTGTTGTGCAAACTGAAATTGTTAGCCCCCAATGTCTAGGTAATTGAAATGCTTTGACCAAAGTAATGTTATTGTTGTATTCATTTATCCATCCATTGTACTTCCTTGAGTCACATGCTTGCCGGATATAGTCAGTAGATAGTGAGGGTACCTTGTTCAACTTGACTAATTGTATGCGGTAGTGGTAGTCCGACTGCTGCACATAGATCTTTGATTGGTTTTGTTCAGAAGTGGACTTCTTTATCGTCCTCCCTTGTTCAAGGAGGTGTACGAGAAACACTATGGTCTATGATTGGAGGTAAAACACCCAGATGATGCTCTCCTTCACAGCTGCACAGTAGTTGTAACAAAACTACCTACTCAGAGTTGACACGGATCATAATAAGAAAACTCAGCGAGTACTTGCCAAAAAATACCACAGCCGAATACGCACCGAATATTGGCGAATATTCCCCCAGAATATTCACCAATATTCAGTGACTCTGTGCTTAATACTCACCATACGCAGACAATACGCGGAACATGTCAAAAACACGCAAAAACGCTCAAAAATACACTTTTTTTTCTTTTAAAGGCACCAAAGCGCTTATTTTCAATCACACAGCCATTGAGCTTGCATTGCATGAGTTGAACAGATTTTAGAGCGAATTTGAAGAGGAAATTTGAAGAGAGAATATTCGCCAATATTCAGTGACTGTGTGCTTAATACTCACCATACGCATACAATACGTGAAACACGTCAAAAACACGCAAAAAACGCTCAAAAATACACTTTTTTTTTTTTTCTTTTTAAGGCACCAAAGCACTTCATTTTCAATCACACAGCCATTGAGCTTGCATTGCATGAGTTGAATAGATTTTAGAGCGAATTTGAAGAGGAAATTTGAAGAATTGCATTTGGAGGTAAGTTTTTTTTTAAATTCTTTCAAGTTTTTGCAAATTCGGTCTATATTATTTAAGTTTTATATATTCATATTGTAATTTTAAATACATCTAATTTAATTGCGAATGATTTTAAATTTTTAATAGTCATTTGGAGCCGGAGGTAAGTTTTTTTATTCTTTTCACAAATTTGTTCTAAATTATTTAAATTTTATATATTTGTATTGTATTTGATTCTTTGAATATGTTTTGTAATTTTAAATGCATTCAATTTAATTGCGAATCATTTTAAATTTTTAATAGTCATTTGGAACCGGAGGTATGTTTTTTTATTAAATTACGATTAAATAGGGTTATACAAACATGTTTTTTATTTTTTAAATTTTAATTAAGTTTAAGTTTTTAAATTTTTAAATGTACATTGTATTGCAGATTAGAACTTACCAATGGCATCAGGCTCAACATCAGGTTCGACATCTAGGTCAAGATCACTCACTACGAACCGTTTCCGCTAATGCCCGTACCATTGCTTGGAAGTATGGTGTACGTGGAGAGCAGTTCAAAGAATAAAGGGTTTGCAATTTCTGCAGCAAAACATTTTTGGAGGCATCAATCGCTTGAAGTATCATCTTGCATGTATTGTTTGTCGGACACTGTGGTATGTCTCAATGTTACAAAAGAGGCAAAATGAGAGATGAAAGCAGAACTTGAAGAGCTGGAGGAGAAGAAACTAGAGAGGGAAAGGGTGCATGCAGCCATAACAGAAATTGTTAGCCCTCGGGCTGGAATGATAGAGGATTCAGAGGATGATGCAGCAATAATTGTGGGCTCTACTCGTGGTCCACGCATAAGAACTGGGAGAGGCACGTCTGCTTCATCGAGTTCGAGCAAATGTATACATAGTTTTTGTACCAAGGAACATACACATCTCAGCAGGAGCGCAGCCTTCATTGCAAGGTATAGGCTGAAACAAAGATATGCACGAGGAAGCAGATAAAGCATGTGCGAATTTCTGGTACTACAACAACCTTCCCTTCAATGTGGCAAAGAGTCCGTACTGGGAGTACTTGGCGGCAACATTGATACTTGAGGAATCGGTACAAGGCACCCTCTCCAAAAGACTTGTGTAGGAAATTGTTCAAGGGTGTAGTTGCAAAATGCAACTACAATTCTAGAAGATCAAAAGAAACAATGGCAGAAATACGGATGCACCATTCTTTCATATGGGTAGACGGATGGAAAGAACTGCACCCTCATTAATTTTTTAGTGGCTTAAAATGGTGAGATGGTGTTTTTGAAGTCAATTGATGCCTCTAACATAATTAAAAATGCAGAAAATTTGAGTCTTATGTTGGAGAAGGTCGTATTAGAGGTGGGTATACATAATGTTGTGCAAGTTGTCACAAACAATGCAGCAGCATATATGATGATTGGGAGACTACTACATGAGACACATACATCACTCTTTTGGACTCCTTGTGCGGCTCATTGCCTTGACCTTCTTTTGGAGGGCATAGGCAAAATTGATTGGGTGACGCCAATTATAGAAGATGCAAGAAACATAACCAAGTACATATATAATCACCCTTGAATTCTTAGCTTGATGAGAGAACACACAAAGGGGAAAGAACTTGTGCAAGTCGGTGTCTCAAGGTTTGCAACTAACTTCTTGACGTTGCAAAATATTTTTAGTTTGTTGTCATCATTGAAGCAAATATTTGTGAGTCAAGCATGGTTAGACTCACAATATTCAAAGAAAGTTGATGGAGAGAGGAATGCAAAGATAGTTTTTGATGATATCTTTGCAAAGAGAGCTACAGAGATCATTAAGATAATTTCAAACTTTGATTTATATTTCAAGTTGTTTTCTTTAATTTAATTTGTTAAATTATAAATATATTGTTATTTACTTTTTACTTTATTTGTAAGCTTGTAACCTTAAATTTTAATTGTGTGTAGGTGTCAGAGCCGTTGGTGAGGGTTTTGCGTTTGGTTGATGGGGAGCAAAACCCTATGGGGTACATTTATAAGGCCATGGATAGGGCCAAAGAGGCTATCCAAAACTATTATAGGGGGATATCCCCGTATATGGTCCCTTTCGGAGATAATTGATTGGAGGTGGAACAATCAACTCCACCAATCTATTCGCGTGGCGGGGTACTACTTCAACCCCAAGTTTTTCTTCTTCGATGGCTTCACAGATCTGAACGGAGAGGTTATGGAGGGCCATTCAACATGTATTGAGAGGATGATACCAAAGGTTGAGACGAGGGACCTCATTATTTTAGAGTTGCAACTTTTCTTCAAAGCATTAGCTATCCAAAGGAGAATCAAGCAGTCACTGTGTAATAAAATTTAGAAATTTAGAATGTTTACTAAGTTACTTATATGTGTTACAAGTTACAAATTCGATTTTATTAATTACTTATAAACTTTTGATTATCTTGTTTGTAGGTTCTTGGTGGGAGATTGGGAGGAAATACCCCACATCTTCAAAAGCTAGCCCTCAGAATTTCATCTCAACCTTGCAACGCTTCGAATGTGAACACAACTAGAGTTTGTTTAAGGCCATTCACATGAAGAAGCATAACATGTTGACTCAAAAATGGCTCAACAACTTGGTTTTGTGCGATCAATCTTCGGCTTCGCACAAGAAAAGTGGAGGCCACATCGCAGGAGCTTATTGATTTGGATGAGATAGATCCATACGAGTGGACTAGGCAAGAAGAGGAAATCCTGCGTTCACAGAGGATGAGATTGCTTCTTTTGAGAGGGATGCTACGGAAGGAAAAGCACTAGCAGGAGATATTGGATTGGATGACATCTTCGGAGGTGATCTCGAACATGCAGCAAAAGAGCCACCGCCATCTACTACTAGGTTGGAGCGGAGTCAAAGCCTTCTAGGAGGAGCGAGGAGACACAGCCGAATGTGGGGACTAGTAGAGGCAATAGACCCTCTCCCCAATATTTCTCTAGAATGGGGAAGAGGAAAATGTAAATTATTGTATATTGTAACTTCTATAGATATGAAATTTATGATGATAATTTTCAATGACAATCATCATAAATTCATAGCACTTATCAATCGGCTATTGTATTCGCATGATGATGCAATTTTGTATTGTATTTGTATTCAAATCTAATAGAAAACACTTCTCCAACATTTTATAGACTCATTTGATACATTTTGTAGCTATATTTTGCATAAAATTTATGTTTTTAAAGAAATTTGAGTATTTTTAAGTTGTTGAATATTCGCGAGTCTTGCGAGTCAAATTTTTTTGGGTTTGCCGAATACGAGTATGTGAACTATGACACGGATATTGTAGTTTAATTGATTGTACATCATGCTTACTCTTGATTGTGTTCTTCATTGACACTTGATGTATGCGATCTAGCAAAAGCATATTGTTCCACACAACTAAATCGGTGTTGGGAAACGGAACCATTAATATGATTGAACCTTCATATACTCTTTGGATGTATATATATTATGAATGTTGTGCTTACTTAGAGCTGCAATATATTGACGTGCACAAGTAATAAATGTTGATGTACCTTCTTTTCAGCCATCAACATATTTTGGTTAATAATGAATGGAATTGTAAACCTAATGTATCTGATCTTTGACTTTATACTGTATATGTTTGGTTTAATGATGATTTTAAATGAGTCTATAGTTAGTATGTTTGGTTTTGATTACGTTTTTTCTTTCATTCTTTAGTTGATTAAGTCCACGTGACCCATGAAGGTTGTGTGAGGACCAAGCAACCAAAAACAAAAACAAATTGCACATTTTCTGATTGGCGTTCGATCGGGTTCCCACAATGTGGTATTAGAGCCCAGCTTCAACGCTCAGACCTTTTGGAGTTCGCCTATGCTAACACGATGTTAAATTTTTTGCTTATCCATGCAACATGGTCCGTACCGGAGCCACTTCTAAGAAAGGCCATCTTACCAACGGCAATGAGGACAAACCAGCCAAACTAGATCCTATTCTAGCAATTTTTGAATGAGACCCGTGATAGGATGACTGCCTTAGAGAGTAAAGTCCATACACAGCCAGAACTTGAGGAAAAGATTGAACAGGAATAGCCGGAGCAGAAGGAGACCCAAGAGGCCTCCAACCATGGTAGCCAAATGCAAATTGCGCCTAAGGGGCATCAGGAGAAGAAATTCTAGGTTACGACAGAGCTTGCTAAGGACTTGAAGATAAACTCTGAAAAAATTGATGACATTGTCCTCGCGATGGTGTGGAACCTTAGTTAAGCAAGATGGAAAAGTATTTTGAGATTCAGGATTTCTCTTAAGAAACCAAGGCAATTTGGGGAGCCTACTAGTCATCAAGTGAAGCTTCATCCTAGTGAGACAAGAAGAAGTCAGATATGGGTCTTGTCGTAACCACCGCCATATAAAAACAATTTGTAAAGCTTTTCAGAAGGAGGTGGTTGCCATAGTTGTATTTTGACCAAAAAATGATGGATTTTCAGAATCTCTGCTAGGAGACTTACCAGTGATTAACTATAGGGAGAAATTTACTATGCTTCGCAAATATGTGCCTTAACACCAGAAGGATTGGCGCTTCTAAATTCGAAGTTCGTGCTAGGTCTAAATCCTCGAATCAAAAGGCCGATGTTCATGGACCTTTCTCCATGGACCAAGTGTTTGAGAAGGCCATTAAATAGGAGCAGCAACTCCGATTTATTGATGCTACTAAAGGAGCAAAGAAAGGAATTGAAGAGTTCCCACACTTTTTTAGCTCCTTCACCACCTCCTTTCAAAAAGAGCTTGGAAGAAGAACAGAAACTTCAAGAATGGAAGCAATGGCAAGAATTGCAAAGCAGAGAATGCTTCTAGGTTCAAGAAGCAAGATAAAGGGGCCAAAAATCAGCATTGGCATGGTAATCAAAGAGGAAAATATTTGGGGAAAAAAATTGGAGGATATTTCAAATGTGATGACAATCATTACGCCAACAACTGTCCTTGGACGGGTCAGGGAACAATCACAGGTACTGTCCATAGCTCACTCAACAAAAGGCATATCAGCAAAGGATCTATGCAGCAGTTGATAACCGCTAAGTTGACCACCAAATCACACTTGTTGAGGCTTCGGGTATTCTTTTTGGTTATCTAGTGTAAAATTATTGTACATAGTATTAGATAATCCTAGGTGTTAGAGCTTTTGTCTTGTAGTTGGAACTTGAAGAGTTCCTATAGGTAGTTGAACAGTCGTGGAGAATATGAAGTGTAACAGCCATTCCAATGGCTTTATATTTGTAAATCCCGTCATTGTTCATGCTGAAATAATAATACTACATTTTGGTTTGCACATTCTATTCATTCTCCTTTGCACAATCTATTTTTCCTGGCTTGACATTGGTATCAGAGCTCAGCCATTTTTATTCTCCATTTTCAGACATTTTTCACTCGATTTTATCATCCTCCTTCCTAGTTCTTGGTTGTATGGCCTGCACAGAAACATTGCAGCTTCATCTAGAGGTGGCATTACAGTTTATATTTCGAGCAAAAATTTCATATTTTTTTGAGGTTAGCATAAAGAAAAACAGGAGGATTTTTTAATTTTTGACTTATTAAAATAATCAACGAGACTATTAAAATATAAGGCTTATTTATAAGTGTTTAGTTAATATTAGTTAAGTGTTAACTAATAAACAGTTGTAACCTGTTCAATCATTTTGTAACCATCTATCACATGATAAAATGACAGACACACAATGAACATGAGTGCATTCTGGTTTCTCTTTACTTCTTCTATGTGCACATTTTCCAACATTGGTATCAGAGCCCTTGGTGCTTGAGGGGATCTGTACCTGAGAACATTTAGAATAGTTTCAAGGTAATCTAGGGCAAAAAACGTGAATTAATCTCATAGGGCACAGGAATATTGATAGTCAGAATGGCCAGTGGAAGACTGAAGAAAATGAGATTTTGGCAATTTTTGAAGGGTTTTACACACTGGAAAAGAATAATATACAAGTGTAGTCGAGAAAAGAGCATATAAAGATTATTTCAGATGTTGTTTGAAAGCGCATAAAAATATTCACAAAAAGGCACACGAAAGGTCACAACATACACTAAAAACGAGTACAAAGTAGAGCATGAGAAAGAAGTTTTTATCATTGAAAACACATCATTTTACAATCACGAATCTGAAGATAATTCCAGCAAGGGCACAGAAAAATCACAATCATGGATTTCAAGTAAATAAACTCTCTGATTTCTCTGAAATATTTCTGCAAGCAAAAGCAAACCCTAGTTATTTCTTTTTAAAAAAGGAGTTTTCTTTACCAATAAACAAATATTTTGGTTTCAATTTCCACACTTGGAAGGTTAAAATCTAGATGCAATTAATGAACAAAAATTTGTGGGTATAGTTAATGGAAAAGAAAAACAACCCACCGATGTTGCCAAATTGTTAAAGTGGGAAAGCCGTGATGATAAAGCAAAAGCTATAATCGGGGTTGCTCTTTCTGATTCTAAACTCCATCATATAGATTTAGACAAATCGTCCAAATCAATTGGGGATAACCTAAATATATTATTTGGGGCAAAAGTTGTGAACGCTAAATTTTCTTTAAAGCTTCAACTCTTTCAATTTAAGATGGTTGATGATGCTACTATGTCTAGTCATATAAATAATCTAAAACCTCTTCTCGGACAATTAGTAGAGGTTAAAGCTCCAGAGATGATGAAAATTCTATACCCATTTTGTTAAACAATTTTCCTTCTTCGTATAACAATGTCATTTTTACTCTTAGTCAGATGCCTTCGCAAAGCTTGGAAGATATGATTTCAGCTCTTCTAGCTGAAGAAAAGAGAACTACGGACAATACAGAAATTAATTCTTCACATGAAAGTGCACTATACTCCCACATGAGAAAGAATCACAAAAATCAAATAAAGACACTAGGCAAGTTGAGTGTTATTATTGCAAGAAAAGAGGTCATACAACCTAGAATTGTTGCATTTGAGCTAATGATGTTCTCAAAGGCAAACTCAAAGAAGCAAATGTGGCCTTTGTTGACAATCCACCAGATGCTAAAGATTTTATTGATGAAGAAAAATATGAATACGTACTTTAAGAAGTTAGTGTTTTGAAGACAATAAGGGATCCAATGTAGGTAAAACTCGACATGGATGGTTGTCCAAATAGTTCAGAGTTTGTCAATCTCGGGAATTTACCCTTACAAGGATCACAAGACAATTTGATGGAGCATTGTGGGAGTAGCTCAACATAGAGGGTTGTCCAACAATTCGGGAGATTCTATAATTTGGGAATTCAAGGAGGTGGAATTCGGGAACTGGGAATTCATCTCAAGAACCTGTTATTCAAAACAAAAGCTTCTGAAGATTGTAATTCTATCTTCTTTTCAATAGTGTAAGCCTTAAGAGGGGGTATTAAAATATAAGGCTTATATATTAGTGTTAAGTTAATATTAGTTAACTTTTAACTAATAAATGGTTGTAACTTGTTCAACCATTTTTTAACCATCTCTCACATAATAAAATGACCGACACATAATGAACATGAGTGCATCCCGGTTTCTCTTTATTTCTTCTTTGTGCACATTTTCCAACAAAGTCAACTTCAAAACTTTGTTGTTTTTTTCTTACAAATTGTGCAAACCCTCAAAGTAAACTTCAATCAAGCAAATTTTGAAAAACAGTAAATTTCAAACCAAACAACCATCACCTAATACAGCTGCAATAATGGCATATGTAGCATCATCCCTATAAATCTCTAGAAAGAAATAAAAAAAATATTCATTTCCTCATTCCCTTGTTACCCCATTCATGACTACCACTAGACTTAAATCCCGAAATCAAGAATACTCCCAAGATATAGGGTTGATACACCGACGTACAAGGACTTCTTGTTAAGCAAGTGTCATTGATATGGTGAATCATTTTCACATACTACCTAGGTACTATGTACCATCTTTCTCTCATGTGCCATCATGCCTCTGTCATGTACTTACGAATATATCAAAAGGGTGAACTTCTTCCATGTACTGATGGATATATAGGAAGGGCAGGTATATCGGAGGTCCAATGAATCAAATATCGAAAAGGGAACCTGATGAAGTGATAAAGAACCCCTCCATCTTCATGATAAAAATAACTACAATAAAATCAATTGTCGGCACAACTTTGACCGGAAAAGATACATGGTTAGAGTGGTCTCGGCAAGTGGAGAACACACTTATCTTCAATGATCTATGGTTCAACATTTGCAATGGTAACACAAAGCCAACACTACCTACGATGCAAAAGAAGCCAATATCTAGAAACAAAAGAACTTGAAAGCATTGGCCTTAATGAGGGCCTCAGTTGATGCGAAGTTTTTATCACATTCAAGGGTATGATACTATTGCATGGGAAGCATTCAATAAGTTGAAGGACTTGTATGATTCTCACTCAAAGTTGGAATTCATACAATTGCAATTAAAATTGTTCAATCTTGAGTTGAAGAATGGTGATGTCATGAGTTTGGTAAATCAAGCATGATGTAGAAGCCATTGGTGTAACAATTGACACATATATGATTGCTTTCATAAAGGCCCTTCTTCTTACTTGCTCCGCCTATTTAGAGTCCTTGCAAGCGAGCAATTGGTTGAAAAGATGGCTAAAAGAGAAAGGATATTTGGGAGAAAAACTAAGTCATAAGGAGAAAGCATTTGTTATGCCAATCAAAAAGACAATTCTTTCAAGGGTTCTTCATCCAAGGCCTCATTTTGAAAAAAATGAAATAAGTCTAAAGAACAAAGGGAGGAATAAGAGTTAAGGAAGCAAAAATAAAAAATAACTATGGGCGAAGCAAAATGACAAACAGCATTTGCTTTGCAAATGGTGTCTCGAAAAGGGAGCCATGTAGCTCATGAATGTAAAACTTAAGGGTAGAAGATTGAAGCCTACCATCAGCATAAGGAAGCAAAAGAAAATATACAAACCAATGAGCCAAACTCGGCTTAATTCACCAAAGTGAATATGTGTTTTCCAGTTGTGATGAAGCAAATAATGCCTCAATTAGTATCACTTGGTTTGATGCTTGGGTCCTAGATACTAGAGCCACTCAACACATGACTTTCCGAAAGAACTTCTTAGAGGAGTTTCATGAAGAAAGCCACAATCCGATATCTTTAGCAAACAAATCAAGTATGCAACCAGAAACAATAAGACCCAATTGTCAAAGGCTTCCTGACTTCATTCTCCAAAATGTCCTATGCCTTCCTCCATTGAAAAGAAACTTGTTGTCCTTGGTGCTCATTCGCCAACAAGGGCACTCCATTTGCTCGACAATGAGAGGTCGCCATCAAAAGAAAAAGTGGCAATGTGGTCATTTGACTAGATTTGAATAAGGCAAATTGTTAAAACTTTGGGGTGAGCCATCAATTTCATGGAATTTTTCTCATCTTGTTGAAGACAGAATGTCTCCAAGTATGTAGTGGCATGTCGAGATTTGGGCATTCCAATCATGATTGCATTCATGTGTTGCAAAAAATGGCATAGCAAGAGTGCTTACCCTACCTACAAAATCTGAGAAATGTGAAGCCTGCATTTTGGCTAAACACTCAAGAGGACCTTTTAAAAAGTCAAAATGGAAAGCCAATAGAAAGTTGCAATTGGTCCACTCCGACTTGTGTTCTCTTCCAATTTTGTCAGTTGGTGGTCACAAGTACTTCATGTTGTTTATCAACCACGACAGCAAAATTACACGGATCTATTTCCTAAAACAAAAATCAAAAAGCCTTGAAAACATTTCAAAAGAAGTTTCAAGCTATGGTGGAAAATGAAGCTCAAACGTGCATTGGGACACTTAGGATTGATAATGGTGGTGAGTACACTTCAAAGGAGTTTGAATCCTATCTAAAAAAAAACGGAATCAAACACCATCCCACGCTTCCTCACACTCCCCAACAAAATGGGAAAGTTTAAAGGATGAGCGAACAATGATGAATATGGTTCATGCAATGTTATATTTCAAGGGGTAAATCTACATTTCTAGGCAAAAGCAGGACAAACAAGAGTGTACCTCCAAAACAAATCACCATCAACAAGCCTTTAATTGAAGACTTTGTATGAAATGTGGCATGGTCATCTTCCTCTAGAGCCTCATCTTTGGGTTTTTGGATTCGCATTTTATGAATCGATCCCAAAGGAGAAAAGGAATAGGTTGGACCATAGGAGTCATAAATGCATTCATTTGTGATATTCTCGCATCCTCAAAGACATATCGGCTCTATGATGAAAAGAGAAAAAAAAACCTCATTGCAAGGGATGTTGCCTTTTGTGAAATTACGAAGGATGAGGCCAAGATGCTCAATCACAATTGAGCCAACTAGAGAAGTATGCCAAGTTCGATATCTACAAGGAGAGTGATTTGGAAATTCTAAACATTGAGGAGTCATAAACGCATTCATTTGGGATATTCCGAATACTCCAACGCATACCGGTCTATGATGAAAAGAGGAAAAAAATCCTCATTGCAAGGGATGTTGTCTTTTGTGAAATTACAAAGGTTGAGGCCAACATCAATTGTCAATTGAGTCAACTAGAGAAGTATGCCAAGTTTGATGTCTACAAGGAGAGTGATCTAGAAATTCCAAACAATGAGGGAAGGAAGGACATGCATTTGGGAGTCATTTAATTTCGTGTTATTTCCTATAACAGAAGTTGAAACTCCTCCTGAAGAAGAAAATGAAACTTCATCAGAAAATGAATAAGTGGCACAAGAATAGAGGACAGAAAGTGAAGGTGTTTTAGATCATGAGATTGAGGCACCAAAACCATCAAGAAGATGCCTAAATGGGCAACACAGACATTGAAACATGTATGAAGTTGGAAAAACTGCACACGAAGTGCACATGCAGCCGCACAACCAACAAAAAATGTCCTAGAAGAAATTCAAAACAAGATTGAAAAGCTCACCTTGAATGATTCTCCAGAAGAAGAACTCAATGTTGTGTTCAATTCAAAACCAACCTCTTTCAAACAAGCTGAAAAGGATGAGTCTTGGAGAAAAGCCATGAGAGATGAGTATGATGCATTGGTGAAAAATGGGACTTGGAAGTTGGTTGATCCTCCACTAAACTATAAACAAATTATTTACAAGTGGCTCTTCCACATAAAATACAATGAAACATTTGCACCTGCAACAAAGTGAACTATTGTTTGGACTTTATTGGCATTGGAAGCACAAAATGGATGGAAAGCTAGACTATTTCGAAGTGCGGAGTGCAGGGGGTGCACGAATGCAGTGCACGGTACGCTGAAACGGCAAATTTAAAAAAAAACCTCGAGTACAGACGTTGTGGGTGCGTTCGTACAATATATTTTTAAAAACTAAAAATATAAATATATATATAAATTTAAAGAAAACAACAAGCTTATAGTCTCAACAACCTATAAAATATTAGAAGCCAACAAGAAGCTTATTATGAATCGGAAGCCGTCTAAAGCAAGATTTCTTTGACTGAATACAAGAAAACCACAACATTAAATCTACGAGTCCATCTACTAATGGGCTCACAAACATTCCTCTTATTGTTAAGGCCCGGGAAAGGTTTGGGGAGAAGGCAATCTTTGCATAGAGTTTGTTTGGAGGTAGCCTCTTGGAGAAGGGGCCCTTTGAGCCACCTCATAGTATCCCAAAAGTCATTCTCATCCTCCATAATTAGTCCGGTAGAGGGAGCTGTGAAAGTATTTCTGAGAATTGTATACGTTCTGATTTCTGAACTGAGATTGAGGAAGCTTATAAAAAGCTTTAAATTCTGTCCATCCCATCCACTTCTCAAATCTGTACAAGTCATGAGATATTTTAATTACTTTCTCAAACCAAAGGAGGGCAGAGCAGCCTCTTGCCAAGGCAAGGATCTTGCCATTATATTTCAGTTTCGACAAAATCGATTTGTAGGCTTGGCACCAAGTGTCAAAGGAAGAGAAGATAGGCTGCCCAACCACCAAGTGTTTCACTTGTTCCCATGCCTTCCAAATTGACTAAAGAATAAAGGACCCATGAGGAGCAACAAGAAAGCACCCAAATAGTAAGTCAACCAAATGAAGTCATTTCATCTCTCTCGATCCTTCAAACCTATTGGCAATATTGAATCTCACACGAACTTTCCAAGGTTCAATTCCAGTCGAGCCCTCAAGTTTTGTTTATTTTTTTGCACATAAAAATTTTTAAAAAACCATGTGGGTACATTGTGGGTACGTACCCACAGGCCATGGGTACGCGTCCCGGTGCGGATTTTCGTGCCGGGAAGTACCTAGGCTGTGGTGCGCACTCCACAGCTGCACTCAATACTCGCACGTATAAGGCCTTGACGGGAGTACTTGGTGTTTCCGCAATCTAGATGGAAAGTTCATCAAATAGACATTAAGACTAGATTTCTCAATGATGATCTAAAAGAAACAATGTGCACATGACTCAACTAGAAGGGTTTCATTAACGATCAAGAGCATAAAGTGTGCAAACTTGAAAAATCATTGTATGGTTTGAAACAAGCCCCACATGCATGGTATGAAAAGCTTACTAAGCACCTCCTAAACATGAATTTCAAGCGATTTGAGTTTGAAGATGCAACTCTTTTTGTCAAAACAGTTGTATTTCTAGTGGTGTATGTGGATGATCTACTCATAACAAGGAATAATGAGAAATATACTACAAAAATCAAAGCAAAGTTGATGAAAGGGTTTGAAATGACAAATTTGGGTTATCTTCATTACTATTTGGGTATTGAAGTGCTTCAGAAATCAAAGTACATCTTCATAACTCAAAAGTATATTGGTGAAATTTTGAGCAAATTTGGAATGACAAATTGTAAGCCTCTCAATACGCCCATGGAACAGAATCTAAAATTGACATTAGAAGATACCACTGATTTGGTTGATGCAACCAAAAACCCAATCTATGCAACTAAAACTAGACTAGATATTTCTTTTGTCGGTGTTTTATCTAGATTCATGCAAAAACCCATAGAAAGTCATTGGGTAGCAAAAAAAGATTCCTTTGATATCTCAAAGCAACACACGCTTTAGGACTCTAATAGTATAGCGGGAGACTTCAAGCGGGTTCTTGTTATCCAAAGAACTCCCTAGTTATTTGGACAACTTATATTCACATTCGGCTCTAAAGTTCTACATTGCGGGTTGCGCGCTTCAATTTTCCTTGGCACATTTCCTTGGTGGCAATTCCTCGCGCGGTCATGCGCACTCTACTTCTATTCTCTGCCTTCCATCCTTTCCTTTTCCTCTTTGTTCCATTTCCCCTACGCACGCGCCCTTGACTTGCTTCCCAAAAACAGCTAAGTCCCTGGCACTCTCACGCACCCCCACACATCATTTTGTAATGGTTTCACCTTGACCATACGTTCCTCAGCAGGTTTTCCTCCCATTTCTCCTGTGCGCATCACCTTTACGCGCGCCCTTCCTCTGCTTTTCCTTTCGCGCCCTCATCTTCTCGCGCATGTACCCTCGCGCCTTCTTCTACACTCCTATGTGCCACATGGCATCTGTCAAACATTGAGTGTGCTACACGCAACCAATCAAAGCGTGATAGCTGGGCGCCAAATCCTGGAGACAAATAATTGATTGACACGTGGCGAGAAAATGACAAAGTGAGTGCTCAGTTGGCCGGTCCTTCAAATCAATCAGTGCGCGCCACATGTCATTACGTGTCAGAGTGACCTGTAGACTTCTCACAGCCATAACTTCGCTTCTAAGCTCCAACACACGTGCACCGGGTCTCATTCGAAAGCTGCTAACGTGGCTACAAGGTGCAGATATTCAAATTCGAATTTCAACGGGATTTGGTAGGTGAGAAATGGGAAAACGTCTTTCTGGCCATTAATGAGCAGATCTGATTGCTCCAACCACCCGATTTGATATGGATCTCGCCTCCTTCCTTCTCCTACATGCCAAACAGATATGGATTTGTTGGTGGTTGTGATTCAAAATCCGAGTTTTCCCTCCTCTTCTCCTCTCTCATCAATTCATCTATAAATGTAAGAGCTTGGCTCATTGTAAAGGGTTAGACATTTTGGATCTTCTAGTGTTTGCTAAGGATTCCATATCTTTGCATTTTGAGTCACAGACCTCTAGATCTGGTTCGTGCATGCAGATATCAGCCTTCAAACGCCATTGTAATCGATGTGCATACCTTGAAATAATAAAAGCATCGTTTTGTGGCTATTCTCTGCCTTGACGTGTTTGTATTCTTCTTTCTTGCCTTCCTTTTACATTGTGTGCTTGTTGTGTCATTTTAAATCTCTTACAACTTCCTTTTCTTGTTGTGTCTCATGAAATCGATCGTGTGAATGCATCCTGGTTTGTGCTACACGTGCCTAGCCTCCCTTCATGCTTTCTCCTTTGTTTTCACTCAAAAAAAAATAGTGTTCATCCCACTTTTTTTGGTGCTATCGCCTTCCTTAATTTAGTTTTCCATTTATGTTATCCTCCTATCCCTAGTCCCTTGCATTATTAGCTTAAATTTCCCTTTCAACATTAGGAGTAGCGGTGGCGGTGAGAAATAGGTAGAGAAACCAGCCTTCTCCGGAGGTCTATCTCAAGCACGCAAGGTCCCACAACTTGGAAACAGTCCCATTGTTGACTCAACGACTCGATTCTTCCAAATCCTGACACGGGAGCAAGTTTGAGGAACCAACAGCTTACCTATTCAAATTCTAACTATGTTAGTGATTTTGAAGATGGCAAATCGACATCGCGGTTTCTAATGAATTTGCAACAATTGTCAATTGGAAATCGAGAAAAACAAATAGTGCCAACAATTTCTTCAACTAAGCGAGAATACATGGCCACTTCAAAGGCAACGAAAGAGTTTTTTTGGCTTAGACTTGCGGGAACAAGTTTCATCAACACCATTGACGGTTGAAAACACATTTGCAATTCAAATAGCGATGAATCCAGGTCTTTCACAACCAAACCAAGCACATCAATACAAAATTCCACTTTCATCGGATCAAGTGAAAGAAGGTGGTGTCAAATTGCTCCGTCATCCTACTACAAAGCAACCAACAAACATCTTAACAAAAGCGCTTTGAAAAGAAAATTTTGAAAAGTTGAGAGGCATGATTGATCTCCGAGTAACCCCTATGGCTTAGGGCGGGTGTAATATTATTGTACATAATATTAGATAATTCTAAGTGTTAGAGCTTTTGTCTTGTAGTTGGAACTTGAAGAGTTCTCCCGGTAGTTGGACAATCATGAAGAATATAATGTGTAATAGATCATTCCAATGGATTTATATTTGCAAATCCCATCATTGATCATGCAGAAATAAAAATACTAAGTTTTGGTTTGTACATTATATTCATTATCCTTTGCATAGTCCATTTTTATGGCCTAAGATCTAGTAACAATCTTAATTGATACTTGGGCCACAAAATGTTTTTTATCTCCTGAAGTTTTAAGTAAAATCCCTAGGAAGGTTGGATACATGGCCAGCTCTTGGACAATCTAGTACGGTAATTGCTAGGAGAGACGGGTAGAGCAATGTTTGTTCGAAGTTAAGTTGGAATGTCCTAGATTTTCCACAAAAATCAGTCTTTTTGTTGATCCTAGGGGTAAAGTGGCTTAGGCAATAAGGGGCCAAGGTTGACTACTTTGCCCAATCAGTAGATTTCTTTAGATGAGGTGGGAAATCCAATCAAGATTCGAGGTGTGAAAAGAGGTCGAGTCATGTGTCAAATTTCAACCATGCATCTTAAGAAAGCACAAAGGAAATGGTGCCACTTTATATAATATACATGTGAGTGATTTGAAGGAACCTACCTTCAACATCTACCATTTCTTGCAAGATTATTTAGACGTTTTCCCGATGACTTAAGTGGACTCCTTCAAGGAGAAAGTTTGACTTATCTATCGATATAGTCCCAAGATTGGAGCCCATGTCAAAGGCTCCCTACATAATGACGACTATTGAACTTGTAGATTTGAAAGCCCAATTACAAGGGTTGTTTCAAAAGGATTGAGTTGTCCTAGTGTGTCACCTTGGGAATCACCAAGTAGTATTCATCAAGAAAAAGGATGGAATCTTTCGCTTTTTCATAGTTTACAGAATGTCAATCAAGGCAAAAGTTAAGAACAAGTACTCTTTTCCCTACATTGATTATATTTTCGATCAAATACATGGTGCAATGGTCCAATGGCCTTTTTAAAAATTGCTGTAAGCGTGGGGTACCTTCATCTTTGTGTGAATGAGAACGACATCCCAAAGACAACTTTCGGGACTTACTACAATCATTATGAGTTTACGGCCTTACGACTTGGCCTTGTGAATGCACTGTTGTGGTCTTGAACCTCATAAACAAGTGTTTTCAACGACTATTTGGACAGATTTGTGCTCGTCTTCTTGGATGATTTTTGATATATTCCAAAAATAAAGAACATTTCCAGCACTTGAAGATGGTGATGTTGTGGTTGATTTAATAAAGTTGTCTAAATGTACCTTATTTTAAGTAAAGGTACACTATTTGGGTCATATCATTTTAGCAGATGGCATATCAATTGACCCAACAAAGATTTGGACAACCATGGATTGACCTAAATCTCGAAAACGTCCACAACATTCATAGCTATATGGTGTTGGTCAGCTATTACAGAAGTTTGTAGGAGGCTTTTCCAAGTTAGCCAACCTCATCACTTGGTTGTAGAAAAAGAGCAAGAAGTTTGAGTGCACACAAAAGAGTGAAGCAACACTTAGTCTAATCAAAGAGAAGCTTACATCAGCTCCACTACTTAGACTACCCAATGCCAATTGAAACTTTGTTGTCATAACAAATGCTTTAGGTGAAGGACTAGGGGGAGTGTTAATGCAAGGAGGCCAAGTGGTGGCTTATGAGTGTAGAACTCAAGCTTTATGAACTAAACTACGCTCCCCATGACTTAGAGCTTGCAGCCATTGTACATAGATTGTAGATTTAGATGCATTGCTTGCTAGGGAACTTTTATCTCAAGACAGATAGTGTATACCTCAAGTTCATCTTCACCTAGCCCAACCAAAACATTAGAAGCAACTTTGATTGGAGTTTTTGTCAAAATACAACTTCAACATCGGGTGTAAAAGGGCATGGAGAATAGAGTAGTTGATGCCTTAGCCACCAAAGGCATATTGCCACCATGACAACTATTCAATCCGCCTTGAGAGAGCAGATTCAAAGGCACTTACTTACCCGAGGATAAATTTTGCGGACAAGTGAAAGAAGCCCTTGCAAATGATTCACAAGATCATCGATACAAGGGATATCGGTTCGAACAGATAGACTACTAAGATTCAACGACGAATCTATGTTCCCAAACATGGAGGGTTGCAAATTGCAATGCTCCCTATTTGGGTCACCTTGATGTGACCAAGTTGCTTCATGAGACACTGAGGCCACTCTACTTTTGGAATGGGCTTAACAAGGATGTAACTAAATGTGTCACTCAATGCTTAAAGTGTAACCCATTCAAAGTTGAGCACACGCACCCAGTGGGACATTCGTATTGGCTCGAGATACCCGAATAGAAGTGGCACATCATCAACATGGATTTTGTGCAAGGACTTCCAATGTTGAAAAATAAATATGGTGTACTTCTAGTTATATAGTAGATAAGCTTATTAAAGTTGCTCACTTCGTATTGTGCAACTTGAAAGATGTCTCACCGATCCTAACAAGGAGGTTCGTACAAGAAATCTTCGGTTTGCACAGAGAGAGTCAAAACAAATTATCATGGATAGAGATACCTGCATGACATCTAGATTTTCATAGACTTTGTATGCGGCCTTGGAAAAAAATTAAATTTTGCGCCTGCTTATTACCAACAAACAAATCGACGGATTGAGCGAGTGAATAATGTCCTTGAAGATATGTTGCGAACAGACTACAAGGGTTCTATCCCTGGATGAATTTTCATATTGCACACACCATTCCACTTTGGGAATGGCGCCATTTCAGGCATTGTATGGCAGGAAATGTCAAACACCTATCGATTGGAATAGTGTAGAAGATCGTGTGGTTGTGGGACCAAAGATGCTTGTTGATATGGAAGAGCAAGTCAAGCTAATCAAGCAACGTCTCATCAAGGTAACAGATCAATAGAAGAGCCATGTCAATAAAAAAGAACCACAGGGCAATTCTCAACACATGACAAAGTTTTTCTTCAGCTAAAACACAAGAAGAGATCAATCAAATTTAACAATTCCGCCAAATTAGCTTATAGATTTGTAAGTCCTTTTGACATCCAAGAGGTTATCAACTTGGTTACGTACTGGACCAACATTGCCCCTAGCTCTCTCTCAAGTACACAATGTGTTCCATGTTTCTTTGTTGAAAAAATATACTGCAAATGTCTAACACATGCTCGATTGGAAATCATGCGGGTCCAAGACCCGGATGTCACTCTAATAGAACCCATTAGGGTGTTGGAGGTTTCTGAAACGAACAAGGTTTAAGTGGGACCAATATTTTGAAGAGAGTGCCACCTAGGAGGACTATAATGGAGTCTACAAATCATTTCCTCATATGTATACTAAACTTTTGTTGGTTGTTTTTTTGTATCATTGTTTTATTAAGCCATCAAGGCAATGACTTTTCCTAGTGAGGAAGGATGTCACAACCCATTTCTAACTTTTCTCAAAATCGTTATTATTTATATAAAGTGGATTATTTATGGGTTGAATAAATTTAATATAATTGGGTTGAATAAATTTAATATAGTTAAGTATTGATTTGCTACATGCTTGAAGGTTATTACATATGATGTTAGTCAAATTGATGAATTTCACTTATCAATTGTTAGCATGTATTTATGTAGTTAACACTTTGTAATTATATCCTTGTATGGCAATTATCTAATATTATATAATAACATACAATAGCTTACTTCTTTCGATTTTGCTTCAGATATGACTTCCATGATACGTGACTAACTTCTACCTTTTGGCCTTAGGTGGATGCGGGACAAGGCTTCCCCCTCGAAAGGATACACTTAGAGGAAGGGCATCATAGGGGAGAAGGAGGCAGATTGAGGCGACCACTTCCACAACAGGACTATTTTGGACAACCCCACACACACAACGTGGTTGGCCTACCCATTTGTTGTTAGGAGTGTGGTGACAATTGTAGTCTTTAGTTCTTTTGATCTTGGTACGTTTTATGTTTTACTTGTTGGGGTATGTTAGTTTAGATTGGCATCGTATTTAAGCTTTAAGGCATCTTCCAAGCCGCTTTACACCTCACAAGTGCAAGTAGTGATGTTCACTACTTGGGATACTAATATCCTGGTAGCACACACCCCTCCTTGTAGCACTTTAGAAGGTGACTCGAGCCCTAATTCTCATTTGATTACTACACCACCTTGATACTTAACACTACTCTATTAGTTGTGACACTTGAATTAAGACCATAGGGACTCTTGACACTACCATAACTAGCAATGAAGTGCAAGATTAATTTGGACAATTTAAAACTTTATAGACTTCAAATCCTACGCACATTCACTCTAAGTGGCAACAACCACTTAAAATATCCCTAGTAGCGTACACCCTCCAAGCACTTTACGATGTGACTCAAGCACTAACTTTCGCTTGACTCTTACACTACCTTGATCCTTAACACTATTAGTTGCGACACTTGAATTATGACTATAGACTCTTGACATTACCACAACTAACAATGAAGTGCAAGATTAATTTGGCGAGTTTAAAACTTTATAGACTTTGAATCCTAGCATCTTATTGTGTTCCACTTAAATAAAGTGGTACCTTACACCTTTTAGGGAGCTGACTCTACTCCCTTGACTAGTAACTGATCACTAATCATTAAACTTTGGTCATCATCTTGATGGAACCATTACTCTCTTGATTGTGTTGACCTACCATGTGATTATTAGACTTTTCAGCACCCAAGTGATTATTGATGAGAACCCCTAATTTCAGGATTGGTGACTGCATCTAATTACATGGAGAAGAAGAAAAGAGGAAATGTGATTCTATAGCTCTCTCTCGAACCATTCTACTTTGGATACTCAATGAGTGAAAGGTTTTTCTTTGTGACCTCCACTGAAACTTTCAGTTGGTGAGACCGGGACTGTTGGAGCATGCTTGAAACACGCATTAATAGTATGGACCACAAAACTGGCATGCAGCCTGATACCCCTAGAATGGATTACCTTAAAAGGAAAGCCTGAATAGGATGAAGGGATGGAGTTGACATTGGAAAGGTGGTCTGTACTGAAGAATTTGGATTATTGTGTTGAGTCTAGGGTAAGAAGAGAGACTAGGGCACGAAACCAATAAGGGAGCTCAACAGACTCAAAGCTGAGAACAGGATTTAATCCATCAAGACTGTGATATCTCTCATTCAAGTGTATTAATCGTTCCAGGCATGTCTTACCGTTGCTTCTAGCTCTATCTTTTCCTTTGATTGTGAAAGAGATGCTTTCGGGTTCGTTGCAATGATTTCCTTAACTGTATTCATAGGATTGATTGAAACATGGATGCAATAAATAGTAGGGCTCTCTCTTTCCATTTAGGGGTTTTCTTTTGTCACTACCCGTTGAACATTGTTGCTTGTGTTGGGTTATTTTATTAAGGGGATTTAGATAGGGCAAATCCTAGAATCCATGAAGTGTGACTGTAACCTGAGATACATATTGTTTCATTTCATGTTTCTTGTTTTCATTGACTCTATCAATCAAATCTTGTCTTGACTGTAGCTTATGCTTGACATACTATTTAGATACATTGATAGTCATCCTTGGGAACTGTAACTTGTGATTAAGCATGTGTTGGGTCCACATCTCCAGGACAGTCAGCTTGAATGATCATAGCAAGCTCATCTTGTTTTCATTGACCGTATCAGTCAATCTTGTCTTGACTGTAGTAAACTTGTGAAATATTCCATGAATGTACTTGGGAATTATTATCATGACTATGGAGTTGAGAGGTGTGGTTTTAACTCGGGAATGGGATCCTTTGGTAGTCTATTTCTTAGATTCTCAATCAGAACTTTAAGTGACAAGCATACAACTTTCCATTGATAGTACCTCTTGGTATTTATGTGACAGCCATTCCTTGTCAACTCTGTTACCAGGAAACGCCTGGGACCTTGCCATTTCTGCACTGAAACGTTTCGGAAACGCGAAATGGGTACGAAACGCCACCAAAACACCGTGGAAACGTCTGAGACATTTACGGAAACATCTGGGACGTTTTTGGAAACGTCCCAGGCGTTTCCCCCACTTTTTAATTTTTAAAGCATCATAACTTCAAAAAAATAAAAAATACCTTCATTTATTGCACCTAAACCTAATCTACCTACCTAAACTTGCTAAAGACACTTCCTAAAAGCTATATAATGACATTTTGGGTCCATTCCAAATCACACTTCCTAAAGCTATATTGATGAAGAAGAATCGGGATCTTTTGCACAAGGGATGGAGAGTGGAGCTAGTGGTGTTCATGGAGATGACTATGAGGAAAATCTAGATTATTATCATGTATATGTGAATCATTGAAATTGTAACCATGTTGAATGATGACTCTTTAGAACTTCAAATTTCAATGAATACAAAATATTTTGAGTGCTTTATCAATTATCTCTTATGGTCCATGGAGTACAATTATAAAATGAGTACTATATATATATATATATATATATATATATATATATATATATATATATATATATATATATTGTACGGACGTTTCCACCGCGTTTCGTATCCAAGGTTTTTTGAAAATTGCCGTTTCCACGTTTCATACCCGTTTCCGTTTCCGTACTCGCTTCCGTTTCCTGGCTACATAGCTTGTCAACTATAGGTTGGTCTACAAGATGTTATTCAGACTTTTGTGACAGACATTCTTGACTGCAACATTATTATTGTTTATGAGTCTTTACACCAGTCATTCTTGACTGTAGCATTATTTTTGCTTATGACTCTTTATGTCATTCATTCTGGGCTGTATCATTATGATTTGGCTGGACTTTTGAGCCATAGAATGTACTGTAGCATCATGTTTTGTTGGACTCTATGACAATCACCATGATTGCACCATAACCATTATGATCAAACATCTTTTGAATTACATCACACATCTTGGACTGCCTTTTATTAAGAGTATGTGTTCATTCATCTGGACTGAAAACTGTATATTTAGGGTGATCTTCGGTTTGGGATAGTTGTTGCTAGATGTTGGAAACACTTCCCATAGCCACTGTAATTCTCAACTGTAGTCCTCTTGTGTAGACTGTCTGGACTATTGCCAAGAGATCGTATGAATGAGATTTATGAGCGAAAAGGGAGAAAACTTAGTGTGCCTACATGTATCACATGCATAGCTGTACGCATATTGGGTTCCCATCTAACTTGAATTGTTGAGAATTCAGTAATGCCCTGGCAGTGCCCTATTTTGATTTGGAGATTAGAGCGGAGTTAGGCTACAAGTCTCACCATTGTGATAATGATCCTAACACCTGAAATACTCCTTGCTTCGAATGTAGGACTATCAATTTGTCCTTTCAGCTTATCACTCTCACGGCCATGCTCTTAAATGTGTAATGGATGAGAGGGATGGTTCTGACTTAAGCTTATATATCCTTTATACACCTTGATTTCCTAAATATCCTACCCTAGACATTCAATAAGTGCTCCTTATTCTCAACTGTATTTGGTTTGAACATCCATGATGTTCTACGTCTGCCCTTCAATGTACATAAACTGAATGTTTAATCTGGATTACTTTAAAGGTTAGAAGATATATAGATGGTGATTGATTTCTGTCACCTCAGCCCGTAGACTTTATTTTGCATTTGACCTTACAGCTAGTGTTTCTCGAATTTTATGTTTTGTACCATCTAGAATTCTGTTAGTTATGTTGTACAGGTTGAGAGCATGTAGATAAACTCAAAGGAGATTCCAACCCATTGACTTCGCCCACATGCCCTTCTCATGTGCTTCCCGTCTGTTATTTGTTTTGGTTGTGTTAAGTATTTGTTTTCGTTGTGTTAAGTATGGTGTTGAGATGGTTGTGCCTAGTGGACTGTTGGACCATGTTTCATTTTATTGTGCAAATTGAAACTGTTACCCCCAAATGTTTGGGTAATTGAAATGCTTTGGCCAAAGTAATAATGTTGCTATATTCATTTGTCTGTCCATTGCACTTTGTTGAGTCGCGTGATTCTTGGATAGAGTCGGTAGCCTTGTTCAACTTGAATGACTGTACGTGATGGTGGTTGTACGGATATTGCATGTGGTTTTCTAATTGGCTCTGTTTGGAAGTGGATTCTTTTATGTGCCACCCTCATTGACAAGTAGGTCCACCCCCAATCAGGGAGGTGTACGGGGGACTCTATGGTCTGTGGTTGGAGGTAAAATGCCCAAGTGATATTCTCTTACACAGCTGCATAGTTGTTGTATAAGAATTACCTACTGAAGTTGACATAGATATTATACTTTCATCAATTTCACTTTGAACATCTTGCTTAGTCTTGATTGTGTGTTCTTCATTGACAGCTGTTGGTGTATGCACTAGCTAGTGGGGCAGGTTGTTGTTCCCCACAACTAAATCATTGTTGGAATAGGAAACTATTAATATGATTGTACCTTCAGATACTCTTTGGATGTATATCTATAATGAATGCCATGCTCACTTCAAGCTGTAGCATGATGACATGCACAAGTTTTTAACGTTGATGTGCCTTCTTTTTGGTCATGAACATGATTTGGTTAATATTGAATGGAATTGTAAACCTAATGAAATTGTACCTTGCCTTTATGCTGTATATGTTTGATTTCGATGTTGATTCTAAAATGAATCTATAGATAGTATGTTTTCGCTTTATTTCTTTAGTTGATTAATTCTGTAGAACCATGAAGGTCATCCGAGGAATAATCTTTGTATTCTTCAGCATCCTAAACCTGTTACGTGTCTTTAAAAAATGCACGTTTTCCAATGGACGCATGGTAGGGTTCTTACAGTCTGACAAAATAAATAGTGGCTTTCCTATTGCAATTGGTGTGTAATTCCAAGTAGTACCTAAAAATATATCCACAGCATGCCACCAAGCCCATTCCCATGGACTGCGGTAATGCCCAACCATCTTCTATAGGCTGCAGTTAATGCAACACATTTTTGGTGGTTCGCAGTACCTCCAAGATCCATATTTTACTTCAATCAAATACTGCACCAGCAACTCTAGAGGTGCAAGAGAATTGAGAGAGCTTGAACATGTTGCATTGTCTCGAGCATTCACCAAATCTCATGTGATCTACATTATAGGATCCACCATAGTCTCAACTACCTATGTTACAAACTGCTGAGTTTAGCTCTTAGTATGCATTATGCAATGTTGCAGAGTATCGAAAGCATCACCATTCCCATCCTTATTGGGGTGGGGCCGCCATATGATTAAGGTGCAACTCCCACATGTGGTGCGGGTAACGCCCCAAAGGTCAGGTTTGTTCGTTACATTTTAACATGTTTCAACCATAACCGACGGAAGTGAAGAGCCACCCGTCAAAGAGCGACTGTTTGATCTTCCATAATGTTCCCTTTCCCTTCCACAACATTGTATAATGATTAATCGTTGTATACATATCTAGATAGATAGATAGCAATGGATAGATCAAGAAAGAACAAATAGACGAAGATAGGAGAAGATAGACAGACATTCATCTCCTTCGAGAGAATGCAATGTACAGAACATTTTAGATTAATGATATTTCTGATACAATTCTTTATCATTCATATGCATCATTTATGAACGTTACTCTTATTTCTAAATCCTTATTTAATATATTGCTTCTACAATATAACACATCTAATCTCTATCAGTTTAGAGTGATGTTACCCAGATATCTCCTAGGATCTGGATCAGTCACGTCAGAGTGGTTCATCTTGGTAGTGTATGTCATATCAAACAAAATTAAAATATCTGAAGCTTAAAGTCCAGACATGAGATATTCTTCTATGTTGTTTCAAGCAAAGATCAAATGGCATAGAATGCACAGACATGAGATGCAATTTGTAACATGATCGACAATACAATTTGGAATACACTTCAAGAGCAAAAGACATACATGTTCAATCTGCTGAAATACAAAATTAGGTGGTTCCGTCAAGCTAAATCCTCCATGTTAGATATATGGTTTGAATCAGAGTGGTTCATCTTGGTAGTGTATGTCCCATCAAACAAGATTCAAATATCTGAAGCTTGGAGTCCAGACACGTGATTATCTTCGGCGTTGTTTCCAGCAAGTTCAAATGGCATAGAATGCACAGACCTGAGATGCAGTCCGTAATATGACCGATATTCAATAATACAATTCAGGATACACTTCAAGAACAAAAGACATGTGTTCAATCAATTTGCTGAAATCCTCAATCGGAAGGTTCCAATGGCTCAGTCTTCCATATTAGATATATAGTTCGGAGGCCATGTTCCCCACTAAGTTTCACGTAAATTTGAATATTCCCATATTTGAGGGTAAGATTAATGTTGGAGCAATAGATAATTGAATTGACCAGTTATAATTATATTTTTCTATGAATAATTTTTCTAATGAAGAGAAACTAAAGTTGCAATTCTAAAAGTTTCTTCACCCATCAAGAAATGGTGGAATTCCTAGTCTATGGTATAGAGCCAGAAGAAGAATCTTAACCAATTCAGTCATAGATGCTTTCAAGGATGAAAATTATCCTAAAGATGCCTATGATGACTGACATATTCAATGCCAAAATTACACCAAGGATGCAACTAATCAGTCCAGGAATACACAGATATCTTACCTGAACTGTATGGGAAACTGTGTGCATGTAAACCAGAATCATTAAGTTCTCAACTACCAAATCAGCCTATATCTGTATATTCAGACAAGATTAGAGTTTTTAAAGATTGCGACTATGGGAGAAGCATATTGTTATGAAGAACAATTTTAGATAAAGGGCAAGAAGTTGACATCTTCTGCACCGAAGAAATTATCTTCTGACAAAAAGCCACAACCGTCAAAGACAGGTAAATAGTCCAAGAACCATCATACAAATAGCCACTTAGATGCAGAATGTGACTCTCAAAATATAATGCTGATGTGGGCAATTACAAACCGGGATGGTTTAGCTTATGCAATTGCAAAGGTATGCCCATCAATGCCATGTATCATATGTCATACATCCTTTTAGATATGAGCTAGTTTGTGTTGTTGCTACAATAGATGTTTGTAATATTATCCTTGGGCACTCATATATACATAGTCATCAGGGTGTGTACATAGCAGCATATACGTGAGCGAGTAGAAGGTACATGATTCCATAAGTGATTCCGGCCTTAAATTCAGGGTTGTTGGATACAGCACCCCTACTGCTAGGTGCGCATATCCACGTATTCGATATGGCTATGGCGCTGCTCAGATACGGCTCCCAGCCGTATCCAGATATGAACCTGTAATTGACCTGTATTAGATACACCGTATGCAGGGCAACTATAGCAATATTTGATTTAAAAGTTTAAAAATTTAACAAAAGAAAACCCCTTCAAAAGGCTAAAAAGATGCTAAAAACTACAAATGATCTTCTATAATGCATTTTAGCAGCAACAATTGAGGACATGGAGGTGAGAGTGTTGATTTGTTCTTTTACTTCAAGCTTTCCCATCGACTTCAATCAACCTGGAATTCTTTTGATCTGTTTCTTTTGGCCTACTCTTCTTTTCTTTTATTTCGTCTATTTTCCGTTGGCCTACACAACCTGCAGTATTTTTTTATCCATTGAATACCCAACTTCTTACTTTCACAAGGGTTGGGAGTGTGTACTTTGCATTTAATTTTAATCTTATATATATTTATATAAATTCACTTATAATTTAAAATTGATAATTATTATTAGTGTGTGTGTGTGTGTGTGTGTATATATATATAATATATAATCTAGATGATTATAATATCATTAATATATATGTCATATCCAACCATATCCATATCAGGGGGCATTAAAAACTAGCTATATCCATATCCACATCTGTATCTGTATTCACATCTGTATCTGTATCCACATCCATATTCGTATCCATGCAACTCTGTTCAAATTATGCCGCATGAACTCCTAAAAATATTGTTCCATATCACTATGCATATTCTGCATTAAAATCCCTCTTTCTACATCAGAACAACCTCGACCGATAAAATCATATCAGACTGTGGAAACCATGCACACATGCTAATTCTATGTAGTTATATAGAGTTTCAAAAGCAAGAAAGCTCCCTCACCAAAGGAAATGGTTGGCCAAGACTTGGCTAGAATACAAGTTTTCACACCTGCTTCCAAGACTTAAAAATCGAGACCATTGCTTTCCTATAAGAGGTGAATGATCCAAGTAGTGACTCACAATCTATCACCAACAATACCGCCAACCCGATTCTCATGGACTCAAGTAATGTTGAAATGGAAAAGTTCACTTACTTGAAGATCACTTACTTGTGGCTCAGGGTCCTGACCGTATGAGTGAGATGTGCGTGATCATATGCAAGTGAAGCTTCAAATAGACAGTGCATGAATATTCAAGGGATATATCTCATACATAGAAGGATTAAATTAGTGTAGAAGACATGCAAAATGCAGAGAATAAAAGAATCGGGGATAATCAGGGATCATGCAGGCCAAAAAGGGAAAATGGGGAAACTTCTAGAAACTGCAAAGTACGTGCCAGTTCAGCAAACAACTAGGCACGTCAAATGGATCTAGAAGAGAATCAAAGTATATTCGCTCAACAACCGGTAGCTCCATGTTGTCCGCAAATCCTATATATAACCCCCATTGACCCTCATTTAGAAAGTTTTTTAGAGGGTTTTTTGGGAAGCTAGCTTTTGTTAGTACAAATGGAATACAGTGGAGACGAAGGAGCAAGGAAGGTCTTCGGCTTTCTAGAAGTTCTAAGCATTGTAATAATCACACGTGAGTGGTGCGTTAGAGCTGCTTTGTATTGTAATCATGTGCTATTATAGTGCAAGACGTGCAAATGTATGTATTTGTATCATCTTTGTTGTGGTTAGTAAAGGCGTGTATTATGTGTAGAGTTGTTTGATCAAGATGAAAGGTGTAAAGAGCGTGATTTGCATTTACATGTGTATGTGATGATGGTGTTTTATATCTTTTATATGTTTTAGAAACTAGGGTTTTGTATGTTATTTTCATGACTAAATGCATGTATGTTTGGCTGATCCTTGTGATACTTTCCCATAATGAAGATCTCGTTTTGCTCTTCCACGTTTCAAGTGAGACTCTCAAGTGTACGGTTAAGTGAAAAGCCAACATAGGAAGAGTTGCTTTTATATGTTTTTGTTGTGCTAGAGTTTGTGTCCATGCAATAATTGGAGAGCATACTAGGCTACGGCAACAAAAGGGTTTCATTGTTAGCTACCCATTCCATAGTGTCATGAGGATTGGACGAGTGTATGGCATACGGTGATGAAGATCATGTCACGCTTGAGAGGATAGAAAAGTGGTTTGAGGGGGAGACGTTGGAATTTACCGTAAAAGCAAAAGGATGAGATAAAGGCAGCCTTTGGCATGGTTAAAGCATGGACCATACGCTGATTTGTATGGATTTGTTTTGTAGAGTTACCTATATATATATATATATATATATATATATATAATCACCGCATACATTGTCGGAGAAAAGGCAAAATCTTGGACAACCGCATGGCTGGACGGATGTGAGATTAGAGAAATTAAAGCAAAAAAATGAGGTTTTGACTCAAGCCATGGATGTGTCGTGCAGAGGTGCGTTGAACAGCTATGCTCTAGAGTTTTCGGTGTCCACATATTCCTGCCCTAAGTATGCTGAATTTGAGCTTTTGCAAGAACCTAGGGATCATTTATCACAGAGATTCCCATGTGGATTGAGATGTTCCTTGTTTACTTAGGTTTGCATTGATAAACATGGAGAGCTAAGTTTTTTTATGGGCTAGCTAGGAAGTTGAAGGTGAAGGTTAGGGTTTGGATCACGGAAAAGTTAAGTACAAGAAGGATGGACATAGGTGCAACAAAAATAGAGATGAAATTGTGGAGGTATACAGAAGATAACAAAGAGAAAGCGAAATTAAGGACCCTAGAAGTGTGGGAAATCAGACCACATGGATGTCTTTGGAAGCTACACAAAGCAGTGAGGGCATGCGGATGATTTGCGTCTTGGAGAATGCTTTGTGTTGAAGGAGAACCATGCAGTAAGAATCTCTTGGAGTATGGATATCCAAAAGTTCGAGGTGAGGATGAACCTATGGAGGAGGAAGAATATGTGAATCCGGAGGATGACCCTATTTGGAGCCGACAACAAGGTGATGTCTGTGCACAACTGTATTCTTCAAAGGGAAGAACGTTTGAGGTTGTTGATGCATTTTGAACTTGTAAGGGAGGAAGTCCATGCACCGTAAGCACGAAGAAGAGATTTTGTACCAATGTTATGGTGCCTTCTAGTGTTGTTGAGGTTGTAACATCAAGGGTTGTGCAGACTTCTAGCCCAACACCAGTTATGAATATACCTTGGACAATGAGTCCTACGAAGGCAATGCAAGGAGATATAACTCCTACAGGTCAGGGCACGCCGGTTACGATAAGTGTGGTTAGTCCAGAAGGATTAAACATTGAGGTTGTAGAGGGAATGTTGCACAAATAGTGGGACGGGCCCACCACAGCCTCCTATGTTTTATGCATTTAATATGAAGTTACCAAAGTATAAAGTGTGTGACTTTGTCAAAGATGAAAGAAAGTTTGTTTGCAACAATTTTGTTACATAGTGTGCACAGTTGATACCAAAAATTTGATTAGAATCAAACAGTAGTGGTTTTTCATGTGTTGAAGGGCACCTTTTAAAAAGAGTTTCATATACCAGAGTTTGAGCAAGAAAGTATCTTTGGGCTAAAGAGATCAAACAAGAGATGATTGAGAGCATGTCTACGTATGACATGTGTTTCAAAAAAATTATCCAAAATCTCATATGAGATCCAACCACTGCAGCACGCACAGTTGTTTGTGAGAGATTTGCTAACTTTGTTTAGGAGACAATTGGCCATGAAGAATTTTGTGGAGCCGCGAAAAGCCTTGGATCATGCACTTTGGTTGAAAGTTGCAAGAGAGTTTGACTTAGAGATAAATCCATTTTTGAAAGTGCAAATTTCTAAAATAAAACCGCAGCTTCAGAAGTTGACAGCAGCTGGTGCTGTGCTCAAAGTGCAGAGAGGGTTGTGGTGTACAGATTGCAAGACTAAGGGCCACATGGAGAACAATTGCGCTCACTAGAAAGTACATTCGGCAAGTTTAGGGTGTGAGGTGTTTATGCAACACAAGAAACAAGGAATTGTCCATTGTCGAGGTATGCAAAATAAACTGAGGTCGCATATTGGTATAATATTTGTGAGTCTAATAGTCACGATTCTCATGAAGAAGAAAAAGTTCTCCATAGGACAGCGGTTGATAGAGAAAGGTACGCATTCATTCTCCATCTTGAGAGACATATGGGTAAAGCGTGAAGTTGAAGATGGAAAAGTTCAAAAAAAAATGGTTAAGGTTGATCCAAAGAGAATTTGGCCAACAAGGAAAGATGATGAATGTAACCCATGTGCCATAGAGGCAAGGGGTAAGATAGAGGTGGTGGATATGTTTCTGCCAAGAAGAATGAGGGATGGACAAGGTGTTTCATATGTGGCAGCAGCCCGCATAGGAGTTGGGGAAGGGACTCTCATGAGTCGAAGGTTACTTTATTGTCATATTGGCAATGGGAGTACAAATTTCGTTGTACATGGCATGCTTGTTATTGCAAAGAGGATGAAGAAAGGAGATAAAAACCAGCCTACAACTGAAATAAAGAAAGTGAATAGAGAAGAAAGAAAAGAAAAAGAGAATGGGATGGAGGATTTGATGTTGTTATCAGCCCAAGTATGTGTACAAGAAGATGGTATTGCAGCAGAAGCATGTCTTTTTGGGGACATGGATGTGGAGATGAATGAAAAGCATATGATGCTGATTTAGAGGGAGCATTGAATGAAGAAGAGAGTATTGTTGCAGCAGGGTTGACATTGGAGAATATGCATATGGACATGTCTAATTTCTGTGATGCTGCGTATGATGGGTTTATTACAGCAGTTGAGGAAGGGAGAGAGGTCAAGAGCATGCAAAGAGAAGTTGCAGCAAAAGTGAAGTTACGAAGAACTGATGTTGCAGCAGAAGAGAAATTACAAAGGAGTGATGTTGCAGCAATGGCATTGTTGAAGGAGCTAGTACACAAGCACATGGGAGTTGTTAATATTCATAAAGATTGGTTTGCTGAGTTTGTTGCAAGCATAGGTGAATGTGAAACACAAGAAGAGGAGAATGTTGTGAAGAAAAGCTCAAATGAATGAGCCTTTGGAGTCCAAGCAAGAAGTGGTTAAATTGGAGAGGAAATGGTGTGAGCTAGAAGGGGAAGGAAGTTGTGAGTTCTACTTCCATGGGGGAATTTTAGAGATGAAATAGATGTTGAGCTTAGGCATAGGTGGTCAGTTCAAAGTCCATGAAGGCTTGAAAAACAATGGTGTTGAATATATTTGGTGGTGGTGGACGGATAGAGGTGGGTCAAAGCCCACAAGAGGATGGAAAATGAGAAAGAGAGCATATTGGAGAAGGTGGACAGACTATGCCCAAGCCATGGACCAAGAAAAGAGAAAGAGGATCAGAGATAGATTGAGGAGGACCATTTATGGACCAGCATCTTGTTAGAAAAGGAGGAAGAAACAAATTGATAAACTTTAGAGGTACCTAACTGGTTGGAAGCAAACTACGTGGTCAAGGTAATTGACCAAGAGAGTGTATCTACTACTCAGCATACCTTTGTGAGCAGGAGCTCACAATATTTCTACTTTTAATGTCTGATGTAGGAGCATCCAAGGGGATGGACAATCTTGCATCAACCAAAAGCATAAGTAGTGATAAGTAGCAATAAGCAACAAATACAGGCCCTTGGTGTTTGAACTAATTATGAAAGTCCAAAGTAGCTCCCAGATCGTCAAACCATCACATTTTGATGCCTCACACTCTTCCTTAGTAGCACAACATTAGAAAACTTGATGTGTAGTTGTAACACTACTCAGAGCTCTAAAACACACTACAATGCACCACAATATCTCGAGACATGTATGTGACATATGGACAGCCTCACCAAGCGGTGAAACACCTAAAAACATGGAGCTCTAAACCAGTGTTTTAAAAATCAAAACCATTCGAGGGTTGGACTCGACCAGACCGGTTCAAACTTTGTGAACCAGTTTACTAAAAACACATAAAAATTTACATTTTTAATGAAAACAATATATTTGAAAGATTAGAAACCATGATTCCAACAATTACACACAAAATATGCAAAGTTTGCTCATGTATATACTATATAACATGTAAGAAAGGTGTTTATAGCAAAATGGCACGAACTCCAAGTAAGAAAGGTGTTAAAAGCAGAAATTTTAATTAAAAAATTGAATTTTTTATACTCAGCGCCGTATGCATGCATCTTTACACGACTCGGCCGGTTCAGGTCGGAACCGGACCGGTTCGACCAGTTCGGTACCAAACCAGTCGAACGGTCCGGTTTTTTAACCGGTTCATGCCTAAAAATGTTGAACCGGTCAAACCGGCTGGTTCCGTTCCGGTTCGGCCAATTTTTAAACGCTGCTCTAAACCACACTACATCGCTCTATGCCATTTCATGCCACGTATACATACTCTAGAATCTAGATAGCCTCGGGAAGAAGAGCATAATTTTTTCAAAACAAGCCTCGAAGTTATACTTTTGCGGAAATTAAAAATTGCTACAATGCACCACACCATCTCGTAGTATGAATACATACTATTGACAACATTAGGAGGTGACATGTCACTTTAGAACATGATGCACAGTTATGCTTCTACGCAGAAAATGAAAACACTCTAGAGTGTATTGCACCATCTCATGCCAAGTATGCACTATCTTGACAACCTTAGCAAGTGGCCCATCACTTCACGACATGGTGTGCAATGACACTTCTACACAAAACACCAAAACTTGTAGCAGCCACGTGGACACCGTGTCGGGATGCGCCATACCCACTGTTAGATCCAGGGCCCATGTCATCATAGCATATTTGTCAAAGTACCACACACCTATTAGATATGCCTCGTAACCTATGGAAGCATAAAAGTCACATTGGGAAGGTGAAACATCTCGCAGATGGAAGTTGAAGTGTTTTGACTCCCATAACGCTTCTTGAGCCGCGTCTTGATAAAAAAGGGTGTTTTATATACGGGTTCAGCTCAGCTAGCTAGGAGGGTTGGCTCGACGGCTTGCGGTTTTGTGGAGATAAGAGTTATTCTTTGGGCAATTAGAGAGCTGCGAGAAAGACTTGCTGAAGAGTGTGCAGGTCTGAGTAGAGTTGTAGGTGCGATCCACATCCATGAAACACTGCATCTTTAGTAGAATGTAATAAAATTGGAAGTATGTTATAGGTGTTTTCTTTGTAACTTACTCATGGAAAGCAATAAAGAATAAGTATGTCATTTTCCGTTTTGCGAATGGGCTATATGTGTGTGTGCCATTGTTGAGTGTTAAGCTCTCAAACGGCATTGCCTACAGTTGTGAATCCGGATCCAAACCACCCATACCCTAACTGGGTACATATCGGATCGGTACCACGGAGCTATTGAATCCAGCTACTTAGGCTACAACCCCAAGTGCCTGATCATTCAAGCTGTACCATCTCAATGGGACATACAAGTAGACTCAAAAATTCAAGCCAAAATTGTGATTGTGCAACAAGTATTACTCAATCCTAAGGATGCTAGACAATATGAAGATATATCATAGAAATAACTATTAATCACTTTGACAAGAGGGATGGACATGTAGAAATTAACAAGGCCACTAACAACAAACCAAATCTAAAAGATGAAAAACTTGGTAGCCCTTTTCTTTTGTCCTTGACAAAGAAGCTCCATCATATCCTAGTTTTTATGCATTAATACATGCCTTTGATCCAAGATAATCCTTCTATTGATGCAGATTCCTAACCAATTAAGAACCAAAAGCATGTAATTCCAATCTCAAGGGCGCCAAGCTGGAAGAAGATAATAAATCCAACGGGTTAGGGCAAAGGCATGCCTAAGGCTAACTGCTCAAGCCAATATTAGAGTATAAAACTTTAAAAGTTGTGCCTTAGAACGGCCACTTCATCTTATCCTTGCGAAAACAAAAGATGCTTTGTAATTGTAAGACAATAATAAAAAGAGCGGAAAGATTGACCACTAGCAAACAAATCTTGTAGATCATCAATCAAGTGATAGAACACGTGATGGTGAAGAAAATAAAACAACTAAAGTATTGAACTACTATCGAAAAATGTTAGGAATTAACAATATGCATGCAAGAATATCATCTAGGAGATTCATGCCTTAAATGATTTTGCTTTGGAAGATAATTTGTCTCAACTTAGGCGCAGTAGTGCCTTGCAGAGTTCAAGAGATGTTTTTTCTTGTTACAATCATAAACCCATTTTCAGGGATTAGAGTTATCAATGTGATATATAAAAGAAAGAACTAAGCAAATAGCTTATTTGAAAACATATGCCTAGAACCCAATTAAATACAGTTCACAATGTTCAAAAGAAAATCTAGTTGAGCACAAAGAATCGGATTCATTCATTCAAATGTATTTCCCCCACACAGATAACTGCTTTGAAGCTAAAACACAAAATCAAAATGAAGAATCTCCAATTAGGAGTCTGCCCTTATTTCATTCGTCCCAAGCATGGACATGATGGAATAATGAGTAGTACATTACATAGAAGATGCTCGCATAGCTGTCCTAGAATGACCAAATATAATAGATCTTCATCCAGGGAAGGGAACAAATAATTGTGACCCCTAAATTTAGTTGTCCGTATTTAACCCTCAAAACATATCAAAATAATGAAGAGAAAAAAAGGTCACACAACTTAACTTTTAAACATTTTATTAAGGTAGTTTTTTCGATTTTTTCATTAAATTAAATTATATTAAATATTAATTCGCATTATTCTAACAACCATCCATTTTAACCCTTTTATTACATTAACTGAAAATTACTAATTAAATTATGCAATATTGAAAATAAAATCGTCATTAATTAAAACGTTTGGCGCCTAATGTTGTGCATTGGGCTATACATTGAAAGGTGGCAGGTGTAATAACTTCTGCATGTGCCACCTTAAATGTGATTGCAATTGTCAGCAATTATAGTAAATGAGCCCATTCATTACTGTTTCTCCCCCATTTCTAGCATTTTTGACACACTATTCATTTCTACAGGCTAAGACAAAATGCTTGGAGCTTGGACTCTGCAAAACACTTGGAGTATTGTCTGTTGATGCAGTGCCTTCTCTCACTGCCATGTTATACATCTCACCCATCTGTTTCACTGCAGTAAGGCACAATATCTCGTTGTGTTTTTTAACACAAAACTAATGAAAATTGATCTCCCAACCCTTTTCATTTTTGTGAAATATGTTATTTTGGGCATTGTTTGTGTTTTTTAATTTCATATTCGCAATTATTTTAATACATTTTTGCAGTGTCAAATATCAAGGAGTGGAAGACAACGTATAAGGTGAAGATTTTTAAATCTTCACTCAAACTTACAAGTCATTTCTTGTTTTAAATGTCGGTGCTTGTAAGGGTTTCCTATTTTAAATGTGGGTGTAGGTTAGGCTTTCCTGTTTGAAATATTTGTGCTTGTTTAAAACATTGGTGTCTGTTACGCTTTGGCTGTGGAAGCATTGTCATGTCTCACCACCCTCTTATGCATCTCACTGCCCTATTTGACCATAGTAAGGCACAATATCTCATTGTGTTTTATAACACATCAAAACTAATGAAATTTGATCCCCGACCCTTTATATTTTTGTGAAATATGTTTTTTTGGCATTTTTTCGGCTTTTTGGTGCATATTTGCAATTTTTTGATACATTCTTGCAGTGTTTAAGTTTACGGGCAAAGAACAAATGTATATGGTGAGGATTTTTTAATTTTCACTGCTCGTGATTCATTTCTTGTATTAAATGTTGGTGGTTGTAAGGGTTTCCTGTTTTAAATGTGGGTGTTGTTAGGGTTGCCTGTTTGAAATGTTTGTGCTTGTTTTAAATGTAGGTGTTTGCTACGCTTGGATTCTACAAAATGCTTTGATTGTGGATGCAATGTCGTCTCTCACCACAATGTTATGCATCTCATTGCCCCATTTCACCGCAGCTTAGATACAATATCTCACTATGTTTTGTAACAAGTCAAAACTAATGTTAGCGGGAGAAAATTAAATTATATTTAATTTGTCTCAGTAGCATGGAGAATGTGAGAAGACACGAAGGAGACGAAGAGCAACATAGAATATGAAGCGTCCTCTGCAAATAAATATGCAAGGAGCAAGGGAAAGTATGAGTTGTTATGTGTGCTTCAATCTTTCCACTCTATGGCCTCTTGGCCCGATGATTGTATTATGCTCATCATTTAATAAAGCTATCAGATTGTGTTGCCTCCATTTTTTGTGTATATTGTTTTTGTTGTTCATATTCTTCCTCTTTGTACGTATATTTAATTATATATTATTATTATTTAGCATGCCCTAATGAGAGATGCTAGGGGCCTCCTCTAACAATGGTGTGGTGATCATGGAGATGAACCGAAGATTGAGTGCGGAAAGTTATCTCATGGGTTGGACAAAATATGCGGAGTAGACCACATGTAGTAGCTCATATGGACGCTCCAACAGGACTCGTGGTGATTTTGATAGCTACATAGGAGGCTCCATGTGAACCAAGACAAAGCCATGGTTCTCGGCCACTCAAAGCAAGTCTATTAGTTCAAAACACAGCTTATGGTGAGCAAGCTAACTAGGGCAACCGACTTGACGGGCCATCCACAAGCTATTACGTGCTGATTTGACCCAAAGATATAAGGCTTTTACAGTCACAAGACTAAAACAAGTCTAGCATTTGACAAAGGAGGCCTGCGAATAATTGGTGGCAACATTTTGTTGGCAAAGCAGTTGGATCTTTGCACATAATTGGTGGCAACATTTTGTTGGCAAAGCAATTGGATCTTTGCACAATGTATCGCACAATAGATCGTGCAATAGAAAGAGATAGAGAGTGCGCAATGAATAAGCAAAAATTGTGCATCAAAGGTAGTGGCCAAGAGATTATGGGAGTGACTCGAGGACTATAGCAATAAGTTGAGACACCATTTGCAAAGTAGATCGCAAATGCATTGCGCACAATGTATTGCCCATTTGGCTAGGAAATTGTATGCGAGGAGGCGTAAATGGAATGCGGGAATGCAATGATAAAGAAGAGCGAATAATTAGTTAGAAAGAAGGCAAAGGAGAATTGCATAGCAAATTGCAAAATGTATTGCACTAAACAATGGACAATGATTGTGCAATCGATCGTGCAATGAATGCGTGGTGAATAGAGATGCAATAATAGAACTAGCAAAGCAGCAGTTGGGTTGAATAGGTATAGTGTTTGAAATCTCCTATTTTCGACATTGATGGAGAATGATTTTGTCCTTACAAAAGTTGTATTAACAAAGAGACAGGGGAAGCAATTTTGTAGGAGTACGGGATGATCAGTATGTTAGTTACGATAGTGGATAGTGGAAAGGGTGTGCAAGGAGCCGTTGACCCCGAGGATAGTGATAGAAGTAATGAAATTAGGATCACATACAAGCATGTACCCAATGTTGCATTTGGGCTTGTGTCTCAGACAAGACACCTATTAAGTTTGGGAAAAGGTTGGCGAGGTCAAAATTAAATTATATTTTATTTGTCTTGTAGCATGGAGAATGAGAGAAGACACGAATACGAAGAGCAACATAGAATATGAAGGGTGACCTCTACGGATAAATATGCAAGGAGTGAGGGAAAGCATGAATTGCTTTGCATGGTTCAAACCCGTAATGTCCCCTTTTCAAAATTAATTAATTATGGATATCCGAAGCCTATTCTTATTATTTTCCGTAGGCTAAGAGGAAATTAAAAGAGAAATAAATTAATTTAAGTGGTCCAAGAGTATTTTTATATTTTAATTGGAAAAAGGACACTTAAATTATATTATTAATCCAAAAAAAAAGAAATAGAATAAAATAATAATAGAATGATGAACTTCTATTATGGGGCGCTAAAGATAGAATAATAATTAAATAGGGTATCGAGTGAATTTCCTCCTAGCTTGTGGAAGGGAAACGAAAAATTGTAGCTTTGAACTTCATGTAGGGTAGTGACAGAGAAGTCAGGTACTACCAAAGGGAGAAAAAGAAAGGTACAAAACAACCAGAAGTCATGGGTAACAAGGATCCGGATGAGGCACACTTTGATAGGCTTGTTCAAGGACATGACAAGTTAGTTGATATGATGGGTCAATTAATCCAAGCTATGCAGGGCACGAATGTGCAAAGGGCTCCAAACGGTGAGGGAAGCTCTTCAGGAGTGAACCATAACCAGCACTATCAGAGGACAGCCATTGGTTCTACTATTAGGCCCTTCCAACCTAACTTCCTACGTAGAGAGGAATCAATTTGGGAGGCAGAAATTCAACCTACCATAGCAGATGATATTGTTGCTAGCTATGAGTACAAGGTACTTCCTGGTGAGATTAAAGATGCCGTATCAATCGCCAATTTTATTATTTGAAGGAAAGCAAAGGTGGACCAAGAGTTGAACCTAGGCCACAAACTAATCAGAGAGACTTGCAACAGCCTTAGGGAAGTTGTCACTCCCTACTTTTGATGGATCTAATAAGAGTTCTCCCTTAGTGATGAGGAGAGAGGAAGAAATCGTGGGGCATGAACCGAAGAAAGAAAAATCAGATCTGCAAGAAGGTTTTGGGGTGGAGTTCCAAGAAGACCATGTTGAGGGGCATGAACATGAAAAAAGGGCTTTACCAATTGCTAATGTTGATTTTCAATTTGTTGGAATTTTCAGAACAACCTATGGGAAGCAAATTGATTGTGTTCATGACTTTAGCAAGAATCATGAAGATGTTTTATTGACTTCTAATGTTTGCATGTGTCAACAAGATTCACTTGTTGAATGTGAAGAGTTCAAGGTGAAGAAGAATGTTGATCCTAACCAAGAAGTTCCGAGCCACAAGGTTGGGGATGCTAAGGTATCTCAACAAAGCTTCATTCGTAAAAAGAAGGTGAAGAAGTTGAGGACAGCCAAAAGTATGAAAGTGTTGTGGATTTTTTTCTTTCTATTAAGTCATTTCAAATGTGTGGTCATCATGGACATCATAGTGGAAATGGTGATAAGGTGAAAAACACTTTGAGTGGCAAAGGGCGCATAGATCCGTTCATACAAGTTCCAAATTGTGTGAACATAAAAGTTAGGGATCCTGGTATTTGCATAAAGGACTTGCAATTGCTTGAGGGCAAACAATTTTGGGAAGGGCAGACTGTAATGTCCCCTTTTCATAATTAATTAATTTTGGATACCCGAAGCCTATTCTTATTATTTTCCGTAGGCTAAGAGGAAATTAAAGAGGGAAATAAATTAATTTAAGTGGTCCAAGGGTACTTTTATATTTTAATTGGAAAAAGACACTTAAATTATATTATTAATCCAAAAAGCAAAAATAGAATAAAATAATAATAGAATGATGAACTTCTATTATGGGGCACTAAAGATAGAATAATAATTAAATAAAACATTCTATTATGGGGCACCAAAGATAGAATGGGTTGCATGAGCATCAAGATCCTATTTTTAGGATGGAGAGAGGATAAAGCAATTTTATATTGTTTATTCCTATTTTTAGGATGGAGCGCCAACATGGGAGAGAGGATAAAACAATTTTATATTGTTTATTCCTATTTTTAGGAGGGGGCACCAACTTTGGAGAAGGCCTTGGAAGTTATATAGACAAATGTTGGGTTTATTATTACATTCATCGTGAAAATTTATCAACTACTTTATTGTCTCAAGTAGCTTTTGCTTTTGTATCGTAATAGAAGACAAAAACCCTCATTTACACACGATATGAGGATGGAAACCCTCATATCTAAGCTTGGTAATTCTATCCAGGGGTTGCAATAATCATTCGAGTACAAATATTCATTCATTTCAGCTAGGGCATCATATCTATGGTTGTTTTACCATCCAAAAGAGCAAAGTACAACCAAGGATTTCTTTAGACAAACATTTGCAAGAAATATTAGACACTTCCATTGATGGATGCCACCCTTGGGAGATTGATTCTATGTTGGACGCCACATCCGGAGAGTTTTGCAAGGGTTTCAACTTGCATGTTAATTTTTTTCAGCTTTCTACATATTTGGTTCATCAAAATTGAGCCAATACTTGTATCTGATTATTTTGGTATTTACCCCGAAGCTGATTTGAAAGTTAATAAATAAATTATATTTTGTCTGCAATTGGGGTTTGTTGTTTTTATAAAAATCAGTTTATTGTTGCTGTCATAAAAGTTCAATTTGTTACATAGCTGCCCTAGAGTTTGATAAAATACCCAGATTTGTTAGAAATTATTTATCAAGGATATTACATATCCTTCGCTTTATGGCCTCTTGCCCCGATGATTGTATTTTGCTCATCATTTAAAAAAAGATATCAGATTGTGTTGCCTCCATTTTAGTGTATATTGTTTCTACTATTCATGTTCTTCCTCTCTCGCACGTATAGTTAATTATAAATTATTATTATCTAGCATGCCCTAATGATAGATGCCAAAAGCCTCTGCTAACAACTAGTGAAATTCGATCTTCCGACCCTTTTCATTTTTTGTGGAATATGTTCTTTTGGGCATCTTTTTCATTTTTTATTTCATATATGCAGTTTTTTTATACATTCTTGACATGTCGAACATTAAGGGGCAAAGAACAAACATATAAGGTAAGGATTTTTAAATCTTCACTCGGCTTGTGATCTATTTATTGTTTTAAATGTTGGTCATGTTATGGTTTCCTTTTGAAACATTGGTGCTTGTTACTCTTTCCTATTTTAAATAATGTTGTTTGTAAGGGTTTATAGTTTGAAATGTTCGCACTTGTAACTATTTCCTGCTTTAACTGTCGTGTTTGTTAGGTTTCTTAATTGAAATGTTGGTTTGTTATGGTTGCATGTTTTAAATCTTGGTGCTTGTTACAATTTTTGTTTTACTGTTAAAATAGCACATTACAAATAGCAATTATATCTTGCACATTAAATTTATCATGCTTTATATATAAACTGTTTCTTGCATATTAATTTTATCCTATTTTATTTATACTCGTAGAATGGTTGCATTATATTTTGACTTTGATGCAGTGAAATAAAAATAATGCATTATATATTAGCGTGTTCCATGCACAATATATATTTTGTGGGTCTGTTCCATGAACTATACAAAATTTAACTCAAGCACATTATATTGCATGTTTGTTTTTTTCGATCAACTGAAAAAAATTAAACTTCAGAACCCAAACATCTTATGTCTGACAAAAAATCTACATTAGAACATATACACATCTGCTGCATCCAAGGTAAAAATAATGAAGAATGGCCTTCATTCACAACATTTGAAGAATTAGGATTTGCATCTGGTCTTGTAGGGGTTTTCTCCTTACAAAGTGGGTTGTTGATTGGTGGAAATTGCTACCATATTCATAGAAGGGGACTCCCACAAGCATAGTTGTATGCAGATGAAGTAATCGAAATAAGAGTGTTTCGCATGTCTCTTAAAATCTGATGTTCAGGCAGAGGGTTCATTTGGCTGCTTAAGCATCTCTATCTTTCCAATTCATTCCGGACCTTCTCGAATTACCTCTCCCTTTTGTCCTTTTTGCTCCCTTTCTTGCCTTTGCGCTATCTTCTCTTGCTCCTTTTTCCTTTTAATTTCATTACAAATCTTCATTTGTTCTCATATTTCCCTTTCAACTAACCTGACAGCTTTCCCCTCTTCAGCCTGTTCTTTTTCCTTTACCTTATTTTCTTCAATCTCCTGACACTCTTGTTCTTCAAACATTTGCCCATACTCATCTAATGTGCGTATTTGAGATTGTTTTCCCAACCAAAGTTCATAGTTTGTTGATTTCTTACGAACCCTTTGAATGGGCAAATTAGGAAATGTTGATATGGTTGATGCTTGTTCATTACTTTATGTTTGCCTGCAAGCCAAATTTTGGGTTGTATCTTCTACTACTTTTTCATTTGCACTTAAATCTATTATTCCATCTTCTATGCCACATTCTCTGAATTCTACCTAATAATGAATTATTTGAGTTGGGCGAGGAGGCAATGGTAGCATTGACATTGAGACATCTCCTCGCCAAGTCAACATTGAGGTCAAAGTCGCTTGCTCCCTCCTTTAGCCAAATCCGGTGGACTTACTCGGGTAGGTAGATTTAGAGCTTGTTGACTAAAACTGAAAATTGCATCCCATTCATTCAAAGGATCAATCAATGCATCTTCAAATGTTGATGATTGTTGATTTCGACTAACATGAGTTTTTGGCTTCCAATTGTTTCATGGCTTCCATTTGTTTCTTCGCTACAATCAGTTTGTTGAATGTCTTGCATTTTTTCGTTTAAGTATTTGTTGGGTGTTCATCTTCACTAGCAATTGTCTCTTGTATTTGCTCCAATTCTTGTTACATAAGATGAGATAAACTTCAATATCTTCCTCATTATACCCTGTCAGCCTCAAGATATTTGACTTGGAGTCATGTCACCGGTTAGTGCTTCAAGGTTCAGGGGCCATATGCCTATCCTTTTGTTCCAAAATTATATTCTCGTCGAGTGCCCTCTTAAATGCCATGCTACCCAAAGTGGTCAATTCTTGTTTAGTGACATCTAGAACATGATGTTTATTCATCCATGACTTCCTTTCACTCTTGAAATAGATCTTAAATGGACCAAACACACTTACATCCAACGGTTGTAGTTTGTGGCTGGTGTGTGTCAACAATGTAAGTAGGTCAATTCTTAAAGCCCTTGCCTCTTCAATTGTTGATAGTGGAATATGGTTTCCATGTCCATCAAATATGAAAAGATGTCTATTTGTAGGTAACACTCCTCATGGTACAAATATGGAGAAACAATGCAACCAATTCAAAATAATTCTTTAGCCATCCATGCGTGGGGTCGGATAGCCATGTGTGCCCCTCCCTAATTCACACCCTAATATAAAATTCTACATTTGTTTTTTTGCTTTGAAGAGGTAGAATCTCAGGACACTCGCCAGCTACATTGACACATGTTAAGATTATGATTCATTCTCTACTTTTAGATATTATTTGTCCCTCGATTGATCTAATTGATAAATCAGGATGCCTCTTTCTAAACCCTTTCCACCATAACTTTCTAGGAACCCCATCATTGAGGATTGACTCTGGTTTCACATATGTGAGCAACTTGTGCTTTCAAATGTGTGATGACGTCCAACCCATGTCCCATGTCGGCCAAGTTCTTGGCCCATCGCACAAGCTCTAATTCCTCTTCTTCTCATAAAATAGTGGGTGGACCCTCTTATTTGTTGTTGTCACACCTTTGATCCAATTGGACAAAGTGCTTCATTGAATGCTCCACTTATCTCCTGCACTTTTAATGGGGTACTCATTACCCTCCACATCTCGCATAACATTGTCCAGATCAGCCTTTGTCCACCCCATAATGAAGGAAACTTTTAATGGCAGGAACATTTCCTCTCACTTGCACATTTGGTTGATTTTCTAGTTCACCGACTTCAACAACTTCATCATCAACATCGCTAAATTGCAACCCTCTATTCTTCATTGTTGCATGAGGCTTTCTTCTAACAAAATGCTTCCTCTTCTTTCCGTTTCTCATGGCCGCAACAAGAAAATTCAAGGGGTTAGCATAATGTGCACACAAAACCTCCATACAAACATTTTACTTGAATCTTGCAACTCTTTCCACTTTTCTATTTTCTAATTATAGATTGCAATGCAATAGTTTATAACTTCATAAATATGAAGTTTGACAATTTCAGTTTTTACTACTAAAAGAGCAGAAATAATTATATTCAATTTTTTTAATACATTCCAGGGCAAGTTGTTTACAGCTTAAGAAAATGTAACGACAAACATGCCTCCGTAGTTTTTTTAATTGATCAATAATGGCTTATTGTGTTAGATAATGTGTCTATAAACCAATTGTTCTCATTCTTATACAATGTATAAACTTTGAAGTATGCACATTCTACTAATAAGGACATGATCGCTTTATAGAAAAATAATTGAAACACAACCACCTATTACTCCTCAATTACAATAATACAGAGACAAGTTTGTGTCAACAAACTCGAAAGCTTCAAATAACAGGATGGCTTTGCAGAGTCCAAGCTCACATAAACAAATACGTTGCCGACAATGCTAGAAAATGGGGGAGAAACAGTAAGGTATGGGCTCATTTACTTTAGTTGTTGACACATGCAACTGCATTTAAGGTGCTACAGTTGGAAGTTAATAAACCTTGCAACCACATTTAAAGCACTACAGTTGGAATTTAATTCACCTGCCACCTTTCGATGCATAGCCCTATGCACAACATTTAGGCGCCACACATTTTACAAGATCCAAAAATCATACTCTGTTGATTTGATTTTCAGTCCTAGTTAGCAGAATGCGCAAACTTCAATGTTTATGACAACTACAGATACAAGTTTGTGTCAATAAATTCATAAGTTGTAAACTACTTGCATTGGGATAGTGTTGCAAAATTCGAATAAAATGTTTGAATTAAAGTATGTATTGTTTATACTACAAAAGAAATTATCTAGATTTATGTCATATATTCTCATGTTTAAATTCATGATTGGATATGAGTATAGAGATTGTGCTATTTTAGCAGTAAAACAGAAATCCCTGACAGCCGTCCCCATTTAAAACTAGGAAATGGATCATAAACAAAGTGAAATTTTAAAATTCCTAACCTTATCTGTTGAAATGCATAACAAGGCAGTGATAGTTGTCCACATTGCATCCACAGATAGGCATTGGAATAAAATGTTTGAATTGAGGTTTGTATTTTTCTACTAAAATAAAATTATCTAGATTTATGTCATACATACTCATATTTACATTCTCAATTGGATACAAGTATATATGACCTGTATAGAAATTGTGTTATTTTAGCAACCAACCATGAAGTTATAACCACCAACATTTGAAAATATGTTTTTCACCATCTTCATGTTATTTTAGTAGAAAAAACTGAAATTGAATATAGATATTTCTACTATTTTAGCAAGAAGAACTGAAATTTTCACTTTTCATAGTAAAAACAATGTGTGAAATTGGATATGGGTATTACCTGCAATAGCAATTTTTATTCTTACTCTGCAAAACCTCCACTCCACAACCTACTAATTATTTCTGAAATGCAAAGAGTGTTTTACCTAGGATGTTGTACATATAGAAAATTCTGTTTGATCTGCGGACTAGCATTCTATTGGCCATGGATTGAAGTGTTTATTTAGTCATTTTGTTGGGCAATTTTGGCACTTTTTGTGTTTTTATCTTGGTTATGGTGAAGCTGACTAGTTGCAAACCTTTCATTTTGCAAGTATAAAACTGGAATGGAGAAGTGTAATTGAAAGAAAGTGGAATAAATGCACTTAATAAGGCAGTTTTTGTACTCTAAATCTGGAGAAAATACTCCCTTTTTAAATATGACATATGTAGTAGATGTGCATATATGCATGTGTACATTGTATTTTGGAACTTAAAATTGTACAAGTTAGGTGAAACGGTGGAGGTTGTTTGAATATTTAAAATATTGAGGAACATGTAATCTTGTGTACAAGTTACATAGATTTTGATTAATACACACTTTTTGATCTAAAAGTTTTTCAATCATTTTGTTAAAGCAGACAACACTTTCAATAAATGCTCCTAATTTGTTATCTACTTCGCCTAATAATAATAGGACATACAATTAAATTGAAGGTTCATTCTTGAAAAAATATACAAGCATAAAATAAACATTAAGTAGGGTTTAAAGTCCCAACTACTATCACAACTATTTGAGCCCTCCCAATTACTGGTCCCCTTCCCCTAACAAGTGACAAGGAACTTAAATCATCAAGTGTTCGGACCCAGTACACTTATCTTCACTGGATTATACCAATAGACAATTCCATTGCGTATTGCCCTTCACAATTTAGTTGTTTTACGATAGTCCAATCATACAATCTAATGGTACAGAAATTTGTTTAGTTACCATGGTTCGGTGACCTGGAAAAAATCAACCAGAGCATGCTTTCTTTGAGTTTCAATCAAAAAAAGTATATTGCATACAGACATTAAGCTATCAGGGTCCTGTAATAAAGATCATCATATACCCATCAAATTTTGTTTGCTTGTAAGAATTCAAGAAGGTGAACCATGCTAGGGTTGGCTCCTTAGTTCAGTGAAATCCTTGTTGCGGGCAACAAGGTAATGTGCAAATTGGTATCATGGCCTAAATTCTGAGACAACAAAATAAATGCATGGAGATCTGTCTTGTAACACAACCTTCCAAATGCTACTCGCTAACCTTTCAACCAAACCAACTTCAGCTATGGGAACTTGTGAATGATTCCTATTTCTATTGGCGTACAGATTGTTGGCAAATGTTCAATTTAATTAGTATTGACTACCAACCTCTGTCCTTGCGCTGGGTTGAAACATCCTGTATTGCTAAAAAGATGTCTGGGGTGAAAATATACACACCGCAGTTGATTCTGTCACTTACCTGAAGAATTGCAGAGAAAGGGTGATACAATAAGTGAAATGCTGAATAAGAATTGGTTCAGCAGAACCTTTTAACTGTATGAAACCCACCAACCAAGGTCTCTAAAACACTAAGAACACATGTTTGACTAAAACATATGTCATTGAATATTATAGCGTGTGGAGGAAAAGGCTCTGTAGACTTACAAAAGTCTCTGGCTTTTCTGCATAATGCAGTAGTTCACTGGTGATAGCATCTGCAACCAATTCGCCAAATTGGTTGGCTGATTCAGCAGAAACCTGTGAAGCCAATACCAATTTTATCATAACATCTAGTCATGATGATCAACAATTGGGATAATACTACTGATATAAAATTATTCATACTTGTAGTCTACTGCAACCCTCCAAATATTGAGTAGATGACATTAGCCAGCCTAGACAAAAAAAAAGTAGCTATAAAACACATATTTCTGACCCCAGAGTAACTGAGGCTAAAGTTCAAGTTGTTGAATAGCTCAAACTATGGACCATGACAACAGGGATTCTGTGGGGCATGGTTTGACTTGTTACCTCGTGACCAGCATTTGATCAAACAGTTAGCTTGCATGTAATATTTAGTGACTAACCATGATGGACAAAATGCTGTATTCTTAGAGATTAGTGCATACTGTGTTCGTAAAACAAAGGTATAAGATAGTCAAATGAAACAGAGAACTAAAGTGGACTGTTGAAAAATCTCATAATGAAAGGAAAAGAAACCGAAAGAGCGTTAGTGACTAACCATGATGGACAAAATGCTGTATTCTTAGAGATTAGTGCATACTGTGTTAATAAAACAAAGACATAAGATAGTCAAATGAAACAGAGAACTAAAGTGGACTGTTGAAAAATTCATAATGAAAGGAAAAGAAACCGAAAAGAGTGATCCCAAAACAGTTTTTGGGTATAACAAGATGGCAGGATATGAAACAAATTGCTAACAGTTTTGCGGTATAAAAAGATGGCAAAGGTTCAAACAAAACAAGATATGTAGATTATGCATATTAACTTTTGAGCCAGAAAAGGAAGTTAGTAGAGCTGCAAACTGATGCAGGAGCATCATCATGAAAATAACAAATTTTTTTGGTTTTCAAGTAATTTTGGTTTGAAATAGATCTAGGTGGTCTAAGTCTGAAGTGTGGAGTCTTAAGTGATGTTAAAGACCTAAACAGTCATGTGCAATGTAAATAAGTTGTCCTCACTTAACTAAGTGGAGTTAATCATGTGATGGTGAGCTTTACCATGTTTGAAGTGTAAGTTTGTTATAATTTTCTTTTTCAAGCATTGAAAAGGGTCTTCATTCGAATAAAGAGGGAGAGGAAGTCAGTTTTAAAGAGGTCAGGTTATTAAGAGGAAAAAGAGCTTTGGAAGCTCAGGAAACCCTGTGTTTTATCTATGAAGAATTCATATATGGCGGGGTTTTTGTAAATAGCCTTGGTATTTCTTGTAAACATGAATAAGGAGAATGACGATTGGCTTTTCTTACAATTATTTCAAATATCTATGAATGTCTAATGATCCATTAGCAGGTGTTAAGCATGGTTAAATCTTTGTATCAGTGGTAATGAAATACATTACTCTGTGTGGAAACTAACCTTCTCATGGCATGATGATTGTAGAGTTGCAAACATGGATATGATTGTAAATGTACCTTCTCTGTGCAGGGGTTGGAAAGTATATGAATGAGATGTCAGGAGTGAGAGAGCAATTTATTAGCTTTGGATCACATAGGAAACTGAAGTATGGAAGCTTGTGGGAGGTAAGTTGTTTTGGATGGTTTTCTTACTAGTTTTCTGTAATCTAAAGCTTGGAAAGGAATTTTAAAGGAGTTGTATAAGTTAAGATAACTGTATGTATCCTTCAAGAAGACTATAGAGGAGTCTTAGGTATACAGAGACAACCATGACAGTATTCCAATGAAGAAAGGTCATTCTGGGAAGAATATGGATTAAACTATCGAATGGAAAATGCAGAGAAGGGTCTAGGGCATCCCTGAATATTGTCTTTAACAAAAGATCAGAGCTATGAAGGTGCAGAGGGAGGAAGGTGAGCATATAGACCACATAGATATTGGTGAACTCCTTGCAAGGCATGATTGTAAGCATTTGCATATTTGAAAAAGGAAAGAAATTCTGTGTTTGACATCATGTAGTATAAACTTCATATGACTGTATAGGCTCGAAAGTGTGAGGAGAAAGTGTGCAGGTAATGTAGAAGGCTCCTGGGAGGATGAACATCACTGAGGTATTGGGAGTTTGAAGAAACTATCTTGAAAGGATAACTCTGTGGTGACAGGCTTAGAGGAGCAAGGAATAAGGAATGAAAACACGAATGGTCTTGCATGTGAAGCTTCAACAAAACTCAGGTCTTTGAGGATATGTTAGAGGTGTTGGTAACTTCCTAAATTCCACTGTCACTTGTAAAGGATGCTTGACGGCAAAACTGCCCAGAAACAAGACTGTGAAACATATCTATGAGGTAAAGCTTATAGCTGGGACTAGTCTAGACACTATCACGGGTTGGAGGTAAAAGATAAAAGTTGTAAATGATCATACAGAGCCTAGAAAGTTGGTTTCAGCTCTTAAGGTGTTGATTCATTCAAGGTATTGATTTTATCTCCTATCGGGTCTGGAAAAACCCTGTCTAGGGTTTAGAATGAAATTCGCCTCTAAACACAATTTATCCAATGGAAATTGCAAGAACTTGGCAGCTAAAGACTGACTAAGGTTTTATAACAGTTTTTCTTGGTTTTATGTGATTTGGGTCTATACCAGTGAAGTTATGAATGACTGTTCTATCTAGACCCTTTTGGAAGACCTCATTGGAGTATGATCTTAAAGATAACTGTGCATATTGCCCTAGGAACCTCCCTAAATGTTTTCACCAACAAACAGGCAAACTAAAAGGGTGTTCAAAAAAAAGTATAACAGTACAGGAAGAACTTTGTTTAAGGTTTGCTATCTTAGATAAACAGGATTTTCTGGGCTAATAGACCTAAAGGTAAGGGAAGGTGATCAAAACAGAGTTTTCATGAATCTTTTGTATTTTCAAGCAAGCGGAGGCCTGATGACCTGGAAACATATTACTTGGTGAGTAGATGGATGTGTAATGTGTTTGGAATGGTTTTCTTGAAGAATCAAAAATCAGTTTAGGTGTTCTGATTCTTACCAGTTGAGAAGGTATGATAAATGCTGTCTTATTGAATATAGGGAGGATGCACGGTAATTAAGGACGGATTAGCCATACAAAAGTTAAAGGGCTTAGAGAGGTAGAATAGATTCTACGAGTTGTAAATGAAACTTTATATGACAGTGCTCAGGGCACAAAATACTGAAAACACGGTATGAAAATGCACAGAGAAGCAGGGCATTGACAGTTAAAGCCTGATGGAAGGCATTTACAAGGATTCTTCAAATATATTAGTGAAGATAGCTCACTAGGAGATACCTACTATGTCTTGAAGTTGGGGAGCACAGTGAAGAGCACTGGACTGGTAATTTACACATTTGAAACCTTGCTTTCTTTTAGCCTACAAACCAGCTTGTGAGTATAAGGTCTCAAAGGGCTTGATGATAGGAACGGTCCCTTGAAGTGGATGGTGTTACCTGAAGGTTATAAGACATTAGAGCAGAATTGCAAGGAGCTTAGCAGAGTTGGTTAGAAGGACTCGAGAAAGAGTGTCTCAGTCATGGAATTAATAAGACCTCTAGCGGTTTGAGTGATGAGGTAAAACATATATAAGGAAGAAACATGGATTTAAGGAGTCCTATTGCAGAGAGAGCTCTAAATGTGTGATGGTTTGATAAAGAGAAATAAGAGAATCTACATAGGAAGTTCTACATGGAGAACAAGTGAAGCAGTCCTAAGAGTTCTTTACAAGCAAAACAAGGACTAGTGTAAGCATCGATTGCATCATTAGCATGACTTATCAGTTTCACTGAGTTATCTAATTTTGAGGATTGAATTTTGCATGTTCTAACTACTTCTGGTTAAGTTTTGTATGGTCTGTGTGACTATAGTCTCTGCATCACAAACAGAAAGGATCAATGCTGGATAAAAACATAGTATGCCATATGGCTGAGACAAATATAAGACTGCAGTGGGGAACAACTAAATTTTATAGAAATCTTGTAGAAGAAACCATGGGAAAGAACATGCTGTTCTCATTCTATAGCTCAAGTACTAAAGTTTTTTTTTGTTTTAAATAGCTGAAATGAATTTATTGCTTCTATCAACAGAGAATAACTTGCCTTAATCACTAAGATTGTGCCCATTCCGCCATATCTGGTATGGGCCTCTGCCATAATGCCAGTTTTTAAAAAGAATCAGTCGAGTTATAATATTCAAATCTTACCACTCGACCATCAGAATAAATAACTTACATGTAGATAAAATGGATATTTTTGAACTTTTATATTTGTGTAAAAGAGGCTAATCAATGAATGCATTTTATGAATGACATAAAATGCTGCCAGTTGGCCAAAAAAATCAAACATATAGAAGATATACAATGTAAGGACAGAAACAGAGTCCAAGTTAACTACACACACCGAGCATATCTGCAAGAGGAAAGCTGCAGCAAACATCGCAGTTGAGCAAAAATATATTCGTCTGCAGAAACCAAAGATTCCCTTCAATTCTATAGTTATGGAAAACAAACTAGAGCAAATTTAAGAGACATCTTATGTGGAGTTGGTGTTAGACAAGCAATATGAGTATTTTTATGTAGTAGGTAAATAAGGAGCGCTAAGAGACTGACCGGATCATCCTCCGTAATCAAGTCTCTAAAGTGATAAAGTCCGCCTGCTGAGCCATGCGGCTTGTCCTCTCTCAGGTACCTAAAAATGCAAATTCACTCTACTTCTCTTTAATGCTTACTTGTCCACTAAAAAAATATTGAGTTGATGAAGTGAATATTACCTTACAGGAATCTTAAGCTCGGTTGATATTGATGAAACATAAAGTGCAAATTCGCGCTCCTCGTAAAATCCTATAAGATAAATGTGAGCCAGATTTGGTATCTGTGACACACAGACAAGGGTCCTTGCTTCAGATCTACAACAAATTACAACACGCAACACTGAACAAGAGATGAAATCCCTACCTTTTTGCAGGCGAGAATGGGATGTTGTACCATTGCCTGCCCGGCTAAGGGAAACAGCGGTTTTGCCACATTTAGTGACAGCGGTCGAAACCTAGTGCCTGCGTGGAACAGCATTAATGAAGCATACAAGTATGGAGAGAAGGAAAAGGAAAAGGAAAATGACCTTTCTTTATTCACCTTTAGTTGGGCCTCCCACCATGATGACCGCAACAGACTTGTGCTCCCCACCTTTTCCATTGCTCTGTTCTGCTAATCTTCACACCACTGCCACAATTTATATTCACTTCAATTACTCAAAACATTACCAGCTGTGGGAAGGGCACGACAGCAGCTGTGACAGAGAGAGTGAGTGAGTAGGTATTTACAACGAATCACACATGAACCTCCTCCTCTGCTCATAGCAATATTACTGTCGTTCCCTCTTTTTTACCGCGTGGGCGTGGGCGTGGGCGTGGGCGTGGGCGTCTTCCCAACTTCCGTAGTCGTCTGATCTATAACGAAAGTGGAACTAGTGAATAAGATCGGCCCACACCCAACGAACCGTTTACCACTAATAACATAATCACTTAAATGGCTTAACGGGTTAATCTTATTTTCAACCTTAATACAAGGTACTAGCATTTTTTTATCTTGAGCTCGACTTTGTATATTTTTTATCTAAACATATTTTTCATTTTAGTTTTTTCCTATTGGTTGACCATTAAAGTATTTTTATTTTTATTTTTGGTCTTTTATTTTATATTTATAGATAATAAGAGATTTTGAAAGGGGCGTCACCCTCTTATATCAAAATCTAAAGAGAAAATAGGTATATAAGTATAGATTGGAACAAAAAGAAACTAAGGTTGGACATCAAGCCCAACAAAAGACTACATTAAACAAAAATAAAAAATAGAAATGACAACCTACAAATAGTAAGTGAATAGCATTGCACAATACCTACCACCATATCATCTCACTAGACCATCGAGACCCTTGCAACCTCCCCTCCTCGACAAGGAAATTGAGATAGTCTTCCGACAATATTTTTTCTCCTTTCTTCTCCTCGGGCTTCTTTTCCGACTCTGTAGTCTTTAAATGTTTACTCGCTTTAGACTCGCCACCTATATCATTTGTTTTCTTCTTTGCCATATCTTGGAGAATGTTATTTTGGTTGCATAGTTCTTAATGGTAACTCTACTTAAGTTGGCAATCTTGTTTAGAGTTTCCTTAATCGCCTTTGTTGTCTTTTTCCAACTATTTATTTTTTCTTCAAGATCGTGCACTTTATCTTCTAGCATTTTAGTTCTTTGTTTGTCATCTTCACTATCATTTCCTTGGGTGCGACTATGCACCACCTCTATCTTTTGACATTTTTCATCAACCAATTGAGAATACCAAAGGTGGAGTTCAATCTCAATTTGTTGGGCATTCAACTTATCTTGAAACTTGTCATTAGGTTGTCTTTTCAATCGCATCCTTTTTGGCATATATTTGCACCCTTATCAAATATAAGTGTTATGGAAGTACACAATAATAAAGAGAATGTAAGAGTTTGTACATGGGATTATTCTAATATAATTAATTCATCATTAATCATTCATAACCAAAATAATGCATTACACTTGCAACGATTAATAAAAATGATAAGTGATCGTTCAAATGGATGAGAGGAGAAAGAGACTTAGTCGTACATATCAGAACAGAGAGGATCTAGATGTGTATATAGTTGAAAAAGGAAGATCAAAGATTGGGAGTGATTCGATGCAAGTTTTGGAACTCAAAACTAAGTAGAGGGGCGGGGACCGTATAGGCATTGTATAGTCGAGACTAGAAATGTAAGGTCCCGACCTTGATCGTCAATCATGGACCCTTCAACAATTTGGGTCTGAAACTTCATGTGTGCTTCACTTACCTATAAATGATCTTTGATGTATGTCGCTCTTTCTCGCACAACTTTGGGATGACCTGTAATCACCTACAATAAAGTGGAAATCATATAAACCTGCAAAACCCTTCATTAGAGCATTAACAAACCAAAAGGAGAAAATGTGTGGGTGGTGAGGGTAGACTACCCTTAGCATCAACTACATTTGTTGAATCAATCCAAGTACTACACTACATGCCCCCATCACATGATCAAACCTTGTTTAGGTCTCATAAGTGTTTGCATAAATGTGAGTGCAAACTAGCCAACCTCCTAGGGGTGCCCTCATGTCTCTTAACACCAAGATAGTGAGCTAACTATATAGTATAGAATATACCCAACACAGTAGTAGTGTGATGTGGTGTGCCTCAACTACGCGACCTAATCCTTTGTTCCTTGAAACCATTGAACAATGATTTGAGTGACTTTGCTCTTACTACGACATAGGTCTACGACCTTTGCATGCTTGGAAACAAGAAGCTAGACTCTTTGACCCAATTGATTGCTTGCACTGTAGTGGGGACTGCTCTAATTCATGTACAACCGATTTGGGTAGATTGCCATGTACCTTGGGATACGATATTATAATGTATATGGGTTAATGGAGATGTCGACATGTGGCACACATCCCCTTAGTTAGTTATATGTTTATAATATATGGGGTCACATATGAATTAGTTATATTGGGTAATGAGTCGGCCTACATTGGTATTAGGTGTTACCCACCCATTAAGAGTAAGGCATGTCTATATAAAGGATATGAGTATCATTATGAGGGAGGTCATGGATGTATGAGTTGATTCTTCTACTTTGAGAGATATATTGAGGTGTCCCTCTTGAAGGATATTCCCATCTTGGGAGATTGTGGAGTTAATCTTTCCTTAAAAGGAGCATTGTATGGTCTTGCCCTACCTTAAGGGTATTATTATGCATATATTGAATATTTGGGCATCTTGGCCGAAAAATATATCATGATATGATATTATTTGCATATTATTCATCTTGCTCATTTATTATATGTAAAGATCTTATCAAGTGGTATCAGAGCATCGATATGGGAAATTGGTCGATGAAATCCTAATGTTGGTGATTTGCCAATATGTTGAGATCGACTTTGAATTTTTCGAGATTTTTGTGTCAAGTGGAAAAATCATTTTGATTTAACAAATATTGGAATTTGTAAAACCCTAATTGTAGATTCACAATGCAAATATAAGCAATAAAGTAATATCTCGACCTTAGCAATAATAAGCTAGATAAAAATAAAACCCTAAGTGCAAGAGAGGGAATGAGAGACTTAGTTGATTTCCCAATTGATTCGAAGTGTGCCAGATCGGGAGATTGATAAACAAGAGAAAATTGTCGTAATTATGCTCAAAAATTGTGCGATTGCCGGATATGCCTAGATCGGGGTGCTTGGATCGGTCAAGGGCACCTAGGTGCTAGAGACCTCTGTTGGGCATTTGTGACTACAAAAATGGTTAGAAACATATTTCTTTTCAGTGTCACAAGATGGTGGCTCACCTTCGTTGCTTGTCACCTATATGTCGCACTATGCCCGCAAAGTTCACATGTAACTGCAAAACACATCAAATCCTAAAAAGAAAGATGTAAATGGGGAGTCGGATTGACCCCAACCCGACAAAGTGAACTTACGACCGAGCGTTGCACTACATTTCAGACTCCATGTAGTTCTTTGTGTGTGTAAGAATCGTGCCCTAGGTGGCTCTTGTGCAAGATGCACTGATAGCAAGCAATAACTAGATGTAGCAATGTAAGTAGATGTGTGGATGGAAAAATGAACTTCCCCTCCTATGTGTGTATGCGAAAGTGCAGTCCTTGTCCCTTTTCCCTTGAATGAAGCTAGATGGATGCTTTGATGCTCTTGAAATGCCTTTGGATGCAACCTTAGGTGATAGTAATAGATGCTTAGAGCTTGGTCCTTTATTATGGTCACATAACTTTATATTTATATGATTCCCTTGGTTGAATTTCACAATTAACAACTGGAAGGCCGACCCATAAGAAAATAAGATGCCCAAAAGATAAAAGATGTCCAAAAGGATCAAGTAAGTGTACACACAAAATCACGCACTTTGGGTAATTATCTAGTCATGATTACATACTACTATTCATATGATTCCTAAGTAAGAACAATACTAATCAACCCATGTCTTTGGCCACCTTTCTTTGCTTTCTGTTGTTACTTTCAGTCTTACACCCTTACTTCCTCGGTTACCTTTTCGCCTCTTGACATTTGTCATCCCGACACCGCCCCAAACCAAGACACTAGCACCAAGTGCCCTCATCCAATCTGGGTGCCCCTATCCTCTTTGTACTTTACTCACACTTTTTGGGTCCTTTCTAGCCGTTTGAGCATCTTATCTTTTTGGTAGTCGGCCTTTTTGGGGTTAATTATGAAATTCAAGTGAAGGAATCATATAAATATAAAGTTATGTGATCATAATAAAGGACCAAGCACTAAGCATCTACTATCTCCACCTAAGGTTGCATCCATCAAGGCATCTAAGAGCTCCATTGCATCCATCTAGCTCCATCACAAGGGACACAAGGGTTGGTTTTTGCATCACACTTCATAGGAGGGAAGTTCATTTTATTCCATGCACACATTTACTACATTCTACATCTAGCTACTTACTCGTTATCCAAGTGCAACACGACACAAGAGCAACCTAGGGTACAATTCCACACACACACAGAGAACTACATTGGGTTTGAGATGTAGTGCAACGCTCAATTATAATTCCACCATTGTGGCAATTGAGGACAATCCAACCCCTCATTTTACATTTTTCTTTTTTAGGATTTGATGTCTATTTAAGGGTTTTGCAAGTTTATACTTCTTTACAGGTTTATTGTGACCTCGACAATCACTATACGAACTCATAGAGACAAAAGGCAAGCACCAGTGAACATCTTGTGACCCTAAGAATTTGGGTTTCTAAGAATTTCTACAAACCCAAGCACCCAGAATCAATACTCAAGCGCCCGTAGGCGCCCTTATCCCTCTCCAAGTGCCGTTGTCCAATCCATTCCTCCATTTCTGAAATTTTCTAAGCTCCATTGGACATTTAATGCTTGTATTCCTCTATTTTCCATCTCTATGCACTTTTCGAACTCTCACGAATCACCAAGGCATCTTACCCTTTTTACACATTAGGGTTTCACTATTTATTACTTAGTTTGCTTTGGTATATTTTTGTATTTCATTATTGCATTCATTTACTGTTAGTATAACATCATATTAGGCTTGTGTATTTACATTTTAGCTTAATCATTTTGGTGAACCCGAACTCGATCTTCATGCTCTTAGGGTCCTCATCCCTCTAGGGTCTTATGATCATGAATATCTCTATCCATGCTTATCTGTAGAATCACCCTGATTGTATCAATAAGCTCAAAAAGTATTTAGCTACTACTTATATTCCTCCTCACACATCACCTGAATATGTATACCATAAGGTTACTTCCGCCTTATCTCTTAATGAGGATCAAATAACTTTCACATCAAATGAGCTACCTTCCCAAGAACGCTAGAGCATGACCCCCCTTATATATTCAAGTTTGTATTAACAATGTTGGGGTCAAATGCACTTTAGTTGATAATGGATCCAACCTTAACATATGTAACATAACCTTTCTTCATCACTTAGGTCTTTCAAAAAGTTCTTTAGCTCCTTCATCACTCCATTTGTGGCTTTGACAATATCCCCAAGCGTGTCTTAGGCACTATTAACCTACCTATCACTATTGGTCCATGTACAATCACTATTCCCTACCATGTCATGCCCAATAACCTTAATTATAATATTCTTCTTGGGTGGCCCTAGATCCATGCCATGCATGTGGTCCCCTCTACTCTACATACAAGACTTAAGTTTCATTATCAAGGAGTTGTTTATGATGTCTTGGTTGATCCATCACCTTTCGCATATTGCCACTCTATTGAAAAATCTAGTGATACTCCTAGTTCTTCTTGATACCACTCAAGACTTTTCTAAATATGGGTTAGGATATGAATACTTGCATCGTTATGGATTCTCCAATACAAGCTTAGGTCAACAAGAACTTGGAATAACAACACTTTGGGATCTTCCCACACAATCTCATAAATTCAGATTAGGATATCATCCCCCACCTATCCCTTCTTCAAAGTTTATACTACCTTGCATACCTCTTCACTTCCTCTCATCCATCCGGAACTCATCGCTGACCTATACCGTTTGGGATACTTTAAACACTTTTTCTAAATGATGCTCTCTTAGAACACATGGGGGTTTATGATCAATTCCTTCCTTCCACCATAAGAGGTGTTCTCCATCATTGCTTCAAGTTCTACCCTACTTTGGAGAGTCGATACACCTGCTAATGACATCGATCCTCCTGACACTATTCCTACAGATCCATACATCGAAGATTGATCTACCCTTCTTAATGAAGAAACCATTCAATATAACCTTGGAACACTGAGAATCCATGCATAGTTTTGTTAGTTGCCTCTCTCACGCCTAGCGAACAAAAATATATCAAGCAAGTATTGCACAACTTCTTTGAAATCCTTGTATGGGACTACAATGATATGTCCGGTGTTGATCCATCTGTTGCAATACATAACATTTTCCTTAACCCCGTGTAAAACCAATCCAACAGAAAATCCACAAAATGCACCCAAAAGTGGTGCTCCTAGTCAAGGAAGAAATCCAAAAACTACTCGACATTGGTTTTGTTTGTACTATTGATTATCCTAAATGGGTATGTAATATCATATCTATCATGAAACCGCATGGCCACATCTGTGTTGTGGCATTGATTTTTGTGATTTAAATAAAGCTTGTCCCAAGGATAGTTTCCCCTTGCCTCATATTGACGCCATTGTTGATTGATTCTATTATATGCATATGATATCATCTCTTTCATGGACAGGTTTGTGCAGTTACAATCAAATCAAAATTAACCTCGTTGATCAAGAGAAGACCTCTTTCACCAAACCATGGGGAATGTTTTGTTACATTGTCATTCCCTTTGGCCTTAAAAACACTGGGGCCATTTATTAACAAGCGATGACACACATTTTTCATGATTATATTCACAAGAGTATCAAAGATTATGTTGATGGCATCCTAGCTAAGTTCAGACATCATTCCACCCATGCAAGATCTACAAACATTGTTTGAACACTTACATCAATACCACGTACGCTTAAATCCCGAAAAATGTGTTTTCGGGGTCAGAATTGGTAAACTATTTGGATATATCATCTCGCAATGTGACATTGAAATAAACCCCAATAAGATTAAAGCCATTATCGACATGCCTCCACCTAAAAATTTACATCAACTACGATCATTACAAGGAAAAATTCAAGCTATCTAGTGATTCATTGCACAACTTGCTTTGATAAAACTCAACCATTTACATGTCTCATAAAGAAGGATACTAAATTCATATGGGATGAGCAATGCCAACAAGAATTTGATGACATAAAAGCATATCTTTTACACCCACCTATCTTAGTCCCTCTACTAGCTAACCGACCTTTCTTATTATACATTTTCGCCACATTTCATGCCTTAGGGCTCTGCTGGCACACAACATGATGATTCTCAATGTGAAAGAGCAATCTATTACATTAGTCGAACATTACTCTCTTACGAATGCAACTATAGCTACATTGAAAAACTATGTCTCAGCCTTGTCTTTATCATAGATAAATTACGTCATTATCTTCTTAACAATGAGGTACATATCATCACCAAGGTGGATCCTTTACATACCTCTTGTCCCATATGCATCTATCGGGACATATAACATGTTGGGTTATGCTTCTCACTGAATTTGATTTCAATTTCATACCACAAAAAAAGTAATTAAAGGCCAAATCATCATCGATCAATTAGTTATAACACCCCTTCTTTGATACATCTCCTATTTCGACTCCTTCTGCGATGATTTCACTACCTATATTATTGATTATAACACATGGACAATGTACTTTGATGGGTCTCATTATCGCTCTGGTGGGGGCCTAAGATAGTCTTCATCACCCACAAGGTGATCCACTCCCCTTTGCATATCGATTAGGGTTTTCATGTACAAATAACATCGTTGAATATGAATCCCTCATCCTCGGCCTTCTCACCGCTCGAAACTACTCATTCACAACCTATGCATACATGGTGATTCTCAACTTGTCATAAATCAAGTAAATGATACATATAACACAAAAGAGGAACACTTAATCCCATACAACACGCTTTTCAAGATCTCTTGGCTACATTTGAGTCTTACTCTATCACTACCATTCCTCATAAGGATAATCGTCATGTGGATGTCATGGCTAGTGTGATGTCACTCATCCCACAAGATATTACCGATGAGAAAGCCACATTCATCATTACACACTTGCGACATCCTTCCATCTCTGCTTTACCTCTTGCAGCTTGTGTCATCACGCATAGTCACGACAATCCTAAATGGTTTACTCCCATTTATAATTTCTTATATAAATAGACCATTCCAGATACTTTGTAACCTCATGAAGCTCATCATTTGTGGCATGAGGCTACTCATTATGTCATCATTGGCACATAATTATTTAAATGTGCACTTGATGGTCAACTCTTGCATTGCTTAGGGCTTATTGATACTCCTATTGCCATTTCACAAATCCATGACATGTGCAACAAATCATTTCTCTAGTAAATCCTGTCTCAAAAGCGTTTGTCAAGGATATTTTAGCCTACCATGGAATATGATTTCCTCGAATACGCTACTCATGTGAGAAGTGTCAAAAGCATGATAACCTCCATCACACACCTGCCTATGACCTCCAACCAATTGCTCCCACTTGGCCATTCTCTCTTTGGGGATTCAACCTCATTGGAATGATAAATCTTGAATCCACTGATGGACATAAGTTCATTATCACTGCTACAAAATATTTTACTAAATGGGTTGAAGCATCCCCACTACTAAACAACAATTGGTACTGACATTTACGGTTTCCTCACCACTCATATCCTTACGCGCTTTGTGTCCCCTCTCTTCCATTATCACTGATAATGGATCACCCTTTAAAAATAAGGACGTTAAAAAGTTTTGTGCAAAGTTCAAAATCAAACAATCATTCTCTACTCCTTAAGCTACCAACAAAAATAAAATATTGTCAAAATATTATACAAGACAGTTGCTTCCAAGTGGTGATGATTGGCATAATCAAATATTTTATGCTCTTTGGGCTTATCGTACTAGTGTGCATACACCTACTAATGTAACTCCTTTTTCCTTGGTTTACAGTACTAAGGCTATCATCCCACTCGAACTTGAAATAACCTCATTATGAATTTTGCTCAAGGGTATACTTAAAGACAATACATATCATGAAAACCGTTTACATGAGTTAGAAATGTTATACTCCCATCATGTCCAAACACTCAAACATCTTCGCATACTAGGCTCGCATGGCGCATGCATACAACCGTAAAAGTCACCCTCTTGAATTCAACATTAGTCAACCTCATCTTAAAAGAGAATTAAAAATATAAAAGTTGAAGCTCCTCTTAAAGGAAAATTTAAGCCTAATTGGCTTGGTCCTTACGTTATCACTGACAAACTTGGTGGTGGAGTTTATCGCCTTGCCACCCTTTTAGGGAAGCCACTAAAAACCCACTCAATGTCATGCATCTTAAAAATACTACACCTAAAGCAACAATTACTACCCTATGACACTCTTTAGTTCCATGGTTCATAATATATTGTTGAGGGTCTACACCTAAAAATGGACCTCATCACACTCATGTGTTCAATCAATCACTTCTTAACACATTATACACACATTCGACCCATTTCTTGATGACGCACTCTCATTTATGGTTCATTCTTGACTGTTGAGGGGCATAAATAAATGAACCTCATTATATACATACACATCCACTCGGGGCATGTTGCTCCTATCATTCACATTGCATTCCATTCCATCTCATCCACAACATATTATATATCTTGGTTGTATTTATTCTTGCTTACTTTTGTTTTTACATGTTCATCTTATTCCACATGCTAGATAGATATCACGTATATCATTATCTTTATCATACACACATGCGTGTTCACTTGCCTTTCTAGTTATGATAAAAATTATTCATGTCCATTACATGTAGCATGGATGTTTGGCGCAATACCTAGTACCAATCCTACAACGACTCTTGGGGCATCCACTTTCATACATTACAGGTGATATTATTTCATTTTATTTCATAACACACTAGTCTCTCATATTATACATGCTTTGACATACTTTTTATCTTTCTAACATGCTAACGGGTGCTTCATGTGCAACATTTGTTATGCAAGACTATTTGCTTCCATGGTTATTTGTTACATTGTTTTTGTTATGTCATTACTTTCATTGTATGCTCTTTTTTTTGTAGGCTTTTCCTTTGTCAAATTACTTGACCTTTATTGTCTTGTGACATCATGAGTGATGTCCCATGTTTGTAACCCGCTTTTCATGGTATACATTATTGTCTTACGTGTTTACACATTGTCTTCGTAGCTTACATTTCGTCTTTTACATGATTTTTTATCTTTGACTATACTAACACTTGTTTTCCTAGCCACTTGTTTGTGTGTGCCTTGGTCTATACTAAGCATATTCCTTTCCCTTGTAGGGCACAATTCAACACAATGGTTGATCCTATTTTGGGCCACATACTCCTTTAGTGATGTTGCATGTACCCCAAACAAGGGGGCATCATATGGGTGAATCAGTCACCCCATACAAGTTATACACAACACGGTACCAGTACAACATAGTTTCAGTTGCGGATAGGGATCAAAATCAGACTTGGGTCCTTAGTACACAACGACCTTCCTTGAGTGCCGCATAATAGGGGCAATTACATAGTTCTTTTCGACATGTCACAGAGGATTTTGATAAGGCAGAGAGTCCTTTAGCACTAGGCATTTACATAGTGGATTTTATAGGGAAGAGAGTCCTTAGCACATGCACACCATATGCTAGTGGTGTTTTACATAGCGAGAAATAGTTAAAGGTTAGCGGATGACACCATACAGTTCTCCCTACACTTATTCCATTACATTAGAGTGAGATCGCCCAAAATTTTTTTGCCTCTACATCATCTTCAAGATCCTTTCTACACCCTTTTTCTCATCACAAATCAGGTGCACATGTTCCTTTTTCATATTTTCATTTTTTACATACTTTACTTACACACTTTTTTACATATTTTGATCATATACATGCGTATTTGACTACTTGTCAACTTCTCTTTTGCAGGTCCATCTATATGGGAAGTGGTATTCAACAACACCACAACAACATCACACACATCGACATCAACAATAGGTACATCATGACATCTACACATGCATTTCCACCCTAGGTTCATTTTCATCATCACTTTTTGCACTTCCTCATCCTTAGCATCCACGCTTCACATTTTTATCATTTCATGCTTTGTCTAATCCCTCGATACATTTCCTACATCGATCTACATGGATATCAAGTATGCATCTCTATCTACTTTATGTTACTGAGCTTTCTGCTCACCAACATAAAGTGGGGCAAATGTAGACATAAAATCACACACTTTGGGTAATTATTTAGTCCTAATTATATAATATTATTTATATTATTCCTAAGTAAGAACAATACTAATTAACCCATGTCTTTGGCCACCTTTCTTTGCTTTTTGTTGTTACTTTCAGTCTTACACCCTTACTTGCTCAGTCTACCTTTTTAGTCTTCAAAATTTGTCATCCTAGACACCAACGCCTAGACCAGGACGCTAGCATCAGGTGCCCTTGTCTAATCTAGGCGCCCTATCCTTTTGTACTTTACTCACACTTTTTGGGTCCTTTCTAGTTGTTTGAGCATATTATCTTTTTGTTAGTCGGCCTTTTTGGGGTTAATTACAAAATTCAAGTGAAGGAATCATATAAATATAAAGTTATGTGATCATAATAAAGGACCAAGAATTAAGCATCTACTATCTCCACCTAAGGTTGTATCCATCGAGGCATCTAAGAGCTTACATCCATGTAGCTCCATCACAAGGGTTGGTGCATCAAACTTCATAGGAGGGAAGTTCATTCTATTTCATGCACCTATTTATTACATTCTACATCTAGCTATTTGCTTGATATCTAAGTGCAACTGGTACAAGAGCAACCTAGTGCCCAATTCCACACACACAGACACAAAACTACATTGGGTTTTAGATATAGTGCAACACTCAGTTGTAAGTCCACCATTATGGCTTCTAAGGACAATCTGACCCCTCATTTTGTATCTTTCTTTTTAGGATTTGATGTCTATTTGAGGGTTTTACATGTCTATACTTCTTTGTAGGTTTATTACGACCTCGGCGATCACTGTGTGAACTCATAGCGATAAAAGGTGAGCATTAGTGAACATCTTGCGACCTTGAGAATTTGGGTTTCTAAGCATTTCCATGAGACCTGTGCACCCAAAATTAGTACCCGGCACCTATGGGCACCCATGTCCCTCTCCGTGCGCCCTGTCTAGTCCATTCCTCCATTTCTAAATTTTTTTGAGCTCTAGTGCGACGGTTAGTGCTTCATATTCCTCTATTTTCTAGCTTTTTGCACTTTCCAGAGCTCACTGGTGAATCAACTAAGGCATCTTACCCTTCTTTTCACATTAGGGTTTCATTATTTATTACTTAGTTCGCTTTGGTTTATTTCTATATTTTATTATTGCATTCATTTATTGCTGCTATAACAACATATTATGCTTGTGTGTCTAACACAAATAGAAAAAGGAGATAAAATGCATGTTGATTGTTGGAGGATTGTGCCTATTATGTGAAAACCGTTGTGTAAACTATTGAAAATTGTGCTGATCTGAGAAAAACTTTGTAACTTCCCCCTAGTCATAGGTGCCTTGGAAGAGTCGAGTGCCAAGGCACTCATGTCCGGATTTGGGCATTGGCATCTATGTTGTGTTGAGGACCCAAGTTAGATTTTGAGACCTTTTTGTAACTATAGACCGTGATGTTCATGTATTCTTGTGTAGGTTTGAACTATGACTGTGTATATTGTTGAATGGGGTGACTGATTCACCCAATGTATGTCCCCCTCATTTGGGGTGTATGCAACGTCACTAGGAGTATGCACCCAAAGGAGAGGACCAGACGTTGATCTGAAATAGATGCCCTACAGGGGGAGGGAATGTGCATGGTGGAAACCACAACACATGTAAATAAACTGGCTAGAAACATGTGTTAGTGTAAATAAGACAAATACACATATAAAAGACAATGTGTAATATAGCAAGCAAGAAGGAAATGTAGACTACAAACAACGGGTTTCAAACATGGGACATCGCTCATAATGTCATAATACAATCAGGGCCAAAGCGGCCAAAAGCATACAATGTGCACATAAGACAAAGAGAAAATCCCGTAAACAATGGCAGCCAATGACAAACAATAGCAAGCAAGTTGGCAGACAACCATAGTGGCAAATAGTTCTTGCAAAGAAAATGTTACACATGAAACACCTGTTAGCATGTTAGAAAGATAAAAAGTATGTCAAAACATGTATGATCTAATATAGAGTATTATGACATGAAGAATAGGAAGTAGTATAAAATGAAACAATAGTATATGTGACGTGTATGAAAGTAGATTCCCCAGAGCTGTTGTGGGACTGGTAAGAAGTATGGTGCCAATCATATGTGCTACGTGTAAGTATTTGTGTAAATTCTACATTCATAACTAGAGAACAAGTGAATGTGCATGTATATATGATAAAGATAATGACATACAAAGTATCTGTCTAACATGGAAACAAAGTGTACATGTAACGAGTATAAACAAGCAAGAGTATGTGCAACCAAGATATGCAATATGTTGTGAGTGTGAATGGAATGGAATGCAAAGTGAGTGTGATAGAGCATCATGCCCCCAGTGAATGTGTATGAGCATGAGATGAGGTTCATTATAAAAGACCCTCGACAATCAAGAATGAACCATGAAACAAGACTACATCATCGGGAAATGGTTTGAATGTGATGAGGTTCATTGTAGATGCAGACCCTCAACAATCGAGTATGAACCGTGGAACTAGAGTGTGTCATAAGGTAGTGTCGATGTGCAAGAATGTGATGCTAGAAAGATGTGTCGTAAATGCGGAGAGTGTAAAATGTGTAGCATGTAAGATGTGAGGTTCATGAATGTAGTATGCCCTCAACAGTCAAGTGTGAACCTTAGCACAACAAAGGTTGCATCATAGGGTAATGAAGATACTGAGAGGTGTAAGATGTGTGTGAAAGACTAGATGCGAAGCGTAAAGTGAAAAAAGTAGAAATGCGAGAAACACGAGAATGTTAGAAGGGGGAAGCAAGCATGATGCTTTGCTCTAATATCGTCTTATATATGGACCGATGATGTAATGGTGAAGGAGACACATGTGCGCATGAGGCCTAGGTGATAATGAACACCTATATGAAGGAGACCAAGAAGGTGATGTGCAGCTATGTGCAGGAGACCGTGGAAGTGATGTGCACCTATGTGAAGGAGACTGAGGAGGTGATGTATGCTTATGTGAAGGATTCGTCCAAGTAGTGGACCTAGGTTGATGTGATGGACTAGTGGACTGACGAGGTTGAGTAGATCGTGTGTGAATAGGAGAGCTAGGAGCATATTACACTTTATATTTGAGAGGTCTTGGGGACCTAAATTCTCTAGCGAGTGCAATGGTAACCTCAAGAGGAGGCTGAGGTAATGGAGTGGATGATGGAACACCTTGGATAGAGACAACTTTCTTATCGTGAATGAACTTAAGACACAAATGAGTCATGAAAAAGATAGCTTGAGTAGCGCAGAGCCAAGGAAGACCTAAGAGCAGGTCACAACCTTCAATTAAAGGTGCCATAGTGAAGGGCACAAGCGGGGGTGAGAGGATCGATTGTGATTGAAAGCTTTACATAAACATAAAATTTAGGAATTGGATATGATATTCACGAGAGAGGATAATTGGTAGCAATAAGAGTGCAATAGAACACACATAAAGAGGAGACGATGAGCTGATCATAGTATTGTTGATAGCAGAAGATCCGATAGAAGCATTAATATGTAATGTATCAGAAGAAAACATAGCATGAAAACTATGATCATAGAATGTGATGGATGGTAGTGATTCTTCGAGTTTGTGTGACCGAAAATCAAGAGCCCCTGATGAAGGAGGAGGCATTGCGCGATATGTATGATTATATGAAGAATCAACCACATGTTTGTCATGCTTAGGGAGTGTTAGAGATCACAAGCACTTGGGGGTGAATCGGTAGTGATTAAAATTAATATCTTGAGTTATACCAATTCACCATTTCTTAATTTGTGCAGTTACTTTATCATATGCATTTTGCCAAACATATACTAGAAATAAAAAGTTGAACACAAAATTTATAATGGGGAACCCCTTCGGGAGAAAAACCCACTTGAAACCATGACTTTATTAGGAACACCATTCCAAAGTCTTATAATGGTTTTGGTTGAGCACCCACTTCACTACTTCAAGCACCCACTCGAAGATTTACTGAGCACCCACTCAGTGAATTTTAGCAAGCACCAACTTGCAAGGAGCACCAACCCCTAATTTAATCAGCTATAACTAATCTTTTATAGGCATCTACCGATAAGGAGGATGCAAACCCCGAATATGATAAGCTACAACTTAAACTTATTATTTTTACATACAAATTTGATCATATAGTTTCAAATTGCTTACACAATGGATTATGATCAATTTTCTGTATCTATTTGTGTTCTCTTTGTCACTCTCTTTTGCTCATCTGATTTAAACTCTTCTTTCTCAATCAATCCATCGCATTGATGTTCTTCTCATCTGATATATCTTCTTCACTTCATCATTATACTCTACTCCTTCCTTTTTCTCTTCTTTCTATAGCTCCTTTAGCTTGAATGCATCATCTTCTCACTTGAGCAACACATGTATTGGTATCGAATTTCCTCTATATAGTCAATCGACCCATTCCAATGCTTCCTTTGGTGTGCCGTGTGAAATATTTATGCTTTGTCGCTAGAAAATTTGGTCCATTAAATAAATACAAATTAACTCCAGATTTTTCTCTTGCTATATTCAACTTGATTTCACCTTTTTCTATGCATTCACTAGAAAATATTTATTATCCGATACCTAAAAATAGATTTCTCATCTTTCTAGGATTTCCAACATGATCAAGATGAGTGAGCCACTTTCTTCTCTGATATTTAATTTTGCCTTGAAATCAGGAATCACATAGAGAATTGCAACTATATTTCCACAAAGTTAATGAGCATTAAATGTGGATAGCTGGAATTGTAGATTTCTTCATTCTTCATGGAGCTCAAGTCGTATGCTCTACCAATCACTAGACAATCGAATCACCATCAATTTTGGAGAAAAAAATCTCACTTGTCCATGTTTAAATCAATTTGATTGTCCTCAAGCCTTGTCTAATTCATACTTGTTCAATTCGTGGCTTTCCTTAGCTTCTTTGACTTTTTCTTTGTATCACGACACTTTTCTTTGATCGATGACATTTCTTCTTTCTTGGCGGATTTTTAGTCATATGTGACTTTTCTTTACTTTTCGCGGACTTTCCATCTTGTCTACTACCTTCCCACAACTTTGTTCCATGTCCGTAACTTTATCCTTTTACTTGTTGCTTTTATCAATCTCCGCGTCTATTTCCGTCCTTAATGCTTTTCTCGGTTCTTTTGTGGCTTTTCCCCTTATGCATGGCTTCCTCAAGACTTATTTACTCCCATGGCTTTTCCTCCAGACTATTGTTACTTCTATGGATTTTCCTTCACATCTCATGGCCTTACCATTCTCACTCGCAACTTATCCTCTAGCTTATTTTTCACTAAGCTTCCACGGCTTCCTCTAGAGTTCCGTGGCTTCCTATAGACTTTAACAGCTACTTCAAGACTTTGGAGGCTATCTCCTTATGTTCGCAGCTTGTACAAAAGTTGATTAAGTCCTTTAGAACTTATCCTTAACCATCCTGAAGCCTCTGTGAGCTGACACTACCAATCAACCTTCATCTTTCTCACTTTCTCACTTTACCAATTAACCCTTTTTCCATCAATGCAACTTGACATCAATGACAACACATATGATAATGACAAAGGTCTAACAATCTCCCCTTTGTCATTGATGGCAACACCTCAACACTTCAATACCACAAAAACCTACACCCTTTTGATGGAAAAATAATACTTGCATACCTAGTTTAAAATATTCTCAGTAACTCTCCCTTGGCATATTTTTTTTTTCAGATCTCTCCCCTTTTGTTATTACTTGGTTGGTTTTGGCGTCTCTCCCTCTTTTGATATGACTGGTTGGTTTCTGATTTCAACTTCTCTCCCCCTTTGACAACAATGACAAAGGGTCATTTATGCCGCATTAAGAAGATCCCCCTTGGTACATGCTTCTGATTCATATGACCTGTTATGCTCGCTGAAAATGCTCCCCCGAGCTGATGCATACTTTGATAATCTTGAGCTAGCATACTATCTCCTCATATCACAAATACTATTTGGCACTAATTAGGAGTTGATATTACCTGAGAATGCTCCCTCACCTTGTCTTGCACACCTTCTAGTTGTTGGTGGGATCAAGAATGACCCCCAATTCATTCCTTAAGTGCTCAAAAGTAGCTTTTGGTAGTGGCTTGGTCATAATATCTACAATTTCTTCTTTTGTGCTCACATATTCTAGACTAATTTTCTTGTCATTCACTTGTTCCCTCAATAAATGATATCTAATTGGAATATTTTTGGTCTTTGAGTGGAACACGGGGTTCTTAGAGACACTTATTGCACTTGTGCTATCACAAAACAAGGGAATTGGACTATCATATTTTACCTTGTAATCTTCCAATGTTTGCTTCATCCATAAAACCTGAGTGCAACACATTGCGATAACTATATATTTTCTTCACATGTTGAGAGTGCCACTAATGATTGCTTCTTGCTCAACCAAGAGACTAAACAATTTCCAACAAAGAATGATCCGTCGTTGGTACTCTTCATGTCATCAACACTTCCTACCCAATCAACATCTGTATAAGCTCTTATGTTGAAATCATTACTTTTGGGGTACCAGAGTCCATATTCAATTGTTCTCATGAGGTATCTCAAAATTCTTTTGACCGCTTTGAAGTGTGTTTCCCTTAGATCCTCTTGGAATATTCCAATAAGACCTACCACCTACATGATATCTGGTCTTGATGCAGTGGAATAAAGTAGACTACCAATTATGGATCTATACAAGGTTTTGTCTACTTTTGGTGAGTTATCCTCTTTGCTCAGCTTGCATCCCACTTCCATTGGTGTTCCTATAGGTCTGCAATCTTCCATCCTGAACCTTTTCAACATTTCTTTGATATACTTGGTTTGGGATATGAAGATACCTTGATTTGATTGATTGATTTGTAAGCCCAAAGAATGAGAGGTCCCCAAGCATAGACATTTCAAATTCCTCTTTCATCATATCAAAAATTTATATGTCATCTTGTCATAATATCCTCCAAAAATGATGTCATCCACATATACAATGACAATAAGTAGATGATCTTCTTCTTCCTTGATGTAGAGATTACTATCAGCAACACCTTTTCTAAAACCTTGCTTAATGAGGTATGAATCTAATATGTTGTACTAAGCTCTAGGAGCTTGTTTCAATCCATACAATGCCTTTTTCAACCTGCACACATAATCTTTATCTTCAGTTAGTGAAAATGCTATGTATGTACTTGGGATATGATAATATAATATATATGGGTTGATGGAGATGCTAACATGTGGCACACATCCCCTTAGTTATATGTGTGGGTTCACATGGGATATGATAATATAATGTATATGGGTTGATGGAGATGTCGACATGTGGCACACATCCCCTTAGTTAGTTATATGGGCTCACATAGGAATTAATTATATTGGGTAATGGGTCGGCCTACATTGGGATTAGGTGTTACCCATCCTATTTAAAGGATGTGAGTATCATTATGAGGGGGTAATGTATGTATGAGTCGAGTCTTCTACTTGGTAGAGGTATATTGGAGGTGTCCCCCTCGAAGTGGATTCCCATCTTGGGAGATTGTGGAGTTACTCCTTCCTTAAGGAGCATTGTATGGTGTTGCCCTACCTTAAGGGTATTATTCTGCATATATTGATATTAGGGCATCTTGGCCCCCATATCTCTTGTGTTTTATTATCTTCTGCAATTTATTGATTTATTATATGTAAGGTTCTTATCAAGTGGTATCAGAGTAGTGATCCGTACAATTTGTGGGATGAAACCCTAATGTTGGTGATTTGTCTATATCTTGATATAGACTTGGAATTTTTCAGATATTTTTGTGGGGGAGTGGATACATAGTTCAAGTGATCTTCCCTCCAAATTTCAAATTTTTTGGAGTTATTTTGCAAAAGTTGTGTCCATTTTAGGGTTGAAACCCTAATTCTAAGGTTTTGTCTATATCTTCTGAATAACGACGAATTAGGAAATATATTTTTGGGTTGTTGGTAATATATTAAACAGTGATACCACTGAAATTTCAGAATTGGTGGATCTATTTTGACAGAGTTATTTCAATTTTATTGTTTTTCACTATTTTGCTCCACAAGCCGCAATTTGAGGAATTTTCCTGAATTTCTTACATTTTCGGAAATCTCTCAAAATTTTAGTAGGGGTTACTTCTTTGTGGTTTCAGATTTGAGGCTGAATGATTGAAAAAATCATCGGGTAAAATATTGGTCAAAGGAGTAAGTTTGTGAAACCCTAATTTTTATGCATCATGGATATACCAATTTTTATGGTAATGCGAAATTGATGCAAAAAAATGGTGGATACAATTTAAACAAATGTATTTTGAAGAATGTTTAGTATGGGTTAGTTTTTATCTTCATCTTGGTGGGAAAGCGTGACATTGGTATTCTTATTTGGATATAGATCTATTGGATTGGGATTGGGAGGAAATGGAGGATATTTTCTTAGCTAGATGGGAAACAAAAAAGAAACACAATTTTGTTAAAAAAGAAGAAGAAGAAGAAGAAGAAGCAACAACAACAACATCGAAGAAGAAGAAGAAGAAGAAGAAAATGTTGATGGTGCAAAAAGAAAATGTTGATGATGAAGCTGCTACATAGGATAGTGCATCTCCAAGGAAGGAAGCTTCAATATTTCAGTTTGAAGGGTGCATTCAAAGAAAAAAGGTAATTATTTCCATAAACCCTAAAGAACAAATATAACTTCATCAATATGGATGTAGCTCAAATTCTACATGTGAAAACAAAGCATATCAAGGAATCTCAAATGGATGGTAAGCATATTCAAGTTTTTGAATATTTAAAGCTTTCTATGGATGGATATGGTATGGATATTGTTCTCGGATATCCTTGGTTAGAGACATTGGGAACAATTAATATTAATGTGCAAAAGAAATTCATGAAATTATGGTACAAAATAAGAAAATTACATTGCAAGATATCACACTTAGCAAGGAAAAAAGTAATGTAAAATTGGATCATGAAGATGAATTTGAAGATGGTGAAGAAGGGAATAAGGATGAATCAAAAGGAGAGGATGAAGAACATGATGAAAAAGTAAAAAATAGTTTCTCTACTCAAGAGAAAAAAATAAAGCAAACAAGTTGGAAGAGGAAAAGAAAGTGGAGGAAAAGATTGATAAGGTTGAGCATACTAAGGTTGCACCATATAGACACCCACATCATCATGAGAGGAAAAAATCATGGAGACATGCTAGGACACACAAGGGCAGCAATCTATATGGATATACAGGGAATTGGAGGAGTAATAATTTTGGCTATACATGGAATCAATGGAACAATAATTATATGTCATGGAATCACATGAATAATAATTATGGATATGCATGGATGCCAAGGAGGAACACATATGGACCAGGATGGAATCAGATGAGAAAAATGGAATATGGAATCATGTTTGGAGTAATATCACCTACTAGGATTTCATATGGGTGGTTAGATGATTGAGCATGGCGACAAGTGTGCAATAGTTTAAAGCACACTCATTATATGGCTTCTTCTTATGTTTTGGGGACAAAACATATCAAAGAGGGAGGCAATGTTATGTACCTTGGGATATGATAATATAATATATATGGGTTGATGGAGATGCCAACATGTGGCACACATCCCCTTAGTTATATGTATGGGTTCACATGGGATATGATAATATAATGTATATGGGTTGATGGAGATGCCGACATGTGGCACACATCCCCTTAGTTAGTTATATGGGCTCACATAGGAATTAATTATATTGGGTAATGGGTCGGCCTACATTGGGATTAGGTGTTACCCATCCTATTTAAAGGATGTGAGTATCATTATGAGGGGGTAATGTATGTATGAGTTGAGTCTTCTACTTGGTAGAGGTATATTGGAGGTGTCCCCCTCGAAGTGGATTCCCATCTTGGGAGATTGTGGAGTTACTCCTTCCTTAAGGAGCATTGTATGGTGTTGCCCTACCTTAAGGGTATTATTCTGCATATATTGATATTAGGGCATCTTGGCCCCCCATATCTCTTGTGTTTTATTATCTTCTGCAATTTATTGATTTATTATATGCAAGGTTCTTATCGGAAAATCCATCAGGTTGTTCAATATATACCTCTTCATTTAGAAAACCATTTAGGAAGGCTGATTTCACATCCATTTGAAACACTCTGATCTTCTTGTAAGCCACGTATGCCAGAACAATCTTATTGCTTCCATCCTTGCCACTAGTGCAAATATTTCATCAAAGTCGATTCCTTCCATTTGTGCGTAGCCTTTGCACACCAGTCTTGCTTTGTTTCTTGTTACTTCTCCTTTTTCATTCAATTTATTTATGAAAACCCACTTTGTTCCAATTACATTTTTATCCTTTGGTCTTGGCATGAGCTCCTAGGTTTCATTATTTTCTATCTGATCCAGTTCTTCATTCATTGCATCCACCCAATGTTGATCTTTTCTTGCTTCTGCAACATTCTTGGGTTCTATCATTGACAAGAGTGTTATATCTTCATGGTTTTGCTGCTCTCTTAGTCTTCTTCTTGTGAGAATGTCACCTTCTCTATTTCTAATGATCTAATTTGATGGATGATCCATATTTACTTGTCTCAAGGGTGTCTTTGTATGCAGTATTTCTTCTTTTCACCTGCTTCTTCACGCGGACTTTCCATTTCTTCCTCTTCTTATTCTTCATGATTATTACAGTGTTGAGTGTTGGACTTGGAAGTCTCATCCACCTTCACATTTGTGTTTTCTAAAATCTTACGGAACATTTTATTATAACACTTGTAGGCAGCGTTGATTCTTTGGATATCTAATAAATATGCCTTCATCACTCCTAGAATCAAATTTTCCTAAATTATCTTCATCTCTTTTGATGTAGCACTTGCTTCCAAAAAATCTTATGTGTTTCACATTCACAGCCTATTTTTCCACAGTTCATAGGGTGTCTTGTCACTATTTACTCTTAATTGAGCTCTATTTAAAATGTACACCGTGGTGTATACCGCTTCACTCCAATATCTATCTGGTAATTTGGATTCATTCAACATTGTTCTTGCCATTTCTTACACAGTCCTGTTCTTCCTTTCAACAACTCCATTTTTTTGAGGTGTTCGGTGGTTGAGAATTATCTTCTAATTCTATTTTCTTCACAAAATTCATTGAACTCATTAGACCAAAATTCTCCACCTCTGTTTGATCTTAAGCATTTGATCTTCTCATTCTCCACCAGTGCCTTAAATTTTTTGAATGCACAAAGGCTTCGACTTTTAATTTAAATAGCTACCCATGTCATTCTGGTGTAATCATCTATCAACAACATGAAATATACCTCACCTTGTATACTTTTAGTTCTGGTAGGACTACAGAGATCTATATGAATCAACTCCAGAGGTCTAGTTATCAAGTATTCCTTTGATTTGAATGATATTTTTCTTTACCATGCAGGCATGCTTTACAAAGATTATCTGTTGGTTTTACAATTTTTGGCATATGTTTCACACACCCTTTAGCACTTAATTTTACCATATTTTCAAAGCTCATGTGTCCAAGCCTCATGTGCCACAACTAGTTGTAATCAACCTTACTTGTGAAGAATTTTTCATTGTTTATTTCATTTAGCACATACATGTTGTTCTTTGTCCTTTTGGATTTTACAACTTTCTTTCCTGTTTTGCCATTGATAATATCACATCCTTTGTCATGGAAGATTAGATTATATCCCCTTTTACACATTTGACTCACACTTAATAGATTGTTCTTGAGGCCTTCAACGTATAGAACATTTTCAGTGATAGTCTTTCCATTATCTAGACTTAGAGTTCCTTTTCCAACTATATTTTCTTAATTGTTATCACCAAATCTCACAACACCCGATGCATTGTTTGACAGTGAAATTAATTTTCTTTTGTCACATGTCACGTGGCTAGAGAATCCACTATCTAGATACGAGATTTTATCTTCATTTTGCACATGGAATGTAGTTTACACTACTGAGCAAGACTTTGTTCTCTTGTTTGCATCTTTCTTTACAACATACACCCATTTCTCTTGTTTAGGAGTTTCTTGTTTACTTGCTGATGCCTCATTTATTTTCTTGTAATAATTGTAGTGGACATCATTATAGTTCAATCTAGTGTAAGATGGGCCAAAGTTTCTTCTATAGCCTCTAGATAATTTTCTACACTTAGCAACCTTATGTCCAAACTGATTACATGAATAACAATAACCATAGAAAGAATGTGTGTACCTCATAACATAGGTGATTATGGGAGCAATAGTCCTTCTCTTGGCAGATTTACTAAACTCTTTATTTACAGTAGAAGATGTGCTTAGAATTGATGCAATCTTGTTTCCTTCATTCTTTGTAGGATCCTTTGACTTGCTTTATTCCTTGAAACCAATCCTAGAATTACCATTTGTATCACGTTGGCCACTTAATATACCAATAAAAACATTTGAACTCTTTGCTAGCTTTTCATACATAGTTAGCTTGTTGTTCATTTGTTTCATCTCAAGCTTTAGTCATTCCAGTTATGAGTTCAATTTTGTGCAATCATCTTCCTTTGATTTGTAAGAGTTTGAGATCTGTTCCAGTTGAGTTTCAAGTTATTTGATTTTATTAGCCTCTTCTTCTTCTTCTCTTAGAGTTTGTCTTTTTCAAAGATGCAAATTTGTTCTTTATAATATTTTAGTGTGCACCTTAGCTTTTGATTCTTTCTTCTACATAGTTTCAATTCTTTAAGAGCACATATACTAATTCAACTTCAAGATTTACTTCAACTTCTTCTTCATCAGAGTCTTCAAAGTCAATTGTATTCTTTCCTTTGGATTTGCATTCTTCAGATGCATCCATGGCCATAAACAAACATTCAAACTGATCTTCATCATTTTCATTTTTAGAGTTTCCTGGATTGTTTGAATCAAATAACTTGACTCTTATTTTGAATAGAAGTTCCTTTTATTCTTAAAGAACTTCTTCTTGCTATTTTTATTTTTATATCCAGTTTCTCTCTTGTTGTTTTTATGATTATCCTCTTCATGTTCATACTAAGCTTCTTTATTTTTGTTTAGACATTTAACAAAAAAATGTTCTACTTGTCCACATGCAAATCATTTAAAAGGGAGTTTTCCTTTATACTTACTTGAACCTCTTTTTAGTCTTCTTACGAACATTACTTCAATATTTTCATCATCTAATTCATCCTTTGAGTCTGATTCTTCTTCTTCTTCTTTCTTGACTGGGTTTTTTTCTTGACCTTAAATTCTACCTCTTTCTTGGTAGTCTTGGTTCCAATCGTCCTCACAATGCAATCATCTTGGTGAGAAGGTTCTCGGAATAGGTGAACAAATCTTGGGTATCTCAAATGGGTTCGAGTCTCGGTGAGTACAAATAGGTTATCTCCTTTTTATCTAAAGATTAGAAAAATTTAACCCCCTTATGCGAGAGTATTCTCATCGCATTTATACAATTTCAATCATTCACTCATTCTCCATTTCCCCCCCAAAATCATGAATCTCCAAGAGAATATTCTTCCTCACAACATATAGTTTAATTTATTATTACTTCTCCTAAAAATATCCCATCTTATATTGCAGTGGAAAAGTCACAAGCTATTCATGTTTTTCATTTCCTCAGATATAATTGGGATGCCATGTCATCCCTTTTGATAGTTGTTTAATCATCTCTCCCTTTTGGTGGGAAATAAATCTTTTTGATAGTTCCCAAGTGCCTCCATATGGCTTGATGCAATACAAAATCCCTTTCACCTTTTGAGAATACTCTTTGAGCAATAGATACTCATATTCGTGTCTTTTAGAGCTAAATATTCTCACATGGATTGTATCACAACAATCAAACATATTTTTAAGAAACAATGCCAATTTCCCTCAAATTTATTTCCTTCATGTGAGCTAAGTGAAAAATATTTCTTCATTTGGTGGTAGTGATTTTGCTTGAACTCAGCTTTTCTACGGTATTCTCATTATAAATTCAACTCTATTTTCTCCCCAATATGCATCCTTTTTATATCCTCGAATGTGACGGATTACTGCAGAGCTCTTTGTTGGTGTAATGACAAGGGTGGTTGTGGTGAATAACTTGAAGGAAATATCATCAGAAGATTTAAATCAAATCTTTGACTTAAGCGCCCGAGATGGCTTTGTTTGAAATTATAGACCCGGGAAAACAAAGGGCCCTTGCCTATCTCTGAAAGTTCTAATATCCCTTCTTTTTATATTAGTCGAATCAATCCTATCTTCTCAACCTTTTAATCCATGTATTATTATCTCTTTTGGTGGGTGCACTAGAAAATTCCAAAAGAATTGAAGAAATTCTAGATTGAAAGAAGGCTTGTTATAGCAGGGACAAATCAATATGAATATCCCTTTTTGTGTAATGAATAATTTATGTTGAAAAAGGTTCTCCAGAAGCCTAAGTTCTCTATGAAAAGACTTCAATTGACACTGTTCCTACCATTTCTTAGAAAGTAGAAGAATTGGAGCAATGAATCATTTCTCTGGAAGGAGGTTGAGCAAGACATGTGCTATTTCATCAATCAACAATACTGACACCATCATCAAGAAGAAATAGGGGGGAATCAAGCTCTCAACCCCAATTATTATTTTGGATGAGGAAGAAGTAGAGCCTTCATCTCCTCAACATTTTAAGGCATCACTTTCTACCATCAAGGAGGAAAAGGGAAAGTCTACTCTCCAACCTTCCATTCTTCCAAACGGTGGGCTATTTCGATAGAGCAAAAAAATTAGGACCTTTGCATGTTGCTCTTCGTAGAGAGCACCCACCTTTCACAAGGAGGCATAAGGGTGAGCCTAGTTATAAGTCTCCTACTCAACCAGAGCCAAAGGTCACAGCTTCTTTCTCTTCTAGCCACTCCTAATGCCCCGCTTCAAGATACTCCCATTTAGTCCACTTCTTACAAGGAAAAAGGGAAAAAGGCATTTCCTATAGGTGGTTTAGACCTTTTGGACTGGGTATCTTCTTATCGAAGAAGATAAAGTTGAGGGATATTATGGATGGTCCTAGAATGACTGTTGAGTCATTGATGGAGATGGGGATGTCTAGGAATTTTGCAAGGTCAGTTGTATTTGCTCAAACAACTCAGGGTTCATAAGAGTTTATACCAAGGAAGAATAGGCTATTGCACAAAAATTCCCCATTTGGAGAAGATTTCAAAGTAGAAGTAGTGGATGACTAAATGTTTTTCTTTTCTTGTTTCCTTTTGATATAGTTTCCAAAATGTATGCAACCTTTTCGCTCATGGGATAGGGCCCTTATAGAATCCTATTTTTTCATTTTTCCAAGAGCTCTGTGAATTTCTCTTCTTCGCATGATCCCAAATTCTTTTTCCCAAATTATTTGTTTCTCTCAATTATTTCCTAAGTTTTTCAGCTAGGGCATCCAAATCTTCACGTGTAATGATAAAATTTGAAATACTTGGAGGATTTTAATTATTCTACCTTGATTTGTATAAAGAATGCATTAATGTTGGAAATCATAAATGATTTATACTCCATCCGTTGATCTCTTCTTTTCCATTTTAATGTGGTCCATCCACGTGGATCAACATGGTTTCTTGTGGGGTTGGGAGTCTATTTGCATATTAACATTTCATTTCAAATTGTCAGAAACTGTAATCTTGACCCGTACCCCCCCATTTTTCCAAATTTAATAAGGAATTGCCACATGTTTTACTTCAATAATGGTGGAGCCATGTAATTTACTTGCATTTTAGCCAATCTTTGTGTAATTTCGTAATCGCATTTTTGACCCAAGCATCTCGTATTTGAATTTTACTGATATATTAACACATTTCACAATCTTATACATAACATAACTGTGGGGCTCTTTTACACATTTGTTTGTTCTCCCTGTTGGATGCAAGATTGACAATACGACCCAATACTACGTTCTTCCGACCTTTGCTGGAAATACACCATGTGTCTTTGGCAGGTCTCAGAAATATCAAGAAATGCATCTTTGTTTGAAAACCCTCGCTCCAGTCATGTTTCGACACGTAAAAATTTCGGCCTCGGGATAAAACTTGCGGTTCTGATTCTTATGTAAATGATTTAGCTTTGCAAATTGATTCCACTGTGGCATAACCAATGGAAGCATGCCACGTATTATCAAATGGAAAATAAAAATTTAAAATTTGCACTAGAATTCTGAGGATGACATACAAGGAAGATTCATAAGGATATTTCATAGACAACATGAATATTACATTCCTCAATCAAAAAAGAGGATTCATGCCATAAACATAAGGTTTTCATTCATATTCAACATGATTATATCTTCAAGCATACATTTTTTACGTGGGAAAACCAATCAAAGACTTTTTTTCAAAGTAATACACTAGATAAGAGGGTGATATTAAATTGAGTACTAACACCAGCTCTGACTCAGGGATGGGAACACCTGCGGGTGCCACAAGAACCAAACAACCCAAACATAAAACAAACCAAGTTCCTAGATCCATTGGGTTATGAAGTCATTTTAAAACACACAAAAGGCCAAACTAAACCAACATACCTCACAAAAATACACTGAGATACCGAGGCAACTAGTCACTATAGACCAAGAGAACAAAAAGGGAAACAAAAACAAAAAAACAAAAATAAAAGGACTATACACTATATAAAAATTCATACCTTGATTTTGATCAATCCAGAAGTGCTTTAGATTCCTTCCATTAATAGGAAATTCTAGAAAATATTCATCTAGGTCTTTCAGGAAAAAGGTGTGCTCACCAATTCTTATGTCAATGGAATAAGGACCCATCCACAAGGCATAAAATTTTCCATGTTTTCCTTTATCCTCATGTTTGCTATCCCACAATAAAACAATATCTCCAACATTGAAAGTTATGGGAGTCACCTTCTTATCAAATAATTTCTTGAGTTTCTCTCTGAACTTAAGGTGTCTTTGGTGAGACTCCCTTATTTCTTCATCCAACTCAACTATCTGATTAATCCTTGCTTCATAGGGGTTCACCTCTTCATCCTCAAGTTGTTGTATGAACTGATAAGAAGACAATTGCATATGTAAGGGTAAAATATCTTGGACTCCATAAACTAATTCAAATGGACTCTTTCTAGTAGCTCTTTTGGAAGTGATTCTATCAAATCATAAATAAAACTTCAACTGCTCACCCAATTTTCTTTTATTAATATCCAATGTTCTTCTAATTATCTTGAGCAGATTCTTATTGCTTGACATAGTTTGACCATTCCCAAAAGGATTGTAATTAGATGCATATGTTAGATTAATTCCATATTCTTGGAATATAGTTACCAATGGCTTAGCCCTAAAACTCATAGCATTATTAGTAACGTATTTTGCAGAACTCCAAACCTACAGATTATATGATTCAGGATGAAATCCATGACTATTTGGTGAGTTTCCTTTTTTGTGGGGATGGCTTCAACCCACTTGGTGAAATAATCTATGGCTACTAGTATCCATTTGTTCCCTATACTTGAGGGATTTGAGATCTCTCCAATAAATTCCATGCCCCATTGTTTGAAAGGAGCTTCTATTGACACTAGTTGCAGGGGTAGAGCACTTGAAGATTTCATCCTTCCTGAAAACCTTTGACAACTTTCACACTTCCTGACCAATAAGGTTGCATCTTTGAAAAGTGTGGGCCACCAATAACCTGCCCTCAAGATCTTATGAGTAGTCACTCTTCTAGTAAAGTGGCCCCCACATACTCCCCCATGGAATTATGCAATAATTTTGGGAGCTTCTTCCTTTGTGATACATCTCAAAAGGACCCCCTCAAGATTCTTCCAAGCCAACCCATAATCAGTTATGATGTATTTTTGGGAGGCTAATTTGAGTGTTCTTCTTTGATTTTTGTCCAAATGACCTGACACTCCAAATTCCTGAGGTAAAATATTATGTCCTTGTATCATGTGGAATTAATCATTTTTTTGTGAACATCCATGGTTCCTTTCTCAATTTCATTAATTTCCATAACCTACAGTTACTCTCTGCCATCATCTTTGTAAGTCCCAAACCTCTAACCAACTCCGGTGGTTTTTGTATCCATATAATACGCTTGTAGCTTATTCACCCAATGACATATTTTGCTAGAAACCTCCATCTCTTATAAAATTTCCTTAACCATAGTATGGAGAACATATGGTACAATCTTGGAACTCAGAATATAAGGCCTAAAAAGTTTAGTTGCTCTTACAAAAGAGAAAGCCTTCTTTTCTATGATAGTATATTTTAACTCAACACCTTGTAAAGCCTTACTGAAAAAGGAAATAGGCCTTTCATTTCCTTCTTCATCTTTTTTTATTAATAAAAATGCAATAGTATTTTTAGATGCAAAAGAGAAAACTTGAAAATCCTTAGTATAATAAGGGGCTTCGAATACTAGAGCATTATTTAATGTTTATTTTATTCCAGTGAAATATTGGGGATCTCCTTCTTCCCATTGAATGATTTGGTCCATTTTTAGCATGCTTGTAATGGGGATAGTCATTTCAAAAAAATTAGAAATGAATCTCCTGATAAAGTTTATTTGACCAAAGAAGGACTGAATTCCTTTCTTAGTTCTAGGGATAGGAACCTTACCAATTTCTTCCACCCTCTCAGGATCAATCATAACCCCTTCTTATGACACAATGTGCCCCAAAATTTTTCCTTTTGAACTAAAAATGGCACTTTTTAGGATTCAATGAAATTCCATATTCTCTACACCTTATCAACATCTTCTCTACATGGCTCAAATGGTCACTTCTCTTTCTAGAAAACATTGTCACATCATCCTGATAAACTACAATAAAATCATTGATGTAGCCTGAGAATGCAACATCCATGGCTCTTTGGAATGTATCCCCAACATTCATCAGACCAAATGACATTCTTACATAGACATAAGTACCCCAAGGAGTGGTAAAAGTAGTTTTAATTCTTTCGATTGCTTCACAACTACCTGGTTGTACCTTGAGAATCCATCCAATGTGGAAAGCAACTCGATCTAGTGACCAATTGTAGCATGTTATCCATATTAGGAAATGGATAGTTTTATTTAATTGAGGCTTTATTAAATTTTCTGAAATCCACACACAACCTTATGTCCCCATTTTTCTTTCTTACTGGCACTAAGTTTGCCACCCATGAAGAATATCTTGTGGGTTGTATTATCCCTCCATCCCTTAACTTTTTAATTCTTCCTGCATCTTGAGGGAGAGAAGTGGATTAATTGGCCTCTTTTTTTCCTAAATGGTTTAGCATTAGGTTCTAAAGGTATTTCATGTTGAAATAAATCCTCCCTATATGCTTTCAATTCTAAGTAAGACCATGTTAAGCAGTCTTGATACTTCTTTAACAATTCAACATAAGAATTATTTTCTTCCTTACTCAAATTACTTCCTATCCAAAATTTCTTGGGATTTTATTTAGTTCCCAAATTGAATTCTTCAACATCCCTTGAAGCATAGATGTGTCTATGAACCACCTTGTCTGCATTGTCAAAATTAGACTCCAAAGTAACCAGATTCTCTGGGAATTGTGTTGGTTTTTAACTAAATGATATCCTTTCCAAACAAGGTTTCTTTACCATCACAAACAAAACCATTGGTTCCCATTCCACGCACTGATTGGTAAATTATCATTCATTCTATAAAAACCTCTGGAACTGGCATCATCTTCAAATACTTGCCAATGTTTAAGATTATCAGGAACACATGTTCTTGACAATAATTCAATATCATAATCACAATAAGGAGAGACAATGCATTTTTCAAACCTAGATCCAAGCACTACCAACCTATCTGTTGCAACATTTTGAGTTATGTCATGATACACAATGTTAATGCTTATATTGTCTCCTCCGATTTTTTTGTAGCATACAATTTTCTAACTTATTTGACTACTAACTCGAGTCTCATTTAACAATTAGGTCTCTTATACCATATCTCCAAGTAATCCTAAAACCTAAAAGTAATGCCTCATACTGTACAATATTGTTTGTGCATTCAAATTTCAGTTTAAAGGAAAAAATTAAAAATATCTTGATCTAGAGATATAAGCACAACCCCAACCCCATTTCCCATATTGGAGAAAGCTACATCAAACATCAAATTCCAAGGGGCACCAAATTGTTAAAAGAACTTACTTTCATAATACTATGTTCCTCAAATTCTGCATATCCAACAAAGTTATCAACATAAACAAAAAAATTCATAGGATGCATTAATAGGGTCTTCAATCAAATGCAACATTTTATTCTCCCCATATAGCTTCACCAAACTCCCCTCTACTCATATAGTGGCATAAGACATATCCATTTGCACACTTCCACTAACACTGGTAGACCACTTTCTTGAAAACAACATACCCCATTTAGCAAGGCAGTCCACAATGACTACAATCATTGATAATATTTACCAGATAAGATGCCAATTGAACTACTAAACCCTTCACATACCCTATCACCGGTACTTCTCTTGAATTTGTAGCAAGGCATTTTCCAAAGGTTGTTGTCTCTTTGATACTAGCTCATTCATAACTTCAAGGGTATCACATTACATGAAGATCCCGAATAAAACATGTAGTTGTGAATAAGTATGTATTTAATGATCAAAGTAGTGTAAAAGGGATCAACATCAAGTTGGGACTCAACAAGGGAAGTTCCTAAATATACTTTAGAGGATTCTCCAAAACTTTCCAATGCTTGTGGCACTTCCAATTATGCAATTATGGGGAAGATCGACACTATTAACATCTTTACCTCGGGTTCATTTCTTCCTCCTTTAATCCCAACTACTCAAATATGTTACTTGGGTGTTGGTATCTAAATTCATTCTCTTGCGAGGGTTGAACAACATTACAAAATTGGCAGGATTCTTAGAGATAGGAAAATCATTATAAGTTGTTTTGTAATCAGGGAGGGGATTTAACTGACTCTTTGTCACTTAGGTGTTAGAGAAATGGATATCAACTTACTAAAGGTTTGATATACCCTCACTAATTTAGGTTGTGCCTTCAACTAGGGTGAGAGGACTAATTTAGGTTGTGCATTCAACCAGGGTGAGAGCCCCAGAGATGCATGATTTCATACACTCTTCGAGAATCCAACACAAAGGCTCATGTTAAAGACTCAATTAAAAGTTGGAAATACCTCATTGGTCACACCTAGGATACACTCATAGGCTAACAAACAATATTTGTTAACACAATGAAAGTAAAGTGATTTTAAATTGTTTATTTCATTACAAGATGAAAGCTCTCCTCACAATGAAATTGCAAGTACCACAATACTACCATATGGATAATATCTTGTGTGATTCAGATGGATTTTAACATAAGATTATAACAGGAACATGAAAAACTATTTGAAAACATTTTGAAATAAAAGCAAACACAATTATGCTCATGATCAACACAAATTCATTCAAGGTTCACTAGATTCATCAGTAGGGGAAATTTTTTTCAACAATCTCAGAGCTTGTCAATGGTTGTACACTTGTAACCATCTTGACATGACTAAATCTACAAACATAGGGAAATAAATAGGTTTCTCAGATGGTTTCTTAGAAAAATGTTTTTCTCAAACTTTCTCAAAAAAATTAACCCCCATGCAAGAGTATTCTCATTGAATTTATACAATTTCACTCACTCACTCATCCTAAATTTCCCCCAAAAGTCTAAATCTTCAAGAGAATATTCCTCTTTACAACATACCATTTAATCATGTTTATTCCCTTGAAAATATCTTACTTTTTATTGCTAGGTGGATAAATCATGAACTGATCACATTTCTCAGTTCCTCAACTATGACTGGGATGCCATGTCATAACTTTTGACAGTCTTTTTAATCATTCTTTTATTTTTCATGCAATAAATCCCCTTTTTAATAATTCTCAGGTGGCTCCATATGGCTTGATCTGACAAGAAATCCTTTTCACCTTCGAGAATACACCTTGAGGAATAGATACCTGCATTCATGCCTCTTAGAAATGAGTGTCCTCGCATGGATTATACCACATATCTACGCTATGAGTCCGAGTCGACCAAGTGTAAAGAGGATCCAATGAAAGCCTCCATATCTCTCCTTCATGCAACTGCAAAGGTGAAGTCCAGAGGCAAGTTCCCAAACAAATGTGGGCCCTCCACGTGTTCAGAACCCGAGAGAGTTGCACTGGTCGCTGAAAATTCCGAGCATGGGAAGGTCTAGTGGAAGCTTCCACGTGTCTGTTTAGCGCAACTTCAAAGATGGAGTCTAGAGGTAGGACCTCAAATGAGCACAGGTTCTCGATGTGCCCCGCGCCCAATAAAGTTTCCTCAGCCATTGAAAATGTTTTAGTATAAAGAGGAGTCAACGGAAGCCTCCACGTGTTTCTTCGATGCATTTTTGATATGGTGCCCAAAAGCGGAGACCCCAAACAAAAATAGGATCTCCACGTGTCTCAAGCCTAGAAAAGTTGTACCACCATTGAAAATGTTTAAGAACTAGTGGAAGGTGCCACGTGCCTAGGGTCCGAGAAAGTTGCATTGGTCGCTTGAAAATTCCAAGCATGGTAAGATCCAAAGTGGAAACCTCCAGGTGTCTCTTTGGTGCACTTTCAAAATTAAAATTGAGGCGGAGTTCCCAAATAGGTGCAGACCCTCCACGTGTCCCAGTTTAAGAAATTTTCTTCAGCTTGTTGAGAAGTCTTGGTATAAAGAGGAGCCAATGGAATCCTCCACATGTCTCCTTAGACAACTCCAAAGGTAAGACCAAGAGGTGGATCCTCAAATGAGCGTAGGCCCTCCACGTGTCCTTTTGCGGGTCTTAGGCATTTACCTTATACTTTCAAGCCCTTCACCATAATGCATCAAAATATCAAATAGACCCACCATGCCGCATCCAATCAAAAAATACCACATATCCATGGATGTTGGGACATGATTTACAGAGGATACACAATCATGGAAGATGCCCAACAACAAAAATTTTCCCGCGGAGAAAAGACTGTAAATAATACCAAGACTCAATGTGATCCATGACCCAAGGAAAGGACTAACAATGACAACTAAATGAGGGAGAAATTTTTCACGCATTCATACAAGGAGACAGAAAATACATCTAACCATGCGGGCTGATAAATTTTAAATGAAAAAGGGGTGAGATTATAATTGAGCACCAACATCGGCTCCGACTCGGGGATGGGAACTCCCAATGAGTGCCGCAAGAACAACATAATAGACCATGTGCCAAAATCCATTGGTTGTGAGTCAACACCGGATTGTAAAGAAGATTTTTTTTTCTAACCTCTTAAGAACAAACTAAGAAACTGACAAAACCGACCGCCAAGGACCGGGACAAACCAAACCAGAAAACATAGAAACAAAAAGAACAAAAATACTATACACTGTACAATGATGCATGCCTTGATTCTGAGAAATAAATCAAGGAAATGTTTCAAGTGCCTGCCATTAATAGGAAACTCAAGCAATTCCCCATCTATATCTTTTAGGAAGAAGGTGTGCTCGCTGATCCTAATATCAATAGAATAAGGGCCCATCCATAATGCATCAAACTTTCCATGTTTTCCCTTATCCTCATGTATGTTATCCCATAGTAGCACCAGATCTCCTACACTGAAAAATCTTGGAATAACCTTTTTGTCAAACAGTTTCTTCATTTTATCCCTAAACTTCACATGTCTTTGATGGGATTCTCTTCTCTCTTCATCTAGTTCAACAATTTGATTGATCTCATGCATCATAGGGACTAACCTCTTGGTCCTCCAACTATTGGATGAATTGATATGAAGATAATTACATATGCAGGGGAAGTAGAGCTTGAGTTCCATACACCAATTCAAATGGGCTCTTTCCAGTAGCTCTTTTAACAGAATTCAGCCCAAACAACAAACTTCAATCATTGCTCACCCCACTTTCTTTTATTTATCTCCAAAGTTCTTTTGATTATTTTCAATAAATTTTTGTTACTCGACTCACTTGTCCATTACCTTGGGGATTATAATTAGATGCATATGCTAAATTTATCCCATACTCCTGACACATAACCACCAAAGGTTTAGCTTGAAAGCTCATGGCATTGTCAGCAATTATTTTGGTAGGTACTCCAAACCTGCAAATGATATGATTCAGAATGAAATCCATGACAATTTGGTGGGTTGCCTTCTTAGTGGGGATTGCCTCCACCCATTTGGTGAAGTAATCAGTGGCCACCAATATCCACTTGTGGCCTGCACTTGAAGAATCTAAAATTTCCCCAACAAAGTCCATTCCCCATTACTTAAAAGGGGCTTCAATTGACACTAGCTGCAAAGGGAGGGATCCTGAAGCTTTCAATCTTCCTGAAAAATGTTGACAGCTCTCACACTTTCTTACCAATAAAGTTGTATCCTTAAAAAGTGTTGGCCACCAGTAACTAGCCCTTAAGATCTTATGGGTTGTTACTCTCCCAGTGAAATGCCCCCCACAAACTCCTCCATGGAAATCAACAATTATTTTTGGGGCTTTGTCCTCAGTGATACACCTTAAGAGAACTCCTTAGGTTTTTCCAAGCCAACCCATAATCAGTGATGATATATTTTTGGGAAGCCAATCTAAGTGCTCTCTTTTGATTCTTGCTTAAGTACTCAGGGGATTGCAGATGTTTGAGATAAAAAATAATATCCTTGTACCATTCAAAATTTATCAATTTCTCAAGAATATTCACACTTTCTTCTTCGATCTCATTTATCTCAACTGTCTGCAGATTACTTTCTGTCATTAGCTTTGTCGCCCAAACCTCTGACCAATTTTGTAGTTTGGATGTCCATATCATATTCCTGTAACTTATTTTCCCATCGACATCTTTTACTGGAAATTTCCATCTCTGAAAGGATATCCTTGACCATAGTATGAGGGACATAAGCTATGAATTTAGAACTTAAAATATATGGCCTAAAGATCTTTGTGGCTTTGACCAAAGAAAAGGCCTACTTCTCCATGATAGTATATTTCAACTCTGCCCCTTGTAATGCTTTACTAAAGAAAGCAATTGGCCTTTTAGCTCCTTCATCATCCTTTTGTAATAGGACAGATGCAATGGTACTCTCATGAGGTAAAGGAAAACATTTGGAAAGCCTTTTTATAATCAGGAGTTGCTAAAATAGGGGCATTTTTCAATGCTTCCTTGATCCCAATAAAGGCTTGAATAGCTTCTTCTTCCCATTTGATACTTTGATCCTTTTTCAACATACTAGTGATTGGGATAGTCAATTCAAAGAAAGTTAGAAATAAATCTCCTAATAAAATTTATCTTCCCAAAAAGGATTGAATTCCCTTTTTGGTTCTTGGAATAGGAACTTTGCTAATGGCTTCCACTCTCTCAGGATCAATCATGACTCCTTATTTTGATACAATATGTCCAAAAACTTAGCCTTTTGAACCCCAAAATGACATTTCTTAGGGTTCAGTGAGATACCATATTCCCTGCACCTTATCAACATCTTTTCTAAATGTTGCAGGTGATCACTTCTCTTCCTTGAAAAAACTGTCACATCATCCTGATACACAACAATGAAGTCATTTATATATCCTAAGAATGCTACATCCATTTCTCTTTGAAATGTGGCTCTAGCATTCATCAGGCCAAATGACATTCTTATGTACACATAGGTACCCCATGGAGTAGTGAAAGTAGTTTTGATTCTCTCTGATTGCTTCATAACCACTTGGTTATACCCAGAAAAACCATCCAGAGTAGATAACAATTCTGAACCTATAACCAATTGTAACATGTTATCCATATTTGGCAAGGGATAGTTGTCTTTAATTGATGCCTTATTTAAATTTCTAAAGTCGACACACAATCTTATGTCTCCATTCTTCTTTCGGATAGGTACCAGGTTTGCAACCCATGAAGAATACCTTGTAGGTTGTATGATTCCTCCATCCCTTAACTTTTTCAACTCTTCTTGCATTTTTAGAGAAAGGAGTGGATTAATTGGTCTTTTCTTCTACCTAAATGGCTTGGCATTAGCTTCCAGGGGTATTTCATGTTGAAAAAGGTCTTCCTATATGCTTTCAGTTTTGAATATGACCAAGCCAAGCAGTCCTGGTACTTTTTTAGCAATTGGACATATGATTGCTTTTCTTCTCTGTTCAAGTTGCTGCCTAGCCATATTCTCCTAGGTTTATCCTTTGTGCCTAGTTATATTCTTCAACATCTCTCGAGGCTGACATATGTCTGATTAACAATGCGGTCAACATTATCAAAATTTGATTCCAATGCAACCAAACCTCTCGAATAGTATTGGTTTTCAATTGGATAATGTCTTTACCAAACAGGTCTCTTTTCCTTCATTTACACAAACCATTGGTTCCCAGTCCATACTTTGATTGGAAAATTCTCCTTTATTTTGCAAAAACCTTTGGACTTGGGCATCATCTTCAAAAACTTGCCAATGCTTGATATTATCAGGGACAAACGACCTGGTCAATATTTCAATATCATATTCACAATAGGGAGACATTGTATAATTTTCAAACCTAGATCCCAATACTGCCAATTTGTCTACTATAGTATTATACTTCCTATCATGATGTATTATATTGAAAGAATCAAACATTTCAATGAAGTCCCAAACTACATGCTTGTATTGCTTCATTCTTTGATTCTTTGTAGCATACAACTTTCTGACTTGTTTGACTATCAACTCTGAATCTCCTTTAACAAAAATGTCTCTAACACCATATTTCCATGCAATCCTTAGACCCAAGAGTAGTGCTTCATACTCAGCAATATTGTTTGTGCACTCAAAATTGAGTTTAAAAGAAAATTAAAATCCTCTTGGCTTGGAGATATCAAGACAACACCAATGCCATTACCAGATCTAGAACAAGCCCCATCAAACATCAAGGTCCAAGGAGAACCAACCTGCTCAGATACTCACACTCATCAATTTTATGCTCCTTATAATCAACATAGCCCACAAAGTTACCGACATCGACATCTGTGTACAATACTTCATAAGAAGCATTGTTAGGGTCCTCAATGATATGCAACATTTTCTTCTCACCATACAACTTCACAAGGTTCCCCTCAACTGGTATGGTTGCATATGACATGTCCATTTGTACACTTCCACCCACACTAGCTACCCATTTTCTAGAAAACAACATCCCCACTTTGCAGGACAATTCCCAATAACTACATTCATGGTTAAGCATTTTCCTAGATAAGCTGCTAATTACACTACTAATCCCTTGACATATCCAATTACTAGCACTTCTCTTGAATCCATAGCAGTACATTTCCTGAAAGTTGTTGTTACCTTGATATTTAACTCATTCATTACCTCAAGAGGCATTACATTACATGAGGCTCCTGAATCAAACATGTAGTTATGTACCAACCTATCTTTAATAATCAAAGTGGTAAAAAATGGATCGACATCCAGCTGAGACTCAACCAGAGAAGTTCCCAAATACACCTCAGATGATTCACCCAGTTCCTCTAATGCTTGTGGTATTTTTGATTCTATAATAATGGGAGGAACCTCTATATTATTAACACTTTTTCCCTGAGTAATCTTTTCTTCCTTAAATCCCAAATATTTGAATGCCCTTTTCCTATGCTCAGGGATCCTAAGTAATTCAACAATGGGAATAGTGACCTTGATCTGACTCAAGATTTGGGCTATGTCACAAGGAACATATTTGGGTAGGGTAGTATTAGGAGGGAGATTCACCACTTCCTCTGATAGTATAGGAGTTTTCAAAGTCTAGGCATGGGTAGGAGCACATGTTTTATTTGGGGTAGTTAGGACTTTTCCAGATGTATCTTTCTTAGGGGTTTCCTTTGGGATATTGGTAAGAACTGGAACTTTTGGCTTGGTTTGTGGCCCTCCCCTTTGAAAACCTTACTTCTGGTGTTATATTCTTTCTCCTGAGAAACTACTGCATTCATCAATAGTTTCCTGTCCTCTTCGGAAGGGATCCCTCCATCATACTTTTTAATCATCAAGGCCCTTAAGTATTCAAAATCATGATTAGGCAGATCAAATGCTTGCACCATATCAATTTCAAAATTATTAATAGGAGGAAGAGGTAATACCTAGTGAACACAATCCCAAAAGTCTTTAATAGTTTTGAGACTTATCAATTCAATTGAGGTTGCTCCTGCCATGAGTTCGTAGGGAATTCCATCATGCATACATCATCATATGTCTCATCATCATCTACTTCCTCAACTTCTTGATCTACATCACATGGGGAGTGTGGTAAGAAACACCTATCACACCACTCGATAACATTGGCCTCCTCCATAGTAGAAACCCTGGCAATCAAAGGATCAGGAACCAATCTATTCTCCCTGGGTTGAGGTTGTTTATTTCCTGATCCCATCCCTCTCGTCATCTAGTTTGTGATCACCTCTGGGATGATTTCCAAATCTCTCCTGACCATGTGGCTTGTGCTTGACCCTAGGAAATTTGTCCTATCCCTTTTTCTACTCTAGCCAATTTATAGGATATCTCTTTAACTGCTCCAACCAAAGTTTTTACAACCTCTTCTAGATCCACAACTTTGTTTGATTGAGGCCTCCCGGATTGATTAACTTGACACCCTCTCTCTTAGGAGGCTTTCCAACTACTTTGATGTTATTTTCTATTTGTAAGGCCATGGTGAAAGCTTTGCCTTAATGTTCCCGGGTTCTTATCTCTCAAGTAATAAGCAACCTTTTTATCAAAAGCGTCAGAATATTTTATCAAATAGGAATCATCACTTGGCCTTAGGATTATAGGTAGCCTATTCAAGGTCTTATTGAACTGAGTATTGAAATCATGGACAGATTCATTTGGATTTTTCTTTATATTTTCAAATTCAGATAAAAGGAACCTAGGATCTGTCTTATCCCCATATTGCAATCTAAAGGCATTTTTCATCTTGGTCCATGAATCTATTGAATTATCTGTAAATCCTTGTACTAGTCATGTGCATCCTCCTTAAGAGTATGAATAAATAGTTTTATATACATGTCTTCAAACTCAATTTCAAAATCTTCCATCATATTGACAAAGAGTCTTAAATGTTGGTCACCAGTGATGACATTATTCCCTTGAAATTTTTGTAACCTATTTCTAACATCTTGTGGCACCATATTAGGATATCCAACCATACCTCTGAAATTTATTGGTCCAAAAGTATTGACAACAAAAGGAGGTCTAGGTGGAGGCTGAGCCATATTTCCTTGAGGAGGTGATCTTGTAGGAGAATCAAAATGATAAGGGATGAGGGGTCTCTAGGGCACAGGAGTATAAATCTCAAAGTAAATATCCTCTAATGACTCAATTTCTTGGAAAACCCTATCAACCTTGGAAGAAACAAGGGAAAACTGAGAGGCACGCTTTTCAGACACAAATGATGGCCCCTCTCTAGTTGGAGAACTCAAATTTATATAAAGATTACTTGGTTCAGAATCACTTGAAGATGTATGGTAATCTTCAACCATAGATTGATCACCTTCAGAACTGATATATCCTTTCTTGATTCTTGATTTCCAACGACTTTCCAAACTTGTTTTCCTTTTGAATTTGTCTTTCCTAGTTCTGGAAATAACTTTTTAGTAGGATCCCTAGTGAAGAATGACCTTCTTCCCTCCAGCTTTGTGAATATCAATGAAATTTTTCACTTGAAATAGGTTAAGACACTGGTAATCATCAAAATTTCAATTCAACACGGAGTCGCCACTCAGAATTTTCACCTTAGTTGTGAAGATGCACTATAAGTAACTTGCCAAGTGTCTATCAATGCTTAATTTCTGCAAAGCTTAATAGACCTGACCTTCCTTTACCCACATTTATCACTATTGATGTAAATTTAGTGCAATAACCACTGGAAATTGGAAATACTGCACAATTAATTTGTAATCTTGCACAAATATTACAAATCTCAATAAAGGATAACATTTAAAAAGCTTGTTTGTACTTAAACCATGTAAGAAGCATTACCAAGGTCGTCATGTGTATGTATTTGTAAAAATAGTCCCTGGTAATGGCGCCACTTGGGTGTTAGTCTCCAAATTTATTCTCCTGTGAGGGATGAGAAGCATCACAAAATTGGCAGGATGTTTAGAGACAGACAAATCATTATAAGTAATTTTATATCCAGGGGGATTCAACTGATTCTTTTTACTCGGGTATTGAGAAATGGATATAACCTTACTAAGGTTTTGATCTACCCTCACTACTTTAGGTTGTGCCTTCAACCAGGGTGAGAGGACCTGTTCTATAACCCGTGTTGGTGAAGGATATCAAGAGATCCTTCTTTGCACAATTTTCATGAAAACCTTGAGAAAATATGATCAATACAACAAAATATAACTCTCACGAGTTGTCACACTAGAGAGTGGAGATGTTTCCTAGACAAGGTTTGGGTTACTAAAGACAATAATTGAAACCTAATTGTCTCTGCATATTTTGGCAGTGAAATTTGTTAAATCTTTATGGATACATAGTACAAACATGGGTAGTTCATGTAGGATTTATCATTTGAGAAGTTTTTGGTGGGAATTTAAGCAAGATAAAGTTGATTATACTAGATATTTGAGAGCCTTTACAAATATTGGAACACTCACAGACAAAATGCTTCAAAATAGCCAAAATATTCCTTCAACCAGAAGGTGTGTATCAATGGAGGCCCAAAGATGCACGATTTCATACACTCTTCAAGAATTCAACACAAAGGCTCATGTTAAAGACTCAATTAAATGTTGGAAATCCCTGATTAGTCATGCCTAAGATACACTCATAGGCTAACAAATAATCTTTGTCAACACAATGAAAGTAAAGTGATTTTAAATTGTTTATTTCATTACAAGATGAAAGATCTCCTCACAATGAAATTGAAAATGCCACAATACTACCACGTGGATAAGATCTTGTGTGATTCAAAGGGATTTTAACATAAGATTGTAACAAGAACATGAAAAACTATTTGAAAACATTCTGAAATAAAAGCAAACACAATTATGCTCATGATCAACACAAATTCATTCAAGGTTCACTAGATTCATCAGTAGGGGAAATTTTTTCAACAATCTCATAGCTTTTCAATGGTTGTACACTTGCAACCATCTTAACATGACTAAATCTACAAACATAGGGAAATAAATAGGTTTCTCAGATAGTTTCTTAAGAAAATGGTTTTTCTCAAACTTTCTCAAAAAATTAACCCCCATATGCAAGAGTATTCTCATTGCATTTATACAATTTCACTCACTCATTCATCCTAAATTTCCCCAAAATTCTAAATCTTCAAGAGAATATATCTCTTTACAACATATCGTTTAATCATGTATACTCCCTTGAAAATATCTTACTTTATGTTGCTAAATGGATAAATCGTGAACTGATCACATTTCTCAGTTCCTCAACTATGACTTGGATGCCATGTCATAACTTTTGACAGTCCTTTTAATCATTCTTTTATTTTTTCATGTAAGAAATCCCCTTTTTAATAATTATCATGTGGCTCCATATGACTTGATTTCACAAGTAATCCTTTTCACCTTCGAGAATACACCTTGAGGAATATATACTTGCATTCATGCCTCTCAAAAATGAGTGTCCTTGCATGGATTATACCACATATCTGCGTTGCAAGTTTGAGTCGGTGAAGTTTAAAGAGGAGCAAGCGGAAGCCTTCACGTTTCTTCTTGGTGCAACTGCAAAGGTGAAGTCTAGAGGTAGGTTCCCAAATGAGTGCGGGCCCTCCACATGTTCAAAACCCGAGAGAGTTGCACTCAGTCACTAAAAAGTTTGAGCATGGGAAGCTCCAAAGGGAAGCTTCCACGTGTCTTTTCGGTCATTAAAAAGTTTTAGTATAAAGAGGAGCTAGCGGAAGCCTCCACGTGTTTCTTCGATGCACTTTTGATATGGTGCCTAAAAGTGGAGACCCCAAACAAGCGCAGCTCTCCATGTATCTCGGCCCAGAAAATTTATACTAGCCGTTAAAAACATTTCAAGATAAAGAGTAGCCAAGAGAAGCCTCCACGTGTTTCTTTGGCACACTTTTGATATGATGCCCAAAAGCGGAGACCCCAAACAAGTGCGGGCTCTCCACATGTCCCGGCTCGGAAAATTTTTACCGACCATTGAAAATGTTTAAGAACCATTGAAGGTGACATGTGCCTAGGGTCCGAGAAAGTTTCATCACCGCTTGAAAAGTCTAAGCATGGAAAGATCCAGAAAAAACCTCCACGTGTCTCTTTAGTGCTCTTTCAAAAGTAAAATTTAGGGGCAAGTCCCCAAACAGGCACGGGCCCTCCATGTGTCCTGGGCCCAAGAAAGTCACTTCAGCTATTGAGAAGTCTCAGTATAAAGAGGATCTAGTGGAAGCCTCCATGTGTCTCCTTGGCGTAACTCCAAAGGTGAGACCTAGAGGCGGATCCTCAAATGAGCGCAGCCCTCCACGTGTCCTTTTGGTCTTAGGCATTTACCTTATACTTTCAAGCCCTTCACCATAATGCATCAAAATATAAAATAGACCCACCATGCCACATCCAATCAAAAAGACCACATATCCATGGATGTTGGGATAGGATTTACAAAGGAGACACAATCGTGGAAGACGCCTAACAACAAAAATTTTCCCTGCGGAGAAAAGATTATAAATAATACCAAGACTCAATGTGATCCATGACCCAAGGAAAGGACTGAAAACGGGAACTAAATGAGGGATAAATTTTTCACGCATCCATACAAGGAGACGTAAAATGCTTCTAACTATGCGGATTGAGAAATTTTAAACGAAAAAGGGGTGAGATTACAATTGAGAACCAACAACTTCTATGCCTAGGAATTTTGAGCAAATCAACCATATGTACAATGACTTTGATTTGACTCAAAATTTGAGCCATATCACATGGGGTGTACTTGGGTAATGTTGTATTGATAGGAAGGGTGATTGCTTTCTCTTGTGGAATAAGGTTCTTCATGGCTTGGGCTTGGATAAGGGAATTAGCTTTATTTGCATTTGTTGGGCCTTTATTTGGCACATATTTCTTGTGGGGATCCTTTGGGATATTAGTGAGGAGGGGAGTCTTTGGTTTGGCCTATGGCCCTCTCATTTTAATACTTATTTTCTTAAGTAATAGTCTTTCTCTTGGGCCACCAATGCAGTCATTAACAATTATATATCCTCCTCGAAGGTATTTTGCCATTATATTTCTTAATCATCAATGCCCTTAAGTACTAAAAATCATTTTTAGGGAATTCAACATAAACCATATCAACTTTAAGATCACTAGTAGAAGGAAAAGGAGATACCTGGTCTATGCAGTCCCAAAAACATTCCACAATCTTGACACTTAATAATTTGGTAGAAGTGGCTCCTTGTTGTGGACTATTAGGGCATTCCATCATGCACACATCACCAAAAGTAGCATCATCATAAACCTCTTCACTTTCTTCATTAAGATCACATGGGGAATGTGGTAAGAAACATTTATCATGCCACTCAATACTATGGTTCTCTTATATCATGGAAAATATAATAGTTAAAGGATCAGGCACCAATTTGCTCTCCCTTGGCTTTGTTTGTTTATTTCCTGATCCCATAGGCCCTTTTCCTAACTCATATGATCTATGATCACCTCTAGGATGATTACCAAATATACCTTGACCTTGAGGTTGGTGCTATCCCTGAGAACGTTTTCCTATTCCTTTCTCTGCTCTAGAAATTTTGTAGGAGATTTCCTTCACTGCTCCTGCTAAAGTCTTAACTACCTCTTCTAGATCAACTCCCTTACTAGCCTAAGGATTTTTAGGATTTTCTAACTTGACACCATCCCTCTTTAGAGGTTTCCCTATTGCCTTAATATTATTCTCAATTTGCATTTCCATAGAGAAAGCTTGTCTCAAATTCCTAGGGTTTTTATCCCTCAAATAATATGCAACTTTCTTATCAAAGGCATTAGAGTATTTTATCATACATGATTCATCACTTGGCCTTAAAATTATAGGCATTCTAGTCAAGGTTTTTTTGAATATGGTATTAAAATCTTGGACAGGTTCATTGGGATTCTTCTTTATGTTTTCAAACTCAGATAGGAGAAATCTAGGATCAGTCTTATCCCCATATTGTGACCTAAATGCATTTTTAATTTCAGTCCATGAATCAATTGAATTATCTGGTAAGGATTTATACCAATCACAAGCATCCTCTTCTAAGGTATGAATGAAAAATTTCACATACATATTGTCACGATCAATCTCAAAATACTCCATAATATTAGTGAATAGCCTCGGTGTTGGTCACCACTAATGGCATTATTTCCTTGAAACTTAGGAAACCTATTTCTCACCTCTTGTGGAATTGGGTTAGGATAACCCACCATACCCCTGAAATCTATGGGTCAAAAACATTTACATCAAAGGGAGGTCTAGGTGGAGGATGAGCCATATTATTTTGAGGAGGTGTCCCAATAGGAGGATTAAAATGATGGGTAACTAGAGGTATTTGATGTAGTGATATATGATCTTCAAAGTATTGTCCCTTTAATGATTCAATCTCACAAAAAACCCTATTACTTCTAAGTAACAGAGGAGGGAGATGAGGAATACCCTTATTAGTTGAAAATGAAGGACCCTCTCCAGCTAGAGTGTACAAATTTGTGTAAGGACTATCTAATTCATAATTGTCTTAAGAACTAGAATAGTATTCTATCAAAGGTTGGTCACCCTCAATAATAGGCACCACTTTCTCTTCTAACCTTTGATCACCCAAGGCTCTCCAGACTTGTTTCTTCATTGGATTTGTCCTTCCTAGCTCTGGAAACAATTTTCTAGCAGGATCTGTCTTAAAGAAGGACCTTCTTCCTTCCATCTTTACAAATCTTAATGATAGATTGCAATATTTTGAAACTTGAGGCACTTGGTATTTACCAAAATTTCTGGACAATGTGGATTCGCCACTAAGGTCTTGTACCTTAGATGTGAAAATCACTTTGTAAACAACTTTCCAACTAAAACTTAATGATCAATCTCAACAAATATTGGAAAATATTAGCATCCTTTATCAATATTTACCCCTAGCCAAGTCAAATTTAATGGAAAGCCTTCTTAGACTAGGAAAATAATCAAATAGTTTCTGATTAAGCCCATTTAAAAAAAGCTTAACAAAGGATTATTTCTAGATCATGCATTTGCATCTAATCATACTCAATACGTTACCAAAAATCAATATATCTTTGAATTTGTATAGATAGTTCCCTAGAAATGGCACCACGAGGGTATTGGTACCCAAATTGATCCTTCCTTGTAAGTCAAGAAAAATCAACGAGATAATCAAGATGATTAGAGGAAGACAGACCAAGATTTGAGTCGTTTTGTAGTCGGGGATGGATATGCCACCTCTTTTTACTCTGATTTGAGGGATATTGAACAACACCTCACTAAGGGTATGACCTACCCTGTTACTTTAGGTTCTACTTGCAAACAGGGTGAGAGGATCCATTTTGTAGCATGAATCTAAGAAAGAAATGAATAAAAACTAATATTTGGAATCTCTTTCTCGTGGGATATGAAAAGGAAACCTCAAGAATATATGGTTAATGTAAATATCATTTAACTCATCAAGATTTATCACACTAGAAAAATCTAGATATCTTCTAAAAAGGCTTAGATTACTAAAGACAATTGTAAATTCTAACTTGCTTTTGCATACTTTAGACAAAGGGTGATTTTTTTGAAAAATCTCCAAAGTATTTATGAATTGACAATGCAAGCGGAGTAATTCAGTTGATCGATGGTTATTGGTTGTAATTTTGATGTATTGTTGGGAAGTTAAACAGGATAAAGTTGATTATAAAAAGAACTCAAATGAACCTTACAAATACTACATACAATTGTTCTTGATGTAAAATATGGATCACACAGTCCAAAACATTCCTTCAACTAGAAGGTTTGTATTCATGGAAGCCCAAGAATACAAGATTTCACACAAACTTTGAGAATTCAAACACAAAATCTCATGATAAATTCTCAACAAAATAATAATAATCTCTAATCAAATACACCCTAGATACACTCAAGAACTGACAAAAATCCTAGATCAAACAGATAAAAATTGACTTTAAAATTGTTTACCACATTATGAAGGAAAGCTCCATCAATCATGTAATTGTAGTTACCAAATTGTTACTATTTTAAACTAAGGCCTTGTGTAATTCAGAGAGATTAATTAACATAATATTGCAATAGAAATGTAGACCATTGACTCAAAATAATTCATCTTGAAACAAAGTAATAGATGCTTGTGGGAATACACATAGATTAGTTCAATACACTCTAATTCTTTAATAAGAAGACACAAGACTATGACCTTAATATTTTCTAATGAATTTACTTGTGCGATCATTTTAGCGAGAACGTTCTTAAATAGGTGAACCAAGCTTGGGTATCTCAGATTGGTCTAGTTTCAACAAGTACAAATAGGTTCTCTCCTTTTTTCTCTAAAGATTAGAAAATTTTAACCCCCTTATGCGAGAGTATTATCATCACATTTATACAATTTCAATCATTCACTCATTCTCCATTTTCCACCCAAAATCATGAATCTCTAGGAGAATATTTTTCCTCACAACATATAGTTTAATTTATTATTACTTCTCCTAAAAATATCCCATCTTATATTGCAGTGGAAAAGTCATGAGCTATTCACATTTTTCATTTCCTCATATATAACTGGGATGCCATGTCATCCCTTTTGATAGTTGTTTAATCATCTCTCCCTTTTGGTAGGAAATAAATCCTTTTTGATAGTTCCCAGGCGCCTCCATATGGCTTGATGTGATATGCAATCCCTTTCACCTTTTGAGAATCAACTTTGAGAAATACATACTCATGTTCATGTCTTTTAGAGCTGAATATTCTCACATGGATTGTATCACATCAATAAAACATATTTTGTTGCACAATGCCAATTTCCCTCAAATTTATTTCCTTTGTGTGAGCTGAGTGAAAAATATTTCTTCATTTGGTGGCAGTGATTTTGCTTGACTCAGCTTGTCTGCGCCATTCTCATTATAAATTCAACTCTATTTTCTCCCCAATATGCATCCTTTTTCTATTCTTGAATGTGAGGGATTACTGTAGAGCTCTTTTTTGGTGCAATGGTAAGGGTGGATATGGTGAATAACTTGAAGGAAATATCATCAGAAGATTTAAATCAAATATTCGACTTAATTGGCCCAGATGAAGCCTTTGTCAGGGAATTTGAAATTGTAGACCTAGGGGACAACAAAGGGCCCTTGACCTATTGAGAGGTTTGATTCTCCCTTTTTTGAGATTAATTGGGATAAATCCTATCTTTTCAACCTTCCAATCCATGTATTAAAATATTTTTATTGGGAACATTAGAAAACTATAGAAGAATTGAAGAAATTATGGATTAAAAGGAGGCCTGTTGTAGTAGGGACGACTGAATATGAATCTCCTTTCTTTGTAATGAATAATTTTTGTTGAAAGAGGTTCCCTAAGAAGCCTAAGTTCTCTATGAAAAGACCTCAATTGACACTGCTCTGTCATTTTTCATAAAATAGAAGAATTGGAGCAACAAATCATTTCTCTAGAAGGAGGTTGAGCAATACTTGTGCCACTTCAAGAATAGGTTATTTCACAAAATTCCCGCATGTGGAGAGGATTTCGAGTAGAAGTAGTGGATGAATAAATGTTTTTATTTTCTTGTTTCCTTTTGATATAGTTTCGAAAATGCATGCAACCTTTTCTTTCATGGGATGTGGCCCTTATAGAATCCCAATTTTTTCATTTTTCCAAGAGCTCTATGAATTTATCTTCTATTCACGTGCTCTCAAATTATTTTTCCCAAATTATTTACTTCTCAGTCAATTACTTTGCCAAATTTTTTAGCTAGGGCATCCAAATCTTCGCATGCAATGATAAAATTTGAAATACTTGGAAGATTTTAATGATTCTACCTTGATTTGTGCAAAGAACACATTAATGGTAGAAATCATAAATGCTTTATACTCCAGCCATTGATCTCACCTTTTCCATTTGAATGTGGGTCATACATGTGGATGAAACCGGGTCTCTTGTGGGGTTGGGGGTTCTATTTGCACATTAGCATTTCTTTTTGAATTGGCGTAAACCTGTAATCTTGATATGCATTACTTTTCCAATTTTAATAAGGATTTTCCACATGTTTTACTTGAATAATAGTGGATCCATGTAATTTACTTACATTTTAGCCAATTATTTTGTAAGTGCAGAGCTGCATTTTTGACCCGAGCATCTGTATTTGACTTTTATTGAGATCTTGACATGTGTTTGAATCTTATACATAACATAATCGGGGGCATATTTTGCATATTTGTTTGTTCTCCTGTTGGATGCAAGATTAACATTATGACCCAATACCCGACTCTTTCAACATTTGTTGAAATACACCACATGTCTTTAGCGGGTCTCAAAAATATGAAGGAATGCATCTTTGGCCTAAAACCCCACTCCAGTCATGTTTTGACACGTAAGCCATTTTGGGCCTCGTGGACTTGAACTTTACAACTACTATGTAAATGATGCACCTTTGTAAAGACTCACGATGCAACCAAGGGAAGCATGTCATGTATTGTTGGATGGCGGAGAAAAATGTGAAATTTACACTAGAATTCCAGAGGATGACATAAAAGGAATATTTTCAAGATTAAATATGATCCATGATCAATTTTTCACAAGGATTTTTTAGAGGCAACATTAATATTACATTCCTTAACCGAAAAAGAGGATTTGCACCCTAAACATAAGGATTTCATTCACATTCAACATGATTATATCTTCAAGCATACATTTTTCACATTGGTGAACCAGTAAAAGAATTTATTTCGAAGGAATACATTGGATAAAAGGGTGATATTAAATCAAGCACTAACACACTATTGCGCATCCGCATTACATTTCACCTACTAGATCATTTTGTGAATTTGTAATCAAAGAACTTATATTTCAAGAAACATTCAATTTTTTTGAAAATATTGGCGAACATTGAATCACGTTTCTATAAATATCCGCAATATTATCACCAACATTTCTAATCATTTCATTAGTTCAACAAGATAAGACATAATTTTGACACTAATCCTACCAAGGCCTGCATACTTGGTTCTACTCATAGTTTTCTTCTAGCATAGGTGTCTTTTCCCATAGTCTGTTCTAGAAGCTTCTTGGTGTCATATCTTTCCTAGAAAAACCTCTTTGGTAGAAAAAGTATTATAATTTTTTTACTCAGATCACTTGTTCTCCTATCTCAACCTTTGGTGTTGAGCCCTTACATCTTCTTGGTTGTATGGGGTTGAGAGTAGGGGCAAGTTCTCCCTCCCAAAAGCACAACTAAAAGTTTAAACTAAAAAATGATATAATTCAAATTAAATAAATGAAAAATATTTCATTTACAAATAAAACCACACTTCTTTTCCCCCAGGTCTTGATCAATGACGAGCCCACATTTCTTACTAGTGACGTGAGATTGGGAAAGAGGGAAGTTCCCTTACTTGCCTATGCCTTGTCTTCAGTGATGAGCCCATGCTTCTTACTTTGGTAGCATGGGGCAAGGTATAGGGGGTCTCTTTGAACAAATCTATAAGTTGTAAGCAATTCATTCAATAAAAAGTGCTTTAAAATATTAAATCCCAAGAAAGTGAATTAGATGTGTATATTCCAAAAGAGTTAAAACCCTTAAAAACTAGATGTTATCAATCAGGAGGCCATATATGGGTCTAAGTCTAGATAAAATTACAAGCAAATCACATTCTAGAATGTGTAGTAAAATGTGTGTGGAGCTAGGTTGTAGTTTTCTAATTAGATTTCTATCAAAATCTTGTCTTTCTCTCACCACTTCCATTTATAAAAATCATACAACTCAAGTCCCATATGTATCTTGGTGTTGAGCCCTCGTATCCTATTATTTGTGTGGGGTTAGAATCGAAGTGATTTCATTTTATTATCATACCATTTTCATCACATTTGGCAACAAAACAAGAAGTATAAAATATCGCTTCAAAACCAAAGTTTTCCCATTACATTGTGTTTGCATTAGCATCATATAAAAACAAAACAATAAAAAGAAATAATTTTGTTAGCATATAATCATCCATAGCATGCATCCAAAAATCATATAAAAATGTTGGAAATTCTAAGCATCTAAGAGTACACAAGCGAGATAAATTGAATCAACTCTTAAGAAAGAATGACTAAAACAAAAATAAGTATTTGTATATATATCCATAATAAGTTAAGTTTGCATACAATGACATAACACTATATGTGTGGTCAAAATGCTTGCAATGAGCATGAAAATTAAAAAAATTCATATAAATTTCTTGCAAAATGACATCAAAATAAATAAATCCTATGGCCTATCCCTCCCTATGGGATGTAGACGAAGGTGTATGGCTAGGGCTTCTACTATGACTCCTATGACGGGAGTGAGAGATGCCATGGCTAGATCTGTGAGAATGACCATGAGAGGATGAACTAGGAGATCTTTCGGTGGTGGCCTCATTGTAGGAGTGCTTTTTCCACTACCTCCTCTCGACCATTTGATACCCAAAAATATCGGTCCTCATCTTTATCACCTCTCTTTCTACAATCCATCTTTGGAGAAAATACACCGTATGTCTCCTCGCCATAATGGGCTGCCCTAAATCAATGAGTATCTCATCTTGGGTCATACCCATGAGGTGTGAAAAAGAGTGAAGAAGGATACTTTGAATAAGGATTCACCATCTATTAGCCGTGGTTACAAAACACAAGGAAAAGAAATGGAAAATTAGAAAACATTCAAAACCAAAAAGAAATACAACGCATAACTTACTAACAATTCTAACTAACAAGGTCAAGAGAAGAGTATCTATATACTAAAATCTCCTAGCATCCAAGAAGGGTTGGATGGTGCCATTAGAGTGGTGCTTTGCTGCTACAGGAACCTATTGAGCCTCATCCTCTCCTTGTACGATGTGTTGACCCATCACAAAATTCTCATTTTTGCCTCCCTCTCGATAAAGTAGGCCCTCGAAATAAGATTCACCTCCTTTTCCTCTACCTCAGCTCTCGCGAGACGTAGAGATATCCTTTATACCCCACCACTCTATATCAATATCCTCCTCCTCATAATGATTCTACCTCCTTTCTCATCTCCTCACCACGTCTCTCCTTGGGCTTTGTCTCTCGAATCCATATGGATCTGCTCCTCCTCATCCCCACTGTGAGAAGGTGCAACCTCAATCTAGAGAGGGCTACCGGTGTTCTAGAGATTGGGAACTTCTCCACACCGATAGGTAGCCCCCGTGTAACAATTGTCCAACCATGCAGGCCCTTAGCTCCTCCCCGGGGCCTCTTTAATACCATGGTAAACAATAGGGATGATATTAAGTGCAATGTATGGAAGACCGAATCGCTTAGGCAATCTATCGGTAGGGTGGAACTCCACCCTACTTTTCCTATCCAATAATTGAGTTGGGGTGTTGCATGCAATCGTATAAACCTTTCATCACCCCATATCCCAACCATATCCTACTATTTCCTCACAATAAAATCATATGTAGTCGAGTAGTAATAGATCGGTGATCCCTCCTAAGAACTATCAAAACTTTCCATCTAGTAGCTCTAATAGCCCATGGATCTAATATGCCAACTCCCCTCTGATAGGGGATGATCCTCTCATAAAACCAAGTCATAACCAAAGTGGGGTGGCTTAGGGATTTCCCCTACAACCTAACAATGTGGTACAAGTCATGATAAGTAGTCCCCAAGATATCCACTCCCCAAGTAAATATCCTACCATGTTGCTTTGAATAACAATAATGATAGGAGTCCAATAATACAAGATCTTGTCCCCGCCCTTGTCTCCCACCAAATGAAAATCCAAAATACTAATAATGACCTTACGTATAGTGGGGATAGGTGCAGAGGAAAATGATAGTAGATGCATACCCTATTTGGTGCCCACATTGGATGCCCCATCATCCCCCATATATGATGCCCACTACCTATATAGAGCTAGAGAATCTTTCCCTATTGTCAATTGTCTTCCATTCATGGGAACACCCAAGATCTTGTGAACATCCTTGAGAGTGATAGTCCACTCTCCTTTGACCGCCAAAAATCAAGAAGTATTATGGTCAACATCCCAATAACTCAATAAGTCGCACAAAATGACTAGTTGGTGCTAACAATGTTGTCTGAGAGATCCTCCATATGTTGGCTCTATGTTTAAAGTCTTTCTCCACCTGAGTCAACTGATTAATAATTATAAGGAGCCAATCACACTCTCTAGCCCGACTCCATCAAACGTAGTCATCCTTCTTCTACGTTCACCAAAACAAGAAAAAGAGATATTTAGCAACATGATTCAATGCATAAGCTCACCAAAAACAATATAAAATAACTTAAAGTACAAAAAAATTACTTAAGTTTCTCAAAATGAGGTTCTACCTTGACAATTATGAATGTGTCGCCCGTGCGAGCAACGGTTGTGTAATTTCCGCTATGGTTTTGTAACCACCGCCATGTGCGGGGAGGCATTCATATCCCAAATGGACAAGTTGTCCCCTTTGACACAAAAATGCAAAAAAATAGAAAAATTTACCATTTTAGAAAAAATAAAAGCTAGACCCACCTAGAAAACCCCCTAGGGAAATTTTTGACTAGATTATTTGTAAAAGATACCCCCTTAGGTGTATATTTTTCAATTTTTCACATTTTAGGTTTAAAATAAATAAATGTAAAATACTAACCTTTCATCTGAAACCTGGAACCCTCACTCATGGGGCCATGATTATGACATCACATTCTTTGTTTTGACTATATCCATGACCAAAACGGTTGTAGGTAATCTAGGGTTCTAAAATTTCTATGAGGGAAAGTACAAATGAATTTGAAAATGAATGGTTTTAGATATATATATATATATATGTTTTTTTTAACTTTGTGATAAGTGTGTGTACTCTCACAGGTGGAGTGTTGGCGCATGTATCTTTCTATCCCCGCACAAATGGTAAGTCCTCATGTCGTTTTATTTTAGTGTTTATTTTTCGATATCATGTCTATTTGCACTTGAGTTTTGTTTACATTTTGTAGGCATCGGGAGCTTGGACGATGTCACCAACAGCACGAGAATATCGTATAGATTTTAACTTCCAATTTTTGGAATGACATACTCGATTCTACGTTTTACGCTTCTTCATGGCTAAAACACTTCTCCAAGAAGGCAATATGTATGCACCCAAATTTTCACATGCTACATTGTCATAACGGTTTAAAAGTTTCTAATGATGATTCATGTCTTTTCCAAAGGTGTTCAATCCCCTTTACCTCTTTACAATTCATATTTTTAGCTTAGAAAACCTTACCTAGCCATTTCCTACTTTTTGACTTTTTCGGCATTTTTTCCCTTTATTTTTGGCCTTTAGTTACAAAAAAGCTACCCTATAGGGTGGTGGTTACGCAACCATCGCCCTACCTAGGCAATGGTTATGGAATCGCTGCTCTACACAGGGTGGTAGTTCTGTGCAATTTTTTTGTAACATTCCCATTTTAAGACTTTAGAAACAAGGGATTTTTAAATTTATTTTGCAGTGTTCTCTGTTCTAAATTAACACAATTTAGAACACACATTCTAAAGACAATTTATCTCATAATAGAAAACCATATGCATTTGTGAAATGACTCGGTGAAACACAGATCCATCATTTCATTACTCGATATCATTACGGTCTCTCATGTTAACTTTATAATGTGTATACTACATATAATTGGGTTTTTACCCTTTTATAGGTATCAAATGTTTTGTTTAAGAGACCTATCTAAATATTCGTTATCGATATTCATCTCGAAATCTTACTTCTTAAACTAGGTGACATACAACAACGGAACCAACAAATATTGCGATACTTTGGCCTAATATTTTAAACATACAGATTCATGTTTATATTCCTAGATGACATACTCGTCATACAAAAAAATACTTCCTTCTCCTATTTGATCTCATTATCTAGAATGGTCTTTCGACTTCTATTAGTCCACTTGTTCGGTTTATCCCTAGCGAAGGATAACAACATGGCCTAGTGTGGAGGACTACTTATGGTGACTAAGGGTACTTAGACATACTCAATTGACTTATGTCAATTGGGCATGTCTATTTATCCTAAGTCAACGTGAGTTGACCTTGACACTAGGTCATGCCCCTATCTCTACCTAGGGTAGAACCGTGATCAAGTCAGAATTTATGTTAGTCTAGTTGAATAAACTTTAAAGGGTGTTGAAACATGTCAACTGCAACATAGTATCCTTGTGAAGACCCTAGTCATCATGAAGGTACTACACTACAATTGGCATGTGTCAACATCCATATGAGTTTTCCTCATCTGGATGAACATACCTTAGATATAAAGTTATATCTTATTAATTTCCTTATTACAGATTAGTTACAACAACCCTACTGAACAACTAGGTTCCTTAATCGTTAAGATTCATATTTAATATTGCAATAAATGAATTTATGCAGATAAATCTACTTTCTATCTAATTCATATGCAATGATTTAAACTATTAACATCCTAATTCATGTTTTACATAAAATGCCTAGGACACATGGAAGTGTTATTTAATTTCTCACTTAAATCAGCCCTAGCTTATATTAGATCTCAAGTAGGTCCTTATTGATATTAGACTTCATTAAAATTAAGCCTAATTCCATTTTTAATTATCTTTTCCTATATTCCAATTTAGTAAGGAAGTCTACATGAGAAGGCACACCTTCACTAACTACCAATAGCAATCAAGATTCATATCAATAAGGTCTTAAATTAAGACTATGATTCATTTCAAGGGATTTGTCTTTCCTTCCCCTTATTGAGGATTAAAGTTCATTTATAATCCCTTGCACTTTTTAACTTATATCCAAAGTCTAATTCTCAACAATCATTTGTTTAATTTATAGCCTAATGAACTGGTTGAAAATTAGTGCATGAATGTCAACTTTACAAGTTTCCTCTTCACTTAGAGAAGATATTACAACATTATTCTAGATCTATGTTTGTTCTATTTAAAACCATAAGGTAAGTTCTTGTAACACCCTTGACAGTAGTTATTTTCCTCCTTTGCATTTCAAGTGTTGATATGTGATTTTCCTTATAGAGATATGTTCTTTTGATTGTTGGAGATCATGCTCGATATGGAAAAATCATTTCTGTTCTTAAGATCATTTGACTAAATTGGAATGGCTTCCTTGAATCCATTTTTCACTTCTTGTAGGTGAGTTGCAATCTGGTTTAAGAGTTGTAAACTTATCTATTAATCTGACTCATCCTTGGATCAATTTCAGTGATCCAAGGAATGTTTTAAATCTGCTCTGTTGAACAAATGGTAAATTGACATTCCATGAATTAAGAGACATATTGAATGAACTTTTTTGTTACAAGTTCTTTGATTTTTTTGTGTGAACATATTTCCATTCAATTGTATGTTGTGCTTGGGTCCTTGGAGATCGATCATGGCAGGACATTGCTGACGAACACGAAAAATACAACCTATTCACGGCATAGGAAGGATTCAAGATCCTAAAAAGGACTATCCTACGGAATCCTAAGCTAGGTAAGAATATTTTCTACCTAAGCTATGTCACTTAATATAATTCTTATTCTAACCTAAAGCTTCCTATTCTACTTTGTTGGTTTATTGGCATCCTAACCTAAGCTCTATGCTAAAGGATATGGAAAGGTTATTAGGCTATTAAAATTAACCTAGAACCTAATACTATAAGGTTTTATGATGATCTAACCTAATGCCTAAAACTATTATGTGGTGAATTAATCTAACCTATGTGGAAACTACCTAAGGCTATGTTAAGACCTATGGTGGAAATTTGTTGTTAGGGTTATATCCTAAGGTATATATTATAAACTACCTAAGGTCTAACCTAAGCAATTTGATCTATCCTAAACTAATGGGTATGAAAGGGGAATTAGGTGGTCACATGCATTAAGGGAGATGGTTCCTATGGCATTTATGTTATTGATAAGGTTTTTAATGCATAGGGTACTACCAGTTTTGGCAGGGGCTAGTGACTTGGTGGAGGCTTATGTGGAAGTATCACTAAAATGGAATTTCATGTTAATTTTGATTTGGCAATTGCACTAGACTTGGAAGGTGGTGGAAAGGAAGGATAGGTGGAAAATTAGAATTAATGAAACTTATTATTTTTAGTTTTCATGCACAAACCGTCTTGGAAGGCATGCAAGCGGGTTTGTCTGGGGTTGTTTCACTTTGCATGTTTCATGATTTTTGCTCTGCATGCTCTCTTGGTTTTTCAAACCAGCAGATTGAATTGCACTTAATGGCTATTTTTGAAGTCTTAGACCTATTTTCGGTTCGTGGGATGTATAAGAGGCATTGTGGAAAAAGAATATGGTTGTTTGATCTTTCATGGAGAAGAGGAGAAGTTGTGAGCTCGGTTGGAGGTCTCCTTTGATTTGGTAAAAGCACTATCAGGCATGATAGGCTCTAATCTTTAAGATCTCTTGCTTTCTTCTAAATGTTTCATTAAAATGATTCTGCTCTTTTGAGATTCTTGGCTTGCATGTTTTATCTGGTTACTTTTTCTTTGGGTTTTATAATCTCTATTATCTTGGATATGAATCCATGGCAAAAAATAATGTTGGTTTTGAAACTTTCTTTGTGATAGTTTAATAGTGAAACATGCATGCGAAGCTTGTATTAGTAGCTCTACTTTCCATTTCTGAAATTTGTATTCGAGGTTGTTGTGTTGGAACTAACCTTCGTTGCAATATGTGGATTCTGAACTATATGGGAACCTTGAGTTCCATTTGAGCTTGTATTTGGGCTTCGTGTTTTGATATGAACTTGTGTTGGAGATTCTTGTTGTTTTGAACCGGTGTTTGGAATCCTGGGTAGCTCTGGACTATTGTTCAAAGTTTGTATATGGCTTTGTACTCGTATTTTATTGCTTGTGTTTCTCTGAACTATTATTGAGGTTCGTGTTTTACACCGCACTCATATTTTGTTACTTGTATAGTTCTTGAAATCTTGTTGAAGCTCGTGTTTCATTTTGAGCTGGTATTAGGGCTTCTTGTTTAAAGTATAAACTGGAATGGGAACTTCATGTTTCCCTGAACCTATGATTAGAGACTTGTGTAGCTCTGAACTATTATTGGAAGATCATATTTTATACTTCCCTTGTATTCAAATACTTGTGTAGTTCTAAACTTTTGTTGAGACTTCATGTTCGACTCTGTTCTGGTATTTTGAGTTGGGTTTTACTTGTATTAAAAGTTTAAAAACTTATAACTCTTTTGTTGAACTATTGTTCAAAGAAAACTGGGAGAATAGTTGGCTGAGTTGTTGGGTAAACTCTTTGAGACCTTAACTAGAAAATGTTTTTGTTGATGAATGGATTGGGTAATTCTTTTCTAGAACTGTTTCATCTTTTCTGAGATGGCAATGGCATTTTATCAGGGGTATTCTTTTCCCCTCTATTTTTTGGAAACCCACGTCTTCAGATCTTTTAAAATAAGCTCTGGGTTTCATTTAAAAGAAGAGTTTATTATTTTAGTGCTCTGAATTGTTATGGTGGGATTACTTTGTCTCTGTTCAGATTGTTTTTGTATTATAGTACTTATTGAATCGAGAACTAATTACTCTTTTGTAATGCAATATTGAAACCTGATAATGGGATTTTAGTCTTTGAGTTCATTGATACTTCGAACATGTTTAGCTTACTAATGGTTTGTTTTTCTATCTCTTGTTGGATATAGTAAATAAACCTTGTGTCTTTGTAAAAGAAAGGAATGTGATTCCTTTGGAACAAAATGTTGTTTTTAGGACTGTTATGTGTATTTCATTCTGAGATTGGAATTGAAACTCATGTTTATTGAAGGTAAAGAATTGTAAGGAAAATGGCAGTGTGCTTTCTTCTTACTGTGAGTCGATTTTGTTCTCTCTCCTGGAACTAGCTTATGAATTTCTAAGTTTGAATTAAAAGCGGAAATTCATTTGTTAGTACAATAAAATGAATTATTGATTGGAACATTTTCTAATTAAGATCCCTTTCTTTCTATTATTGGGATAAGTTCATTGGTTGAACTTTTCTGTTTTGATTCTCTTATGAAATGGAGATTTCTTTATGAGTTGTTTGGTCTTCCTTGTTCAAATCATTTGTTGAAATGATGTAGGAAGAGATTAGATGATTTAGTTTTGTTGAACAGAAAATGTAAGCTTGTTTGGTAGACTATTTGTTTGACAAGGCTTTACTTTGTTTGGTTTGAGATGAGTAAGTTTTGTCTCTTGCACTCTATCTTTTTATGGATCCTCCTTGGATGGACTCGAGTAGAGATTAACTCCTGTATGAGTCTACCTTGATTTGTGAACGTTGGTTTCAGATCTTTAAATGTTAACTTCTAACATGTGGAAGTAGATTTAGACTTGCAGGTAGACTATTTGATTCTCTATTCCTTCTTGGATTGAAATGGGATTCTGTTCTGATGAATATCTTAAATGTTGAATTTTAAGGTAGTTGTCCTTTAAATGAAACCGTTAATTCATGTTATGAATCTATTTCAATTTTTGGATGTCTTGTGTTTGGGGCATAGTTTGTAATGGTTCTTATTTTTCTTTTGCTTAGGAGTTAGATGAATCATCCTAATGAGAACCATGCTTTAAACCCTTCTTTTGGTTAAAGCAAAGATAAATGTTGTATTCTATTATGATAGAATTGGGAACAATGAGATGATATGATTTGTTGTTTTCTTAAGGATAATTGATAGGATCAATTAAACTTTAATTTTGTAAGGCAGATATAGTGGATTTTATTCTATTCTTCTCTTGGAAATGAATTCAATTGGTTAAATGTACTTATTTTCCATTCTATTGCTTATATTGATATTTATGATGTAATAATTGTCTCATTAAAGCATAGTTGTTTTAATGGAACAATTATTGGAATGCACCTCATTTTAAGGCTTAGTGCTTATCATGCTCAGTTCATTGAACTGACCCATGCTAGCAATTTTTGCAGATGGACTTCGTAAGTGATAAAAGAAGGAAAAACTTATATGATGCATTGGCTGAATTAAATCTGATTCCTTGTGAAGAATTCTGATTCGTTCTTGAGATTGTATTGAAAAAGGAAATGTAGTATTCTTTTATAATGAAGATGGTTGTTATGCAGTATACCTAAATGCATAAGTCTTGTAAATGTATAAGTTATAAAGATAAATTGAAAGTTGAGAGTTTACTGTATTGGTTGTGTAAATTATTTTGTACTTGTATGGAAGAGATGGATTCTATCTTGTTGATATTCTTCATATTATTTTAATGCTTAATTGGTTATCTTTAATAAGTTGGATAGAGGGATTTAGTTCAATTTCCCTACTTGTGATGCAACTTGTTAAGTTGTAGAATATGATATTCAATATCTAAACTATATAACATAGTAATGTAACGTGTGATGAACATACATTAAGAAATGTGGACATTGGGTAGGATAAACCCTAACACTTAACATGTAGAGAAAGACTCTTTCTCTTTCTTAATTTCTCATAAACCAAAAAGGTTTGGAAATATGACTACAATTTATTAGACTTCAAATTGTATGAAGTCTACTTTATATTGGATATATTCTGGCGTTGAACTTTTCTAAAAAGTTATTGTACTTTTAAATAAGACATATTATAACGTTATACAATTACGGTTAATTGGCAGTTTAACTATGTGTTCAAATATTAAAAGTGACCATGAAAATAACAAAGTTCTTAATGGGCTAATTGAGGCAAATTTAGGAAAGAACTTATTGAGCGTTGGATTAGGGTTTGACAAGGTTGCTTGTAATCAAGGTTTTAATCCAAACTATCAAAGTATTAACAATCTCCTTGGGGGTATGTACATCTCGATGAGGTAGTTTTGTAGGATGTTGGCACACGCCAACTGCAGGGCTGTACTTTCAAGAAGGCTTGGGTCTTCTCGAGAATACAACATTGTAGTTGACATGTGGCATCACCCTTCCACATTGATCATCTAGATCTACACACATCTGGAACTCGGACTTGAACCTAGTTTCTCTCTAGGTCTGGATAGGAGCATATTTAGGATAGGAATTAGCTTCCAAAGGCTCAGGTACGTTTTCACACATCGGATGACTTAGGTCAAATGAGTATGCCCATCTACCCTAAGCCTTTGTGAGCATCTTCCTATAATAGATTATGTTTCTATCTAGGGCTAGGGTAAAACTTGGAACAAGTGGACTGATGGTAGTCAGTAAAGACCAATCATGATAATAGAAGAGTGAGGTGAAGGACATATTCCAAAATGATGAGTATGTCATCTAGGAATAGTGACATACACAATATGTTATAAATCTTTGGCCAAAGTATCACAAACTACTGGTTACATTGTCCTATGTCACCAAGTTTAAAACAACATGATATCAGATGAATATTGGTAACAGATATTCAGATATGTTCTTTAAACAGATCACTCAGTACCCGGTGTAGGGTAGGATGAAAAAGTATATGAAGTATACAATATGTATTCAATACATAAGATAACATAAATAGATCGAGTAGCTTACCGAGTTATGGAATGAATAGATCGGTGAATCACCGAGTCATTACAACTACATATGTTTATCCATTGAATTTGATTGGCATGGAATGTTTGTTCTAAATATTGCTTTATTTAGAATAGTGAACATTATTAATAAAAAAAATTCTCTTGATTCTAAAGTCTTAAAATGGGAATGTTACATCTTGGTATCAGAGCTGAAGGTTGCAGCTCTTGACCTATTGTGTCCACAATCTGATGAAACTTAAATTTTCTTGTAATAAAAAATGGTGAGAACAAGAGGAAACATTGCAAATAACCCTCCACCTAAGGAAGGAGTGGCAACTGCCTAAACTCGATGAGATCCTTGCTGCCTCTGTTGGACACAAGAGATCATTTGGCTATGCTTGGAACAACAAGTAATGGGTAATGAGGAGGAAGAAGAAGTTGATAACAATAATCAGCCACCTCCAGGGGACAACGCCAATGTGGGTGTTGATAATAACAATGTTAACATACCTGTTCAGCCTGAGAACAAAAAGGCTAGGCTAGCAGCAGAACTCACTAATGACATAAAAAGGATAAGTCCACCCAAGTTTGATGGCACCACATTAGGAGATGGGGCTGAGAACTGGCTCAATGAAATGGAGAAATACTTTGCAATAAGAAATTTCTCAGAAGAAACAAAGGCGATATGGGGAGCATATCAACTTTCACATGAAGCATCTTCGTGGTGGGATAGCCACAAGGCTGAGTTGAACATTGATGAATCTAATATCACATGGGACCAATTTAAGGGTTACTTTAGGCAACGATGGCTGCCACAACTTTACTATGATCAGAAAATGACTGAATTTCAGAACTTAGCTCAAGGAAAGCTAACTGTAATTGAGTATTGGGAGATTTACAAAACTCCTTAAGTATGTGCCTCAATACTAAAACTGATGAGAAGTTCAGGATACAGGAAATTCATCATGGGATTAAATCCCATTATAGGAGGAGAGGTGGATGTTCATAGCCCAACCATGATGGAAGGGGTTGTTGAAAAATCCATAAGGCAGGAACAAAAATTAAAGGCAATTTCTGCTCACAAGGAGGAAGTAAGGAAGAAGAATCCCAACTCCTCTTCATCCTCTCTTGCACCCAAGAAAGGACCATGGAAGAAATTTAGAATGAAAAGTAAGTTTTCATCTGATACAAATAGGAAAGCAGCAACAAACAAGTTTGTTGGTAATACACGAAACAACTTTGCCAAGAACAATAATAACGAAAAATCCTATGGGGGTCAGAATGATAACTCTAAGGATGGAATTAAACCTGAGCCTAGGAAGGGACCTAGGAGGCTGTTATAACTATGTGAAAAAGATCATTACGCAAATCAATGTCCTTTGAAGAAGGATGATCGCAATCAACAACACAAGATACATGCTTGCACAGTAGCTAACAAGTAGGCTGAGAAATAGGCCACACCCATAGAAGTTCCGTAAGTTATTTGGTTTACCAATAACTATTCTTTTTGATACCGAGCTACTGAATGTTTTATTTCTAGTAAATTAGCATCAAAATTAAAAAGAAAAGATGGAAACATGGATAAAACATGGACTATATAGTATGGTAATAATGTTGTTCATATGGTTAGTATGTGTCTTTTTGGAGCAGTCCTTGATTTACCTAACTTTTCCATAGAGGTTGATCTTTATGTTACACCTTTAGGGTCTTATGATGTAATCATAGGTGTTAATTGGTTAGTAGAACATAAGGCTAAAGTGGACTATTTTGAAAAACACATTAGTTGTTTAGATGACTTGTAGAAAACAATAGAGATTCAGGGTGTGAAACGTGAGATTTCTGTTAGAAAACTATCAGCTATGCAACTTAAAAAGGCCAAAAATAAAGGATGTACCTTATATGCAGTAAAAATTATTGAATCAATAGAAGAAAGTAGTGATATTATGGAACGATATCCATTGTTATGAGACTTCAGTGATGTATTTCTAGAAGAATTGCTAGGTCTACCACCCAAAAGGGAGTTTGACTTCACAATTGAAATCAAACCAGGTACTGAACCTATTTCTAAGGCACCTTATCAAATGACTACTATAGAATTAGTAGAGCTTAAGGCTCAATTGCAAGAACTTTTGTCTAAGGGTTTGATTAGACCAAGTGTTTCACCTTGGGGAGCACCCATAATTTTTGTGAAAAAGAAAGATGGAACACTTAGATTGTGCATTGATTACAGAATGTTAAACAAGGAAACAATCAAGAATAGATATCCACTCCCTAGGATTGATGATTTATTTGATCAGATGCGTGGAGCATCGGTATATTCCAAGATAGATCTTCGATCTGGATATCATCAACTATGAATTAAGGATGAGGATATTCATAAAACAACTTTCAGAACAAGGTATGGACATTATGAGTTTACGGTTTTACCTTTTGGATTAACTAATGCACCTGTGGCATTTATGAATTTAATGAATAATATCTTTCAAGAATACTTGGACAAATTTGTGCTCATATTCTTGGATGACATTCTCATATATTCTAAAAGCATTGAGGAGCATCATGAGCATTTGAAAATAGTTTTGGAAATTCTGAGAAAGAGACGGTTGTTTGGTAAGTTGTCCAAATGTTCCTTTATGACATAGAAGTGCACTATCTGGGACATGTAATAGTAAAGATGGAATTTTTGTAGATCCTTCAAAAATTATAGCTATAACGGAATGGCTTGCACTAAAGAATGTACATGAAGTTAGAAGCTTCATGGGACTTGTTAGCTACTATAGGAAATTTGTAAAAGACTTTTCTAAGATAGTTGCACCAATAAATTCCTTATAGAAGAAAGATAAAAAGTTTGTTTGGAGTGAGAAATGTGAAATTACATTTAAAACCTTGAAGGAATAGTTAACTTCAACACCTATTCTTGTAGTACCAGATCCTAATGGAGATTTTATGGTGGTAATTGATGCATCCGGTGAAGGTCTAGGAGGTATTTTGTTACAAAGTGGTCATGTTATAGCATACGAAAGTAGAAAACTTAAGTTACATGAGTTGAATTATGCTCCACATGATTTAGAGCTTGTTGCCATTGTTCATGCACTTCAAGTTTGGAGGCATTATCTGCTTGGTAAACCATTTGAGTTGAAAACTGATCATCTTGGGCTGAAGTACATTTTTACTCAGCCAAATCTGAATGCAAGACAATGAAGGTGGTTAGAGTTTTTGTCTCAATATGATTTTGACATAAGTTACATTAAAGGAAAAGAAAATAGAGTGGTTGATGCTCTAAGTCATAGGAAGCACATTTATGCTCTTATAACACTTAGAACTTAGTTTAAGGATGAAGTAAAAAGTGTTATGGAATCTGATTCTTACTTTCAACAAGTAAAAGCAGCACTTGCTGCAGATTCTAATGATTCGAGGTATAAAGGTTTTCACTTTGATAAAGAAGGAATCTTACGATTTGAAAATAGAGTCTATGTACCTTTGCTTAATGATTTGAGAAAGAAATTGTTAACTGAATTTCACAATTCACCTTTTTCTGGACACCCTGGCATTACTAAGATGCTTGCTGATATAAAACAACAATATTTTTGGAAAGGAATGAAAAAGGATGTTATTGATTTTGTGACACATTGCCTTGAATGTCAACATGTTAAAGCTGGAACATATGCACCCAACCGGTTTGTTGTATCCTCATAGCATACCGTAGTACAAATGGCAAGGTAATAAGCATGGATTTTGTACAAGGGTTACCTATGTCAAGAAATAAGCATGATGTTATCTTAGTAGTTGTTGATAAACTAACAAAGGTAGCACATTTTATTGCTAGAAATCTGAAGGATGATTCTCCTATTTTGGCAAGAAGATTTGTACACAAAATTTTCAGATTACATGGAGTACCTGAGTTAATCATTTCGGATAGAGATCCTAGAATGACATCAAGATTTTGGCAAACACTTAATGCAGCTCTAGGAACTAAGCTAAATTTCAGTTCTGCGTATCATCCGAAATAGATGGGTAGACTGAAAGAGTAAATCAAGTTTTAGAAGATATGTTACGAATGTATTGCATGGATCAACAATATAAGTGGGAAGAGTATCTTCCATTAGTTGAATTCACATACAATAATACATATCATGCTTCTCTTAAGATGGCACCTTTTGAGGCATTATACGAAGAAAATGCAGAACCCCTGTTAGTTGGGATAACATAGAAGATAGAGAGGTAATTGGACCTGAAATTCTTACTGAAATGGAACAACAAGTTAAATTGATTCGTGAACGCTTGAAAGAAGCAGCAGATAGGAAAAGAGTTACGCTGACTTGAAGTGGGTTGATAAGAAATTTGAACTTGGTGAGAAAGTTTTTCTTCGAGTTAAACCAAAAAAGAGTTCTATAACTTTTGCAAGGCTGCCAAGTTATCACCTCATTATGTGGGACCTTTTGAAATAGTTGAAGTAATCAACCATGTAGCTTATCGTTTAGCATTACCACCTACTTTGTCACGAATGCATGATGTTTTCCATATTTCTTTACTTAAGAAATACGTTTCAGATTTATCACATGTGTTAAATTGGAATTCCTTGTAGGTCCAAGACCCAGGAATAATCATGGTTAAACCCATATGAGTGCTTGAAACTCACTAGTTGCATTTAAGAAATTGAGAAATAAGTCAATGTAAGGTCCAGTGGGACCAGTTTAACGAAGAGAGTGCAACTTGGGAAAATCTAGAGGATATGAAAACTACTTTTCCATATCTATTTGAATAGAATTGATTCTGTTGATTGATAAAAATTTATGATTTTATCTTTATATGACAATAAGTATGCCAGTTTTGGGTAGATATTTATTTGATTTGAATAAACAACTATTTAATGCTGATTTCTGGAACTATAAGGTTTTAATATATTTGACTTAGGATAAGAGAAGTGAATGAATTGATTGTCCTTGGTGTAAATTGTTAAAAGAGGTAATCATCGGGACGATGATTCTTTTAGGAGGGAAGCATGTAACACCCTTGACAATTGTTATTTTCCTCCTTTGCATTTCAAGTGTTGACATGTGATTTTCCTTATAAAGATATGTTCTTTTGATTGTTGGAGATCATGCTTGATATGGACAAATCATTTCTGTTCTTAAGATCCTTTGACTGAATTGGAATGGCTTCCTTGAATCCATTTTTCACTTCTTGTAGGTGAGTTACAATCTGGTTTAAGAGTTGTAAACTTATCTATTAATCTGACTCATCCTTGGATCAATTTCAGTGATCCAAGGAATGTTTTAAATCTACTCATGAACGAATGGTAAATTGACATTCCATGAATTAAGAGACATATTGACTGAACTTTGTTGTTACAAGTTCTTTGATTTTTGTGTGAACGTATTTCCATTCAGTTGTATGTTGTGCTTGGGTCCTTAGAGATCGATCATGGTAGGACATTGCTTGATGAACATGAAAATACAACCTATTCACGACATAGGAAGGATTCGGATCCTAAAAAGGACTATCCTACGAATCCTAAGCTAGGTAAGAATATTTTCTACCTAAGCTATGTCACTTAATAGAATTCTTATTCTAACCTAAAGCTTCCTATTCTACTTTGTTGGTTGATTGGCATCCTAACCTAAGCTCTGTGCTAAAGGATATGGAAAGGTTACTAGGCTATTAAAATTAACCTAGAACCTAATACTATAAGGTTTTATGATGATCTAACCTAATGCCTAAAACTATTATGTTGTGAATTAATCTAACCTATGTGGAAACTACCTAAGGCTATGTGTTAAGACCTATGGTGGAAATTTGTTGTTAGGGTTATATCCTAAGGTATATATTATAAACTACCTAAGGTCTAACCTAAGCAATTTGATCTATCCTAAACTAATGGGTATGAAAGGGGAATTAGGTGGTCACATGCATTAAGGGTGATGGTTCCTATGGCATTTATGTTATTGATAAGGTTTTTAATGCATAGGGTACTACCAGTTTTGGTAGGGGCTAGTGACTTGGCGGAGGCTTATGTGGAAGTATCACTAAAATGGAATTTCATGTTAATTTTGATTTGGCAATCGCCAGACTTGGAAGGTGGTGGCAAGGAAGGATAGGTGAAAAATTGGAATTAATGAAACTTATTGTTTTTGGTTTTCATGCACAAACCGTCTTGGAAGGCATGCAAGCGGGTTTGTCTAGGGTTGTTTCACTTTGCATGTTTCATGATTTTTTCTCTGCATGCTCTCTAGTTTTTCAAACCAACAGATTGAACTACACTTAATGGCTATTTTTGAAGTCTTAGACCTATTTTCGGTTCGTGGGATGTATAAGAGGCATTGTGGAAAAAGAATATGGTTGTTTGATCTTTCGTGGAGAAGAGGAGAAGTTGTGAGCTCAGCTGGAGGTCTCCTTCGATTTGGTAGAAGCACTATTAGGCATGATAGGCTCTAATCTTTAAGATCTCTTGCTTTCTTCTAAATGTTTCATTAAAATGATTATGCTCTTTTGAGATTCTTGGCTTGCATGTTTTATCTAGTTACTTGTTTGTTGGGTTTTATAATCTCTTATCTTGGATATGAATCCATGGCAAAAATAATGTTGGTTTTGAAACTTTCTTTGTGATAGTTTAATAGTGAAACATGCATGCGAAGCTTGTATTAGTAGCTCTGTTTTCCATTTCTGAAATTTTTATTTCAAGGTTGTTGTGTTGGAACTGACCTTCATTGCAATATGTGGATTTTGAACTATATGGGAACCTTGAGTTCCATTTGAGCTTGTATTTGGGCTTCGTGTTTTGATATGAACTTGTGCTTTAGAGCTTCTTGTTGTTCTGAACCGGTGTTTGGAATCTTGGGTAGCTCGACTATTTTTTCAAGTTCGTATATGGCTTTGTACTTGTATTTTATTACTTGTGTTTCTCTGAACTATTATTGAGGTTCGTGTTTTACACCGCACTCATATTTTGTTACTTGTATAGTTCTAAACTCTTGTTGAAGCTCGTGTTTCATTTTGAGCTGGTATTAGGGCTTCTTGTTTAAAATATAAACTAGAATGGGAACTTCATGTTGCCCTTGAACTTGTGATTAGAGACTCGTGTAGCTCTGAACAGTTATTGGAAGATCATATTTTATACTTCCCTCGTATTCAAATACTTGTGTAGTTCTGAAATTTTGTTGAGACTTCGTGTTCAACTCTGTTATGGTATTTTGAGTTGGGTTTTACTTGTATTAAAATTTTAAAACTTATAACTCTTTTGTTGAACTATTGCTCAAAGAAAATTAGGAGAATAGTTGGCTGAGTTGTTGGGTAAACTCTTTGAGACCTTAACTGAAAACATTTTTGTTGATGAATGGATTTGGTAATTATTTTCTGAGAACTATTTCATCTTTTCTAGATGGCAATGGTGTTTTATCGGGGGTATTCTTTTCCCCTCTATTTTGTGGAAACCCGTGTCTTCAGATCTTTTAAAATAAGCTCTGGGTTTTGTTTAAAAGAAGAGTTTATTACTTTAGTGCTCTGAATTGTTATGGAGGGATTACTTTGTCTCTGTTCAGATTGTTTTTGTATTATAGTACTTATTGAATCGAGAACTAATTACTCTTTTGTAATGCAATATTGAAACCTGACAATGGGATTTCAGTCTTTGAGTTCGTTGATACTTCGAACATGTTTAGCTTACTGATCGGTTTGTTTTTCTATCTCTTGTTGGATATAGTAAATAAACCTTGTGTCTTTGTAAAAGAAAGGAATGTGATTCCTTTGGAAACAAAATGTTGTTTTTAGGACTGTTATGCATATTTCATTCTGAGATTAGAATTGAAACTCGTGTTTATTGAAGGTAAAGAATTGTAAGGAAAATGGCAGTGTGCTTTCTTCTTACTATGAGTCGATTTTGTTCTCTCTCCTGGGAACTAGCTTATGAATTTCTATGTTTGAATTAAAAGTGGAAATTCATTTGTTAGTACAATAAAATGAATTATTGATTGGATCATTTTCTAATTAAGATCCCTTTCTTTCTATTGTTGGGATAAGTTCATTGGTTGAACTTTTCTATTTTGATTCTCTTATGAAATGGAGATTTCTTTATGAGTTGTTTGGTCTTCCTTGTTCAAATCATTTGTTGAAATGATGTAGGAAGAGATTAGATGATTCGGTTTTGTTGAACAAAAATGTAAGCTTGTTTGGAAGACTGTTGTTTGACAAGGCTTTGCTTTGTTTGGTTTGAGATGAGTAAGTTTTGTCTCTTGCACTCTATCTTTTTATGGATCCTCCTTGGATGGACTTGAGTAGAGATTAACTCCTGTATGAGTCTACCTTGATTTGTGAACATTGGTTTCAGATCTTTAAATGTTAACTTCTAACATGTGGAAGTAGATTTAGACTTGCAGGTAGACTGTTTGATTCTCTATTCCTTCTTGATTGAAATGGGATTATGTTTTGATGAATATCTTAAATGTTGAATTTTAAGGTAGTTGTCCTTTAAATGAAACCGTTAATTCATGTTATGAATCTGTTTCAGTTTTTCGATGTCTTGTGTTTGGGCATAGTTTGTAATGGTTCTTCTTTTTCTTTTGCTTAGGAGTTAGATGAATCATCCTAATGAGAACCATGCTTTAAACCCTTCTTTTGGTTAAAGCAAAGATAAATGTTGTATTCTATTATGATAGAATTGGGAACAATGAGATGATATGATTTGTTGTTTGCTTAAGGATAATTGATAGGATCAATTAAAATTTAATTTTGTAAGGTAGATATAGTGGATTATATTCTGTTCTTCTCTTGGAAGTGAATTCAATTGGTTAAATGTACTTCTTTTCCATTTTCTATTACTTATATTGATATTTATGATGTAATAATTGTCTCATTAAAGCAGAGTTGTTTTAATGGAACAATTATTGGAATGCACCTCGTTTTAAGGCTTAGTGCTTATCATGCTCAATTCATTGAACTGACCCATGCTAGAAATTTTTGCAGATGGACTTCGTAAGTGATAAAAGAAGGAAAAACTTATATGATGCATTGGCTGATTAAATCTGATTCCTTGTGAAGAATTCTGATTCATTCTTGAGATTGTATTGAAAAAGAAAATGTAGTATTCTTTTATAATGAAGATGGTTGTTATGTAGTATACCTAAATGCATAAGTCTTGTAAATGTATAAGTTATAAAGATAAATTGAAAGTTGAGAGTTTACCTATATTGGTTGTGTAAATTATTTTGTACTTGTATGGAAGAGATGGATTCTATCTTGTTGATATTCTTCATATTATTTTTATGCTTAATTGGTTATCTTTTAATAAGTTGGATAAAGGGATTTAGTTCAATTTCCCTACTTGTGATGCAACTTGTTAAGTTGCAAAATATGATATTCATTATCTAAACTATATAACATAGTAATGTAACGTGTGATGAACATACATTAAGAAATGTGGACATTGGGTAGGATAAACCCTAACACTTAACATGTAGAGAAAGACTCTTTCTCTTTCTTAATTGCTCATAAACCAAAAAGGTTTGGAAATATGACTACAATTTATTAGACTTCATTTTGTATGAAGTCTACTTTATATTGGATATATTCTGGCATTGAACTTTTCTAAAAAGTTATTGTACTTTTTAAATAAGACATATTATAACATTGTATAGTTACGGTTAATTGGCAGTTTAACTATGTGTTCAAATATTAAAAGTGACCATGAAAATAATAAAGTTTCTTAATGGGATAAATGAGGCAAATTTAGGAAAGAACTTATTGAGCATTGGATTAGGGTTTGGCAGGGTTGTTGTAATCAGGTTTTAATCCAAACTAATAATGTATTAACAATCTCCTTGGGGTATGTACATCTTGATGAGGTAGTTTCTGTAGGATGTTGGCACACGCCAACTGCAGGGCTGTACTTTTGAGAAGGCTTGGGTATTCTCAAGAATACAACATTGTAGTTGACATGTGGCATCACCCTTCCACATTGATCATCTAGATCTACACACATCTGGAACTCGGACTTGAACCTAGTTTCTCTCTAGGTCTGGATAGGAGCATATTTAGGATAGGAATTAGCTTCCAAAGGCTTAGGGTACATTTGCACATTCAGATGACTTAGGTCAAATGAGTATGCCCATCTACCCTAAGCCTTTGTGAGCGTCTTCCTATAATAGATTATGTTTCTATCTAGGGCTAGGGTAAAACTGGAACAAGTGGACTGACGGTAGTCAGTAAAGACCAATCATGATAATAGAAGAGTGAGGTGAAGGACGTATTCCAAAATGATGAGTATGCCATCTAGGAATAGTGACATACATAGTATGTTATAAATCTTTGGCCAAAGTATCACAAACTGTTGGTTGTGTTGTCCTATGTCACCAAGTTTAAAACAACGTGATATCAGATGAATATTGGTAACAAATATTCAGATATGTTCTTTAAATATATCACTCAATACCCGTGTAGGGTAGGATGACAAAGTATACGAAGTATACAATATGTATTCAATACATAAGATAACATAAATAGATCGGTAGCTTACCGAGTTATGGAATGAATAGATCGGTGAATCACCAAGTCATTACAGTTGCATATGTTTATCCATTGAATTTGATTGGCATGGAATGTTTGTTCTAAATATTGCTTTATTTAGAATAGTGAACATTATTAATAATAATAAAAATCTCTTGATTCTAAAGGTTTTGGTTCATTGAGGCCGAGCATGATAAGCACTAAACATTAAAATGATGTGCTTTTAGCTAACTGTTTCATAAAAATAACTCTATTGTTATGAAACAGTCCTGAAGCAATTCAGAAAGACATAACCAAAAGGAGTTACAATAATCAATAAAAGAGAGAGAAAGAGAGATTTACAACAAATCAAAAGTAAAGTTAGGTCATAAGATATAACAACTTCAACCTTCCATGCTATTGAATTTATATCAAAAGAATTAAAATAAAATTCAGATAAGAAACATTTCATCGAATTTCACTACTACTTTCTTACATTTCTTTTCATGATTACTCATTCAGTTAAAACCATTTAATAGAAAAAGTAACTATCCTAACTATCTTTTAGGCATAGTTCAATAGTAGATCAATTACAACATTACTTCCATCTCAATATTTCTTTAACCTAAATTCATCCTAAAATCTGAGATTCTAAACAAATGAACTTAAATATCATAAGAAATAAGTTAGGATAACCAAAATCATTGTAACATTTAAGTGTCCCAGATTAAAGTGTCCTTAATGCTCAAACTCATAACTAGGAACCAATTCAAGTTAAAAACCAAACAACTAAATCAGACCTCCTAAAGAGGTAAGGTTACTCCCAACAAGAAAAAGAGTTACATTCTAATCTCAAAAAGATACACCATTTCTATCAATACCTTAAGTGGTTAGAATGGTTAATTTTAAACTCTAGAAAAACACATTAACCATCCAAATACTTCCAGCCAAACATAACATTTCATCCAATTAATTTCAACTTCAGCTATACTTCCCTAACAACATTTTGCAATCATTCTTACCAGACAGTCAAGAAGTTACATAACAAAACAAACCAGAGGAAGACAACATCTTCACCAAGTTGAAGCTGAAAGAAAATTAAATGAAGGAGGGGAAGAGAGAGATCACTACCCCAAAACTCTTGTATGATCAAAAGAGAACCATAGGAAACCAATGACCTATATTGACACGGTCCTTTATCTAATGTATCAAACCAAAATTCCCAACAGAGATCTAATATGGGTTCGAGTTGAATGAACAACAAACCAAGAGAACAGAAAGAATGAAGAGAAACACATTCCATTACCTTCCATCATCCAAGGAGATGGTACAGATAGCCTTGATTACCACAAGATAACAATTAAACCATCTCCCAAAAGATATAGAGATGTAAAGAAGAAATTAATAGAAGGGTAAGTCTGAACCATCTTCCCAACTCAGACCCATACAGGAAAAGAAGTGAACTATATGATTAAACCAAAACAGGAGTAATCGATTCCATTTTCATGAAAAACATTTCCTAATATTTGAAGAATTGAAACTGGGTTTAATGGCTCAAGATCGAAGAAACAAGCTAAAACAATATATCAAAACAATGTCAATAGTACTATCAAGAAGTTCAAATTGACAACCATAACCAAAATACAATAAACCATACCTGAAGGAGTTTTCCCCTCTTAGTAATAGATTTCATACCTTCAAAGGTTATTCAAAGACCCAATAAAGTAGAAAAACTGAATAATATTTTCCTTACGAGATTCCAAAATTAAGCTTCGAGAAAACAACGAACAATTCCAAAGAAAAGCAGGAATATACATTAGCATGATTTAAATAACATAACCAAATGACTTAAACAAGTCCATGAAATATTATACCATTTTCCAAGAAAAATCCCCAACAATTATCTTTCCTAAATATCCCCAGAGTCAGAAGTCTGCAACCAAAAATAATACAACAAAACCCAGATTCACAATTATAGACAATGATAGAAAAATAGTCACGCTCGCCTATTTTTATCATTCCTTCAGCACTCAAAGGAATACATTTAAGTAGGAGTCACATAACTTTTATCTTCCCTGAAGAATCATGAAGATTCAATCAACAATCAAGTATTCAAAATAATTTAAAACTGTAGTTTCCCAACCGAGAGGAAACAAGATCATTCAAGAACAAGATCCAAAGATTAAAGAAAACCAAGCTACTTATAGATTTAAACAATTCAAATAAGATATCACACATTTTTGACTTGGTATCAAGCCCATTCAAAGGATTACAACATAACCCAACTACCAAACCAAGAAAATTGAAAACCCAGATCACACTTTTCCTCATTCAAACAGAATCAAAAGCATTTCCCAATAATTAACACAAAACCTCAAGCAGAGCAATCTAAGAACAAAAAAACTAGTCTATTCCAAAGAGCAGAGTTGTTCTTATGAAACACTTAAACAAAATCAAGAATCTTAATGGGTAGAGCCTATCATGCTTGATAGCGCTTTACCTTCACCGATTCACAAAAGTATCCAAGTAGAGCCTCAATCCTCTTTTCGAAATGCAAAAACCACACAAAACTTCCACAATCTCCTCCTTATAGTCTCATAGTGCCAACCCCTTCTTCCACACCATGCAAGGGAGAAAAACTCATGCATTGACACATTGCATGAAAAAATCAAACTAGAGGTTTGAAAACAAAAACAACCTCATGTAGAGCTCCAAAACCAAATGAATCGACAAAACCAACCCTCTACCTTTTTCTAGGTGGTTTTGCCAAGTTCCAAAAATTAAATGTAGAGTAGGATTGTCAGTCCTTTCCTTCTTTCCCGCCACCGCCATCTCCAAATTTGGAGTGGACTTAATTCAAACAAAACATGCATCCTAAAACTTTGGTGAGAAATGCCAACTCATCATCATAAATTTTTAACTACCTTTTCCAAATTTGGTTGTAGGAAGAGATAAGGCCTAATAAATTGCCTTAATTTCCTTGAACTCGTTGCCTCCCACTTTCCTCTTTCCCCATGTTATTTCATTCCCCCTTAGGTTATTCATTCCCTTAGTTAGGTTAGACACTAATTTAGGAAATCAACATAGGTCCATAGGTAGGTCCATAGTTTTAGTCTAGGTCCCTCTTGATTCTTTTTCATCCCAATTATTAAAAGAACATATTAACTTAGGTTATGGTTAACCATTAGGATAAAGTTACTAGTTTTAGAACATAGTTATATTAGGTCTAAAGTCCCCAATGACAACTCATCATACAATAATATAAAAGAAGAACCAGATTGTTACGGATTAAATACGAAGAAGAGATCCATGAAGAGGGTCGTTCATAACCTTCACACACTCCAGATCCAAAACTCTTCCATTTATCCAAATTGGACATCATGATAACAAGACATGTAAATTAGAAGCATACCTTGGATCAATGGAATTGATCCAAGGTAATGTTGTTTGATTCCTCTTAAATTATGAAAACTAAAACTCAAATTCATAATACCGAGCAATTAATATATGTTGTATAAAAGAGATGGATTTCTTCATTTTTAATTAAGCAAAAACATGACAGAATGTTCCTATTCCCAATAGATAACTTCTTATCTTCTGCAAACATGATTTCCTAAGTCATAAGAGTACACCATCTTAAGACAAAATCACCTGTCAACGTTTGAACCTTCTATAGTAAAAGTCATCATAGGTACCAGTCATGTTAGAGGTGTTACATTTTCTGAAATTTTCTAGGCGTGAATTAAACACATGTTCTCTCACTCCAGATTCACCTCTAGCACATGTTTCTTGATTAATTTGGCTAATTTCAAGCTTGAATGATTCATATCAACCTCCTCTTCCACTTATAATTATTGATTGGGTGTTTAACTACCCTCCACATTCGACATGGCACACCATGACTACCAAGTGTCTTCAGAAACACCTTTGCCCAACCAATCTTCTATAAAATCATCACTTATTTTGAAGCAAATGGATGAAGATTATTTGTGTATCTTGCTTATTTGAGCTGCACAATCTTTCTAGAAAATGCATAACCAAGCTTTGTTCTCTTATGATGGTTTTCTTATACCTGCATTTCAACCAAAATTCCATCACGATTTCATTACTCCAATGCTTTCTTCTTCTTCGCTTCTTTTGTATTCCCAATTTCTTTGGACCGACGTGGACACAACAAATTTGTAAAGATAAATGAGGGGATAAAGTGATACCACAACTGGCATTGCCTCTGCATTGTAATTCTAGGTTGGGGTTGTTATTGAGTTTCTTCATTTATTCATTTATCTCTGAACATACACACAATTATCAACTAGAGTAGAAGAAATCATTTTATTTATTGCAAATAGTTAGATCATTTCCAAGAATCTTTCACATCTTCTATAGAAGTTTATGGTGATAGATCCTTCCCTTCCTATCCCTGTGGATTTGTGAGGGAAGAATATATGGAGGAAGCTTTCTATATCACCATAGATGATAAAAACTATGTTACAAATTAAAGCTTCATTGAATCTTCTCATATTATATCCGAGGAAGTTGTAAGGGAAAAAAGATTATCGAAACTCTACAAATATTCCCATGTCTCTTAGATAGGAAGAGGATTTGATAATGCAAAAAGGATTAATTGGAAAAAGCTTCATTTAAATTAGAATAGATTTAATATATTGTTGCACAAATAAATAGCTACATCTGGCTATTTATTTGTATAGGATTTGTTAATTAAATTAGAGGCAATTTATTTCTTCATTTTCCTCTATTAATTCCAGAAAGATAGAAAATACAAAAATATTAATTTAAAGTAGATAAGATTTTTGTTTATTTCTTTATTTATTTTATATCGGAAAATACAAAAACCTAGTTAGCTTTCATTTATTTAGGTTAGTTTGAAGTTTTTTCATATACTAAGTTGCAATGAATGCATACATGACCATTCCTAAACCACAACAAGAAATAACATATGGTTTTGATCCATGGGTTCCCTAACCAAACAAGCCAAAACTTCTCACGGACTTAGATACTGGAAATTTTATGCTTGTCCTCAAAACACCATCACGGTACTATGATCGCATTACACAACTTAACACTTTAAATATTGGGGCTGAAAAGGCTTACAAATATTAGAATGCCCCCGGTAATAGAGTTTGGATAAATCACATATGACAATACAAGGACCACAAAAAAGATAGTTTACGGTTGTGATCCAGTGGTCCCAACCGAACGGCATAATTACCAATTATAATTATACACCGGATTACGTGCACTAGTCTTTAGAAGATCCCCACTTCTTCCGATATCATCGAGACAACCGAGTGTTCTAAATGAATAAGTTTATTTATCTCTCACATTTTAGATTGAACAAGCTAATTACCCATATATATATAGCGAAACCACATCTATCTTGTTTATTCCATGACCTTGCTTGGACATCATTACGAGGCACCCGTTAGTTTTCCACTTATCCCACAACTGTTAGAGAGGATTTCCATAGATCTTGACATTGATTGTAGTCTTCATGTGGCTATTATTTCTGACCCATCCATTAGACCTGTTCAGGTTGGAAGGACCTTTCTTTCCTTGACGAGTAAATCATGATATTGTGAGTCGAGGATATTATTCTTCCTTGATAACATGTTCATCCCACTTCCACATGTTTTCATCCACATATCAAATATTCAACAAATTTCACTACATCTAGTCATCCACTCATTGTACAACGGTTGTCCTCGCACGACCTCGGGAGGTCAAGTGTGACCTAAGTTCACTGTTGATTTTCAATTGTACAATGCCCTTGTGTAATTTGTATGGTGATAGCAAGCTAAATTTAGAATGTAGAAAGTGTATAGAATGTGAGGGATGGAATAGAATAAACTTCCCGTCTATGTTGCTTATGTAGAACTCGATACAAATGTCATCCCTTAAATGAGTACTAGATGGATTCCTTTGATGTTTTTACACCTTTGACTACAAGCTTAGGTGGTAGTATGTAATGATTAGTGCTTGGTCCCTTATTTTGAAAGAATAACTATATATTTATATGATTCCCTTATTTGAATTTTGTAATTGACAACTGGAAGGCCGACCCAAAGTAGTAAAAAGTAATTGAGAAGAAAAATAATTCCAAAAGGATAAGAAAGATGTTAAGAGGGATAAGAGCACTTAGAAGGAAAATAACACTTGACGCTAGTGTCCTAATATGGGTTATAGTATCGAGGCCATAGAAATACAAAACAATCCAATGTTGACAAGAGTGCAAGATATATAAAGCCAATAAAAGTGTAGAAGACAAAACAACTAAAGGGAGTCGTCGATTAATAATTTTCTTATGTAGGAATCATGTTCATGCTAACATGCTTTTAGGACCTATAAATGTACCCAACTATATAGATTGTGTGTCTACATTATGCCCCCTATTTATGTTGTTGAGTGAATACTCAATAAGATAAAATAGATATAAAATGTGTACCTTATGATCATGTAGAGAGTGTGGTGAATAACATTCGAGAGGACAAGTGAAGTGTGAAGTGATCGTAAAGTGAAGTGTGGAGACTAGGAAAAGGAAGTGGACCCTAGGGGTGAAGCATATGCGTAACTTGTACCTATTTTTGTGCTTGGTGACGTAGAATGCTTCTTGTTGTGTTTTAAGGATGAACCTACAAAAGAAGAGAAAAAAAGTAATCAAATTCCTGCATATAAAAATATAAGAAAAGAATGTAAAGGTGTATAAAATTAGTAATAAAGGAAAGTGTGCACTGATGTATATGAGTGTAAAAGATAGAAATATGTCATGAAATCTACAAAGAGTGACTTTTTCTCGCAATCTCACACCAAGTGAATTTTTTTGGGTGATCTCATGCCATGGGAGAAGATTGTTAAGGAGAAAGGTTTAGTTTTACTATCCTTCCATGAATTATTCTAGATAAACACCACCGAAGATAATAAATCCCGATTAGTTCTGTGTTTCTCTATAATGTTCCATATCCTAACTAAATAAGAGATAAAATGCATTTTGTACCTAGAAGCGTGTGCCTTCTACTAAAGATCTGTGTTATAACTACTAAAGACTATGCCAAACTCAGAAAAATGACTATTTATTCCCCTAGAACATTAGCTCATAGAAGAGGAAAAGAGCGTGCATGCGCTAGCATCCATATTGTGTGTGAATATTAAGTCTAATTTTGGACTATTCTGTGATTGTGTTCTGTACTAATTCTGTAATGTGTTGATCTGAAATGTAGATTTGAGTTGATGTGGGGGTGATTTTATCACCCAATGTATGCCCCCTCATTTAAGGTGCATGTGATGATTGTAGGAGAATGCTTCCTAAAGGAGAGGTCCTAATAGAGATCTAAAGCGAGATACATGCGGGGGTAGGGGATGTTCCTGGTAGAAACTAAGGCACATGTAAACAAAGTAGACTAGTAACAATTGTTAGTATAAAAGATAACATGCAAGAGAAAACAATGTAACAAGTAAGTGTGCAAACAAGATGGACCATGAAAAGTGGGTTTCATACATGGGACATCACTCATAATGTCACAAGACAATTAAGGCCAAAGTGGCCAAAATCATACAATGATCACATAAGACATAGGGCATAGCCCAAACAATAACATATAGTAGAATAAAGTACTAACTAAAGTGTATTAGATAACCCTAGTTGTATATAATCATGCAAGGAAAATGTTGCACATGAAACACCAATTAGTATGTTAGAAAGATAAGTAATAAGTCAAAGCATGTATATAGTAGTCAAAAGTAAGGTGACAATAATGAGAAGTAGTAAATGATGTGATAATAAAACCTATGATATGTGGAGTGTAAGAGTAACAAAACATAGATGCCCCAAGATCCTCGATGGGACTTGTAAGAGATTCAGGTTTTGAGTAGCATACATCATATAAGGAGTCAGAAGAGATATGAATTCACTTGAAGATACCAAGTGAATGTTCATGTGTATATAGAAAAAGATATTGACATACTAAGAATCCGGATAACATAGTAGGAACACTGCAACATGTAAGTAGTATAGAAACCAAGAGTAGATGTAACCAAGATATGAAAATTCTATGATGGTCTAGTGGCATGGTATGCATATGTGAAAATGGAAGGAGACACGGTCAAGCCTTGCGGATGTGCAAGAAATGAGGTTCATTTATAAATGCCCCTCAAAATTCAATGAACCATAGAACAAGAGTGCATCTTTAGGAAATGGGTTTTTACATGTGAATCAAATGCTAGAAAAGATATGTTATGAAGCAAAAATCATGAAGTGTGTAATTTGATGTTCAAGGATGTAGTGTTTCCTCAACAAAAAGTGTGAACCATAACATGAGAGTGCATCATAAGGTAATGAAAGTACTATGAGTGTATCGGGAAGTGAATATGCTAGAAAATGTAAACATGGAGTACGGAGTGTGAAGTGTAATAGTAAACACTAGTGATAAGTGATAGTTATAGAATGAGGGAGAAAATATGATGCCCCCATAATGTGAGGAGTACGACTATGTGATGATAGTAAAGGGCGAGGTCCCTCTGCCCAATATTCAAGGAGGAAAAGGAATGTGACAAAGTGACCTAGGATTCATGGTGTAGGAGAGTAACTATGTGCATGTAAATGAGACTGATGTGAATAAGGAGGTGGAGAACATATATGAGAAGGGGATACCCGAGTAGGGGAATTAGGTGATGACATGGAAAAATGGACAAATGAGGAGGACAAGGTCAAGATGTAGGTCATGCGTGAATAACACAACTAGGTTCAAAACTACCTTTGGACTTAGGAGGCACATGAGGCTGGATATGATTACGAGAGGTATTTGTAGGATTGGACCAATAGGTGAGCCATGGAGGAGAATGAAAAGTATTGGCTAATGCATAAAGATTGCCAGGAGTGGGTTAAGGAAACAATGTGCTAGGTGGAATACCTTTTATGGTGAAAACCTATTTGTTATGGAGGAAATTGAGACACAAGTGATGTATAAAGGGATAGCTTATGTTGTGTGGAGCCAAATAAGACCTAAGAGCATGTCAGAACTGACAATTTCAGAGGTAAAAAATAATGGTGTAAACCAATAAGAGACCCAAATATGATGGGAAGAATGACACAAACATAAAAATTATGACCCATAAACATAATTAATGATGTTAGGAATTTAATAGATATAATAAGTGAAATGGAGCATGTATTGGTGAGATTCGATGGATAGAACATAGTATTATTGATAGCATAGGTGCAATAAAAGCATTGATGCGAAATGAATTAGAAGAAAAGGTATCTTGATAATCATGATCTAAGATTGTAATGACTGGTGGTGGAATGTCAACAAAAGAAATAAGGAAATCAAGATGCCCTGATGAAGGAGGAGGCACAACACAATAAGTATGATTTATAGAATAATATGTAGCTTGTTTTTCATGGTTTGGTAAAGGGTATTTAAATATTTTTAGCTTTTGATTATCATTGATTGACTTGGAAGTAGATGACACAGGAAGATCGACGGAGTTGTTATAAATAAGATATTTAATTAGATGTATAATTTTGAAGCACCGATTAGTGGGATGCTTAATACATTGATTGTAATCGAGTGTGTATTTTCATCATAGTTGTGGCCATGTGGGTGAGAAGGATCTAGATTGAGTGGTGGTGGAAGAGTAATAATATTGATTTCTATAAGTGTTGGTAATATGAATCGGGGAGTGTAAGGTATTATAGTAAATGTACGTTGCGAAGCTTGCACTTGAAGTGTGGTATATGGAGAAACGATATTGATAGTGGCCTTATCTTTAGTGGGATTAGGAGATGGATTGAATGCAGATTTAGCTTGAAACATATTAGAGGATGAAGAAGTATCATGATATTTCAATTTTTCCATAGATAAAAGTTTTCCTTTGTCCATCTTGAGTGTATGGCATAATTGATCAAATGATGGAGATGTATCAAAGATGACAATCTCTTGAAGTGGAGGTAAGGGATTTTGAACAAATAAATGTTATAATTTGGAATCGGTGAGATGATTAGTCATCTTGGCAAGGTTGTTCTTATATCGTAACACATAATCAAGGAGATTCTCATTATATACTTGTTTAATTTAATATAATTAGGCATAGGATATTTTAGTACCGACATTGATAGAAAAGTGTGCAAGGAAAGCACTGAATAGGTGTGTAAAATAAGTTACCAAGTGAATAGGTAGATCATAAAACCAATGCATAGCAAAATCTTGTAAAATTCTAGAAATAATTCGGACATCAATTTAAAGTCATCTGCATAGTCAAGACATGCCACATAAAGAGATCGAATATGCTCCCAAGGGTTTTCATGGCCATAGAAGATGATAAGATTAGATTGAAAAAAATTGGGAGGTAGTGGATGAGAAGATATGACAGTGCAAAATGGATGTGAAGGAGAAGTGATGAATCAAGATGTGGAGAGGAATGTAAAGTAGCTTGTTGTTTTTAATGGATTTGAATTTGTAGAACATGATATAAAGAAGCTATGTCATGGGTGCCTGAAGAGGAACCAAGTTGTGTATTGGAGGTATTGTGAGTAATGAGGGGAGTAGTAGTTGTAGCAATGGAAGGAGGAATGTTAAGGGGTTGCATGGAGGTCATGGTAGCCTAGGAAGAACCCGAGAAGAGGGAAAGAGGAAAAATATAAAGCATTTTGGGTAGTTAGTAAAGAATTTAAGACATGGGGAACATGCGTGGGGTGGTTGCGTAAAGCGTAACAAAAATAGTTAGCTTGTCTCTAGATCAACATTAGTGTCTTCATCATATGAATGTTCACTATCAGAAGTTTTAATATTTTCAAGAGGAACGTTGTTGGAGTAAAGAAAATGATGAGAAGATTCAACCATTGATTCATAAAAATTTATGGACATATGAAGGAAGCTTAATGTACTCAAAGGAACCAAAATGAACACTACAGGTGACAAGCATAAAAATAAAACCCTAAAAGGAAGGTAGAAGTTTGAGCAATGGGGATAACCAAATGATTTAATAAAAAGAAATTAAATTAAATTATAGAGTAACTATTGTACCTAATGATATACAAATGCTAATATATAATAAGACACAAGTAATAAATTATATGCAATATTAAACCCTAATTAAGAAGGAGATATAGGGAAACTTAGCTAATTTTTGAGTGACCAAGAAGTGATTTGGGAAGATGAAATATTGAAACAAACTTAGAAGAGTATCGTAAAAAGGCTCATTAGAGATTCGAACTCTAAAACCACATAGGAGAGGATCACCTAGGAGAGGACAAAAGTGACCGCACGGGTGTCTAGATCCAGGCACTACTTCCATGTAAATGTTGCGAGATATGATTCTTTTATGTTGGGAGGATGTTCACTCTTTTTTTTTTTTTTTTTCTCTCTGGATTCGTTGTCTAATCTATGACTGTACATGTAACCTACAAGAAATAAGTCCACCTATATAGACCAGACATAAAGACATCAAACCTAAAAAGGAAAATACAGAATGGGGAGTCGAGACTGACCTAGATGGTAATCTAAAAAGTTAAATTATGACCAATTACTACACTACATCTCGAGAATCCATTTAGTTCTTGTTTTTGTGTGTAGAAATGATTCCCTATGATGTAATTACATAAGTTACAAAGTTATAGTGGCTATACCTAGAATGTAGCAAATGTATACAATGTGTGGAATGGAATAGAATAAAATTCCCCTCTTATGTTGTGTATGCAGAAGTGATGTAACCCTTTTCCCTTGAATGAGTGCTATATGGATGCCTTTTATGCTCTTGTTACTTTCAATGCAAGCTTAGGTGGTAGTATGTAATGCTTAGTGCTTGGTCCCTTATTTTGAAAGCATAACTATGTATTTATATGATTACCTTTTTTGAATTTTATAATTTAAAACTAGAAGGTTAACCCAAAGTAGTAAAAAGTAATTAATAAGAGAAAGGGGTCTAAAAGGATAAGAAAGAGGTAAAGAAGTTCAGGAGTGCCTAAGAGGACAGGGAGCACTTGAGACTAGTGTTTCAATCTAAACGCTAGTGTCCGAGGCCATAGAAAGATAAAAAATCGAATTCCGAGAAGAGTTTTTGTGCTTTGAAGAAACTACCTAAGTATTTGAAGAGAACACATATTGTTGAGGCATGCAAGAGGGACATAGAAGAACGTGAAAGTTTTAATTAGAAAGGTTGCGCACAAGAAGGAAACATTTGGGACTTAGCTGATTTTGCATGGCACGAGCTAAAAATAGGAAAAGTAGGTTGGAATGTAGATCACATAATGTATGAAAGTAGAAGACGTCACAGCGAAACGAGAGATCTTTTGGGAACAAAGTGGAAGGTCAAAGGTCATGCATAGTTTGTGTTAATAATAGGATTAAGATAGAGTTTAATTATAGAATAATCTATTATTAGCCACTTTGTAAAAGCATGTAGTTGTCGCCACATGACTATTTTGAACATGTAGTCTATTTTTGAGATGTATGGGTGGTGAAGGGAAAGTCCAAACCCCTATATGTTAATTGATCTATATATTTTTGAGGACCATGTGTTAGATTCCGAGTTGTATCGAGTTATGTTTCCCTAATGTTTGAGCGCACATGACTCCATGACATTGTTATTATGTATCTAGATACTTTGTTATGTAATATTATTGTTTATTAATGGAGTATTGTGGATGGATTATGGTAATTGATGTATCTGATCATGGTGGTTATATGGTTAATCTGATCTTAATTATGGTTTGATTCATTATGTTCTATGGTTTTGATTTGATTCATGTTATGCTTTGCACCTAGTTACTTGATATGTTAATGGTTAATATGATTATACATGCTAACATCTTAACAAGAAAATACAAAGGAGGGACTTGGTAGCTTCACGTGCTTTAGGTGAGTGTTCAGATCTATCTGAATGGAGTGCTAACGTGCTTAGGCATTCGAGTGGAAAAACAAGACTAGATTTTGGTTCCATTTTTGGGACTTATTTTCAAACTGTTTTCCATGATGTTGTATGATGATGGCATCTTGATTGACCCTTATGGCCATTGAAAGTTAAGTAGATGAAGGAAAATATCAATTTTCATGAAGATATGGTTTTGGACCTGATTTCAATATGCGCAAGTGGGTGTAAGATAATCTATATCATGAGCTCTATGAGACGTTTTTCAGCCTTTTTCCAATAGAATTGTATGATTGGTTGTTAGCATATGCATCAAAGAAGAGTTGGAGTTACTGAGACCAAGGGTTTAGATGCATGAGGATTACTAGACTTTGTTTGATGCGGACCTTATACGTGTGTTATAGATCATTGGTGGGCTAGTGTTGTGCACAATTATACTCTAGAGTATGTTGTTTCTACATATTCTTGTCTAGAAGTTTTTGAATTTGAAATTTTACATGAGCCCCGTGAGGATCTTACATTCATGCTATTCCTTTGGAAATTAAGATCATGATGGTGGTACTGAGTTTAGAGTGCCTATATATGGCTAGATAAACATACCACCGCACGTAGGGGCATGATCAGGTGTGGTTAAAGATGGTAGACCTTGCAGTAGAAAGACATCAAAAAGAAAGGAAACTTAAGTATAATGAATCATTGGAGATGGAATTAGTCAAGAAATGAAATATTGAGGAGTTTGTGGAGTTACATAGGATGATGTCTCATGAAGGATTTGAATCTTACATGAAAGATGTGGAGCTGAAGCATGAGGCTCTCCCCCACTTAGGAAATTGCAGTAGAGAATCTCCTTCGGCTTCTGATGAGAGTGCATTAGAGGAGGAAAGATTGAGGACCACAGGAATGCATCTAATCCCACGTGGTGACCTAGCCCTTGCGCTTGGTGTTCCAGTTCCAAAATTAGTTATTGATAAGCAAGGGAGTGTAGATAATTTAGTTTCTTTAGATAGATATCATTTCCTTTGAATACATAAGTGCATCAGACAACACATACACCTATGGCAATACAAACAACATCATTTTTGTTTAGGGAACTGTTTGGAGGAATATTTTACGGATCACCATCAACACAAAGTGTGGGAAAACCAAAAATTGGGAATACATCTAGAAGTACTTAAAATTTATAGATGTGGGAGTCTAGTTTAGAACTATTGTTAGGGACATAAGGAAGTACACCCAATGGTCTATTGACTAGTACGGGAGGAGGATCGGGTGCATCAATAGGATTAGGATCAAGTGGATCATACGCTTCTGGAGGTGGAGGAAATATTGTTGGGGGTTTTAGTTTTGAATCTGGTGGACAAGGTCTGCATTCTCACCAGCCACAATAAGTTTATTACAAGATGTATCTTTACTTTCTGGAATATAGAGGTGTTGAGGATACAACAAAGCATGTGCACAAGTGTGAGCTGCTATGACATGCCAAAGGAATTACAACCTCGGATAGAAAGGTGAATAAATTTAATACTACTCTTCAGGGTGTGCACATCGTTGGTAAATGAAGTATGACCTACACCAAACTGTGGTGGATTATAATGCTTTGCATTCTACATTTCTAGCTGAATTACATATCCCATAATTTGAGAAGAAAAGTATCGAGAACTTAAGGACATTAAGCAAGGCTTATCTCGAGAGCGTGAGGGAGTATGACGTGTACTTTAAAACTTTTCTATAAAAGTTGTCTCATGATATACATCAAAGTCAACATGCATAGTGGTTTGTTGGTGGGTTGTTGACTCTCTTCAAGAGGTCATTATCTCACAAGACCTTTGTTGAACCAGTGCAATGATTTGGAAGTAGCTTTATACACCAAGGCGGTTAGGAGTGTGGATACAAGAGTAATTCCATTCTTAGAATCATAGAATGCAGCTATTGAAAAAAAATTGTGTCATACCTCATTAGAAACTACCCTTGGTTATTGTTTATTTTTTAGCTTTAGGTGAATGTGTGTGTGTGATTATCATGTTTGACTTGATTGGGGTGTAAGGTTGCTTCTTGTTTAATCTTATACTTGTGTATTGATCTTCAATCTATAACTTTGTGTAGTTGTTTAACCTTATGACCCTTGTACATTCGATTATATAGGTGACGCCCATGTGGCAAAAAAAAAGGTATAATCATTGGGCTTATATTTAAAATGTTATTTTGAAAGCCTTTATAAGGAATTTATATAAGTGTTGACTGGTTCGTAACGGTTATTGAATCTGTCCTAATGACAGAGGAAAGTATACATATGTATATGGGTATGTACGGAAGTACATACACATATACATATACATATATATAAATAAATATTATATAATATATATATAAAATAGTTGAGAGGTATATATATGCATATATATATGTGGATATATATATGTATATACATATACTTATACATATATACATATATGTATATAGATATAAGTATACATATATAAAAATTAATGTAATCTTTCTTTGGTTTATGTTTAAATCTAAACATGACCACAAAGGTCGAGCCATGTGTTGAATGATAATGCAAAGTGTTGAAGTTTAAAAGGGTTGGGGTTGACCACCAACCAACCGAACCCAACCCAAGCACCAAACTAGATGTTAAGTGAACTACCACCTATGCTAAGTTGGTGAAAACATGTAAAACACTTTTTGAGCTATGATGGAAGTGGAAGTTATGTGGGAGTAAGGGTTGGGAGATGTGGATGACTCTCGACTTGTCGGATGTGTTTAACTTCCCAAACGTGGGGCTTAGATGGTAGGAAAGTCTGGGGACACACAAAATGTTGTGGATGGTGATTTAACACAAATTTTGGAAGGAATTGTATTGTTTTCATTTAATAAAATTTATAAGGATTCAACCTCGGGAGGAGTGGGAATCTTCTCAAGGAAGACACTACTAATCTAAGTGGTTATGTAGTTTATTATTTTTATTTTTGGTATTTTTCTCTTACTCGTGTAAGCTCTGCATGCAGTATGTATGGCTATTTTTAATGCTCTTATTGGACTCTACATGTGAATTAATAACTCAAATTAGTTGTGGATATTATACAGTTGAAGATCATGGGGTTTATTGGGATCTTGTGTTGATTCATGATTATTCTTATGTTTGGTTTTATGTGAAATCCTTGGAGGATTTCTTAGGAAAGAAGAAATTAGATTCAACCTTCTTCAAGCATATTGCAGGCATGGAATCATCTCTTTCTCATCTTTATCATTTTTAGCATTAAAATATTTTAATGGAAATGGAGAAAATTCTATGTTTTCTTACGTATTATCATTCTCCTTCATGGGTATGGATCAATTTTGTTATTTAAAGTCATGGTTGAATGAGCTTTAGTTTTGATGGCTCTGTCTAAGAAAATATACATGTATGAATGCAAATAAGTTTTAAAACTTTCATGTGGTTTAGTGTATTCAGGCCATGGGTCTTTTTGGCGATGATATTTTCATGTTTTTTTACTTGGTAGTGTTACCCAGTACATATACAGATACTTGCAGGTTTTTGTGGCATTGTGTAAACTTGGGTATTATTTTTACTTGGTTGTTTGTACACCCATTTGGGGTGGGGTTGTATTGTACCTGGTACAGGTTTATAAAATGATGTTAAGGATTTGTTTTGAGCTCGGGCTTGATAACCTAAATTGTATTTTGATTATCTATTGTTCATCATTTTGGTCACTTCTTACGAGGATTGATAACTAAATTTTCTCATTCATTTACCCATGTTGCTTGATTTTTTCATGCTTATGATATGGTCATATAAATAAACCTTGTGGAACGTAATTTTGAGCTTTATCTTGTATGATTGTAGCTTACCATGAAATGACATTGTTATGTGTTTTTGGGTTTTGCAATGGTCTATGGGTTACCTTACTATTTTTATAAAATGATTTATGTCACTTGGTTACCACTATTAATATGAATGTAATACTATTATTGACCATTATAGACTAAGTTGTTTCTCGGGTCATGGGTTTAGGGTCATCTCAACCCATCATGATTCATTTCATTGGATTCTTAAGACCATTCCATGGTCGATTCAGCTATGTACTTTTGTTATCAATGGAGACCGAGTTGTTTCTCTGGTTGATATGTAAGGGGGTGGTTCATCCATTCTATATGTTGAAATTTCAGTCCTTAGACCACTTTGGGTCGATGCAACTATGTGTATTACTTGTGTGTTACCTTTCACCATATTGGCGATGGCTTTTGGGTTTTGATTTACCTTGGTTCAAATATGTGGTTGCATTTCGTAAAAGTTAAGGTATATGAGGGGATGTAAGTTTTAGTGCAAATCAAGTAGCACCCGGATGTTGATCGATTTCTAGTTTGACATTTTGGACATCCAAGGTGTGATTGCACAACATTGAATCTTTTCCCCAAGTGTGGGACTTGTAAAAATGGGAAAAAAATTCTCTAGGTTAGAGGTGGTTCCTCAACTCCTCCGATCAGTGTATTATTGCTTACAAGTTGCGGAGGTTTTAAACTCAAAATTCCTATTCTAAATTCCAAGGGGACGAGAGATAGAGAATGCAAAAGAACTAAAACTAATGCTAATAAGGTGATGCACCAAAGGAGTGGTGAACATTTTTACTTCGCATAATGACACAGATTACAAGAATGCAACAAGAAATCATACACAAACCGATAAAATGTAATGAAAGATCATGGGTAAATCAAACAACACAAGAAGAGGAATGAAACTCATTCACAGAGCTTGCATTGTCAATTTTTATATCAAAATACAGGGCATTACATCAACAAAAAGGTAGAAAATGTGTTGTAGCCTTCAAAGAGGTCTCGGTATTCCACAAAATCACTTTTTTGGGTGGAAGAGGGAGCCTCGAAATACAAAAAAATGTCCAACCCTCAAAAATGAGCCAAATCGCTTTTACAATGCAAAAATGAACCCGGAGAGAGAAACACGGAAAAAATGTGAGAGGAGCTCCAACCACCAACCAAAATGCCATAAAATAGCATGGGCATCCTTAAAGGTCCATTCCCTGACATTTTTCACCATGCTAGGAGAGAATGCGAGCCATTCTTCATTAAAAATGGTGGTTGAAATGTCATTTCTGTTGATTTCCACGTGCCAGAGGTGTTTTCCAATTTTATCTCTCCAAAATCCATCAAAATACAAAATTGATCCCATAATCATGTAGATAATTTCACCATCTTTCCGTTGATATAAAGAACACGAAAAACCGAGCTCTGGATCGAAAGTTATGCTCATTTGAAAATTTAGGGAAAAATAGGGCCAAAACGGGATGACGGGCCAAAAATTTGAAAATTTCCCACTTTTTGCATTTGGGAAAATTTTCCCAAAAATCTCCACGCTCCACCACTCCTGGTGCCATGTGGCATGTTTTGATTGGATGCGGGCCTTCTGTGCTTCATTTTCCACCGTTTTGGCCATTGGAAAATTTTCCAAAAATTCTTCACCGGCTGGATGACCCAAGGACACATGGCGCGATGTGATTTGCGGGATTTTTCCTCTGTCTGTTCCGTCACTTTTGACCATCTTTCCTTGAGCTAGACACATGGCATCATCTTATAGGCCATGGGATTTTCCTTTCAAAATTCTCTGCGGGCCTGCCTTCTCCATTTTGTCGCCACGTGGACATGTGGCAAGATCTAACTAGTTGCGGCCTTTGGGAGCGAGACTTTTCCTTTCGCACCTCCTTCAAACACTTTACAAAATTTCCAATCTTTCCTCCACGTTCTGTCGTTCCTGGTGCCATGTGGCAAGCTCCCATTGGACGTGGGCCTTGGGGCAAACATTTCTCTTTGCGCTAACCTTTGGGAAAAATTCCAAATTTCTCCCTGGCGGCTGTAGCTTCGACGCCCTTTGAGACACGTGGCATCATCTTATTAGCTCGCGGGCCTGCAGGCCAAAATTTCTCCTTTCCTCTCACCAAAACACTTCACCAAAATTTCAATTTTATCTCCACCCTCCGCCACTCCTTTGGCCTAAGGACACGTGGCACAATGTGATTGGATGCGGGCCTGGCGTCAAAATTTTTGTTTGTGTCGACCCTTAAGAAATTTTCCTAATTCCTTCCCCTTGGACACGTGGCAAGCTCCCATTGGATGGCGGGCCATCGGGCCGAAAAATTCCTTTTGAAATCTTGCCAAACCCTTGGTAAAAATTCCAAGTTTATCTCTGCCTCCGCCCTTCCGAGGACACGTGGCCTCACTTTATTGGCTCGGGCTTGTCTAGGGAAAATTTCCCACAAAAACTCCGTCGAGCCATAACTTCAAAAATACATGGGGTTAGAGGAAAACTTTACCTTTCTAGAAAGCCAAGAAAAATCTCTATCCAATGGTGCCATTTCCAGAAAGTTTTGAGTTCTGAAAAGAAAAGAATTATGACGAGGCACAAGAGAGGAAAGAATGAAGGGAGTTAGCCAAAAATGAGCAAGGGGCTCATTTTGGATAACAATTTTGGTGACTCAGAGGGGTCATCTACCTGCTGGATGAAGTTACCAGTTACACCGAAGCAAATAATTAGGCATGGGGTCATCAAATTCTCTGCTTGGTACCTCAACCGATTAGAACAACTGCAAGGAGGAAGATGGAGGGTAGAACACCATCCGATTGGAGCAAGGCCTCAAAACACATTTCTGGAACAACAAGCTTGTGCCAAAGAACTTTGGGAAAGCAATGCTAAACTACAACAAAACAATGTGCATAAGCACTTAGAGGAATGAAAACCTAAGCTAATATGTACAAGGTAGAGAGTTTCTTTGATAGAAGAATGCTTGGATGGATTCCATTGACTGAATTTGCAACTCTTCACCATCTAATGTAGACAATTGGAAGGCATTGCTGCCCTTACACTCTATGACCACGTATGGGCCACTCCAAATGGCATCAAATTTTGAATGCCTCCCGTTTTCTTTATCTGCATCCCATTTTAACACTAGATCTCCAACTTGGAAAGATCTATCCTTGGCCTTCCTATCAAAGGTCTTCTTGATCAAAGCATGATCCTTCTCCATTGCTTGGGATGCCTAATTTCTGATTTCTTGGAGCTCCATCAATTCTGCATATCTAACCTCCATGGGTCCAAACTCCAAAAACTCCAGTTGTTTCATGAGTTCTAATGTTGGTAACTCAAGTGACATGGGAAAAATTACCTCTCTTCCATAAACAAGCTTGAATGGAGAGTTACCTGTAGATCTCTTGGGAGTTATCCTATCAGCCCATAAGGCTGATTTCAACTTAGTATGTTAAGACCTCTGATTCTCATCGAGAGTCCTCCTAATGATCCTTAACAAGTTCTTGTTTGTAGATTCAGCTTGGCCATTACCCTGAGGGTAATAATTTGATGAAGTGCTTAGGTAGATCCCATTCTTGACAACCCATTCAGTTACCTTGGACCCAATGAATGCCAATGCATTATCTGATATTATTGTAGTAGGTATGCCAAATCTGGTTGCTATCCCTTCATAGAAGTCTAAGATGCTAGATTCATTTGCTTCCTTGAGTGCTACTTTCAGTCCACTTGGTGAAATAATCTGTTGTTGTTAGAATCCATTTGTGCCCTTGGCTTGAATTTGGATTAATGACTCCAATGAAGTCTAAACCCCATTGCATGAATGGCTGGTCAATCGAAATCGATGAAATGGAAGGGAATCTAGTCTCTCCTTACCCGTGAAGAATGCACAATTCTTGCACCTCTTGACCCACGCATAACAATCACTTTGAAAATCTTGGGCCAATAATAGCCAGCCCTCATGATCTTTAGAGCTATCACTCTCGGTGCAAAATGACCACCGGATGATCCACATGGAACTCTTCCAACACCCCGTGAATATGATTTGTACCAATGCATCTCAACAACACTCCATTCACATCCCTTTTGAACAAAACACCATTAACAAGGGCATATGGGATAGCCTGCATATGAAGTGTCTCCTTTTGGTCTTATTCATCTTTGGAGGGCATAGACCCGTGTTTAGGAAGTGCATCATGTCTTCGGTCTAGCAAGGAGTGAGGACACCATCATTTTCCTCTTGAGTGCTTCCTTGCTCATGGCTATCTTGCAACACCAAAATAACCTCCTTCTCATTGCATTCTTCCTTGGATTTATTCAAGACCACTTCTCACACAATCCTTTTCCTCGACTAAATTGGTGACTTTGATCTCAATGTCATACTCCATGACACGAGTAATCCAACCTGCTCTCTTTTCATTCAGGTCTTTGTTGAGGAGGAAGTCTTTAACTCCCATATGAGAATTCAGCAATTGAACCTTGTTGTTTGAAACTAGATGCTTGAATTTCTTCAAGCTCCTGATTACTGCAAGAACATGCTTCTCAATGAAAGAATACCTCACCTCGTAGTCCTCCAAGCTTTGGCTAAAGAAAGCAATTGGCTGCTCATCATTGTCTTTGTTCTGTTGTACCAAAATTGTAGAAATAGTATCATCGCCCCCAAATGCATAGAGGATGAAATCCTTGGAGAAATCTGGGTTAATGAGAGTTGGGGCTTGAGAGATGGCTTCTTTGATTGCTCCAAAACTTTCCTTGCCTTCTGCTATCTATTTGAAAGCTATGCTTTTCTTTAACATCTTAGTGATAGGATTGACTAGGGTTGTAAAATTTGGGACAAACCTCTGAACAAAATTTATTCTTCCCAAGAAACTTTGAAGGGCCTTCTTGTGGCTTGGCAATGGTAGTGCTCTTATGGCTTCAACTCTTTCTGGATCAATTGCTAATCCTTCTTTGGAGACAATGTGGCCAAGGAGCTTTCCTTCATGGGATAGAAAAATATACTTTTTAGGATTCAAGGATACTCCAAATCTTACGCACCTTTGGAACACTTGTCTCAAATGAAAGAGATGGTCTGCTGCATTTTTTTGAAAAAACAGTGATATCATCAAGATATCTCAGTACCATGTTATTAATCAAACCCTTGAACACCATGTCCATTGCCCTTTGGAAAGTAGCTCCAGCGTTGGACAACCCAAATGACATTTTCCTGTATGCATAAGTTCCCCATTTGGTTGTAAACACCTTGTCTTTGAATTGATCCTCTTCTTTCACCATAATCTGATTATACCTCTGAATAGCCATCAAGTAATGAAAACCTCTCGAGCCGGCAACAACTTGTAAAATATGCTCCATAGAAGGAAGTGGATAATGATCCTTGAGAGATGCTCTATTCAAATATCTCAAGTCAACACACAATTTGATTTGTCCGCTCTTCTTCCTAATCGGAACCAAGTTGGCTACCCAACTAGAATGCTTGATAGGGAATATGATACTTGACTCTATCAACTTATTCAATTATTTTCTCATTAGAGGTTCCATGTGTGGATTGGCTGGCCTTTGTTTTTTCCCCGATGGGTTTAGCACTTGGGTCCAATTCAATAGTGTGTTGAGCTAACTCGAGATTGAAACCTTTCAAATCTTCATAGCTCCAAGCAAACACATCAGGGAATTCTTGACAAAGTTGTATGAACTCATACCTTTCTTGTTCAGTTGTCATCTTACCAATTTGGAGTGATTTACTTTCTTCCACCAAGATGGACACTGAATCTTCTCCCTTGACTTGGATGTTTGCTTTCTCCTTCCTAAACTGATCATTAGGATTGAAAATAGACTCCAAAGTGACAAGTCCCTTTGGTAGTTTGTTGGTTCTCAGCTATACCACTTGATCACCATACTACTATTCTAACTTTTCTTGATTTTTAGCTGAGAACTCAGCCTCTTCTTGTAAGAAATGGATGATTTGTTGATCATTTTCAAACACTTGCTAACTCACATTGTTTTCTGACACTGAAGGCCTTTCAATCACATGGATGTTTGGCTGTACCTTGTCTTTTTGGATGCTTTTAACAACATCAAAGGCTGCTCCAACTACTGCAATCCTGTCAGCAGCTTGGTTCTCTTTTCTAGGAATGGATTTGATGCCAAAGCCCTCAAAATCTTCAATGAGGTCCCACACCCTATTTTTGTAGCACTTGAGCAGATCATTCTTGGTAGCGTGCTGCCCCTTAACTTGTTAACAATCAACTCACTTTCACCGAAGACTTACAAGTTCTTTATTCCTCTATTGATTGACCAATGCAATCCTTGTATCAAAGCTTCATATTCAGCAGTGTTATTAGAGCATGCAAATTGAAATCTAAAAGCTGAATAATACTTAACTCCTTGAGGTGAAACAAGCATAGCTCCCCCTCCTACACCTTGTCTACTCCTTGATCCATCAAAAAACAACTACCATACCTCATTGTCATCCTTGTGGTTTGCTTGGTGATGCTAGGAATAGGCTGATTTTCTTCATGCATGGAATAGAATCCTAGCTCGATTCTTCTATTTCTTGATAAGAATGAAAAGCATGCACCTTGTTTGCCCATTCATCAAGAGTCGATCTCGGGATACTTCTAATCTTGGTGTCACTTCATTAGTGCTTGGATAATCTTCTTGATCAAACACCTGAACAATTGGTATTAATTTGGCTTGGAGTGTGAGGCTTAATGTAAAAGTTTGCAATAGGTTCGAGATCTGATTGTGGCCTTGGTTCCATATCTTGTTCGAACAACATGTGTGACCAATCAGCAGATAATTACCCTCCAATCTTGGTGTGAAATCCCTTGACAGGACATAGGGCAAAGAGTGGTGGAAGGTCTATTATCGAGACATCTTGCAAAACAACAACGTTGGGGCATGCATGCAAAGTAAGTCTCAAGTTTTTGATCACTCCTACTATCATTATTGCTTGTTGTCCCATCCAACTACACTACCCCTTTGGATATGACTTCATATTGAATCCCCAACTGATCAGCTATTTTCTTGGGCATTACTGAACTACTTGCTCCGGAATCAATCATGTAGTTGTGTACTAGATGGTTTCCAATGATCAATGAAACATAGAATGGAGGGGGCTTCAACATTTTACCTTGCTGTCCTCCATGATTCCTCTCAGGCTGGGTAGCATTTGTGAGTACCTTCTCTTGCATTTGGACTTGTTGATTTGAAGTTGACCAGTCCTTCATGGCAGCTTGTAGCAAATCTCTTTGGCTTGGGATGGATAGTGATTCCCACATTGATATGTTTACATTTGTCTTCTTCATCTAATAAATGATGTTGAATGGAGATGAAGCATATCTCTACTATCCCTTGGCTGCACATTCATTCCTTGCACACGGGTAGTAACAACCGGCATCCGAATTGTCCTAGGATCTATTTTAGGTAGTCCTTGCGTGTTTGGAGCTGCATTTTGTTTGCCAATAATTTGTGGAGTGGTCGAAGGTTATAGATTACTTGGAGCCAATGGCTGTTCTTCACCCAATTTTTCCTTTTTGACCTCGTGTTGGCTTCTGACACTTTAAGAGATTGTTTGATTCATGCCACAAAAATATTCTCGCTGCCATTTACAAGTGTGGTATCATTTGGAGCTGATTGTTGTTGGAGTGTTTCTCATTTTTGGTTATTTCCTTGACTCCCTTCACCCTCCACACCATAGTTGTCACCATTAATGCTTGATTTAAGGCACCGTTAAAACACATAGACTAGTTGTGAGGAGGTTCATTGCATGGGAAGCACCAATCATACTCTTGAGCTATGTTGTTTTGCAGCTGACACTATTGCTTTAGAGGTAGATGTAGCATTGGTATTATAGGGTTGAAATGGTCATTGTGACGGAGGTCTTGCTTGATTTTGATTTAAAGACTAGATTGGGTGGTCTTTGAGGCTGGTATGGCTACCTGTTAGGCTGAGCTTGAGGCTGGAAAGAAGGTCTAAGACCTTGGGCTTGCTGCCTCTTGAGTGTAACCATCTCATTGCCTAAATTTTGCAATTGCTTCATGACTTCTTGAAGTTCATTTGAGTCACTAGAAGATGAAGTAGAAACTTCACTTGAATTCTGATTTCTAGGAGTGGGAATAGGAGCTAAAATAGGCACTTAACTAGTACTTGGGCTCTCTAAACTTGGATACAATGGCATTGGAGGCCTAGGAGCTAGCTTTCCAGCTTGAATCAAACAATTTTCAGCTCTAATGGCAATGCTATAAGCAACAGGGATAGTTGTGCTCCCCATGGATTGAATTAACATAGAAATATCAAAATTTAGAGCTTTAAGGTAATATAGAAAAGCACCTTCTGTTGTTGGCCTTACTGCCACTTTGGAATTCTCTCCCAAGTCATTTGAAACCTGAAGTTGAAGTCAATCAGCTGCTCATTGGGAGCTCTCTTGATGGTTGTCAACTATTCCAAAAGGGACAAGTTATCTCCCTTTTCTCCAAACTACTCATGGAGGGCTATACATAGTTGGTTCCAATTTTGGATAGAATCTGAGGAAAGACTCCTGAACCATTGCAAAGCCTTCCCTTTGAATGAATATGCCAGCAGTTTGACAACAACTTGCATCTCGTTAATCTCATGGATTGCACAAATATTAGCAATATCCTTGACATGATCATCAGGAGTGGTCTGATTCTCTCCAGTACAGTATGGAATGTTCTTCAATGCTGTAATTGGGATTGGATTTTGTGTATTGAGAGAAAGTGGGCTGCTAACAGTGAAATTGACATAGGGGTTGTGTTGTGCCATTTTGATTGGCCTTAGAACCCTTGTTGATTGAATGAAAGGCCTACCAGGTGGAGGAGTTGATAGAGTTATATTTGGTGGAGATGGAGACCTTTGAATTCTCCTCCCTCTTTGCCTTCTTCTTGGAGATAATTGTAGATACTCAAACAACACCTCTTCTTCTCCAACTCTTGACCTTGTGGTGATTCTTCTCATGAGTTTTTAGGTCTGCACTGCTAAAACCAGCCAATTCTTCTTCCTTGGAGTCACCAGATGTGCAATTTAGGGATCTTTTAAGCAAGAAACTTGCAAAAATGCACATCAATTTGTTGCAATGAAGATGAAGACCTCTAAGATCCCACCGGGCCTGCCAAAATTGCTAGTGAAAATCAGTTGCACCCCTAGATGTTGATCAGATTTCTAGTTTGACATTTTTGACATCCAGTGTGATTGCACAACATTGAATCTTTTCCCCAAGTGTGGGACTTGTAAAAATGGGAAAAAAATCTCTAGGTTAGAGGCTAGTTCCTCAACTCCTTTGATCGGTGTGTATTGCTTACAATTTGTAGAGGTTTTAAACTCAAAATTCCTACTCTAAATTCCAAGGGACGAGATAGAGAAATAAAAAGAACTAAAACTAATGCTAATAAGGTGATGCACCAAAGGAGTGGTAAGCATTTTTACTTCGCATATTGACACAGATTATAAGAATGAAACAAGACATCATACACAAACGATAAAATGTAATGAAAGATCATGGGTAAATCAAACAACACAAGAAGAGGAATGAAACTCATTCACAGAGCTTGCATTGTCAATTTTTATATCAAAATACAGGCATTACATCAACAGAAAGGTAGAAAATGTGTTGCAACCTTGAAAGAGGTCTGTATTCCACAAAATCACTATTTTTGGGTGGAAGAGGGAGCTGCAATACAAAAAAATGTCCAACCCTCAAAAATGAGCCAAATCTGGCTTTTACAATGCAAAAATGAGCCCAGGAGAGAGAAACACGGGAAAAATGTGAGAGGAGCTCCAACCACCAACCAAAATGCCATAAAATAGCATGGGAATCCTTAAAGGTCCATTCCCTAACATTTTTTCACCATGTTGGGAGAGAATGCGAGCCATTCTTCATTAAAAATGGTGGTTGAAATGTCATTTTTGTTGATTTCCATGTGCCAGAGGCGTTTTCCAATTTTCTCTCTCCAAAATACATCAAAATAAAAAATTGATCCTGGAATCATGTAGATAATTTCACCAGCTTTCCGTTGATATAAAGAACATGAAAAACCGAGCTTTGGATCGAAAGTTATGCTCATTTGAAAATTTAGGGCAAAACAGGGCCAAAACGGGATGACAGTGAAAATTTGAAATTTTCCTACTTTTTGCATTTGGGAAAATTTTCCCAAAAATATCCATGCTCCACCACTCCTGGTGCCACATGGCACATTCTGATTGGACACGGGCCTTCTGCGCTTCATTTTCCACCATTTTGGCCATTGGAAAATTTTCCAAAAATTCTCCACTTAATTTGGATGACCCGAGGACACGTGTCACGATGTGATTGATGCTTTGCGGGATTTTTCCTCTGTCTGTTCCATCACTTTTGACCATCTTTCCTTGAGCTGGACATGTGGTGTCATCTTATAGGCCATGGGATTTTCCTTTCAAAATTCTCTGCGGGCCTGCCTTCTCCATTTTGTCGCCATGTGGACACGTGGCAAGATCTAACAGGTTGCGGCCTTTTGGGGAATGACTTTTCCTTTCGCACCTCCTTCAAACACTTTGCAAAATTTCCAATCTTTCCTCCACATTCCATCATTCCTAGTGCCATGTGGTGAGCTCCCATTGGATGTGGGCCTTGGGGGCAAACATTTCTCTTTGCATGCTAACCTTTGGGAAAAATTCCCAATTTCTCCCCAACGGCCGAAGCTCTGATGCCCCTTGAGACACGTGGCGTCATCTTATTAGCTCGTGGGCCTATGGGCCAAAATTTCTCCTTTCCTCTCACCAAAACACTTCACCAAATTTTCAATTTTATCTCCACCCTCTGCCACTCCTTTGGCCTAAGGACACGTGGCACAATGTGATTGGATGCGGGCCTGGCGTCGAAAATTTTGTTTGTGTCAACCCTTAGGAAATTTTCCTAATTCCTTCCCCTTGGACACATGGCGAGCTCCCATTGGACCTCGGGCCATCGAGCCAAAATTCCTTCTGAAATCTTGCCAAACCCTTGGTAAAAATTCCAAGTTTACCTCTGCCTCCGCCCTTCTGAGGACACGTGGCCTCACCTTATTGGCCCGGGCTTGTCCAGGAAAATTTCCCAAAAACTCCACTGAGCCATAACTTCAAAAATACATGGAGTTAGGAGGAAAACTTTACCTTTCTAGAAAGCTTAGAAAAATCTCTATCCAATGGTGCCATTTGCAGAAGGTTTTGAGTGCTGAAAAGCAAAAATTATGACTGAGGCACAAGAGAGGAAAGAATGAAGGGAGTTAGCCACAAAATGAGCAAGGGGCTCATTTTGGATAACATTAAGTACATTTTTTTAATAAGTTATTATTATTAATCAATTTTTATATTCTTTTGAAGAACAACCTATTCTTATAAGATTTTAATATAATTTCATTAAATGATTATGATAATATTAAATTATTATGTTGTATAGTTTTAATATTATCTTAACGAAATATATTAATAATAATAATAATAATATTAAGATGGAATCGAATACTAATTATAATATATTCCTTTACATCGAGTTATATAATCATTGAATGATAAATCGAGTAGTTGTATGATTGTACCTAATTCGTATTATTATTATTGTTATTATACGAAAGTGATGTAAATAAGTATGGATGTTTTTATTATAAAATACTTGATTGATATTTTATATAACCCTTGCGGGTATAAAAGACATAGTGGATGTTTTGTAATTTGAATGATAATTGTTATTCATTAGCAATCTGAATTATCCTGTTATTGATATGTGTTGGAAAATCAATTGTTTCTTTATGGATTATGAAAGAAATAAGAAGGAGAAAAGTTATGTTGTATCCTTTATGATTTTTAGATTATGTGGATTATGTTTCATTGAAATATTTCTATGCTTTAAATGGTAAAGATAAGATGGTAGAATTTTTCATGCCAGTTCTTTTGAAATAATGGTTTCCTATCATTTTTAGAGATGGAGAATTTTAGATCTTATCTGGCGGATGAATTTTTATGGCTTGATAAATTTATATTGCATGATTAAAAGATGTATTCTTATTTGACAGATGTAAAGGGAGTGTTTATTTCACTAAATAAGTTGTTTAAACATTATTTCCTCTGAGATTTTATATCAATTTTAGGAAAGGAAATAAAATTTTATATTCAGTTTTGAATATTATTGTAAATTTTATCATGGCTATTTATATTAATTATTCAGATTGTGTACCTATAGGAATGTGAATGTGAATGTGATTGAATTATTCAATCAGTTTTCATGATAAGTATTGTGATTAAAATGAATATTGATTATGTGAGATTATTATCCGTAATGAGTTAGCTTTAATATTATGAACTATACTAAAGCTATAATATGGATAAAAGAAACAATCTTCTAAATTAAATAACTATGACTATTATTTTATAGATTGTATGGTGGAACTATTGCATGATGAATTAAGATTATTGATAAGTTTTTATATAATTTTTTTGGATATAAATGATTGTATACATGCAATGAAGAGTTTTATAGTTATGTACTTAAGCAATTATAATGAAAATGTCGTAAGTTAAATAAATTAGGGACCTATAAATTATGGAAGGTTGCTTCCTAATTAACTTAATACTTAATGAGTGTACATAAACAACTTATGGAAATTGATTACGAATAATTAATTGAAAATAAGTTATGGATATTAGGATTGAATAATTAATGCGATGAATATTGTTGTGTTATGAAATATGTCATAAAACTAATTCAATGGGGTGAATTGTATGACAAACCTAATGCATGGTACTCGAAAGGCCAACTTCGGATGGCTTTTGTAGCGTGGTGTTCATTGAATGATGTGGGTCATTCATTGAATACTACCATACAACATATATCCTAAGTTGTTCCTTGAGTTCTATTTATTATGCATTTCATAATCAACATGAACTAAGTTATGCTATGATTAAGAGGTTGCATATCCAGTCTGGTCTTGTTCCTTTATACCAACTTACATTGGCTACGAGGAAGAAATTGATCTCGTGACGATGCAAGTCATTACGTGAGATATTTTTATCCCATAATAAACATAATTTGGCACGAGACGTGATCGTCTTCTTGGATAGACAATTTTGGTATCATGCATGTGACCTAAATTTGATCAACTTAAAATATGATTCAATTCTGATAAAAAAACCAAGTGACATGACAATGAGACATGTTTTAGAGACAATGTGTAGTCTAGAAATAGAGCATGTAATTCACGAGTCATAAAATTTGGCGGAAGTAGTGTATGTTAGTACACTATCGGAGTTCACCAAGTTCTAACTAAAGTGTGATATGCTTTGGAGGGGATTTAATTGAATGAACCCCAGGTAGACACTTTGAACACACACTTGTAAAATCAAGCCGAGAAGGGAACTAACAAGTATACTTATTATACTGACTCGAAAGAGTAATAATGGGGGATCAAGAAGGATATAATTGAGCCATGAACATGCACATGCTTAATTGATTTGTTATCTAGAGAATTACAATTATTTGATGTTGTATTTAAATGTTATTTTGACAATTTAAATAATTTAAGGCATATGTTTAAATTGGGAAACAAAAAAAAATGATAGTTATGGTGTTTGAAAAGTGGTTGTTACATTTTTGGTATCAAAGCTTAAGGTTGTAGCTCTTGGACCTATTTATTCCTTATGACAACAAGAACTTAAATTATTTTCTCATAGAAAAAATGGTTAGAAAAAGATGAAATTTTACAAATGGTGAGGTTGTCACAATAGAAACATTAGATGAGATTCTTGTTACCCTTCAGGACACGAGAAATAGGATGGTTGTTCTGGAATAATAGATCCTAGGAAATGTTAGTGATCAGGAAAGTGATGGTGAAGAAGCACCACATGAGCATTTGAATGCTGAAAATAATGATGTTGTAGATCCTAATACAAAAAATAACAATGTTGCAAATGAAAATGCTAATGCAAATCATAATGTTAATGAAGTTAACCTACCTGATAATAAGAAGCCTTGTTTGGTAGATGAAGCTTGTCAAAAAATATAAAAGGATCATCCCATTGAAATTCTATGTTACCACCTAGGGTGATGGGTTTGAGAATTGGCTCAACAAAATGGAGAAGTACTTTACTATAAAGAACTTCTCATAAGGAAACTAAGGCTATTTGGGGAGCCTATCATCTCTCCAATGAAGCATCCTCATGGTGGGAAAAACAGAAGGATAAAATAGAAGTGTATGAAGAAAGTTTTAATTGGGATCAATTCAGTTCATACTTTAGACAACACTAGTTACCCCATCTCTATTACAATAAGAAGATATATAAATTTCAGACATTAACACAAGTGAAAATGGTAGTGATAGAGTATTGGGAGAAGTTTAGAAAGCTTCTCAAGTATGTACCTTAGTATCAAATGGATGAAAATTTATGGATTAGGAAATTCATCATGGGGTTAAACCCAGAATAGGAGGTGAAGTTGATGTGCATGGGCCATCAACAATGAAATCTCTCTTTATAAGGCAATCAAACAAGAACAAAAATGCATGTTATTTCGCACACGAGAGAGAAAAGAAAAAGAAGGTTGTTAGTGCACCATCACCTTTGGCACCTAAAAAGGTTGCTTGGAAAAAGTTTAACAATAAAAATAGAAATGGTAATGGAAATGGAAAGAAAAATACAATAGTTAAGACTGCTGCAAATAACAAAAAGAATGGGTAGAAAAATACAACCAATAATGAAAACAAATATGAAAAGAAAGGACCTTTTGGAGGCTGCTATATCTACGGTCTAGATCATTATGCAAATAATTTTCCTCAAAGAAAGAAAGATGGCAACCAACAACATCATATTCATGTTGTAGTAACATAAAAACAAGATGACAAGTAAGCTACACCCATAGAAGTCACGGTAAGTTGTATGGATTACATGTAACCATTTTGTTTGATATTGGTGCTACTAAATGTTTTATTTTAACAAAAATTACATCTAAACTTAAAATAAATCCTATTTTTATGAAAGAATCATGGACTGTCATTCGATGGGAACAACACTATCCAAACGTTTAAACAATTCCTATTTGGTACAACTCTCAAATTACCAGGATTTACCATCGAAGTTGACCTATATCCAGATCCTCTAGGTTCATATGACATAATCATAGGCATAAAATTGCTAGCTCAAAGATAAGGCAACTATACACTACCTAAAAATGTGAATTTAGTGCCCCGATGACATGTAGAAAAAAACTTAAATTCAAGGAGTAAAACAAGGATTTATGGTTAGAAAAATCACTACAATGCAACTCAAGAAAGCTAAGAAATTTTTTTGTGTGCTTTATGTTGTAAATGTATCTCCTTGGGATGCACCCGCCACCTTTGTAAAGAAGAAGGATTGAACACTTAGGATTTGAATTGACTATCGAATGCTTAATAAATCCACAATAAAAAATAGGTATCCTCTCCCTAGAATTGATGATCTCTTTGATCAGATGTGTGGAGCATCGGTATCTATAAGATTGATCTTCGATCAGGATACCATCAGTTGAGAATAAAAGAGGAAGATATTCACAAAAATAATTTTAGAACAAGGTATGAGCACTATGAATTCACCGTGTTTTCCTTCGAGTTAAATAATGATCCGAGAAGATTTTATGAATTTGATGAATAATATCTTTCAAGCATACTTGGACAAGTTTGTGCTAGTATTATTGGATGATATTCTCATCTATTCAAAAATACTTGAAGAGCATAATGAACATATTTGAGTGGTCTTAGATGTGTTAAGGAAGAGAAAAATGTATGTAAACTTTCTAAGTGTTCATTTTATCAAAATGAAGTGCAATACTTGGGACATATCATTAATAAAGATGGAATTTCTGTAGATCCATCAAAAATTACAATGATAACTAAATGGCCAACACCTAAAAATGTACATGAAGTTAGAAGATTCATGGGATTAGCTGGATATTACAAGAAATTTGTAAAATATTTCTCAAGAGTTGCATAACTTCAATTACCATGCTGCAAAAGAAAGATAAGAAATGTGTATGGTCTAAAAGTGTGAAAATGCTTTTAATTTTCCGAAAGAGAAATTAACTTTAGCACATGTCTTAAAAGTTACATATCCTAATGGGAACTTTACATTTGTATGAGATACTTCTGTCAAGGTTCATGCGGCATTTTTCTACAAAATGAACATGTAATCGCTTATGAGAGCAATAAGCTCAAGGTGCATGAGTTAAATTATGCTCCCCATGACTCAGAGCTTACTACCATTGTGCATGCATTATAAGTATGGATAAATTACCTTTTGGGAAAGCCCTTGAACTGAAAAAAATCATCTCAGCTAAAATACATCTTCACATAGCCAAACTTAAATGCAAGGCAACGAAGATGGTTAGATTTTTTATCACAATATGAATTTGATATCAGGTATATTAAGGGTAAAGAAAATAGAGTGGTAGATGCATTAATTTGTAGGAAGCATATTTCCACCCTTATCACTTTGAGAACAAAATTGACGTTAAGAAAGAAATGTTGTTTGATTCTTATTATGAGCAAGTAAAAAAATGCTTGCTACAAAAACAAATGATATTAGATAAAAAAGGATTCAAGTTTGATAACAAAGGAGTCCTTAGATTTATGAGTGTATGTACCTTCAGAAAGTGAACTAAGGATGAAATTGATAAAGGAATTTCATGATGTTCTTTATTCTCGACATAATGGAGTGAATAAAATTCTTGTTGATTTAAAATAACAGTATTTTTGGAAAGGGATGAAGAAGGATGTAGTGAACTATGTATCTCATTGCTTAGAATGTCGGGAGTTAAGGCTGAACATCTATATCCAAAAGAGGATTGTTGTACCCTTATAGCATTCTACACTATAAATGGTAGGTAATTAGTATGGATTTCGTGCAAGGACTACCTATGTCAAGGAATAAATATGACGTAATTCTTGTTGTAGTTGAAAAATTAACAAAAGTGGCTCATTTCATACCAGGAAATATAAAGGATGATTCACCTATGCTTGCTAAAAGTTTTGTGCATGAGATTTTCAGATTGCATGGTGTACCTAAATTAATAATTTCAGATAGAGATCCTATGATGAATTATCATTTTTGGAAAACCTTAAATACATGCTTTAGGAATAAAGCTCAATTTCAGTTATGCATATCATCTGGGAGCAGATGGAAATACCGAAAGTTAAATCAAGTGTTGGAATACATGCTCAGAATGTACTACATGGATCAAGTAGTACAAATGGGAAGAATACCTTCCATTGGTTGAGTTTTCTTATAATAACACTTATCACTCCTCGCTGAAAATTTCTCCTTTCGAGGCCTTGTATGGACGATAGTGTGGAAGATAGAGAAGTTATAGGAATGAAATGTTAAGAAAATGGAACAATGAGTTAAACTCATTAGAGAACGTTTAAAATAGGTTGCAGATAGACAAAAGCTAGGTTGATTTAAAGAGAGTTGATAGAAAATTTGAACAGGGAGATAAAGTTTTCTTAAGGGTTAATCCTATGAAAAGTTCAATATCATTTAGTAAGGTAACCAAACTGTCACCTCACTATGTTGTACCCTTCAAGATTATTAAAGTCATTAGACCAAAGAGTAGCATACTAGCTAGTGTTTCCTCCCACACTTTGTCCAAGTTGCATGATGTTTTTCATATCTCTTTTCTTAAAAAGTATGTATCGATTTATCACATGTGATTAATTGGAACTCTTTACGGTTTACGGGTCTAGGTGTCATTGTATTTGAACCCGAGAAAAGTGCTAGAAACGTCTGAAACTACACAAACGAAATAGAGAAATAAGTCAGTGTAAGGTCCAGTGGGACCAATTTTATGAGGAACGTGTTACTTGGGAAAATCTGGAAGAAATAAAAACTTCTTTTCTGCATTTATTTGATTGATAAATATGAGGAATTTATATCTAATACTATGCGTTTGATATTTTTTATTGGTTTAAAGAAAGAAAAAATCATGAAGTTTTGTAGTTTTGAGAAAAAACTTGGTAATATAAGGTTGTTACAACCTGATAAAATTATGATATAGTTGTGAAATTACATTGATTATAAGCTACAATTATGATATTCTGTGTTTATGGTATTTCGTATGTGAAATTTTATTTGTATATCTTCAATTCTTAGCATGATATGAACTAATCATCGAGGATGATGATACTTAAGGGGATAGGTATGTCATACCCCATTAGAAACTACCCTTGGTTATTGTTTATTTTCTAGTTGTAAGTGAATGTGTGTGTGTGTGTAGTTATCATGTTTTACTTGATCGAGGAGTAAGGTTGCTTCTTGTTTAATATTATACTTGTGTATTGATCTTCATATGCAATGTGTGAAGTTTTTAACTTTACGACCATTGTAAGTTAGATTATATAGCAACACCCTTGTGGTGAACAATGGTATATTCGATGGGCTTATATTTAAAGTGTTATTTTAAAAGCCTTTACAAGGAATTTATATAAGTGTTGACTGGTTCGTTAATTATTAAGTTATTGAATCATCCTAATGATAGAGAACATATACATATGTAAATGGGTATGTAATGAAGTACACACACATATACATATACATATATATATTATATAATAGTTTATTGGTGTATATATATAAATATATGTACACATATATACTATATGCATATATATATATACATATATATAAATATATATACATATATATATATATATGTATGTATACTTATATTTATATACATATGTGTATATACTTATATCTATATATATATATATATATATATATGTAATTTTGCTTTGGTTTATGTTTAAACCTAACCACAACCACAAAGGTCGAGCCATATGTTAAATGAAAATGCAAAGTGTTGAAGTTTAAAAGGGTTGGGGTTAGCCAACTCGACCGAGCCCCACTTGAGCTCCAAATGAGTTGTTAAGTGAAATCTCACCTATGCTAAGTTGGTGAAAACATGTAGGACACTTTGTGAGTTGTGTTGGAAGTGGGAGTTAGGGTTGGGAGATGTGGATGAATCTCGACCATCAGATGTGTTTAACTACCCAAACGTGGGGCTTAGATGGTAGGGAAGTTTAGGGGACACACCAAATATGGTAGATGGTGATTTAACAGGGAATGTTGGAAGAAATTGTAATATTTTAATTTTTAAAATTTAATGAGGTTTGAGCCTTGGGGGAAGCAGGAAGCTTCTCAAGGAAGCCACCTAGCTAAGTGGGTTATTTGGTTTTTGATTTTTTCTCTTTTTATCCTCCATGCGATCTTTGCATGCGAGAATGTATGGTTATTTTTCAAGATCTTGTTAGACTCGAATGTGAATTAATAATTATAGTTTGTTGTGGATATTATATAGTTGAAGATCATGGGTTTTATTGGGCTCTTTCTTTAATTCATGATTATTCTTGTCTAGTTTTGTGCGAGAGCCTTGGAGGATTTACGAGGAAGAAATAAGATTCATCCTTCTTCAAGCATATTGTAGGCATGGAATCATATATTTATCATTTTTAACATTAAAATATTTTAATGGAAATGGAGAAAATTATGTGTTTTCTTATGTATTATCATTTTCCTTCATGGGTATGGATTGATTTTGTTATTTAAAGTTGTGGTTGAATGATATTTAGTTTTGATGGATCTGTCGAGAAAATATACGTGTATGAATGCATTTAAAAAAATAAAATGCATGTGGTTTAGTTTATTTAGGCCATGGGCCTTTTTAGCCATGTTATTTTCGTGTTTGTTTGAATGGTAGTGTTACCTAGTACATTTGCAGGTTTTGTGGCATTGTCTAAACTTGGGTATCATTTTTACTTGGCTATTTATACACCCATTTGGGGTGGGGTTGTGTTGAACTTGGTGCAGGTTTATAAAATGATATTAAGGCTTTGTTTTTGAGCTCGAGACTTGATAGTCTAATGCATATTTTGATTAGCCATGTTTATAGTTTTGGTCACTATTTATAGGGATGGCTAACTTAGTTTTTTCCTTCTTTTTACCCATGTTTCTTGGTGGTTTTTGTGATTATGATATGGTCGTATAAATCAACCATAAGGAACTTAATTTCAAAATTTATCTCATATACATGTAGCTTATAATACAATGGAACTGTTATGTGTTGTTTGGGTTTTGCGGTGGTCTCCTGGGTTACCTTATGTTCTATAAAAGGATTTATGTGACTTGGTCACCACTTTATTATATGTAATACTATTATTGACCATTAGAGACTGATTTATTGCTTAGGTCATGGGTTTAGGGTCAGTTAGATCCATCATGATTCATTTCATTGGATTCTTAAGACCATTCATGGTTGATTCAGTATTGTGTACTTTTGTTATCAAAGGAAATCGAGTTGTTTCTTTGGCCGATATGTGAGGGGATGATTCATCCATTATATATGTTGAACTTTTATTCCTTAGAACACTTTGGGTCGATCTGCAACTATGTGTATTACACATGTGTTGCCTTTCATCGTATTGGAGATGGATTTTGGGTTTTGATTTACCTTGGTTCAAATACGTGGTATTTCGTAAAATTTAAGGTACTTTGTAGAAGTTAAGGTATATGAGGGGATGTAAGTACATTGTTTAATAAGTTATTATTATTAAACAAATGTTTATATTGTTATATTATTTTGAAGAACAATGTATTCTTATCAGAGTTTAATATAATTTTGTTAAACGATTATGATAATATTAAATTATTAAGTTGTATAATTTTAATATTATCTTAACAAAATATATTCATAATAATAATATTATTAAGAGATTCAAATACTAATTATATTCTATTCCTTTGCATTTAGTTATATAATCCTTGAATGATAAATCGAGTGGTTGTATGACTATACCTGATTCATATTATTATTATATGAAAGTGATATAAACAAGTATGGATGTTTTTATTATAAAATACTTGATTGATATTTTATATAACCCTTGCGGGTATAGAAGTCATAATGGATGTTTTGAAATTTGAATGATAATTTTTATTCATTAGCAATATAAATTATCTTGTTATTACTATGTGTTGTAAAATCAATTGTTTCTTTATGATTTATGAAAGAAATATGATGGAGAAAGGTTATGTTGCATCTTTATGATTTTTAGATTATGTGGATTATGTTTCATTGAAATATTTCTATGCTTTAAATGTTAAAGATAAGATGGTAGAATTTTTCATGCCAGTTCTTTTGAACTAATGGTTGCCTAACATTTTTACAAATGGAGAATTTTAGATCTTATTTGGAAGATGAATTGTGTTGGTTTGATAAATTTATATTTCATGATTAAATGATGTATTCTTATTTGGTTAATGTAAAGAGAGCATGTGATTCACTAAATAAGTTGTTTAAAATATTATTGCCTCTGATATTTTGTATTAATTTTGGAAAGGAAATAAAATTTTATATTTAGTTTTGAATATTATTGTGAATTTTACCATGGTTTTTTATATTAATTATTCAGATTTTGTACCTATAGGAATATAAATGTGATCAAATTATTCAATCAGTTTTCAAGATAAATACTTGTGATTGAAATGCATATTGATTATGTGAGATTATTATCCATAATGATTTAGCTTTAATGTTATGAACTATACTAAAGCTATAATATGGATACAAGACTCTGGAAGTGAAAGGGGACTCCTTAACATAATTAACAACATAAATGGGAAAGGCTCCATCTCTATCTCCAACCATAACTCTATTAAGAGTATTAAGAAAATGGCTCTATCTTTTAATTTCATCACTTTCAAACATGTGTATAGGGAGGCTAATGTTGTGGTGGACTTCTTTGCTAATATGGGGGTTAATGGGCTTGAGTTGACACTTTTGAAGGAGATGGAAATTATTGATCCCAAGGTGTGGGCACACTTATTAAAAGACACCAATGCACACGTATAAGATCCTTTCATGGGGCATCAATCTCATCAAGCTCATTGGCCGTATGATGATTTTGCATTTATCTCTCAATAATGAAAAGATCGGGAATGAGATTCGCATATATTCTTGGAGAGCTCTTATTATCTCCCGTGTCTATAGAAACTTTAGTTCTTGGCGTGTGAGTAATATTTTGGCATTCTGGATTTTGGGTCTATTCGTGAAGAGGTTTTTGTTGTTCAGCCAAATGGGGGTGATCTTGTCAGAACTAAACCTGCTAATCTTGAAGGGGTCATGCCTAAAGCTATGGCTCTGTTTGATAGCAAGGGCTTTACCCCCTTTCTAAAAATCTTTGAAGGGCATTATGAAAATATTAGCAAGGATTTTTCTAGCGCCTGGAAAGTGACCAAAAAAGGAGCTATGGTGGAAATGAAGGGGATCAAGATGGAGATTATTGTAGATTCGGTGGAAAAAGTAATGGGCATTCCAACGGTGGGAAGGGAGTTCTACAAAACAAAGAAGGAAGCATTGGAAGAATTTAATATTTTTCTCAAAGGTAATGAGAATCTCACCTCCCATTTTTTTGGTTACCTTAGATTGTCTTTACCTAATCCGTATGATGAGGTGGCTCTCTCTCTCTCATTCAATTTTTAACCCTCGAGGGTTGTCACAAGTTTATTTATGCCTACCACCTCCCTATGCTAAATAATTTTAGGCATGGCTAGGCTTTTAGTTTCCCCTACTTCCTGTATCATTCCCTGTGTGCCTCTATTTCGTAGTTCAAAAAAGAAGAATTTATGTCCCTCTCCATCAAGGCTTTATCCTTTCCTTGGTCAAAAGGGTGGCACTAGACATTGATAAAACTGGCTCCCTTAAGTTGGCTTTGGAAGCTTATGCGGATGGTGCTTGGTTCGGACTTGGAGGAGAAGGAATCGAGTGATGATTCTGACTCTCAGGATGGGGACTCAGATGATGACCAGGATGAGGTGGAGGTGGTTGCAACCTAGAATCTTAAGGACCTGAAATCAAAGTAGACCCCTTGCTCCCCATCGAACACCAAGGGTGAGTCTAGAAAATAGGATGTCTTGACCCCTATTAACACTCAACTGGAACAACACTTTGAGGAAATGGGTCACGTTGGTCCGATCAAAGGGGAAAACCACTTGCAAGGATGACGGTAGATATAGAGGAACTTAAGGGTGATATGTGGCTCACTAAGAGCTCGGTCCAATTTTTATTTAATGATTGACATAAGATGAAAGAGCAGGTGGAGGTAGCGGTCAACTTTGGGTAGAGGCGAGAGAGATTGAGGTTTTAAAGGCCAACTTTGGTGCCATAACCAAAGAGATGGATCAGGTTAAGGAAATTCTCCATAGTTATATGGAATGGAGCATTGTGATGGTGAAATCGACCCTACAACACCTTCAGACTATGGGGCAGCTCGCCAATACCTATTGTGTCGTGGATAGTTAGGGTAGGAAGAGAAAGGCTACCCCGGATGGTTTCGACACGAATCCTTGGCGGTTAATATTGAAGATTTGGTGAAATCATGGGCTACAATGTTGGAGGGGCTTGAAAATCCTATAAAGGACCAGGGATGGGTTGTTTTGTTTTTTCACTATCTTTATTCTTGGGTACATTACTTTCATCAATGTTGCTAGTTTATCTAGGTTTTTGTTACCATTAGTTTCACTTTATGGGCTTCATGAGCTCTTGTTAATATGAATAGTTATACTATGGTTTTTTGATGTTATTGTAATGTTGTTTTCTGCTCTCATGAAGAGTGTTCGATGTTCGGGGTAGGGTCCCCTCAACCCTTTTTTACCTCTAATAAAAAAATAATAATATGGATAAAAGAAACAGTCTTCTAAATTAAATAACTACGGCTATTACTTTATAGATTGTATAGTGGAACTATTGCATGATGAATTAAGATTATTGATCAATTTTTATATAAATGTTTTAGATATAAATGATTGTATACATACAATGAAGATTTCTATAGTTATGTACTTAAGCAATTATAACAAAAAAATTGTAAGTTAAATAACTTAGGGATCTACGAATTATAACAACTTGCTGCCCTAATTAACTTAATTCTTAAAGAATGTACATAAAAAAACTTATGGAAATTGATTATGATTAATTAATCAAAACTAAGTTATGGATCTTAGGATTGAATAATTAATGCGATGAATATTGTTTCATTATGAAATATAAATCTTTCATAAAACTAATTCAATGTGGTGAATTCTACGAAAAACCTAATGCATGGTAATCGACATGACAAATTTATATGGATGATTTAGTGTGGTGGTCATTGAATGACATAGGTCATTCATTGAATACTACAATACAACAAATATACTAAGTTTTCCCTTGAGTTCCATTTATTACACATGTCATAATCAACATGAAATGATTTATGCTATGATGCAAAGGTTGTCTATCCTGTTTGGCCTTGTTCTTACGTACCAATTTACATTGGCTACGGGGAAGAAGTGATCTTGTGATGATGTAATTCATTATGGGAGATATTTCTCTCCCATATGCAACCTAATTTGGCATAGATGTCCTTGTCTTTCCGGATACACAAGTTTGGTATCATACACATGACCTAAATTTGATCAATTAAAAACTAATTCAATTATGATAACGAAACTAAGTGACATGGTGATGGGACATGTTTCAAAGATAATGTGCAATCTAAAAATAGAGCATGTAATGCATGACTCATAAAATTTGGCCAAAGTAGTGTATGTTAGTACACTCCCAGGTTCACCTAGTTCTAACAAAAGTGTGAGATACTAGAGGGGATTCAATTTACTTGAACCCCGGTAGACACTTTGAACACACACTTGTAAAATCAAGTGAGAAGGGCACTAACAAGTATACTTAGTATACTGACTCAAAAGAGTAATTATGGGGGATCGAGAAGGATCTAATTGACCCATGAACATGCACATGTACATGCACATGCTTAATTGATTTTTATCTAAAGAATTGCAATTATTTGATATTGGATTTAAATGTTAGTTTGTACATTTAAATCATTGAAGGCATATGTTTAAATTGGGAAATTTTTTTTTTTAACATAGTTATGGTGTTTGGAAAGTGGTTGTTACAAGTTGGAGAAGCTATCTACTAATTCATCTCATGAACATGCAATGGAATATGGTGTATAGATTACAAGGTTGAAGAACATACTAAGGATATTTTTCTCATAATTCGATGCATGCCATATTATTAGATTATGAGATTTGTCATTTATACCATGATGCGAGTAGGTGTCCCCTTTACAACACATGATCTAGAAGAATGTGTCTATGTATTGTAAGATTTACAAAACTCATACTCATGAAATCATTTACTGCAAATTGATTGATAATATCCATGAATCTATTGAGACTATTTTGCACACAACTAGTGTAGTAGGTGGATCTAAGGAATAATGGGAACAACATAACGAAGGGACAAATAATGGTGATAATAGGAATAAAGGATTTTGTGGAGGATATAGAGGTTAAGGTCATGTCATGGAAGAGGAATAATTCATAGAGGAACTTGTTATAATTTTGGATCTCTTGATCATTATCATTATCAATGTGAATGCGGTTTGATCTTGGTGTGGAAAACAACACACGTTTCAAGAATGCTGTATTTATATGAGCACATGAGAAAGAAACACAAGTAAGAAAAGGGCATGGGAATGATAAAGGTACAACATAAAGTTTATGATTAATGGATGTCGAAGGTAGCACCTACCCCTGAGTTATAACATGTTTTAGTTACTACATGTGTTGAGGCTATGGACACACGTGAACCTCCAAAGAATAAAATGACTATAACAAAGAAAGAAGTGATAAATGAAAAGTACCCTAATGTTGTACATTAGAAATATATTTACTCGGAGACTTTGGATTTTATCAAGGATCTACAATGAGAGATTTAGATCCTTAAAGAGTAGGTGCGCGTGATAGAATGATAAAATAAGGTTGAAATCCCACAGAAGGACATAGATGACTTGAAGGAGGTATGTTGAATGTTGTGCGAGGAGAACATAATCCATTTGTTAGGAGAGTGGTTGAGAGAGAAATTACTACGTGTAGGTAATGAGTGCAAGAGGCATATAATTCATGTAAATATGCATCTGTATAATCATGAGTAAGATAAGGAGATTACGTTAAATGCGGTTATAGAAAGATGGATTTTGAACCACATTCTAATAGATATAGGTGCGGAAGTTAATGTACTCACATTGGATGCTTGGAATAATATGGAAATGCCACTATTACAACCTTCTTCGAATGTGCTATTTTTGGTGAGAATTTTTTTTGGGGGACAAATTTATGGGTTTCTTACCAATGCTCTAGGAATCTAAGTCCCTCTACATAAATGATGCAGATTTTGTAAGTGTATGCACGAATAAGTTGAGTTTTATCTAGGTTGGCCTTGCGACTGGGATCTAATAGGGGCACTCCATTGACCCTGTGGAAAAGCCAACAATGGATTGCTAGGGAGGAATTTTCTAGGAGAGCGGGAAAGGGAGTGAGAACGTTAGATAAGAGAACTAATGTTGCAAGTAGAAAATTAGAGTCTTGCATACATCAATTAGAAATTTCATCACATGCATTAAAATTAAGAAGAAACAACTCAAAAATAGCAACAAGACCGATTAGAATTTATGAGCACAAAGTATCAATAAATCCCACTATCAAAAGAGGGATAAAAATCCATCTTCTTGTATTTATGCTTAAACAAAAAATTTACATAGTTTGAGAATAGAGGAAATTTTAGAATGGGGGAACGAAATTTTTTTCTCTCTTTTCAATTTTCATAAGGATATCTCTCTCATGAGTTCACAAAAACAAATAAGAAGTCCCAAAAGACCATTAAATGAGGAGTTCATTACACTTTAAATAAGAGAAAAAACTATTCATCTTCACTGTGACTTTTCATATGTCACATTTTGACTTTAGGCTATTCATATTCCTATCAAATATTAAATTGATTTTATAAAAACAAGGTGAATTAAAATTTACATCATGTTTCTAAAGTCACATAAATAAATATAAAAAAGTGCAAACCCCAATGCAAAATTAGAACATTAAAGAGAGATAATTTTGGGAGGGAAGAGAAGAGAGAGAGAGAGAGAGAAAGAAGAGGGGATGTCATTCTTGATGAAGTCCGCTAGTCCTTGTCGATGGAAAGCTCCAAATGTAGTGAAACTCTGAATCTTCAAACTCCTTACACCCAAGGAAAATATTTCAAATTAGCCCACGAGATGCTTTGGATTGAGTCTTTAGAAAGGATGTTGATTTTTTCTACCAATGACCACAATTTTCACCTGTGTATGATATACCTGTGACCCGAACCATGTAGTGAGTGTCGAAAGACACTGTCAGGGTCTCTCGAGATGAGTTTTGAAAGATCCACGAGAGATGCCAAAGATGATTCTTGTGAAAATTTTACCACCCATTGACGAAGATAGTACATCGAGGAGATGGGAATTGAATCTTAGTGAAGGTAATATTCAGTGACAATGCCCATTCTATACACTTGAGTCCCACCGTTTATTGACACTTACTATTTTTGGAAAAAGCAACTTTCTATTTTTATTAAGTGTGAAAATTATTCTCCGAACACCAACTCTACAACCGCTAATCAATGTTCAACTCTCAGAATGCTCCTTTTGTGAAATTCACCCTTTGGAATGACTTACTATTTTTAGTAAGTGCAATGAGACGACTTACTATTTTTAGTAAGTATGAAAAATCAGCTCCTTCAAACCTCAATTAGATATTACAACTCAAATTCCTCTTTTTCCCTGTGTTCCTCTCACCTTCTAGACCAATTTTCTATTTTTAGCAGGTGTTTATGAGACCACTTACTATTTTTAGTAAGTGTCAATTCTGACCGAGATGACCATTTCGATGATTTTTTCCTACAATACCTCTTATGTGTTCACCACCTCATTTGTAACTTATTTAGTTGGTGACTTAATTGAAATAGCAGTCTCTCATGTAGAAGGTATAATATTTTTAGTATGTATCCTCACATTTTTGGATAATAGTGAAACAAACTTTTCGATATGGGTTTTTTCCCAATATCACCCCTCTAAAATTTCAGGCTTACCTAATCACTGGTTCATGAGATTTTAAAATTTTAAATTTTTCACCTAGCGGCAGCTATGGACATGGCAACCATTGACAAACCTTGAAAATTGTAGGTTTGGTTTTCTCCTCCATTCGTGAGGAAAACCATATTTTTGATGTGGGTTTTTGTTTCTCATTCCACAACTAAAATTTCTCTTCAAACTGATTGCTACTTTGACGAGAAATCTTATTTTTGTTCTCGTTGTGCCAAGAAAGAGATTTCTTCACTAAAAACACTCCTTTCTTAAAATGGGAGGTCTGTAGGTGATGTTTTTATGGCCTTCAAGAATGATGAACAACAAAGAAATGCAGCAGTTCTCTGATTCGTGCACTAGTTTACAAGATATATTGGTTTCTTCGATTCACAACAACGAGGGTTTTCAGGCAAAGATCTTCATTTTTCCCTTTTGTTATTCACTTCTTCAATCAGTTATTCCTCTAAAATATTTGTATTTTCATGGAGTGATGGATTTGGTGGCCATGGTAGAGCTGATTTGGAGCAGTAATGGTGGATTGGGTGTCCTCTGCAACTTTCTTCTGGTAGTGAGTTTCACGGGGAACAATGGAGAAGCAGCAAGAGGAGTTAGAATTTTTTCAAAATTTTAAGTTGGGGTTGGGTGCATTTTTTTGTCCTTGATGTCCCTTTAGCTAAAGGGATGAAAGGGTCATCAAATTTCACATCACGCTGGAGTTGACACTTGGCGGGCATATGTCGGTTGTGTATTTGGCTCCAACTAGCTCCTGGGGGCTTGAATCTTACACTGTAGGTCACATTGATGACCTGAGGGCTAAAAGGGGCTAGGTGAATTTTCATGTCCCTTATGTCCCTTTTCCAAAGGGATAAAAGGGTCATCAATTTGTAAATCGTGTCGGGTTGTGTCAATTGTCACGATCTCAACGACGAGGGATAGGATCTAGAAATCACACAGGTACTAAATTGGCAATGCGAAGGTTCTATGGGTGAATAGAGGGAAAAATAAGGCTAGGTGAATTTTACTATGCCCTATGTCCCTTTTCTTAATGGACTAAAGGGACATCAAACCGCGCCACGCTCTTGGAGATGACATGTGTCATCTTCAAAACTTGACTAACTTTCAAACTCTTACCTTGAGGACAACTTGAAATGAAGATAACTTGAGCTCCCATAATTGACTAAAAATGGCATTCTTAATCCAATGGTGGGGGTATCTGATATTTATTCTTCCATTTAAGCTCGAAAAATTAGATTTTGTTCGGCTCACTTGTTGAGCATGGGAAAACCAGTATAATCATATTGCACCAAATTGTTGTGAAAAATATGATTTCACCATATTGTAGAGATATGAATTACCTTTCTGATGATGTATTTTTCAGCTCATAAATCCTTCCAAAGCTTCTGAATTCACTTCCTAAAGTTCAATAGCTCTTTTGTCCCTACGCACTGTCTAGGCCTCAGTGAACCCCGTTTTTGATGAATCATCCGAACTCTTCCAAATCTTTCTGAATCTTCGAGAAATAAATTCATTTATGGTTATACACCTTAAATTAATCTCCATGCTAGATTTTTATCCTTTTTCTACTCTAGGGGTTGCACATGTCATGGGAAGGCCAACAATAGGCCTTCCCAACATTGCCCAAAATTATCATCCTTGAATAACTCCTAAAATATCCTAGGGGTATTGAATTGAATTTCTTAATTCACCTAGGGAATGAGTTAACATCCATTGGGAGGTCATTTGACTGACTAGGTAAGGTCGTCTTTGAGGATGGGTAGACATAGGGTGTCTTGGAAAGGTAAAACTTGAAAATTTTGACATAGGGGTATCATTGTCAAGCTTGAAAATTGTAAAATTTCCTATTACACCTTTACATGAAAAAAATGTATATGGCCAATAGAACCAGGGATAATCCTATTGGAGTACTAAAATATGCAACTATTATAATTCACAGAGCCAAGTTTACTAGGGATTTTGAAGTATTGGAGCTAGCTCAAGGCGATAGTTTCCCAACATTACTTGGGTTCCCCTGGTGTTATGAGAATAATGCATATTTATGCTTCAATAAGGGGTACATTAGCTTTGAGAATAAGGAAGATCAATTAATTATAACTTTATCCAATGCAAAGGATGCTCCATATGTTGAGCCTTTGAGAGAAGATGAATTGAACAAGATATATGCGTGCCAATCGAGAGACCCCGAGGTAACTAAGCCATCTAAGGAAGGAGTGATATAATAGGATGATTCTCATTCGGTGAGTGATACCACAATTATATGATGTGATAACTAGGCACATGTAATGTGTGAAGTAGTATTGTGAGAGATAAAAAACATAATTACTTACATGATCGGGATGCACATGGTTATATGCTTGAGTTATAACCAAGTAACTTAAAACACTAGAGAGGAGAACCATGATGTGTTTCTCCGTGCCATGGAATCCTTGTGGAAGGATGAGGGTGGAAAAAGAAATATGCTAGTATATACTCTTTATAGGACAAAAACGCGTTGGTGGACTACACACGAGAGACAACCTATTAGAATTGTGAGAGGTGAGAATAACCTTTTCTACTAGGTTCCTAAGGAGAACTTATCGAGATATGAAAATTTCATGGGAAGTCCCCTACCTCACATCACATTCAAAATTATGATAACCTTTAGATGGAGTGGCGGGAGGCCTTACCACCATCAATTTGGGTGTATAAGTTCTATTAGACATTAAGAAGTTACATGTGTGAATGGTATGTTCATGCATAGTTGACAAGAGAAACAATTAATTGGCAGGAGATGACCTTAGGTATGATTCATACTTTTGATTATTTTTCTACTAAACCTCTCGGTTAATGAAGCATTGTAGATTATGAAGCACCTTACTTTAGGAGATAGTACAAAGGCTAAGGAAATCTTATTAGATATATATGGTGAGTTGGATTTAGATGTGCTCCTTGAGCTTGATGAGACTCAAGAAGATAAAATGGTCCACACCTTGGAAGAATAGGAAAAGGGTAAACCGGGTATGCATGATAAATGATGAGGATGATGAGGATAATAACCTGGATGTTAACCATATTTAAAATACATGTGAAGTGATAGACACAATAGATGAAAATGTGCAAGCGTATCATGAGCCTATGAAAAAACAAGATTAACATTGGAATAGATGCTAAGCTAAGGAGTCCATTATTGGTGATTAATTGTCGAGTGGGAAGTGAATAAGAATATTGAACTCCCGCATGACTTTCGTGGACTTTTTCCCATGGGGCTATCATTTATTAAAAGGAGCACACCCTTCTCCATGTGAGATAAGAATCAATCTTAAAGAAGGTACGCAACCGATTAGGAAGAGGCATTATAGGATGAATCCTAATTTTCTAGTCAATGTAAAGGAATAAATTGATAAAATGATCAAATTTGGTATAATTGGGCCCATTAAGAATCTTAATGGGTTATCCCCATGGTCATTAGTATTAAAAAGGATGGGAGGATAAGGATTTGTGTGGAATATAGAGAATTAAATGCTTCATGTGTTATTGATCCTTTCCCCATGCCATTTTACGAGGAGGAGAACATTGAGGGAGTTACAGGCATGAGATCTACTCTTTTACATATGGGTTTTTAGGATATCATCAAGTGTGCATAGTGAAGGAAGATCAGGAAAATACAACTTTCACCACTAAGTGGGGAAGCTTTTCATACATAGTAATTCCCTTTGGACTAAATAATGTGCCAATGGTGTTCTCACGCATTGTTGTGTAGGCTTTTCAATAATTCATTCATAAGTTCTTACAAGTATATTTGGATGATTGGACAATTTATGGCTTGGTTAAGGATCTTTGTGACAATTTGAGGCTTATGTTTGAGAAGTGCGGTAGTTGAGCATCTCTCTCGAATATTAATGAGTGCAATTTTACAACACCTTTTGGCACTTTTTTGGGGACATATTATTTGTTAAGAAGGGTTGTTGGTAGATCCAAACAAGATAGTTATGATCTTGGGTTTGGAAGAACCTAATAATGAGAGTGAAGTACATAGATTTCTAGGACATATAGGGTATTACGGAAATTCATTAAAGGATATGAAAATATTTTCATGCCCTTGGAAGGACTGTTGAAGGATAAGGGAAAATTCTATTTGTATGAAGCGCAACATTAGGCATTTGAAATGTTGAAGGAAAGAATTACTACGACACCTATGTTTAGCTTTCCTTTGTGGTAAAACCCCTTTCATGTTCACATAGATGCTTCTAGGATAATAATTGATGCATTATTGGAACAACTAGGAGAAGGCATTGTAGACCTCCCCATTTGATTTGCAAGAAGAAATTTGAAACCCAGTAGAGTAAAATTATACAACCACCGAGTGTGAGGCTTTGTCCATGATCTACACACTTTGTAAAATTTTTGGTAATACTTGTTTGCAACACCATTTATCTTATTTACAAATCATATGGAACTTAAATAGTTAGTTAAAAATATTGTTTTACGAGGGAACATTTACAGTGGATACTACTATTTTAGGAGTTCTATTTTACAGTTGTTGTAAAACTAGGGAAAAGCAATTCAGACTTGACTATTTTTCAAGAATTAATTTTGGAAAATATGTGTAGAGCATGGAGGATGCAATTCATGATGCACAATTTTAAGGTTAAACCACGTCCATAGATTTAGAGGATATTGTAGTATTCTTGCACACTGGACAAGTTCCCAGGGAATGGAGACAATAGAGAAGAAGTAACTTGCAATATGCGTGACACCCGACTAGTTAATAGGTGGAGATTTGTATAAGCTAGGTCATGATGAAGTTTTACTCCAATGTGTTTTGGAGCATGAGCATGAGGCTATTATGGAATAATCTCATGGTGGAATTTTAGGAGGTCATTATGTTTAGGATACTATCATGCATAAGATTCTAATTGTTGGCCTTTAGTGGGAAAATTTATACAAGGATACTAAAGATTATGTCAAGGCATGTGACAATTTTTAGCACCTTAGGAATCCTAGAACCGAGATGTAATGTATTTGAGGCCTATGTCAAGTGACAAACCTTTTTGAGAAATGGGATATTGATTTTATAGGTCTTATTTCACCACCTATGCATAGGAATGACACACACTATATTATAACTTAAACAGATTATCTAAAAAGGTGAGTAGAAGCGTCACCTACAAAAGATTGCACAAAAACTACAACTACGATATTTCTATAGGAAAACATTATTAGTAGGTATGGATGTCTATTGAGTCTAAAAAGTGATAGAGGAACTCATTTCTGAAATGAGACATTCATGATTTTAGTGGTAGCATTTATGGAGGCACACAATAAGACTAAACCATATCACCCACAAAGCTAATGGTACTACTAAATATTTTAACAATATTATTGGAAAAACACATATAAATATTTGTGATGTTGGATGGAAATACTAGGATGATAAAGTCTCTATTATACTTTGGGCATATGGGAAAACATATAAAAGGTTGAGTAAGGCCACACCCTTTGAGTTGGTGTTTGGTGTGAAGGTTGTATTTCTTGTGGAATTCATGTTTTCATTCCTTCGTATTGCATGCGTAGGAGGACACGATGATGAACAAGTTATGGAGGATCACATAAACAAATTGTTGCATTTTGATGAACAACATGCTATTTCATGATAGAGCTAGAAGACAGAAAAAGTGAGACAAAAGGCTTGACATGATAGGAATATATGGAATAAAACATTTGAGGTGGGAAAGATGGTTCTTCTATATGATTCAAAGTTTGTGTGCCACCCAAGGAAATTGAAATTAAATTAGTTGGGACCCTTTGTAGTAACAAAGATATTGGAATGAGGCACTTGTCATTGTAGCACCTGGATGGCACTTTATTGCTCGGTTACTTCAATGGGAGTAGGTTGAAGCCTTACTATAAACAAGGATTATTTGTGTTTATAATAAGCTATTATTTCCACTTAGATTAGGTTTCTCTTTAATGCATTTCCTTTATCAGTGCTTTCTTTCACCGTTGTTATGCTTTTTTAATTTAGTTTAGTGTTTTGTTGTAATAAGCATGCTTATGTGCCAAAAGCCTAATACTATCTTTTGAGTTCATGAACAAAGGACTACACATAATTTTAGTGTGGGTTGGAGTAGATATAAGTGGTATATAGGTACATATACGGGTTGAAAATTGAACCTATTTTGAAATATTGGTGCGCATAGAAGAAAGATGTTACATGTGCTTAGATTGAAGGTGTTTAAAAGGAATTTTTCTCAGATTGAAGACCATGCGTAGAAGGATGATTTAATAATGTAATGTAAGGTAAATAGCAACATGGGAAACTACTTGGGATGAGGCACAAAGGTTGATGTACTTTGGTACATTGATGCGTGCGTAAGAAAATTTATGGCCAAGAAGTAGTAGGCGCGCTGAAGGTTCTGGCCCGGGGTGCGAAAAAAAAAACGAAAAAAAAACATGGAAAAGTAAGGAAGTGTTATTAATGTTGAGTATGGTGGTAGGTGAAGAGAAATTAATGCATAAAAATTTGAAATATTTATAAAATAGGTGCTTGCGAGTTCATTTCTACCTTGCATACTTTGAGTTTTTGAGATGTGAAGTGTGTTTTGAAGAGAGATTTGAGTGTGAAGTGTGAGAATGATCGAACAAATAAAAAAACTAGTTAGAATTTGAAAACATTCATCACACATCAAAATAAGAAGGGTGAGTGACTACAATCACCACACTAAGACAAACAAAGTTGAGATAGATAAGTCACTTGGTGATAAAGACTAATTTATGAATATTAGATGATAAGACCATCTATGATGATGCGGGGCAGAAAATGTTGGGAAAATTTTGAGTTTTGTAGGTATATGAGTTATCATACTTTGGAAAGAAAGAAAAAGTATACTAGTGGCTAATGTCTAGAGTCCACGAGGATGTTTTCTATTTTATAGGAAGTTAGATGCACCTCACTGCGCCCTTATTTAGAAAGTTGACAGGATTGAGGAGTTAGGGAACTAAAATTGGAAGTGGCCTCAATGATGACAAGGCCATAGAAGTAACTTCTATTGAGTTGGAATATGGAAAAAAAGGGCATGCTATGGACATTGATAAGCTGAAAGACCACCATGTGATCAGGATTTCGCACATCTCCTCACCAAGTTAACTAACTAGGAGTGATGGAGCCACGTAAAAAAGAGGTGGTTCTATATAGCCAAGAAAATGTTTGAGGGAGTTCTATACAATCTTTCTTATTTCATTACGAAACCATAATTGAAGAAGCACACTAAGGAGACAAGTTATGTTTTGGAACTATTCTATTATATAATTTTTTTATGGAGATTGGGGTTTCGATGGACTAAAGGAGAAGATATGACAGTTCCATGAGGAGAAGAAATATCTTACAAAGATATTTGAACAATATACTTGTGAGGGCGCATGAGTGGTCCATATAAATAAAGGTTGGAGCTTTGGTACAAGCGCATGCGTGAGGCTTTTGAGCATGAATGGAGGATACCAAAGGACCTACCTTTCATTTTGGACGTAGGAAAAATTTGTAGTTTTTCAACATTTTTGCATTGCAGATTTGGTATGAAGGATGAGAAGTGGAGCCCTTAGTGTAAGATCCTTTATGCCTTCACCGTAGTGCTTACTTCCTTCCAGCCTCTATGAATAGATTTTCAAACATGAATAGGTTAAAATTTTATGTAGACAAGGTAGATTGCAATTATCATATGCTTGAAAAATATATGTGTATCTGGGTAAGTATGCTTACATAGAAAAATGATATTTGATGACATTAATATCAGTTCCATGAGCTTGGTGGTTGGGAAGATTGGTGCGATTAAGGTATATATTTACCTTAAGAAAAAATTAGTCGATGGAAGATATATTGAGAACGTGTATAAGGTCCATGAGTTTCCCAAGGGAAAGCAAACTGTTGGTACCCCAGGATGATGAGCCCTCTCCCCCTCATGCAGATGAGGAAGAACTACATGAAGAGGAGGGGTTTAAAGAATTCAATGGTGTATTGGACCATTTCTAGTGGAGACAAAAAGCTATAGGTCAGAAGAGGTAGTGTGAGAGCTCCCCTCTGAAGGAATAAGAAGTGAAAGATGAGACTAGTGCTTTGAGGAGACATAAAAGGATGAAGGTGGTGATGAAGAAAAAGGCTTCAGAAGAGTCTTGAGAATAATAAGGACAAAGGGCATTAGTGCGGGACCTTCTCAGCCATCGAGGAGATCGCGAGGAAATCTCTGTAAATCCGAGCCCATAGCAGAAGGTGAAGAAAATGTGCAACTATGTGTTGAGGAGAGAAAGTGAAGAAGACATTTCTAATGAGGATGTACACATTGTATATGATACACTAGTTCTTGATGTACAAGGAGAAGAGATCCTAGATAGGAATAAACTCAACATAATACAAAGGCACTTGGTAAGCGCGAGGAATAAAAAGGCCCCATAGGTGAAGAAGATGAGAAAGACAAGTGTATAGGTGAGCCATTAGCTAAGCCTACTCGAGAGCATGGGGGTGCAATAGGTGAAGGCTTAGTTCATCATGTAGAAGTACATATTCCTAAAGGAAGGAGGTATAGGAGAAATAAGGAGGAAGCAATTTATAAGAAATGTGAGTTGGGGTACGTTAATGACCCTCCAAGATCATTCATGTCAAATTTCAAAGTACTCTTGAGCCTGAAAAGTTTTATGGATGGGAATTGATGGATCCAGAGGTAGAAAACATGCACAAAAGGAAGAAATTATCCTAGAGCATGCATACACACATGGATGATCCAAAATTTGATGTGAAAGAAGAAGCATGCATCCAAAGGAAAATGAAGAAGGGGGCACAAGCTGCACACATGACTGTGAAGCCAAAAGAATTCACTGATGAGAAGGAAAGAAATGCCTTGACTAAGATGACACCAGAGGTGGTATGAAGAAATTTGGACAAGGAGGCCACACTTAGGTCACAACTTGAAGATAGCAAGAATATGGAGGAACAAATTGAGAAGTTGGCTGAGGTGCACAAAAAGATAAGAGCAGAAACAACAAATTCTAGATTTTGTAGTAGAACTTGGGGGAGAAATTTTAGAAGCACATCCAAAGTTTGATGAGAATAAAAATCAGACATACCCTTCATCCTTGCATTTTCTACAAGAGTAGGTCTAACTCTTACTTAATAAGAAGGCACTTGCATTGGAAGAGACATAAGAAAATGCCGAGGCCAAGAAAGAAAGGACAAAGATATTTAGTGTGCATTAAATTTTTGAATATGACCTCATACTCTAGACATTGAAGGAAGAGTTGTAGAAAGTAGGGTTGGCACTAAGAATATGTGAGGATCCTAAATAGATCCTTAGAACAAGGAATTTACAGGAGGAGAATGACATCCTTGCAGCCAAGAAGGATGAAACTTTGGGTAGGGAGGAAAGATTGGCTATGGTAGCAAAAAGAAGCGTGACACACTTAAAGAAACTAAGGATGCCCACAAAGAGAAAATAAAGGAGTTGGGGATGCTAGTTACTAGGAGAATGGATTACATGGATGGTATGATTTCAGGGCTAGTTGGAGTGATAAGGGAATTGAAACACAAGGGTGAAGATATGACCCTAGAGGAAATGGAGAAAGTACTTGGTGATGTTCCTACACATGTGAAGAAAGGGCTAGGTGAATGGAATGAGTTGGAGGATGACATTAATAAGGATTACCATGAACTCATTTTACTAGTAGAAGAGTAAGGTGTAGTGATCATCCTTCTATTCTTCCATTGATCATACTTCTATTCTTCCTTATCAGTCTTTATTCTTCTAATTCTTTGGAGAGAAGAGTGAAGAAAACCTATTTCTACGAGTGGTAATATCATTAGTGTGGGGTAATGTTGGGCTAAAGAAATTTCCTAAGTATTTGAAGAGAGCATGAAGTGTTGAGGTGCACAAGAGGAATGCAAAAGCATGCGAAGTGTCGATTAAGAAGGAAGCGAATAGGAAGGAAACATTTGGAACTTAGCTGATTTTGTATGCCACAGTGCTAAAAATAGGAAAAATAGGCTAGAATGTAGATACCGTAATGGATGAAAGCATAAGACTTCACAACGAAGTGAGATATATTTTGGGAACAAAGCGAAATTTCATGCATATTTTGTGCTAATAATATGATTAAGATAGATTTTAATCATAGAATAATATATTATTATCCAGGTTTGTAAAAGCATGCAGCTATTGGTGCATGGCTATTTTGAGCATGTAGTCTATTTTTGAGATGCATGGGTGGTGAAAGAAAATTCACCACCCCTATATATGTTAATTGATCTACATAGTTTTGAGGACCGTGAGTTAGATTACGAGTTGTATTAGAGTTATGTTGCCCTAATGTTTGAGCGTGCATGACTCCATGACATTACTATTATGTATTCAACTTTTATTATGTAATATTATTGGTTATTAATGGAGTATTGTGGATGGATTATGGTAATTGATGTATCTGATCATGGTGGTTATATGGTTAATCTAATCTTAATTCTGGTTTGATTCATTATGCTTAATGGTTGTGATCTGATTCATGTTATTATTTGCACTTAGTTACTTGATCTATTAATGGTTAATATGACTATACATGTTAACATCTTGACAAGACAAGACAAAGGAGAGACTGTAGCTTCACTTTGCTTGGGTGAGCATTCGGATCTATCTCGAATGAAGTTCCAACACACCTAGGCATTTGAGTGGAAAAACAAGACAACATGAGTGCAAGATGTATAAAGACAATAAAAATGTAGAAGAAAAAACAAAAGGATAAAGGGATTTTTCAATTACTATTTTTTTACTTAGGAATCATGTAAATGTTATCATGCTTGTAGGACCTATAAATGTACCCAAGTTCATATATTTTGTGTCTACATTTTCCCCCACTTTATTCTATTGAGTGAATAATCGATAACATAAAGTAGATAGAAGATGCATACCTTATGATCCTGTAGAAAGTGCGGTGAATAACATGCCAAGGGGACAAGTGAAGCGTGGAGACTAGGAAAAGAAAGTGAACCCCATGGGTAAAGCGTATACATAGCTTATACCTATTATTGTGCTTGGTGGCATATGATGATTCTTTTTGTGTATTAAAAATAGACTTGTAAAAGAAGAGTGAAAGAGAAGTCAAAGACATGTATATGAAAAAAATGAGTAAAGTATGTAAAAATGTGTAAAAGTAGTTATAAAGGAAATTGTGCACTTGATGTATAAGAGTGTAAATGATAGAAAAATATCCTAAAATTTGTGAAGGGTGATTTTTTTGGGAAATATCATGCTAAGTGTGAGTTTTTTTGGGAAATATCATGCCAAGAGTGAGTTTTTTTGGGAGATCACACGCCATGTGTGAGTTTTTTGGGTGATGTCATGCCACGAAAGAAGAGTGTTAGGGAGAGATTTCTAGTTTTACCCTCCTTCCATGGCTGCTTCCTGATAAACACTATTGTAGATGGTACATCTTGAATTTATTCCATGTTGTTCTATATTGCTCCATATGTTCCATATTATGGCCCATTACAGGACATAAAATGCATTTTGTAATTAGAGGAAAGTGTCTCAAGCTACTAGAGAACTGTGTTGTAATTGTTGAAGACTTTGATGAACTGAGAAAAATGACTATTTCTACACCTAGGAAATTAGCACCCAAGGGAAGACAAGAGAGCCCATGCGTTAGTGTCTAGGTCTAGGCATTAGTGTCATGTCTTGTGTGTGAAGTTCAAGTTTGATTTTGGAATTTTTTTGTGATTGTGTTCATGTGCTGATTTTATACTATGCTAATCAAATATAGCTCGAGCTACAATAGGGGTGATTTTATCATTCAATGTACGATCCTTCTCATTTGGGGTGCATTCAATGATTGTAGGAGAATACGACCTAAAGAAAAGGACCCGATACTTATCTAGAGTGGATACCTATAGGTAGTAGGGGATGTGCATGGTAGAAATGAAGGCACATGTAAATAAAGTAGACTATATAATAGGTGTATTATAAAAGTTAGCATGTAAGAAAAAAATGTAAAGAGCAAGTGTGTAAACAAGATGGATCGATAAAATGGATTTCATACATAAGACATTTCTCACAATGTCATAAGACAATCAAGGCCCAAGCAGACAAAAAAATACAATAATCATACAATACATAGGGCATAGCCCACAAACAATAATATACGGTAGAAAAAAATAACAAGCAAAGTGTATGAGATAACCATGGTTATATAAATTCCTACAAGGAAAATGCTACACATGAAGCACTCATTAACATGTTAGAAAGATAAATAGTATGTTGAAGTGTTTATATAACTCTGTAGACACAAAAATTTGGTCACACTCTCCTTGGTCCCTCATTAAATAAACACCTTGAACACATTCACCTAACCATGGGCCCCTTCACCCAACTCTAATATTAATTTAATTAAATTAACTCATTATCCTCACAATATTTATTATTTAAATATCCTAAATTGGATAATGCCCACATATCCACCTCACCTAGACACCTCATCTAGCCACCTAACTCTAAGACCTATTCTTAGTAAGTTTCCATAACTAATGAAGACCTACCCAAGCCCTAAAAATCAAAGCCTATATTCCCTCTAACCACATTCCCATCCATTAGAAGGCAGCTTCCATTCTATTCCACAGAGAAAAACAGGTGAGATCCAAGAAAATCAAAAGGATATGCCCATTTTAGAAAACCTAGGAAATCCCACCCTAATCAACTCCAGTCACCCTAAACCATCGTTGGTCAACCCGAAACCATCGTCGGTTAACATTTAGCCCCTAAAACAACCTTATTTTGAGGTTGGCACATTTTTGCAAGTTGGGGGCACTTTCTTCTGAGAACAAGTGACAAAATTAGAGCTGTATGCAAGTAGAACCAACATTAGTACACGCATCAGAGCATTCATAGCGGTGACTGAAGCAACCACGTAACCATTTTCCTTCACGGAGCTTCTCGGAAGCACCGGCACCATACTAATTCCCTTTCATTTTATCACCCACAATTTCCAACCATACATCAAGCTCATATAACAGTAAGTGCTTTTTCAACCAAGACCTTTCCATTTATCATTTGGTAGATTATTTTACTTCATCATTGGTTTCTACTCCCATTTCATTCCACCACCATTTTACCTTCATGCAAACTTGATCATCCTTTTACCCACACCCTTGAATGGCCCATATTTGGATTTTAATCATTCATGTGCATACCTGAGACCCACACGAGCCTTGCCATTTCCATTCCATTTCCATCTAGCCTCAGATCTATCACCCCACCAAATTTTTACTAAATTTCCAAGATTCCACGACCATACAGACGCTTTACACACAACCATTTCGGTTAACCTAAATAGACATCAGTCATACCAGACTGACATTAGTCTCTATGTTCTTAACAAGCAACCAAGAACAAAGCCTAAATTCCCCACCAAATAGCCAAAAAACCCAAAACCAGAACCTAATTCATTACCCGCACTCTCACAAAGACCTTAACCTTCAGATTTAGTCATAGCTTAGCTTGTTGTGAATGAATTTGCTTATTGTAGATGAATGAGATACCTAAATCATTTTAACTATAGTAGGATTTCCTTTATTGTTAGCATTAAGTTGTTTTAAATAGTGGATTGACAGCCATCTAGGAAGTATCACACTTCCTAGATCTAACACACGCTAGGCAGTCCACTGTATATATGGTTTAACTTTTGTTTAGTGGTCTTGTTTTCCATTTTAGGTAGTTCCTCCAAGCAAAAAGGAAGCTCTCACGATCAGTTGTGGATCCAAAATTCATACACACACAACAACCTACAACCAACATCTTAACAGGTATTCCTCCTAGCCCTTTACCCTTATCTGTTTTGTCAACATTTGAAGAAATAATCTAGAATCAGGTGAAACATTTTGGCATGCCAGGTGGTACCAATTTGGGGTTCTTTGTATTCTTTCATTTCTAGGTGAAAAAGTTGTATGTTTGTTTCTTTTCTAAAAATTCTTACATTAAATTTTCTCCCCTGGAACCTTCTCTTCTTCTATTGTCTAAAAGCAATCATATTTTGGTGCTTTAAAAAGAACACTTCTTCCCTTTCATTAGTATCACATTAGTGAAAGAGCATCCCTTCTCCTGTTCATCTTTTTGTGTCATCAAATTCAACATTTCAATTTGGGTTTAAAACTCATTTCATTTCATTCTACTTCTTTGCATTAGCTCACATTAATTGAGGGCAACCTATACGCTGGAAGTCATGCCCAGCTGATGGTTGAAAAATGAATCGTAGAAAAGCACTTCCTTTCTCTTTCTCTCTCTAATTCTTACCAAACATCACAAAATTAAAAATATATACACATTCTTAAACATCTCACCTAGAAGAATTTGTAGGTGATCACATGATCACGACACAGTGGGCACCCCACTGGTTATCTCTGTCTAGTACCCCATGAGAGGACGGCTTGAAACCTCTCCTTGTAGATCTCCTTCTTTGTAGGAAGCCATCCTCACACAAAAATTATATTCTAAAGTTCATGAGTCAGTCCTTAAATAGCATAAGCTAAACAAACATAATAGAAAAAGCACTCTTAGGATCATATTTTTCTTAGTGTTTCTGCTTGGCTTACGTTTTGAGGTGAGAGGTCATGTTCTTCATTTTAATTATTTCCCCTTGCATGCTCCTCATCACAGTTGGTGTATTCCAGCTTCATTTGAGTGTGCTAGACCATATTCTCATCATTCTTAGAATTTTGGGTTTGATTCCACATTTGATTTTAACTCACAACCACATTTTCTTCATCGTTGTTTCAATTTCACAATAACCGGTGTCGGTCCAACGATCGTCGTCAATTACCCCGTGATTGTCATTGATTTCACCCAACTAGCGTTGGTTCACTTTTCTTTTGGTTAACCTACCCAAAGGACACCTATTTACCTTCTTTGACTATTTAGAGTCTCTATCACTCTTATCATATTCACTAACCTGGTAATTCCATCAACATCTTGTATACTTGGAAAAGTATTGGCCTTTACCTTGTTTTGACCAACTGTCCACTTTCCACAGTGACCAACCATGGTTACCTGTGATCGGCATCAGTTTAACCTAACCAACATCAGTTAATCTGTGTAATTTTCCAACTGACATTTTAACCCCGATTCACCTACCACCACCTATTATCCTATCTTTTTGTATTATTGTGCCATTTACAGAAAGCAGTCCTACCACGTCAGTGCTTGTTCACATGGTGCTGACCCAAAGCCAAGAAAACACCCTCATATTCCACGCTAGTCATTCAATCACTCCCACCTAGTCCTTCGCCACCTTCTATTTTATCACCCACAGATCCTACCTAACCTATCACTATCGTCACAAGAGACGAGGAGTTCACACGACTCCTTGACCAGAACCCTGCCACCTTGTAGTTTTATCTTTCCCACTCATCCACTCGATATGCCTCGGGTCAATTGATATACGACATGCTCGTATCTATTCCCTCGACACTCGCTCCTACTTCTGCTCCAACCTCCTTTGGCTCCATACTACCCGTACCTGCCTTGCCCCAAGTCATTTTGTAGCCAAGCCCCATACTGCTATGACCACCGCGTCGCCACATCTATTACACCCACCACATCCACTATACCTTCGCCAACCACCCAGAACATAACCTTATCTGCACCTATTGTTTCATATATACCCATAGCTACATAACCACCCATGGTATCGGTGACCCCTACCCCTTTTCACAACATTGTTCTTTCTATTCCATAATCCTTATCCCCATTGCCACTAGGATCACCACGATCCTTCCACCTCCATATACATACTATCAACATCCTCCCATTTCATCTATCATTCATCTGGGTATCTACCCCTATTTCACTTCCCCGTTCTCAATCTACCTATATGACATCACCATATACTGAAATTACACCTCCATCATATGTCCAACACCAACCTCCTTACACTGTAGGAGGTACCAAGCCATCTCAACCTACCAATGACCTAATCAAGTTAATGATGGATAAGATGCAGACATTGGAGGCATTGGTTTCTGGCACATATAACTCTCTCACCTATGATGAGATTTGTAATGAGCCTATATACCCATCCATTCCTATCCGCCCATATCCCATGCATTGGGAAATGCCTAAATTTAACCACTTCAATAGTAAAGAGGACCTGCAACAACATTTGTGGACTTTCAAACACGAGTGTTATCTGATTTCCCATGATGATGCTTTGCTCCTGAGGATCTTTCCCATGTCTTTGACCGGGCACACATTAGATTGGTATAGTGGGTTACCTAGACACTCTATATTCTCATTTAATCAGGTAGCCCAAGCCTTCTTCGATCACTTCTCCATTAACATCTTTAAGAAAGCTACCATGATTGACCTCTACTCTACACGTCGGTATGATGACAAATCTATCGCAGATTTTGTTGCTCGTTGCGTTACACTGACCTAATCAATCAACTCACATTCCAACTACCACAAACCAAACTCATCAAACTCTTTAAGTGGGCTTGTGCTTTAGACATATCTCACCGACCCTACAGTTCATACTTTCCAAACCTTCAATGAGGAATTCACCATGGCATGAAAGCTAGAGATTCGGTCCATCGAAGAGATGAAAATCCAACTACATAATAAGAATTCGATACCAAATCAAATGATACCTATTTTTCATCGAAACCATAGAAGAATTATTCAAAACTAACATAGTGGTATGCTTGAAGGCCATCTCATGTCATCCATTAAATCGGGTTAGTCCCTCATCTAATCTTTCTCCCCGTCCATACTTTTCAATTCGGATGGGAACAATGGAAATACACCCCAATTAAGGAGCCTTATTATTCTATCTTAGAAAATCTTATTAAAGTCAGGGGCCATCACCATTCCCCATGAGACCACACATTGGTTTTGACCCTACTCACCCCACACCCGCATAGTATAAAGAGCACGAATTCTGTAACTATCATCGAGTAAAGGGTCATAGAGATGGCAATTACATCACTTTCAAAAATATTGTCCAAGAAATTCTCGAGAAAGGTGAGTTAATCTTGGATAATCCTAATGCACCTACCAATCAAAACCTACATATCTTTAAGAAACCATTTCCTAATCACACCCCTTCTTCTGATCAAACCAGAGAGACCTCAACTCATGATAGCGATACCCGTGAGGTCCACACTATTTTTAGTGATACACCTGTTGCTGCTCAATTACCTCATATTCCTTCCATCAAGGAAATCCTAGCCCAAAGTCCTCCACCTACACTTGAACCCACCTCACCTATTCCTCCACCCGTAGAGGAACACCCTTCACCTCCTTCCTCACCCATGAAGGAGCCTCCTGTTAACATCAAGACTATTTCACCTTTGACTTCTCCACCTAGAGAGCTATCACCCATAGTACTTCTCCAGTCCATGGAAGATACTTGTTTATCTCCTCCATCCATAGAGGAGCACCCATTTTCTCCTCCACCTATCAAGGATCTAGTAGAGATACCTTTTCCTCTAGGTGATCATTCTCCATCAGTTACCCAAGATCATGTGGACTTACTTTCGGCTCTCTTACCCACGAAGCCAAAGCTAGCAAATTCCCCATCTCTAAGACACATTTTACGGGAATCACCATTGGATCCTCATCAACCTCACCTACAATAGTGCCTTTCTTACGTTTAGCCAATCACCTATATTATGTGGATAAAGACTTACTTTGGGGGTGTCTTCTACTTCCAGCCTCAACACAAATGCGAGATGACACCAAAATTTATACCTACCATCGTGTGTTAGGGCACGATGTAGAGAACTACAAAACTATAAAAACCGTTCTTATCCAAAAGTGTCCTCCTGAAATTTTTTTTTGACGATAATGACCTTCTCGATGAGAACCACATTTCACCAACACCCATTCTCACGGATCTCCCCTCACTTCCTACTCAATGACCTAGACCTTCACCCAAAAAAATCCTACAGCCACCCCCAAGATTTGAAATTAACATGGTTTGCATTAGAGAACTCACCAAACCTCCACCCAAATGTCGTGTGCTCAATTCATTTCACAAGGTTCCTTTCCGCCATGCGGGCTTTTGTCATGTATGTCATTTTACCTTTCATGGCTCACCTACCTCACCTACCTCCCCACCTCAAATCAACATGATCCACGTTGTTACCCATGCTCAAAAGGAAAAAGTCAAGGAAAAGGCAACCGACCCACCAACCAACCCTATACCCAACATACCATCTACACCTACACCTAAAATCACTATCCGCGGCCCCACATATCCTATTTCTAATGGGATTACACATCACGCCATGCTCAAATAGTTACACATATCCCCCACAAAATGTCTCTATATGACCTCATCTAAACCTCGTAATCCCATCGTCAAGCTCTCATAGAGGTCCTACAATCTATTAAGGTTTTACCCAATGAGCCTACACCCATAACCTCCATTATTACGCCCCATCATGTAGCCTCTCTCACCAAATTACCACCTTTATCCACACCTCCACCTACTCACCAAGTATCCTCTCTTAGCTTCTCGTAGGAAGATATCGCACCGCACCAAACCGCCAGACCCAACTCTCTTCATCTCTTTCCACATCAATGATATATGTGTATGATGTGTTATGATCGATGGGGGTGCTAGCATTAATATCATTTCCTCTTATGTATTTGCTCAAATGCGCATACATGACATTTGCATGCATAAACATCTCGTCATGTTGCGTTCTTTCAATAATGCTATCACCTCTACACTTGACACCATCATCCTCCACATTCGTGTGGACCCCCGCATTGTTCCGAGTTGTTTTATGTCTTAGAGGGGGAATTTAAATATAACCTGGTGCTCGGTAGACCCTAGATTCGTGTCATGGGTTGTGTTCCTTCCACTTTACATCATTGTGTAAAGTTTGAGCATGAAGGACACACCTATACCATTCCGACTGATCAATCCCCTTTCAAAACTTGCAACATGCTTTACTAACCCAATGACATGCTTATACATATTAAGGTGTCTACCTTCATGACTTCCTCTTCACCTATAACTCCACCCACTAGTGCAACTCGCTACTTCAATCACACCTACATCCTCCATTCCCACCACTGCCACAACCTCCACAACCAAACCATCGGCCTCCAAATCCATTACCTCCACCTCCGAGCCGACCTCCAACACATCATCTATTCTAGCTACCCACATACCAACCACCGATCCCTTGGAAGGAATATTTCAATGCCTCACTCTGGGGGAGTATCGCGTATATAGTGTCAACACATTCCTTACTCCACAAGAGTATGGAAGTCTTCATCAACACCCTCGTTATGATCACTGTATAGGAGATCACCTCCTTTATGGTCCTCCCCACCTTTTTACCAATCTCACATATGGTGGACTTGATACTACCACTTACACACCTGAACCACCGTCACAAACCTACCCATTTTCCTGTTGACCTCCAATCACTCACCAATCAACTGCTTTACCCACACCTTCCCTACCGATCTCGAGTGGAAAGGTTTTGGTTTTGGATTTTACAAGAAAGGCCACCATACTATTATTCCATGTACTACCCACAAACATAATGACCATAGTGGTATGGGATTTATGGAACCACCTACCAAGAAGGCACGCATTGAATTCATTGAGGACATCAACCCTTCTCCACCTTCTTCAATACCTTCACCGATGGAGTCGATGGATCCATAATCCATTCCTCTTAACTTTTTTTTTTTTTTCATAAACACCATCTCCTTAGGGAATCGACTTATCAACGTGAGGGAAAATATCCTTCCTCTCTTACCTTCCTGTATCCTAAAATGATCGACGATGATAAACCTTTGATTAACATCATTCAATTTCAGGATGATGAATCTATACTCACCTACCTTGGTGTAGAAGACTCATATATTCATCAGTCGTTACCCTCTCGAGATGCAAACCATGTTGAATGAATCGACTATCGAGAACAACATTCACAATCAGGATGACCCGCAAATTCTAAAGATAGGAAAATATTTAGATGTTGCTTTGAACAAGAAGCCATCACTTCTTTTCTCAAAATTCATTACCACATTTTCACTTGGTCTTACGTAGATATGTTCGGTATTGACCCCACTATAGTGGTACATAATATCATAACCATTCCCAAGTGCAAACCCACAAACAAAAGTCGATTGACGAAAATGCACCCTTGCATTGCTCTTCTAGTCAAAGAAGAACTTTAATGCCTCCTTTCAGTTTCCCTCATCTTACCCATTGATTATCCCTGGTGGATTTCCAACATTTTCCCCGTCACTAAGTTGACAGGGGGACTTTGTATTTACACAGACTTCTGTGACCTCAACTTAGCCTTCCCAAAAGATGACTTCCCTCTTCTGGTATTGACCAACCGTGGTTGACCTTACCAAAGGTGGTCACGAGATGCTATCACTCATGGATGTTTTCTTGGGTTATAACCAAATCTTGCTTGCCCTGAGGATCAACACAAAACCACATTCATCAACCCTTTGAGACCTTATGCTACCGAGTCATACCTTTTGGCCTTAAAAATGGTGGGGCCACCTATCGGCCAGGCTATGACTTATATCTTCCATGACATCATGCATCGTATATTAGAAGATTACATGGATGATCTCCTGTCCAAATCTAAATGCTGCTTAGAGCACCTTGCCATCCTAAAACCATCTTTGACCACCTTATTAAATATTACATTTGCCTTCAGCCCAAGAAGTGTGTCTTCATGGTTCTCTCAAGAAAGATCCTAGGATTTATCATTTCCTTACATGGTATAGAGGTTGACCTTGCTAAAGTCAAGGCCATTCTTGAAATGCCTCCACCCACTAATCTTAGGCAACTCTATAGCTTGTAGGGCAAGTTGTAGTCTATTCGCCGCTTCATTTCACAATTGTCTGATCGGTGTCAACCATTTCATCATCTTCTCAAGAAGGATGTCTCTTTTAAATGGGATAATGACTACCAAAAAGATTTTGAGGCCTTAAAACAATATCTTCTCCAACCACCCATGCTCATTCCACCTAAAGACGATCAACCCTTCTACCTATACATCTCAGCTACCGATCACTCCTTGGGGGCCATGCTCACTCATCGCGATGAACAACACAGGGAGAAGGTGGTTTATTACATAAGCCATACTCTTTTAGACTACGAAACCCGATACACCCATGCTGAAAAACTCTACTTAGCCTTAGTTTTCATTGCCACGAAACTCCACCATTACCTACTTAATCACAAAACTTATGTTGTGACCAACACTGACCCCTTACACTTCATGTATGCCAAACCTTACCAAAATCAATGTGCCGCATGCTGGCTCATGATTTTGGCCGACCTCAACCTTGAATTTATCCACCAAAAGTCCATCAAGGGCCAAGCCATCATCGACCAATTGGCTGACGCACCTATTTCTGGGGATCAACCTTCTAATTTTGACTTTCCAGATGAGTCAATTGCTTCCCTTTCCTTGGACAAGCCCGCATACCAAATGACACTCTTCTTCAATGGTTCCAAGTGTCAAGTAGCATGGGGCTGGGGTATGAGTTATCCTCATTCTGATTGATGGTGAACACATGCCTTTGTCTTTCAAACTAGATTTTGATTGTACAAACAACATTGCTGGATACGAAGTGGTCGTATTAGGTCTCCAAGTTGCCTATGCCTTGGATGTCAAATCCATCAACATATTTTGTGATTCCTAATTGGTCGTAAACCAAGTCAATGGTGTATACCAATTTCGTAATGAGACACTTCAAAAGTATAAACATTACGTAGACATAATTTTCACCACCTTTGATCGGTACTCCTTCAAACCATTCCATGTTCAACCAACAAATTTATAGATACCATGGCCTGCTTAGCTTCTCAAATCCTAGCTTCACCTACTGATTCTAAAATATTTGTCACCGTAAAAAGACTCCAATCACCCTCTTATTTACCTCATGAGGTTTACTCCATTGGAACCACTACCCCTGACCCGAGTGACCTTTGGTATAAACAATACTCAGACTACCTTTCTCGTTCCATCTTGCCTCTTGACCTCACTCATAATGGACAACGAGCCTTTCTTAAAAAGTTCTCTCATTACGTCATTATGGGTGGCCTCCTCTATAAACACGACTTTGATGGTATTCTCTTACGGTGCCTTACGAGTTCTGAAATTCCTTATACCGTTAAGGAAGTTCATGATGGCATATGTGGAGGTGACTTGGTAACCTCACTATTGTTAAGTGTATTCTTTTCCTAGGCTATTACTTGGATGACCCTCAACCATGATTGTTGCGACTACGTCAAGTGTTGTGTAAAATGCCAACAACATGCCAACCTTCATCATACACCCAGTCATTCCTTACAGTTGCACGTGACCTTTGGCCCTTCTCTCAATGGGGTTTGGATCTTGTTGAGAGATCAATCCCCATTCTTCCCAATGACATCAATGGATCATCACCACTACCAAATACTACACAAAATGGGTTGAAGCCATACCTCTCATTTCCATGAAAGCTGAAAAAATATGTGAGTTCATCAATCATCACATCATCTGTCGCTTTAGTGTCCCACATCGCCTCATCACTGATAACGGCAAACAATTCAAAAATAAAACCTTGTGAAAACTTTGTGATGCCTTCAAAGCATTCAGGTTGAGTTTCTCATCACCTTATTACCTAAAGACTAATGGCCAATCTGAATTGACCAACAAAACCCCGACCAAAATTCTCATGAAAGTGGTTAACGATATCTTGGGAAGGACCGACATACACACATTCCTTTCACCTTGTGGACATACCGCACTAGTATCTCGTACTTCCACCGCCACCACACCCTTTTCTCTCGGTCTATGGTATAAAGTATATTCTACCTCTCAAGTCTAGATTCCTTCACTCTGCATTTCTCTCCATGAAATTATCAATGATGATGACTTTCGTCAAGACCGTTTAACACAACTTGAGTTACTAGACGAATGCTTTGTCTTAAGGCTCTTTACCACCTTCAATTTTACCAAAAACATATCAAACATGCCTAGGACAAACATGTCCATGAACAAACCTTCCAATTTTGTGACCTTGTCCTGAAAGAAAATCAACATGTAACCAAAGCAGAAAAAAGTAAACGGGAAAATTTGCTCCTAATTGGCTTGGACCATACATCGTGACTCATACTTATGGATCAGGTGCTTATCATTTATCTTCATTAGATGGTAAACCCAAACTTGAGCCCCTCAATGCCTTGCATCTTCGACCATTCTACTATTGACTTTTAGTCCTACCTCACCTTCGCCTCTTTCTATGCTCGCTTCCTTGAATGCTATCCATTTCCTACGCCATCACCAACAATTAAATAAGAATCATGTGCGTACCCATCACTTTTTACTATCTTCTCTTAAATATGTGTACCATGATGCTGCAAATAACATGATTCTCATGGATACTTTTCATGTACCTTTAGATGAGATCCCATGGTTGTTTCACCTGCTTTTGAACAAAATCCTATTCTTCACCATAGTCTTGTCCATGACTTAAAAGCCCTCACATGGGATCCAAATCCTTGAGTCAAACTTCCAATAAAAATATGACTCCCTCAAAAGGACATCTTTCTCTCTACAATCACTATTATAAATAGATTTCTCCCTCGAAGGACAGCTATGTAAAGCTCTAGAGAGAGAGAGAGAGAGAGAGAGAGAGAGAATATGAAGCTTCCCGCATTGATTAGCTTCACGAAGACCTCAAGGAGTTAATTTCCTCATCCCATATAGACTTCCTACATCAATTAGTCTATCTCAAACATCAGTTAAAACAAACAACCTTTTAGTCATGGACTTGCCCATTATGACCTTGGATATCTTGCCACAAAGGCATGCTACCTAGTACCATATAAAAACTAACCACTTTTCACCCTCTTACCATTCACAATTTCATTTCCTACCACCTCAAGGGACCTCATGGAACTGTGACATTTGGTGGTCATGCAACTACTTTTCACCTTTAGAATAATCAATCATGCAATGTCTTTAGGGTCTTATGTTCATCCACCTATCTAAGGTATGACCTACTTATTATGATTCTAACCAATTAGGTGGCTTTCTTGCCTCCTCTTATCCTTTTAAACTACTTCATTACATATTGATTACCTTATACAGGATTAGCTTCTCAACGCTTATCTTTAGATACCTTTTCTTTTTTTATCAACTCAAAATCATCCATACCCATGTGCTCACAATCCACCCATACCTAACAGCCCACAACTCAATCATGCCTATAACATACCCACCCATACTCATATTCTTCCCAGCTTATAGGAGAACTATATCGGCCTGAGGTCCCTTTTCGTCAGGACTATGTAGGCAACACTCCGAGGGCATGGGGCCCTTGGAGGTTAGCTCAACCACTCTCTAACCCTAACCAATTCACCTTTCATTTTCCTAAATCATGATCTACCCTTGTTAAATTTCTTTTTACATCAATAATTAGAAATTAAAAACCAACAAACAACAAATTGTTTTCCACCTTTATCATCATCCAACATCCATTCATTATGTCTACCATTTCTTTCCCATTATCATGCATGTATTATAAAACATCTTAAACATGGTCCATCTCATCATTAATTGTACACATTAATGAATTACAAACTCAACCATGCCTATGACCTAACTCAACCATGCCTATGACCTAACTCAACCATGCCTATGACCTAGACTCTATCCATGCCTATGACCTAACTCTATCCATGCCTATGACCCGACTCTCTATCCATGCCGATGACCTAACTCAACCATGCATATGACCTAACTAAACCATGCCTATGACCCGACTCTATCCATGCCTATGACCTAACTCTATCAATGCCTCCAACTTGACTCTATCCATGCCTACAACCTAACTCAATCCATGCCTATAACTTGACTCAATCCATGCCTAACACACCTATCCTAAATCCATCTATGCATAATAATAAAATGTTATCAACACAAACACATAATGACCATAATCATCATCATCTCTATAAATACAAATATCCAATCATGTGTATCCATATACATAACTATCAAATGTCTTCGACACGCAGGCCGGTGTATATAATCCAATCTCTCAAAACTCTCATATAACCTCACCATCTTTGGCATGTAAGCCGATATATGCTCAAAATATTTAAAACTCTCGTACATCCCGACTCTCTTCAAAGATGCAAGCTAGTATATATAAAAATGAAAAAATATATCAAAATGGAAGGATGAGCATTAGGCATCATCCTATCAGACATCCTCCATCTCGGTTTCACTTGTCTTCTCCTCTCCTAGCCGATGAGCACGATAACCTCTCACCACTAGCCATAGGTTGTGGTCGGGCCCCTACTGGTAAATCACCTAGATCTAGCTTTCATGAGCCGGTGGCCTCACCCGATCATGTCTCCGGGCTTGATGGCCCCCTGTGCTCTCCACGCTATGAGTATGGGATCTGGTCCTCTCACTCGAGGCCTGCTATGCCCTATACTCTCCATAGGATAGAAAATCTATCCCGGCTGCTATCAACTGATCCTGATAATATCTGGCCTCACAGAGGGCATCCCATAATCTATATATGGGTACGATATGTGGTGGATCCATAGGCCTCGGCCTCTATACTGTCTTGCGGGACCCCGTCCCATCCCTACCTATGAATTGGGACCACTGTCCCAGTGCTCATGCATGTGTCTTGTGCTTACCTCGTAGTGCTTGGATCTTCACTGTGTAGTGGCCAATCGGCCTATAAACTGTAACATGCATCTATAGGGTGGCCACCGCTCCTCGTCACCCTCTCTGTCTCCACCTCGGGCCATCTGGGCTGTGAGATGGCCACTGCACATGAAATGTGGCCACCTCTACCTCTCGATCTTTGCTAGCCCGCTGCCTCTGTACCATCCCTAACTATGTAATCGGGGTCACCACCTACCCGTGTAGTGTGTATCTCTCGCACAATGATGGTGGCTGAATTTGGCTACCTGGGCTCGGGAGATAGTACACGTAGTTGGGAAGCCCACCACCGTGCTATACATCATCATGTTGGCATCATCAATCTACCGGTCTATGACCTGATCCTCCTACCCAATAGGTATTGTAGGTATGGGAAGTGGCAGTGGTCTCTCCACATCATCCCTCCAGTACTATGGGAAGGGTGGTGGTATATCCTGTAGTAATCCAAACTGCCATTGGACCCTGTCTACGGGGATCATCTCATGCTCTCCTACACAACACCCATTTATCCATCTGAGTAGCTTAAGGCCATCTATTTATATGAGGGATAACCCACATATGGTCTCCATATAATATCTACTCCAGATAATCCCTCCAATAGTGCCGGTAGTATGCTACATCATGTGTAGCCCTGTTTGATCACCACTCTCCAATAACATGCACCCATTGCCTATACCCCACCTACACAAAACCTAGCTCAAATGCATCTTCTCGGGCATACCCACTAGACGCACATAGACAATGTGCTCATAGGCCCAGTAGTGTAGAATAAAAGTGCAACACAAAATGAACCTACGGAGCCACCCATATGCCCATAGCTCTCTATATAGTTGTACTAGGAATGTTGGCACCAGAAAATTGGGTCCTCTCCATCATCATGTCATGTAATACTCCCATCAATGATCATGGGAATCTCCCACCCTCTACATCCAGCAGTACAAAAAAGTAGATTGCCTCCATCAGTAATACTACTAGCCTTATCTCCTCTGGATGTGCTAGGTACATCTCTCCATAGCTCAAAATGGCACTATGGAATGTCAGCTTTGCCATCCCCTCACCAAATATCGTCAACATCAACTCCTTTGATGCCTCTGAGGAGATTGAATATACCTATGTACCCAATATAGGTAACCGCATGATCCTATACATGTCCTCCAGGGTGACTGTCATCTCACCCGTCGGTAGGTGGAACGTGTTGGTCGCCAAATCCCATCTATCGATGAGGGAAACCATCGACTTGCCATCGAACTACATGCTGGTAGGATCGGACCCCAATTAGGCCCACCTCCTCAACATGCCACAACTCCTCGGTTGTCATTGTGCCTCAAACTATCATGAGCAAGCAGGGTGGCACCTGTCTCACATCCTCATCTGATCTCTCACCTGCATCCAACAAAATAATCACATTATTTAAACATGATCATATCTACATTCACCCATACCAATTCCCATTACCTACCTCTTTTACTTCGCTACTTACCCATTTATCCCATGGCCCGCCCTCCACCCCAACTAACTTGCACCTCCCTACTTACCCAACCCAACCCTATCCTACCAACCTACCTACCCTAATCCTACCCAACCTAATATCACCTCACCTATTCAACCTCACCCCCGATCCCGACCTACTTCCATTTTGACCCACTCCCGACCTTACCTTTTTCCTACACATCTATATAATTTTCCTTAACAAATCCACCCTTACCTATTTTTACCCCTTACCTATGTTATGCTTTTTACCAAAGCCACTTTTCTCACCCCTATCTACCTCGCCCACCCAACCTCAAACACATTTTTTGCCCCCTTTTTCCCCAATTATGACCGGTTTCGGTTACCCCTAACTGACCCTGATCCCCCTTCAACCAAAGATTGGTCACCTGCTTCGTGACCGATATCGATGCCCTAATACCGAATTCGGCTAAAATTTAACCGACACAAGTTAATGTCGTCGCAAAACCGCGGTGCCCAACCCCTATTTTCCTCAAAATTCCCTTTTTACTCCCTTCTACCCACCCAATCCTACCCAAATTCCCCTTATACCCTTCCCCACCCCTTCTTCACCCAATCCCCTCCCTCCATTTCCTATTTTACTTGATTTCCCTCCCATAATTCAAAATTTATTTCCCCCAAAACAAAAAAACCCATTTTCACCCACTAATTCAATCTAATAAACAAAACAATGAGTTGGATTGAATCCTACCTCATCGTCTTTGTTGTCTACATGGTGGCACCTCTACGGCTCTTCTGCTACACCGGTGGTCCCCTCGATCCCTCTCCTACCTTTTCCATCACCAAATGACCCTCTCGCTCTCCAACTAATCAATAAACTCAAATCAATCTAACATAGCCTGTGGATCCACATCTCAACCAACTATCACCTACCACATGGATCGCCAACTCAATCCTCAGTCTCACACTGTCACTTCCCACATTTTCTTTCTCTCTCTCTCTCTGTCATTTTTCCCAATTCAATAAAAGACAAATGATTTGAAAAATATGGCATTTTTTCTTCTTTATAACCTACCTGACCTAACCGGTGACGGTTTCACCTTAACCGACATTAGTCCTTTTCCCTAGATTACCATGGTCGATCCATCTTTACCAAAGACCAATCCCTTTAAATCATCATCGGTTATACTGCTTAGTCTTTCCACTACCTCCTACCCCTATTTTTTTTTACCTCGAATCCTTTTTTAATCTTACACTTAACTCACTTGGCCACACCACTTGACCTTCTTGACCTTATCATTTATCCCATCACCTTGTCCTCATTCGAGGACTCATTATTTTTCCCATAGCTCGGCCCTACCCGTGTCATGACCTAGATACTTGGACCTGGAACATTTCTAGTGACCTTTGACCTCATGTGTTTGCTATACCTTGTGGCACTGTTACCTGTGTTGATGGACATACTTGACCTTACCTTTCCTCTTCCATGACTGCTTATCATGACCCAACCTCTAGTGTACCGTAACATACCTAAACGTTCCTGCACTTTGACTGCAAGTCGTGTTTCATGACCATAGCCTATACCTTGATACCAGAATCACTTAAACCTTATTTGGATAAGCCTATCAACCTTAGAAAATGTAGATTTTACCTCGCTCTTCAACCTAGTACCATGCTTTGTAGTCTATACATGTGCATGTATTTGATCACACTACCTTTGACCCTAACCCATTACTTAGGTTACCCGAATAGACCTTTTTCCTTTTTTACCCCCATTCCCACCTTCCCCTTCATCACATTCACCTTTTCTCAAACCACTCACCGATTCTAATTTCTACCTCATCAGTTCCTAGTTTGAGGGGGATCACCTTCACCCACACATGGGGCAACCACATCTTATTTTTGTCAATGTCGCTTACCAATACAATCTACATAACAAAAAGGGGCAAAATATAGACACCAAAATTAGGTCACACTCTCCTTGGTCCCTCGTCAAATAAACACCTTGAACACATTCACTTAACCATGGCCCCCTTCACCCCACTCTAATATTAATTTAATTAAATTAATTCATTATCCTCACAATATTTATTATTTAAATATCCTAATTGGGATAATTCCCACATATCCACCTCATCTAGACACCTCACCCTAAGACCTATTCTTAGTAAGTTACCATGACTAACTAAGAACAACCCAAACCCTAAAAATCAAAGCCTATATTCCCTCTAACCACATTCCCGTCTGTTAGAAGGAAGCTTCCATTCTATTCCAGGGAGCAAAATGGGTGAGATCCAAGAAAATCAAAAGGATCTGCCCATTTTAGAAAACCTAGGAAATCCCACCCTAACCGACGCCGGTCACCCTAAACCGCCGCTAGTCAACCTAGAACCACCGTCGGTTACCATTTAACCCCTAAAACAACCTTATTTCAAGGTTGGCACATTGTTGTGATTTGGGGGAACTTTCTTACGAGAATAAGTGACAAAATCGGAGCCAGTATGCAAGAAGAACTAGCATTAGTACACGCATCATAACATTCATAGCAAACACCAAAGAAAGCACAAAACCATTTACCTCCATGGGAGCATCTAGGGAATGCTAGCACCATACCAGTCCCTTCCATTTGATCACCCACCATTGCCAACCAGACATCAAGCTCGTATAAATAGTAAGTGATTTGTTAACCAACACCTATCCATTTATCATTTGGTAGATTCTTTTACTTTTGTCATTGGTTTCTGCTCCCATTTCATTCCACCACCATTTTACCTCCATGAAAACTTGATCATCCTTTTACCCACACCCTTGAATGGCCCATATCTAGATTTTAATCATTCATGTGCATACCTGAGACCCACACAAGCCTTTCCATTGCCATTCCATTTCCATCTAGCCTTATATCTGTCACCCCACCAAATTTTTACTAAGTTTCCTATACCCGACCATACCGACACCGATCACCCACAAACATTGTTGGTTAACCTAAACCAACATCGGTCGTACTGCACCAATGTTGGTCTATGTGTTCTTAAACGAAACCAATAACATAGCCTAAATTCCCCACCAAATAGCCAAAACAACCCAAAATCATACCCTAACCAAATACCTACACTTTGAGAGACCTTGACCTTCAGATTTAGTCATAGCTTAGCCTATTGTGAACAATTTTTCTTATTGTAGACAAATGAGATACCTAAATCATTTTAACTATAGTAGGATTTCCTTTATTATTAGTATTAAGTTGTTTTAAACAGTGGATTGACAGCCGTCTAAGAAGTATCACACTTCCTGGATCTAGCACACGCTAGGTAGTCCACTGCATATATGGTTTAACTATTGTTTGGTGGTCTTGTTTTCCATTTTAGGTAGTTCCTCCAAGAAAAAATGAATCTCTCATGATCAGATGTGGATCCAGAAGTCATACGTGTGCAAAAACCTATAACCAACATCTTAACAAGTATTCCTCCTAGCCCTTTACCCTTATCTGCTTGGTCAACATTTGAAGAAACACTCTATAATAGGGTGAACCAATAACAATGAAAAGTAAATTGATAGTAACGAGAATTAGTAAAGGATGTGACAATAGAACTTGTGAGTTTTGGAGTGTAAAAGTAGATAAAGGTATATGCCCCTAGGAGTCTAATTAAGACTAGTAAGAGATTCAATTTTAGCATCATACATCATATAAGTAGCATAATATATTTGCATTCATTTCCAGAGACCAAGTGAATGCACATTTGTATATAGAAAAGATATTGACATACTAAGAATATGACTAGCATAGTAATAAATGTGCAACATGTAAGTAGTAGACGTAAAGAACATTAGATGCAACCAAAGATATGAAAATGATGTGATGGTGTGGTGGTATGGTATGAAAGATGTGTAAATGGAAGGATCCACATTTTCGCCTGAAAGGATGTGTATGAAATGAGGTTCATTTATAAATTCCACCTCAATAATCAATAATGAACCATAGGATAAGAGTTTTTCATCAGAAATGGGTTTATCACGTGTGGATAGATGCTAGAAAAGATATTTCTGAAGCATAAAGAGTGAAGTGTGTAATGAAATGTTTAAGGATGTGGTGTGCCCCAATATTCAAGTGTGAACCATTATATGAGAGTACATCATAGGGTAATGACGCTACTATGTATGTACCATGGAAGTATGCTAGAAAATCTAGACATGGAGCATGGATCATGAAGTGTAACAATAAATGCTACGACAAGTGATAGTGATATAATGGGGGAGAAAGTGTGATGCCCCCAAGTGTGCAAGGAGTGAATACTATGTGATGATAGTAAAGGGTGAGGGCCTCACTTGATATTCAAGTAGGAAAAGGCATATGAAAATGATCTAGGGTAGGTGGTGTCGAGAGTAACTATGTGCATGTAAATAATACTGATGTGAATAAGGAGGTGGAGAACATATATTAGAAGGTGTTGCTCGAGTAGGGGACTTAGGATGACAAGGTGGACTAATGGAATGATGAGGATGACAAGGTTGAGATGTAGGACATACGTGAATAGGAGAACTAAGTGTAGAAATAAATTTGGACTAAGGAGGCACAAGAGGTCGCATATGATTAGGTGAGGTAGGTGTAGGAGTGTACTAAGAGGTGAGCCATGTAGGAGGATGAAACATATTGGATGATGTATAAATATTGTTAGGAGTGGATTGAGGCAATGGTGTACGAGGGTGGAGTATCTTTAATGGTGACAATTTGTTTGTTATGGAGGAAATTTAGATACAAGTGATACATGGATAGGATAGTTTGTGTGGCACAGAGCTAAGGAATACCAAAAATCATGTCATAGCTGATGATTTTAGAGGTAAAAAGGAATGGTGTAAGAATGGTAAGAGACCCAAATGTGATGGGAAGAATGATATGAACATAAGAATTAGTACTTGGAAATGTAATTAACAATGTTGGGAATTTTATAGCTACAATAAGTGAAAAGAAGCATGCATTGGTGAGATCTCGATAGATAAACCATAATATTATTGATAGCATAGGTTCCAATAGAATCATTGATGTACAATAAATAAGAAGAAAATGTTAAGTGATAATCATGATCTGAGAATGTAATGACTTGAAGTGGCACATTAAAAAAATAAACAAGGAAATCAAGAGGCCTCAATGACGGAGGAGGCACATCACGATAAGTATGATTTGTAGAATAATTTGTAGGTTTCTTTTCATGGTTTGGTAAAGGATATTTAAATATTTTTAGCTTTTGATTATCATTGACCGGCTTGGAAGTAGATGGCACAAGAAGCTCGATGGAGTTATTATCAATAAGATCTTGAATTATATGTCTAAGTTTGAAGAATCGATCGATTGGGATGCCCTATGCATTGACTATAACCATAGTGTTTAATTTCATTGTAGTTGTGGCTATGTGGGTGAGAAGGATCTAGATTGAGTGGTGGTGGAAGAGTAATAAGATTACTTTTGATAAGATGTGGTAATAGGAATCGAGGAGCGTAAGGTAATTTAGTAAATTTACATCTCGGATATTCTACTTGAAGTGTGGTATATGGAGAAAAAAAATTGACAATGGAAATAGATTCAGTGGGCTTAGGAGATGGCTTGAATGTAGATTTATCTTGAAACCTATTAGAGGATGAAGACGTATCATGATATTTCAATTTCCCCATTTATATAAGTTTACCTTCATGCATCTTGAGTGTATGGAATAATTGATAAAATGATGGAGAGGTCTCAAATATGACACTCTCTTGAAGTGGAGGTAAGAGAATTTGAACAATTAGATCTTGCAATTCAGAATTAGCAAGAACATTAGTCATCATGGAAAGTTTGTTCTTATATCATAACACATAATCAATAAGATGCTCATTAGATTTTTATTTTATTTGACCTAATTAGGGATAGGATATTTTATTACGAGATATTGATATAAAAATGTGTAAGGAAATCACCCGAAAGGTGTGTAATAGAAGTTATCGAGTGAACAATTATATCATAAAACCAACACATAACACAATTTTGTAAACTTCTTGAAAACAATTTATCCAACAATGTAAAGTCATCCGCATAGTCAAGACATGCCACATGAAAATATCGAAGATGCTCTAGAGGTTCACATGTCCATTAAATATAGGAAGTTTAAGTGCAAAGAAATTGACAGGTAGTGGATGAGAAGATATGGTGGGTGTAAAAGGGTTGTGAAGGAGAAGTGATGAATAAAGAGATGGAGAGGAATGTGAAGTATCTTGCTTTATTGATGTATTTGAGTGTGTATATCCTAATATAAAGAAGCTAGACCATGGGTGCCTAAAGAGGAACTAGGTTTTGTATTGGATGTATTGGGAGGAATGAGGGGAGAGGTAGATTTAGTAATGGAAGGAGGGATATTAAGGGGTTATGTGTAGGCCATGACAGAGACGAGGAGAAACCCATAAGAGGGTGAGATGAAGCATCTCGAGCATGTTTAGTAGTGAGTAAAGAATTTAGGACATGGGGAATATGTGTGGGGTGGTCACGTAAAGTAGAATAAAAATTAGTGAGCTTGTCTAACTATTCTTGATCAACATTAGTGTCTTCATCATATAAATGTTCAAAGGTGTTAAAAGTTTCAATATTTTCAAGAGGAACATTGTTAGAGATAATCAAAGGATTATAATATTCAACCATTGATTTGGAAAACTTATAAATAGATGGAGGAAGCTCAATGTATTCAAAGGAACCAAAATGACCACTACGGGTGACAAGAATAAAAAGAAAACCTTATAAGGAAGGTAGGGTTTGAGAGATGGGGTTCACCAAATGATTTAATAAAAATGGAATTAAATCTGATTGCATATTAATTACTATACCTAATGATATACAAATTCTAATATACAATAAGATGCAAGCAATAAAGCTTATTAAATATAAAACCCTATGCAAAAAGGATATATAGGGAAATTAGCAGATTTATAAGTGAATAGGAATTGATCTAGGTAGATGAAATAATGAAATAAACTAAGAGGAGTGGCACAAAGGCTCATGGATATTCTCAAATCAAAACCACACAAGGTAGGAGAACCTAGGAGAGGACAAGAGCACCTAGAACTCGATGTCCGATTTGGATGTTGGTGTCTAAGTAAATGATGTGGATCTGATTATTTTAGAGCCAGAGGATGTTCACTGTCATTTCCTATCTTTCTCTCTAGATTCATTGTTTGATTTGTGACTGTACCTCTAACCTACAAGAAATAAGTTCACCTGCACATATCCACAAACCAAATCAAACCTAAAAAGAAAATGTAGAATGGGGATTCAGAATTACCCCATGATAAAATGAAAAGTGAAATTATGACCAAGCACTTTATTACATCCCACACTCCATGTAGTTATTTTGTGTGTGCGGAAATTATGCCCTAGGATGCCCTTGTGTAAGTTACACAATGATAGTAGGCTAGATCTAAAATGTATAGAATGCATGGGATGGAATAGAATAAAATTCCCCTCCTATGTGTGTGTATGCATAACGATGGAACCATTTTCCCTTAAATGAGTGTTAGATGGATGCATTTGATTCTCTTATGCCTTTGAAAAATTGAATACAAGCTTAGGTGGTAGTACGTAATGTTTAGTGTTTGGTTCCTTATTTTGAAAGCATAACTATATATTTATATGATTCCCTTGTTTGAATTTTGTAATTGACAATTAAAAGGCTGACCCAAAGTAGTAAAAAGTAATTGCTAATCAAAATAGGTTCAAAAGGATAAGAAAGATTTAAATAGGGACATCAATGCTCGGGAGGAAAGGAGTACCTAAAAAGTGTATCGAGGCCATAGAAAGATAAAATAGTCCAATGTTGGCAAGAGTGCAGGATGTGTATAAATCTAATAATAGTACAAGACAACAAAATGCTAAAGGAGTTGCACAATTACTATATTTCTTACTTAGGAATCATGTAAATGCTAGCAAGTTGTTATTACATATAAACATAACCAAGCACATATATTTAGTGTCTATAAGTGCCTTATAACATTAAATTTTCCACTTACATTCCCCTCATTCCCCTTATCCTTTAGTTAGATAATCAGAGAAGATGAGAAATATTTGAATTGTTCTAACATATCCATTGAAACCCGATATACCCAATTTACATGTGTTATGTGGCCAAGGCGTATGCAGGAACATGAGGATCTCAGAACAATTCCTCCTATTGCTCTAAAAGCTAGAGCTGACATGTTTTTCCCAAAATTTGCAAAAAATGACTAACACCTTGGACTATGAGGCCTAGAAAGAGGCGGACGAGGACCCAAACATGATATTTTTCCCTTGACTTGTCTAAAATTTATTTTTAAGTTATAAAAATAGCTTGAGGGGTTATTTTGGATAATAACTATATATACCTAATTTTTCACTTTTCATGTTTCATACCTGTTACTAATAATTTCCTTTGTGCAGATAAGGGTCACTGATGCATCTATTTCTTGAGCGGGTGACTTAAAGGGCTTCTGGGAATGGGGAATGATTATTCATGTAATCATTATGGGTTAGAGACAATACATAAACAAAGTATTGTTATGTTGTCCTAGCCATATTTGTCCTTGCATTAGTTATCCTTGTCCCTTTATGTCTCATACACATTACACTCCAGATACTTTTTTAGCATCGATACAATTTGGAACCTTGTTTATGAATTTTCCATAATCTATAACACCTATTTTCAATTTTCATGACACATTATCATCCTTGGATGATGCCATCAAACATGGGTGATGGTGTCGGTGTTAGGTTTTTCCTATCTAATGTAATTTCCCATTTGACATTCATCACGGAAGGAATCCTGAATATTAGGAAATTCCATCTACTCTGCTCTTTTGTGCCAACTTCACATATACTCACTTAACTATTTGTTCATTTTGCAATTAGATTGGATTGGATTGGAAACTCTTCTTCTTGGTTGGATTTCTTACACTATTAGGTCATCTATAGTGAGTCTAGGAAAGAAACGGTGTTCCCCTTGTCAACCTTATAGCACTTATCTCTCAATGTGCTACTTTTTTAGAGAGATAGATGCATCAATGACCACCTTGAAGGTAATTGTTCTAACTCTCTTTGTCATTTTTCACATATTAGTTCATTTCCCTTCCTTATTTATCTATATTAGATTAGTATTACATGTATATTGATACTAGTTATCATAATGATATTATTTGATCATCTCCTTAGTTCCTCTTTATTTATATTTCAGTTATATTGTGCATGTTTGTTCTATTTATCATTGATATGTACCTCTTCTCACCCATTTACTGATATCTTAGTAGGGTGATCTCCTCTATCTTAAGAGAAGGCCTTGGAAACCCTAGGTTGACCCAAAGGTGTACAAATTACTTCCTATAGATATGCAACCTTAACACTTGCTATAGCCTCTTTAAATCTATCTAGTATATGTTGGTTCATGTGTGTCTCTTAATCGTTGCCCCGATATCCTTATAGAATGGAATACTTAATAGCGTATATTATTAAGATACATTCTTGGTCTACCATACATTTCTAATGAACCTAGAATTAATCCTACTGGACCTCCTGATTTACCATAGCTTATTAAAAGCATCAATCATCAATATTGATTTGACTCTAAACATCCAAACATAAAAACCAAAACTAGTTTACACATACACCATCACCTGGGGGTGATCTTGTCTGCTTCAAAAATTTATTTTCGAGACACCATCATCCCTTATGTAATCCTTCTTACACAATCATTCCCTTCTATTTTCACTAATATGTTCCCAAACACCATCAACCCTTGTGTAAAATTTTTTACATAGGAGATTATGTCTATAACCTTGATCTCAAAACATATTCTCAAACTAGATCATCACTCCATCATGGAGTATCTTAGAAGGGGGTCTTCTGGTTCTTGTTTGTAAACATATCCTAAAACCTATCATCTTAGAGTTGTATTCCCCTTTTTCATGGATTTTTGTGTCGTAAGAACACCTAGAAATAATCCTTCTATCTATTGTAATGACCTACCCAAGGATGAAGAAGAAGAAACCCAAAATGATAATAAATCTAATCATCTTCTTGAGATTCAAAAGTTTCTCTCTCAATTTCCCCAATACAAAAATGAATAAGAAGAAATGCATGGGAAATATCTTCTTGAATTCATCTCTAAACAACTTGAAAATAGGGAAGCAAAATTGAAAAGTCCCAAAGTAGGTTCATCTGATAATGCTTGTAATTATGACCCTACCAATCTCATTCTTCAACTTATTGATAAGATGAGCCAACAAAAATTTCTATTACACCTCCATTCCTTCAACTAAAGCCAACATGGCTCAATTAGTTAACTACCCTATAACAGGATCTTGGGGCACCATGCTTCCTCCTTTATAAAGGGGCCTAATGGAGTTCCCATCACCCAACCCCTATCTAAAACAAGGTTTTAAGAGAATTTAAATAAGAGATATAACACCTTAAATTTCTAGCATGGATATTGGAGGAGTTGTTCCTTCTATCTCTTATGACGGGTCTACTAATCCCACCCTTCATAGAAAGGAATTTGGTTATCTTTACAAGGAGTGGATCAGAACCAATTCATATGTTGTAACCAAAATCTTACCTAAAAACCTTACTAGAGATGATTTGGATTGGTCTCATACTTTTAATCCTAATTCCATAGTTGAGCTAGATTCCTTGGTGACAACCTTGATAAAAAAAAATCAATATCATGATCTACCTAAGAACAATATCAATGTTTTCATCAATTGCCAACAATCTAAAAATGAAGCTGCATAAGCTTTCATCAAGCATTGAAGACCCTATCCACATGAGCATAACAAAACATACTCAATGATAACCTCTTCCAAATTTTCCTACGAGATTTTGAACCTCGCCTTGATACCAGGTGAGGTCCTTTTCTCCCACTTCTATAGAATAAGTCTTTAAACATGATAAAAGGAAAGATTATATCGTGAGGTAATTTGATAAATCTCCTCCTAAAACACAAACTATTAGAAAATTGTAAGTTCTCCAATGTTCTAAAAATTATAAATCTTCCTCTCTTTGCTTCTTCAAATAGGACCATTTTCAACATTCAACGACAACCTAATAACAACAAGATTCAACGCAACTATCATCAACCATTAAGGAAGATTTGAAATTTCAGTTACCTAATCCATTCACCATGATCTTAGATCCTTTTAAAATTATTCCTTCTATTAATGGAATGCTAATTGGGGTCACTACCATAAAAGCGTCATGTAGTATGAATGAATTCCACCAACTTCTTCCTAGCCCAATTTAACTATGATGCCATCACTAGGAGAATTTGACCAAGGCGGTCAAATCCCGTGATGTGGCTCAACATAAGGAACATGAAAGAGGGTTTAAAACCCACAAGTGAGGATCACGAGGGATGATGTGCACATCAATGGATGTGCGAATGACAACGTGAAGAGATCTTGGGAGGAGCGAGCATCAACCGAATGTGCATGCAAATATTCAAAACATGGGTAGTACCTGGTTAAGTCATAAAACTCTCCTCTATCTCATAGATCAAAAGGGGTGTACATATAGGAGGTGCTAAGTAACCCCCAGTGCTGCAATCATGACAACTCGAGTAGAGGGGGAGTTACATTCCCAGAATAGAAGTGTAACTCCCAATGACACATATGATGCAATGACGCACTGACGTGCTGACGCACTAATGCACTGACATGTAAGAGAATCTCATAATGACCCCTAAATGAAACATGTACCTATGATCTCACCTAAGTGAGATGACTCACCTAATGATGTGTAAAATAATACACACCAACATAACATCATTACCATCAACCAAGCTAATGAGAAGCTACAAATATTTTGTATTCCCATGCCTAATCATTATATTACATAGAGTTATAAGGAGTAACAAAATTCTATAGATAATGTAGGTGACATGGATTATCCTCCTGAAAAAAAAGTGGCAATTAATGATGTAAAGTGTATCATTTCTTATGTATAACCTTAATATCCTATAACATTCTAGTCTCTAAATCACAAGGTTATATATCCCTATGTATCTCACAACCGAGCTTCTCAAGGCAAAAATATGTCTCCTCTAGATGCCATCGCTCTGTAAAAACTTTATTTATAGGGCCGATGGTGTTTGGATATATCTCTTTGGCCATGCACACCATCAAACCCTATAAATGAAACTTATATGGCTAATGGTGTAAGAACCGAAAAAAAAATCAAAAGTATCCTTAATCACACATTTTTCTTATAGCTCTTTTTTTGAGAACTCTCAACAATCTTGTCCTACTACACATTCCATTCCGCATAAGTGGGATCCTCTTGAAGTACTAGCCCAAATTCTTGGCCATATTCCATTCTTAGAACTCATACGAAAGTTACCTCACCATAATGAGAATCTCATGATAATATTATTTGATATGAGCATTCCATTTCCTCCCTCTTCAATGCATAGTCCCGTATTCGATGGCTTAAAGGAAAGAATCCACTGACAATGTGAGGGTATCTTCATTCATTAAAATATTACCATAGATGCTCACTCTTGCATTTGTTTTCCTATAGCCTCTATGATACCGGATGAGATATTGATTCATGCAAATGATCTTCCCATCTTCATTTTATTTCAGATTGGTTAGACTATGTTCAACCATGATCTCATTGATTAAGTAGCCGACACATGTGTGGACTTATTAGAATTTATTAAAAACCTTGATTATTCTATAGAAAAATTAAAATCTACATGAACCACTTCTCAAGGATATGATCAACAACAAGTAATTCCTATGGGATGTATTTGGTTACCCATCACCATCCCTCCTAGGACTGACCACATCAAAGTCACGGTCTTCAATTTTCCTATATCTTGTAATATTTTCCTAGGCAAGCTTTGAAATCATCGTATGTACACCATTGCTTTGTCTACTTATTAGTGTGTGAAATTCAATCACCGAGGATCTATTTATAAAATTCAAGGAGAAACAAATCCTTATAATTATGATTCTCTCGTAGAAAAAGGACATACAAGCTCCCAACACCTGGAGGAATTATCTCATATTCCTTTTGAGAATAAAACCATTTTAACTATCATATAGAGTCTCTTTATAGAAACATCACTCATCCCGAATTAGTTGGGTGCATGCCTCCCAATCTCTTAGAATCTGTTTATGAAAATCCTAATGATGTCACACTTAGAATCAATACTTTTGATCTTCCTAAGCTTATTGTATCCCAATTACCTCCTTCTTTGAGGACTCATTCTCGTAAAAGGATCATTTGGTTCCAACAATCATCTCACGTACACCACATCCCACACTATAACATGTGGTCTAACTTGGACCATAGTTGACTCTTACGTGGTGGATGCCTCCACATCATATTTTGATGACAATTACACTCTAGATGATCCTTACCTAGCTATCTATGCCCATATTTTTGATAGGGAAGTATTACGTTATCAAGATACCCTTCACACTAAATTTTCTCATGACGTGAACTTAATCCTCATACAAGAGGAATCCTTAGGTATAGTTGCTACTTCTTCCCAACCGGTGCCTAACCCTCGATTGCTCCTCCGGTTATACCTCCACATATTACCATTGACCTAGCTGACCCATTTTCCCTTACAAAAATGGATGATTGGGTTGCTAGTTTTGACTACGAAGTTGATGATCTTGTGGGTGATGACCCTATCTAATATGCCTCGATGATTGATCAATATATTTCTCCATTGGTACCATATTTTCCCATTTCAATAATGCCCTCCTCATATAATCTCACTATACCTTCATAACTTATCGAGACTTCCAAACTTACCACTTTCCCTTATTACTCCTCTTTCCTCTATGAACAAGTCGTATTATACACGACACGAGGCTCGGGAGCATGATGTTTATAACTATAGATCATATAGATGCCACATTAGGAATCTTGAAAATGAGGTCAAATGTGACAAAACTAGAAAGGATGAATAACTTTCTCCTTCATCTCCCTTCTCTTTGTCTCATCACGGTGTATTGTGCACACACTGCGACTCTAAGTTTCGTGGTCTACATAGCAAACATCCTATTCTGATACTTCTTCCCATAATCGAAAGCATGAAGATGATTCCTATTAGAACTAACCACCTTCCCCACAACCAACTAGGTCATAACCTACTTATGGACCACAATCTTGTCATGATCATCATCCCTCCATGAATGACATCCAAAGGCGACATTCTCACCCGGTTTGAGCACTTTGAATCACTAACACCTTATTTACTATGAGGTTTGAAGTTCATCGAAATTCACTATTACATACCACACTATTGAGGACCTCATGACTCATGCTAGAAGTCACATCTTGAATCAAGTTGATGACATCATCATTGATATATTCGATATTTTTTTCCTCATGGCTAGTGGTCTATAATACATTGATTACATATGATGAGACCAAAATATGTCTCATTATATCACCAAATAGCACTCTTATTCTCTCTCTTAAAATAAATCTTTCAAGTGAATTTAGATGTAGTTTTAATAATAGATAACATATTTAAGGTAGAATATAGGATTTATCTTATCATCTCTTTAGAAATATATTTACAATCTAATTGTTGTTATTTCCTAATATTTCTTCTAAAGTTGGAATGCAATAGTGTGTAGAAAATAGGTCATAAGCAACTCTACTCCAAGTTCATAGATTACAGCTACCAAAAGTCTTCATGCAACTATGGAAACACCTAGCTACGGAAATTATTCACGCAGCTATGGAAATTCCCAGCTAGTGAAAGTATTTTTATTTGTTCTAAAATAATGTAAAGGAGCACCAAACTATTCAGCCCAATCTTTCCTTCCTCGAAATTATCTAAGAATAAAGATCCAAACATGTGGCAATCCAAAGTCATGCATACATGTGGTGTTCCAAGAAGAATTCAAAGTCATAGAATTAACACTCCTCCATTTTCTCTCCATGTTTCAAGGATGAGAAAATAGTGGAATAGTATTAGGAATGTTGAATAAGTACTCTCCCACTTTGTGTTCCTAGATTAAAGGGATGAGTTGTAGAAATATTCTCCACAATAAGTGGGTTGTTGTAGTCAAGTTTGTTTAGTATTTATTGCTTTGAATAAATCTACCCAAGAATAGGTAGTTAGTTCTTGGAGTGTGGACCAAGTAAACTAGGAGTAATTTCTATAAATACCTCTTCCATATATTTGGAAAGGGGGCATATTTTGTAAATCAGTTTTGAATCAATACAAGTGTAATTTTAAAATTTAATTGTAGTTTCTCCAAATCCAAAGGGAAGAGAATGGCCAAAAGCTACTCTTCCCCAAGGAGGAGGATTTTTCTATTATTTATTAGCATAGTTTATTTACTGCAGATTTATTTTAGTAGTTTAGTTGTTGTGTGTTTCTTTTTCATGTATGTTTAATTTTTGTATGTTTTCTTAGGAAGAAGTATTGTTGAATAAGATTTTCCTTTCTCCTTTTTCATACATCTTTAGACATTGCCTTGGTTATAATGACACCAACTTGTCTATGAGTTGGTTAAATGACTGGTAATACAATGACCCATCATTTTTGCGGTGTTGTCGGGATCATGGTGTTATTAGGAGACTTAGATTTTTCTAAAAGAGTATTCTAGTGATAGTAGAATACCTCTTAGCAAGATTTGTGACAAGATATTCTTATTCAATAACTTCTTTAGAATTTATTTTCCTGTAATTTATTTTCCTACAATTTCATTTCCAAAAATTCTTTATCTGCAATTTATTTTCGTGCACAATTCTTTTCCTGCAATTTTATTTTTGCAAATAGATTAAATTTTATTTCTGCAATTAGATTTAGAAACTTGATGGATATTGCTAAAAGAAACCTCCCCTCAATAAAATGGAAACACCATTTCATATTAGTCCATTAGACATGTGTTTATGTAATTATTTATTCTATTAAGAAATATTTCTATTATATTCATATTGATCATTTCAATATGATATTGTAGATTGTTGATAATATTGACTACCTTAATCAACATATGGATGAAAATTCATAATAGAAATATGTATTGTCATCAAATAAAACCTGTATCTAGTTCCATTTCCTATATACACAACAATTACGGCTAGTTACCCATGTATTTTGGTGTGATGGAATGGATACAATAGGAATTTGATGATAATTTTTTAAATTTTTATAAAAATTGTAAAACAATATATTTTTGTAGGATTTAAATTGATTTATGTTTCCTATTCAAAAAGATTTCTTGTTTGCATGTATTATATTAAAACTAGTCCATGCATGCAAGAAATGAAAAAAACTAACTTTTTACAAAGTTAACAGAGAGATATTTCTATGGATTATTTGTGCAATAAGAATAGTAGGAAAAATATAAAAAGAAATGGGGCATTACAGAGTGGAGGCCAAAGAAAAGATTAAGCTGATTTAAGGAGTTTTTATGTGAAAATAGCAAAATTTTCTAGATGAAAACTGTTCTCAACTCATAAATAAGTAACTCAAATTATTTCTGGTTCTTGTTCTACATAATCTAAGCTTTCCAGATCATTTTGAATCACTCATTTTCATTGATAAATGACCAAGATATCACATTTTGAATGCATGCTACTCAAAAAATAACATGTTGAAGATTGTTTTTAATTATTTATTTAAAAAAATCTTATGATGCATGTATGTATTCTTCTCATACTCCTCATTTTCAAGATTTACCCGATTCATTCCATGCTACCCTCTCTTTTTCTTTTTTTTAAAATTCATTTTCCTAACTTCTGGAACCACCAAAATTCCTCTCGATATACGGTATTCAATGTTAATCCTTCTCGTGACTATAGAAAATACTTGGATCAAACAATATATCTAATCGAAATGTCAACATACCATTTATATTTAGGTGTCATTCCCATATCCTCTCGTAATAAACCATCCATTCCCAATAAATGAAGAAGTCCCTGAACCATCCCATTCCCAAAAAAATTACCCATTGTTTCTCAACTTCTTATTTGTCATGTACACCTCACTCTTCAAAGAAACAATTATAGCCAAATTTTTCTCCTATGTCAAACCATACCTCAGAAAAATGAAGTTTTTGATTTTTTTAATCTAATACATTAATATTTGTATTTCATTTTCTCACAATTTGGTGACAACATAAGCTTCTAAGTAGTTTCTTTGTTCAAAGAAAGTTCATCACTTCATGGAGCACTCATCATATGAGGATTCTAAGGGCTGATTGATTCTCTATAAAAGAAGACATTTGTTTTAATGGCTGTATATTGTTCTCAAATCTCAAAGCTTATATTTTGAAGGAGAAGTTAAAGACTGTAATCATATTTCAAAGTTGGTTGGATGCTACAGAAACTCTGGAAGATTACTTCCTGATTTCTCATCATGTTGACATTTCTCAAAAGGATAGTGATTGGTTAGAAAACTAGTTTACTGGATGGCCAATTACTAAAAAAGAAAAAATAAGAAAAACAAAAAAACAAAAAAACTCTTCAAAGTCTTTCTTGGATTCATATAAATGCTTCTCTTATGCCGACTTGGTTGATGAAATAATTTTCTACTGAAAAGTTCTATGTTGCAGTGGCCTTGACTTCATATCTATTTGTTTTTTCGATGCAAATGGAAATCACGGTTATACAACATGATGAAAACAAGGATAACTACTGAGTATGGTATGGTAACTTCTATTTTTCTATTCTTGAATATTTTTATTTGTTATTTTAATTACAAATAGATTCACTTCTTGAAAGCTTACAAAAAAGAAAGAAAAAGAGAAATTTGTCAAGATTTACATGTGCTTTGATCAAGTCAAGTAACAAAGCAAATGATGAAAATGACGTCTTTCCAGTTTACAAAAATTGGGATCTATAAGCTACTCAATTTTAAAAAAATAGTTTGCATGAGGGCATACACAAAGCTAAGTGTGGGGGAGACTCACTCTCTTCCAAATATTTTGAAGAATACATGAGAAAACAAAGAGCTAAGTGTGAGGGAAAAAATATCTTTACATCATCTACGAAAAAAATCACGAGAGCAGGAATAAGAAAGAAGTAAAAAATTTACTTCTAGAATCTTAGTTTGCTACTATCATGAAATAAGGAGAAGTCACTTTGAAAGATACAGAAGGATTGACAAAATCAGATTCTACAGGAAGATCAGTAGCTTGCATGAGAGCATGCAAGAAGTTAAGTGTGGGGAAAATGATGAGACCAAAATATATCTCATTATATCACCAAATAACACTCTTATTCTCTCTCTCTCTCTCTCTCTTAAATAAAGCTTTCAAGTGAATTTAGATGTATTTTTAATAACATATAGCATATTTAAGGTAGAATATATAAATAGCACTCTTATTCTCTCTCTCTTAAAATAAAGCTTTCAAGTGAATTTAGATGTAGTTTTAATAACATATAGCATATTTAAGGTAGAATATATGATTTATCTTATAATATTTTTTGAAATCTATTTGCAATCTAATTGTTGTTATTTCCTAATATTTCTTTTAAAGTTGGAATGCAATAATGTGTAGAAAATAGGTCATAAACAACTCTACTTTAAGTTCATAGATTGTAGCTACCAGAAGTCTTCACGCAGCTACGGAAACACCCAACTAGTGAAAGTATTTTGGTTTGTTCCAAAATAATGTAAAGGAGCACCGAAATATTCAGCCCACTCTTTGCTTCCATGTCATCAACAAAGAATATAGATCCAAACATGTGGCAATCCAAAGTCATGCATGCATGTGGCATTCCAAGAAGAATTCAAAGTCATAGACTTAACACTCCTCCATTTTCTCTCCATGTTTCAAGGATGAGAAAATAATGGAATAGTATTAGGAATGTTGAATAAGTACTCTCCCACTTTGTGTTCCTAGATTAAAGGGATGAGTTGTAGAAATATTCTCCATGATAAGTGGGTTGTTGTAGTTAATTTTTTTAGTATTTATTTCTTTGAATAAATCCACCCAAGAATAGGTAGTTAGTTCTTGGAGTGTGGACCAAGTAAACTAGGAGTAATGTCTATAAATACCTCTTCCATATATTTGGAAAGGGGGCATATTTTGTAAATCAGTTTTGAATCAATACAAGTGCAATTTTAAAAGTTAATTGTAGTTGCTCCAAATCCGAAGGGAAGAGAATGGTCAAAATCTGCTCTTCCCCAAGGAGGAGGATTTTTTTGTTATTTATTAGCATAGTTTATTTACTCGTAGATTTATTTTAGTAGTTTAGTTGTTGTGTGTTTCTTTTTCATGCATGTTTAATTTTTGTATGTTTTCTTAGGAAGAAGTATTATTGAATAAGATTTTCCTTTCTCCTTTTGCATATATCTTTAGACACCGCCTTGGTTATAATGACACCAAATTTTCTATGAGTTGGTTAAATGACTGGTAATACAACGACCCATCAACATAATTTTTCCTTCATTGATTGAACCCTCATTGTCACTTGGGATCTCAGCCCCCACTTAGGTTCTTACACACTACCTCCTACCTTTTTTGGGATCTTGGACCTCCTTGGGTTTTTCACACAATTCCTAAATATTTTATCATATCCTTTCTTGGGTTGTTCTCTTTACTTGGATTTATCATCATGTATTCCCTAGTTTCTCTTGCCGTTGGAGTGCCTTGGTCCCAATTCTACCTATTTTGGCTCTCGATTCACCCTAAAATTTCCTATTGGATTACCACGTATTTTTACATCATTTCTTAGGCCTATGAATTTTCTTGGATTTATATACCTGATCCCACCTTGACATCCTATTATTGGACATCTTGGCCTTATTTTTCCCTTGAGTCTTCACATTGCTTGGGTTGGGCTATCCTACTGATTCCCTTCCCACTAGATTTACCTATCTAATCACATTATCATTATTCCTAAGTATCATGGGTATCATTACATACATACATGTAGAAATTAGGAAAATGGAAAGAAAATAAACATATTCAACAAACATCTCATCACCAAAATCATCATCTATCTATATATATCTCGAATCAGATTTTACATATCAGAAAAATGATACAAAATCAATACATGGATCTATCCCATATAAAAAATGTCTCAAGTACCGTCACCCTATTTGAGGGGTATCTATATGATTTAGGATTATGGGGCCGTGTTAGAATCTTAGGCTAGGGACTCTACCCTAAATCGGGCACCGAGGTCTTTCCCTACACTCTTGCTAGCTATTTCTCCAAAAATGTAATCTCTCTGATCTCTGGCATCGATAGGTGTGTTTCGTACTCCTAAACTAAGCCAACATGTGCCTATAATATAATCTTCAACATCACATATATTCTGTTGTAGTTGCCAACACTTGTGCATCCCGATACCTACATAGTATCTCGGGATGCCTCTCTAACTAGAAGAAAAAAATCACTAAATCTCTAGCCAAAGTGTTTTTGGATCCACCATCATTGTACTATCCTTAACATCTAGTATTGGATCTAGGATCTCATGGTGGTCACTCTTTATCAAGGAGTGTTACTCATCCACCATTAGTTCTAAAAAACAAAAATGACACATGTTACGTACAATACAAATATGACACAAAAACCATTTCTCAAAAATCACCTAAATAACATCATGACACACATACATGGTTGCCCATGCCTTCCCATGATAGTGTTGCCATCTCTGCAGCCTCCCAATATCTCCTTCTCATTGTCTTCATGATAAGGTCGACTCCCGCATATTGTGCCCCCGTCTTGAGGCATCAACATCATGTCCCATCTACACTATGGTTTAGATATCTACCTTAGATACATGACCATCTATGACCCAATCGACGTCAAACAACCTCTTTTGGCCACCTCATCTTTTTTCCTCACCCATGGTGATGGATGCCCTATTAATCCACATTTGGTGCTAGGACTTTCTCCACATGCACTCCAACATGTGAACCTATGTTGGAGGATCCTCCATCATATCCCTCCTCTAAAACTCTTAGTGCTATGATTTTTTGTGGACCCTAAGCATCCCCACCACACCGATAATTCCTTTGACCATGTGTGTCTTCTACCCATATCCTACAAGGTCATAATGCTTTGACATCCTCACCTCTTAGCCAATGACATCTATAGTATGAAGACACCGGTAGGGTGGTGTAGACATAAAATCTATGCACTTGGGTACATTTATAGGTCCTAAAGCATACTAATGTATAAATAATTCCTAAGAAATAAAAGTAGTTGTTGACAACTTACTTTTGGCCCTTTGTTTTATCTCTGCTCTTTTATTTGCCTTACATATCCTACAACTCTCCCAAAAATTGACTAATTTATCTTCTATGGCCTTGAAAAATAGAACCTAATTAGGAAGGAAGTACTCATGAACTCATGTCCCTCTTGGGTACTTACCTTATTTATCATATTCTTACTCTTTTGGGTCTCTTTTACTTCTTGGTCACCTTTTAAAACTTTGGGTCAACCTTTCAGTTGTTAATTATGAAATTCAAACAAGGGAATCATATATATACTTAGTTATTACTCTCAAATAAGGGGCTAAACATTATAAGAACTATTTATCATCACCTAAGTTTGCATAAAAGGTGTAAGAGAACTAAAAATCATACATCTATCACATCCATAAAGGTACAAGGGATGCATTATTATAAATACACAACATAAGAGGGTAGTTTATTTTATTCCATCACACACATCTTGCATACTTAGATAAATCTAGATATATCTCACTATCATCATGAAACTTGCACAAGGGAAACCTAGGGCATCATTACACACACAAGAAAAAAGAACTACTCAATGTCCGAGATGTAATTCAACACTTAGTCATAAATTCATTTTTCAAGTGACTGTGTCAAGGTCATTCTCAATCACTATTCTGCATCTTCTCTATTAGGTTTGATGTGGTTTATCGGTATGTGTAATTAGATATTTATTTTACAGGTTATAGGTACAACCCATGACATTATAATGAAACCAAAGCAATAAAATAAGATAAACAATGAAGCTCCTCCACCCAGTCCACAAAAGGCCAGAATTTGAGCATCTAAGTAGTCACTAGCTCCCAATCTAGTCACTAGTTCTTAGGCAATCCTGGCCTCCCATGGACACTTTTTTCCAAAGACAATTCTGAGTTCCAAAACCCTCGGTGAGACTTGATGACATTGTTTCTATCCTATTTTAGTATTCACCTAGTGTGGATCACTCCCAAATTACATGAAATCAGCTAAATCATATCCCATCTTTCATTTTTTTAAGGTTTCATATCTTTAAATGTTTATTATTTGTGCACTATTTTAATTTATTTCCTACATATCATTCATTATAGTACATTACTATGAAATTAATGTTTAAATAAATTTTTATTAAATCATTTCGTGAACCGTAACTCGTGATTGAGCATCGAATCTTTATTTTGCATATTCTATCGGATTTATTTTTTCTTAACCTAAAACCCTAGTTACATCGGGGTTAATGTTTTAAACTATTGTCTATCATACATCTGATATGCATAGTTCTTCCTAGGTTTCATCCTTGGTCTTATCCTCTGGGTCACTTTCTAGGGATCTTATTTTGTAACTTACCTTTTCTTTCATATTATGTCCTCTATAGTTACTTAAGTCTCCTTGTCTCAATTACTTTAAAAGAACTCATTTTTAAAGATGTTTTCAAATAGACCCTAAACATAATATACCTCCCTCATGGTATGCCACATTCAGAGTAAGTGTAATTTGTAATCATATTTGTTACCTCCCTATTAGTCCCAATAAATCAACCAATCAATCCATTTTTGAGTCAATTCAAGATTTACATATATTTTTTCAAGATAAATTTCAAGCTATGGAAACCATGATTACATCCATCACAACTGAAATACAACATATCAAGGATGCTTCTCATGCCCATGCTAGTGAAGTCAAGGTCTTACCACAAAAAAACCTCTCAAGTTTGATAAAAATGCTAGGAAACATGATGTTCTCTATGATATCCTCAATCACCAGTTAATCAACTTGTTCCCTACTCATTATTACCCTCTGTATCAACTTACAACATATAAATGTCACACATTTTACAATTACCATATAATTAATGGACATTAGGACAATTATTTCTATTCAACTTTCTTGAATAATCAGGCAACTTGAATATCAAGGATTTATTTCATTTGCTACACAACATTATGATACTCACTCATCTTCAATTACTAAACCCCAATGGGTTCCCAAATATGATCCTTCTATGTCTAGAGAGAATCACACAATAGTCACTCATGTTCCTTCTCTAGTAACACAAAAATGACCACAAGCCCCACCTAAGGCAAAACCATCAAAGGAAGAACAACCAATTCACTCGACACAAGTTGTGATCCATCACCTACTTACATTTCCTCTATTAGATCCAGATTATGATGTTGGTCATACCCTTGCTTCTACCTACCATTGTGATGACCATATATTTTCTTATGACACATTTCAACATCCACCACCATGGCATGGTATCTCTCACATCATCACATAGATCTCCATTGTTCACACACTTGGGGGAATTAAAATTTCTCCCCCTTCCATCACTCTTGGCCATATATTTCACATACTTATAGCTTATTTAATACACTTCACACTTCATGCTTCACGATAAATCTTTTCTAGTATCTAATCTCAAAATATACAATACCTTCATTACACGATGATGCACTCTTGTTCTGTGGCTTATGATTGAATGTTGAGGGTGAAATTCATCCATAAACCTCACTTGTTACATCTTGGATACTATCACTCAGTAATTCATGACTATATTTATGAGCATTACCACATATCAGGTTCACATAATTTATCATCATCACCCAATGAAACAATCTTATTCTATGATTAATGCTTGATCGTTTAGGGTGTTATTCCTCCATGAAACTCACTTGTCGCATCTTTCCTACTTACGCATCGTGCTTCATGTTTATCTTTATGAGAATTACCACATCTCTTGATCACATAATTATCTTCATTTCCCATTTTTCTATGGTTCATACTTAAGTATTAAGAGAGAAATCCTATATGTACCTCACCTAACACACATGCCATTGGTGGTAATGTGGCCTCTCTCATCTACAAATTTTTCATCTCATAGTAAACCCTTACATGCACATGGAATATGCACATCTTTGTTGCATTTAATCTTGTTAACTTATACTATTACATGTTATACTTTGTTTCCTATGTCGGTTGGCTTCTTAGTATGTCATTATATTTTTCTATACACACATGTACATTCACATGTTATCTTAAGATGAATGCAATATTTTTTAAAAATTATCACATGATGCATGATTCTTGACACTTCTCTTTACCATTCCTACCGAAGATCTTGGGGGCATATACCTTTTCTACTTTAATACTATCACATCACATGTCCTATAATTTCAATACTTATTACTCTTTGTAATTAACACTTATTATTCATTGATCTATACATGCTTTGACATACTATGTATCTGCTTTGTCAATTTTTACACCCCAGGGAAAAATTGGACAATAGGATAATACCCTGAGACCGAAAATTATTCCATAAAGATTTTGGGGTTATCAGTATAATTTCAAGCTCTAAGAGGTTTTTATGATCATCTTGGACTGTTCTTATCTTTCCTTGGTCCTGGAAGCTTGATTTTTGCTCGAATAAGGAAATTACCTGTATAATCAAAATTTGGATTAAAATTGAGTTTTGAGGGTCAGGTGCATATGAGCTTAAAAAAACTCACCGAGAAGCTTGGTGAGCTTCTCGGTAAATTAAGAGTGTGTTGGAAAATTGAGGTCAACGTTGTAGGATACATCTTGATGTATGAACAAGAAGAAATGGGTTAACAAGTCTTGGTGGCGCAAGTCAGGTGTCATGGTGAGTTTAGGTTATGTGTAAGGAGAACCAGCAAGTTTTTTAGACGAGGTGAGAGTGGTTATCATATTGTTGAACTTGAATTGGAAGCTCGTCGAGTTCCTTAAGATGGATAATATGTTTAAATTTACTAAGGAGCTCGGTTGGGAGAGCTTGTGGCTCAAATCATATGGCATGAAGAATGAGCTAAGGGATATGCTCCTAAATGACGAGACTATAGTAGAATTCAAGAATCCATCAATTCGAGCACATAGTGAAAGAAGTTCAAGAAGTTGAAGTGCCTCATTGAGTCAACATAGCTTGGGAACCCAAGAAAAGCTTAATCGAGCTCAGTATGGATGAGGAGGCCAACTCGGCCATGACATAGGTCGAGCTCATCAAGCCATGGAAATTGTAAGGCATGAAGACACATGTAAGATGAGGAGCTGAGGTGGCGGCCATGAACATAGGGTGTATTACAAGAATATGGAAAGTGAGCCCGCATGGAAAAGGATTCGGTGAGATATTCGTAACAACGAGTCGGGAACCCTTCGCAGTGTCAAGTTTGTGGGTTTTATTACTAAGATCAACATTATTCGGAAGTCCAAATACATGTAAAAATCTCATAGTTTGGTTGGTTTATGGTGGAATGTCATCGTGAAGAAAAAAAGGCATCACTCGTTGTCCTGCTCGGTGGCTATGAACATGGGATTTCTAATCGGTGCAGAAACTAGGCTCATTAATGAATGTTTTAGTGACTTGCAGAGTTGGCACATGTCAAATAACAAAAAGTACAATCACGGGAGCTCGGGATAAAGACGAAATGAAGGAAGAAAGCCTAGGGTAAGAATTAGAGAGTTCATGAAATGAGCTATCGGTAATTCAGCATGCAGAGATTCTCGGGAAAAATGAAAGCCCATAATGAGTGAAGAATGTATTGATTCAATAAACCAAATACAAAAGGAATAACAAGTTAGTGGCATGAATTGGAGGGTGGTTGCGAGGTAGGCATCACGATGAAGGGAGTCGATAAGTAATTTTGGATCATCCTCATGATTTACATTTTTGGAGTCTTTCTTAAGGGTTATCCATTTTGGAATCTCGTAGAGATTTCGGGATAAAAATGTTGATAGTTTAGAAAATTTGAAAGCTGAAACCCCAAAACTTCAAATTCAGAGTTTTGATTTTTTGGGATTCAGAGATTATGGATTTAGGATTTAGAGATTGTGGTTTCGTGGTTCAAGTTAGTTGGCGAGATGTGAGGAATCTAATTCCTTCACCGAGTAATAAGTGGCAAGTCATCTCACATTTCGATTATGGGAACTGATTTACCCGCTAACGATTATTATTGGTTATGCCAAGTTACTCACATTGATGACCCAAGAAATGGTTAGAGATCGACATGAGGTGCTTGGTGGTGGGCCAAAGTGAGGAATGTATTATGAAGCTCGGAAGATATGGAATCAACATCGAAGGATTCATAACATTGGAAGGAATGGTTGAGTTTCTCATCTCAGGTAATGAGCTTATGGAAGGGCTCATGCCAAGTCATTCGGGAGTAGAATTGGCAAGTTCTTAAATGCACAGGGTGGTCAATTTGATAGGACCAAGCTCTCAAAAATGACAAAGAAATATCTCGTAGTGAGCTAATGAAGAGTGAGTTTCAAATGTTTAAACTTAGCCATGCATGACAAAGAGGTTGAATTGATAGATCTTGATTTGGAGCTCAGTTTAGGTTTCTATGGCAAAGATCTTGTTGGAGGAAAGCATGGTGTAGAATGGAGCTCGGTTGCTCAGTCGGTTGAGAGCTCATTTTGTAAGCTCATCGGGGAGCTTGATGGTGGGTCGTTATGGTGGAAGTACTTGAGCTTGTGGATTTGAGTAGCAAGTTTTCACAGGAATCAATGTTGAACCGAGTTGGTAGTAGCTCGCAAGGATATGAGCCCGGTATAGAGTTTAAGTGATGTGTTTAAGTGCCTAATAAAATTGCCATGTTAATGGTCGAGTTCACTAGGAAAGGAGAACTCAGTTGAATGCGGTGATGGTAACATGTCAAGAAATTGAATCCCGCTCTGTGAATGCGCCCGAAACTTAGTGTTCAATGTGAGGCTTGTCGGTAGAGAGATTGGCATCATGGGGGAGCTCAAGGAAGGTATGCTTGACTTGCTCAATGAAGAGTTCATTTTGGAGCTCGGTGACTTTTGTAGGGTGCTTGGAACTCAACTTTGCATAACAAGAGATCCGGTAAAAGTGGAAGGTGATCATTAAGTGTTAAAAGGAGATGGTTCTTCGAGATAAAACAAATCAGTTAACATGATAGCTCGTGGGAATTGACTCATCCAAGATGATGATATTAGCTGATATAGCTTGATGTTGGGGACGATTCGAGGCTCAAAATAGGTTGAGTTGATTTAAAAATGGTTTGTTAAGAAAAGGAGCTCGATTCTTGCAAGGGAGAAGACTTGGTTGATTTGTAAGCAAGTCATTCAATGAAGTGCTTGGTCTTGAAGCATTTCAAGCTCGTAGAGCTAAGTCAAAGGTGACAAGGACCCACGGGTTGAACCATGCACATATTGAATCAACATGGAGCTCGTGTCAAATGTGAGATAAAGTTAACTTTTGAGTTATAAAGCGAGGTAAACGGAGGACACACTACTCGGTGAGTTCGTAAAACTCACCAATCTGTGTAAGGTTATTTTGGGCTTGTTGGTCAATGGAGGAGCTCGTTTAAAAGTGATCTCAACTAGATCTTTGATGTATGAACTCGTCACTTGATGGAATACACAAATCTATCTCCATCAATGTATTCGGTGAGAAGAGCCCGGTTCATAATTAGAGCTCAACAAGAATGAGAAAGAGCTCGATAGGAGTTGTTCGGTGGTAGGAGCTCAACTCGGTTGTGGTGGAGATTAAATATCTCAAACAAAACTCGGTGAGTTGGCTCAATGAGCTAACCACGGAGTTGGGATATTTTTGATTTTTCTCATCGGTGCAAACCAGTTAGCATGGGGCCCACCAAAATTCAATTAATTTAATATTTTTTTTTTTTAAATAATAATATTTATTATTATTATTTAAATATTATTTTAATTAATTGAGAAGACTATGTTAAAAAGCAATCAATGGCACATGATGGAACTTTCTCAAGTGGTTCAACCGAATGTAATAAATGATACATCATGTACCTTCAATTTAGGAAGGGAATTTGACTCCTTCTCTCCTCTCTCTCAATTTCTTCTATAAATGTAAGTTGGAAGCTCATTTCAAGGGGTTCCAATAGGTCATACAAGTTGGACAAGTTAGACACTTTCCAAGCTTCCCCTCTCTTCACCGAAAAGTTTTGAATTTGCGGGATCTCAAGCCTTTCTTCTCAAATTGTAATGGTAGTTTATGCCTTTTCCCCGATGTAATTATGCACTTTGTGCAAGTTCTTGAAGTAATGGAAATTATTTTTGTGATCAGTCATATGTCCTTTAATGATTTTTCTACTTCTATTTACCTCTCTCATGTTTGCAAGTTAACTATGCAACCAGGGTTTCTTTTACAAGTTTTTGAAGTCTTTGTGCTTATCAAAGAATGAAGTATTGTATATAAAGTGGGTTTGTAATACATGTCATTATTTCTTGTGATCATCTCTCTTCATCAACAATCTGGAAGGTTTCCTAGCAACACCCTTTCTTGGTGAATTACCACTTCTAGTATAGGTTTTATTTCCTTACAAATCTCTCTCCCCAATCCCTTAAAATGTTAGCATAGGTCTAGTTAGCCATTTTTATTGCACTAGGAGTAGTACACCACTTAGTTCGGGAAGAGGAAGCCAACCTTCTCCGGAGGTTCACCTTGAGCCCAAGTCCCACATCTTGAGAGGTAATCCCATGTGTCCCAATCACACCGAACATCCTAACAACATTCGGCCCTTCGAGGGTGCAAAGATTTAGTGACAAGAATATCTTTATAACATGATAATGGGTGCTTCATGTGTAACATTTTCTTTGAATGATTATATATAACCATGGATATATGGCACCTCTTGTTTTTTATTTTTACTATTGTTTACGGGCTATGCGCTATGTTTTTTTATCATTGTTTTCTTTTTGGGTTTTTTTGACTGATTATATTGTGACATTAAGAGTGATGTACCATGTATGAAATCCACTTCTCACGGTACCTCTTGTCCACATAGTTGTTTGCGACATTGTTATCTATTTTCATGCTAGCTCTTTTGAACTAACACTTGTTTCTAGCCTAATTTGTTTGAATGTGCCTTGGTTTCTACCATGCACATACCCTACCCTCGTAGGGTTTCTACCATTCACATCCCCTACTTTGGGCTGCATTCTAAGACATGATATACATATTAGAAGCAGTCCTCTACTTTGGGCCACATTCTCCTACATTTGTCACACCCTAAAAATATGGGAATCCATTAGGTGTGAAAATCACCCTTCCAAAGAACTCAAAGATACATATAAAATTCAAAATATATAATTGATAAAAGCACATAGTTATAGAATGGTATAGAATCAAACTTGGACCACAAACAAATACCGAACACTAACGTCCAAAGACAAACATGAATGGTGAGTGCTCATTTCCTGGGGAGAAAATAGTTAGTTTTTCAAGATAGCACAACTTTCAACAATTTACAATATAGTTCTACAAAGAATGTGAAATTTCCTTCGATTAAAGCATTCATCCATTTAGTTTCAAATGGTTAAAAATCGGACATGCCATTTATAGTGGCACTTGAGGAAGCATCATGGAAGGAGAGAAAAGTATACCTCTCTCCCCAACACTCTTCTCTTGGTATGAGATCACCCAAAAAACTTGATCTTGGCATGAGGTTTCCCAAAACAATCACTCTTGGTGTGCAATCACCCAAAAACCTTACCCCTCGAACAAGACACTCATATTCAGTAATGTTGGTATCCAAATTTGTTCTCCTTTTCAAGCTGAGCAGCATCACAGATTTGGCATGGAGCTTAGAGATAGATAGATCATGATGTATGTCATTTTGTATCCGGGGATGAGATCTAACTGGCCCTTTGTCACTCATATTTTTGGAGAGATGGATAACACCTTTAAGAGGATTTGACCTATCCTCACTAATTTAGGTCAGTGCCTTTCGACTAGGGTGAGAGGACCCGTAGTGTAACCTCTGTTTGATGAAGGAGATGGAGATATCCTTCTTTTGCAAAAAAATTATGAAGAAAACCTTGGGAAAGTATGATCAATACTCCATAATTTAACTCTCAAGAGTTGTCACTTCTAAAAGATGGAGATACTTTCAAAACAAGGCTAAGGTTACTAAAGACATTATGGGATCCTGATTGTTCTACATATTTTAGTAAATAGATTTTGTTCCTTTGTTGATATACAGGGAAAATAGGGGTAGTTCAGGATGGATTCATGGTTTTTGAATAATTTTGGTGGGAGATTGAGCAGGATAAAGTTGATTATACCATATCTTTGAGAGACTTCACAAAAATTGGAAAGCTAAATGATAGAAAGCTTCGAGAATAGCTAAGATATTCCTTCAATAAGAAGGTGTGCATCAATGGAGGCCTAGATTTACATGGTTTCACACAATCTCCAAGAATTTAACATGACGGATAGAGCTAAAGACTCAATAAGACATCAAAGACCCCTAGTTCCTCACATCTAAGATACACTCAAGGCTTACAAAAATATTTATCAACAAATGACAGTGGAGTGATTTTAAATTTTTTATCTCATCAAGGTAGGATGAAGGATCTTCTTGAAATGAAATTACAAATGCCACTAAACTGTCATAGGGATGAGATCCTATGTGATTCGGAGGGACTTTAACACAAGATTGCAATAGGAATAAGAAAAACTACTTGCAGACATTTTGAAATAAAGAAGACACAAATTGCTCCAAGATTGACACAAATTAACTTGAAATTGATTAGATTCATCAGCAGGGGAAAGTTTCTTTGAACAGTCTCAGAGCTTGTCAATGGTTGTACACTCACAACCAACTTGACGTGATTAAAATCTAAAACACAGAAATTAATAGGTTTCTCGGATTGGTCTCTCAGGAAGACGAGCTCTCTCAAATTTTCTCTTAAGAATTCAACCCCCACCATTTGCAAGAGTATTCTCATTGCATTTATACATTTTACTCACTCAATTTTCCCCCCAAAAGAGAAGAATATTCGAGGGACCTTTTCTTGTTACCAATTTTTCTCAGAAAGTGACATTTAATAAATTCACATCTAAATGCTACCAGGTGGACCAATTGTGAATTGATCACATTTCTTAGACCCTTGACTAATGACTAGGATGCCATGCCATAACCTTTTTGATAGTCCCTTTAATCATTTTGATTTTGTCATGCGAGAAATCCCCTTTTAATCATTTTCTGAGGTTTTGCACAAGTTGGATCTGATAGGTAATCCTTTTCACCCTCTAGCAACACCTTTTTCATCCTTTGCACCTATAACCTCCATCATTTCATTCATTTCCCTCTCTTTCCTTTGAAATTCTTCCCCACATCCATATTCTTTGGTAATTCCCATTTTGCAAGTGCCCAAGTAATTCCAACTTCAAAATATCAACCTTAACAAACCTTGGACTCACAAATTAAGTTCTGAATCCATTCAATGGCACTTTGTAGACAAAAATGACAAGGAATTTCATCAAAAATGATGAAAAACAATGCGTATTCGCATCTCCAAGAGTCTTGGAGAAAAAATGGTGGAAAAAACAAGAAAATGCACAACAATCATTGATTATTCCCCTTCTCTACTTTATATTATAGCCATCCACATGTTTCCTTAGCGCAAATTGCAAAAAGGAGAAGTACATGGGCAAGTTTCCAAACAAGCGCGGGCCTTCCATGTGCCTTGGGCCCAAGAAAAATGCCTTTTGGCCTTTGAAAAGTCTCAGTAAAAAAGGATCCAACGAAGCCTCCACATGTCTCAATGGCACACTTTGATATGGTCCCCAAAAGTGGAGACCCTAAACAAGCACTGGACTCACCACATGTCTCAATCCGAGAGTTTGTTAAGAAAGTTGAAGGATCAGTGGAAGGTGCCATGTGTTTAGGGTCTCGAGACAATTTTCCTTGGCCGTTGAAAAGTCCAAGCAAGGGAAGAGTGAGTGGAAGCCTCTAAGTGTCCTCCTGGCACTTCTTCAAAATAAAATTTAGGGGCCGGTCCCCAAACAGGCACGGTCCCTCCACATGTCCCAGGCCTTAGAAAATTACTTTGAAAAGTTTAAGTATAGAGTGGAGCCGGTGGAAGCCTCCAAGTGTCCTCGTGGCACTTCATTAAGGTGGGACCCTGAGGAAGATTCTCAAATGAGCGTTGGCCCTCCATGTGTCCATGGTCCTCCAAAGTCAGATCTTGGCTGCATGAGAAATTTTTCTAAGTTTGGGAAAGGTAGTAGAAACCTACACGTGTCTCCCGGCATAACTCAAGGCCAAACCAAAAGGTGAATTTTCAGATGAGTGCGGCCCTCCACATGGAAAAGTTTTGAGTTAAAGCAAGCCTTAGAGTTTTCAAAGTACCCCACCGAGCCGCATCCAACTAGAAAGGGCCACATTTCCACAGATGTTGAGATGTAAATTTGACAGGGAAAAATACACACGTCAAACCGTAAAATGCAAGAAAATCACCATTTGAGCCCAGAAATGAATCTTTCTTTCAAGAAAGAGAATTTAGAAATGATAAAAGACCCAAATATAATCTTTTGAGCCTCATCTAAACACGTTTCCATAAATATTTGGGACAAAAATGACAGGTAACAAAATGTGCCTGTGGAAAATGGAAGGAAGAAAAAAAAACTTGTGTTTTCACCCAAGTTATAGATTTTTCATATGGACAGAGAACGACAAACAAAATCTAGACTTAAAGTGATCGTCGACCAAAAGAAGGGATTGATCATGGAAACCAAATAGAGAATTTTTTTCATACATCAATACGGGAGATAAAAAAACACAAAAGAGCCCGCAAACTAAAGAATTTCAATGACAAACGGGGGAGACCAAATTGAGCACTAACATAGGCTCTGAATAAGGGATGGACACTCCATGTGAGTGCCATAAGAACAAATAGCAGACCAAGTGCCAAAAACAAACCATTGGGAAACAAGTCAAAGAATAAGCTTGTAGAGTAGAAACAATAATAACCAACTCCCCTAAGGACGAACCGAGAAACCAACAAAATGGCCAAAAAGACCAGGATGAAACAAAAAACAGAAAAACATGAAAGCATAAAGAAACCAAAAGACTATACACTATATAATGGAGTATACCTTGATTCTAAGAAATCAATCAAGGAAATGTTTCAAATGCTTGCCATTAATAGGAAATTCAAGTAGTTCCCCATCTAAGTCTTTTAGGAAGAAGGTATTTTCACCAATTCGAATGTCAATTGAATAAGGGCCCATCCACAATGCATCAAATTTACCATGCTTGCCCTTATCTTCATGCCTGCTATCCCATAATAGCACAAGATCCCCAATGTTGAAATCTCTTGAGTCACCTTCTTGTCAAATAACTTCTTCAAATTTTCTCTGAACTTCACATGTCACTGATGGGATGCCCTTCATTCTTCATCTAACTCAATAATCTGATTGATTGAGCATCATATGGACTAACTTCTTGATCTTAAATTTGTTGAACAAACTAAAATGAAGACAATTGAAAATGAAGGGGTAGGAAAGCTTGAGTTCCATATACCAACTTAAATGAGCTCTTACTAGTAGCTCTTTTGATAGTGATTCTATCATCCCAAACAAAAAACTTTAGTTGCTCACTCAACTTCTTTTTGTTTAGCTCCAAGGTTCTTCTAATGATCTTCAACAAGTTTTTATTGCTGGACTTAGCTTGTCCATTTCCTTGGGGATTGTAGTTAGAAGCATATATCAAATTGATTCCATACTCTTTGCACATTACCGCCAAAGGTTTGGCTCAAACTCATGGCATTATCAACAACAATTTTTAGCTAGCATTCTAAATCTGCATATGATTTCATTTAGCATGAAGTCCATGATAACTTAGTGTGTTGCGTTCTCAATGGGGATTTCCTCCACCCACTTAGCGAAATAATCAATGGCTACAAGAATCCATTTATGACCAGCACTGGAAGGATCAGAAATTTCACCAATGAAAGCCATTCCCATTGCTTAAATGGGGCTTCAATTGATATAGGCTACAAAGGAAGGGAGCATAAATATTTCATTATTCCAAAAAAATGCTGGCAACTTTCACATTTCCTAACCAATAGAGTTGTATCTTTGAAGAGAGTTAGCCACCAATAACAAGCCCTCAAGATTTTATGTGTTGTAACTCATCCAACAAAATGTCCCCCACAAACTCCTCCATGGAGATCAAAAATTTGCTTTGGGGATTCATCCTCAGTAATGAATCTTAAGAGCACTCCCTTCAAGTTCTTCCAAGCTAACCCAAAATCAATAATGACATATTTTTTAGAGGCTAACTTAAGAGCTCTTTTCTAATTTTTACTCAAATGTTCAGGACAACATAGATGTCTAAGATAAAAGATTATATCTTTGTACCATTCAGAGCTTACCAAATTTTCAAGGACATCCACCCTTTCTCCTTCTACTTCATTCACCTCAATAGTTTGCATGTTTCTCTTAGCCATAAGCTTAGCTAGGCCCAAACATATTATCAATATCATGGTTTGGATATCCATGTCATATTCCTGCAACTTGTGTACCCATCTGCATATTTTTCTTGAGACCTCCATCTTTGATAAAATGTCTTTCACCATGGTGTGGGGAACATGACCAACAACTTTAGAGCTCAAGATGTAGGGTGTGAAAACCTTTGTTTCTTTCACCAAGGAAAATACTTGTTTCTCCATGATGGTGTACTTCAACTTAGCTCCTTACAATGCCTTACTGAAAAAGGAAATTGGTCTCTCAGCCCCTTCATCATCCTTCTACAATAAAACAGATGCAATGGTGTTTTCTGAAGCAAAAGAAAACACTTGAAAAGGCTTCTTGTAATTTAGAGCTGCCAAAACAGGGGCATGCTTTAGTGCTTCCTTGATTCCATTGAAAGCTTGAATGGGAGATTCTTCCCATTTGATAATTTTGTCCTTTTTCAGCATGCTAGTAATGGGGAAGACACAAATCTTCTGATAAATTTTATTTTTCCAAAGAAGGATTGAACTCCCTTCTTAGTTCTAGGAATTGGAACCTTGTTGATGGCTTCCACTCTCTCAGGATCAATCATGACCCCTTCCTTTGATACAATGTGACCAAGAAGCTTTGCCTTTTGCACTCCAAAATGGAACTTCTTGGGATTCAATGATATGCCATACTCTCTACACCTTAACAACATTCTCTCCAAGTGTTGCAAGTGATCATTTCTTTTTATGGAAAACACAATTACATCATTTTGATAAAAGACAATGAAATCATTAATATAACTAGCAAATGCTACATCCATTGCTCTTTGGAAAGTTTCTCCAGCATTCATTAAGCCAAAAGGAATCCTGACATAGACATAAGTTCCCCAAGGAGTGGTAAAGGCATTCTTTATTCTTTTTGAATCCTTCACAACAACTTGATTATAGCCAGAGAAACCATCCAAAGTGGACAACAATTCAGAACCAGTTACCAATTGTAGCATATTCTCCATGTTTGGCAGAGGGTAATTATCTTCAATGATGCTTTATTCAAGTTCTTAAAATCTACGCATAGCCTTATATCACCATTATTTTTCTGACAGCAGTACTAAATTTTCAACCAAAGATGAAGATGAGTACCTTGTGGGCTGAATGATCCCTCCATCCCTCAAATTCTTCAATTCTTCTTACATATTTAAAGAAAGGAGTGGATTGATAGGCCTCTATTTTTTCCTAAAATACTTGGCATTATATTTAAGAGGAATTTCATGTTTGAAAAAATCTTCCCGTATGCCTTCAACTCGAGTAAGACCAAGCTAGGTATTCTTGATATTTTTCAACAATTGAACATAGGACTACTTCCCTTCCTTGCTCAGATTGCTTCCTAACCAGATTTTACGTGGTTTTTCCTTTGTGCCCAGGTTGTGTTCTTCCACCTCTCTTGAAATAAACATACTTCTGTTAATAATGCAATCAAAATTATCAAAGTTTGATTCAAGTGCCACCAAACCTCTAGGAATCGTGTTTGTCTTTAGTTGGATGATGTCTTTGCCAAATAAAGTTTCCTTTCCTTCAACAACACACACCATTGGTTCCCAATCTATATTTTGGTCAGAAAACTCACCTTGGTTCTATAAAAACCATTTCACCTAGGCATCATCATAAAAACTTTCCAATTTTTAATGTTGTCAAGGACATATGGCCTTTTTATTATTTCAACATCATACTCACAAAATGGAGATACTCTATAATTTCCAAATCTTTATCTTAGCACTACAAACTTGTATACAATAGTATTAAGTTTTCTATCATGGTGTACAATATTAAACGAGTCAAACATTTCAATCAAATCCCAGACTACATACTTATATTGTTTCATTCTCTAATTTTTAGTAGCATGCAAATTTCTAATTTTCTTGATGATTAGTTCTAAATCTCCTTTGACAATGATATTCTTTACACCATATTTCCATGTAATTATCAAACCCAATAACAATGCTTCATATTTAGCAATTTTGTTAGTTCATTCAAAGTTGAGTTTGAAAATAAAATAAAACTCTTCCCCGGCCTAGAAATTAGAACAATACTAGCACCATTTCCAAACTTGGAACAAGCTCCATTGAATAACAAGGTTCGAGGAAAGCCGAATATTTCAAGACATTTAAATTGATCAATATTGTGCTCTTTGCCATCGAAAAATCCAACAAATTTATCAATACAAAAATTCATAAGAAGCATTGTTGGGATCTTGAATGAGGTGCAACATCTTCTTCTCTCCATACAGATTTACAAGGCTTCCTTAATTTGGAATGGTGGAAAAAGACATATCCACCTGAATACTTCCGCCAACACTTGCAGCCCACTTTCTTGATAACAACATGCCCCATTTGGCAGGGCAATCAACAATAACAACATCAAGTTTCAATTTCTTACCTAGATAAGTTACAAGTTGTACCACCAAACCTTTTACACATCATACAATGGGCACCTCTCTAGAATCCATTGCAGTACACTTTCCATAAGCTGCTTTCACTTTAATGTTCAATTCATTCATGACCTCTAGAGGCATAATATTGCATGATGCTCTGCAATCAAATATACAATTATGTAGCAGTCTGTCCTTAATAACATTATAAAAAATGGATCAACATTTAATTGAGACTCAACCAAAGATATTCCTAAGTAAAATTCAAGTGGTTCACCTATCTCCTCCAATGTTGGTGGTTTTTCTAGGTCTATACTGGTTGAAGGAGGAGTGTTTACATTATTTATATTTATTCCTTGGGTACTCCTATCTTCTTCCAATCCCAAATACTCAAAGGATCTCTTGTTGTGCTAAAAAATCCTAAGCGAGTTCAACAATTGGAACAAAATCTTGATCTGACTCAAGACTTGGGCAATGTTATAAGGAATGTATTTGGGAAAAGTAGCATTTGGAGAAATATTGACAAACTCATTGGATGGCACAATATTTTTCACATTTTGGGCATGGGTGGGAACACCAGTTCTACTTGAGACAACAAGGCCTTTGTCAGATGCATCTTTCTTTGGAGTTTCTTTTGGGACATTAGTGAGAACTAGGGTTTTTGGTTTGGCTTGAGGCCCTGGCCCTTTGATAGCTTTAATTCTTGTGTTATACTATTTTTCTTGGGCAACAACAACATTCATTAACAGATTTATATCCTCTTCTGATGGGATTCCTCCATCATACTTCTTAATCATTAGAGCTCTTAGGTACTCAAAATCATTATTAGGAAGTTCAAAATCTTGTACCATATCTATTTCCAAAGTATGATAGGAAAGAAGAAGAGGCACTCGATGAATGAAATCCCAAAAACTTGTAGCAGTTCTTACACTTATTACTTCAGTTGAAGTAGCTCCTTGTTGTGAGCTTACAAAGAAATCCACCATGCATGCATCATCATCAGTGTTATCATCAACATCAACTTCTTCAACTTTATGATCTAATTCATATGGTGGGTGGGGTAAGAAACATTTGTCACACTAATCAATTTCATTTGTCTCTTCAACAACAACTCTGGCATTTAGAGGATCAAGCACTACTCTATTTTCCCTAGCTTGGGGTTGTCTATATCCCATGGGTCCTTTACCTCTGTCATCAGATCTCTGATCATTTCTAGGATGATTTGAAAATCTATCTTGTCCTTGTTGCCTATGTTGACCTTGAGAACCTTGTCCAATTCCTTTCTCTGCCCTGGCTAGATTATAAGATATTTCTTTGACATCTTTGGCCAAAGTCTTTACAACTTCCTCAAGATCCATAGCCTTACTTGATTGAGGATTCTCTTGGTTGATCAGTTTAACACCCTCCCTCTTAGGAGGTTTCCCAATTGCTTTAATGTTGTTCTCAATTTGCAGAGCCATGGTAAAGTCCTACCTCAAAGTTCTAGGGTTCTTATCCCTCAAATAGTAAGCATATTTCTTATCAAATGCATTTGAATACTTTATCAAACATGATTCATCACATGGCCTCAAATTAATAGGAGTCTTATCAATGTTTTGTTAAATCTTGTATTGAAATCATGCACTGATTCATTAGGATTATTTTTTATATTTTCAAATTCTGATAAAAGAAACCTAGGGTTTGTTTTATCACCATACTACATTCTAAAATCATTCTTCATCTCTATCCAAGAATTAATGGAATTATTTGGAAAATATTTATACCATTCCCTTGCATCTTCTTCTAGAGTATGGATAAACAATTTAATGTATACATCCTTAAATTATATTTCAAATTCCTCCATCATATTGACAAATATCTTTAAGTATTGATCACCAATAATTGCATTATTTCCTTGAAACTTAGGCAATCTATTTCTTACATCTTGTGGCACAACATTTGGATAGCCAACCATACCTCTAAAATTGATGGGACCAAAAGTATTAACAACAAATGGAGGTTTGGGTGGAGGTTGAGCCATATTATTTTGAGGAGGTGACCTTGGAGGAGATGCAAATTGATGAGGAGTGAGAGGTGTGTGTGGTACAGGGATGTAATTTTTAGAATGAATGCCCTCTAAAGGCTCTATTTCTTGGAAAAATTTATTATATTTGGAAAATACTAGGGCATATTGAGAAGAAAATGTTTCAAATACAAAAGAAGGACCCTCTCCAGATGGAGAATTCAATTCAACAAAGAGACTACCTGATTCAGAAGCACTTGAGGAAGTATTACAATCTTCAATCACAGGCTTGATCAGTTTCACCAATGGAGATCTCTTTTCTTGATGCTTGATCTCCAACCTTCCAAATTCTTCTTCCTTCTGAATTAGACTTTCCCAACTCTTGAAACAACCTTCTACTAGGGTCCCTGGTGAAGACATATCTTCTTCCTTATATTTACAGAGATTAATGAAAATATTACTTGATATATGTTAAGACACTGGTATTTATTAAGAATTTAAATAGCACGGAGTCGTCACTAATGATTTTCACCTTATTTTGTGCAAATGCACTATGAAAGACCTATCAAATGTCTGTCAATACTAGATTCATGTAAATATTACAAGATATGCTCTTCTTCTACCCAAATTTATCAATGATGATACAAAATTTAGTGCAATAACTGTATAAGATGGAAATATTGCACTCAGAACTTACAAATTTGAACAATTCTTACAGATCTGAACAAAGAATGATGTTTCAACAATGTATTTACACTTTAAAATTTGTAAGAAGCATTACTAGGGTCTATATGCATTGTTGATGGTGTTCAAAATTTGCACACAACTTCATTTCCCTGGCAGAACGACACCACGAGTGTTGGTATCCAAATTTGTTCTCCTTTTCAAGCTAAGCAACATCACAGATTTGGCATAGAGCTTAGAGATAGATAGATCATGATGTATGTCATTTTGTAGCTAGGGATGAGATCTAACTGGCCCTTTGTCACTCATATTTTTGGAGAGATGGATAACACCTTCAAGAGGATTTGACCTATCCTCACTACTTTAGGCCGTGCCTTTCAACTAGGGTGAGAGGACCCGTAGTGTAACCTCTGTTTGATGAAGGAGATGGAGATATCCTTCTTTTGCAAAAATTTTATGAAGAAAACCTTGGGAAAGTATGATCAATACTCCATTAATTAACTCTCAGAGTTGTCACTTCTAAAAGATGGAGATACTTTCAAAACAAGGCTAAGATTACTAAAGACATTATGGGATCCTGATTGTTCTACATATTTTAGTAAATAAATTTTGTTCTTTGTTGATATACAGGGAAAATAGGGGTAGTTCAGGATGGATTCATGGTTTTCAAATAATTTTGGTGGGATATTGAGCAGCATAAAGTTGATTATACCAGATATTTGAGAGACTTCACAACAATTGGAAAGCTAAATGACAAAAAACTTTGAAATAGCTAAAATATTCCTTTAACCAGAAGGTGTGCATCAATGGAGGCCCAAATTTGCATGGTTTCACACAATCTCCAAGAATTTAACATGATGTCTTGAGATAAAGACTCAATAAAAAATCAAAGACCCCTAGTTCCTCATGCCTAAGATACACTCGAAGGCTTATAGACATTCTTTATCAACAAATGACAATGAACTGATTTTAAATTGTTTATCTTCACAGATGAAGGATCTTCTTGAAATGAAGTTATAAATTCCACTAAACTGTCATAGGGATGATATCATGTGTGATTCAAAGGGACTTTAACATAAGATTTCAATAGGAATAAGAAAAAAACCACTTGCGAGACATTCTAAATAAAGAAGATACAAATTGCTCCAAGATTGACACAATTAAATTGAAATTGATTAGATTCAATAGCAAGGGAAAGTTTCTTTGAACACTCTCAGATCTTGTCAATGGTCGTACATATGCAACCAACTTGACGTGATTAAAATCTAAAACACAAGAAATGAACAGGTTTCTTAGATTGGTCTCTCAGGAAGATGGGATCTCTCAATTTTTCTCTTAAGAATTCAACCCCTGACCATTTGCAAGAGTATTCATTGAATTTATACATTTTAGTCACTCAATTTTCTCCCCAAAAGAGAAGAATATTTGAGGGACCTTTGCTTGTTACCAATTCATATCCGAAAGTGACATTTAATAAATTCACATCCAAATGCTACCAGGTGGACCAATTGTGAATTGATCACATTTCTTAGACCCTTGACTAATGACTAGGATGCCATGCCATAACCTTTTTGATAGTCCTTTTAATCATTTTGATTTTGTCATGTGATAAATCCCCATTTTAATCATTTTCTGGAGGCTTTGCACATACTGGATCTGACAGTAATCCTTTTCACCCTCAAGGAAACACCTTTTTCATCCTTTGCACCTACAACCTCCATCATTTCATTCATTTCCCTCTCTTTCCTTTGCAATTCTTCCCCGCATCCATCTTCTCTAGTAATTCCCATTTTTGCAAGTGCCCGAGCAATTCCAACTTCAAAATATCGACCTTAACAAACCTTAGACTCAAAATTAAGTTCTAAATCCATTCAATGGCACTTTATAGACAAAAATGACAAGGAATTTCATCAAAAATGATGAAAAATAGTGCATATTCAAATCTCCAGAGTCTTGGAGAAAACATGGTAGAAAAATAAGTAAAATAAATAGAAACCATTGATTTTTCCCCTTCTCTACTTTATATTATAGCCATCCACACCTTTCCTTAGTGCAACTACAAAGGAGAAGTACAGGGGAAAGTTTCCAAAAATGCACGTGCCTTCCACGTGCCTTGGGCCCAAGAAAAATGCCTTTTGGCCTTTGAAAAGTCTTAGTAAAAAGGAGCTAGTGGAATCTTCCACGTGTCTCAATAGCACACTTTTAGATGGCCCCCAAAAGTAGAGACCCCAAAAAACCATGAGATCACCATGTGTCTCATTCTAGTAGAGTTTGTTAGAAATTTGAAGGATCAATAGAAGGCGCCATGTGTCTAGGGTCCAAGACAATTTTCCTTGGCCGTTGAAAAGTCCAAGCAAGGGTAGAGTGAGTGGAAGCCTCCAAGTGTCCTCTTGGTGCTTCTTCAAAATAAAATTTAGGGGCTGGTCCCCAAATAGGCATGGTCCCTCCATGTGTCCCAGGCCTTAGAAAATTTCTTTGAAAAGTTTAAGTATAGAGCGAAGCCGGCGGAAGCCTCCAGTGTCCTCCTGGCGCTTTTAAGGTAGGACCCTAGGCGGATCCTCAAATGAGTGTTGGCCCTCCACATGTCCATGGTATGCTAAAGTTGTACCGGTCACATGGGAAATTTTTCTAAGTCTGGGCAAGGTAGCGAGAAACCTCCACGTGTCTCCCCGATGTAACTCCAAGGCCAAACCAAAAGACAAATTTTTGGATGAGTGGCGACCCTCCATGTGGACAAGTTTTGAGTTGAAGTGAGCCTTGGATTTTTCAAAGTTCCCCACCGAGCCGCGTCCAACTAGAAAGGGCCACATTTCCACATATGCTGAGATGTAAATTTAACGTGGAAAAACACACCCATCAAACTATAAAATGTAGGAAAATCACCATTTGAGCCTAGAAATTAATCTTTCTTTTAATAAAGAGAATTTGGAAATGATATATGGCCCAAATATGATATTTCGAGCCACACCCAATCACATTTCCATAGATATTTGGGACAAAAATGACACGGACAACAAAACATGACTATGGAAAATGGAAGGAAGGGAAAAACCGAGTTTTCGCCAAAGTTACGGATTCTTTCGTATGGACAGAGGAACGAAAAACAAAATTTGGACTTAAAGTGATCCTTGAAAAAAGAAGGGACTGATCATGGCAACCAAATAGAGAACAAACTTTTCATGCATCAATACGGGGAGATAGAAAACATGATAGATCCCACAAACTGAATAATTTCAATGACAAACGGGGCAAGACCAAATTGAGCACCAACAAGTAACATATCCAAATTAAACATGAAAACTTTTTATCCTTTAATCTCTCATACATAATGTGAACTCTTTTCTTAAATACTACTTTTACACACTATTTTTACATACTTATACATACATTACTCCTATTTTTCACATACAAGACTTTGACTACTTTTTTTTTTCTTTTTATAGGTCAATCCTTATATCTAATAAGAATCAACCCACATCAATGAGAACAAGCTCCAACAACACACTACTATGCATACACTTCACCCCTAGGGTCTACCTCCCCTTCCTAGTTTCCATGCTTCACATTACGATCACTTCATGCTTCACTTGTCCACTTAGCACACTATCGGCTACACTTCTCTTCGGATAATAAGGTATGCATTTTCTATCTACTTTATGCTATCGAGTGAATCTCAACAACATAAAGTTGGGGAAAATGTGGAAACAAAAACTATACTGATTGGTATATTTATAGGTCCACAATCATATTAATGTATACATGATTCCTAAGCAACAAAACTAGTGGTTAAAAACTTATTTTTGGACTTTTTCTTTATCTCTTGCACTTTTATTGGCCTTACATATCTTATAGCTCTGTTGGAACTTTACTGATTTATATTTTATGGACTTAGAAACTAGCGTTTGTTAGGAAAAAGAACCCAAGTGCTCATTTCCTCCCGATGCTCCCGACATTCTTTATATTCTTCATACTCTTTTGGGTTTCTTTTAGTTCTTGGTCACCTTTTTAAATTTTGGTTTGATTTTTCAGTTGTTAATTAAAAAAATTCAAACAAGGGAATCATATATATACTTAGTTATTGCTCTCGAATAAGGGGCCAAACATCATAAGCACTATCTATCATAACCTAATCTTGCATCAAAGGAACCAGAGAACTATAAAGCATACATATATCACATACATACAAGGGACAAGGATGCATTATTCTAGATACATTACATAAGAGGAGAGCTCATTTTATTGCATCACATACATCTTACATACTTGGAGAATCTAGATCTATCTTGTTATCATCATGTAACTAACACAAGGGAAACCTAGGGAATCATTAAAAACACAAGCTGAAATTGTTTCACTCGGAAATGTTTCATTCCTTTTAGAAACAGATAAGGTTAGGGGCTAGGAGGAATACCTATGGAATGTCGAGATGGTGTGCGCGTACCGTAGAGAAAGATCAAGCTGACTGCGAAGAACTCCTTTTTGTCTTGGAAGGACTACCTGCAAATAAGAACACAAGACCACAAGATTTGATTAAACAATAAATGAGGAAACTGCCTTGGGCCCAGGAAATATAAAACTTCCTTTCGAAGGTGGTCAGTTCCCCTGCTAATATGAATTAACACAAAAGACTGTAAAGTATCAATTAAATTGTTTCGTTGAACTGGGTAGGGGAAAGGCTGGTTTTCTGGTTTTGATCAGAGGAACCGATGGCGGTTACTGATAGCCGATGCCGGTTATGATAGCCGATGCCGGTTACTGATAACCGATACCGGTGGGTTCTAGGATCTTCTTAGTAGCTATGGTGTTTTGTAAGGCTGGTTTATGGATGATATTAGGAAATGGGATGATTAGAAGCAAAAGAATAACAGTTAGATGCAATGACACGTTGGGTAGTAGATTCAGAGATGGATTTAGGAGGACTGAAATTCACAGAGCATAAGAAATGTTATAACAGAGGACATGCAAGATGTGACTTACTGGTTTTGGCGAAGATGCAAGTTGATCTCCTCTACTGCAAGCACTTCCGGTTTCTTTTACTCGTCTACTTGATTAAACGAAGATCTGGACTCTGTTCCTCACTCCCAAATGATCTCTATTGATTCAAAATCATTCGACCGATCTCCCAAAATGAAATTCCGATCCATTGTTTTGGTTTGGGAGCCCATTTATAGGAACCGATGGCGGTTGCGTGTAACCGACGGCGGTCGAGTAGAACCAGCATCGGTAAGGAAAAAGTAGGCTATTTTTAGTAAAATAGCCCACCTTCCCCGCTTTTCTCCCGAGAGATCGATTGCGGGCTTGGTCAAGTGGCTAGAAGGTCGGCTTTGGGTGCGAGTAAGGAGGCATTAGTTATGGATGTGACGTGAGTCTGACCAAGTCATGGGTCCTAATTAGGTTAGTTTAGGGTTAGGGCTAGGTCATGATGAGGTGGCAAAGTGAGGTGGCGGTAAGGTGATGTGGATTTATCAATTATAAGGTAATTAATAAATAATTGTGTAAGGTTTAGGTGATGAGGTTAGATTGCGAGATGAGATGCGGGTCACAAGGGGTCGTAAGACACAAATTTGGTGTCTACATTAGCCCCTTATTGTCATGTAGCTTGTTCCGTGAAGTCGCGCTGACAATAATATGAAGTGGTATCTTATGTTAAAGATATAGGTAATCCCCCTCAAATCTATCACCGATTGAGTGAATGGGAAATCAGGGATAGGGTTGATAAAGGGTACATGTTGTAGAGAGGATGGTAAGGTGGTGGGGTAGGTCCAAGGGAGCAGACACATGTTGAAATGCAATAGTACAACGAGGGTACATGATTTGACAAGCAAACCAGCAATGTGTAGGCAAAGGTCGATAGTTTATCCAAACAAGGGTGATATAATCCTGGTATCCAAGGCATAGGAAGTAGCTCCAGGGTATATAACAGGTGAGGTACAGGAACGTTTAGGCATGTTCGGCAGTACCAAATGGTTGGTTTGGTTGAGATAAACGTCACGGTCTAGGTCTAGGCAAAGTTGGTCGACAGATCAAGTCAAGGACCCTAATCATGCTAAAACACGAACAGGTGAGCTCGATTGAACAAAAGGTACATGATGGATGGATAAAATAAAACGTTGATTGTGGGTATGGTATTGAAGTGATACGGCCTTGGGTCGGGCCAAGTGGTTGGGCGGTGGCCCTGGGTCAGGTCATAAGGGTAGAGTGAGGCCTTGGGTCAGGTCAAATTGTTAGGGCGAGGCCTTGGGTGGGGCCGGATAGGTAGGTTGAGGCCTTGGGTCGGGCCAAATGGTTAGGGCGAGGCCTTGGGTCGGGCCGAATGGGTAGGTTGAGGCCTTGGGTCGGGCCAAATGGGTAGGGTGAGGCCTTGGGTCGGGCCGAATAGGTAGGTTGAGGCCTTAAGTCGGGCCAAATGGGTAGGGCGAGGCCTTGGGTCGGGCCAAATGGGTAGGTTGAGGCCTTAGGTCGGGCCGAATAGGTAGGTTGAGGCCTTGGGTCGGGCCGAATGGGTAGGGCGAGGCCTTGGGTCGGGCCAAATGGGTAGGTTGAGGCCTTAGGTCGGGCCGAATAGGTAGGTTGAGGCCTTAGGTCGGGCCGAATAGGTAGGTTGAGGCCTCAGGTCAGGCCGGACAAGTGAACAAATGGTGTGCAGCAAAGGTGGATAGAGGCGTTATTGGTGAAAAAGAGGTAAGGAGTAAATAAGGGCAAAGAATGGGGTGAAAGTTGGGTAGAGAACCGATGTCGATTCTGCATGACCGATATCGGTTAAGGGACCGATACCGGTTCCTTAGGGCAAAATGAAACCGATATCGGTGAAAGGTGAAAAACCTATAAAAAGAAAAATACGGCTTGTCATTGTCACTTTTGTTATTTGCAAACCAAATCGACTTGTCTGACATGGAGAGTTGGGATTAGAGGCTTGATTGAGTGAGGTGGAGCTATTGTATTGGCGGAGAGAGTTGATAGTGGGCCCGATTAAGGAGGAGGCAGTAGTTGATTGGCTGGGGACCCAGCAGATCGATTGGAGCCATGGCACAGCAGAGGAGCCGAGGGGCTGGACCAGTGACCGCCACCACCCATCCCACCACGACGAATGTGTCATCGTTCGGTAGATTCAAACTCTTTAATTTGGTGATTTGGTTGTATTATGCTAAATTGGGGATTTGGGTAGGAATTAACCTTTTTAGGAAATAATGAGAAAATGGAAATGATTTGAAAAGGGAGAGGGTAGATAGGCTAGATAGCTAAGGTGGGTAGGTGGGTAAATTTTTAGGGTATTTGGGTGGGTAGATGGGTAGAAATAGGTAAAAATGGGTTTTGGGGGCCGCGGGGTTCACTCGGAGAGGACAAAGGACCGATGTCGGTCACTAAGCGACCGGCATCGGTCGCAAAATTGTAGGGAAAGGGACTATTGTTGGTGACCGGCGTTGGTCATGTATCGGCCGGCGTCGGTGGCTTGGTGGGTTTTGGGTTTTTGGGTTGGGTTTGAGGTGGAGGTGGGAGAAGGGTTTGGTGTAGGGTTGGGTTGTGGGTTTTTGGGTTGGGTTTGAGGTGGAGGTGGGAGAAGGGTTTGGTGTAGGGTTGGGTTTTGGGTTGAGAAGGGTTTGGTGTAGGGTTGAGAAGGGTTTGGTGTAGGGTTGGGTTTGGGTTGAGGTTGGGTTTGGGTTTGGTGTGGGTGGGTGTGGGTTGAGGTGTGGGTTTGGTGTGGGTTTGGGTGGGTGAAGGGTTGGAGGTGTGGGTGGGTGTGGGTTTGTGGAGAAGGGTTTGGTGTGGGGGGGTTGGGTTAGGGGTGGAGGGAGAGGGTTTGGTGTAGGGTTGGGTTGGGTTTGAGTTGGAGGTGGGAGAAGGGTTTGGTGTAGGGTTGGGTTTTGGGTTTTTGGGTTAGGTTGTGGGTCGGTGTGGGTGTTGGGTTAGGGGTGGAGAAGGGTTTGGTGTAGGGTTGGGTTTTGGGTTTTTGGGTTGGGTTTGAGGTGGAGGTGGGAGAAGGGTTTGATGTAGGGTTGGGTTTTGGGTCTTTTGGGTTGGGTTTTGGGTTTTGTGTGGGAGTTGGTTTTGTGTTGGGGTTGGGTTGCATGTGTTTTGTTTGGGTTTTGTTTTTGTTGGTTTTGGGTGGGATGGTTTTGGGTTTTTAGGGTGGTAGGTTGCTAGAGGGGGGTGGTAGAGAGTCGGGGTATGGTCGGGGGGATAAAAAAGGGTGTTTAGATGATAAAGTAGATGTTGTAATAAAGAGTAGGTCTAAGGATGTGGGTTGGTTTTGCAGCACGTCGGCAGTTGACGATGCGGGATAGGATGCCCCGCTGTTGGTGCGGATGAGACCACACGTATCTGCGGCTCATTGGGCCATCATGCGCGAGGTGGGACTCGGTGGAGTCCAGAGGTACAGAGCGATAGAGAGAGATCACAGCCTGATGGTCGCCCTCATCGAGAGATGGGATCCGGCGACCAATGTGTTCCATCTCCCGACTGGGGAGATGACCGTCACATGGAGGATGTGTATCGCATCCTTCTTACCTATCGAGGGAGAGGCGATCTTTGAGTAGATTCAGAGATCTGCCATGGATAGCATACGCAGTTTTTGGGGATGCACCGCATACTAACCTACCATAATAGTATCGTGCACGGTGACATGTACTGCACATCGACACGAGACGCAACTGGCTGTGTTGATGATGGTTGGGATCACCTGCTTCGCCCTCCCGGACTCAGAGGGAGGCCGCTTCCCACGAGCATTGATGGGGGTACTGCTTGAGATGGTGGAGGAGCACACCTGTTACGCCTGGGCACCAGTATATCTGGTGCAATTATACAGGGAGCTATGGGGCTATCGCCGGAGGAGGTGATTCGGTATTTGCTCTACATTTTTGTTGCATTGTTGGGCATACGAGCACATCGTATGCATCAGGCCAGTAGGGTTACCCCAGCAGCCAGGGCCACAGGTCATATACCGATATGGCTTTCAGAGGTGGTTGGGGGTCGTGGGCCAGCCACGAGCAGTTGTTATGGCAGGTCGGGATGTGGCATACTATAGACATTTGCTAGAGGGCCTTACAGCAGTAGACATTGTATGGAGACCCTACAGAGGTCACCATCCTGGCAGAGGAGCCCGCTTACAGTTGCGCCTAATCCAGTACACATTCTGGATAGCAGGACGGAGGCCAGGAGAGTACGAGCGGATACCCCTGGAGAGGGTACGCAGTAGATGGGGCTGCGACAGGATGAGCCACCTCCCTTTCCTCAGTACAGGAGAGATGATGTAGAGGCCCCACTGCCTGCACCACAGCCTTTGGATCCAGATTGGGTAGCGGAGAGGTCAGCAGGTGAGGGTGTAGATGATGCTGGGTGCACGGGAGCATACAGGGTGTGGTGGGCTGGGCAGAGAGCAGCCAGGATAGTACCGCCTGCACAGCCAGACTTGGCTGCAGTGATAGGAGAGAGAGATCAGCTCAGGGGTCAGGTGCAGCTTTTACAGGGGTAGCTAGCAATGCAAGAAGACAGCACGATAGGTGTCTTACGGGGCAAAGCTAGCCCAGCTCGTGCACGAGCACAGGCGGCACCACCACCAAAGACCACGGCCACAGTGCAGTACAGTACGAAGCAGCAAAGACAGACAGTACCAAGACCACCGCAGCCACAGTGCACCACCAAAGCAACACCAAGACAACAGCTCAGGGGCATTGGTTGTAGGTGCCAGGGGACCAGCCCCAGCTCCGTCAGTGGCTCGAGAGTGCTATATGGAGGTTAGAGCAGAGGCCCGATATTATCAGGATATTCTTGATGGTACCGGAGTCGAGTATCGAGTTATACGGCGCATAGGCGAGACCTCTCACACCCAGAGATCTCGGGAGGTGCGGCAGCCACACCTAGCGTGTTCGTGACGGGCAGGAGGGCGAGAGGCACCACAGGACCAGGGGGGAGAGGTGCCGAGGGCGGTGGGGAGAGCTGAGAGATCCCAGACATGGTGTATTGATAGATGGGCACCGGTCTGCGAACCGGGTGTATTGATAGAGGCCTGCTTTCCTATGTATTATTCATGTATTCATTTATTCATTTATTGTATACCGGCCTGCGAGCCGAGTAGGGGTTGATAGTGGAACCGGCCTGTGAGCCGAGTATATATCTATTTTGATATTTAGGGACCGGCCTGCGAGCCGAGTCAAGATTTTTGACAGCTTATTGTGGCCTCTGCATGCCGGCTTTGGTGGATTATGAGATCACGAGGCCCCGATGTAGGGCACATTGTATTTTTTTTGAAAATTTGTATATATATAGAGACGATGTTTTGATCCACATGCAGTGTTCAAAATGTGTTTAAATATTTTGTTAATGGTTGGTAATATATAATGTATGATAAGTTTTAGTTGACATGTTGATAGATGGATGATGTTGATGTTTTTGTTTTTGCACGTATATATGAATGACAGGTTATGTGATGAATTGTTGGTTTTGTGACAAAGTGTGATATATGTAACTCGATGAGTTGGATCCAAATGATGTATAGATTGATAGTTGCTTGATATCCGTAGTTGATGGTTTGTGTATTTGTATAAAATAAATGATGTTAATGAAAGTGTAATGCTATATGTGGTGGATGAATAAATGTGGTAAATTGTGTTGTTTATGCAGGAAAAGAGGCGGGCGCGACAAAAATTTAGGTGAGAAATGAAGAAAAGAACGCTATTGAGAAAAGATAGGTGTGCGACCGATATCGGTTAAGGAACCGATACCGGTTACTTAGGTATGAGCTTTTCTAAAAATAGAAAAGCTAGGGTGGCAACTTAAGTTTTAATTTTAGAGCCATGCAAGAGGTTAAATACGTGAACGTGACGCTTTTTGACGACTGAGACAGGTTTTTGCATGAGAGATTTGAGTGATAAGGAGAAAAGAGACAAGGAAAGTGAATGTGATCCGAGATTCAGAAGGCAGAAAGACAAAGTTGAAAAGGTGATCATGGCAGAACGAGGAGAAGCATCCAGCAGGCAGGGACAAGAGGGAAGACAAGGGCCACCTCAAGCTGCTGCAACCCAAGAGGTAACGTTTTGTTTGTGATTTGACTACTGCATGTTTTGTGAATAAGATGGGGGAGAGTAGGTGGGTAGATATGAGAAAGAAAACATGATAACAAGGGTTGCAGGTGAGGTAAGTGTTACGGGGTAGGCAATCAGGGGTTTCAGGTATGTTTGTATGTATAAAAAGGAATAAACGAGCAAATTATTGTCGTAGGTGGTTGTTTTTAGGGAAGGTGTATGTAATTGACAGTGACCGGTAGCGGTTAGGAGGAACCGGATCGATTCTTGAACCGATACTGTTATGTATAACCGATCTCAGTTACTTGAACCGATACGGTTATGTATAACCGATACCGGTTACTGGAGGAATTTCCAGAATGTTTGAAAAACCCTGACGGATTGAATGGTTGTTTGTTGTTTTGGTGTATGCAGGCAGAGGCAGGGTTGAGGATGAATGATAGTGTGCAGTATTGTTGTCACGGATCCGAGTGGATGTAACACCCAGAAATGGACATTGATAAATCGTTTGGGGTTAAGTGGAATCCGTTATTATTCATGAATCGCACGTAACCATGGTATGTTACAGGTGTTGATTGAGAGATGGAATCCCGAGACAAATACCTTTTATCTACCAACAGGGGAGATGACAGTAACATTGGAAGATGTGTTCCGTATTTTGAGACTCCCTATTACAGGAGAACCAGTATATCAGGCACTACCTAGCGCGGCACGGGGAGCGATAACCGTAGTATTTGGTCCATACGCATGAGATTTGACACAGTGAGGTTTATCATTTACGTATGGGGTAATGTATGCAGCACATCCTGAGGAGACAAGGTTAGCAGTAATATTAATGATAGCGGTAGGGTATTATGCATTACCGAGGGCAGAAGGGGGAAGATTTCCAAAGGCATTGATGTGTGTTATCTGGGAGATGATAGAAAGGAACGTGACTTTTGCATGGGCACCTGCATATTTGGCGGAGCTATACAGGGGTTTATGGGCTTGTAGGTGAAATCACAGGACGACGCTGGATTGTTCATACTTATTACACTGTTGGGCCTATGAGCACACCGCTTGTTTGTGTGCGACAAGTAGGCCAATCCCTCCAGGCAGGAGAGAGACCGGAGTACAGAGGTTGGGATTCAGACGATGGGTCCAGACAGAACAAGAGGCAAGATCTCAGGCCGTGATGGGTGACATTGAGTATTACAGGCAGGTATGGGAGAGAGTGACGGTTGCGGACATCTGTTGGAGGCCTTACGGTAACTATATGGTAACAGAGAGCATAGCTGAGGAGTTAAGGGGTGTAGAGCGAATGAGGTGGATCGCGGGGCACAGGCCAGGTGAATATGAGAGGATTCCTATAGATCGCGTGCGGCGACAATTTGGATTTGTGCAGGATATACCCCTGGCTTATAGACCATATATGAGGATCGACGCCGAGGCAGCATTCTCACCTCCCCGGCCAACACCTCCAGAAGGGCCTGAAGAGGTAGCAGCCGATCGCAGGGTAATGGATGCGGGAACGACAGAGGCCTATAGATTATGGTGGGTAGCAGAACTGCGAGGTGTACGTGAGTGCCCTGACATAGTGGTGATTACAGCAGAGAGGGATCATCTGCAGTGTTTGGTTCAGCAACTCCAAACGCAGGTGAATGAGACAAGAGGATTGTTAGTGGTTGCGGAGTCACGGGCGGAAAGACTAGAGGCTGGAGTCCTCCATGCGAGAGGGCGTATTCATATGTTACAGGAGAAATTGGAAGATCAGTGGGTGGTACCAATAGCCGTGGTACCTTTGAGGACAGAGAGGCCCGGTGAGAGGGGTCAATGATCATGATCATCACCTAGTTCGGGATGAGGCGTGAGGGTCTGAGTAAATGTTAGCAAGGTATAAGAATAAATAAGGATGCCGACCTGCGTGTCGATGATAGAGAAGATGTATTTGTTTAACATCTAAATAAAACTGAATATGTATGGTGATTTGAGTTATGATAATAATAAGAATGTTTGCGTTGTGACTTTTTGTGTTTTGAAAAAGGATAAAGAGGAATGTGATTAAATAGAAATACAGAAAAATATTTATATTTACCACACATGATAGGTTATGGTAGGGGATGGTCAAGCTAACCTTGGGAGACCCCATGTCTCCGAAGTGCTGCCTACATAGCCCTTTGCACAAAGCAAGGAGGGGCCTCAGACCGATGTAGTTCTCCCTTAGGATCAGGGAGAGGCGAATTCAGGCAATTTGGTACGGTTTAGGCAATTGGTTGGTTGGTAAAAATATTAAGATTAGTAAAGGTAAGGTTGATGGTGTTGGTAATGAATTGGTGATGTTGTAAAAGGTATAAGGGAAGCGAAAGTTAGCCTACCCAAGTAGAAGGGAACCATGTCCTGATTAAGGTCAACACACAATCCTAGATGCGAGGCAAAGCGAGAAAGAGTGCTCCGTAGATGAAGAGAGCTAAACAAACCACACCACGTAGAACGAGCTTGGAGCCCTAGGTACCGTGCATAGACGAGAAGTCAATAGGTGAAAAGAGTTGTGTGATCACAATATATCGAGCGTACATTACGTCCCTTGAGTTGAAACAAATGGTGAGGTGAGGTGGATGATATAGCTGAGGTACGGAGAACTTATTACAAAGTGAGTGTTCTGACGGAAGAGAACCTACCCTAAATAGACAAGTCCATGACTCAAAAGTCCTTTTGAATGAGGCTTTTATTTTATTGAATGTAGACTGATCGATGCGGGAAGTCTACAAGGGATATTGATTGTTTTATTCTTGAGGTCTTCACGAAGCTGATCAATGCGAGAAGCTTCTGATAAAGGCTGACTATGTATGTGTATAGCTGTCTTTGAGGGAGCAATCTATTTATAGTAGCATCAATAGTTTTTGGCATATAGCTGTCCTTCGAGGGAACAGTCTATATATAATTTAGATAGCTAGATGTTCTTTTGGCGTGAAGCATCTAGTTTGGTAGGAAGTTTGACTCAAGAAAATCCCATAAGAATACGGCCTATTTTAATTCTTTGAAGTCATGGACTAGACTAAAAAGGGAAAGGCGTCGTCAAGGGGAGGTGAGAATCAAACTATGTGAGCTTGATTGTTATTATGAGGTGTAGGAAACAGAGTGTATGTAGTGGTATGGGAGCTCAAGGACGAGCAAGGTAGGCGATAAGAAGTGATATAACACTAATTTCAACAATAAAATGGTCGAAGATGCAAGGCATTAAGGGCTCAGAGCTCAGTTTACCATTAAGCGAAGCTAAACGATAAGTACCAGATCCATAGGTGTGAGTGATTATATAAGGTCCAATCCAATTGGGAGCAAATTTTCCACGTTTGCTCTTTTCTAGTTTGGTTACATGTTGATTCTCTTTGAGGACAAGATCACCAACCTTAAAGTTACGCTCATGAAGTCGCTTATCATAAGCATGTTTAATGCGTTTTGATAGATTTGAAGGTGATCAAGAGCTGTAAGACGGCGTTCGTCAAGAAGCTCCAATTGGGCTAACCGCTCTTGGTAGAAATCATCGTTGGTGAGAATATCCTGAAGAGATATTCTAAGGGAGGGTATTTGTATTTCGAGAGGCAAAACAGCCTCGGTACCGTATACCAAAGAAAAAGGTGTGGCATTAGTGGAGGTACGAATACTAGTGCGATAAGCCCAAAGGGCAAAGGGGATGTGATCGTGCCAATTTCTTCCGGATTCATTGACAACTTTCATGAGGATTTTGGTTAGTGTTTTATTAGAGGACTCGGCTTGCCCATTGGCTTGTGGATAGTAGGGTGATGAGAAGCTAAGTTTGATACCAAAGTTGTCGCAAAGGTCTTGCAACAACTTGTTTTTAAAGATTTACCATTATCTGTTATTAGGCGATGAGGAATACCAAAACGACAGATAATGTGATGGTTAATGAATTCGACAATTTTTTCTTTTTTGATTGAAATGAGTGGAATAGCCTCCACCCATTTTGTGTAATATTCGGTCGCTGTGATTATCCAACGGTGACGTTGTGAAGAGGTCGGGTGAATCTCACCAATAAGGTCTAAACCCCATTGGGAGAAGGGCCAAAGATCTCGAGCGACCTGGAGCGGGTGGCTAGGAGTATGTTGAAGGTTGGCATGTTGTTGACACATAACACAATGCTTGACATATTCGTAGCAGTCGTTATTGAGAGTAGGCCAATAATAACCAAGGCGAAGGATTCGTTTGGCCATGGCAAGGCCGCTAAAATGTCCACCACAAATACCGTCATGGACCTGTTGGATGGTATGAGTGGCCTCCGCACCAGTTAGACAGTGAAGGAGGATGCCATCAAAGCCACGTTTATAGAGGAGTCCCCCCATGACAACATAACGCGAAACACTTTTAAGAAAAGCACGTTTGCCGTTACTAGTAAGGTCAGGTGGGAGGACAGAGATTGTAAGGTAGTCGTGAAATTGGTGGTACCAGGTATCCTGCGAACTAGTAGACACAGTATTTATCATACAAACTACCGGGGTTGAATAGGATGGGACAAAAAGTTGTTGGACCATGACGAATAATTCAGAGTCAGTTGGTGCGGTGGGAATTTGCGAGGCTAAGCAAGCCATAGTGTCCGCAAATTTGTTAGTGGAGCGTGGAATGGTTTGTATAGAATAGTGAGTAAATAAGGCTAGAAGTGAATCCACGTAGTGTTTGTATTTTTGAAGTTCCTCATTTTTGCATTGGTAGACGCCCATAACTTGATTGACTACCAATTGAGAGTCGCCAAAAATGTTGATAGATTTGATGCCTAAGTGTAACGCAACTTGGAGACCCAGAACAAGGGCCTCGTATTCCACTGTATTATTAGTGCAAGGGAAATCAAGCCGAAATGAAAGAGGCATAGGCTCAGCGTCAAGAGGAATGAGAACAACGCCGACTCCTCTACCGCGCTGGCATTTAGATCCATCGAAGAAGAGGGTCATTTGATACAACTCTTCCCGGAGTGAAAGAGTGGCGATGAGTTCGTCGGGGAAGGTAAAATTGGTAAATTGTTCCCCAGGTAAAGGGGCCTCCGCAAGTTGGTCTGCAAGAGTTTGTCCTTTGATTGACTTCATTTATGCGAATTCAAGGTCAAGGTCGGTGAGGAGCATAAGCCATCGAGCGATATGTTGGTTTAGATGTGGTTTGGCGTACATATAATGAATGGGGTCTGTGTTGGTGATGACAAAAGTTTTGTGATTCAGGAGGTAATGTCGGAGTTTGGTGGCTACAAATGATAGGGCAAGGCACAATTTTTCTACATGTGTATACCTAGTCTCATAATCCACGAGGGTACGACTTATATAATAAATGGCCTCGTTTCTCACCGAATCCCGATGTGCGAGCATAGCACCTATAGCATGGTCAGTGGCGGAAAGATAAAGGTAGAAAGGGCGGTCGTCCTGGGGTGGGATAAGCACGGGTGGCTGCAAGAGATAGGATTTGAGAGCTTCGAAGGCTTGGTGACACTCCTCACTCCATTGAAAGGCAATGTCCTTTTTAAGAAGGTGATGAAAAGGTTGACACCGATCCGAGAGTTGGGAGATGAAACGTCGGATAGATTGGAGCTTACCTTGTAAACTACGCAATTGTTTGAGATTTTTGGGTGGGGGCATTTCTAGGATAGCTTTGACTTTAGATGGATCGACCTCAATGCCACGCAAAGAGACGATAAAGCCAAGAAGTTTTCCCGAAAGAACACCAAAGACACATTTCTTTGGTTGAAGGCGGACAGAATATTGTAACAGGCGATCAAAAATAATGGTTAAAACATCAAGATGTTCACTACGATGTTTAGACTTGCCAAGAAGATCGTCGACGTAATCTTCAAGGATAGTGTGCATAATGTCATGAAAAATGTAGGTCATAGCCCGCTGATAGGTTGCACCAGCATTCTTAAGGCCAAACGGCATGACACGATAACAGAAGGTTCCCCAAGGAGTTATGAAGGCAGTTTTGTGTTGATCGGCAGGGGCAACCAAAATTTGGTTGTATCCTGAAAAGCCATCCATGAGAGAGAGCATCTCATGACCTGCAGTTAGATCAACAAGTTGGTCAATGCTAGGTAAGGGGAAGTCATCCTTAGGGCAAGCGAGGTTAAGATCCCGAAATCCGTGCATATCCAAGTCCCCTGCCGCTTTAGTAGCGACAGTATGATGTTAGAAATCCATTGAGGATAGTCAATAGGCAAGATGAAGGAAGCGAGAAAGGAGTCGTTGGAGTTCCTCTTTGACCAAGAGAGCAATGCGTGGATGCATTTTTCTCAATTTCTGTTTGACTGGTTTGGAATCGGGGTTTAGGGTGATGTTATGGACGGCAATGGTAGGATCAAGTCCTAGCATGTCAGCGTAAGACCATGCGAAAGCTTGGTTGTGAGCACGGAGAAAGGTAGTAAAGGCGGCTTGTTCTGATGTGTTAAGGGATTGTCCAATCTTCACAATGTGAGGATCCTCCTCCGTGTGGATGTTGATTTCTATGGTAGATTCATTCAGCATGGTTTGGGTTTCAGATGGTAAAGCTCGTTGAATATAAGAATCATCCGTGCTAAAGGTAAGTGAGGATGGAGTCGTCATCCTGGCATTCAACAACATTAATCAAAGGTGAATCCTCTTCGATCATGTCTGGATACAGAAGGGGAAGAGAAGATGGGTCCTCATTATCGCGTTGATAAGTGAGAGGACCTATGAAGATAGCATTTATGAAAAAAAAAAGTTAGGAGGGATGGATTCAGGGTCTATAGATTGTGTGGGTGATGATGGCAAAGTGGGTGATGACGGTTTGGTAGGGGCGACGTCTTCTTCTTCCAGGATACAGCTGACAGGAGGTGTCTCCTGTGTAGGTGTATCGGGAAAACCGAGACCACTGCGATCATTATGTTTACGGGTAGTCACGGGAATGAGTGTATGTCGGCCTTGTTCGTAAAGGCCAAAACCAAAGCCTTTCCACGCACAGCGAGTCAAGAAGGTGAGGGCGAAACGACGATTTGTCAAGTATTGAAAATTGGATTGGAAGGGAACCACACCAAGAGGAGGTTCAGGGGTAATGGAGGATGCGTCAACACCCCCATATGTTAGGTTAGTGCGGCAATGGGGTGGTCCGTAAGAGATTACCTCCCCCACGCGACAGTCGTAGGTGGGATGTGCATGTAATTGTCCGTACTCCTGCGGGGTAGGGAAAGAACTAACGTTATATAGGCGGTACTCCCCCAGCGTAAGGCGCTGAAAAACATCTACTAAGGGGTCGGAGGTTGGAATGTTAGTGTGGAAGGGAAGTGGTTTTGCGATGGTGGTTTCATCGACCAAGGCGTAGCGCGGTTGAGGTGGATGGTTGAGGTACATTTGAAGAGGGTGGTTGGGTTGAATGTATGGGTGTCTTGATTGGTATAAGCACATCGTTAGGGCGGTATAACATATTACGGGTTTTAAAGGGGGAGGGTCAGCTTTACGGTGTAGGACTTCCCTCGTACTCAAATTTCATGCATCTATGTAATGTTGAGGAAACGCATCCCATGGCTCGGATCCAAGGCGACCCAAAGAATATATTTTATTGGAACTCTCCCTCCAAGACATAGAAGAGTTCGGGTAAAGTACGTGGTCTTACACGAATGTTGAGGATCACGGTGCCTAAGGTAGAAGTAATAAGCGTCATTGAATGACCGCAACATGATGGGGTTGGCACACATGCAACTAGAAGGGATATTCATTTGTTGGAAGGCTTTTGAAGAGATGATGTTTAGGCTAGCTTCCCGTCAATCATAACACGACGTACCAATGTTACGGATGTAGGTGAGATGAAAAGAGCGAGTCGGGATCTTCTGTACCAAAGTCAACAATTTCATCTTCGAGAAACTGACTGCAGTAGCTTGTTGTACAGAGATAGAAGTGGTTGGGGCGGTGGGTTGTTTGGTGAGAGAAGCAACGTGATTGGGTGTTAGAATGGAGGTGACAGGCAGGGTTTCATTAGGTAAAACTTCTATCCCTTAAAGGATCTCAACGAGAGCTTGTCGATGAGATTGAGAATTCAATGAGATCATACAGGTGTCATTTTACGGGCGATTGGTGAAGTTGTTTAATCATATTTCGGTGGCAATGCCATTAGAGGCGGGATAGGCGGGTTCGCGAATGACCACTTTAGGTGGTGGTGTAATCGGATGTTTGACGGAGAAAGAGATGCATGCAGTGTGTTTTCTTTTGCTTTCCCATTGTTTTTACGCCCTTGAGTAAATGACACTAATCATATTAATCTCGTAGACTGAGATGAGGAAGATGGTTGGGATAACTCATGGTCTTCAAGAGGTGGGGTTGTAATAATGATAGATTTTGGTGAGGTAGGGACGGATGGTATAGGAGAGGGAATGGAAACTAAAGGTCTCTCCCTTCGTAAGTTGTCTTTCTTAATCTTTCTATCCGGAGGGTGGTCGATTTAAGGATGGTTTCACTCGGAAATGTTTCGTTCCTTTTAGAAACAGATAAGGTTAGGGGCTAGGAGGAATACCTGTGGAATGTCGAGATGGTGTGCGCGTACCGTAGAGAAAGATCAAGCTGACTGCGAAGAACTCCTTTTTGTCTTGGAAGGACTACCTGCAAATAAGAACACAAGACCACAAGATTTGATTAAACAATAAATGAGGAAACTGCCTTGGGCCCAGGAAATATAAAACTTCCTTTCGAAGGTGGTCAGTTCCCCTGCTAATATGAATTAACACAAAAGACTGTAAAGTATCAATTAAATTGTTTCGTTGAACTGGGTAGGGGAAAGGCTGGTTTTCTGGTTTTGATCAGAGGAACCGATGGTAGTTACTGATAGCTGATGCCGGTTATGATAGCCGATGCCGGTTACTGATAACCGATACCGGTGGGGTCTAGGATCTTCTTAGTAGCTATGGTGTTTTGTAAGGCTGGTTTATGGATGATATTAGGAAATGGGATGATTAGAAGCAAAAGAATAACAGTTAGATGTAATGACACGTTGGGTAGTAGATTCGAGATGGATTTAGGAGGACCAAATTCACGAGCATAAGAAATGTTATAACAGAGAGGACATGCAAGATGTGACTTACTGGTTTTGGCGAAGATGCAAGTTGATCTCCTCTACTGCAAGCACTTCCGGTTTCTTTTACTCATCTCTGCTTGATTAAACGAAGATCTGGACTCTGTTCCTCGCTCCCAAATGATCTCTATTGATTCAAAATCATTCGACTGATCTCCCAAAATGAAATTCCGATCCGTTGTTTTGGTTTGGGGAGCCCATTTACAGGGAACCGATGGCGGTTGCGTAACCGACGGTGGTCGAGTAGGAACCGGCATCGGTAAGGAAAAAGTAGGCTATTTTTAGTAAAATAGCCCACCTTCCTAACTTTCTCCGAGAGATCGATTGCGGGCTTGGTCAAGTGGCTAGAAGGTCGGCTTTGGGTGCGAGTAAGGAGGCATTAGTTATGGATGTGAGTCTAGACCAAGTCATGGGTCCTAATTAGGTTAGTTTAGGGTTAGGGCTAGGTCATGATGAGGTGGCAAAGTGAGGTGGCGGGTAAGGTGATGTGGATTTATCAATTATAAGGTAATTAATAAATAATTGTGTAAGGTTTAGGTGATGAGGTTAGATTGCGAGATGAGATGCGGGTCACAAGGGGTTGTAAGACACAAATTTGGTGTCTACACAAATAACTACATGGATAATGAGATGTATTGTAATGTGTTGGTGCAAATTCTAGGTTTACACACTTTGCCCTAATTTTCTATATCCATTTTTTCTCAAAAATGTTTTATTTGCTCGAGTGGGTGATCTGTAACTCATTTTTCCTATTGAATGCTTTGAAAGTACTCACAATCTTGTTATTACGCCTAAATTGAAACAAATTTCCAAGTTCCCCCCCTTCTGTGCCCTAATTTCTTCTTTCCCAGGGCTTTGTCATTTCTCCTTTGTCAAAATGTGTAAGAAACTTGGATTTGATTGAATTCCATTTATGTGCAAGTGAAATCCCAATCCCCTAGTTGAAATTAATGTAAAATCATGATTCACTTGATTTAAAACTGAGAAATCTACATTCCTTGTGAAAAAAATTGATTTCTAGGGCAACCTCGGTATTTTTTACGTTTTGACGGGCATACGGGTGTCATTTTCCCATCAAATTCATCTTCGCATGTTATTGCTAATGTGGCAAGTTCCTATTGGCTGAGGATGTGCGGGGAAATGTCTTAACTTGTCACTTTTTGACTTTTGGCATAAAGAAAATTTTTGTCCACGGCTCTGCATTGCTACAGTGAAGTGCTTACATGGCACAATTTGCATGGTTAGAGAATTGGTAGGTGGCGGGTCATACTTGAATTTTGCTTTCATTTTGGAAAAATTCTCAAAATCAATTTTTTCCCGAAGGCCCGCAACGAATGGGAAGGAGACACGTGGCACAGAAAGCATGCGGATGGGGGGACTTGGAAAATTTTTGTTGTTTTTAAGCTCAAGGTGTCAAGGTAAAATTTTGACCCAAAGGCCCGCCTCGAATAAGAAGAGGACACGTGTCTAAGAAATTCAACATGGAGGGGTGGAGTTTGTGAAAACTTTGGAGTTTTTAACTTCAAAATGATAAAGTTGAAATGTTTCTCGAGTGCCCACATCCAATGGGAAGAGGAAACGTGTCTAGGGAGCCAAGGGAGGAGCGGGGTTGTGCATGTTTTTGGATTTTTTTCCTTTGGAGGTAAAATTTCAAAGTTAAAATTTGGGCTGAAGTCCCATGACAACAATGACAACATGACACGTGTCCAAAAGGAGGCAGAGGTTCGGAGCTCAGGGAAAATATTGAAAATTTTACAAATTTTGGCAAAGGCAAAAAGTTGTTTGCGGCCCCGACAAGAAAAAATTAGACGTGTACCCCCACAGCCAATCAGGGGGTGACACATGGCATTTTTGAAAGGTGAAAAGTGGAACATAGGCCCGCAAGAGGTTTTTGTGCTCATGGAGGGTTGAAGGCAAACTTGAAGGGTCGGCTCCGCAGGGAATGGGAGACCACCACTTGGCAAGGAAGTGAGCGGGTGTACGGGCCCGCGGGGAATGTTGAGAAAATTTTCCTTTTTAAAAAAAAAAAGGTGCTAAAATTCATCAAATTGGCCCGCAGTTTTTGTGGGACCCACCTAGAAATATGTGGCGGGTCCAGGGGGCAAGCGGGGAAAATTTTCAAAATTTTCCAAAGGTCAAAAAGGGTTAAAAATGCATTTTTTTAGATGGGGACCCACTCCAATCATGTTTGGACACATGTCCACCTTATCTAAGGTGAAAAGAGGGAATATTCATGAATCTCATCCTCCACATGGAGGGATGACATTAAAGGTTGACTAAAATCAATGGTTACTATGTGTAATTTCATTTTTGTGCGCCATGGGAACTCTAAGGAGCTTGGAAATCACTTTTCTTCATCAAAATGCATGAAATTTTATATGATTTCACATCCCCTCGGCCTTTTGAGTGCAATGGCACCATTTTTGGGAGCTAATTTGATGGCTTATGATGTTTTTGATGAATTTTTTTCCCTAGACCCGTGAAAAAACGTGAAAGGTGAAAATAAAAGGTTGCAGAGGTGAAAAATGATGAAGTAAAAGGTGAGAAATGATTGCAAATGCATGCTTTGGCATGTATGAATGCCAAAAACATGACCATGGGATGGATAAGGATCTGAATTCATGCAATATTTTAAACTATTTATGCATACCTAGCATTTTACGAGCTATTTTATATTTTAATGTCATTTTCATGAAATGGATAAAGTTTCTTGTAACAAATTTGATCCCTAAGCATATTCTTTGCTTGGGAGACAAGGATCCAAGCTGGCATGAGATATAAAATGTATTTTTGAAGCATTTGAAAAGAGGGGGAGACAGAAGAGAGAAAAAGACTCAAAATTTTCAAGCAAAAAGGCTGGAAGAAATCCATTTCTCTAGAAAACCACCTGAGAGCCATTTTTAATTCCATTTTGTATCATATTTCATCATGTTGAGTTGGTTTCAGTTGTAAAGCCATCAAAATCTCTCGAGATTATTCTCATGACTTTCCCTAATTTATCCGATCATTTTCTGAGTATCTAGTTTATTCTCTTGGCAAAGTTTACATATACTTATGTTTCAGAATGTTTTCAGTTTATGTTTCTTGCTCATGTTGCAATCTTGTGTTTAGAATCTCTTTGATCATATAGGGTCTCATTTCTTGTTGATGGTTTAATGGCATTTGCAATCTTATATTCAAGAGCTTTCATCTGATAGAAGATAGGTAGATTTAAAATCATTTTACCATCCCTGAATAATGAGACTATTTGTAAACCTTTGGGTGCACCTTAGGTCATGATTAAACAGGGATTCCTGGATACTTTGTTGGTATTTTACTTCAAGCTTTTGTGGCAGGTTATCAAAGGTTGTGTGGAAGAGTGCAGATTTGGGCCTCCATTTGTGCACATATCCTGGTTAAAGGAGCATTTAAAACCTCTGGAGGTATTTCTTGTTGTGTAGGTGTTACAAATTTCTTGCAAAGGCTCTCAAAGAAGTTGGTAATTCCCAGCTAGTCTTGTCTAAAACATCTCCCCACAAAATTTCATTCAAACTAAATCATCCTACCTATACTACCCCTACATTTGCATTGTGTGTCCACAAAAGAACTCCATCCTTTCACAAAAATGCACAAAGCATATCAGGGTTTTATCATGTCTTTAGTAGCCCTAGCTTTGTTCTAAAAACATTTCCATCATTTAGTAGTGACAACTCCTTTGAGTTTGGATAATGGATACTTGATTATTTTTTCACAAGGCCCCTTCCACACCATATGCAAAACACAAGGATATGTCCATCTCCTTTACCATATTACGACTGCAATATAGGTTCTCTTGCCTTGGTTGATACAATGGCACAACCTAAAACAGTGAGGGTTAGATCAAAACTCTTTTGAAGGTGCTATCCACTCGCTCAAATATTGAATGAAAACAAGTAGATAGGTGTCTTTGCCTAGCTACAAATGAAATACAAACCATCTATCTATCCTTGAGTGCCTTGTGCAAGTTCATGATCTTTGTTCAAGTTGTGAAGGATTTTAAATGCGGATACCAACACCCGAGCGGCGCTGGCGCTTTGTCAGGGGATTTACGGAATTTATTTGTGGTTTTGAAGTGTTTGAAAGTTTTGAGCATTTGTGTGATCAAGTATTTGAGTGGTTACATTCTTGAGATATCATTTCATACTTTAGATCTACATGTTTTGGGAAAAATATTTCAAGCTCAGCCTGCTCTTTTCATTTACCAATAGTTTATATAATTTGGATGCATTGTTTTTGGTTGAATTAAGAAGAAGAAGATCTGATTTGTAAACCCTTGCAAAGTTTTCAGTCATAGCATACATTTGACAAAATATTTTAGTGCTTTCTTGCACAACTAAGGTGGAAATCCTTAGTGGTGACTCCATGTTGTTGAGATCTTGAAATACCAGTTGTCTTATGCATCTCTGTCATTTGAAACTTGTTGTTTAAATCAGTCAAGCTGGAGGGAAGGAGATCTCTCTTCATCAAGGACTCTTCTAAGAAGTTTCTCACCAAATCAAGAAGCTCAGAACTAGAAGGAAGAAGAGTGTGGAAAGTGGTTGATGATTTGGTTGCAAGAAAAGAAATCCCCATAGTTGAATTTGAAGGAGAGCAACCTGTTGTTGAAGATTATAATTCTTTTTCAAGTAGATTTGATTTAGACAATCTTCTTACTAATTTTCATTCTCCATCAGGTGAGGGAACTTCTTGTGTATTTAAGAAAATTTCTCCTAAATCTACTCTTGTGGTTTCTAAGTTTGCTAAAGCTTATCAAGAGAAAGAGCCTTTGGGGGGTTGTCATTTTAAAGATCACTCATCTATTCCAATCAGACTCATTACTACTTCTCACCAGTGTGTTTCACCTCCAAGATCACCCCCACCAAACAATATGGCTCAACCTAGACCTCCATTTGTTGTTAATACCTTTGGTCCTATAAATTTTGGAGGAATGGATGGTTATCCAAATGCTGTCCCACAAGATGTGAGAAATAGGTTACCAAAATTCCAAGGTAACAATGCCATTACCGGTGATCAACATCTCAAACTGTTTGATAATATGATGGAAGATTTTGAGATAGAATTTGAGGATGTGTATATCAAGTTGTTTATCCATACACTTGAAGAAGATGCTAGGGATTCGTACAAGGCTCTACCTGATAATTCTATTGATTCATGGACTAAGATGAAAAATACATTTAGGTTACATATGGTGACAGGACTGATCCTAGATTTCTTTTGTCTGAATTTGAAAATATCAAGAAGAACCCAAATGAGACAGTCCATGACTTCAATACAAGATTTAATAAAACATTGAGAAGGCTTCCTGTCATTTTGAGGCCTTGTGATGAATCTTGCTTGATCAAATATGTAGATGCATTTGATAAAAAGGTAGCCTATTACTTGAGAGACAAAAATCCTACAAACTTGAGACAAGCTTTCACCATGGCACTTCAAATTGAAAATAATATTAAAGATATTGGTAAACCACTTAAGAGGGATGGTGTGAAGCTGATAAACCCTGAGAAGCCTCAAGCTAGCAAGGGTGCTGATTTAGAAGATGTTGTCAAGACTTTGGCAGGGGTTGTCAAAGAAATCTCTTACAAACTAGCCGGTGAGAAAGGTATTGGGCAAAGTTCACAAGGACAACAAAAACTCAAAACCATGATAGATTTGGCAATCATCCTAGGGGTGATCAAATACAAGATGATAGAGGTAAAGGGCCTATTGTATCTGCAAATAGACAACCCTAAGCACGTGAAAATAGAGTGGTTCCTGACCCTCTAACTGCAAGAGTCTGCTGTTCAAGAAATTGCTGATATGGATTGGTGTGATAAATGTTTTCTTCATCACCCTCCATGTGAAATGGACCAGAAAGTTATTGAAGATGATAATGAAGATGAAATGGATGATGAAATTTGTATGATGGGCAGCCCTTCAGGCTCACAACAAGTAGCAACATCAACAGATGTGATAAGTGCAAGAACTGCTGCAACCTTTTGGGATTGCATAGAGCGGGTACCAATTTTTCCTTCTCTCAAACTCATGAGGTTGATGTTGTTCAAGCCTTTGAAATTCCTAATAATGAATTTGAATATCTAAGGGATTTAATGATCAAGAAGTATGATGGTGGTATCCCTTTGGAGGAAGATAGACAATTGTTAATGAATGTTGTGGTTGGTCAAGAGAAAGAGTACAATACTAGAAGTAAAGTTGTTAGAGGAGCTGGTCCTTAGGCCAAACCAAAGACACCCTTTCTCACAAGCATTCCCAAAGACAATCCTAGAAAATAAATAATTTCCAAGAACCCTGTTGTCCCATGCAAAAATATCAGTCCTCTTCATGCCCAGGCTACCAAGAATACTTCTCCATTTGATGAACCTTCTTATTTCCCTTCCAATTGTGTTTTACCAAAGAGTGTTCCATATGATATTGCCCAAATATTGAGCCAAATTAAAGTGAGTGTTCCCATCATTGAGTTGCTTAGAATACCTGAGCATAAGAAGAGAGCATTTGAGCACTTGGGATTGAAAGAAGAGAAGATTTCCCCAAGCAGAAATGTAAATGTTATTGAGACTCCTCTTCAAAGATGTGTTGGCATTGAAAAACCACCACCAATGGAAGATCTTGGAGAGGCACCTAAAGTATATTTGGGGACATCCTTGGTTGATTCCCAATTGAATTTTGATCCATTTTTCACAACTTTTCTCATAAAAGATAGGTTGCTTCACAATTGCATGTTTGATTCCGGTGCATCATGTAATGTCATGCCTCTAGAAGTCATGAATGAGTTGGATATCAAAGTGATAATAGCATATGGGAAGTGTACAACCATGGATTCAAGGGAAGTGCCGGTTGTTGGTTGTGTGAAGGGTTTAGTAGTGTAACTTGCAGCCTATCCGGGTAAGAATTTAAAACTTGATGTTGTAATTGTTGACTACCCTACCAAATGGGGTATGATTTTGTCAAGAAAATGGGCTGCAAGTGTTGGTGGTAGTGTTCAAATGGACATGTCCTTTGCCACCATTCCCATTGAAGGTAGCCTTGTCAAACTCTATGGTGAAAAGAATATGTTACACTTGATTGAATATCCAAACAATGCTTCTTATGAAGTGTTGTTTGCTGATGTAGATGTGGACAAATTCATTGGTTTTGCTGATGGAAAGGAGAACAAGATGGACAAATCAGAATGCCTTGGTATGGTAGGTTCTCCATGGACCTTGCTATTTGATGGAGCTTGCTCCAAATCTGAAATGGTGCTGGTGTAGTGTTGGTTTCTCCTAGTTTGGAAGAGTTTCCTTTTTCTTTCAAACTTAATTTTGAATGCACTAACAACATAGCTGAGTATGAAGCATTGTTGTTAGGGTTAAGGATTGCATGGAAATATATAGTGAAGGATATTGTTGCCAAGGGGGATTCAGAGTTGGTTGTCAAGTAAGTAAGAAAGTTGTATGCTATAAAAAATCAGCACATGAAATAATATAAGCATGATGTTTGGGACTTGATTGAAATGTTTGATTCCTTTAACATTGTTTACCATGATAGAAGTCTTAATGCTACTGATGATAAGCTGGCTGTCCTTGGTTCTAGATTCAACAATTACACCGGTTCATTTTTTTGTGAATATGACATTGAAGTGTTAACAAGGCTAGTTGTCCCAGATAATGTGAAACATTGGTAGATTTTTGATGATGATGCACAAGTGTTGAGATTATTACAATGCCAAGGTGAGTTTGTTAGTTAGAAAATTGATTGGGAACCAATGGTATGCATTAATGAAGGTAGAGAAACCTTTTTGACAAGGATATTATCCAATTGAAAACAAATACCATTCCTAAAGGTCTTATTGCACTTGAGGAAAATTTTAACAATGCTGATTGTATCATTAATAGAAACATGTTTGCTTCAAGTGATGTGGAAGAGCACAACTTGGGAACCAAGGATAAGCCAAGGAATATTTGGTTGGGTAGCTATCTCAGCAAAGAGGAAAAACAGTCCTATGCCCAACTTTTAAAGAAGTATCAAGACTACCTTGTTTGGTCTTATTCAGAGCTAAAGGCATATAGAGAAGACTTGTTCCAGCATGAGATTCCTCTTAAGGCCAAAACTAAGCCATTCAGACAAAGAAAAAGGCCTATAAATCCACTTATTTCTATGAAGATGTAAGAAGAGTTGAAGAAATTGAGAGATGGTGGTATCATTCAGCCTACTAGATACACATCTTGGGTGGTAAACCTTATGCCGATTAGAAAGAAGAATGGTGATATCGACTTTGTGTGGATTTTAGGAATCTAAACAAAGCATCTATGAAGGACAACTACCCCTTGCCAAACATGGAGAATATGTTGCAGCTTATGTAAGTCGAGAGATGCTTTCTACTTTGGATGGTTTCTCCGGATACAATCAAGTAGTTGTCAAAGAATCAAAAAGACTTAAGACAACCTTCACTACTCCTTGGGGGACTTATGTTTTTGTAAGGATTCCTTTTGGATTGATGAATGCTGGTGCTAATTTTCAAAGGGAAATGGATGTTGCCTTTGCTGGTTATATCAATGACTTTATTTCAGTTTACCAAAATGATGTGACTATTTTTTCAAGGCAGCGAGGAGACCATTTGCAACACCTAGAGAAGATGCTAATCAGATGTAGAGAGTATGACATTTACCTTAATCCAAAGAAGTTTCATTTTGGCATGAAAAAGGCCAAGTTGTTGGGACATATTGTGTCCAAAGAAGGTGTTATGATAGACCTTGAGAGAGTAGAAGCAATCAACAAGGTGCCTATCCCAAGAACCAAGAAAGGTATTCAATCTTTCTTTGGCCAAATCAATTTCATTAGAAGGTTTGTTTCTAATTTTGCTGAGCTAACTCTTCCAATCACAAGCATGATAAGAAAGGATCAAGTTATTAAGTGGGAGGAGGCTGCCATTCAAGATTTTGAAGGAATAAAGGATGCACTTAAGCATGCACCTATTTTGGCAGCTCCAAACTATAAGAGGCCTTTCCAAATCTTTTCTTTTGCCTCTGAATTTACTATTGCTTCAGTCTTGTTGCAAAAGGATGAGAATGGAGCTGAGAGGCCTATTTCCTTCTTTAGCAAGGCTTTACAAGTAGCTAAGCTCAAGTACACAATCATGGAAAAATAAGCATTTGCATTGGTAAAAGCAACAAATATTTTCAGGCCCTACATTTTGAGTTCAAAGGTTGTTGCTTATGTTCCCCACACCATGGTTAAGGAAATCTTATTAGACATGGAGGTATCAAGCAAGAGATGTAGATGGGTCAAAAATTACAAGAATATGATATGGATATCCAAACAACAAAGCTGGTAAGAGGTTTGGGTCTTGCCAAGCTCATGGCTGAGAGAAATTTGCAAAATGTAGAAGTGAATCAGCTAGAGGAAGAAAGGGTAGATCTTCTTGACAAGTTGGTAAATTCTGAGTGGTACAAAGATGTGATTTTCTACCTCAAACACCTATGCTATCCTAGTCACTTGAATAAAAATCAGAAAAGGGCCCTCAAGTTGGCTTCTCAAAAATATATCATAACAGACCTTGGGCTGGCTTGGAAGAACCCTAAAGGTATCCTCTTGAAATGCATAACTGAAGATGAAGCTCCCAAGTTGATTGCTGATTTCCATGAGGGAGTTTGTGGAGGAATTTTTTTGGGAAAGTGACAACACATAATATTTTAAGAGTTGGTTATTGGTGGCCTACTCTTTTTAAGGATGCAACCCAGCTCGTTAGAAAGTGTGATAGTTGCCAATGTTTCTCTGGAAGACTGAAAGCTTCAGGCTCCCTTCCTTTGCAGCCTGTATCAATTAAAGCTCCTTTCAAACAATGGGGAATGGATTTCATTGGTGAGATTTCAGATCCTTCCAGTCTATTCATAAATGGATCCTTGTAGTAATTGATTATTTTACAAAATGGTCTCGAGGTAATTCCATCTAGAAAAGCAACACACCAAGTGGTAATGGATTTCTTATTGAATCATATCATATGCAGATTTGGATTTCTAGTTAAGATTGTATCTGATAATGCCATGTGTTTTAGAGCCAAATCTTTGATGGCAATGTGCAATGAATATGGGATAAATATGACTTATTCTTCAAAATACAATCCACAAGGTAATGGGCAAGCTGAGTCAAGTAACAAGAACTTGCTCAAGATCATCAGAAGGACCTTGGAAATCAACAAGAAGAAGTGGGGAGAGCAATTGAAATTTATAGTTTGGGCTGATAGAATAACTCCTAAAAGAGCAACTGGTAAGAGCCCATTTGAATTGGTGTATGGAACTCAAGCTTTACTGCCCTTACACCTGCAATTATCCACTTTTCAGTTTTCCCAATAGTTGGAAGATCAAGAACATGGCCCATATGAATCAAGGATCAATCAGATCATTGAGTTGGATGAAGAAAGGAGAGCTTCTCATCAAAGGCATATCAGATTTAGAGAGAAATTGAAGAGGTTGTTTGATAAGAAGGTCACTCCTAGAGCCTTCAGTGTTGGAGATCTAGTTTTGCTGTGGGATAGTAGGCATGAAGACAAGGGAAAGCATGGAAAGTTTGATGCTCTATGGATGGGTCCTTATGCCATTGATATCAAGATTGGAGAAAATACATTTTTTCTCAAGGATCTAGATGGGGATTTGCTAGAGTTGCCTATTAATGGCAGACATTTAAAACATTTCTTGGATTAAATCCCCATGTGAGGTATGCACAAGTTGTACATTTTGTATAGTCCTTGTTTTTGCTTTGTTTTTGCTGTATTTGGCTTATGGTTTGCCCTTTTGTCCTTGGAAACCATTTCTGGTCTAGTTTTCTCAATCTATTTTTGGTGAAATTTCTAGTTTTTGGGCTGTTTTGCATTTTGACTCCTTTCCCAATAAATTTCTGGCACTTGGTTTGCAAGAAACTCATATTTGATCAAATTCCATTTATGTGCAAGTGAAATCCCAATCCCCTAGTCGAAATTAATGTAAAATCATGCTTCACTTGATTTAAAACCGAGAAATCTACATTCCTTGTGAAAAAATTCATTTCTAGGGCAACCTCGATATTTTTTACGTTTTGACGGGCATACGGGTGTCATTTTCCCATCAAATTCATCTTTGCATGTTATTGCTAATGTGGCAGGTTCCTATTGGCCAAGGATGTGTGGGGAAATGTCTTAACTTGTCACTTTTTGACTTTTGGCAAAAAGAAAATTTTTGTCCGCGGCTCTGCATTGCTATAGTGAAGTGCCTATGTGGCACAATTTGATTGGCTAGAGGATCGGTGGGTGGCGGGTCATACTTAGGAATTTTGCTTTCATTTTGGAAAAATTCTCAAAATCAAATTTTTTCCCGAAGGCCCGCAATGAATGGGAAGGAGACACGTGGCACAAGAAGCATGCGGATGAGGGGGACTTGGAATTTTTTTTTGTTTTTGGCTCAAGGTGTCAAGGTAAAATTTTGACCCAAAGGCCCACCTCCAATAAGAAGTGGACATGTGTCTAGGAAATTCAGCATGGAGGGGCAAAGTTTGTGAAAAATTTGGATTTTTTAACTTCAAAATGTTAAAGTTGAAATGTTGCTCGAGTGCTCGCATCCAATGGGAAGAGGACACATGTCTAGGGGAGCTAAGGGAGGAGCAAGGTTGTGCATGTTTTTGGATTTTTTACCTTTGGAGGAAAAATTTCAAAGTTAAAATTTGGGCCAAAGTCCCGAACCAATGATAGCGAGGACACGTGTCCAAAAGGAGGCGGAGGTTCGGAGCTCGGGGAAAATATTGAAAATTTTACAAATTTTGGCAAAGTCAAAAAGTTGTCCACGACCCCGACAGGAAAAAATTGGACGTGTACCCCCGCAACCAATTAGGGAGTGACACGTGGCATTTTCAAAAATGTGAAAAATGGAACATGGGCCCGCAAGAGGTTTTTGTGCTCACTTAGGGTTTAAGGAAAACTTGAAGGGTCGGCTCCTGCAGTGAATGGGAGACCGCCACTTGGCAAGGGAGTGAGTGGATGTTCGGGCCCATGGGGAATGTTGAGAAAATTTTCCTTTTTAAAAAAAAAAGGTGCCAAAATTCATCAAATTGCCCCGTGGTTTTTGTGGGACCCACCTAGGGATATGTGGCGGGTCCAGGGGGCAAGTGGGGAAAATTTTCAAAATTTTCCAAAGGTCAAAAAGGGTTAAAAATGCATTTTTTTAGATGGGGACCCACTCCAATCATGTTTGGACACATGTCCACCTTATCTAAGGTGAAAAGAGGGAATATTCATGAATCTCATCCTCCACATGGAGGGCTAACATTAAAGGTTGACTAAAATCAATGGTTATTGTGTAATTTCATTTTTGTGCACCATGGGAACTCTAAGGAGCTTGGAAATCACTTTTCTTCATCAAAATGCACGAAGTTTTATATGATTTCACATCCCCTCAGCCTTCTGAGTGCAATGGCACCATTTTTGGGAGCTAATTTGATGGCTTATGATGTTTTTGATGAAATTTTTTCCTAGACCCATGAAAAAATGTGAAAGGTGAAAATAAAAGGTTGTAGAGGTGAAAAATGATGAAGTAAAAGGTGAGAAATTATTACAAATGCATGCTGACATGTCTGAATGCCAAAAACATGACCCAGGATGGATAAGGATCTGAATTCATGCAATATTTTAAACTATTTATGCATCCCTGGCATTTTACGAGTTGTTTTACAGTTTAATGTCATTTTCATGAAATGGATAAAGTTTCTTGTAACAAATTTGATCCCTAAGCATATTCTTTGCTTGGGAGACAAGGATCCAAGCTGGCATGAGATATAAAATGTATTTTTGAAGCATTTGAAAAGAGGGGGAGACAGAAGAGAGAAAAAGACTCAGAATTTTCAAGCAAAAAGGCTGGAAGAAATCCATTTCTCTAGAGAAAACCACCTGAGAGCCATTTTCAATTCCATTTTTGTATCATATTTCATCATGTTGAGTTGGTTTCAGTTGTAAAGCCATCAAAAAGCTCTGAGATTATTCTCATGACTTTCCCCTGCTGATGTATCTGATCATTTTCTGGATTATCTAGTTTATTCTCTTGGCAAAGTTTACATATACTTATGTTTCAGAATGTTTTCAGTTTATGTTCCTTGCTCATGTTGTAATCTTGTGCTTATAATATCTTTGATCATACATGGTATCATTCTTGTTGATGGTTTAATGAAATTTGTAATCTTATATTCAGAAGAGCTTTCATCTAATAGAAGATAGGTAGATTTAAAATCATTTTACTGTCCCTGAATAATGAGACTGTTTGTAAACCTTTGGGTGCACCTTAGGTCATGATTAAACAGGGATTTCTGGATACTTTGTTGGTATTTTACTTCAAGCTTTTGTGGCAGGTTATCAAAGGTTGTGTGGAAGACTATAGATCTGGGCCTCTATTTGTGCACATATCCTAGTTAAAGGAGCATTTAAAAGCTCTGGAGGTATTTCTTGTTGTGTAGGTGTTACAAATTTCTTGCAAAGGCTCTCAAAGAAGTTGGTAATTCCTAGCTAGTGTTGTCTAAAACATCTGCCCACAAAATTTCATTCAAACTAACTCATCCTACCTATACTACCCCTGCATTTGCATTGTGTGTCCACAAAATAACTCCATCCTTTCACAAAAATGCACAAAGCATATCAGGGTTTTATCATGTCTTTAATAGCCTAGCTTTGTTCAAAAACATTTCCATAATTTAGTAGTGACAACTCCTTTGAGTTTGGATAATGGATACTTGATTATCTTTTCACAAGGCCCCTTCCATACCATATGCAAAACACAAGGATATCTCCATCTCCTTTACTATATAAGGGTCGTAATATAGGTTCTCTTGCCTTGGTTGATAGGCACAACCTAAAACAAAGTGAGGGTTAGATCAAAACTCTTTTGAAGGTGCTATCCACTCCCTCAAATATTGAATGAAAACAAGCGAGATAGGTGTGCTCCTAGCTAAAAATGACATACAAACCATTTATCTATCCTTGAGTGTCTTGTGCAAGTTCATAATGCTGTTCAAGTTGTGAAGGAGATTAAATCTAGATACCAACACAATGCTCAATCATAAGTTTACTCTTTGGGTGATCATCGTGGTTAGTCCAACTCCGCATTATGCATCTTTTTTTATTAGGTTTGATGTGTTTTATTGGAATGTGCAAGTAGATATCTATTTTACATGTTACATGTATGACCAACGACATTACTAGAAAACTAGAGAAAAAAAAGAATATTAACAATGAAGCTCCTCTAACCTAGAAAGGAGAATAATTTGAGCACCTAAGAATTTATTAGTGCCTAGTCCAACCACTAGTCCCTAGGTGTTCCTGTCCTTTTGTGGGAACTTCTATCTAGCACATTGCGAGTTCCAAAACCCTTATTTATCCTTGACTACATTGTTTCCAGCTTTTTTCTAGAAGTCACTCATTTTGGATCACTCCCATATTGTAGAAAATTAGCTAAGTCATCTTCCCTCTTTCATTTTCTTTGGGTTTCATATCTTTGAATGCTTATTTCTTATGTACTATTGTACTTTATTTCCTACATATCATTCATTACAATAATTTACTCTTAAAATAAGGTTCAAATCAACTTATATTAAATTAGGAGGCAATGGTGGTATTACCATGGGCACAAGTCACCCAAACTACCTCGAGACCCTACTCACTACATGAGTCTCTACCTAATATACATAATGCTCTGTCACCTCAATGATGACATCAAAGTACTCTACCCTAGGTCAAATGGGCCACTAATCCATGTTCTCTATGTAGGGATATCATGTAACATCATCTGGACCCACATGTTCTAGCATCTCGAAATAATATGAGAAATCTCATTGTCATCTCGTATACCCATTAAAGCACCCTTGGGGCATCCACCATTACTGCCAATGATATCCTTTTTATCCTATACATTAGGAACCTCTCATATATCCATGAAATCCATAATATGATGGGTCTCATGACCCTATGAAATATTTACCTTGCCCTTTAAATATCGTACACCAACTTCACCAATATGGTGGTGCCCCAATTAAACAATACTTCATGATCAATGAAATCTTTGTATATTACAATCAAGAAGAATGAGATGGACCCATCTACCTTATGGCACACTATTCATTCTATAAAAATCCCCATAACTAATTTATGGATATGTGGAATCCATGCGATATGTACTATGCTTAGTAAGACATATAACATACTCTCTTCATATGTTCCACTCTTAGTAGCCCATACAGCTAAGGATCTCCACTCTACAACATATGAATTCAAATTGTAATACATACGAGTCCCTCCGATGGGTAACCCCATAATACGATGTACATTTTGCAACATTAGGGCCATCTCCATGGTCTCATGTCTACTCCACCTCTGAAAGGCGTTGGATCTAGTTTCCCATATAGCTAAGAACATTTGTAATAGATCTAAATCCAATGGTATCCTAGGAATATGTATGATGCCCCCAAAACCCCAATCCTATAACTGGGTCACCTACACCCAACTAAGTCTGGATATCAAACCACTCACCACGATACATCTTGAATCCTCCATAGGTAGATCCTACATTTTTCCTACATGCATAAAATAACAAAAAATAAGCATTAGAAGCATGCAAAATCAATTTGTAGAAAAAATCAAAAATTACAACCTACACCTACAAAAATACCTACACCATTGGCTCTGAAAAAGTATTCTATCATTCCCTATTTATTCGACCCCATGGAAAATTTGATCTTCCATCGACATGGTTTTACCCCCATCCTGATGCCATTGACCCTATTTTTATAAAGGGGCTAATGGTGTATGGCCAAAATGTGGACGTGATTTTCCCAATATTGACTCTAAAAATTCCACGAAAGAAAAAACCAAATTTAATTCCCTCCCAAACCCACTTGTACTATATCCTAACCTACGCGATGACACATGTTTAGAAAAAAATGATGTGAAATTGAGTTTTTAAATAATCTAAATAAGAAACAATTATATTATCTAATTATACAAAGCAAGAAAATATTATGTTGTAGAATGAAGATACAAAAATACGTAAGACAAATAAATAATAAACACATTATATTATTTATTGAATAAGTCTAGAGCTTGTATCGATTACATGGTGAGATAAATTACAATATATAGGAGAATTATCTCCTTAATATAAGGATTCAACTCCAATATTCAATCCCACAATATACTCTCTTATCTCTCCTAGAATCACTACCAAACCCATCAATCTCTCACATAACTCTCAAATAACTCACAACTAATACAATGTATACTATATTATTAATAATGATATGTTTCATAACTCATATTAATAATATTCCAATATTTAATTTTTCTCACGGACATATGATATTAATATAATAATATTAATATCTTATTAACACAATAATGTAATATATGAGTATTACATCTAACTATTAAAAAAATTATGTGAGCACTAATCCAAGGATTTTTTTCTAGTACCTACTCATGTTCTATAATACGATGGTTTTCAAAGAGTATCATCAACTTTAACATGTTTTCTAGTGGAACCATTAACCACTTTGTTTGCTTTTTTCTAAGAGATATAAAAACTCTCAAATTGGTTTTCTAGTGGATCTACTAAGCACTACATAGCAATGTACATGTTTCTCCACTCACAATTTTACATTTAGGGAAAATACTAGAAAAAGATGAGAAATTACTCACACATTACAATACTTGAACACATATGACCCATCTATTCTTATTACATTTAGGGAAAAATACTAGAAAAAGATGAGAAATTGCTCACACATTACAATACTTGAACATGTATGATCCATCTATTCTTATTTTTACACAATGGAAATTAAACACATTGAACACAACTAAAAACATGGCCACCAAATTAGTATTGCAGCCTTGTCGATGGTTCTGACGAGAGAGTCGTTAAAACGCCTCCTTCCTCTATTGGCTTTAACCTTTATTTGATATTGATTTAGTTACTAAGAAAATTTAAAATTAGAGATTATTTTACAAAATCCCCCTCGATGTAAAAAACAAAGATTGAAAAGTTTACTGAAAATACAAAAAAATTTGATGTCAAGTTTATCACATTGGTCATGGCGGCCAAAGTGAATCGTTGTCGATCGAAATAGAATCTTTAGTGATTAGTAGATTCGATGGTGACTAGAGTAAATCATTGGTGACCAGAAATAGGATTGAAGGTAATTCACAATCTATCAATCTACGGTAGGTTCATCGTTTATAATCATAATCAATGGCAATTAGTTCGAGAATCGATGAAAATCCCTATGTCATGAACCCAAAATTCAGAAAATGGAAACATATGCTTAAAAATTCTCATATAGACATATTAGAGGCCACGGTTTTTTCCTATAATGAGTCTCATAGCTAAATGTTGACCTACTCGATACTATATGTTGTGAAATTGAGTGCTTAACTAATCTAAATAAGTAATAATTAAATCATCAAACTTTACAAAGCAAAAAAAGATAATGTTGCATTATGAAGATACAAAATTATAGAGGATAAAAATAAATAATAAACACACTATATTATTGATTAAATAAATTTGGAGCTTGTAGAAATTACATGGTGAGAGAGCTTACAATATATAGGAGAATGATCTCCTTAATACAAGGATTCAACTCCAATCTTCAATCCCACAATATACTCTCTTATCTCTCCTAGAATCACTCCCAAACCCATCAATCTCTCACACAACTCTCAAATAGCTATGTGAGTTGTTTATTCAACAAAATCACAACTAATATAATTTATCCTATATTATTAATAATGAGTTGTTTTATAACTCATATTAATAATATTACAATATTTATTTTTCTCACACACATATGATATTAACATAACAATATTAATATCTTACTAACACACTAATGTAGTATATGAATATTACATCTAACCATTACAAACAATAAAATGAGCACTAATCCAAGGATTATTACTAACAAATAATGATGCCCGATGACTCTAAAAACAAAAAAACCAAATAGAACCTAAATGAACCAAACAACATTAAATGCAATGAATTATACATGGTCGTGGCCCACCGCATGCAATGCCTCACCGTCCTCTATTGCCACCTTGTACTCATGTCATATCTTTGAAATACACCCAAATTTGGAATTCTAGAGCTAAGTTCTCTTAATTCCAAAAATATCAATAAGAAAATACAAACCAAGTCACTATATATTACTCAAATTTCTATTCAAATTCAGTCGTGATAAACGTAATTATTCCAATGAATGTCATTTTTTCTACCAAACTCCACAAAACATGTCATTTTTTACGTATTGCTTGTATTCTCATGCCATTCATTTGACCTATTATACGCATACTTTTGATGCTCTTTGAGTTTTTCTTTTTTTTGACACCATATCACCATTACAACATCTCAAAACTTTGACATGACATCCATCCCATAGGCCCCTAGCTAGGTGATTTATGTCTTATTTTACTAATGATCCTCTATTGTTTCCTTTTATTTTTTCTTCTTTAGGGTTCTTATAACATTGATTTCACCTACACATGGCGGGATGAGTGACACTATCAAGTATGCATTAGTGGGTATATTTTATTTCAACTAGTCCTTTCTTACTTTTAGTATCGATTTCAATATCTCGTGTTTGGAGATCAAAATTTCACCGATCCTAGATCAAGATGAACTAGGGTGTTGAGGAAACTAGGGATTATCTCCAAGTTGTGGGACCTTGTGTGCTTGAGACAGACCTCTCGGAGAAGGCTGGTTCATCTACCAATTTCTACCACTAAAACTACTTCTATAAAGGGAAATATATCTATCTATCACTACTCTAAAAATTCCAAGTGACCGAGGATTAAAAGGAGATGCATGGATGGTGGGCCTCAAAATATTGGCTAAGTGCCAAAGGGCACGTGTATGCGCGGGGCTAGAAGAATAAGGGTGCACGTGGATAAGCGCACAAGATAAGGGTTTAAGAGAAACCATGACACACTCATAAGGTAATACACGGTCTAAATACTTATCCATATTTAACATTCTCAAGGTACTTGAGGAAAAACGTAACTTTGACCAAGTGTGCTTTGAATGGATAAGGTAACAACTTGGAGGCTTGGTGGTCAAGGAAAGAATATTACATGCATGGAAGGTTCCCAAATAATGTCATTATAGAAAGTGGAGAGCTTAGAATAGAGAAAACATGCTCCACTAAAGGACCACATGGACATTGGGCAAGCAATCTACTCCTAGAGGAAGGCATGACGGTGGGTGTTAAACCTATATATTGAGATGCTCGGGTAAAAGAAGAGAGGGTCAAAAGCATGAAGAGAGACAGAGAGATATAGAGACAAGAAGATGGTTAGGATGGAAGACATATAGTATGATGAAAGTGAAGCTCTACAAAAAAATATAATGAGGCCCTGGGAGTTGGGGTTCTCATTAGAGAACTGTAGGAATGTTATCATGTCTAAGGGATGGGTCTGTGGAATTTTTGTAATAAAGAAAGCATAGTTAGGACCTCTGATGTATGGGTTAGATCCTTGTCTTGGTATATTTGGTTTGATACGACCCTTTTGAATGTAATGTGGTTCTGGGATTATGATCAATATAAATATATGGCTTTGTTATGAATATATAGTTTAGGGATGTAAACCCTAGTGTTATTTCCTTATATTTTGTGGCAGATCTATTATTTGTATTTCATGTCATGATGTTTCTCTTGTTATTAAATTCTGGTATAAGAACATGATAGATAATTATGTTCTTTTACATAAATATCCACTTATATGTAACCAATCCTCTAATAATGACAATTTTTTTCATAATTATCAAATTAAGGAGGGGCTCGGTGCCCACGTGTGCCTCGGTGAGTGCCTAATGCCCACTTTGGGTGATAGGACAACACACATGGGTTAGAAGTTAGTAGGTGGGTAGAAAAAAACTACATCTTGGTTTTGATGCCGAGACCTCTTTTCAAAGTAGTTGTGAGAATGACGCATGATGACGGAGCACTTAACCTTGGATAGTGTCAAGGCATGGTTTAAGATCATAGAGGATGATTTTTCTTAGAGATTTAGTCTTTGGACTGAGTTTGGTGCACATAGATGGGTAGAAGAACACCCGTATCATGAGCCATATGTGACCTTCTTTTTCCACTTTCTAGTAGAGTTATATGCATGGATTTCTACGTATGCATCGATATCAAGTTGGTACTATATATCTCATGTATGGACCCAATATGAATATCGAGAGTCATTTGTAGGATGCTGATTTAACTTGAACATGTGCTCTTGATCATTGGTGGAAGAGAGTGATGACATGTTTTGCCTTGGAATACACTATTTCTATGTACTCTTGTCCTCAAGTTGCTTTGAGTTTGAGTTCTTAAAGGAACCTAGAGGATAATTTGTGCATGTTATCCCTTTAGCCATGAAGATCATGTTCATTACACTAAGTTTGGAAGCATTCCCTATGGCTAGCTAAGCTTCCCTAAGCACTAGGTGAGGATGTTAGGGTGGAGGAAGATGGAAGACATTGCGGATGAAAAAGAAAGAGAGGAGAAATAACTAAAGTATAACAAAGTGCATGAAAGGGAGCAAGATAGACAATGTGATGTTATGAGAGTGATGGATTTATGGAGGCAAAAATTACAGAAAGGAATTGAGGTTCACACATAGGAAGTGGATCCCGAGTAGTCTATGCTACCCCATCTCGGCAAGCGAGGAAGAGAGATCCCTTCAACTTCTGATGAGATTTCATCTCTTGGATAAATGAGAGCCATCGGTGAACATCCGAATCCACTGAGTGACTAACCCCTTAGCACTTAGTCATCCAAATTAAGAGATAACTATTGCTAACATGGTTGGTATCGGTGGGAGTGAACAATGTGCACCTAGAATATATAATTTCTCATTTTGTACATCTATGTTTACAAAATCATTTCTTATGTTTAAATGGATATTATCCGGAACAAAGTTTGTGAAAAGTATGAGTACGCAAAGCTTGGGTATCACATTTGGGAGTGGTGTGGGACACACATATGGTAGTGATGTAATATCACAAACCATTGGCGCCATGATTCGATGGAATATTGGGAATGTTAGGTGCGACCACTTCGGCCCATTACCAACTACATGAGGTGGATCTGGTGGTATGGAAGTTGAAGGAACTGTGGACTTGGTGTACCTAGAGGATCGGGAGGAACGATACCTAGTAGATCTAGTGGATATGTTGATGGAGGAAACACCATAGGGAATCAAGGTTCTTGGTCAGGTGGACAAGGACCTCAACCACCTCAACAAGTATTTTTGAGATGTATTTACACCTACTAGACTACAAAGGTGTTGAGGATGCTGTAAAGCATGTACACAAGTGTGAACTACTATGGTGTGTGAAGGGGATCACTACCCCAGAGTGGAAGGCAAGTCAGTTTGTAACAACGTTGCAAGGACACACACATAGTTGGTACCGAAAGTATGACCCCGATCAGACACTCGTAGATTACACCGCACTATGAAATGCTTTCTTGGCTGAATTTCATATCCCTTAGTTTGAATAGAAGAGCATTAGCATGCTGAAGGATATTCAACATGGAATGGTAGAGAATGTGTAGGAGTATGACGCGTGCTTTAAAACTCTCTTATAAAATATATCATATGATATTCACCCCTCTCAGCATGCTCATTTTTTTGTTGGAGGATTGATAATTCTGTTTAGGAGAGGACTTTCACACAAAACATTCAAAGACCCGCATGAGGCCTTGGAGGCTTCCTTGTGTACTAAGGATGTTGGAAGTGTGGATATTGGTGTTAGCCCCTTCCTTGAGGCTTAGATTGCTGTAATGGCGAAGGAATTGAGATTCTATCTATGAACTCGGTGCATGAGTCTCACAATGGTCTATGGTTCATGGATTGTGAGGTAGAGTGGAATACAAAGGAAAATTTCCCTAAGATATTAGTATACACCATGAGAGTGGACAGTGAAATTTTCCATGGAAATCATGATGCAAGTAGATGCACATTGTTGAAGTACGTGATTTGTAAGAATGTGTCTTACTATTGCAAGATCTGTACCTCTACTACCCATGACACCAAGGATTATAGATTGATTAAATAGATACATGATGCCATTGATAATTATTTATGTTGACTACAAGGACTTGAATGTGGTGTGTGTAATTGATCCTTTTCCAACCCCTTTCATCAAAGATATTTTGGAGGGAGTGGTCCGACATGAAATCTATTCCTTCACGGATGGATTCTCGAGATACCATCAAGTTAGAATTTCTAAAGAAGACAAAGAGAAGAAAAATTTCTCCACTAAATGGGGAATTTTTACTTGATACAATCATGCCTTTTGGACTAAAGAACATGTCGGCCATGTTTTTGCACATTGTGGTCTAGGAATTTCAAGATTTTATCCATAAGTTTCTGCAAGTCTACCTTGATGAATGGATAGTGTATGGACTAGTGAAATACCATTGTGATAATTTGAGGCTGATGTTTGAAAGATTTTGGTAGTTGAGGATATCCCTCAACATTAAGAAGTGTATTTTTTCTACTCCATTTGGGACCATGTTGGGGCATATCATATGCAAGGAAGGTTTGCTAGTGGATCCCACCAAAGTTGTTGTTATTTTGAGGTTGGGGGATCCTACCAAGAAAAGATCGGTGTGGGGATTCCTTGGGAATACAAGATACTACCAGAAGTTTATCAAGGGATATGCCAAAATCACCATGCCATTGGAGAAGTTACTAAAACACAAGAGTTCCTTTCATTGGGGAGAGGCACAATAGATGATGTTTAACACTTTAAAGGATAGAATTGTCATTGCACCCATATTATGGTTTCCCTCTTGGGATAAACCTTTCCACATGTATTTTGATGCCTTAGGGACAACCATTGGAGAAGTGCTAGCACAACCTTGGTGAGGGGATTGTTGATCACCCCTTTGTTTTACAAGTAGGAAGTTGACACTAGCAGAGAAAAACTATACCACTACTAAGCGCGAAGCACTATCAATGATCTATGTGCTTTGATAAGTTTAGGAAGTACTCATTGAAACACCTTTCATATTATACAAAACCACATGGCATTAAAGTATTTTGTGAACAAGCTTGTTTTACAAGGGAACATATGTACGTGGGTCCTATTGTTTCAGAAATTGAGTTTACAATTATTATGAAACTAGGAAAGAGTAACTCGGGCACGACCATTTGTCAAGAATTGACTCGGGGAGGATGCACGAGTAATGAGGATGCTATGCCAAATGTGAAACTATTTAGGTTGTGGCACATTCCTCGACTTAGAAGATATTATTTTGTTTCTCAAAACAGTGTGGTACTAGAAGGAATGACAACTTTGGAAAGGAAAAAGTTAGCTATATGCATCGCGCCCTACATATTAATTATTAGAGACTTATACAAGTTGGGTTGTGATGAGGTTCTCAGTGCTGATACATGTTAGAACATGAGCATGTTGTAGGAGGGCACTATATAGGGAATGACACCATGTGGAAGATACTCTTGGAAGGGATTTAGTGGGAAAGTATATACCAGGATTGTATTGAGTTTTGTAAGGCTTGTGACCATTACCAGTGCCTTGGAAAGCTAGGAAAAAGGGATGATATGCCATTGAGACCTATACTTAGCACAAAACCATTTGAAAAGTGGTCCATTGACTTTTTAGGACCAATTTTTCCTACCATGTGAAGGAATGGATCACTCTATATCATTATTTACACTGATTACTTAACAAGGTGGGTGGTGGCAGTGCCTATAAGGGATTGCATAGTGGAGAGAACTGCTAGATTCTTATGGGAGAACATAATCAATAGGTATGGATGTCCTTTAAGATTGACTAGTGACAGGGGTACACATTTTTGAATGAAACAATTAGGATTTTGTTGGCAGAGTTCATGGTGGCCCATCATAAGACTACCCCATATCACCCACAAGCTAATGGAACTGTTGAGGTGTTTAACAAAATTTTGAGTCACATGTTGACAAAAAATTATGATGTGGGAAGAAAAGATTAGGATGACAAGGTATCAGTCACTTTATGGTCATACAACACAAAATACAAGAGATTGAACAAGGCCACACCGTTTAAGTTGGTGTTTGGCATGGAGGCTATTTTACCAGTTGAATTTATGCTACCATCACTATGTATTGCAGGTTGGATGAAAGGTGATCACTTGCTAGATGGAGTCAGAAGACTAAAAAGGCACAAAAAAGCATGGCATGATCGCCATATTAAAAATAAACAATTCGAGGTTGGGTAGATGGTTTTGTTATATGATTCCAAGTTTCTATGCCATCCAGAAACTGAAAGTCCATTAGTTAGGGCCATATATCATCTCGTACATCCTTGATTCAGGTGTTTTCTAGTTATAAGCACTTGATGGAATATAGTTACTGTGCCATTTCAATGTGGGTAGGTTGAAACCCTACTATGAATAAGTCTTCCATGTGTTTATGATTAAGGCAATATTACCATTTAGCCTAGTATTTCCTTTTATGCATTTCTTTCTTGTGTTTCCCTTTCTTGTTTCTTGTTCCTCTGTGTTGTTGTTTTGCGTTATTTGTGTTTTAGTAGCCACTTATTATTTTCAAAAGGTTGTGTATGTGCAGAGGACCGTGAATCTATTTTTGTGTGGGGTGGAGTAATGCAAAGTAAAATGGAAGCTAGTAGTGGAAGTTGTGTTTTGATGGTCCGGATTGAAGGATATTGCCCATATTGAAGGATAAAAGTGTATAAGGTAGGAGAACATGTGTGGAAAAGGAATTTTGGTGTTAGGATAGCTTTACAAAGACCACATAAAAAGGATGAGAAGTGCAGGAACAACATGAGGTAGGTGAGGGAAAAAATTAGGTCAAGGGTAGAAGAAGTGCCTTGACACTGCAAAAGTGCACGTAAGAGTCTTCGGTTAGTAAGGATTTTTACATGCTAGAAGGTTGTAGATATTTTTCATGTAGGATTGGGCACGTGGGTAAGAGTACTTAAGATCAAATTTAGTGGAAAAAGTTACATTTAATGCTAAGTACATTGGTAGGTGGCATGGCATTTATCATGAGAGATGAGCAAAAAGCTATAAGTAGAAGGTCAGGCACATTATTTTTTACCTTGCTATTATGATATTGAAGAGCTCTTGTGAACTAGGGAATCCATGAAGAATATTTGTGCAAAGGAAAAGTTGTGAGAATCTGAGTGTGTGACTAGTTTGATTTGCGAACTAGAGTGGATAAAGTACACTGGTGTAGGGAAGAAGAGTTCAGAAGGGTACGTCATCTTGTGGAAGAATTGTCTAGGTTAGGGTTCTACAACTAGGGCATGGGAGAAAAGGGATTCTTCGCGAAGGAAAGCCATGAATTTGAGAAAAGCAGGGAAGAGAAGAAAGGAAGAGTTTGGTTTTAACCCAACAAGAAAATGGCACCAAATAAGGCAACCATCTCACCAAAGAATGGCAAGGGAAAGGGAAACATACTTCTGCCACCAGCTTCAACAAGGAATGATATGCGGAGATGCATTACCCAAATGGAGTGTTTCTAGGAAAATAATGGGTATCCCATGTAAGGAAGATGGTTGTGAGTGACTACAACCATCACACAAGCACCACAGAGAAGGAGATGGCATTAGAACTAGTTCACCCGATAGATAAAAGGACACTAGAAGGAATGTCAATCTATGATGATGAAGTGAAGGTAAAATTTGAGAAGGTTGGGTTGCTAAAACTTTATGAGTTACCCTACTTTGGTAAACCTGAGTAACTATACCAAAGGGGTTGATGTTGCATGTGCACAAGGACCACTTATATTTTACAGGTCCGAAGGATGCACATAACCCCTCCACTAATATCTAAGTTTATTGGTCTTTTACGTAAAGGGAGACACTTGATGATGACTTGGAGGAAAAGGAATCCATTAAGGAGATAGTCCAGGCTTATGATTACAAAAAGGGATCGTGCTATTTCGATATCTCAGATATCTCCAACCCAGTGATGAGGATGGCCACACACTTGGTATCCAAGTTGAATGGACAAGAAAGGTGGACACAGATAAACAAGGATTGGTTGAATGTGTGCCAAATACTATGGAAGGAACCATATATAACCTTTCTACATTCATTGTAGAAGAAATCATCAGTGTCATGCACAAAGGAGAGAAGATCATGTTTGGGAATGTCCTCCTCACCATCGTCTTCTAAGAAATTAGAGTTCCCAATAGGGTAGAGAAGTTTGTATGTGTTATATAGAATGACTTAAAGACTATGATCTTATTACAAGATATAATTGATGATCATTTTATGATAAAAAAAAATAGTTTATCAGACATTGTGAATGATTACGAACTGGAAGTGGAAGTGTTGGGTTGAACTCATGTAATTCTTAATAAAGACAGTGCTTTACTAGTGGAGTTTTTTCCTTCAAGTTTCTCCACTTAAATCTGGTGTTATCTATCTCTTCTCTTGTTTTTATTTAATTTCAATCTCTATCTCGTTAAGCTCTATTATTCACTATCTATTTCAAGCTATTTTTGTGTCTAAATCGACTACATATCATAATCTATAATCTTTGGCTTTAATGGTGGATCTATGATTTGTGGATTACATTTCTCCTGTTAAATCTAACATGGTATAAGAGAATGGTGATTTTACATGTACATGATCGATCTAGAATTTTTAAACTTGAAGAAGTCAATAATCTTGAAGTGTATTTATAGTTATGAGAGACCCTTAAAAGTTATGCAGTCATCTTTAAGCTAACCAGGTTTAAATTTCTAATTGTCACCCAAATAGTTTTTTGAAATATTGGTGAAATATGGGCTAAATGGCTGTCTATATCATGTTTGAAGCTTTTGTATGCTTAGATATTTTCTTCTACATTTTCTTTCAGTCATTTACAGCTTTAAATTGGCCACCTACAAACTTATTTTAAGTTTTTCACACCGTTTTTAGCCATTAGAGTAATTTTTGACTTTGGATCTGAAATATTTATTTAGATCCACTTTGTGTTCAGATTTTTAAGTCCATTCTAGTGGTAAAAATATTTATATTTCACTAGTTTTATCTTTGTAAATCTTGAGCCAATCATTTTGTGCCATATGGCTTCACATTTTTAGTCTTTCTATTTTTCTTTTAGGTTTTACAAACTTTGGACCAATAACATTGCTCCACATAGCTTTATTGTTGTTATTTTCATGTTTACAAATCCTTCCCCACTCTTAGAGTGCCAAGTTTCTTTAATCGACATCCTTATATCTTTGTTAAGCTTGGGCCAATCGGTTTTTGCCATCTAGCTTCGCCTTGTCAGTCTTATTTGACTTTTGTTGTTTCGTTATATTATTTTGACTGGGAAAATTGAGCCAATCATATTTCTCCCGATAACTTCACATTATCATTCTTTTTTGAAGCCCAAGGGAATCGAAGGCTCCATATTACTTTGTTGTGTCGAGTAATATTTTTATCCGATTATCATTTAGGAAACATGAGTGAATAAGGGCTTTATGTGTGTCTTTGCATTGTCAGACTTGGATTATCTATCCTCTGTCATTTATAAAATATGGACCAATAGAATTGTTCCATATTTTACATTATCTGTTATTTTTTATCTATTTCTATTTTTTTTGAAATTTGAGACAATATGATTCCTCCATATTTCACCTTGTAATTTTTTTGGTTATCTATTCTTTTTGAAATTAGAGCCAATAATATTAATCCTTTTTTATTTCACATTTGTCAAACTTGCAAAATTTGAACCAATAATATTGCTCCAAGTGGCTCCATATTTCGCTTTGTCACTCTTTGTCGACTTGTGGAAAGTGAGCCATTTAAAAGGCTCCACATGTCCTCAACCTTTTTTTATCCATTTTGGTTGAACTATAAAGTGCGAACCAATAGAATTTGAACACCTATAGTATTTGTTAGCCTTTATAATTTGCAAAGTGCGAGCCATTTAAAAGGCTCCATGTATCTTTTCTTTGGCTTAGTCTTTGTTAGATTAGTGAAGCGCAAACACCTTTTTTTTTTATACATATCAAGTTTCTTGCACCTTTATCGAACCCAAAAATTTACTTTAAGTTTGGTTCATTCAATGAGACTGAAGTTGGCCTAAGGCAATTTTTTTAAGTTTGGCAAAAATCACGCAAGTGTCTTTTCTTGAGCCATTAACTTTTCAACAAGTGGATTTTTCTTACTGAGTCTTTGATTTTCATTGTGTCAGAGTGAAAAAAAGTGAACCAATTAATTAAAGACATCTATATACAACTCTGTTTTAATTAATAGTCTTTTGTCTTATTAGATGCATTGTGAAATGCGAGCTAATTAAAAAGTGACACATTTAATTATTTTTTTGTTTGTTGTCACGAACCCGAAAAGGAATTAAATTTAATCTTTAAATATTTCACATATTCCCAATGATCTATTTTGAAACCCACACATACCCTTTCTTGGTATTGTTGATCTGTGCCACGTGTCGCCCCCGACCTTGGCTATTTATTAATTTATTTTATTTTTTAGGTAACTCATTTTTGAGCTCGCCTTGTCGAGTTTCTAAATAGCTCATCGAGATTTCTTTGTCTCATGGATTCCAAATTATACCTTGACTAAGCTCTATCAAATTGATCTTAAATTTAACCAATTCAAGATAATTGTTGATTAATTTCGAGTTGTTTGCATTCGTATAGAAAATTAAAAGATCTATAGATTTTTATTTGTATTTGTTTGGCCTCTTTGATTTGTTTTTGAGCTATTTTTGTCTCCATTTCCATGTGAACCTTAAAAATGGCTATTTTTTCTAGTTTTTTGATGGATAATTCTCATTGCTAAATGTAACAAATTATAGCATTTAGAAAGTGCATTTAAAATCCTATTTTACATCTAGTAAGCTCTAGGATATGGTGACTAGTGTATAAAAATGTCCCATAGGGAGACAAGCTACCTATAAAAACCTTAGTTCATTTTCCTAGAGATACCATGAAGCTCTATCCATCCTATTGCAAAGCATTAGATATGAATTCTTGATGCATATAGGCCATATGGACTCTCCTGCAGATGCATTGAAGAAATTAGAAGCAATACATGAAGGAAGTAGGTTGTCTAAGATAGTTAAACTGGTTTTCAAGATGTTCACACTCTCCATGAAGGGGGATAAGAAAATTATCAATTATTTAGTTAAAATTAAGAACATTAAAGCTCAATTAGATGGTTGTAACTGTGAATTGTTTCAAGATAAGTTGTTATATTTCATTATACAAATTAATATTCATGAAAAATTCAGACATTACATCTCAATTCTTAATTCCAAATATCAAAATGAGAATGATCTGCCTGATCTGGACACTTTGTCTTCTTTGTTGATTCAAGAAGAAAGAGTCATGGAGAACTTTGATTCAAAAGAGACTTCTTCTCAAGCATTGTTCTCTCATAATCATAAGTATACTCATAATAGGATTAATTTTAATCCAAATCAGAAATCCAATATCAGTTCTAAATTTAAATCAAATCCTAAGACTAATATTGCTAAGAGAAATCATAACTTTAAAGTCAAATTTAATGGAACTTGTAATAAGTGTGGAAAATTTGGGCATAAAGAGTCTAATTGTAGAGTAAATATTAACAAATTAGTCAATAATGCTAAAAACAACAAGCCTAATAATCTTAAGAAAAATCAAAAGCAAAATCATGTAAATATGGCTAAGAAGTCTATTGCTTTGTATAATACCCTTTTAGCTTCAAATGAAAATGAATGGATTCTTGATAGTGGTGCCTCTAAGCACATGACTTGTACTCCTGGCATCCTCTCGATGTAGTTAAATGTGAAGAGAATATCTATCTAGGAGATAAATCTATCATTAGATTTGAAGGTTGTGGTAATGTTAAGCTCTCAAATGGTGTAATTAGGAATGTCTTGTATGTTCCTCAATTGAAAAATAATATTTTGTCTTTCTCTCAACTAACCAAAGAAAACTACAAATTTATTTTGCTACAAGATAAGTGGTATGTAAAAGATAAATTCAGTAATGTTATTGCTTTTGGAATTCAAAAAAATGGATTGTATATCTTTGATGGTTTTGTGTCTGATTCTTGCTTTTCTTCCTCTTCTAGGAATGATATTCAACTTTGGCATGAAAGAATTGGTCATGTAATTTTCAAAACATTATATGACATGTCTAGACTAAATATTGTTGTTGGTATTCCTAAGATAAAATCATATCACGAAACTTGTGAAAGTTACCTACGCGGTAATCAACATGCTCAACCATTTTACAAAACTCATGATCCAAATTATTCTCAGTTATTAGACCTAATTCATAGTGATGTGAGAGGTCCACTTGAGGTTCCTTTTCTCAGTGGTGCTTTGTATGTTATTTTCTTTATTGATGAGTATTCTAGAATGACTTGGTCTTATTTCATTAAGAAGTTTGATGTCCTTTATAAATTTCAGACATTTAAAGCTCTAGTTGAAAACACTTCTAATATGAAAATTAAGAGAATTAGGACTGATAATTGAGGTGAGTATGTCAACAATTATTTTAATGATTTTGTGTATCATGTGGAATTCAAAGAGAGTTTACTCCCTATTTCCCTCAAAGCAAAATAGCATTGCTAAAAGAAATAATAGGATTGTCTTAGAAATGGCTAGGACTATGATTCATGCATATAATGTGCCTAAATTTTTATGGGATGAAGCTATTGGTGCCCATTTTGATCCTATGCCATTTTGCCATGTTTCCCCTTTGCTCTTTGTGCTCTGAAACATTTTTTCCTCATGAAATTGATGATGTGAAGTTGTAGCTCCATTCTTGTGCATTGGATTGTTTACAAACTCATTACCTTGCCCTAATTTTTCCCGTTCAAATGCCTCTACCATTTTTCTTGTGTTTCCCAACCTTTGGAGCTCAAAATTGTTCATTTTATACTTATTTTCCCTCAAATATCCCTTGCCATGGTCATAAATTTCCTAAAAACACTTTCCATTTGTCTTTTGATCAAAAATTCTTCACCCGTGAATAAAAATTGATTTTGGGCATCGCTTGGCATTTTTGTGTTTTGACGGTAAGACATGTGTCATTTTCCCTTCAAATTCATCTTTAACTAAAACTTTCTACGTTATTTGATAGTTATATGGGCATCGTTTTCCCATCAAATTTTATATCAAACACTTCTCCTATGTGGCCGTTTGTTATTAGACAAGGTTCGGTGGGTTTTCTCGAAAAACTTAACATTTTTGTGTTTTGGAAAAAAAGTGCAAGTTGCCCCCGCAACTCCACAGGCCCCAGAGGAGGTACACGTGTCACAAGAAGAATGAAGGTGGATGGGTGGGTCTTTTTGTGCCTTAAGGCATTTTGAAAAAAAAGAGTTAAAGTACAAAGGAAATGCCTAGGGCCTGAATGAATTAGAATGGAACAAGTGGCAGCTTCAAAGCACATGCCCGCAACGAAATAGAATGGAACACATGGCAGCTTCAGAGCACAGGCCCTCAGTGAATTAGAGGTGGACACATGTCATGTTTTCATCAAAAGTAGGATGGAAGGTCTAGCGAAGGACTTAGGAAATTTTTTTCTTTTTGGCAAAAGGGAGAAAAAGTTGTGAAAAGGCTACGGGTCCATCAAGCAACTCAAGAGAGGACACGTGGTAGGATCAGGGGTATAAGGTAGTGTGGGCCACCGAAGGAAAAAAGGAAATTTTGCCTTTTTGGAAAAATGAGTTAAAGTGGTAATTTGAAGCATGGCTCCATAATAAGTCAAAGGGAGACACGTGGCAGGGACAGAATCGGAGGTGCGGGAGTGCGGAGGAAATGTTGAAAAATTTCCTTTGGTGAAAAGGAATTAAAGTATGAAGTCAAAGTGCTTCCCCTCAGCCAATCATATGAGGACACGTGTCTTGTGGGAGGGTAGAGCGGTGGAGGAAAATTTTTTTTTTTTTTTTTCCAAAAAGGTGGAAATGTGTAGAATCGAGCCGTGATTCCGATGGGATCCACTTTGGGACACATGTTAGTGCCAAATCTCAAGGGCCGAGGGGCGGAGAAAAATGTCAATTTTTACATTTTTCCAAAAATGTTAAAATATCAAAAGTGATCCCAAGCCCATTTCTAATCAAATTGTGACATGTGGAGGGCTCAGTTGAAGGGAGAAAGGCAAATCAATGGTAATTGTGCATTTTTCACTTGGCGCCATTTTTACTCCAGGAAGTGTGGAAATGCATTTTTTCATCGATTTTGATTGATTTTTTGGCAAATTCATGTTGTTTGTGCTTGCAATGACCAATGTAATTGGTTTTGAGGATCAATTTAAGGATCAAAGATTTTTTTGAAATAAATTTTTGCCCTAACCCATCCAAAAATGTGAAATATCAAATCCAAAAGTTGCAGAGTCAAATTTTGGAGGGATAAGGATGAAATAATGAAAGGAAGGGGGTCTACATGCTTTGAAGATGAAAAACGTGCCTCCACAATGGATAATGATGTGAATTTTGCAATGATTCACCTTTTTTTGAAACACCTAATAACTTTTGTTGCAAATATGTTAAACATCCCTGTCTGCGAATCATGATGGAATTTTGTAACAAACTTGATGCCATAGGATATTCTTTTCTTGGGAAAGAAGGATCAAATGTAGTAGAGAGATATAATGCATTTTTGATATGCGAAGGGTCGGAAATTGATAATCATGAGTAATTTTTGAGAGAATCTCATCTTCTCGAAACCCTAAAAAAAAATTGGTTAATGTCTTCTGTTTAGATCTTTATTCATGTTGAATTGGTTCTAAGTGTATAGCCATCACACAGCTCCGAGATTTTTCTGAAACTCTCCCCTGCTAATGAATCTAATAATATTTTTAATTAATCTATGTTATTTTGGGCAATATGATGTCTATTATCATTTTTAAATGTCTGCAAATAGTTCTCCTTATTCTTGTTGCAATCTTGCATTGAAATCTTTAGGAATCACACGATCTCATCCTTATTGATAGTTTAATGGCATTTGCAATTTCATGTGTCGAAGAGATTTCATCCGCATTGAAAATAAGAAGTTTAAAATTACTTCACCTTAATTTGTTGACAAATATTACTTGTAAGCCTTTGGGGGTACCTTAGGCATGATTTGATTAGAGATTTTGATGTTTAATTGGGTCCGTTAATTCAATATTTTGTGTTGAGGTCTCAAATATTGTGTGAAGAGTGTAAACTTGGGCCTCCATTTGTGTATCTATTCTGGTTGAAAGAACATCCTAATGTTTTGAAGCATTTTATTTGATAATTGTTCAAATATTGTAGAGGTTATCAAAGATCGGCATAGTCAAGTTTGTCTTGTCAATATCCCACCAAAAATCATTCTAAACAACTAATCCTACCCCATACTACCCCTATTTTGACCCGTATACCCATAGAAGATCAAAATCCATTTGCTAAAGTATGTAGAACAGATCAAGATTTCAAAATGTCTTCATAACCCTTTCCTTGCATTGAAAGTATTTCCATAATCTAGAAGTGACAACTTGTGAAAGTCAGATTTGGAGTGTTGATAATATTTTCCCAAGGCCCTTTTCACACTATTTGCACAAATTGAGGGATATCTTCATCTCATGCACCATTTGAGGGTTACAAAATAGGTCCTCTTACCTTGGTCGAAAGGAACAACCTAAAACAGTTAGGACAAGATCAATACCTATTTGAGTGCTATCCATCTCTCCACAAATCTAAGTGCCAATTAGATCGCATCCCTAGCTATAAAATGACATACATCATGATCTATCTATCTTCAAGCTTCATGGCATATCTCTGATGCTACTCAAACTGAAAAGGAGAACAAATTTGGGTACCAACACTAGTGGTGTCACTGCTGAGGAGTTGTTGAAAATATTTGAGATATTTGGATACATGTAAAACCCTAATAATGTTTCTTACAAATGCTGCATGCAAGTACATTGTTGAAGCATCATTTTATAATCAGATTTGTTAGAATTAAGTGAAGATATAAGTTCGCCTATAATTTGATCAATTTCCAGCAAGATACTTTCACTTCATTTACATTTACTGTTGATAAATTCAAGAAAAGGAAGGTCGATCTATAAATTTTGGCAAGATTCTTAGTGCTGATAAGTATTTTACAGAGTATTTTAGTGCATTTGCACAACTAGGGTGAAATTCCTTAGTGGTGACTCCATGCTATTTTGATCTTGATAAATACTAGTGTCTTAGCTTTCTGTCATTTATTTTTGGTTTTGTTAATCTTTGCAAACCTGGAAGGAAGAAGATCTCTCTTCAGGAGAGACCCAAGTAGAAATTTATTTCAATAATCGGGAAAGACAATTTTAGAGGAAAGGAAAGTTTGGAAGGTTGTTGAAGGTCAGACATCAAGCAAAGGAATATCCATTGGTGAGAGAGATCAACCTTTGGTAGAGGATTATCACTCTTCTTCCAATGATTCTAATTCAAGAAATCCTCTCATAAACTTGTTTAATTCAACTAGTGAAGGTCCTTTTGCTGTACCTGGTGAGTTCCTTTTTCAAACTGCACGTGTGTGTTTCAATTCTAGTAAAACTTTCCAAGAAAATCATCACCTAGAGAATACCAATCTTGTGAACTACATTCTTGAGCCCCCAAGACATCTAACTCCTCATCATTCTATTTCTCCTCCAAGATCACCACCTCAAAATAGAATGGCTCAGCCTAGACCTCCATTTGTTGTTAACACCTTTGGTCCTATAAAATTTAGAGGAATGGATGGTTACCCAAATTCTGTCCCATAAGATGTTAGGAATAGGTTGCCAAAGTTCCAAGGTAACAATGCAATAACTAGTGATCAACATCGCAAACTTTTTGTTAACATGATGGAGGACTTTGAGATTGAGCATGAATATGTGTATATTAAATTTTCATTCATACATTAGAAGAGGATGCAAGAGATTGGTACAAGGCTCTCCTGATGATTCTATTGACTCATGGAATGAAATGTAGAATGCATTCAGATTGTAATATGGTGACAAAACTGATCCTAGGTTTCTATTGTCTGAATTTGAAAATATCAAAAAGAACCCCAATGAATTAGTTCATGACTTTAACACAAGATTTAACAAATTTTTTATAAGGCTTCAAGTTAATTTGAGGCCACGTGATCAGTCATGCTTGATCAAATATGTAGATACATTTGACAAGAAGGCAGCCTATTACCTAAGAGACAAGAACCCTACCAATTTAAGGTAGGCCTTTACCATGGCACTGTAGATTGAAAATAACATTAAGGAAATTGGGAAACCTCTCAAGAGATATGGTGTAAAGTTGATAAACCCTGAAAATCCTCAAGCAAGAAAGAGTGTAGACTTGGAGGAAGTGGTGAAAACTTTGGCAAGGGTTTTAAAGAGATTTCCTACAAGTTGGCAAGGGCTAAGAAGGGAATTGGAAAGACTTAAAAAGGTGATGGGGCAACCACATAAATACCTTCATCACCTTCACCCACACATGGGGCAACCACATCTTATTTTTGTAATCATCACTTACAAATACAAGCTAGGCAACAAAAAGGGGAAAAATGTGTAACATTCTTATTTTAAGACTTTAGAAACAAGGGAATTTTTTTGAGTAATGTTCTCTGTTCTAAATACATAATTTAGAACACACATTCCAAAACAACCATTCTTATAATAGATAACCATATGCAGCTGTAATGACTCGGTAAACTACCGATCTATTCATGTTTAACACTAAGTATTGAATACTTTTCTGTATACTATATATACTTGGTTCTCTTACCCTATTCTGAGGTATTGAGTGATCTGTCTAAGGAACCTAACTGAATAGTTGTTACCAATATTCATCTGCATCATGATCCTTAGACTAGGTGACATAGGACAACACAACCAGTAGCTTGTGATACTTTGGCCAAATATTTTAACATACTATTTGTATTACTTATTCCTTGATGGCATACTTGTCAATCCGAATATGTCCTTCACCCCACTCTATTGTTATCTAGAATTTCCTCTACTCGAATTTTGTCAGGTTCTCTTACCAAAGGTTTATCCCTAGTTCAGTTTAACATCATAGGTTATGATAAGAAGGAGCTCACAAAGACTTAAAATAGACTGGCATATTGGGTTAACCTAGGACAACCCCGTGTGCCAAGATACCCTGATTCTTAGAGGGATGCTTCATATCGAAACTACAATACTACCCAGTCTTGGAGAGAAACTAAGTTCAAGTCCAAAAGTGTGTAGATCTAGATAATAAATGCAGAAGGGTGTTGCCACATGTCAACTACAGTGCTGTATCATCGATAAGATCCTAATCTTCTCGAAGGTACAATCCTGCAGTCGGTGTGTGCCAGCATCCTATAGGATAGCCTCGTCGAGATATACATACCCTTAGGAGATTATTAAAGTTAAATTAATTTGGATTCTTAAAGGCAGATTTCAGCAACCCTGCCTTGACTCTAATCCAACTCTCCCTAAGTTCCTTTCCAAATCAGGTTCCATTAACCCTTTCAGAACTTCCTTAAATTAAGATTACTTTCGATATTTTCTAACATTGGTTGAATAAACAACCACCAAGAATTAAGGATAGCAACCTCTCAAGTTTCATTCAAAGTGATTTAACTAATAAAGGAAGTGTAACAACCACCGAGGTTGTAACTTGGTAGAATTTATTAAATAAAGTCTAATGATTGTATTCATGTCTCCCTTTTTGCTTACTTTTTAATAAGAGAGGAAGAGTCTTCCTCTTAATTTCTAGGGTTTAACACACCCTTTATGTTCCCTAAAAAGTTCATAGTTGTTGTTGGTATCTAGATTTAATCCCTTCACAACTTGAAAAACATCATGCACTTGCACAAGAAACTCAAGGGCGATAGATGATTTGTATGTCATTTGCAGCCAAGGAGCACACCTATCGGCTTGTTGGTACTCAAGATTTGAGGGAGTGGATAGCACCTTCAAAAGGATCTTGAATCTAATCCTCACTGCTTTTAGGTTGTGCTATCAACCAAGGTAAGAGAACCTATATTGCAGCCCTTGTATGGTAAAGGAGATTGATATATCCTTGTATTTTGCACATTGTGTGGAGATGGCCTTGGGAAAACATGATCAATTATCCATTATTCAAACTCAAAGGAGTTGTCACTACTAAATGATGGAAATGCTTTCAAGGCAAGGCTAAGGCTTCTAAAGACATAATAAAATCCTGATATGTTTTATGCATTTTTGTAAATGGGTTGTATTCTTTAGTTGACACACAATGCAATGCAGGGGGTAGTATGGGTAGGATGAGTTAGTTTAAATGAAATTTTGTGGGGAGATTTTTAGACAAGACTAACGAGAATTACCAACTTCTTTGAGAACCTTTGCAAGAAATTTGTAATACCTACACAACAAGAATGCTTCCAGAGGTTTTAAATGCTCCTTCAACCAGGATATGTGCAAAAATGGATTCCTAGATCTGCACTCTTCCACACATTATTTGATAACCTACCACAAAAGCTTGAAGAAAAATACCAAAAATGTATCCAAGAATCCCTATTTAATCATGACCTAAAGTTCACCCAAAGTTTTACAAACAATCTCAATATTCAAGGATAGTAAAATGATTTAAAATCTTTTATCTTCTATCGATGAAGGCTCCTTTGAGTATAAGATTGCAAATTCCATTAAACCATCAAAAAAAAATGAGACCCCGTATGATCAAATAGAACCTAAACACAAGATTGCAACACGATCAAGAAACATAAATTGAAAACATTACGAAACATAACTATATGCAAACTTTGCCAAGTGAACCAGATAATCCAGAAATGATTAGATATATCAACAGGGAAAGTCATGAGAACAATATTAGAGCATGTTGATGGCTTTACAACTGAAACCAACTCAACATGATGAAATCTGATACAAAATGGAATTGAAAATGGCTCTTAGGCAGTTTTCTCAGAGAAAATGGGTTTCTTTAAGTTTTTGCTTGAAAAATTCTATGTTCTTTCTTCTCTTCTGTCTCCCCCCTTTTTACAAATGCTTCAAAAATATAGTTTATACCTCATGCCAGCTTGGATCCTTGCTTCCCAAGCAAAGAATATACTTAGGGAATCAAATTTGTTACAAAACCCTTCATCATTTCATGAAAATGAGATCAAACTATAAAAAAACTCGCATATTGCCAGGGATGCACAAAAATTTTAAAATATTGCATGAGTTTAGATCCTTATCCATCCCAGGGTCACATTTTTGCATTCAAGCATGCCAACATGCTTTAGCAATCATTCTTCACCTTTTACCCTTTCAATTTTTACCTCTACAATTTTTAATTTTCACCTTTCACATTTTTTACATCGGGCCGAAGCAAAAATGCATCAAAAACATCACAAATCATCAAATTAGCTCATGAAAATGGTGTCATTGTTCTCAGAAGGCAAAGGGGACTCAAAATCATATAAGGTCCAATGAATTTTGATGAAGAAATGTGATTCCAAGCTTCTGGAGCTCTCATGGTGGCAAAAATGTGAATGCATAAGAACCGTCGATCTCGAATAACTTTAAATGCTAGCCCTCCACGTGCCGGATAAGATCCCTGAATATTCCATTTTCACCCCTTGGATATGGTGGGACACATGTCCAAAAACCATTGGATTGGTTCCCACCAATAAAAAATTGCATTTGTGTCCTTTTTAAACCTTTGGAAAATTTTGAAAATTTTACCCGCTTGCCCCTTAGCCTACCACATGTCCTTATGTGGGCCCCACCAAAAACCGCAGGCTCTTCTTATGAATTTTTCCACTTATTTAAGGAAAGGAAACTTTTCTCCAAAATCTCTGTGGGCTCAAACGCCCGCTCTCTCTCCTTCCCACGTGGCACCCTCTAATTCACCACGGGGCCACGTGTCTAATTCTCCTCAAACCTCCGGAAGCACCAAAACTCCTTGCGGGCCCGTGCTCCTCCTTTTTACATTTGGAAAATGCCATGTGTCACTCTTGGATTAGTTGTGGGGAAAACCTCCAATTTTTTCTTATCACTCCCCAGCGGATCTATTTTTGATTTTGAGATTTTTGCCTCCAAAGGAAAAAAATCCCAACAACTCCCAAAGCCCCACTCCTCCCTCTGCTCTCATGGACACGTGTCCTCTTTCCATTGATCACGGGACTATCTTGCATTTTTTACCTTGTAAACATAGGGGAAAAAATTCACAAACTTTTCCTTTGGCCCCTTCTTCCATCTCACCTCCTGGACACGTGTCCTCTTTTCATTAGTTGCGGGACTTCGGCCTGAAAAATCACTTTTACCTTTTGAAGTTAAAAACTTCAAAGTTATTTCAAAACCCGCCCTCTGATTTTGGTTTCTCCTAGACACGTGTCCACTCCCTATTCGGTGTGGGCTTTCGGGCCCATAAATGACTGTGAGAAATTCACCAAAATGCAAGCCAAAATTTTTAAGGCAAATCCGCCACTCCTTGACCAATCAACATGTGCCACGTAGGCATTTTTTATAAAAGGTGGATCCACGGACAATTTTTTTCCTTTTTTCCAAAATTGAAAAAATGATAAGTTAGAAATATTTTCCCGACCACCCCTGGCCAATAGGAGCCCGCCACGTTGCCATAATGTTGCGATGATGAATTTGTGAGAAAATGACACCAAGATGCCCATCAAAACATAAAAATACGAGAGGATGCCCTAGAAAATGAATTTTTGACAAGGAAGGCAGATTTCTCAATTTTAAACCAACTGAATCATGTTTTGACATTAATTTTGACCAGGGGATTGGGATTTCACTTGCACATAAATGGAATTCAATCAAATCCAAGTTTCTTACACGTTTTGACAAAGGAAAAATGACACAGCCCATGGAAAAGAAGAAATTAGGGCACAAAAGGGGGGGAACTTGGAAATTTGTTCAAATTAGGGCAAAATAATAAAAACTTAGGCATTTTCGAAGGATTCCACTAGGAGAAACGAATTGCAGATCATCAAATCAAAAAATGAAACGTTTGTGAGCAAATTTGGACATGAAAAATTAGGGCACATTATGAAAACTCAATAATGAGACCAACATTAGCTCTGGCAGGGATGGGCACTCCCGAGTGAGTGCCACAAGAAAAAACATAGACCAAGTGCAAGAAATCCATTCGGTGAGGAGTCAAAATAAAAAGACAACCCAAAAACTAGAACTACAAACAAAAAGGATAGAGAAAACCACACCAAAAAAGGTTGTGAAGGACAAAAGGGAAAACCACAAGCCAACAACAACAAAAACAAGAGAAAAAAAAGGCTATACAAAATGTACAACTTGTGCATACCTCGCTTTGGGGATTTAATCCAAGAAATGTTTTAAATGTCTTCCATTAATAGGTAGCTCCAAAAAATCCCCATCTAAATCCTTGAGAAAAAAGGTGTGCTCACCAATTCTTATGTCGATGGCATAAGGGCCCATCCATAAAGCGTCAAACTTGCCATGCTTGCCCTTGTCTTCATGCCTACTATCCCATAGCAAAACCGGATCTCCAACATTGAAGGCTCTAAGAGTGACCTTCTTATCAAACAACCTCTTCAATTTCTCTCTAAATCTGACATGTCTTTGATGGGAAAATATTCTCTCTTCATCTAACTCAATGATCTGATTGATTCTTGATTCATATGGGCCATGTTCTTGATCTTCTAATTGTTGGGAAAATTGAAAAGTGGATAATTACAGGTGTAAGGGCAGCAAAGCCTGAGTTCCATACACCAATTCAAATGGGATCTTACCAATTTGCTCTTTTAGGAGTTATTCTATCAGCCCAAACTCCAAATTTCAATTGCTCTCCCCACTTCTTTTTGTTGATTTCTACGGTCCTTCTAATGATCTTGAGCAAGTTCTTGTTACTGGACTTAGCTTGTCCATTGCCTTGTGGATTGTAGTTTGAAGAATAAGTCAGATTTATCCCATATTCATTTCACATTGCCATCAAATGTTTGGCTCTAAAACACATGGCATTACTAGATATAATCTTAATTGGAACTAAAAACTTGCATATGATATGATTCAATAAGAAATCCATTACCACTTGGTGTGTTACCTTTCTAGATGGAATTACTTCAACCCATTTTGTAAAATAGTCGATTCTTTATAAGGATCCATTTATGACCAGCACTAGAATGATCTGAAATCTCACCAATGAAGTCCATTCCCCATTGTTTGAAAGGGGCTTCAATTGATATAGGATGCAAAGGAAGGGAGCGTGAAGCTTTCAGTCTTCCATAGAAATGTTGGCAACTATCACACTTTCTAACCAACTAGGCTGCATCTTTAAAAAGAGTAGGCCACCAATAAGCAGCCCTCAAAATCTTATGTTCTATTACCCTACCAGCAAAATTTCCTCCACAAACTCCCCCATGGAAATCAACAATCAACTTGAGAGCTTCATCTTTAGTTATGCACTTCAAGAGGACACCTTCAGGGTTCTTCCAAGCCAGCCCAAGGTCTGTTATGATATACTTTTGAGAAGCTAGCTTGAGGGCCCTTTTTTTATTTTTATTTAAATGACTAGGACAACATAGGTGCCTGAGATAGAAGATCGCATCTTTGTACCATTTAGAACTCATCAATTTCTCAAGAAGATCTTCCCTCTCTTCCTCTAGCTGATTCACTTCTACATTTTACAAATTACTATCAGCCATGAGCTTGGCAAGACCCAAACCTCTTACTAGCTTTGTTGTTCGGATATCCATATCATATTATTGTAGTTTTTTGACCCATATACATCTCTTTCTTGATATCTCCATGTCTGATAAGATGTCTTTAACCATGGTATGAGGAACATAAGCAACAACTTTTGAACTCAATATGTAAGGCCTAAAAATATTTGTTGCTTTCACCAATGCAAACACTTGTTTTTCCATGATTGTATACTTCAACTCAGTTGCTTGTAAAGCCTTTATAAAGAAGGCAATAGGCCTCTTAGCTCCATTCTCATCCTTTTGTAACAAAACTGAAGCAATAGTAAATTCAGAGGCAAAGGAAAAGATTTGGAAAGGCCTCTTATAGTTTGGAGCTGCCAAAACAGGTGCATGCTTAAGTGCATCCTTTATTCCTTCAAAATATTGAATGACAACCTCCTCCCACTTGATAACTTGGTCCTTTCTTGCATGCTTGTGGTTGGAAGAGTTAGCTCAACAAAATTGAAACAAACCTTCTAATAAAATTTATTTGGCCAAAGAAAGATTGGATACCTTTCTTGGTTCTTGGGATAGGCACCTTGCTGATTGCTTCTACTCTCTCAGGGTCTATCATAACACCTTCTTTGGACACAATATGTCCCAAAAACTTGGCCTTTTGCATGCCAAAATGACACTTCTTTGGGTTAAGGGAAATGCCATACTCTCTACATCTGATCAGCATCTTCTCTAGGTGTTGCAAATGGTCTCCTCGTTGCCTTGAAAAAATAGTCACATCATCTTGGTAAACATCAATAAATTCATTGATATAACTAGCAAAGGCAACATCCATTTCCCTTTGAAAAGTAGCACCAACATTCATCATTCCAAAATGAATCCTTACAAAAACATAAGTCCCCTAAGGAGTAGTGAAGGTTGTCTTAAGTCTTTCTGATTCTTTGACAACTACTTGATTTTATCCAGAGAAACCATCCAAAGTAGAAAGCATCTTTGACCCTGTTACAAGTTGCAACATATTCTCCATGTTTGGAAAAGGGTAGTTGTCCTTCATAGATGCTTTTTTTATATTCCTAAAATCCACACAAAGTTTGATATCACCATTCTTCTTTCTAACTGGCACAAGGTTTGCCACCCAAGATGAGTATCTAGTAGGCTGAATGATACCACCATCTCTCAATTTCTTCAACTCTTCTTGCATTTTCATGGAAAGAAGTGGGTTAATAGGCCTTTTTTTGTCTAAATGGCTTGGTTTTGGCCTCAAGAGGAATCTCATGTTGGAACAAGTCTTCTCTATATGCCTTCAGCTCTGAATAAGACCAAGCAAGGCAGTCTTGATATTTCTTTAAAAGTTGGGCATAGGACTGTTTTTCTTCTTTGCTTAAATTTCTGCCTAGCCAAATCTTCCTTGGTTTATCCCTGGTTCCCAAGTTGTGCTCTTCCACATCCCTTGAAGCAGACATCTTTCTATTTATGATGCAATCAACATTGTTAAAATTTGCCTCAAGTGCAATAAGACCTTTAGGAATGGTATTTGTTTTCAATTGGATAATATCCTTGTCAAATAAAGTTTCTCTCCCTTCATTCATGCATACCATTGGCTCCCAATCAATGTTCTGACCAGAAAAATCACCTTGGCATTGTAAGAATCTCAATACTTGGGCATCATCATCAAAAATCTGCCAATGTTTCACATTATCTGGGACAGCTTGGCCTTGTTAGCATTTCAATGTTATATTCACAAAAAGGTGAAATGGTACAATTGTCAAATCTAGAGCCAAGTACAGCCAACTTATCAGCAGCATCATTGAGACTTCTATCATGGTAAACAATGTTAAAGGAATCAAACATTTCAATCAAGTCCCAAACTGCATGCTTGTATTATTTCATATGCTGATTTTTTGTGGCATACAACTTCCTTACTTGACAACCAGCTCTGAATCTCCCTTGGCAACAATATCCTTCACTCCATACTTCCATGCAATTCTTAACCCCAACAACAATGCTTCATACTCAGCAACATTGTTAGTGCATTCAAAGTTAAGTTTGAAGGAAAAAGGAAACTCTTCCAAACTAGGAGAAAGCAAAACTACACCAGCACTATTTCCAACTTTGGAGAAAGCTCCATCAAATAGCAAGGTCCAAGGAGAACCTATCATATTAAGGCATTATAATTTATCCATCTTGTTCTCTTTTCTATCAGCAAAACCAATTAAGTTGTCAACATCCACATCAGCAAACAACACTTCATAAGAAGCATTGTTGGGATCTTCAATCAAGTGCAACATCTTCTTTTCACCATAGAGTTTGACAAGGCTGCCCTTAATGGGAATGGTGGAAAATGACATGTCCATTTGAACACTACCACCAACACTTGCAGCCAATTTTCTTGACAAAAGCATACCCCATTTGGTAGGGTGATCAACAATTACAACATTAAGTTTTAAATTCTTACCTGGATATGCTGCAAGTTGCACTACTAAACCCTTCACACAAGCAATGACCAGCACTTCCCTTGAATCCATGGCTATACATTTCCCATATGCTGCTATCACTTTGATATCCAACTCATTCATGACTTCTAGAGGCATGACATTACATGATGCACCAGAATCAAACATACAATTGTGAAGCAACCTATCTTTTATGAGCAAAGTTGTGAAAAATGGATCAACATTCAATTGGGAATCAACCAAGGATGTCCCCAAATATAATTTAGGTGCCTCTCCAAGATCTTCCATTGGTGGTGGTGTTTCAAGGCTAGCAATGTTTTGAAGAGGAGTCTCAACAACATTTACATTTCTGCTTGGGGTAATCTTTTCTTCTTTCAATCCCAAGTACTCAAATGCTCTCTTCTTATGCTCAGGTATTCTAAGCAACTCAATGATGGGAACACTCACTTTAATTTGGCTCAATACTTGGGAAATATCATATGGAAAACTCTTTGGTAAAACAACATTGGAAGGGAAACAAGAAGGTTCATCAGATGGAGAAGTATTCTTGGCAGCCTGGGCATGAAGAGGACTGATATTTTTACATGGGATAGTAGGGTTCTTGGAAATTATTTCTTTTCTAGGATTTTCTTTGGGAATGCTTGTGAGCAAGGGTGTCTTTGGCTTGGCTTGAGGACCAACTCCTCTAACAACTTTACTTCTAGTATTGTACTCTTTCTCTTGACCAACCACAACATTCATTAACAATTGTCTATCTTCCTCCAAAGGAATACCACTATCATACTTCTTGATCATTAAATCCCTTAGATATTCAAAGTCATTATTAGGAATTTCAAAGGCCTAAACTACATCTACATCATGAGCTTGAGGAAGAGAAAGAAATGGTACCCTCTTTATACAATCCCAAAAGGTTGCAGCAGTCCTTGCACTTATCACATCTGATGATGTTGTTGCTTGTTGTAAGCTTGAAGAGCTTCCCATCATACAAATGTCATCATCCATTTCATCTTCATTATCATATTCAATAAATTTCTGTTCCATTTCACATGGAGGATGATGAAGAAACCATCTATCACACCAATCCATATTAACAATTTCTTGAACAACAACAACCGTTGTAGTTAGAGGGTCAGTCACCACTCTATTTTCATGAGTTTGAGGTTGTTTGGTTGTAGATACAACAAGCCCTTTACCTCTATCATCTTGTCTTTGATCACCCCTAGGATGATTACCGAATCTATCATGGTTCTAAGTTCTTTTTTTCCTTGTGAACTTTGCTCGATTCCTTTCTCATCCCGAGCTAATTTTTAAGAAATTTCTAAATCAGCACCCTTGCTAGCTTGAGGCTTCTCAGGGTTTATCAACTTCACACCATCCCTCTTAAGTGGTTTACCAATAGCTTTAATATTATTTTCAATTTGAAGTGCCATGGTGAAAGCTTTCCTCAAGTTTGTAGGATTTTTGTCTCTCAAGTAATAGGCTACCTTTTTATCAAATGCATCTGCATATTTGATCAAGCAAGATTCATCAAAAGGCCTCAAAATGACAAGCAACCTTCTCAATGTTTTATTAAATCTTGTATTGAAGTCATGGACTATCTCATTTGGGTTCTTCTTGATATTTTCAAATTCAGACAAAAGAAATCTAGGATCAGTCCTATCACCATATTGCAACCTAAATGCATTTTTCATCTCAGTCCATGAATCAATAGAGTTATAAGGAAGAGCCTTACTACCAATCCCTAGCATATTCGTCAAGTGTATGGATAAACAATTTGATATACACATTCTCAAATTCTATCTCAAAATCTTCCATCATATTATCAAAATTTTTGAGATGCTTGATCACCGGTAATGGCATTGTTACCTTGGAATTTTGGTAACCTGTTTCTCACATCTTGTGGGACAGCATTTGGATAACCATCCATTCCTCCAAAATTTATAGGACCAAAGGTGTTAACAACAAATGGAGGTCTAGGCTGAGCCATATTGTTTGGTGGGGGTGATCTTGGAGGTGAAACAAGCTGGTGAGGAGTAGTAATGGGTTTGATTGGAATAGATGAGTGATCTTTAAAATGACAACCCCCCAAAGGCTCTTTCTCTTGATAAACTTTAGAAAACTTAGAAACCACAGGAGAATATTTAGGAGAAAGTTTTTTAAATACACAAGAAGGTCCCTCACCTAATGGAGAATGCAAATCAGTAAGAAGATTATCTGAATCAAATCTACTTGAAAAAGAATTATAATCTTCAACAACAGTTGCTCTCCTTCAAATTCAACTATGGGGATTTCTTTTCTTGCAACCAAATCACCAACCAATTTCCACACTCTTCTTCCTTCTAGTTCTAAGCTTCTTGATTCAGTGAGAAACTTCTTAGAAGAGTCCTTGATGAAGAGGGATCTCCTTCCCTCCAGCTTGATAGATTTAAAAAAAGTTTCAAATGACAAAGATGTATAAGACAACTGGTATTTCAAGATCCCAACAGCATGGAGTCACCACTAAGGATTTCCACCTTAGTTGTGCAAGAAAGCACTAAAATATTCTGTCAAATGTATACTACTACTGAAAACTTTGCAAGGTTTTACAAATCAGATCTTCTTCTTCTTATATCCACCGAACACAATGCATCCAAAATATATAAACCGCTGGTTAATGAGAAGAGCAGGCTGAGCTTGAAATATTTTTTACCCAAAACATGTAGATCTGAAGTATGAAATGATATCTCAAGAATGTAACAAATCAAATAATTGATCACATAAATGCTCAAACCTTTCAAACAATTTAAAACCACCAAGAAATTCCAAGAAGTCCCTGGCAACGATGCCACTCAGGTGTTGGTATCCGATTTAATCCCCTTCACAACTTGAACAACATCATGTACTTGCATAAGACACTCAAGGGCGAGATAGATGATTTTATATGTCATTTGTAGGTGGGAGCACACCTATCTAGCTTGTTGGTACTCAAGATTTGAGGGAGTGGATAACACCTTCAAAAGGATCTTGATCTCGATCCTCATTGTTTTAGGTTATGCCTATCAACCAAGGTAAGAGAACCTATATTGCAGCCCTTGTATAGTAAAGGAGATTGATATATCCTTGTATTTTACACATTGTGTGGAGATGGCCTTGGGAAAACATGATCAATTATCCATTATTCAAACTCAAATGAGTTGTCACTACTAAATGATGGAAATGCTTTCAAGGCAAGGCTAAGATTGCTAAAGACATAATAAAAAACTGATATGCTTTGTGCATTTTTGTAAATGGGTTGTATTCTTTTATTGACACACAATGCAATGCAGGGGTAGTATGGGTAGGATGAGTTAGTTTGAATGAAATTTTTGGGGAGATGTTTAGACAAGACTAACCAGGAATTACCAACTTCTTTGAGAACCTTTGCAGAAAATTTGTAATACCTACACAACAAGAATGCTTCCAGAGGTTTTAAATGGTCCTTCAACTAGGATTTGTGCACAAATGGAGGCCCATATCTACACTCTTCCACATAATATTTGATAACCTGCCACAAAAGCTTTAAGAAAAATACCAAAAAGTATCCGGAATCCCTATTTAATCATGACCTAAAGTGTACCCAAAGGTTTACAAACAATATCAATATTCAAGGACAATAAAATGATTTTAAATCTGTTTATCTTCTATCGATGAAGGCTCCTCTCGAGTATAAGATTGCAAATGCCATTAAACCATCAACAAGAAATGAGACCCCGTATGATCAAAGAGAACTTAAACACAAGATTGCAACATGATCAAGAAACATAAATTGAAAACATTCTCAAAACATAACTATATGCAAACTTTTCCAAGTGAATAAACCAGATAATCCGAAAAATGATTAGATATATCAATAGGGGAAAGTCATGAAAACAATCTCGAGCTCATTGATGGCTTTACAACTGAAACCAACTCAACATGATGAAAAATGATACAAAATGGAATTGAAAATGGCTCTCGGTGGTTTTCTCGGAGAAAATGGGTTTCTTTAAGTTTTTGCTTGAAAAATTCTATGTTCTTTCTTCTCTTCTGTCTCCCCCTTTTAAAAATACTTCAAAAATACAATTTATACCTCATGCTAGCTTGGATCCTTGCTTCCCAAGAAAATAATATACTTAGGGAATCAAATTTGTTACAAAACCCTTCATCATTTCATGAAAATGAGATCAAACCGTAAAAAACTCGCATATTGCAGGAATGCACAAAAAAATTTAAAATATTATATGAGTTCAGATCCTTATCCATCCTGTGTCACGTTTTTGGCCTTTAGGCATGCCAACATGCTTTAGCAATCATTCTTCACCTTTTAACCTTTCAATTTTTACCTCTACAATATTTAATTTTCACCTTTCACATTTTTTACATCGGGCTGGTAGAAATACATAAAAAACATCACGGATCATCAAATTAGCTCATGAAAATGGTGCCATTGTTCTTAGAAGGCCAAGGGGACTCAAAATCATATAAGATCTGATGAATTTTGATGAAGAAATGTGATTCCAAGCTTCTGGGAGCTCTCATGGCCGCAAAAAATGTGAATGCACAACAGCCGTCGATCTTAGATAACTTTAAATGCTAGCCCTCCATGTGCTAGATAAGATCCCTGAATATTCCCTTTTCTCCCCTTAGATACGGTGGGACACATGTCTAAAAACCATTGGATCAAACCCCACCAATCAACAATTGCATTTGCGGCCTTTTTAAACCTTTGGAAAATTTTGAAAATTTTCCCCGCTTGCCCTTGGGCCTGCCATGTGTCCTTATGTGGGCCCCACTAAAAACCACAGGCTCTTCTTATGAATTTTGCCACTTATTTGAGGAAAGGAAACTTTTATCCAAAATCTCCACAGCACGAATGCCCACTCTCTCCTTGCCACATGGCACCCTCGATTCACCGCGCGCCACATGTCCACTCCCGCCTCAAACCTCCGTAAGCACCAAAACTCCTTGCAGCCCGTGCTCCTCTTTTTTACATTTTGGAAAATGCCACATGTCACTCTTGGATTAGTTGTGGGGGAAAACCTCCAATTTTTTCTTGTTGCTCCCCAGTGGATCCATTTTTGATTTTGAGATTTTTGCCTCCAAAGGTAAAAAATCCCAACAACTCCCAAATCCCCACTCCTCCCTCTGTTCTCATGGACATGTGTCCTCCTTCCATTGATCGCGGGACTACCTTGCATTTTTTACCCTTTAAACATAGGGGAAAAAATTCACGAACTTCTCCTTCGGCCCCTTCTTCCATCTCACCTCCTGGACACGTGTCCTCTTTTCTTTAGTTGCGGGACTTCAGCATAAAAAATCACTTTTACCTTTTGAAGTTAAAAACTTCAAAGTTATTTCAAAACCCATCCTCTGATTTTTGTTTCTATTGGACACGTGTCCACTCCCTATTCGGTGCAGGATTTCGGGCCCAAAAATGACTGTGAGAAATTCACCAAAATGCAAGCCAAAATTTTTAAGGAAAATCCACCACTCCTCGACCAATCAACATGTGCCACGTAGGCATTTTTTATAAAAGGTGGATCCACAGACAAAATTTTTCCTTTTTTCCAAAATTGAAAAAATGATAAGTTAGAAATATTTTCCCGACCACCCCTAGCCAATAGGAGCCCGCCACGTTGCCATAATGTTGTGATGATGAATTTGATGGGAAAATGACACCCGTATGCCCATCAAAACGTAAAAAATACAGAGGATGCCCTAGAAAATGAATTTTTGACAAGGAAGGTAGATTTCTCAATTTTAAACCAACTGAATCATGTTTTGACATTAATTTCGACTAGGGATTGGGATTTCACTTGCACATAAATGGAATTCAATCAAATCCAAGTTTCTTACACGTTTTGACAAAGGAAAAATGAAACAAATTTGTGGAAAAGAAGAAATTAGGGCATAAAAGGGGGAACTTGTAAATTTGTTCAAATTAGGGCAAAATAATAACAACTTAGGCATTTTCAAAGGATTCCACTAAGAGAAACGAATTGCAGATCATCAAATCGAAAAAATGAAATGTTTGTGAGCAAATTTGGACATGATAAATTAGGGCACATTATGAAAACTCAAGAATGGGACCAACAACTATCATTGTAAGTTCATCACACGTTACTTTAATAATATGAATTGTTTGGATAAGAACATTGATTATCTGTAACTTATTTAGTTTCTTCGTGTTTAGGGAAAAATACTCTAATTCCCTTTTTCCTACTTATCCAAGAACACTCATCGAAACATATAATTAGAATGAAGAACATCAATAGAATAGGATTCTATTTCTTTTGCAAAAGTATAAGATAATTTAAATAATCCATGCTAGTAAATTCTCATTCTACATTTCCTTTTCAAAGCTTATACATTTACAAATTATGCATTACGGACATACTTTGCATGACATCACCTTCATTTAAAAGAGAATAACTTTTCTTTTAAGTACAACTTAAGAACAGATCAAAATTCTTCTCAAGAATGAACTTAGATCAACCAATGCAACATATAAGTTTTTGCCTTCTTTTATCACTTACGAAGTCCATCTACAAAAATTGCTAGCATGGGTCAGTTCAATGAACTGAGCATGATAAGCACTAATCCTTAAAATGAAGTGCATTCCACTAATTGTTCCAATAAAAAAACCCTGCTTTAATGAACAACAAGTAATTCATACTCCCTAAGCATAAGTAATATCAATAAAAAGAAGAGCAATACTAAACAAGTTTAACAAAAAGAAGAACAAAATATAATCTATAATACTTGTCCTATAAATTAAAGTATAATTGATTCCATCAATTATCTTTACCAAACAACAAAACATAACATATCATTATTTCCAATCTACCAAATATAATACAACTCATATCTTTACTATAAGATACAGAAGTGTTTAGAGCATAATCCCTCTTGGATGTTTCATCTCACTTTCATGTAAGGAAGAAAAGAAGCATTCCATTTACCAAGGTACATAACCATCGGAAAGGTTGAAACAATTTATATCATGATTTAAATTGTTCCTTTAATGTAACTCTACTTTAAGATATAACAATTTAACGTATTCATCAAAACTGATCCATATGAAGGAAATTCAAGAAGTGATGGATAAACAAATCAACAACAAGCTACAATTTCTTTTTCCAACCTAACTTCAATCTCATTCCACTTCATTTCAGTCAAATGAAAAGTATACAAGACTAATAAACACTTATTTCCTTTTCTAATAAGAATAAAAATCAGGAGGTTCTAACCAAAGAACTTAACCCAACTGTACTAGAAAAGGAGACCTAACAGGATCTGATCCCAATTTAATCTTTTCTTTACAACTTAATTAAACAGTTTTACCTCCTCTCATGCATACCGTTTAAGCCCTTGCAATAGTTCCAAAGATAGAGAACAAGATCAACTTAAAGGAAAAGAAAACTAATTGCTACTTTCCCTTCCAAATCTTCACATTATAATTCCTGGATTATGCCATCCATTGAAACATTGTAATAATGAAGTTCATACACAACCCACAATCAATTTTGAATCGCAATCAATATTCCAAGACATAACATACATTTATTGGACCCAATAAGAGGTAAGAATCTGAGAAGTTGCTAACACTCAAGCCTTCCCAATAGTTCAGGCAAAGTAGAACCATCTCAACGGTATGCCAACTCATCAATACAAGAACTACAGATTGGGTTTCCAACAAAATACAAGATCAAACATCAAAAATAATACGTACATTCCAGGACTCAATTACAATTCCAAGCACAATGCAAAGCATAAACACCATCAAAGAATCAAGACCATTCAAATACATGTAACCAAGTTAGGGTAACAACATGTTCCTTCAATAGTTTATAAAATAATCAAAAGACTATAATATTTGAATCAATAGAATGTTAAGGTTACCATTTCAATTTATAAACACCAAGTAAAAAAATGATTTTACGGTGATGCATCTCAATATCACAATCACAAATCCCTAAATACACCAACAGTGTAAAGCTAGATCCAGTAAGAAGAAACTTCTTATAAAATAGTTCATTCTACGAACAACTAGCTTCCATTTTCAGTTAAAATCCTTTCAAACCTAGTTTCCCATACTGAATGTAAGATACTTAACAGAGTTCGTTCAAACGACTACAAAACATGAAAGTTGGGTTCATAACGAACCTACAGTAATAGCTAAATAGTCACAAGAAATAGTTCACAAGCACCATGCCTTAAGCGGCTTCGAACACAGTACAAATTATCAAAGATAACAAACCCAAGTTTCAAGTTCGATATCTGTTCCAAAAAAATCAAGTTTGCGCAGGATGAAACCCAAAACTAAACCATATACGGTTTCTCCAATGCATGTTGTTTCAATAACAATCAATGTTTCTCGCAAGAAGAAAAAAAACTAAACCATATACTAGCTTATCCACAATGGCCTACGAATTTCAATAATAATCAATGCTTTTCACAAGAAGAAATACAAAACTAAACCATATACGGTTTTACCTGTGCATGCAAACTTTGCAATAAAGTTTCCACAAGGTGATACAAAACAAGCCATTTACAGATTTATTCATAGTCCAAATAACCATGAAATAAAATTCTAACATCATAGAGCAAATAATCTCTACAATGGTTCCATCCACTGAAACAAGTTTCCAATCAAATAGCTCGAACCAGTTTGTGAGTTTCCATAAGTACTAGAGTTGCTTACCAGCTCGGGTATATAAAACACAACAGTTTGCAACACTAAACTCAACAAATACAGACAGATCTCTAGTAACAATTAAAGACCGCAAAAGAAGTTGAAACCAACAACAATTTCAAACCACTAAGAAGCCAAACAAAGTGACTAGGTTTTGTTCACATATGCACAGTTCCTTGGTGAAAAAGGCAATGCAAAACAAGCTTCCAACAGAATCAAGTAAAACATAGTTCAAAACCCGAAATACAAGTTTTACAAAACCCATCTATCAATTTACCAATTAAGCATGAATGCACAAAACTCATCAGAGAAAAGTTGTTTTAATGAAAACACTTAGAGGAAAGCAAGATATTTTAACAATTAGGGCCTATCATGCCTGATAGTGTCACTGTAAAATCAAAGAAGACCTCTAGCTGAGCTTGCTTCTTCCCTTCTTCTCCATGAAAGATCAAACAAAAAATACTTCTTCCACAATGCCTCATATAATCTCCATGAAACAAAAATAGATTTGAAACCTCCAAAATAGCCATGTAGTGCAGTTTAAACTACTAGTTCAAAAAACCAGAGCGCATGAAGAGAGAAAAAACGGAGAGCATGCAAAATGAAACAACCAAACAAAAATCCACTGGCATGCCTTCCAAAGTAGTTCGGGCTCATGAAACAAAGTTCATTAATTACATTAATTCCATATCTCCTGCCCAATCTTCCTTGCCACCACCTGCCAAGTCTGGCGAGTTCCCAATCAAAAATAACATGCGTTTCCATTTCTAGTGATACTACCACCTAGGCCTCCACCAACCAAACTAGCCCCTACCAAAGTTGGTAGTCCCACATGTCCTTTCATCCTTATCAACAACATTAATGCCTTAGGAACCTGTTGTTGCAGGCTCACAACACCCCTGGATGTAGATAAGGCTTCTAGGTTGATCACTCTAGCATCCAGTGTGATTACACAACATGGAAACCTCTCTCTAAGTGTGGGACTTGTTAAACTAAGAGAGGAATCTCCAGATTAGAGGCTGGTTCCTCAAACTCCTCTGATTTAGATCTATATTTTGTAAAACTATAGAGGTTCAGATCCTAATCCTACTCTAAATTGCAAGGAGATGGGGATAGAAGTGCAAAATTGAAACTGACTAAAGATGGTGATGCACCAAAAAGGAGTGGTGAAATAATTTTGTCATGCAAATAGACACAAACCAAGGATTGCAACATAAAACATACACAGGCTGATAAGCTATAATTTAGGATCTGAAATGAAGCAAATAATACAAACAAAGGACTGAAACCCATTCACAGAGCTTACATTATCATTTCAGTGTCAAAACCATGCATTACAACCTCAGAGAGGTAAAAAACTATTACCGTCTTTGAAGAGGTCCGATTCTTCAAAAAATCACTTCTTTGGAGGTGAAAGAAGAAGTTGCTATGCCAAAAGATGTTCCCCCTTTCAAAATGAGCCAAAATCGGCTTTTATATTGCATGGGTCGAGCCCGGAGACAAAACATACAAAAATGTGAGAGCCCATTCCTCCTTGATCATGAGATACATTAAAACGGCATGGGAGACCTTACAAACCCATACCCTGTCATTTTTGACCGAATTGCAGGAGAATATGACCCATTCTCGCATTCAATTTGGTCACTCAAATGTCACTTCGCCATGAACATGTGTCGAGCCATTTCTTAACTTTCTCTCTCGGACTACACAAAATTCAATATTAACCCTAGAATCATGTAGAAAATTTCATAAGCTTTCCGTTGATATAAATAACATGCAAATCCAAGCTCTGGATCGAAAGATATGGTGATCTGAAGATTTAGGGCACAAAACAGGTGAAAATGGATTTTGAAATTTTTTCCCACGCTCTTCCACCTGGATGACACGTGTCAAGCGCTGATTGGATGTGTAATTCCCTCTCCTTTCGCTTACCCACGGGTTTTCCTTGAAATTTTTGATTTTTTGTAAATTTGGAACATTTTCCATTTTTCCCCGTGCCCCCACCACCTAGGACACGTGGCATGATCTGATTGGAGGACAGGGGCGCGGGGTCATCCTTTACTTTTTAGTTTTTTGCCAAAACTCTTGCCAAATTCTCTAATTCCTCCCCGACCTCTACGCTTCCTCGCTCTATTGACACGCGTCCTCTTTTATTGCTCGAGCCAGCGCTTCAAACCTTGCCCTTTGAACTTTTGGACGTTTCCCCTTGTGACACGTGGCGTTTCCTAACTCATCCGCGGCTCGCCGACTTTTCGCATCCACTGCGTCTTTTCCCCCAGATGTCCCAAACTGCCTTGGGACAAAACTTCCGATCCGCTTTGATTCAGGCTTCCCTGTCCCTCTTTCGGCCGATGACATGTGGCGTAATTTGATTGGCTCTCGGCTCCTTCAGCTCCCCGCGTCCGCCGCGTACTTCTGGCCCGACTGTCCCGTGTGAAAGTTCTCCTTTTCGGTTGATCTGGTGGTTTGTGTCCTCGCGGCCCAGATGTCCCAGACTATTCCGCTCAGCTAGTTAGTCAATTTTCCTTTGACCTTTGGCCGGTTCGCCTTTCCATGTCTCGCGCATCCTCACGGCTCGGATGCCCTTTGCTCCGCGGACCGCTTGGCGCCCTTTCGGCCGATTCACGCCCCGACGTCCCAAATGTCCCGACTGTTGCGAGGACTAGGACTTAGCCAATTTTCATGATTTTTTTCTGCCCAAGCTTGTTTTTGCAAATTTTTCACCTTTTTCAGAACTTGCTCTTTTCTTCTTGGACAGGGGAGTTAGAAAAAATCTGAGGGGACCCTAGAAACATGATTTTTTGCCCTGAATCAATCTATTTGCCTGGGACTTGAGTATTCTGATGCATGTTATCAATTTTACCCTGGGGGTGCAAATTGGATAACAATTTGGTGACTCAGCGGGGTTACCTGCCTGCTAGGTAGAAGATACCAGTTGCCTGAAGCAGTCCATTGGGCATGGAGTTATCAAATATTCAGCTTAGAACCCCAAATGACTCAAAATGTGTAAGGAGGAAGATGGAATATCACCTGATGGAAGCAAGGATTGCAAAACATTTCCATGGTTAGTAAGCTCTGCCAAAGCATTTAGGGAAAATAAAACTAACCTACAAAGAAAACAATGTGCACAAGTACTTGGAGGAATGAAAATCTAATCTAATATTTGCAAAGTAGTGAATTTGCCTCTAGAAGCAACGCTTGAGATAGATTTCATTGACTGGAATCAGTAGTTCTTCACCATCCAATGAGGCCAATTGAAAGCATTGTTGTTCTTGCACTTCGTGACCATGTATGGGCCACTCCAAATGGCATCAAATTTTGAATGCTTTCCCGGTTTTGCTCTGTCCATATCCCATTTCAACACTAGATCTCCAACCCGAAAAATCTATCCTTCGCTTTCTTATCAAAGGTCTTTTTGATCAAAGCTTGATCCTTTTCCATTGCTTGGGATGCCCGATTTCGATCTCTTGCAGCTCCATCAACTCGCATACCTCACCTCCAGGGCTCAAATTCAAGCAACTCTAGCTGCTTCATGAGTTCCAATGTTGGCAACTCCAAAGTGACATGGGAAATATTGCCTCTCTTCCATATACAAGTTTAAATGGAGAGTTACCCCTGTGATCTTTTGGGAGTCATCCTATCACCCATAAGGCTGATTTCGAGTTTGGTATGCCAAGACCTCTAATTCTCATCAAGAGTCCTCCTAATGATCCTCAACAAGTTCTTGTTTGTAGACTCGGCTTTGGCCATTACCTTGAGGGTAATATTTTGATGAAGTGCTTAGGTAGATACCGTTCTTGACAGCCCACTCGGTACCCTTAGATCCAATGAATGCCAATGCATTATCGTAGATTATTGTAGCAGGTACACCAAATCTAGTTGTTATCCCCTTGTAAAATCCTAAGATGCTAGACTCATTTGCCTCTTTGAGTGCTACTGTTCACATCCATTTGGTGAAGTAGTCTATGGTCACAAAAATCCATTTGTGCCCTTGACTTGAATTGGGATTAATGACTCCAATGAAGTCCAAACCCCATTGCATGAATGGCTGGTCAACTGAGATTGGATGTAATGGAAGGGCAGCAAGTCTCTCTTTTCCTGTGAAGAGTGCACAATTCTTACACCTCTTGATCCATGCATAGAAATCACTGAAGATCTTAGGCCAATAATAACTAGCCTTCATGATTTTTAGAGCTATCACTCTTGGTGCAAAATGACCACCAGCTGGTCCACCATGGAACTCTTCCAATACTCTTTGAATTTGATTTGTGCTGATGCATCTCAGCAGCACTCCATTCACATCTTTCTTGAACAAAACTCCATCAACAATGGCATACGGGACAGCCTGCAATCTGAAGTGTCTCCTTTGGGTCTTGTTCATCTCTGGAGGGCATAGGCCTGTGCTTAGGAAGTGTATAATACCTTGGGTCCAGCAAGGAGTGGGGGCAGCATTGTCTTCTTCTTGATTGCCACTTGGCTCATGGCTGTCCTGGACTGTCAAAACAACCTCTTCTTCATTGCATACTTCTTTTTGCTTCCCCAAAACCAGCTGCTCACACAATCCTTTCCCTCTTACCAGCTTGGTGATCTTGATCTCAATGTCATACTCCATGACATGGGTGATCCAACCTGCCCTTTTCTCATTCAAATCCTTGTTGAGGAGGAAGTCCTTAACCCCAACATGTGAGACCAGCAACTAGACCTTGTTGTTTGAGATTAAATGCTTGAATTTCTTCAAGCTTCTGATTACTACAAGTACATGCTTCTCAATAAAAGAGTACCTCACCTCATAGTCATCTAGGCTTCGGCTGAAGAAGGCAATTGGCTGCTCATCATTATCCTTGTTCTGCTATACCAAAATGGCAGAAATAGTGTCATTACCTCCAAATGCATAGAGGATGAAATCCTTGGAGAAGTCTGGGTTGATGAGAGTTGGTGCTTGGGAGATGGCTTCTTTGATTGCTTCAAAACTCTCCTTGCCTTCTGCTGTCCACTTAAAAGCCATGCTCTTCTTTAACATTTTGGTGATGGGCTTGACAAGGGCTGCAAAATCTGGGACAAACCTTCGAACAAAGTTTATCCTTCCCAAGAAACTCTGAAGGGCTTTCTTGTGGCTTGGAAATGGTAGTGCTCTTATGTCTTCAACCCTCTCTGATCAATTTTTAATCCTTCCTTGGAGACAATATGGCCAAGGAGCTTTCCCTCATGTGCAAGAAAGATGCACTTCTTAGGATTCAAAGACACTCCAAATCTCCTGCACCTTGTGAAGACTTGCCTCAAATGAGAGAGGTGGTCTGCTGCATTTTTGGAAAAAAAGTTGATATCATCGAGGTAAATCAGCACCACATTGTTAATCAAACCTTTGAATGCCATGTCCATTTCCCTTTGGAAGGTAGCACCAACATTGGACAGCCCAAATGGCATTTTCCTGTATGCAAAAGTTCCCCATTTGGTTGTGAAGGCTGTCTTGAACTGGTCCTCTTCCTTCACCATAATCTGATTTTAGCCTGAGTAGCCATCAAGAAATGAGAACCTTTCTAAACCAACCACCACTTGCAAGATTTTCTCCATGGAAGGGAGTGGGTAATGGTCCTTAAGAGAGGCTCTATTCAAGTCTCTGAAGTCAACACACAATCTGATCTCTCCACTCTTCTTTTTGACTGGAACTAAGTTGGCAACCCAACTAGAATGCTTGATTAGGAATATAATCCTTGACTCAATCAGCTTGTCCAATTCTTTTCCTCACGAGAGGCTCCATGTGTGGATTGACCGTCTTTGTTTCTACCGACAGGCTTAGTATTTAGATCCAATTCAATGGTATGCTTTGAGCTAAGTTGGGATTGAAACCTTTCAAGTCTTCATAGCTCCAAGCAAACACGTCGGTGAACTCTTGACACAATTTGTATGAATTCATACCTTTCTTGTTCGGTTGTCATCCTCCCAATTTGCAACGGTTTGTTCTCTTCTACCAAGATGGATACCGAATCCTCTCTCTTGACTCAATGCTTGCTTTCTCCTTTCTAAACTGATTATTGGGGTTAAAAATGGACTCCAAAGTGATAAGTCCTTGGGCAGCTTATTAGTTCTCAATTGTACTACTTGGTCACCATACTTTGCTGTTCCAATCTCTCTTGATTCCCGGCCGAGAACTCGATTCTTCTTGTAAGAAATGGATGATTTGCTGGTTGTTTTCAAACACTTGCCAACTAACATTGTTATCTTGCACCAAGGCCTCAATCACGTGGATGTTTGGTTGTACCTTGTCTTGTTGAATGCTTTCCACAATGTCAAAAGCTGCCCCTACTACTGCAAGCATGTCAGCAGCTTGATTCTCCTTCCTAGGAATGGATTTGATGCCAAAACCCTCAAAATCTTCCATGAGGTCCCACACCCTGTTCTTGTAGCACTTGAGAAGATCATTTTTGGCAGCATGCTGTCCTTTGACCTGATTTACAATCAATTCACTGTCCCCAAAGACTTGCAAGTTCTTTATTTTCTTTTTTATTGCCCAATGCATCCCTTGCACCAAGGCTTCATATTCAGCAGTGTTATTGGAGCATGCAAACTGAAATCTAAAAGCTGAATAGTACTTTACTCCTTGAGGTGAAACAAGCATGGCTCCACCTCCTGCACCTTATCTACTCCTTGATCCATCAAAAAACAGCTGCCATACCTCATTGTCATCTTTGTGGTCTGGCTTGGTGATGCTAGGAATAGGCTGATTTTCTTCGTGTATGCAATAGACCCCTAGCTCAGATTCTTCCACTTCTTGATAAGGATCAAATGCATGTATCTTGTTTGCCCATTCATCAAGAGTTAGATCCGGGATGCTTCCAACCTTAGTGTCAGCTTCATCAGTGCTTGGGTGATCTTCTTGATCAAATGCTGAGCAATTGGCATTAATCTGACTTGGAGTGTAAGGCTCAATGTGGAAGTTTGCAATAGGTTCTGACCTAATTGTAGCCTTAGTTCCATACCTCGTTCAAACAACATGTGTGACCAATCAGCAGACAAATATCCCCCAATCTTGGCTGTGAAGTCCCTTAACAAACAAAGGGCAAAGAGTGGTGGAAGGTCTATGACTGATACATCTTGTAAAACAACAACATTTGGACATGCATGCAAGGTAAGACTCAAGTTTATAATCACTCCAATCAAGTGTGCTGATGCTGTCCCATCTAGCTGCACTACCCCCTTGGATATGGTTTCATACTAGAGCCCTAGCTGATCAGCTATCTGTTTAGGCATTACTGAGCTACTTGCCCTAGAGTCTATCATGTAATTGTGCACTAGCTGATTTCCAATGATCAGTGAAACATAGAAAGGAGGGGGCTTCAAAATTTTACCTTGCTGTCCTCCATGATTTCCCTTAGGCTGGGTAGCATTTGTAAGCACTTTGTCTTGCATCTGAACTTGCTGATTCGAAGTTGGCCAGTCCTTTATGGCAGCTTGCAGCAGATCTCTTTGGCCTGGGATAGATAGGGATTCCCACATTGATATATTAACATTTGTTTTCTTCATCTGATCAATGATACTCTTGAATGGAGATGAAGTATCCCTTTGCTATCCCTTTGCTTGTACATTCACTCCTTGCATGTGGCGTAAACAACCGGTATTTGATTTGGTCTAGGAGCTGTTCTTGGCTGCCCTTGTGCATTTGAAATTGGATTTTCCTTGCAACCACTTGTGGAGCCATGGAAGGTTGTGGATTGGTTGGGGATAATGGTTGTTCTTCACCCAAATTCCTTCTCTTAGACCTTGTGTTGACGGCAACACCTTGAGAAACTGCTTGATTCATGCCACAGAAATCTTCTGCTTGCCAATTCACCAACGTGGTGTCATTTGGGGCTGATTGTTGTTGGAATGTTTCTTGTTGTTGGCTGTTTCCTTGACTGCTCTCACCCTCCACACCAGTAGTTGTCACCATTAGTGCTTGATTCAAAGCACCATTGAAGCACATGGATTGGTTATGAGGCTCATTGCATGGAAAACACCAATCATACTCCTGAGCAATGTTGTTTTGTGTTGGCACCAATGCCTTAGAGGCAGATATGGCATTTGGATTATAGGGCTGAAATGGTCTATTGGTAGGAGGCCTTGTTTGATTCATATTTGCAGCTGGATTAGGTGGCCTTTGTGGTTGGTATGGCTGCCTGTTAGGCTGAGCTTGGGGTTGATAAGAAGGTCTAAAACCTTGGGTTTGCTTCCTTTTGAGAGTAACCAACTCATTACCTAGGTTTTGAAATTGTTTCATGACTTCTTGAAGCTCATTTGGGGCACTTGGAGATGAAGTGGAAGCTTCATTTGAACTCTGATTTCTAGGAGTGGGAGAAGGAGCCAAATTAGGTGCTTGACTGGTGTTTGGACTCTCTAAACTTGGGAACAGTGGCATGGGAGGTCTAGGGGCAAGTTTGCCAGCTTAGATTAAACAATTTTCAGCCCTAATGGCAATGCTATAAGCCATAGGGATAGTTATGCCTCCCATGATCGTATTAACATAGAAATATTAGAATTTAGAGCTTTGAGATAGTAGAGAAAAGCACCTTCTGCTGTTGGCCTGACTGCCATTGGAATTCTCTCCCAAGTCTTTTGAAATCTAAAGTTGAAATCGGTCAGCTGCTCATTGGGAGCTCTCTTGATGGTTGTCAGCTGCTCCAAAAGAGACAAGTTGTCTCCCTTCTCTCCAAATTGCTCATGAAGTGCTATACACAACTGATTCCAATTTGTGATAGAACCAGCTCCAAGGCTCCTAAACCATTGCAATTCTTTCCCCTTGAATGAAGACACCAGTAACTTGACAGCCACTTGCATTTCATTGATTTCATGGATTTCACAAAGGTTAGCAATATCTTTAACATGATCACCTAGAGTAGTCTGATTTTCTCCAGTGAAGTAGGGAATGTTATTTAAGGCTGCAATAGGAATTGATGTTGTGCATTGAGGGCAAGTGGACTCGCTGCCTGTGAAGTTGACATAGGGGTTGTTTTGTGCCATTCTAATTGGTCTTAAAACCCTTGTTGACTGAATGAAAGGCCTACCAAGTGGAGGAGTTGAGAGAGTTCTGTTTGGTGGAGATGGAGACCTTTGAATCCTTCTTCCTCTTTACCTTCTTCTTGGAGATAATTGCAGGTATTCAAACAACACTTCTTCTTCTCCAACTCTTGACCTTGTGGTGATTCTTCTCATGAGTTTTCAGGCCTGCACTACTGAAACCAGTTGATTCTTCCCCTTGGAGTCACCAGATATGCAAATAATAGCTCTTTTCAAGCAAGAAAATTGCAGTAGATGCACATCAACTTTACTTTATGCAATAAAAATGAGACCTCTAGTGTCCCATCGGGCGTGACAAAACTATTGTTGCAGCTCACAACACCCTTGGATGCGATTAGGCTTTTAGGTTGATCACTCTAACATCCAGGTGATTGCACAACATGGAAACCTCTCTCCAAGTGTGGGACTTGTTAAACCGAGAGAGGAATCTCCAGATTAGAGGTCGGTTCCTCAAACTCCTCCGATTTAGATCTATATTTTGTAAAACTACGAGAGGTTCGAGATCCTAATCCTACTCTAAATTGCAAGGAGACAGGATAGAAGTGCAAAATTGAAACCGACTAAAGATGGTGATGCACCAAAAGGAGTGGTGAAATAATTTTGTCATGCAAATAGACACAAACCAAGGATTGCAACATAAAACATACACAGGCTGATAAGCTATAATTTAGGATCTGAAATGAAGCAAATAATACAAACAAAGGACTGAAACCCATTCACAGAGCTTGCATTATCATTTCAGTGTCAAAACCATGCATTACAACCTCAGAGAGGTAAAAACTATTACAGTCTTTGAAGAGGTCTGATTCTTCAAACAATCACTTGCTGGAGGTGAAAGAAGAAGTTGCTATGCCAAAAGATGTTCCCCCTTTCAAAATGAGCCAAAATTGGCTTTTACATTGCATGGGTCGAGCCCAGGAGATAGAAACATACAAAAACGTGAGAGCCCATTCCTCCTTGACTACAGATACATTAAAATAGCATGGGAGACCTTACAAACCCATAACCTGTCATTTTTGACCGAATTTCAGGAGAATGTGACCCATTCTGCGTTGAATTTGGTCGCTGAAATGTCACTTTTGGCCATGAACACGCGTCGAGCCGTTTCTTAACTTTCTCTCTCTAGACTACACCAAAATTCAAGATTAACCCTAGAATCATGTAGAGAATTTCATAAGATTTCCGTTGATATAAAGAACGTGCAAATCCGAGCTCTGGATCAAAAGATATGGTGATCTGAAGATTTAGGGCACAAAATAGGCAAAAATGGATTTTGAAATTTTTCCCACACTCTGCCACCTGGATGACACGTGTCAAGCACTGATTGGATGCGTAATTCTCTCTCCTTTCGCTTACCCATGGGTTTTCCTTGAAATTTTTGATTTTTGTAACTTTGGAACATTTTCCATTTTTCCCCCGTGTCCCCGCCACTTGGGACACGTGGCATGATCTGATTAGAGGATAGGGGCGTGGGGTCATCCTTTACTTTTTAGTTTTTTGCCAAAACTCTTGCCAAATTCTCTAATTCCTCCCCGAGCTCCATGCTTCCCTACTCTATTGGACACGTGTCCTCTTTTTATTGGCTCGGGCCAGTGCTTCAAACCTTGCCCTTTGAACTTTTGGACATTTCCCCTTGTGACATGTGGTGTTTCCTGATTCATCTGCGGGCCCACCGGCTTTTCACGTCCACCGCATCTTTTCGGCCCAGATGTCCCAAACTGTCTGGGACAAAAACTTTTGATCCACCCGATTCGGGCTTCCCTGTCCCTCTTTTGGCTAATGACACGTGGCATAATTTGATTGGCTCTCGGCTCCTTCGGCTCCCCGCGTCCGCCGCGTACTTCTGGCCCGACTGTCCCATGCGAAAGTTCTCCTTTTCGGTCAATCCGGGTGGTTCGCATCCTTGTGGCCTAGATGTCCTAGACTATTCTACTCAGCAGTTAGTCGATTTTCCTCTGACCTTCGGCCGGTTCGCCTTTCCGGGTCCGCGCGCGTCCTCACGGCCCGGATGTCCCTTTGCTCTGTGGACCGCCTGGTGCCCTTTCGGCCGATTCGCACCCCGACGTCCCAAATGTCCCGACTGTTGCAAGGACTAGGACTTAGCCTATTTTCATGATTTTTTCTGGCCCAAGCTTGTTTTTTTCAACTTTTTCACCTTTTTTCAGAACTTTCTCTTTTCTTCTTGGACAGGGGAGTTAGAAAAAATCTGAGGGGACCCTAGAAACATGATTATTTGCCCTGAATCAATCTATTTACCTGGGACTTGAGTATTCGATGCATGTTATCAATTTTACCCTATGGGGTGCAAATTGGATAACGAACCATCACGTAATGCTTGCATGACCCCCTTAGGTTCCCCTTCTTGCCATTAGTTTAGGTAGATTACTGGCTTAGGTGAGATCTTAGGTAGAATTAAGGTTTATACCTTAGGATATAACACTAACCACTAACCCCTAACATAGGTCCTTAGCAATTAGGTTAAATAACTCCACATAGGTAAGTGATAAAAATACAATAGCTTTTAGAAACTAGATTAGATCACCAAATAACCTTATAGTGTTAGGTTCTAGTTTTAATACCTAGCAATCCTTCTAACTATTTAGTACCAGGTTTAGGTTAGAAACAAAATTGTATCAAGTAACATAACTTAGGTAGGAAATACTTCCACCGGCTTAGGATTCTATAAGTCAATCCTCAATAGGGCCTTGGGTATCTCTTATTGTGTGTATAGGTTGCATTCCTATTTTATCAACAATGACTTGTCTTGGTTGATCTTTAAAGACCCAAGCCAAACAACCTAGTGAATGGAAGTACATTCACATAGAAATCAAAGAACTTACAACAACAAAGTTCAGTCCAGTGTGTACCTTAACACATGGAATATCTATTTTACCATTCATTCAACATAGCAGTTTTAAAACATTCCTTGGATCACTAAAATTGATCTAAGGATGAGTTGGATAAAAAGACAAGTTTACAACTCTTAAACCAGATTGCAAATCACCTACTAGAAATGAAAAATGAATTAAGAGAAGTCATACCAGTTTGATCAAAGGATCTTAAGAGTAGAAAAGATGTGTCCATATCAAGCATGATTTCCAATAATCAGAAGAACATATCCATATAAGGAAAATCACATATCAACACTTGAATGCTAAGGAGGAAAATAACATCACCAAGGGTGTTACAAAATGTAGACACCAAAATTAGGTAAAACTCCCTTTGGTCTCTCGACAAATAAACACCTTCATCACATTCACCTAGCCATGGTCCCCTTAACCCCACTAATATTAATTTAATTATTTTAATTAAATTAATTCATTATCCTCACCATATTTATTATTTAAATATCTTAATTTAGATAATGCCCACACTTGCACCTCACCTAGAAACCTCACCAAGCCAACTCACCCTAAGACCTATTCTCGAGTAAGTTGCCATAACTAACTAAGACTTACCCAAACCCTAAAACTCAATGCCTACATTATCTCTAACCACATTCCTGCATGTTTACAAGGAGTTTCCAGTCTAATCCACGAGTTAATGACATGAGATCCTAGAAAATCAAGGGGATCTACCTAGTTTAGTAAACCTATGAAATCCCTCCTTGAAGACGATAGTTACCCCTAACCTCCACCGTTAAGCTAAAACTATCGTCGGTCACCTTTTAATCCCCAAAACAACCTTATTTTCAAGGTTGGAAAAAGGTTGGTAGATTCCTAAGAGATAACACATATTTTGAGACTATGTTTCCTTGAGAACACACACGTAAAGAAGGAGATCAAACATTTTCTCTTACACAAGCATCCAATATTCACCCAACAACCATCCAGTGACCATCCAGCACAAATTTGATCCAAAAAAGCAAAAAGGAATACACATGTAGCCCATGCAGGAGATTTCCAATGTTTGGTGATCCTAAAAAATATTCAACCTCTTACCAACATCTTCATCCATCACTCATAGGCACCCTGAACCAAATTTCAAGTAATTAGAAAAGTTTACTCCTCTGGGTCATTCATTTAATTATTGTATCTTCATCATTTGTTCTCCTAGCCACCCATTGACCTCCTTTAATACTCACTCCTCCATATCCCCATTAAAACCCCATCCAAACCCCATCCAAACAGCCTAATACCTCACTCCGACCAACCTAGTCCCTTGTGTAATCATAAGGGAGATCAATAGCTCATTCTCAGTAGCATTCCAAGTTTTCCACAAGAATCGCACCGGTTCTCCACAACCGGCATCACTCACCCTTAACCGGAATCAGTCTCTTTATTTACCAATAGATCCTAGAATAGTGACTTACCCCTCCATTCCCACATAACCCTTATTCACTCGTGACTGCCTAGGACCTCTGTCGGACTCTGCAGAGAACCGTAACTAACTACTTGACCTTTGGATCTTATTTTAACCTAGCCTATTAGATTACATTTTTCTTATTGTGTTTTTAATGAGATACCTAAATCATTTCATTTACAATAGGATCTACTTCATTACTAGAATTAAATTGTTTTAAACAAAGGGGTGACACCCGTCTAGGAATTATCACACTTCTCGGATCTCGGCACATGCTAGAAAGTTCACTTGCACATATTGTTTAACTATTTCTAGTGGTCTTGTGTTCCATTTTAGGTAGTTCCTCCTAGCCAAAAGGAAGCTCTCACAATAAGATGTGGATTCAAAAGTCATACGTACGCAAATGCCCAACAACTGAAATTTCAAAAGGTATTCCTCCTATACCCATTACCCTATCTATTTCGTCAATATTCAAAGAAATGTCTAAGAATCAGGTGAAACATTTTATGCAAATTAGGTCACACTCCCCTTTAGTACCTAAAAAAATAAATACCTTCATCATCTTCACCCACACATGGGGCAACCACATCTTATTTTTGTCGGTGTTGCTTACCAATACAAGCTACACAACACAAAGGGGCATAATGTAGACACCAAAATTAGGTCACACTCCCCTTTGGTCCCTTGAAAAATAAATACCTTCATCACATTCACCTAGCCATAGTCCCCTTCACCCCAATAATATTAATTTTATTTAATTAATTCATTATCCTCACCACATTTATTATTTAAATATCTTAATTTAGATAATGCCCACACTTACACCTCACCTAGACACCTCACCAAGCCAACTCACCCTAAGACCTATTCTTAGTAAGTTGCTATATCTAACTAAGACTTACCCAAACCCTACAAATCAATACCTACATTGCCTCTAACCACATTCCCACATGTTTACAAGAAGCTTCAAGTCTGATCCGTGGGTTAACGACACGAGATCCTAGAAAATTAAGGGGATATGCATAGTTTAGTAAACCTAGGAAATCTCACCTTGACCGATGCCGATTACCCAGTAACTGTCATTTGGTTAAGACGGAACCGTCATCGGTCACCTTTTAATCCCCAAAACAACCTTGTTTTTGAGGTTGGAAAAAGGTTAGCATATTCCTGAGAGATAACACATTTTTGAGAACAAGTTTCTATGAGAACACACATGCAAAGAAGGAGATCAAGCATTTTCTCTTGTGCGGACATCCAACATTCACTTGCAACCATCCAAAGTGACCATCCAACACATATTTGATCCAACCAAGAAAAAAGGAATGCACATGCAGCCCATGCAGAGATTTCCAACATTTGGTGATCCTCAACAACATTCAACCTCTTACCAACACCTTCATCCATCACTCACAGGCACCCAAAACCAAATTTCAAGTAAGTAGAACAATTTACTCCTCTAGTTCATTCATTTAATTATTGTAACTTCATCCTTTTTTCTCCTAGTCACCAATGACCTCCTTTAATAATCACTCCTTGATATCCCCATTAAAACCCCACCAAACCCCATCCAAATAGCCTAATACCTCACTCCGACCAGCCTAGTCCCTTTTGTAATCATAAGGGATATCTAGAGCTCATTCTGTAGCATTCCCAGTTTTCCATAGTAATCGGCACCGGTTCTCCCCAACCGGCGTCAATCACCCTTAACCGGCATCGGTCTCTGTATTTTACCAATAGAGCCAAGACAATGACTTACCCCTCTATTCCCACATCACCCTTATTCACTTGTGACCTTCCTGAGACCTCTGTCAAACCTGCAGAGAACCAGAACATACTACTTGACCTTCGGATCTTATTTTAACCTAGCATGTTAGATTAGATCTTTCTTATTGTGTTTTTAATGAGATACCTAAATCATTTCAATTACAATAGGATTTACTTCATTACCAGCATTAAATTATTTTAAACAGTGGATTGATAGCCGTCTAGGAAGTATCACACTTCCCGGATCTATCACACGCTAGGCAGTTAGTGCACATATTGTTTAACTCTTTCTGGTGGTCTTGTGTTCCATTTCAGGTAGTTCCTCCTAGCCAAAAGGAAGCTCTCATGATCAGCTATGGATTTAGAAGTCATACGCGCACAACAACCCAACAACCAACATTTCAACAGGTATTCCTCCTACACCCATTACCCTATCTATTTCGTCAATATTCAAAGAAATGTCTAAGAATCAGGTGAAACATTTTGGCACGCTCGGTGGGACCCATTCGGGTTCCTTGTATTTTATTCATTCCTAGGAAAAGTTGTGTGTTTGTTTCCCTTCAGAAAAGCATACACATTAATTTTCTTCCTTGGTAACCCTCTTTTTCTTTCTATTTTCTCTAAAAGAAACCTTTCTTTTGGTGTACTTAAAAAGAATCATTTCTTCTTGTTTTCTACATTTTAGTGAAAGAGCATCCCTCTTCCTATTCATCCATTTGTGTCATAAAACTTCATATTTTTATTTGGGGTTTAAAAATTATTGCATTTCATTCTCGATTTATCACATTATCTCACATTAATTGAGGGTAACCTATACACTGGAAGTCATTCCTAGCTGATGGTTGATAAAAGAATAATAAAAGCACATCTTTCTCTCTCTAAGTCTTGCCAAATTGCACAAATTGAAAACAAATACATATTCTTAAACAACATATTTCCTGGGAACATCTCACAACGATCACATTGATATGAGGATTGCAAGTACTCCCTAGCTCACTTTGCTTAGTCGAGTCATACTTCGAGAAAATCCCACCCCGCCATTTCATACTTGAAACCTCACCTTTTAGATCTCTTTCTTTGTAGGAAGCCATCCTCAACAAAAATTCTATTTTACAGTTCATGTGTCAGTCCTTAAATAGCATAAGCTAAACAAACATAATAGAAAAGGCACTCTTAGGATCACATTTTTCTTAGTGTTTTTGCTTGGCTTGCATTTTGAGGTGAGAGGTCACATTCTTCATTCTTCTTGTTTCTCCTTGCACGCTCCTCATCATAGTTGGTGTATTCTAGCTTCTTTTGAGTGTGCCTAGACCATATTCTCATCATTCTCAGAATTTTGGGTTTGATTCCACATCAAATTTTAATTCACAACCACTTTTCTTTCATCACTATTTCAATTTCATAGTGACCGGTGTTGGTCCAGTGACCGTCTCAGTTACCCCCTAACCGTTGTCGGTTATACCCAACCGGCATCGATTCACTGTCATTTTGGTTAACCTACCCAAAGGGACATTTATTCACCTTCTTCAACTTTTCAGATTCCCTGTCACTACTATCATTCCCATTGACCTTGTAAAACTCATCAGGTTTGGCATACCTATCAGATTTGACCTTACACCTTTTTTTTGTCTCACTATCCATTTCCCACAAAGGACCAAAGCATCGGTTACGCCTAATTGGTGTCAATTTACCCTAGCCGGCATCAGTTATCCTGTGCCACTTTCCAACTAACATTTGGTACCTAGTACACTTTTTGACCTATTTCACTGTGCTCCTGCTATTTTGTTGTGTCATTTACAAAGAAGCACCTAAGTTGATTAGTAGTGGTAAACATGGTGCTGACCCAAAGACAAGAAAGCACACTCATATTCCATGCAAGTTGTCAACCACTCCCACCTAGTCCTTCACCACCTTCCATTTTATCACCCACCATAGATCCTATCCAACCTATCACTATCACTACCAGAGATGAAGAGTTTGCACGACTCCTTGACCAAAACCCTACTGCCTTGTAGTTTTATATTTCCCACTCATCCACCCAAGATACCTCGGGTCGGTTAATATACAACATGCCCATATCTATCCCTCTGAATCTCACTCCCACTCATGCATCGGCCCTATCTAGCTTCGTGTTTCCCGCATCTACCTTATCCCCAGTTGTTTTGCAGCTAGGTCCTATACCCATTATGACTGCCACATCTACTACATCCGTTGCACCCTCCACATCCACCATACCTTCGACCACTACCCAAAACACAACCTTATCCACCCTTATTATCTTGCATATACCTGTAGCTACACTACCACATCCGGTGTCAGTGACCCCTACCCCTTTTCAAAACGTGGTCCTTTCCATTCCATAGTCATTGGCCCCCATTGCCACTAGGGTTATCATGAACCTTCCACCTCCATATACGTACTTATCGCAGCCTCTCATTTCATCTATTATTCACTCGGTACGTACCCCCATGATCGCCTTCATCTCAATCAACCTACATGACAATGCCATATACTTGAATGCCACCCCCATTATATGCCCAAAACCAACCCTCTCACACTACATGAGGCACCTAATCATTGCAACCTACCAACAACCTAATCAAATTGATGATGGACAAGATGTAAACATTAGAGGCATCAGTTTCTAGCTCCCACAATACTCTCACCTATGAGGAGATTTGTAATGACCTATCCACCCATCCACTCCTATCCATCCATATCACATGCATTGGGAGATGCCTAAATTCAACCATTTTAATAGTGAGGAAGACCCACAATAACATTTTCTGTCGTTCAAACATGGGTGCTACCTAATCACCCATGATGATGCATTTCTCTTAAGGACCTTTCCCATGTCTCTAACTAGACCTACATTAGATCTGGTATAGTGGGTTACCTAGACACTCTATATTTTCATTTAATCTAGTAGCCTAAGCCTTCTTGGATCACTTCTCCATCAATATCATCAAGAAGGTTACCATGACTGACCTATACTCCATGCATCAGTATGAGGATGAATCTATCACATATTTTATCGCTCACTGGTGTAGCCTGATCAATCAACTCACCTTCTAACTACCACAAATAGAACTCATTGAGATATTCACATAGGCTTGTGTTAGACATATCTCACCGACCCTACAGGTCCAAACCTTCCAAACATTCAATGAATCATTCACCATGGCACAAAAGCTAGAGATTCGGGCCATCAAAGAGAAGGAAATCTAATTACGTAGTAAGAATTTGGCATTCAAATCGAATGATACCTCTTCTTCTTCCAAACCACAGAACAATTATTAAAAGGCCAAGGGCACCACTAGCATAGTGGTACTCAAAGTCATCCCAACGCATCCATCAAATCAGGCTACCCCTCATCTAATCTCTCACCCGTCTATACTTTTCAATTTAGACGATAAAAATGGAAGTACACCCCAATTAGGGAGCCCTACTCTTGTATCTTAGAAAAACTCATCAAAGTCTGGGGCCATCACCCTTCCTCCTATAAAACCACCCACTAGTTTTGACCCTACTCACTCCATTCCCGCATGGTATAAAGAACACGACTTTTGTTGTTTCACCTTTTTCTTAGATCATTTCTTAGAAGCATTGACGAAACAAATAGGGTAACAGGCATAGGAGGAATACTTGTTCAAATGTCAGTTAATGGGTTGTTGTGTGCATATGACTTCCAAATCCATAGCTGATTATGATAGCTTCCTTTTGGCTAGGAGGAACTACCTGTAATGAAAACAAGACAACTAGAAGGAATCGGACAATATAGGCGGTGAACGCTAGCGTAAGCTAGATCCGAAGTATGATACTTCTTAGATGGTCATCACCCACTGTTTTAAAAAATTCAATGTTGTAAAGAAAGTAAATCCTATTATTAATTTAAAATGATTTAGGTATCTCACTTAAAAACACAATAAGAAATAGATCTAATCTAACAGGCTAAGCTAGAATATAATCCAAAGGTCAAAAGATTGCATCCGGGTTCTCGCAGTTTGGCAGGTGCTTGGGTAGATCAACTGTGAATGAGAGGGAGATAAAATTAGGTGGGTAGGTCTCTGTTTAGGGCTATGTGGGAAAAAATAGAGACCATTGTTGGTTAGGGGTGACCGACATCAGCTTAGGTGTAACCGATGTCGGTTCTTGTCAGATCTGAAATGTCACGAGAATAGGCGGGGGTCTCCTTTGTGATTGCACAAAAGGCTTTGGTTGGTCGGACGGTGTATTGGGTGACTGGAGTAGGATTTTTGAGGTTTTAATAGGTCTATAGAGGTGAAAATATGGAGAAGGTCAATAGGGAGTAAGATAAACAATGGATGATAAAATGATGATGAAATGAAATAGCCAAGAAAGTATGATATTATATGTTCTTGGATTCCATTCCTGAAGGCCTGTGTGTGAGGGATGGAGGTGCTGATGATGGGTTTGAAGGTTGCAAGTGATCACCAACTAAAGAAAATCTTCTGCATGGGCTACATGTACACTCCTCTTTGCTTGGATAGATCAGATCATGGCTGGGATGGCTGTGCAGGAGAAGATGCTCAATCTCCTTCCTTGGATGTGAGTTTTCACTGGAATTGGCTCTCTGAAGATGCATTATCTCTTTGAGATGTGTTCTTGCTCATCAACCTCTTTTGCTTCCAACTTCCAACCTTGAGAATAAGGTTTTTTTGGGTTAAAAGGGTAACCTATGGTGGCGGTCCAGCTTAACCGGTGACGATTAGGGGTAACCAACGTCGTCATGTTGGAATTTCCTAGGTTTACTAAACTAGGGTGATTCTCCCGATTTCCTTATATCTCATTTCGTTATCCCGTGGATTAGACCGGGAGATTCTTGTGAGCATGCAGGGAATGTGGTTAGAGGGAATGTATGCATTGATTTTTAGGGTTTGGGTAAGTATTAGTTAGTTATGGGAACTTTCTAAGAATAGGTCTTAGGTTGAGTTGGCTTGGTGAGGTGTCTAAGTCAATCAGATATGTGTAGATATTATTTAAATAATATATTTAAATAATAAATATAGTGAGTATAATGCATTAATTTAATTAAATTAATTAAATTAATATTAGTGGGGTGAAGGGGGTCATGGCTAGGTAAATGTAACAAAGGGTGCTTATTTGTCGAGGGACAAAAGGGGAGTGTGACCTAATTTTAGTGTCTACATTTTTCCCCTTTTTGTTGCGTAGCTTGTATTAGTAAGTGACACTAACAAAAATAAGATGTGGTTGCCCCATGTGTGGGTGAAGGTGATCCGCTCAAACCAGAACGATAAGGCAAAGAGTTGAAGCGGTGAGTGGTTTGATAAAAGGTAAATACGAGGAAAAGGCAAGTGGGATAGGGGAAAAGGGTGAAAGGTCTACTTAGGAAATCTAGGTAATGGGTCTCAGGTCACGGTGTAGCATTAGTCAAATGCACACACATGTATAAACTGTAGCATAATCTTTGGGCTAATGAGCAAGTAAACTCTACATTTTCTAAGGTCAATAAGTTTATCCAAACAAGGTTGAAGTGAATCCGGTATCCAAGGTATATTATATGGTTAGGAATCACAACATAGGTTAGGTGCAAGAATGTTTAGGTATGTTCCGATACACCAAAGGTAGGGTCAGGATAAATGGTCATGGTAATAGGCTAGGTAAGGTCATTAGGTCAACAACACAGATAATAGTGCCTCAAGGTATAATGAACACATGAGGTCAAATATCACTAGTGATGGTCCAGTCCAAATATCTAGGTCATGGCATGGGTAAGGCCGAGGTAGGGGTAAAATAATGAGTCCCTAAAGGACGAAAAATGGAGATAGTACATGATGAGGTCGGGAAAGGTAAGGTAATGGGTTGGGTAAAGGGTGGATGGGGTAAGGGCAAGGTAGAGGGTAAAGTAAAATGGCAAAGTAGGGGCAATGTGTAGGGAAGGTTGATGGTGTCGGTCATGGATAATTGACGTTGATATAGGAAAACGACGATGGTGAGGTATGGCATGAGACCGATGTCGATCAAGGGGAACTGATGTCGGTTAGGTCAGGTTTTGTATAAAACAAAAAATTCATGTTTTTATTATTCATTTGTGATTTGTAAAGTGAAGAAATGACAAAAAGAGAGAAAAGTGAGAAAAGTGTTTGGAGGAAACGGGATAGTGAGCTGGCAGTGTGATTTGACGGTGGTTGGGTTGGTGAGTAGTGGGTCCATGAGATCAGGGTGAGAGAGTTGATTGGTCGGAGGTTGTGGGTAGATATTCGGGGATGGCAGAGGCTAGAGAGGGATCGGGTAGACCACCAACACATTGGCGATGATGTGCCACCGAGATGATGGCAGCGTGATTTAGGTAAGCACCTAACTCTATAGGGTGAATTAGATAGAGTAGAGGTTGTAATAGTTGTTATTTGTAGGGTTTTGTGGGTTGTTTGTATTTTGGGGGTGGGAAAAAGTTAAATTGGGTATGGAGGGGAATAATGGGAAAAAAAGAGGGGGGAGGGTAGTAAATTGGATAGGTGGGGTGGGTAGAGGTTTTGGGGTAGTGTAGGTCATGTATAGGTGGGGTAAAAGGGATAGGTGGGAGGGTTTTAGAAAAAAGGGGGTTTGGGAAGTCGTGGATTTTTCCGCGACAGTGACCGGCATCGTCGGTCAAGGTTGGCCAACGTCGCTTAGGTAGAACCAAGATTGGTCACCTAACAGGATCGGCCCGCCGCTTACATGGTAACTGTGGTCGGTAAAGAGGAACCAATATTAGTCACCAATAGGTGACCAATGCCGGTTAAAGGGTGACCGGAGTCGGTTAGGATGAACCGGCACCAGTCGGGTTTTGGGCACAAGGGGGAAAAAAATGATGTAGGTTAGGTGGTTGAGATGGGTAGGGTAAAAATAGGGTGGAGGGTAATGATAATTGGTGAATATGGTCATGGTAAATGTAGATTAATGTTATGCTTGGATTGGATGCAGGTGAGATTATAGTTACATATGTGACACATGTGTACCGCTATCAGTGACATTACACACTTAGCGACCCCTTTGGAGCTATAGCATGTGGAGGTAGTGGGCCTGAGTGGTATTCAACATTACCGACATGCTGTTCAGTAGCCCAGTTTGATGGTTGTGCTCATCGATAGATGGGACTCCGTGACCAACATGTTCCACCTTCCGACAGGTGAGATGACTATCACCCTAGAGGACATGTTTTAGATTCTAAGGTTAACCATATTGGGGGCCGGTGTACTCTATCTCCTCCGAGGCCTCAGAGGAGCTGATTAGGATAGTATTTGGTGAGGGGGTAGTGGAGTTGATATTCTATAGTGCCAGTTTGAGCTATGGTGAGATGTACCTAGCCCGTCTGGATGAGATAAGGATAGTGGTTTTATTGATAGAGGCAGTGTGCTACTATGCACTACCTGATGCAGAGGGTGGAAGCTTTCCCCAATCATTGATGGGGGTGCTCCATGATATGATGGTACATGAGACATGCTTTACCTGGGCACCAACATTCTTGGTGTAGCTATAAAAAGAGTTGTGGGCATATGGGTGGTTACACAAGTTTAACCTGTGCTATAAATTTATACTACATTGCTAGGCCTATGAGCACATAGTTTGTGTTTGACCTATAGGGATGCCCCAAATAGATGCATTCCCACCGAGATGTGTGTGGTTAGCATACAGAGATGGGTGCCGGTTGCAGGAGAGTAGAGGTCAGATAGGCTGATATATGATGTGGCCCATTTTTAGTAGTTGTTGGAGGGGTTGTCTGGAGTGGAAATTATTTGGAGGCCATATGTGGGATTCCTTTCATATAGGCACATACATGAGGAGCTAGCTGAGCTCCAGCTAGAGAGGTGGATACAGGGTCATCGTGCCAGGGAGGATGAGATGATCCCGGTAGACAGGGTCCGATAGTAGTTTGGGCTTATACATGATATTCCCCTACCCTTCCCATAGTATCAGAGAGATGACGTGGAGAGGCCCTTACCTCTACCACAACCTTTAGTTCCTACAAGAGAGGAGGAGTAGCTAGTGGATCAGTGGATTAATGATGCTGGATGCATAGATAGGTATAGGAAGTGGTGGGTAGCTCAGTTGCGAGCCATACCACTTAGACCGGGCAGCCAAACTTAGCTACCATGACAGTGTAGAGAGACCCTACAGGGTAGGTAGTGACACTAATCACGTAGATAGGTATATTGCAGACATAGCTGGAGGGGTCAGAGGCATAGGTAGCAGAGCTATAAGTACAGGTGGCCAGTCTATAGGCCTAGATGGCGAGGGAGAGGGTGGAGGAGATGGAGGAGATGGAGACAGAGATGGTCAAGTGGTAACCCTACTAGCTCAGGTGGTAGGTTTACAGGGCCAATTAGCCATAACCCAGGCACAGATTGGGGCCTTACAGGCCTAGATATAGGCACAAGGGTAGGGGGCACCACCATAGGCACAAGGACAGGCAGGCGGCCACCACAAACACATGGAGTTGGTCCCAATTCACATGCTAGCATAGGACAGGTATAGGGGCCGAGACCTATGGGACCACCACAGACTATGCCTATATCTAGGCTATGGGATGCCCTAGGTGAGGTGCGATACTATCAGACCAGCTCATGGCAGCCGGATAGACTTCCTCTCTTATGGAGTATAGGGCACAAATGTAGACATCTAGTGAGAGGATGAGATCCCACACACATAGTGTGGAGAGCACAAGAGGGCAGTGAGATCCGAGGCCTAATCACGTAGAGGCCACCAAAGTGCACAGTGACCAGTGAGGTGATGTGTTGGTAAGGACCCGGGAGGCTAAGTGTACAGGTGACACAGAGATGGAGGACATCCGGTGAGATTTCTGATATGCGGCCGACTAATTTTTGATGTATACTAGTGATTATTTGATATATATGTCACCATGCGTCTTGAAGATAGTTGTATTTTGATCACATTACCACCCTACGTGCAAAGATAGTGAGGATGTACGAGTGATTTTTTTCTATATTGTGAGCATATACCAGCCTGCGTGCAAGATTTTGTATGGATTCATTCGGTCTTTTTGTATATATGAGACCGGCTTGTGTGCTTGATGACATTTTTATTGTATATCGGCCTCGCTTGCCAACATTTTTGAGATGATGGACATGATGAGATAGCCATGTATATCGGAGATACACATTTATTTATATGATGAGATACATGTTATGATTTGAATTGTTGATATGTTTATGAGATATTGGATGTATGGCTTGTGTTAGAGGAGATATGGATTTGTTACTTTGATATGGATGGAAATTAGGTGAGTTAGGCATGATGGAGTGAGGTTGGTTTAGGCATGGATCGATTCAGATATAGGCATGGATCGAGTCAAGTTATAGGCATGGATTGTGTCAAGTTATAGGCATGGTTGAGTTAGGTTATAGGCATGGTTGAGTCAGGTTATAGGTATGGATCGAGTCAGGTTATAGGCATGGTTGAGTTAGGTTATAGGCATGGATTGAGTTGAAAGTAGGTTTAGTTATGATTCATTATGTTGGCAATGAATGATACTATGGGTCATATGTAAAATTTTCTATAATCTATGTATAATGATGATAGAGAGATGGTAGATGTAATAAATGTATGCTTTGTGGTAAGCAACTTGTTATGTATGTGGCTTAATTTCCAATTTTGTTATAAAAGGGGAACTAAGTAAAATGTGATGTAAATGGTGAGTTAGGTATGGTTGATGAATTGGTTTAGGGTAGAAAATGGCCGAGCTAACCTCCAAGGGCCCCATGCCATTGGAGTGTTACTTACATAGTCCTGGAGAAAAGGGACCTCGGTTTAATGTAGTTCTCCCATGAGCTAGTGAAGAATATGAAAATGAGTTGGTTGGTTTGTGGGCTGTTGTGGGTTTAGGTTTAATAGGTGTGGGTATATTATAGGTAAAATGATGCAGTGAAGGTGATTATGGCGAAAAGGGAGGATTACCCCAAAGGTAAGAATTTAGTACCAATTCCTATATAAGGTAATCAAAATGTAAACAAAGATGGTTAAAAGGTAAGAGGGGGCCAATAAAGCCACTTGATTTGGTAGGATCATACTTGAGTAGATCATACCTTGGAGGGGTGATGAACACAAGACCTGAAAGGAATTACATGATTAACTATTGTACGATGATGGTAGTCATAGAATCACCAAATGTTGAAATTCCAAGATGTCCCTTGAGGAAATTTGAGGAAATGAGAGTGGAAATGGTAAGGTAGGTGAAAGGTAATTAATTATATATGTTTTGAGTGATAGGGATTTTAGGTAAGAGGTCCTAGGTCATAATGGGCAAGTCCATGACTAAAAATGTTTTTAGTTTTGATAGACCGATCGATGTGGGAAGTCTATATGGGATAAATAATATGGCACTCCTTGAGGTCTTCGTGAAGATGATCGATACAGAAGCTTCAGTTTCTCTCATTTTTTAAAGCTTCACATAGCTATCCTTCGAGGGAACAATCTATTTATAGTAGAAATTTTGTCAAGAGGAAGATGTCCTTTTGAGGGAATCATCTTTTTATTAGAAGTTTGATGAAGGAGTTTGGTCCCATGTGAGGTCTTCTAAATCATGGACAAGACCAAGGTGGAGGATAAGACTCTTGTTCAAAAGGCAAGGTGGAACGACCATGGGATCTCATCTAAAGGTAGACAAAAAGTATCCATGAGAATCATGTTATGTGTAGTGCCGTGGTACACATATTCAAGAGAAGTTAACAAGTGACGGGTACTCACATGATTCTTGTTTAATCGTTAGGGAGGTGTATGGAGTGGATGGCACTCAAGGGACAAGCCTGTAAAGAGACAAAGGGTGAGGTAGGATGACGAGTCAACAATATAATGGTCGAAGATGTAATGCATTAAGGGGCTTCGGTTTGGGTTTACCATCAAGCGAGGATAAACGATAGGTACACGATCCATAGGTATGAGTTACGATGTATGGTCCAAGCTAATTAAGAGTAATTTTTCTCCATTTACTTTTTCTAATTTGGTTACATGTTGATTTTATTTTAGGACAAGGTCACCGAATGGAAGGTTCGTTGATGAACACGTTTTTCATAAGCATGTTTGATACGTCGTTGGTAAACTTGAAGGTGATTCGCAGAGTGTTAAGACGAAGTTTGTCTAATAACTCTAGTTGTGCTAAGTGATCCCGATGAAAGTCATCATGAGTAAGTATGTCATGGAGAGAGATGCAGAGTGAGGGGATCTGGACTTTGAGAGGTAGAACAACCTCTATACCATAGACCAGAAAAAGGGTGTGGTTGCATAGTGGAAGTGTGAATACTATGCGGTATGCCCATAGGAAAAAGGAATGTGTGTATGTCAATCCTTCCCGGTATCCTCAACCAATTTCATGAGAATTTTGTTGAGGGTTTTTTTAGTGGATTTGACTTGGCCGTTGGTTTGTGGGTAATAAGGTGATGAGAAACTAAGCTGAATGCCGAAGGTGTTGCAAAGTTTTTGTAATGTTTTGTTTTTGAATTGTTTTCCATTATCAGTGATGAGGCGATGAGGAACACCAAAGTGACAAATGATGTGATGGTTAATGAACTCACATATCTTCTCACTTTTGTGGAGATGAGTGGTATGGCTTCCACCCATTTTGTGTAGTATTTGGTAGCAGTTATGATCCATTGATGGCATTGGGAAGAATGAGGATTGATTTCTCCGACAAGATCCAAACCCCATTGAGAGAAGGGCCAAAGGTCATGAGCGACCTGTAAGGCATGATTGGGTGTATGATGAAGGTTGGAATGTTGTTGACATTTCACACAATGTTTGACATATTTGTAACAATCATGGTTAAGGGTTGGCCAATAATAGCCTAGGCGAAGAATACGCTTAGCAACAACAAGGCCACTAAAGTGACCTCCACATATGCCATCATGAACCTCCTTAATGGTATAAGGAATTTCAAAACTTGTGAGGCATCGTAAGAGAATACCATCAAAGCCACATTTATAGAGGATTCCCCCCAGAATGATGAAATGGGAGACCTTTTTAAGGAAGGCGCATTGTCCATTACGGGTGAGATCAGGAGGTAAGATGGAGAGGGAAAGGTAGTCGGAGTATTGTTTATACCAAAGGTCACTCGGGTCAGGGGTGTCATTTCTGATTGAGTAAACATCGTGAGGTAAATAAGAAGGTGAATATAGGCATTGTACGGTGACAAATATTTTGGAATCGAGGGGAAATAGGTATTTGGGAAGCTAAACAGGCCATGGTATCTACAAATTTGTTGGTTGAATGTGGGATGGTTTGAAGGGTGTAACGATCAAAGGTGGTCAAAAGTATGTCTACATGATGTTTATACTTTTGAATTATCTTGTTACGAATTTGTTACATACCTTTGACTTGATTCACGACCTATTGTGAATCACCAAAGATGCTAATTGATTTGACATCTAGGGCATATGCGGCTTGGAGACCTAGTATGAGCGCTTCGTACTTGGAAATATTTTTAGTGCATTCAAATTCTAGTTTGAAAGACAAAGGCATGGGTTCCCCATCCAAAGGAATGAGGATAAAAACGGCCCCACCCCCACGCTAACACTTGGAACCATTGAAGAATAGTGTCATTTTGTAAGGGGCGTCATCTAGGGAAAGGGTAGTACTAGACTCATTAGAAAATTCAAAATTAGAGGGTTGATCCTTGGAAATAGGTGCATCAGCCAATTGGTTGGCGATATCCTGGCCTTTAATGGACTTTTGGTGAATGAATTCGAGGTCAAGATCAGCTAAAATCATAACCCATTGCACGATGCACCGATTTTGATAAGGTTTGGCGTGTACATGAAGTGTAAGGGATTAGTGTTGGGCATGACATAAGTTTTGTGGTTGAGTAGGTAATGGTGGAGTTTGGTGGCAACAAAAACTAAGGCTAAGAAAATCTTTTCTTGATGGTTGTATCAGGTTTCATAGTCCAAAAGACTACGAATTATGTAATAAACTACCTACTCCCGTGTTGTTTAGTGCAATGAGTGAGCATGGCTCCCAAGGAATGATTGGTAGGCTGATATGTATAGGTTAAAAGGTGGAATGAGTACAGTGGTTGGATAAGGTATTGTTTTAGGGCCTCAAAATTTTTATGACAATCATCATCCCATTTAAAGGAGACATCCTTCCTAAGCGAGATGATGTTTTCCCAAGATATCATCCACGTAATCTTCCAATATGTGATGCATGATATCATAGAAGATGTAAGTGTTTCACACAGAGTTTTGTTCCGAGAGTTACTTCTATCTTTTCATTCTCTCTTGAAAGCAGTAAGGGTTAGGGCTAGGAGGAATACCTGTTGAGTGTTGGGAAGGTGTGCACATACCGTAGAGAGATCAAACCGATTGTGAAGAGCTCCTTTTTGTCTGGGAAGGACTACCTATAAATAAGAATGCAAGACCACCAGATTTTTGTTAAACAATAAGTGAGGGAACTGCCTTGGCCCAGAAATATTAGACTTCCTTTCGAAGGTGATCAGTTCCCTTTTAATACAAATTAATGCAAATGATAATAAAGAAGCTATTGCAAAATCATGATTTAGGTATCTCGTTAATAAAAGCAATAGAGACTAAACTACTAATAATAAAATATCATGTTGTTTGTTTGGTCACTGGTTATTGATACATTCAGATCAAGTTACAGGGATAGACAAGGCTGGATATGAGATTATTTGGAGGTAAATAGGTGAAAGGTTGGTTTTTGGTATAAGTCACAGTGACCGATGTCGGTCACTGGATAACCGACCACGGTTATAGAACCGGTACCGGTAGGGGATAACCGATATCGGTAGGGGCAGTGATTTAGGGGCTTTTAAATGGGGGTTGGTTACAAGGTGGTTATGGGGCTTAGAAGGTTGGTAGATGGTTGAGGGGAGTTGTAGGGTGATAGAGAAGACTCAGAGAGTGAGAAGGCTGTCTTTGGGGTAATATAGAGATGGATGAATGAAGGTTAGGTGCAGGGTACTACCAAGTGGTAGATCCAGGAGTGAGCTTATAATCCTTATGAATCAAAAGTTCACAAAGTAGTGTCTAGGAGCATACAAGGTAATAAAAGAGACTACTTACTAGTTTTTGATGCGGATGTAGGTCCAAGGAATGCAGTGGTGAAGGAAAGGCTCAGTTGGGATGATCCAGTGATCGGAAGTGAGCTGATGAAGCTATCCTCCACTCTCCCAATGTTTGGATGAGTGTGACAGTGATCTAGTTGCTCACCATCCTTGGGCTCAATCCTCCTCTCTGCAACCTTTTCTCTCTTTCTCACTTGTCTCTCTCTTGCCAATGAATTCGATGCTTTCCAATGAATTTCCCCCTTTGGTTTTGGTTGGGGGAGGTCATTTACAGGGAACCGATGGTGGTTACCTAACCGACGCCGGTCACGTAGGGACCAATGTCGGTTAGGTCAAAGTTGGCTATTTTTAGTAAAATAGCCAACTTTCCCTCCTTTTCTCCCGAGGGGTCAGTTGTGGGCTTGGTCAAGTCATTATTAGGTTCATTTTGGTGCGGGTGAGGGGTGATGAGTCATGGATATGGGTCTGGACCAAGTCATAGGTCTTAATTAGGTTAGTTTAGGGTTAGGGCTAGGTCATGGTGAGGTGGCGAGGTGAGGTGGCAGGGTTGGAGATGTGGATTTATTAATTATAAGGTAATTAATAAATAATTAAGTGTGTAAGGTTTAGGTGGTGAGGTAGGGTTAGGTTGCGAGACGAGATGCGGGGCACAGGGCATCGTAAGACCCAAATTTGGTGTCTACATTTGCCCCTTGTTGTCGTGTAGCTTGTCTTGTAAAGTTGCACTGACAATAATAAGAAGTGGTTGCCCCAGTTAAGGGTATAGGTAATCCCCCTCAAATCTATCATAGATTGAGGTGACGTGAAATCAGGGATAGGGTTGATAAAGGGTGAATGATGATGAGATGATGGTAAGATGGTGGGGTAAGTTCAAGGAAGCAGACACACGTTGAAATGTAGTAGTGCGACTAGGGTACATGATTTGAAGAGCAAACAAGTAATTCATAGGCAAAGGTCGATAGTTTATCCAAACAAGGTTGATATAATCCTAGTATCCAAGGCATAGGAAGTAGCTCCAAGGGATATAAGGGTAAGGTACCAAAATTTTTAGGCATGTTCGGTAGTACCAAATGGTTGGTTTGGTTGAGATAAACGTCACGGTCTCGGTCTAGGCAAAGCTGGTTGGCTGATCAATGCAAGTATCCTAGTCATGCTAAAACATGAATAGGTGAGCTCGATTGAACAAACAACTACATGATGGGTGGATAGAATCGTAATTTTGGGCCTCGGTCGAGGTACTTAATTGGTGCGGCCTTGGGTTGGGCCGATTGGTTGGGTGTGGCCTTGGGTCAGGCCGATTGGTTGGTTGCGGCCTTGGGTCGGGCCGATTGGTTTGGTTCGCCTTGGGTCGGGCCATTGGTTGGTCGCGCCTGGGTCGGGCCGATTGATTGGTTGCGGCCTTTGGTCGGCCGATTGGGTGGTCAGGGCCTTGGTCGGGCTGATTGATTAGTTGCGGCCTCTTAGGTCGGGCCGATTGGGTTGGGTGGTTGTGGCCTTGGGTCGGGCCGATGATTGGTTGGGTTGTGGGCCTTTGGTCGGGCCGATTGGTGAGTTGCATCCTTAGGTCGGGCCGATGAATTCAAAATAAGGCTATTTAGCAAAGCCGGGGTAGGTGATGTGGTGAAAAATGGAGATTGGTGGATAAGGGTAGGAGTTAGGTTAAACTAAGTAGGTAACCGATATCGGTTAGGGGTGACCGATATCGGTTAGAAGACCGATATCGGTCTTCTAGGGCATGACCTAACCGATATCGGTTAGAGGTCAAAACCTATAAAAAGAAAAAAAGTGGCACATCATTTTCACATTGTGATTTTGAGCACCAAAACATCTCTTGTGAGTTTTGAATTGATTGTGTCAAGTGTTTGGGCTGAGTTGGCACTAGTTGAGTGGGTGAGTGAGTTATTGGTAGGCCCCAGAGATCGGGAGGTAGAGCTTGATTGGTTGAGGACCCTGCTGAGGAGATTTGGAGCTATGGCACAGCCTGGAGGAGCAGGAGGTGCTGGAGGTGCTGGAGGAGCTGGACCACCACCACCTATCCCACCACGATGACGTGTAGTCATACCGGTAGGCTCTGAACCCCTATTTCTGTCAATTTGATGAATTTAGCTGGGATTTGGGTATTGGGGTAGGAATCCAAAATTTGATAAAATAATGAATAAATGAAGGTAAACAGTAAAATGGATTGGGTAGATATGTTAGGTAGGCAAAAACGTCAGGGTGGGTAAGGTTTTAGGCAATTGTGCTGGGTAAATGGGTAGAAATAGGAAAAAGGGGGTTTGGGGGCCGTTTTCGGTTCGGCCCCTAAACCCCACAGTGACCGATGTCGGTCACTAGTCGACCGGACATCGGTCACAGTTTTTAGGTATAGATTGGTAGGTGCAGAGACCAGCATCGGTCATGTGTCAACCGACGTCGGTTCTTAAAATTTGGACATAGGCGAGTGGGGGACCGATGGCGGTCGAGGGTGACCGATAGCGGTCACCATGGGTAGGAGGTAGGATTGTAAAATGGCTTTGTTGGGTGTTGGTTTAGGCGGGTAGGATAGATTATAGGGTTGAGGGGGGAGAAGGTGGATTTACTGGGTGAGGTGGGTGAATTGCTAGTGGGGATTAGGTGGGATAAGTTGATTAGGGTAGGATAGGTTATTTTGTTAAGGGTAGGACTGACAGAGTGGGTTGTTTTTGCAGGCACGCCAGCAGTTGACCATGCGAGATCGGATGCCGCCCCTATTGGAGTGGATGCGGCCACATGTGACCGCAGAGCAGTGGGCAGTTATGCGGGAGGTTGGACTCAACGAGTCCAGAGGTATAGGGCTATGGATAGGGACCACAACCTGATGGTTTCCCTCATCGAGAGATGGGATCCGGCAACCAATGCCTTCCATCTCCCTACTGGAGAGATGACAGTCACCCTAGAGGATGTGTATCGCATCCTGAGACTGCCGATCATAGGTGAGGAGGTGTTCTAGGTGGATGCCGAGACAACGATGGATAACATCCTATAGGTATTTGGGATGCAACCCCATTGATTATATATCATAGTGCGAGCATCTGCTACGGTGAGATGTATCGCGCTCATCGATGGGAGACACGGCTTGCCATGCTGATGATGGTCAGTATCACCTGCTTTGCCCTCCCTGACTCATAGAGGGAGGCCACTTCCCACGGGCTCTGATGGGAGTTTTACAGAGATGGTGGAGGAGCACACCTACTACGCATGGGCACCAGTGTATCTGGTGCAGCTATATAGAGAGCTCTGGGGCTATCACCGTATGAGGTGATTTGGTATATGTTCGACATTCTTGTTACACTGACTGGGCATATGAGCACATCATGTGTGTATACAGCCAGTAGGGTTGCCCCAATAGCTAGGGCCACAGGAAGTCTATAGATATGGGTTTCAGAGGTGGTTGGGGGTCGTGGGCCAGCCACGAGCAGTGGTCACAGGGCTGGGATGTCACCTTTTACAGACATATGTTAGAGGGCCTGACTACATTAGATATTATATGGAGGCCATACAGAGGCCATCAGCCCCATGGAGGAGCCCGAGCATAGCTGCGATGGATCCAGTACATCTTCTGGATAGCTGGATGGAGACCCGGGAGTATGAGCGGATTCCCCTAGAGAGGGTACGACGACAGCTAGGACTACGACAGGATGTGCCACCTCCCCTCCCACAGTATCGAGGGAGGATGTAGAGGCACCACTACCTCTACCACAGCCATTTGACCTAGTCTGGGTAGTAGAGAGACCGACAGATGACACAGTGGATGATGCCAGGGTTACAGGCTCATTTTTGGTTTGGTGGGCAGGGCTAGAGGGTGGCCGTGAGAGCACAACCAACACAACCAGATTTAGCAATATTACAAAGAGAGAGAGGGACCGTCTCCTGGTCAAGGTGCAGGTATTACAGGGGTAGCTTACTATGACACACAGAACATATTGGGGTGTTACAGGGCAAGCTTAGCCCAGCACATGCACATACACACAGCACGAGCAACAGTGCAACCTCAGTCCCTGTTCAGTTCCGATGGCAGCTCCACCACCACCACAGGTACCGGCTCAGGTTCAGGGCATACAGGCAGGCAGGCCCACTTCTATTAGGAGCTGGGGACCAGCCCCACCAGCCATGGTTGCACGGCCCATTGTTACATGGAGGCTAGAGCGGAGGCCCATTACTATCAGGACCTACTAGATGGTACCGAGTAGAGTATCAGCCATATGTGGCTCATAGAGCCGAGACTTCCTGAGTCACAGTCACAGTGTAGGCCGCACCACAAATGGTGGGTCGGTTACAGGTAGGAGGTGAGACCCAACACAGGGGCCAGCTGAGGGACGGCCGAGGAGGAGGAGAGAGCTGAGTCACCCTAGGAGCAGAGACATTTTTGGTCGAGGTGGATAGATGATTTTTGATAGAGACACCGGTCTGCAAACCGAGTGTGCATATAGGGGCTTGCATGCCCACATAGGATTTATGTATTCATTGTTGTTGTATATACCGGCCTGCGAGCCGAGTACATTTTGTATAGTTGATACCGGCCTATGAGCCGAGTATATTTTTGACATGAGAGACCAGCCTGCGAGCCGAGTCGTGATTTTGATAGAGATAGCGGCTTGCATGCCGACTTTGTATTTTGGATTACAGAGGCCCATGCAGGGCAATTTGTATATTTTGACATTGATTTGACGATATATAGATGATGAGTTTGATCCACATGGTGTGTATAATTTTTGATTTGATGCATATATTATAATGTTGCATGTGTTTTGTCGATCGTATTGGAATGTGATGTATATAGATGATGTTGATGATGTTTTGCTGATATGCATATGTTTTGAAATGTTGATGTTATGATGATGATGGAGTTGATAGTGATGTCGTTATGCAGGGAAAAGAGGCGGGCTCCACCAAAAATTTGCAAAAAACAAAGAAAAGGCCTAGGTATAAGCAAAAGGAGACAGGTGACCGATATCGGTTAGCTAACCGATGTCGGTCACTATGTGACCGATACCGGTTAGGTAACCGATATCGGTTATGCTAAAACGAGCTTTTCTAAAAAATAGAAAGGCTTGGGAGACAACTCAAATTCTTATTTTTAGAGTCATGCAACATGTTAAATACGAGGATGTGAGGTTGTTGACGTCCATACAGGTTAATTGCATGGGAGAATTGAGTGATAAGGAGGAAAGAGATAGGTAAAGTGATCATGGGCTTGGATTAAGAAGGCGTAAAGGCAAGTTATAGTGAAGAGGGTGGTGAACATGGCTAAACAAGGAGAAGCATCCAAAGAGCAGAGAGAGAGAGAGGAAGACAGTTCCACCTCAAGTTGCTGCATCCCAAGAGGTATAAGTTTTGGTTGGAATTAGATTTTGCATGGTTATGAATAGGATGTGGTAAGGTAAGTGGGTAGAGATGAAAAGAAAGGTGATAGGAAAGGGTTTGGTTATAAATATTTTCACGTATTTATATTTTTAAGGAAGACACAACACATGATAGGTTATGGTAGGGGATGGTCGAGCTAACCTTGGGAGACCCCATTGTCTCCTAAGTGCTACCTACATAGCCCATTGCACAAAGCAAGGAGGGGCCTCAGACTCGATGTAGTTCTCCCTTAGGACCAGGGAGAGGTGAATTCAGCAATTTGGTTGTGGTTAGGCAATTCGTTGGTTGGTAAAAGTTTGATGTTGGTAGGGTAATGTTGTTGGTGTTGGTAAGGGTATAGGTGAAGCGAGGGTTAGCCTACCCAAGCATAGGAAACCGTGTCTTGATTAAGGTCAACACATAATCCTAGATTTAGGTAAAAGAGGCAAAAGTGTCCCATAGTTGGAAAGAGCTAAACAAACCACGTATTATCATAGGATGAGCTTGAATCCCTAGGTACCTTGCATAGGTGAGAAGTCGATAGGTGAAAAGAGTTGTATAATCACAATATATCGGATATACGTCACGTCCCTTGAGTTTTGTTGTTTTTGAAGAATGGTGAGGTGAGGTGGATGGTATAGCTAGGGCAAAAAGAACTTGTTATAAGGTGATTATTCTGACGAAAGAGAACCAAACCTAAATAGACAAGTCCATGACTCAAAAGTGCTTTTGAATACTGCTTTTATTTTTCTGGATATAGACTGATCGATGCGGGAAGTCTATATGGGATATGCATTTTGTTGTTCTTGAGGTCTTCACGAAGCTGATCAATGCGAGAAGCTTCTGATAGAGGCTGACTTTGTATAGTTGTCCTTCAAGGGAGTAGTCTATTTATAGTAGCAGATGCGGCTTTTGCACATAGCTGTCCTTCGAGGGAGCAGTCTACTTATAGTAGCAGATGCAGATTTTGCACATAGTTATCCTTCGAGGGAGTAGTCTACTTATAGTAGCAGATGTGGATGTTGCACATAGCTGTCCTTCGAGGGAGCAGTCTAGTTTATAGCTTAGAGGTCTAGATGTTCGTTTGGCATGAAGCATCTAGTTTTGTAGAAAGTTTGACTCAAGAATATCCTAGAATTGTATAATTGAGAACTTGTTATTTTGATACTTTTAAGTCATGGACCAGACTAAAAAGGGGAAGGCATCTTTAAGAGGAGGTGATGATCAAACCACGTGAGTTTGATTCTACTTTGAGATGCACGAAACAAGGTGTATGAGGTGGTAAATGAGCTCAAGGGATGAGCGCAAGGTAGATAAGAAGTGATGTAACACTAAATTCAATAGTAGAATGGTCGAGATGCAAGGCATTAAGGGGTTTAGGCTCAGGTTTACCATTAAGTGAAGCTAAATGATAAGTACCTGATCCATAAGTGTGAGTGATAATGTAAGGCCCAATCCAATTAGGAGAAAATTTTCCATGTTTACTCTTTTCTAGTTTGGTTACGTGTTGATTCTCTTTGAGAACAAGATCACCAATCTTAAAGGTACACTCATGAATTCACTTATCATAAGCACGCTTGATGCACTTTTGATAAAGTTGAAGGTGGTCAAGAGCTGTAAGACGACGCTCATCAAGAAGCTCCAATTGGGCTAACCGCTCTTGGCGGAAGTCATCATTGGTGAGAATATCCTGGAGAGATATTATGAGGGAAGGGATTTGTATTTTGAGAGGCAAGACAGCCTCGGTACCATACACCAAAGAAAATGGTGTGGCATTAGTGGAAGTACGAATGCTGGTATGATAAGCCCAAAGGGCAAAGGGGATGTGATCATGCCAGTTTTTCCCAGAATCGTTAATGACTTTCATGAGAATTTTGGTTAAGGTTTTGTTAGAAGATTTGGCTTGACCATTTTCTTGTGGATAGTAGGGTGACGAGAAGCTAAGTTTGATACCAAAGTTGTCACAAAGGGCTCGTAACAACTTATTTTTGAAAGATTTTCCATTATCTGTTATCAGGCGATGAGGAACACCAAAACGATAGATAATGTGATGATTGATGAACTCAACAATTTTCTCTTTTTTGGTTGAAATGAGTGGAATGGCCTCCACCCATTTAGTGTAATATTTAGTTTCCATGAGGATCCAACGGTGACGCTGCAAAGAAGGTGGGTGAATCTCACCAATAAGGTCTAAACCCCATTGTGAGAAAGGCCAAAGATCTCGTGTGACCTGTAGTGGGTGGCTGGGAGTATGTTGAAGGTTGGCATGCTATTGACACATAACACAACGCTTAACGTATTCGCAGTAGTCTTTATTAAGAGTAGGCCAATAATATCCTAGGTGAAGGATCCGCTTGGCCACGGCAAGGCCACTAAAGTGCCCACCACAAATTCCGTCATGGACTTGTTGGATGGTATGGGTGACTTCAGCGCCGGTTAGACATCGAAGGAGGATACCATCAAAGCCATGTTTATAGAGGAGTCCCCCCATGATGACATAACGAGAAACACTTTTAAGAAAAGCATGTTTTTTCCATTACTAGTAAGGTCAGGTGGGAGAACAGAGGTTGTAAGGTAGTCGTGAAATTGGTGATACCAGGTATCCTGCGAATCAACCGATACATTATTTACCATACAAACATCTTGGACTAAGTAAGATGGGGCAAAGAGTTGTTGGACCAAGACAAATATGTCAGAGTCAGTTGGTGAGGCAGGAATTTGCGAGGCCAAGCAAGCCATAGTATCCGTAAATTTATTAGTTGAGCGTGGAATGGTTTGGATAGAATAATGAGTAAATAAGGTCAAAAGTGAATCCACGTAACATTTTTACTTTTGAAGTTCCTCATTTTTACATTGGTAGATGCCAGTAACTTGATTGACTACCAATTGAGAGTCACCAAAATGTTAATAGACTTCACACCTAAGTGTAACGCAACATGGAGACCCAAAACAAGGGCCTCGTATTCCACTATATTGTTAGTGTAGGGGAAATCAAGCCTGAATGAAAGAGGCATAGGTTCACCATCAAGAGGAATGAGAACAATGCCCACCCCTCCACCACGCTGACATTTAGATCCATCGAAGAAGAGGGTCATCGGATAAGACGCATCACTGAGTGAAAGGGTGGCGATGAGTTCATCAGGGAAAGTAAAATTGGTAAATTGTTCCCTAGGTAAAGGGGCTTCCACAAGTTGATCCATGATAGTTTGTCCTTTGACTGATTTCTGGTGTACAAACTCAAGGTCGAGGTCGGTGAGGAGCATAAGCCATCGGGTGATGCATTGGTTTAGATGAGGTTTGGCGTACATATAATGTATGGGATCAGCATTGGTGATGACAAAAGTTTTGTGATTCAGGAGGTAATGTCGAGTTTGGTGGCCACGAATGATAGGGCTAGGCACAAATTTTCTACGTGTGTATACCTAGTCTCGTAATCCACAAGAGTATGACTTATGTAATAAACTGCTTGCTCTCGATGCTCGAGTCACGATGTGTGAGCATGGCTCCTACAACATGGTCAGTGGCAGAAAGGTAAAGGTAGAAAGGGTGATCATCCTGAGGTGGGATAAGCACGGGTGGCTGCAAGAGATAAGCTTTAAGAGCCTCAAAGGCTTGGTGGCACTCCTCGCTCCATTGAAAGACAATGTCCTTTTTAAGGAGATGATGGAAAGGTTGACATCGATCCGAGAGTTGTGAGATGAAATGCCGATAGATTGGAGTTTTCCCTGCAAACTACGTAATTGTTTTAGGTTAGTGGGTGGGGGCATTTCTAAGATAGCTTTGACTTTAGCTGGGTCGACTTCAATGCCACGCAAAGAGATGATAAATCCAAGGAGTTTTCCTGAAAGGATGCCAAAGACACATTTCTTTGGTTAAGAAGAACATAAGTATTGTAACAAAGATCAAAATAATGGTTAAAACATCGAGATGTTCACTACGATGTTTGGATTTTCCAAGAAGATCATCGACATAATCCTCGAGGATAGTGTGCATAATGTCATGAAAAATGTAAGTCATAGCCCGCTGATAGGTTGCACACCAACATTCTTAAGGCCAAACGGCATGACACGATAGCAGAAGGTCCCCCAGGGGTAATGAAGGTGGTTTTATGTTGATCGGGGCTACTAAAATTTGATTGTATCCCGAGAAACCATCCATGAGAGAAAGCATCTCATGGCCCACAGTGAGATCAACAAGTTGATCAATGCTAGGTAGGGGGAAGTCATCCTTTGGGCAAGCGAGGTTAAGGTCCCGGAAATCCATACATATCCAAAGTCCCCCCGTCACTTTAGTGATAGGTACGACATTAGAAATCCATTGAGGATAGTCAATAGGTAAGATGAAAGAAATAGAAAGGAGTCATTGAAGCTCTTCTTTAACCAAGAGGGCAATGCGTGGATGCATTTTTCTCAGTTTCTGTTTAACTGGTTTGGAGTCTGGTTTCAGAGTGATGTTATGGATAGCAATGTCAGGATCGATTCCTGGCATGTCGGCGTAGGACCAAGTGAAAGCTTGATTGTGGGCACGGAGGAAGGTAGTGAAGGTGGCTTGTTCTGATGCATCGAGAGATTGTCCGATCTTTACAATGTGAGGATCATCCTCCATGTGGATGTTGATTTCTATAGTTGACTCATTCAACATGGTTTGGGTTTCAGATGGTAAGGCGCATTGAATATAAGAGTCATCCGCACCAAGGTAGGTGAGGATGGAGTCGTCATCCTGGCACTCCACAACATTAATCGAAGGTGAGTCTTCTTCGATCATGTCTGGATACAAAAGGGGGAGAGAAGATGGGTCTTCACCATCATGTTGATAAGTGAGAGGACCTAGGAAGATAGCATTCACGAAAAAAAAAAAAAAGGAGGGATAGATTCTGGGTCTATCGACTCCATGGGTGAAGATGGCAAAGTGGGCGTGATGGTTCGGAAGGGGTGACTTCATCATCTTCCTGGATACAATTGACACGAGGTTTCTTCGGTGTAGGTGGTTCAGAAAATCCAAGACCACTACGATCTTTGTGTTTGCGTGTAGTCATGGGAATGATCGTATGTCGGCCCTGTTCATAAAGACCGAAACCAAAACCTTTCCAAGCACAACTGAGTCAGGAAGGTGAGGGAAAAACGACGGTTGGTTAGATATTGAAAATCAGATTGGAAGGGAACCACACCAAGAGAAGATTCAAGGGTGATAGAGGATGCGTCGACACCCCCATACGTTAGGTTGGTGTGGCAATTAGGTGGTCCGTAGGAGATCACCTCCCCCACACGACGGTCATAGGTAGGATGCGCATGTAACTATCCATACTCTTGTGGGGTATGGAAGGTGCTAACGTTGTATAGGTGGTACTCCCCCAGCGTAAGGCATTGAAAAACACCTACCAAGGGATCCGAGGTTGGGATGTTGTCCATGGGGAAGGAAGAGGTATTCACGTCGGTGGTTTCATTGGTCAAGGTGTGTGTGCGGCTAAGGTGGATGGTTGAGGCGTGGTTGAAAGATGGTTGGGTCGATCAATGGGTGCCTTGACTGGTACAAGCACATCATTAGGGTGGTATAACATATTACAGGTTTTGAAGGGGGAGCGTCAGCTGTGATGGTGTATGACTTCCCCTCATACTCAAATTTTATGCATCTATGTAAGGTGGAGGGAATGCATCCCATAGCCCGGATCCAAGGGCAGCCTAACAACATGTTGTATTAGAACTCTCCCTCAAGGACATAGAAGAGTTCGGGCAAGGTACATGGCCCTACATGAATGTTAAGGATCACGGTACCTAGGGTAGAAGTAATAGCATCGTTGAATGAACGCAACATGGTGGGGTTGGCACACATGTAGCTAGGAGGGATATTCATCTATTGGAAGGCTTTGGAAGAGATGATGTTTAGGCTAGCACCCCCATCGATCATAACATGATGTACCCGATGTCCTGACGTAAGCCAAATGAAAAGAGCGGGGTCAGGATCTTCTGCACCAAAGACGACAATTTCTTCTTCGAAAAACTGACAGCAGCGGCTTGCTATACAGGGACAGAGGTGTTTGTGGAGGTAGGTTGTTTGGTGAGAGAAGTGACGTGGTTGGGTGTGAAGATGGAGGCGACGGGCAGGGTTTCATTAGGTAGACCTCTATCCCTTGGAGGATCTCAATTAGAGCTTGTCGATGAGATTCGATGTTTGAATGAGATCATAGAGTGTCATTTTTATAGGAGATTGGTGAAGTTGTTTGATCATGGTGCGATGGGAAACTCCATCAGAGACTGGATAGGTAGGTCCATGAATAACCACTTTAGGTGGTGGTGTGATCGGGATGGCGGAAGGAGAAAGAGAAGTCACAGGTGTGCTCTCTTTAGCTTTTCCATTGTTTTTCTGACCTCGAGTAGCAATGCTAATCATGTTGATCTCGTGAATACGAGATGAGGAAGATGGTAGGGATAAGTCATTGTTCTCGAGAGATATGGGGTTGCAATGATGATAGATTTTGCGAGGCGGGGATAGGTGGTATAGGAGAAGGGATCGAAGCTAAGGGCTTTTCCCTCCGTAAGTTGTCTTTCTTAGATTTTCCATCCGAGATAGGCAACGGGTGAAGGATGGCTTTCAAAGCTTTGCATCCTTCTACATTGTGTCCTAGTGTGTGGTGGTAGGCACATATTTTAGATTCATCATAACCTATAGGTCGAGGTTTAGATGGATCATAGGGTCTGAGTGGGGGTAGGGAAATGGTCGCATCCCCTACCAACATATCAAGGATCTTGGCGTAAGATCCTTTGAGCGGGTCAAATTCAGATGAAGATGAGGCTATTGATTGAGTGGGTGAGATTATTGATTGTTTTGGTAATGGTCGGGTATGAGTGGTTCATACGGGTGGTGGTTTAGGCAAGGGATTTTGATGATTGGGTTTAACTAGGCGTGGCTTCTTCTGCGTAGAAGTCATGTTTAGCTGGTTAGATGATGAGGCCACAGATGACGTGGTGGCAGGAAACAACCATGGGGAAAGAGGAGCGACAACAAACAAGTCCTTCGATGATCGAGTTTGCTTAGGGTTGGTAGGTAGGCAGGATACGTGGGGTGACGGTGTTGAGACGCCCGTGGATTTCTGTATGGGTGCAGAAGGTGCAGGTCATGTGTTAAAGAAGACATGGGAGGCATGGTGTATTGAGGCAAGGTGGAGGGGTGAGGCCCCAATATAGAAGGTAGGTGTGACGGTGAGGGTTGAAACCTTTCCTGCTGTACTAGTGTGATCGGGGGTGAGGGTTTTAGTTGTGATGAGGCATAGATTGGACTCGAGGAGATTGGGTCTGTCTCCTAGGTGGATTGACGACTTTATTTTTGGATAAATCTAACCATTTAGGTGGATGCGTCAGGTTGGGTATTGGTGAAGTCCCAAGCATAGGGGAAGGTTTGGTTAGGTTGATAGAGGTGGATGAGGTATTCGGTAGAGATGAGGGGGGTGAAGGTGAGGACATAGGCATTTTGAGCTTTTGTAAAAACTTTGGGCATATGGTAGAGGTGTCTGGATTAGTCATCTGCATTTGAGTAGAGCATGGTGTACTCAAACGTTCCCATAAGACTCGTCTATCTTCTGGGGGATGACAATCTTCTCATGTGAATGGGAATTTTGGTATGGAAGAGAAGTGGACTATGATTCCGGTCCACTGTGGGTGTGATATAGGGGGCGAATGAGGCACTTGTATCAATGGGTGTTAAGAGGTCAACCTAGTCACTGGAAAGATTTAGGTGATGAAGAACTGATAGGGAGGAGGGCATTTTCTAGAGGATCCATCATGGTTAAGGAGTTTGGTGATGTAGGCTCGAGGGGTTTCTCCTCTAAGGACGACAGAAAAAGTGGCGATCCTTCTTCTTGTGCAGCAAGAGTGGTGGAAGGAGATGTTTGGGAAATAGATAGGTTGGATAACATCCTCTCACAGTCTTGCAGGGATGTGGTGTAAGAAGGTTCTTTTGTGAGAAAAGAACTCTGGGGTTGATTCCTTTATGGGTAAAGGAATAGCGGGGCTGTCCTCTTGTCCTGATGAAGGAGAAGGGGGCGAGGACCCCTACATTGGTGAAGAGGCTTGATTCAGAATTTCCTCGATGGAAGCCCTTGGTTGGGAGTTGAAAACCGCATGGATCTCATGCACACTCTTCTCTCTTGGCTAAGGTTTCTTGGTTTGTGTTACTATTAGATGAATGGTTTGGAAATGGTTTGTTGAAGATTTTTAAATTTTGATTAGTAGGGGCATTAGGATTATCGAGGGTTATATCCCCTGCATCAACCATTTCCTGCACTATATTTTTCAACATCTTGCAGTTTTCGTGGTTGTGTCCCTTCACGCGATGGAAGTTACAGAAGTCATTTTCTTTATACCAAGAAGGTATAGCGTGGGTGGAATCAAACCCGAGTGAGGTTTAACAGGAGGCAAGGTGATAGCTCCTACTTTAAGTAATTTTCCAAGATCACATCATAAGTTTCTCCCAAGGGAGTGTACTTGATGGGCTCGGCTTTATACCTATAGGTGGGTTTTGGCTGGGTATTAGATGGTGCTTGAGATTTGACCATCACCGCATGTACGGATCCTTTTGATTTCAAAGCAACCGATGCATGAGAGTTGGTGGTGTTGGGTTTGTTGGTGGAGTCTTGGGTTCAGAAATTTGAGTTTTTGTTGCGCAACTTCAATTTCTCCTCCTCGAAGGCTCGAATCTCTAGTTTCTGAGCCATAGTAAAGGCCTCATCAAAGGTGTGAAAGTTTGAATTTGGAGGGTGGGAGAAATGTGTTTAGCACAGGCCCGCATAAAGAGTTCGATGAGCTCGGCTTGAGGTAAGGCATAAGTAAGTTGGTTAATGAGGCCCCGCCATCATCCAACGAAATCTGTGATAGACTCATCTTCAAATTGTTGGATGGCATAGAGGTCAGTAATGGATACTTTCTTGGCAATATTGATGGAGAAGTGATCCAAGAAAGATTGGGCTAACTGGTTAAAGGAGAAGATTGAGTGCTGGGCTAAAGCACTATACCACTCCAAGGCAGGTCCTGATAAGGACATGGGGAAGGTACGGAGTAGTAAGGCATCGTCATGAGCAATCAGATAGCAGGCATGTCTAAACGATCGCAAGTGTTGTTGAGGGTCCTCCTTACTACTAAAGTGAGTAAATTTCGGTAATTCCCATTGAGGAGGATATGTATGAAGGGGGACAGAAGGATGAATAGGCTCCTGACAAACTTGCTCGTATGTCAGGGTGTTATGGCTTCCTGAAACAGAAGCCTCAAGATTTTGCATCTTGTCCATCATCTATTTGATTAAATCATTGGTTGGGTTAGATGATGGTGTCATTGTCATAAAACGGAGGAGGATTGGGCCAAGAGCCACTACTAGACAATGGTGGGGTTGAATGTTGATAAGGTAACGATGATGAATGTGTTGGGGTGGCCAATAAGGGTGTCCTATATAAGATGTTGAGGCCACCAGATGAGTCTCATGGAAATGAAAAGGTGGGCGGAGCCTGAGAGGGAAAGCTCATGTGAATAGATGGTAGAGAGCGAGTTATGAAAGAGGCAATCTGCGGGAGAGATGAGGTAGGGGCAGTGGATGGTAGTGATATGTGGGGCCCCAGATTAACCAAAGGAAGGCCAATTGGTGCAGTATGAACCACCGAAGCCACTGAGCTGGGAGACGGGGCTAAGGATGAAGACGGTGAGGCGGAGTTATTAGGTGGGGAAGGGGCTAAGTGAGTGGCTATACTAATAGGCATACCCAAGAGGAGCTGACCATCAGGTGTACGGTCAGGGGTATGAGATAAATAATGTTGTACAGACGATAGTAGGATTAGCATCCAAAAATTTGGCAAAGTCCGGATCTCCTACAGAGATCTTGGGAAAAGCACTGGTGTCCGTAGGATTCCCCATAGGATGCGAAGGGGGTGACTCAGAAAAGACATGGAACAAGCATGTGAAACCATGGCTGCGGCTTGTTTTCGGGTGATAACAACCATGGACAAGAGGATACAATAGGGAATTAGTCAATCAGAATAAAAACAACAACAAAATGTTGGAATTGGTAGGTTGCTGGTTTGTCAGAACTCGAAAACAAAGTAACGATATCGGTCCTCAGTAACCGATGTCGGTGGCCGAGATCAGAGCCGCGTCGGCCAATCAGTGTAACCGATGTCGGTAGAAGAGGACCGGTGTTGGTCACTATGAAGGCAAAGAGAGAATGTAAGAGGCTGCTGGTTTGGGGATAACAAGGCTTAGTATACCCACCAAACTGTCTGAAGTGATCACTGAGACAGGGTATAACAGAGAAACAGAACTGAAAGAAAAACAAAAAACAAGCAAGATGCACAAGCAAATCAAGAGACTAACCCTAGGATTAGTTTTAATCACTTTGGGCTTATGCCTTAGACGCAAGATGATGTCAATCCTAAACAAAAGACCTAAGGGAGATGTCAAGTTTGTTTTGGCTTGTAAGGCTACCTCAATCGGGTGGAGGAATACCACGGAAAGGGGGGATGTTTGAGATGTTGTGTAGCTTATGATGTGATTTGGTATGTGTTGTGCAGTGAGAGTAAGATTAATTTCTCATCAATACCATGGATATCACCCCCACGTGTATGACCTGTTACTTAATCTACGTTCACTAGAATTTAAAGACAACAAGCAAGAATGTGATGCATGTGTTTTAAACCCAAATCGAAAATGATATTCGATGAAGCAAAGAAAGAGAAGAGGTTAAGAAGATGACTTTCACTAATGCAAAGATGTGAAAGAAAGACAAGTTCTTTTACCAAAATGACAAAATATTTTGTGAATATTTAGAAGAAAGAAACAACAAGTGTGCTCCCTATATGAAAACAAGCAAGAAAGAAAGAAACCCGAGAAGGGTCCCACCGGGCGTGCCAAAATGTTTCACACAAAATTTTGTTCCAGAATAGAGTTACTTCTATCTTTTCATTCTCTTGAGAAATAGATAAGGGTTAGGGCTAGGAGGAATACCTATTGAGTGTTGGGAAGGTGTGCGCGTACCGTAGAGAGATCAGACCGATTGTGAAGAGCTCCTTTTTTTCTGGGAAGGACTACCTGTAAATAAGAATGCAAGACCACCAGATTTTTGTTAAACAATAAGTGAGGGAACTGCCTTGGGCCCAGGAAATATTAGACTTCCTTTCAAAGGTGGTCAGTTCCCTTTTAATACAAATTAATGCAAATGATAATAAAGAAGCTATTGCGAAATCACGATTTAGGTACCTCGTTACTAAAAGCAATAGAGACTAAACTACCAATAATAAAATATCATGTTGTTTGTTTGGTCACTGGTTATTGATATGTTCAGATCAAGTTACAGGATAGACAAGGCTAGATATGAGATTATTTGGAGGTAAATAGGTGAAAGGTTGGTTTTTGGTATAAGTCATAGTGACCGATGCCGGTCACTGGATAACCGACCACGGTTATAAAACCGGTACCGGTAGGGGATAACCGATATCGGTAGGGGCAGTGATTTAGGGATTTTAAATGGGGTTGGTTACAAGGTGGTTATGGGGCTTAGAAGGTTGGTAGATGGTTGAGGGGAGTTGTAGGGTGATAGAGAAGACTCAGAGAGTGAGAAGGCTATCTTTGGGGCAATATAGAGATGGATGAATGAAGGTTAGGTGCAGGGTACTGCCGGGTGGTAGATCCAGGAGTGAGCTTATAATCCCTATGAATCAAAAGTTCACAAAGTAGTGTCTAGAGCATACAAGGTAATAAAAGAGACTACTTACTAGTTTTTGATGTGGATGTAGGTCCAAGGAATGCAGTGGTGAAGGCAAGGCTCAGTTGGGATGATCCAAATGATCGGAAGTGAGCTGATGAAGCTATCCTCCGACTCTCCCAATGTTTGGATGAGTGTGACAGTGATCTAGTTGCTCAGTTATAGTCTTGGGCTCAATCCTCCTCTCTGCAACCTTTTCTCTCTTTCTCACTTGTCTCTCTCTTGCCAATGAATTTGGATCTTTGCCAATGAATTTCCCCCTTTGGTTTTGGTTGGGGGAGGTCATTTATAGGGAACCGATGGGTTACCTAACCGACGCCGGTCACGTAGGGACCGATAAAAGTTAGGTCAAAGTTGGCTATTTTTAGTAAAATAGCCAACTTTCCCTCCTTTTCTCCCGAGGGGTCAGTTGTGGGCTTGGTCAAGTCATTATTAGGTTCATTTTGGTGTGGGTGAGGGGTGATGAGTCATGGATATGGGTCTGGACCAAGTCATAGGTCTTAATTAGGTTAGTTTAGGGTTAGGGCTAGGTCATGGTGAGGTGGTGAGGTGAGGTGAGGCAGGTTGGAGATGTGGATTTATTAATTATAAGGTAATTAATAAATAATTAAGTGTGTAAGGTTTAGGTGGTGAGGCAGAAAGTGAGGTTGAGGTCACAGAAGTCCATGTAAATGCGAGTCCCCTATTACTTTAGTAATAGGGACAATGTTAGAAATCCAACAAGGATAATCAATGGGTAAGATGAAGGAAATAGAAAGAAGGTGTTGAAGTTCTTCTTTGACGAGAAGAGCAATGCAAGGGTGCATTTTCCTCAGCTTTTGTTTGATAGGTTTGGCATTGGGAATGGTTATGATATTGTGGACCACTATGGTGGGGTCAATACCTGCATGTTTTCATAAGACCAAGTGAAAACATGGTTATGATCTTGGAGAAAATAAGTGATGGCTTCCTATTCAAAGAACATCTAAATATTGTCCGATCTTTAGGATGTGTAGGTCATCTTGAGTATGAATGTTGATCTCGATAGTCAATTCATTCAACATGGTTTGCGTCTCAGATGGTAACGACCGATGAATATATGAGTCTTCTGCACCAAGGTAGGTGAGTATGGATTCATCATCCTGACATTGAACGACGTTAATTATAGGTGTGTCATCATTGATCATCTTAGGATACAAGAATGGAAGAGTGGAAGGGATTTGCCTTCACGTTGATAAGTCAAAGGCCCCAAGGAAATGGTGTTTATGAAAAAAAAAAGTTAGGAGGGATAGATTTAGGATCCATCAACTCTGTCAGTGAAGGTGGTGATGAAGGTGGAGTGGGTGAAGATAGTGATAAAAATGAAGGTGGAAGGGGGAAAGGGTCTTCAATGAGTTCAATGTGGGCCTGTATGGTAGGAGGTTCTGGGAAGTCTGATACCACTATGGTCGTTATGTTTTTGGGTGGTACATGGAATTACGATAAGGTGGCCTTTCTCGTAAAAGCCAATACTAAAACCCTTCCACACACAAAGTGGTATAGGAAGGTGTGGGCAAAACGGTGATTGGTAAGTGATTAGAAGTCAACAGAAAATGGGTGGGGTTGTGATGGTGGTTCAAGTGTGTAAGTGGTAGTATCAAGTCCCCCATAGGTGATACTAGTACAAAGATGAGGAGGACCATAAAGGAGGCATTCTCCTATACGGTGATCATAGCGAGGGTGTTGGTGAAGGCTTCCATACTCATGCAGAGTAAGGAATGTGTTGACACTATATAGGTGGTACTCCCTAGAGTGAGGCATTGAAAAACACCTTCTAAGGGATCAGTGGTTGGTATGTAGGTAGCTGGTATGGATGATGTGTTGGAGGTTGATGCAGAGGTGGAGTTAATGGATTGGGAAGTTAATGGGTCAGCTGTGGAGGTTATAGCAGTGGTAGGAATAGAGGAGGTATGTGTGGTGAAAGTAACGGCTGTACTGGTAGGTGGAGGTGTAGGTGAAGCAATATTGGTTGCGGAGGTAGATGGCTTGATAGGTATGAGCACATCATTGGGTTGGTATAGCATGTTGCATGTTTTGAAAGGTGATGGGTTAGCTAGAATGGTATAAGTGTGTCCTTCGTGTTCAAACTTTACATAACGATGCAAAGTGGAAGGAACATAACCCATGACACGGATCCAAGGTCTACCAAGCAACAAGTTATATTGGAATTCCCCCTCCAAAACGTAAAACAATTCTGGAACATTATAGGGGCCCATGCAAATGTGAAGAATGATAGTGCCTAGTGTGGAAGTGATAGCATCATTGAATGAATGCAACATGACCAGATGTTTATGCATGTAATTGTTAGGTATGCGCATTTGAGAGAATGCATGGGATGAAATGATGTTAATGCTAGTGCCTCCATCAATCATCACACGGCGTACCCGTATGTCATCAATGTGGACAAAGATGAAGAGGGCTGGGTCTAAGTCATCATTTTCATGTGGTGTGATCTCCTCCTCTGAGAAGCTAAGGGAGGCCACTTGGTGAACAAGGTGAGGTGAGGATGAAGGTGGTAATTTGGTGAGAGAGGCTACATGATGGGGTGTGATAATGGAGGATACGGTGTAGGTTCACCGGGTAAAACCTCAATAGATTGAAGAACCTCCATGAGGGCTTGACGATGGGATTCTAAGGTTTGGATGAGGTCATATAAGGAAATTTTAAGGAGAGATTTGTGTAGTTGTTTAAGCATGGTGTGATGTGTGATGCCATTAGAAATGGGATATGTGGGGCCGTGGATAGTTATTTTAGGTATGGGTGTAGATGGTATGTTGGGTATAGGATTGGTTGGGTTAGTATCCTTTTCTTTGCCCTACCGTGCACGTGTAGTGACGTGTATCATGTTAATTTAAGGGAAGTTGGAAAATGGAGAAGGTGTAGGGTGAGTGGTATAATGATATGACAAATAAAACCCTACGGAGGAGAAAAAAACCCGTGAGGTTAGTTGGGCGCAACGACATTTGGGTGGTGGCGTGGCAAGTTCTCTAATGTGAACAATGTTAATTTCAAATATGGAGGGTGGTTCTAGGAGTTGTGAGGGTGGAGGTTGTGGTTTTTGAGTGGGCAGTGTGGGAATGGGTGTTGGTGAAGTAAGATCCTCATCGAGAAGGTCATCATTGTCAAAATTGGTTTCGTGGACACAATTGGATAAGGACTGTTGGGACCCTATTGTAGCTTCCATATTAAAGGCGCATACGTGTGCATGGCTGGGGGAATGTGCAAGTGAAGGCGTGAAAGGTAGAATTAAAAAAGGGTTCTTGGAGAACCATGGATGTGTGCCTCGTGAAGAATAATTTGGGACTTAGCCGTTTTCAACCTTTTGATAGAACACATGAAGAACGTGTTCCATTTGGATAAGGCTCCAGCTTGGTGATAGGGTGTCCTAGGAGGAATATACCTTGTGATAGGAAGATCCAAAAAGCTAATCATGACATAGAGAGGCATGTGCCTGGGGTGATCCACACCTTGACACTTGGGGCCAGATTTGAGGTTGTAGGGGAGTTTGTTAGAGATTAGATGCCTATTTATACACATGCCCTTAGTAAATAACGAGATACGAAATGAGGTAGCGGAGCTCTGCAGAATTACTACGAGAACTATGGGATAAAATGGGTAGATGATTCTAGGAAGGATGTAATGGGGAATGGGGAATGCAAATTTTGTTTTGTGAGCATACATGTATGGATCCAGATTTGGTGTATGACTGTGGTCTGCCACTCTGTGATGTTTTGGAGTAATTCTATGAATGAATATGATAAGGTTACCACTACGTTTATATTAAGATCTCCTTCCTATATTATCTACATGTTTCTACTATGCTTTTGATCTTGTATAATCATGAACCTTACTTGAATGTTAAGTCTATTTGTGGATCTACAACTTCCTAGTTCTATTAATTCTATTGCGTGCTTTGCTTTTGTTATGACTAGAGGGTGTAGAATCCGTTCTGAGCTCTATAGCTTCTTTATGTCTATTAAATCACTAAGTCAAGATCATGAATTATGCCTTCCACTAAACTCACATAAAAGAGAGACTTGGCTCCTCTCGCGTGCCTTAGGTGAGCACCCAGTCAAGCCTACTGGTGATAGGTTGATGAACATGAGGTTCCCTTTGTTCTTGTGGGGGTGTAAAATGACTACATCTTGGTTCCATTACGGACCTCTTTCAAAGTTGTAGTGGAACATGGTATACATCATGATCTCAGTGAAAAGAGTGATGACAGAGAGAAAACCCCGAAAGGTGTTGAAGATTGGTTTAAAAGCATGGAGGATGAATTCACTTAGAGATTCAATATTGGACTTGGGTTTGACATGCGAAGATGGGTGGAAGACACTCTTTATCATGAGTTGTATGAAACATTCTTTTGTTGTTTCCTAGTAGAGTTATTTGAATGGCTCTTGGCTTATACATATAGATCGGGTGGTGTTATAAGTCACACCATTGGACCCAAGAAACATATCGAATTTGCAAAATGATGATATAACATGGACTGTGCTATAGATCATTGGTGGAGGTGAGTATTGACTAGCTACACTGGAATACACCATTTCCACGTATTCTGTCTAGAATTTGTTGAGTTTAAGTTCTCATGGGGAGCCCAGAGGATCATTTTTGTGTGCTATTCCTGAAATCAAAATTGTGATGGTAACCATGGGTTTAGAGGCATTTTCTATGGCCGCTAAACCACTCGAGCGCTTGGCGAGGAATCCAGTTGGGGAAAGATGGTTGATATAATGATTGAAAAGGAGAGGGATGAGAGACGACTCAAGTATAACGAAGCACGTGAAAGGGAGATCGATAGACAGTGTAGGATTACAAGTGGGTTATGGAGCTAGACATGGTGGAAAGGATTTGAGGTTCACATAGAGGATGTGGAACTTGAACAATCTGTGATACCCCATCTTGGTAAGCGTGGGAGAGAAAACCTTGCGGCTTCTAATGAGAGTCTCGTCACGTAGAGAAAGAAGAGTCGTTGGCATGCATCTGACCCCACGTAGCGACCGAACCTTGGCACTTGGTTTGTTTAAATGAGGGAAAAGTACAGTTGATCCAATTGATATTAGTAGAAGCAACCGATCGGAACCCAGAAGATAAAAATTATCATTTGGGACTTCTATGGCTTCACACACTATTCCAAAGATTTGGTGGAATGTTTTGACAAGGTACATATAAAGCTGGATTTGGAAGCGCATTAGGAAGTGGTGGAGGAAATACAACTAGGAGTGGCACTAGTTCACAAAATTTTGGTGCATAGTTTAGTGGAACCATGGGAGCATTTGACATGGCAAACACAGGTCATGTACCTAACACAGGAGGATTTGGAGGTGGAAGTGGTGGAGCTGGTGGCTCAAGATCTAGTGGATCCGGTGGAGGAAACACCAGAGGAAACTAAGAGACTGGATCGGGGACAAGGGACTCACCACCTCCTCAAGTATTTTTTGAGATGCCTCTACACTTACCAGACAGTGGGATAGAAGATTCCACAGAGCATGTGCATAAGTGCGAGCTGCTATGGCACGCGAAGGGGATCATGACCCAAGATCGAAAGGCTAGTCAATTTATGATGAACTTGCAAGGACATGCACATAGTTGGTATAGAAAGTATGACCCTCATACGATTGTTGTGGATTATACCATGTTGAGAAATGTGTTCTTGGTGGAATTTCACATACCTGAGTTTTAACAGAAGAGCATCAACTCTCTCAAAGAAATCCAATAGGGAATGGTAGAGAGCATGCGGTAATATGATGCATGATTTAAAACTCTTTTGTCTAAACCGTGTTATGATATCAACCCTTCACAACATGCTCAAGTGGTTTTTCGAGGGTTGGTCACACCCTTTAGGAGGGCTTTGTCTCATAAAACATTCACGGACCCACGCAAAGTGTTGGAAGCTACTTTGCACACTGAGGTAGTTGGTAGTGTTGACACTGGTGTTAGCCCATTTCTGGAGGCTCAGATCACTACCATGGCTAAGAAGTTGGAGAAATTATCTACCAACATAGTTCCAGAGACTCATAGTGGGATGTGGCATATAGATTGTAACATAGAAGGGAACACAAAGGATAATGGTGGGATATGTACTCGGAACGCAGTACATGCCATAGTGGTAAATTATGAAATATGTCATGGGGACCATGATGTAAGTAGGTGCCCCCTATTACAATGCATGATCTATAAAAACATGTCTTGTTATTGCAAGATATGTACCTCAACCACACATGACACCAAGGATTGTAGATTGATTGACTAGATTCATGAGGTAATTGATCTTGGTGTGTGCCAGACTGGCATTGCAAAGATTTTTGAAGGAGATGAACGTGGTATGTAGAGCATAGAGATGGAAGTGCATGTGGAAGAGGGTTTCGTGGAGGATTTTGTGGTCATTATAACTGTAAAGGAAGAAGTGAGTTCCCGTGTGGGATGTGTTTTAATTGTGGAGCCACAGAGACCATTATAAGCGTGAATGTCCATATCTTCTACAATTCTCATGTTGTGGAAAAAAACATAGGTATGAAGAGTGCCCAGAGTTATATGAATATATGAGTCAAGCCAGATCTGAAGGATAAGGGTGCTGCCATGGTGAGTATTAAGAAGGCTGATGCACAATGGCTCCCATGAGTAATACGTGAATCAGAACTAGAGCCTGTTATGGTAACAATAAGGGAAGAGTCTGCACACGTAAGGGAAGTGCCTAGGTAGAGACCTCTGGTTTTGAGGGAAGAAGTAGTACATGGGAAGTATCTAAACCTGGCTCACTAGAAAGAAGTCTACCAAGAAACCATGGACGTAATTCAAAGCTTACAAGGGGAGATCCAATGACTAAAAGAACAAACTAGAAAAGATGAGAAAATAAGACCAAGAAGTACCAAAGGATGACTTGGGCGAGGTTAAGGAGGTGTGCAAACTATTGAGGAAAGAGAATGTCATTCCCTTGCTAGAGTATGGTTAAGAGAAAAGGTGCCACATGCCAGGGAAGAACATGAAAGGCAGATCCTCGCATGCAAACCTCCCACCTCACAAATTTTTTATTATGACAAAGAGATCACCTTAAATGCAATAGTGGATGGATGACTACTTAGCAACATCCTCATTGACATAGCGTGGAAGTTAATGTTCTCACTGATGCCTCGGCATCAAATGGGAAGACTCAGCATTACAATGACCATATTCAAATGTGTTATATATGGAAAATAAGACAAAGGCAATGCCAATAGGTGTCTTGAAGGATGCGATCATTACCATTCAAGGGACTAAGTTCACTGGGATTTTGAAGGCTTGGTGATTTTTGAGGTAGATAATTTCCTAGCGTTACTTGGACGCCCGTGGTGCTATAAGAATAATGCAGATCTTCGCTTTAACAAGGGGTACATAAGTTTTGAAAAAAAGGAGGAGAAGGTGATTATACCACTTGGCTGATGGAAATTCCAAACCCTATACCGAACCCCTTGAGAGGAGGTCCTTGATAGAATATATGTGTGCTCCATAAGAGACCAAGAGACCATCCATCCTACGAATGAGTCATCCAAATTGATGATGCTCAATTTTTCGGTGATACTACTAGTATAGCATGCGATAATTGGGCGCATGGGACCTATGAATGATTGGGAAACATCTAAAAGGATCGGTGACTGTGGTAACCATGGTGCATACAGGCTTCGGTGCCTGGGAGGAAAGGCAATAACCAAGTATTCTAGGGATGCATTTCCCAAGGTATTTTGAGGGAAATCAAACTCAATGGAGGGAGGACGAGTGATGAGGTATGATGGGTTATGTCTTGATAGGCACATCAGTGAGGTGGTGGGCCCCGCATAGTGAAATCTTGTTGGAATGGCGCAAAGTTAGAATTGAGCTCACTATCTGATTCTCAAAGAGCAATATACCCACCGCTATCAAGGATTACAATGGCAATGGACCCACCTCTTCTCACATCCAGGCATGTGAGAGGGTCTAGGGAGAATGTGTGGAATCTTTACCACCCTCCCTTTGGGTGTACAAGCTGTATTTAACACTACAAGGTTGCATGCGCACTTGGTACATCCATTCTTAAACTCGCCACCAAATGGGAAATTGGTAGGAATTAGCGGTGACCTAGTTCACACTTTCAAGTGTCAAGTACCATGTAATCGTTGATGAGGCATTGTAGATTATCAAGCACCTCACTCTGGGGGATTGTACCATGGTAGAGGATAGATTAATAAACTTACTTGGTGGACCTAGCTTGGAAGTGCAGTTCAAAGAGGAGGAACCAAAAACATACAATTCGAGCATGCGTGTGTTGAAAAGGAGAAAGGAAAGATTATATATGTTATTGATGGAGAGGAGATGGAGAGTCTAAATGTTGACCATTTGAGTGGGATGTGCAAGGTAGTTGATGTGTGGATGCATGTGTGCATGCGTATCATGAACCACTCAAAACCAAGAAATTTAACATCACCAGAGAAGAAGCCCAAGGAAGCTATCATCGGGGACTACTAGTCGATAAGGAAGTATCAAAGATCATCGATCTCTTACATGAATTTGAGGATTTATTCCAAAGTGTGGATACCATGAGTTGAAAGGCGTCCACCATTCATTGGGAGAAATGTGGATAAAGTTGAAGGATGGTGCATGCCCGGTCGTGAAGAGGCCTTACAGGATGAATCCCAACATGCACATAAGGGTTAAAGAAGAGATAGATAAGATGATAGAATCTAGTATCATTAAGGCTATGGAGGAATCAAAATGGATAAGTCCAATGGTGATCAGCATAATGAAGGATGGGAAGATTATGATATGTGTGGATTACAAGGAGTTAAATGTCAAGTTTGTATGATAGATCCTTTTCCCACCCCCTTCACCGAAGATATTTTGGAAGGAGTTACTAGGCGCGAGGTCTATTCCTTCATGGATGGATTCTCGGAATATCACCAAGTAAGGATTTCCAAGGAAGACCAATAAAGGACAACTTTTGCCACCGAGTGGGGAAGCTTTGCGTACACAGTCATGCCCTTTGGAATGCGGAATGCACCGCTGTGTTTTCATGCATAGTGGTACAAGCATTTGAGTTGTTCATCCACAAGTTCCTTCAAGTATATTTAGATGATTAGACGAGTGTATGGGTTGGTCAGGGACCATTGTGATAACTTG